>CM077011.1:57099024-58433190 GCA_039090855.1 Macrothele yani | reverse complement strand
ACGCGAGACGAATTGTCGTAGTCGACGAATTGACGCGCGACGAATTGACGCAGGCGACGAATTGACGTAGTCGACGAATTGACGCACGCGACGAATTGACGTGACACCTTGCGAGATGACCAGATAAGGAAACAGTCATCGTGCAGTTAGTGTGCTGGCGCATCGTGACACATCAATCACCACGTGGTGATAAGGGTCATGTGTTGGTTACAGTATGCAAAGGAAACGCTGAGCGAATTTTAGTTTTGTTCTAAGTTTGAATAAAGTAAGAAGTCTTCAAGTCTTTCAAATTCTGGTTCCGGATTTTTCACTTAACAACAGGAGTTGCATTAACCAGAAAGTAGTTTAAGAAACTCCAAATTATTTTGGATGGCGTGTGGGACAGCATCCAGGAATTGTTAATGGGTTCAGAATTCCAGAAAATCGTACTCGGAGAATCCCGAAAGTTTCAAAGTACATCGATTGAGGAGTGAGAACTTAGACACAATTTAATTGAATGTTTAAAAAATTTAATCGTGGAGAGCATCCTGAAGGTATGTAGATGTCGCGAATGCATTTCGGAAGTACTTCCACCTATTGAGATGCATCCTCCATGCCTAACCACTGAGTGGAACAGGAAAGCGATTTCAAGTTTCCAGAACGCTGTGGCCTTGTTGAATCCTAAGGAAGTAGCTCAAGCTTTTATGAACATATGTGGAAAAGTGAAGATTTCAGAAGAGTTCTTCTCTACAATCAGGGGAAAAGAACTATTTGGAGAAGTAATGATTTCGATTATATAAATTCAGAATTATTTTTTTTAAATGGGCAAGGTAGAAGGTGAGTTTGTGAATATTTATTATTTATTGAAATATTAAGCGTAAATATTTTTTAGTTTTAAGACATAAATTTAAAGAGTAATTATTATTTTTTTAAATTAAATTTTAAGTGAATTTTTTTTTAAATGGGTCAAAATTTAAGCTTTCAAGATTTTTAAAGTAAAAGTGAGAATGTAAACTTCTTTTTTGAAATGTTTAAAACAGTAACAGAATGAATCCAATTGTTTTAATGGTGAACTAGTGCTTTTTTGCTAGACTTTTCTTAAGGATATTTGGGGATTGTTATTGGAAAGGGGTCTGATGTTTTCCATTAGGCAACCAATCGGGGCTGAATTCCGACTGGTCTGAGAGCAATGCTTTACAGTATTGAGTCGAAACCAGAGTACACAGCTTAATTTCGGGGAGTTTGAAATGTTTCAAACTGACTCGCTTTATTCTTTGAGTTGAAAAAAGAAGCGCTCTCACTGAAGACCCCCTAGCCTGGAAAAACTAAACAGTCTGTGTTTTATAAAAATTTCTTTCCTTAGACATTTTTAGTACATCCAATTTTCAACTTTCAGGAACTTGCTGTGACTGTTTTTACTTCATTCCATTTCCAACTTTTTCGAAAACGAACTTCAACAGATTTTTACTCGTTTTGAAACAGTCTTTTTATGCATACTAGTTTTCCCATGTTATTCTATGGGAATTTCCCTGCTTTTAATGAAATGTGTTTTCTCAAAATTGTCTACTAAGAAAAGTGAAGTGTTTCATTTTTAACCCTAGGAAAGAATGAACTGTTCCGAAAAAAAAAAGAATGACACTTTTGTTCAACTAAATTTTTTTAATATGGAATCCAACGAACATTTTTACATATTTTCTTAGAATTTGTCTTTTTTCGTTTAGAAGTTACAACAGAATTTCCTTCTTGTACAGGAACTTTCAACATTTGTTTATTTTTAATGTAGCTTTTAGGCAAATTTATGCTTTCCTATGAAAGTTTTTCTCAAAGGACTCCATTAGGTTGATATCAATTGAGTCTTTGAAGTGAATGGAAAAGAAAAATAACATGTCTATGTGTTATGAGAAAATGAACGAATTTCCTTAAGACGGTGTGAAGTGAATTGAACATCAAGCAGTAAGTAGTAAGATATTTTACTATCGTATGTACATACATTTTGGGACAATATCTTCTAAAGTTAGAGGGAAAAATATATGAATATTAAAAAAAAAAACTTCCTTAGATTTACAAATGGAGTATTTGAAGTAGAAAGAGGATGTAATGCTTTGAATATGAATTTCTTGTTTCAGTGAAGGGATTCTTAGTTTCTCTTTTAAAAAAATTCCAGAATACCATTTTCAGAAAATTTCTGGGGGAGTCGAACTTGGACATTTAACAAAAATTCTTGGACATATAGGAATTTGAAGAAAGTTTATGGAATGAAACATGAAGAGAAAGAAATGGTTGGAATGGTTAACGTCCAAGCTTCATCAATTTTTTTGGTTCCTCATACAATCTAAGGAAATTTTACATTTTTATGAGAACACGTTTTTTTTCAAAATCAACCCTTTAGAAGTTTTTAAGATAGAAAAAATATTGACTAAGGAAAATCTTAAATAGTGCAAATTCTGAATTGAAGCACTTTAAGTAAGAAAATATTTGTCTGAAGCAATTTTTCAATGTCTAAGCATGGACATCTGAGTATTCGTTCGTCCGAAACTGAATCCTGGGGAGGCTTGAGTTAAGAGCTTTTGAATTACGACACTAGCTTTCTACCTTCCTTGGAAACAGTGGACTAAATCAGGGTCTGCTTACTTCCCTTCTAGTGGTTCACGACGGATCTCTTAAATGGTGAATTAACGCCAAAGTTCAAACGCTCTGTCCCATTGAGTCAGCAGTTTTAGATTTTTGTCATCTTAGACAGTTTAAGTTTGCTCAGAAAACTATGCTTTTGCGAGCTTAAGTTTGCATTCAAAGTTCAAAACCAGAATTTAGTTTAATCTCCCAAGCAAAGTGATTTCATGCCATATGAGGTTTTTTTTGTAAGCAAGAGACGCGTGAAAACAGTTGCAGGAGATTGTCAGTTTCCGACAGAAACAAGGGGGAATTCAAAGTTAATTTCTTGGGGAAAGCTCACACACTGGAGAGAGCGTAAAAACACTCTTCTTTCATGTAAACCTCGAGGAATTTGTATCTAACTATGAAAAGTAAGTTCTAAAGATTTAGGAGCATTTACACTAAAATCCTACAATGACTTTATTTGAAACAGGGAAGAATCGGCCTTGTAGACTAAAATACATCTGAAGATTTTAGATACATTTCTGTTCAAAAGTAAAGTCGAATGGGAAAATAAGAGTAATTACATCGATAGGAAAAGATTGAAAGTTTGAATCAGAAAAAAAAAAACTAAGAAAAAAAGAAGTTTCATAAAAATAAACCAAAGTTTGAAGAATCATACAACACTGAACAGAAGGAAAAATATAATAAGTACTATAAGGGGAATACGATATTTTCACTATGGGAGTTTGGAAACAACTGCTTTTCTGAACAATTAGTAAAATGTGAAAAAAAAATGTTTAGAGGAAGTACGGACTTAGTCGCTATGTCTCCAGAATGAAAGATTTTTCTGCTGAGACAATGAATAAAAAATACGATAATGAAAACCTAATTAAAACGAAAGAAAAGGTCAATGAAACTAAACGTCTAAAGATAAAATGCATCATGCACTGAAGTTAAAAATGAAGGGGCCGACACGGGAGAACTGGACATTAAGGGAATGAAATATACGCGAAATTTTGAAACATCTCAATTTAAGCGAACTAAATGAGTGAAAGGAATGAGATTAGGGGAGTTCTTATTGACTTTTATGAGGTGAGTAAACAACAAAAATTTAATTATACATGAAATAATTGTGTAAAAAATAGCTCGTTTAAGAATATGATTTTTGGTGAAAGTATGAAATTTTAGTTGAAATGTCATGATCAGCATTTCGAAAAGAAATAGATTGAGTCGATATGTAGAGAACAGAGTAAGTATTTCTTTATTTTCGCTATGGGGGTGGTGAGTTAGTAAAACGTAAAAAAATGATGTTTAGTGGAAGAACGGAATTACTCGCTTTGCCTCCAGAATGAATGTTTTTTTCGGACGAGACAGAACAATATACAGAAAACATGTCCCAAAGAATACAAATTTTATCGTAAGAAAAAAGGTTTTAGATTTCATGCCTTGACAATGAATGCTTTCCTGTTGGGGCAGTCCACGAAAAAAGTATAGCAAACTAGGGAAGGATTAAAAAAATGCGTATTTGACATACATGCAAGCTTTGAGAAATACTTTAAAAGCAAGTTGGAAAATATGATATATAAGGAAACAAAAAAAACCTGATGATTTGCAACATCTAAAAGAATCATTTTGTTGAAATGAAATGAAAAAAAATAGCCTAAATAAAAGGAGTCTTAAGTTTGGCCAAGTAAGAAATAAATTATTGATATACTGAAAAGTTTTACTAAATTTCAAAAAAGATGAAGTAAAATAGCGAAAATTGGGAAGCTATAATGATATGCTAAATAAAGTAAGAAAATATAGTTTTACCAGAATTTTAACTGTGAAAGACCTGTAGAGTTCTTGAACACACGAAAAAATTACGAGAAAATAATATTGTAAAGGCGAAAGACTCAGAATTAGCATGAAGTCGTTTCACAAAAAAATTGTCAAAATCCAATAATTACTGCGAACAGGAACGAAATCGTTTCTAAAGAAGCATTTCCTCGTCTCATGATCTGGAATAAAATTGAATGAAGGAAAAAGAAAAGTTCCCCAGAAAACCGATATCAAGTCGTTAAGAAGCGTGTGTTGGTTTAAATCTGGAAAAAAAAAAAAAGATACTGTTACGAACGAATGTTATGTATAGCTAGTTGCTATAGATCTGTATATTTCTTGCACAAACATGAAACAGCTATATAGAAAACCAGATTAAGTCATACATTAAAAGCAAGTAAGAAAAGTTGTTTGTATAGGTAACGGAAATAATAATGAAGAAACGTTTGCTTGTTTGAATCAGAAAAAATAAAGCCTCGATAAAAGTAGTTAAGAGTTTGAAAAGTTAGAAAATAAAATAATGTTGGTACATCAAGAAGTTTAAGGAGTACGCAAGCATTTAGAACAAAAAGATTAAGATAATGCGTTAAAAGGTACATTTCACTGATTAATCATGAAGAAATACGAAAAAATAAAAAAAATAAATATTTTAACTATGCATAAAAAATTGTGGCTTTGTACGTTGGAAAAAGGTACAACGTTAAAAAAATGTAACAGAAAATGTCATGAACACGTAAATACGTTAATAAACAATCGTGTTTAAAGATTATGTCTGCAGCACAAAACTTTGGAAAACGTTTTTATGTTGGAACGTCCGTTGAAAATGCGTGAAGTCTCCTCAAAGAAAATAAAAAAATCGTTACGTTGAAAAATTATGAATATAAAATGGGAAATTATGAGGAAAAATAAGGAATAAATTCGTTGCTAAATGATCAAGTTATTGAAAAAAAAATCAGTCTTGGAACTTAAGGCGTCTAACAGAATCTCAAATGACGTCAACCGCCGACCCCGCGGAGGAAATGGCGTTGGCTGATGTCATGTCTGCTAACACGACATGCGTCACACATCATAGTCACTCTTCCCAAAACACGTGTCATACAAAGTTTTCTGAGTCAAAGAGAAAATGGTGAGTCATCCCAAAACACATGTCGGACAAAAGATAGCGGAACATGAATCAACAGGAACGAAATTTTTTCAAACAAAGCCTTTCCTCGTCTAAATTAAAATTGGAGGGAGGACAAATATACGAATTAAAAAAATAATGCAACGTCTATAAAAATTATAACACCTCAGGGAATTCCTGAAAATATAAATTTAATAAAAAAAAAAACATATTAGAAAGACTTCCTTCAAAAATTTGTCAGCGTCCAATAAATCTCCCGAGAAAATTAAAAAAATAATGCAACGTCTATAAAAATTATAATACCTCAGGGAATTCCTGAAAATATAAATTTAATAAAATAAATTAGAGAGAAAAAATAGGACAAAAAAAATACGAGTAAAAAAAATTGGAAACGATAAAAAAACTTCCTTCAAAAAATTTGACAAAGTCCAGTAAATCTCCCGAGAAAATAAAAAAATAAATAAATATTGGAAAGACTTCCCCAAATTTTGTCAACGTCCAATAAATCTCCCGAGAAAAGTTCCAAAAAGCACCGCTAGGGGCAGCACATTTCCTTTCCCCCACTCGGTCGTTGCCATCTCTCAAAGATCCATTAAAAGTTCCAAAAGCACCGCTAGGGGCAGCACATCGAGTTGACATCCCCCTATATCCACCCCCTTCTCCCACTCGGTCGTTGCCATCACTCAAAAACAAAGATCAAACATAATAATAAAGTTCCAAGAAGCACCGCTAGGGGCAGCACATCTCCTTTCCCCGACTCGGTCGTTGCCATCCCTCAAAGATCCATCGAAAGTTCCAAAAAGCACCGCTAGGGGCAGCACATTTCCTTTCCCCCACTCGGTCGTTGCCATCTCTCAAAGGTCCATCGAAAGTTCCAAAAAGCACCGCTAGGGGCAGCACATTTCCTTTCCCCCACTCGGTCGTTGCCATCTCTCAAAGGTCCATCGAAAGTTCCAAAAAGCACCGCTAGGGGGCAGCACATCGACCCAACACACTAGCGTCATCTGCCACGCCCCCACATCCTTCGGTCACGCGCCACGCCCCACATCCTTCTGCATCAACCACGCCCCCCATCCTTCTGCCGCAAGCCACGCCCCCCATCCTTCTCTAGAAGGATGATCCTTGGGGCAGTCCCCGTCCTTTTATACTACTTGAGTCGATATATTCCTTAATTTTTCATCAGCATGTACAAGACTCAGTTCATTTTTAAGGCTCTGGTGTTTAGTAAATATTTTTCCATAAAAATGTTGTAGATTTTCAAAAGCATGAGAGGGAAGTCATGAATTAAATTGGTCGAATTTGGTTGTGTCAGCAAGACAGGCAAATTGAAGTTTAAGTTTCTCACAGTCTTGAAATCTTATATCCATTTCCATAAGAATGTGGTACAAAATTTCAAAATACAATTGTTTATAATTTTGAAAATTTGTTTCTTGTGTAAGAGCAGCATATTCCCGTTTAGATCTGCTTATTTCTGTGATTTTGCTAGCTTTTCCAAACAGTGTTTCAAATACCTCATCGTTCCTTTTATGGCTCAAAATTTCATAACTTTTTTTAATTTGAGTAACACAGTAGTCTATGTCTAGTGATTTTTTCTGCAAAATTTCGAATAATAGATAGCTGAAGCCAAATATTGCATTAAATACTATTGCCAAAAATGTAAATTCAAAAGTGTTCATATCATTTAAAAACCCTTGGGCAAGTAGAATTGATTTTTTGTCTAATTGGTCACTATTTAAGAGAAATTCGAATACTTCCTTCAATTTATCCCAATCTTCAACAACACTGACAGAAAAAAAAATCTCAACACCAAGAAGCGGTTGTGTTAGATAAACGACAGTTGGTAGGCGGTGAGTGTACATCTGTAAGATGACGTCTATGCAAATTTCGCGCTCGGCGCATACGTGTGGCGCTAGTAGCGCCCCTCGGAACATGCAAAGCAGGTTTGCTGTAAATACGCGCTGTAACGTTCGTGAGCGTTAGTTATCGTTGAGATTCGACGTAGTGTGTTGATATTAGTCAAGAATGCCTTTAAGAAGACGAAGAAGCCATTATCAACAGCTCACGGAGTTTGAACGAGGTCGTGTAATAGGGCTACAAGAAGGTGAATTTTCTTTCCGCAATATTGCAGAACGACTTGGCAGGAATGTAGCCACTGTGCATGATTGTTGGCAGCGGTGGTCAAGGGAAGTTACTGCCTCAAGAAGACCGGGTTCCGGCCTGCCACGTGGCACTACTGAGAGGGAAGACCGCCGTGTACGGCGTATGGCCGTGGCGCATCGTACCGCATCTGCGGCAGCAATTCGAGCTGCAGTTGCCACCACAGTGACACAACGAACTGTTACAAATCGGTTACTTGAAGGACAGCTCCGAGCCAGACGCCCTGTAGCGTGCATTCCACTTACTCCAAACCACTGCCGTTTGCGACGTCAGTGGTGTCAAGCTAGAGCTCATTGGAGGACGGAGTGGAGATCTGTTGTGTTTTCTGATGAAAGACGGTTCCGCCTGGGTGCCAGTGATGGCCGTGTGTTGGTAAGAAGGAGGCCAGGTGAGCGCCTGCAAACAACCTGTCTGCGGCCGAGACACACTAAACCTACACCTTGAGCTATGATCTGGGGAGCAATTTCCTATGGACAGCAGGATAACTCTCGTGGTTTTCCCACGCACCCTGACGGCACAGTTGTACGTCGGTCTGGTGATTAAACCTGTTGTGTTGCCATTCATGAACAGCATTCCAGGCGGTATTTTTCAACAGGATAACGCTCGTCCGCATACCGCTGTTGTAACCCAACATGCTCTACAGAGTGTCGACATGTTGCCATGGCCTGCTACATCACCAGCTCTTTCACCAATCGAGCGCGTACAGGACATCATTGGACGACAACTCCAGCGTGACCCCCAATCAGCATTGATCGTCCCTGGATTGACCGACCAAGTGCAACAGGCATGGAACTCCATCCCACAAACTGACATCCAGCACCTGTACGACACAATGCATGAACGTTTGCGTGCTTGCATTCAACATTCTGGTGGTTACACCGGTTATAAATGTACCAGCATTTCACATTTAAAATGGCTCTTCTCGCGCTTGCAATAAGTTGTGATCTTGAAACCTTAATCGATTAAAGATGTTACCTATAAAAATGTATTGCCGCCATTTCATTCCTCTACAACTATTTTTACGTGGTGTTGGGATTTTTTTTCCGTCAGTGTATTACACTTACTAACTTCGAAGTGGAGGACCATCGAGTTTCTGTTATGGTTGGCATGCATCTTGCGGTTGTTGATGTGAGTGTATTGTTTTTTCACCACTCAGCGAAGCGATCGCTTCGCTGAGTGGTGAAAAAGCAGAGGAATTACACTGAGGCTTGCAAAAAATATTCGACACTTAGAAATTTTAGAAAAACTCTGTTGTAATACAAGGTTCAAACAATAACAAAAACAGCTTGAGAACTTTATGTTTCATTTTTTTCTGGAACCCAGTCAAGTGTCCAGACATAATGCTTGCCCCATCGTAACATTGTCCTATTGACTTGTGTTGATAATCAAACTGTTCCAAAATTTTCTCTAGCATTTTGTATAAAGCTTCTGACGTTCTATCTTCACTCACATCATGGAAACCCAAAAATCGCTCAACCAATACACCTTCTAGATCAACAGATCTTATTATTAAAGGGCACTCGGAAGTCTGGTTATGTCTTCCCATTTACTTGAATAGAGAAGCATTGAACTTCATTTATTTCATTTTTGACGTGATCGTTTATATATTCAGAAATACATTCAATTAATTCGTTTTGAATAGTTTTTGAGTCACCTGTGAAGACATTTTTTATCGTTTCGTATTGATTTTGAATTTTTAAAGGATTTCTTGATATCAACAGTGAAAGCATTTCCTTGAATTCCTACGATTTATCGAGTCAGTGCCTTCGTCATGGTCACGGAATGCTAGTTCTTGTTTACTAAAATATAGTATTGCATCAATCATTGTTTTCAGGAAAAGCCTATTTAAACGAACGCTTTCGTTGAAATGCATTTTCAAAAGCCTAGCATTCTCCCTCAGGTCATCGGCAATGGTGTTCTGATTCTTTTCAAAATTATTTAGCATTAATTCGCATTTCAGGTGTTCGCTAGAATCACCACGTTTGTGAAGTGACCATTTTATATTTAAGAAATCTGAAAATTGTCTTTATTCCACGCCAAATTTTATTATTAAAAAATAAGCAAGGACAGCAAAATAATTTTTGTAACACCGAAGGGCTACAAAGCCAGTTACATTCAGTAAACCAACAATTTTTTAAATTAATATTGTAAGATTTACCGCTCTTCTTTATTTCTTTCTTGGCGACATTTTTTTTTTTTTTGATTGAAGGTTTAACGACCACCGTGAGCAACTCAATGGGCTATAAGCAGTCGCCCGTCCCTAATTTTGGGTCACTGGCTCCAGGGAAGGGAGAGAGTCAGTGCCGTAAGACAAACACAACATCCATGCCTCACAGGGATTCGAACCCGGACCCCTTTCGGACGAACGATCAGAGGCCATCGCTTAGACCACTGCGCCGCCGGGCGGTGGCGACAATTGTCAATGAATCCGTCGGTCGTCTTTGAAGTAAAATGCCTCTTTTATTTTCATCTTGCCACCGATTGAACGGAGTTTGCAATAAATTACAGACACTGTGGTTCACAGGATACATACTGAAAATTAAACTATCACTATCAGTTAAACTGTACACGAAACTAAAGTAACTAATGAAGTTTTTAAAAAACAATCACAAAACATGAAAAAAAAATCAAATCTCTTTCGGAAAGTATGTACCAAAACACCGCAAGGAAAAAGCCCTAGTGAATTGCAAAGAACCCTTGGCAATCCGTCCCGTTCCACTGCGATCTCTTCAGAAGGTCACGACTGCAGGTGCAGGGCTTGGCGTCTCAAGCTGAAACACTTCACTCGCCCGGCAGATAGGGGAGGGTGACGTCATAGTTACCATGGCAACTCGGACGAAAACTGCAGACTTCCAAGCATTCTCATTTCAGCTCTTCACTTGAACTGTTTTGCGTATAAGAACTTGTCTTCCTTATTGAACGCGTATTGTGAATTGACATCTAATCAAAATTTTGGGTATTTTGGCACTCAATAAAGGCAAAAAACGAATATATTGTACGAAATTTTTAAATAAAATCTTATTTCAAATGAAATAGGTGAAGAGGCACTTCACCTACTTCACTTGAAAAGCCGCCACTGTGTAATAGAATTCCACACAACAGTTCTCAAAAAAAGTGATTAAAACTATTTTACAACGGACGTTCCATAAAAACTGAGAGTAAAATCACACAAAATGAAAAAATATAGGTACAGAAAAATATATATTATTCTTTCTCAAAGTATCTTCTCTTGGCTGATATGCAACGGTCCCATCGTTCAGTCCACTTTTCAAAGCATGTGGCGAAGGCATTTTGTGGAAGCTGCTTTAGCGACCCTTGTACACCTTGAATAACGTCAGCATCTGTGTTGAATGTTGCGCCACGGAACTTCTCCTTCATTGTTGGAAAGAACCAGAAATCGCACGAGACAAGAACTATAGAGGTAAGAACTATAGGCGGGCAGTGGCACGATTTCAATACGGCATTTCGTAAGAAATTGTTGAACACAAGCCGTCACATGTGGGCGGACGTTATCATGGTGTAGGGTCCACTTGCCCACCAGTTCCAATTGCTAAATCGATATGTGTCGTTGCAGACGCTTCAAGACTGAAATGTAATTCTCAGCATTGACAGTAATTTGTGGAGGAACGGCAAGCTGGTAGACTACACCTTTATGATCAAAGAAAATTATCATCATCACCTTTCCAACTGATTTGGTTTGACAGACTTTTTTCGGAGAAGGCAAGCCTGTGTGTTTCCAGACACCGTTGCGTGCTTCGTGAGGGGGTCGAAATAGTGGTAGTTATAACTTCATCGGTAGTTATAACTGTTTTTCGAAAGTTTGGATCCTTTGCAATAATTTGTTTCCACTCATTACACACCTGGACTCTGGCTAACATTTGCTCTCTCGTCAGGTGATGAGGTACCCATGTGAAACACACACGATGCAGCAGTAATTTGTCGGGTAGAATGCGGAATGCCCACGTTTTTGAAATATTAGTTGACGAAGCTATGTCTTCACACGTCCTACGTCTATCTTCTTGCAGGATTACCCAAACAGTGTTATCAATACGCTCCGTAACAACACTTTCAGGTCGACCAGGCCTAGGAGCGAGTGCCGACAAACGCCCTTTTTTGAAATCATGGTGTAATCTAAAAATCGTTGACTCACCTAAACATTTATCTTTGTAAGCTTTTTTCATTAAATCAACTGTTTCTGGAGCCGTTTTACCCAAATGATAGCAAAATAATATCGCACAACGCATTCCACTTCTTAAATCTGAATCACTCACCTCCATAGCTGTATAAGGAAATGCAGACGTACCTTAAACAACTGCGCAATAACTAAACCAGAATCGTCTGCCGTAGCTAATAACTGTTGCCATAGATACTTCCTTAATTCAGTTAGTCGTTGGCATGATGATTTTCCCCTTCGCACTGTTGCCAACTCAAAAAAAAATAACTGTCACTTTTTATGGAACGGCCTTTGTACGTAATGGCGGACCGACTGATGTGGACGTCACTGTTAAAATGCTCCACAGAAAAAGATCTGAAAAGCTGTTAATTCAAATAACTTAAAATGTGTTTACTTGACAAAAGTTGACTGCAGCTGATTTTCATCGTATTTCTTTTAAAACACATAACACATGAATAAAAAATCACATACACAATTTACTTTTTTTTATAGATACTGAAAACACCTAGAGTCGAAGAAAACAGGACTGAAAAAACAAATGCATGCCTATACCATTCGTTCAAAGAGAAGGAAATCGCGTCACCTACAGGCATAAAGGGAAATTCGGTTTGTCCCTTCATCCTCGGATAACAGTCCTATTCCCTACCCCCCCCCCCTTTTTTTTTTCATTGGTGGTTTAACGACCACCGTGAGCAACTCAATGGGCTTTAAGCAGTCGCCCGTCCTAATTAGGGTCACTGGTTCCAGGGAAGGGAGAGAGCCAGCGCAGTAAGACAAACACAACATCCATGCCTCATCGGGATTCGAACCCGGACCCCTTTCGGACGAATGATCAGAGGCCATCACTTAGACCACTACGCCACCGGGGCGGCCCTTTTTCTTTCAGATCACCCAAACTATTTAGGCATTTAGAAAACATGACGAGAGCAGCCATCTAAAATTTTAGGGAACGTAAATAAATACATGTTTTTTTTGTTTTGTTTTTTAATCTTCGGATTTGGGAAATGTCGGAAAATCTCTCTCTCTCTCCAGGGTTTTAATTAATCCATCTAAGTGTGTTGGAAAAGCTTAACAATGACAAATCAACGAAAATATACTGCACACTTATCGTCGTCTTTATAACCCCTGAAGTCTGAAACGTGTCGTAAAGATGGGCACTGGCAGTTTACCATAGCCGAAGGAAAAATTACCTCTGCACCTTATCAATTCGCGACGCATCCGAGAGAATGTATCCATATGTTGAAGTCATCAATAGCAGCCGAAATCTCCATCCGTAGTGAATAGTTCTTTTATTTGCTAAACGTAGCCTTCTAATTGGTGCCATATGTTTCTGGCCAACTTTCCTGCTCCAATCCTTGCTGCCGTTCCATTGATTTTTATTACCTCTATGGGTGGGAAAGTACGTTTGTATGGAAGTAGTGGAAAAAAGGCGCAGTGAGATCTTCCCCGCAACTTTTTCTATGGTGTGCCTGTTTCTGCTGCGGTTTCTTTTCCTTTCGGAATCATATTGTAAAAAGCTCAACCCATGTTCAGTTAATAACTTCTTTATTTTTTCTCCCTACATTTTTTCTTCCATTTATTAATTCATTAGATCTTGTCAACTCTAAATTTTGGCGCCGCCCCAAATTTGGGCACCCTAAGCAGGTGCCTAATTCGCCTAATGGTAGAACCAGCCCTGACTGGATCCAAGGTTTTCTAGCAGAACATTGCCCAAAGCATTGCGCTTTTCCCATTGGCTTGTTGTGGTCCCTGGTGCATCTTGGTGCCAACACGTCCCCAGGTACACGAAGCTCACGTACCTGACCGTCCACACGGTTCTACAGGAAACGGGATTCATCGGACCAGATGATCATCGAATCATTCAAGGTCCAGTTTTGATGCGCGAGTGCCCATTGTAGGCGCTTTCGGCGGTGAACCGAAGTTAGCATAGGCACTCAGAGAGGCTTGAAGCTATGAAACCCAATTTTCAGCAGGGTGCGGTGTACTGTGTGTTGTGACACATTACTTCCATCACCAGCATTCAAATTACTGGGAAGTTGCGCCCCAGTATCCTTTCTGTTACTTGCATCATACGCAATAGCTTTCGCTCACCTCTAGCATCGATGAGCTGTGGTTGGCCCATACCTTGCCGGCGGTTCGTGATTTTTCCGTCCTCGGACCACTTTTCGATGGACTGACCACGACTGACCGTAAGCGCCAGACAAGCCTTGCTGTCTCGGAAATGCTCTGACGCAGTCGTCTGTGCGTCATAATGTAGCCAGCCTTTGCCAAACTCGCTTGAGTCCTCTGCCTTTTCCACCAGAAGAATAAGAATAACTTATTAACAGAGCTGAGTATCAGGTGTTATTTACACTATATTGACAAAAGTCACCGGACACCTAGAAAAGAAACACAATATAACATTTATTGACATACATTAGTACTCTGTCGGTCCACCTTTGGCCTTAATGCATGCACTGACCCTTCGAGACAGGCTTTCGACAAGGTTTTGGAACGCAGCGATAGGTATGCGCTTCCATTCAGTACATAATGCTGCCGCTAATTGTTGCTTAGTAGTAGGTCTTGGTCTCAAACTTCTTATGCGACGCTCTAATTTATCCCATAGGTGCTCTGTGGGATTAATATAAGGGCTCTGTGCTGGCCAGTCCACACACGATATGGAGTTATCGTCAAACCACGCCGTAACAGTTCTTGCTTTATGGCTCTGTGTATTATCTTGCTGGTACCAACAAGACTCGGTTCCATAGTATTGCCACAGAGTTGGTAGGGCATAATTGTCCAGAATAGCGAGGTAGATGTGCTGGTTAACAGGTTTGTCCACGATAACCAATGGGCCGGGACCATACCACGAAAAACGCCCCACACGAGTACACTTCCAGCTCCAAACCTGACCGTAGGAACAGTACGCGTTCGCCCGGCTGCCGCCATACCCACACCCGGCCATCACCCGGCTGCCGCCATACCCACACCCGTTTCCATTGATCCACGGTCCACGATAAATGTTCTTTACACCATGCTAAACGACGAGTAGCATTCTGAGTGGAGATAAAAGGCTTATGAGTAGCCGCACGACCACGGTAACCCATGGAATGAAGTTCTCTGCGAAAAGTACGTGTAAATATCGAGGTTCCAGCATTTTTACTCACCTGTACACTGAGGTCTTGTGAAGTACTCCGTCGATTAGCAGTAACGACTCTCCTGAGACTTCGACGTCCTCTATCACTGATTTTCTTTGGTCTGCCGGTACGTTTTGCTGCTTCAGGCACGCCATTTGTCTTCCACTTATTTAGTACATCCAAAACAGTTGACTTGGGTATGTTTAAACGCCTCTCGGTTTCTTTTATGGATAACCTGCTAATATAACACCCAACAATCTTTCCTTTCAGTCGCCCGTCCCTAATTTAGGGCCACTGGTTCCAAGAAAGGAAGAAAGCCAGTGCCGTAAGGTAAAAACAGCATCCATACCTCACGGGATTTGAACCTGGGCCAATTTCGAACGAATGTCCATGAGACAGCGCTCAGACCACTGCGCCATCTGGGCGGCCTTTTATTTTCGTTGAAATTTTCGTTGAAATTTTCGTTGAGACCACATCAATGATAACACGAATCAAACCGCTTCAGATTCTTTTAGAAGTACCACGAAATGTTAAAGTTTCAAGGTGTAACATCGAATCGAAGGTTGCTGATATGTTCAGTACACCTAAATAATTTATCATGTTAAGAGAGTTCTCGCTCTCAGTGTTTTATACAGCAGTTCACGAAGACCTGAGAAGCACACGCAGTCAATATGTTTTTTCACAATTTCTTTGTTTTTTTCTCATTATTTATTTGTGTAGTGCAGTATTTGTATAATTAGGCATCAAGCTGAATGTCTGTTTGATGAGAAAAAAATGTCCTTAAATGGAGTAAAATTTCGGAAACGTGTGTTTGTGATTTTCTGTGCTTCTGGAAAATGTTGTGTAAAGTGTTCAAGTAATTAATAAGTAGGAACTGTACACCAATTATACTTCAAATAGTATAACTATACTATAATAATCCGAATACCTGGAAAAGCTAGCTGTCTACCTTCCTTGAAAAAGCCATCTGGTTGATGTGCGAAAGCTTGGAACGTTTTATTTCTATTCTACGCCAAGAAATTCGGATTATTAGTATAGTTATACTGTACTATTTGGAGTAAGTTGTTGAAACTATTATATCTACTACGGGACTTAACATTTTGTTCGTTGGCAAACAATAGACAGCCAAAAGCCAACAAAACAATTTCTGAGGTTTTTGAATTCCCTGCAATCAGTGGGTTATTGCACAGCGAAGGTTGAAAATGCTTACTACATTCTTTGACTTTGATTTTGTACAATGTACACATACCGGCCACGGAATTAGAAGCCTTTATTTAGTACCGGGTTGGACCCCCTTTAGCCTGAATTACTGCACTTATGCGGTTTGGCATAGATAAGATGTTGGAATGTACGTATGCCTACAGGACATCAGGCGTTCACCAGATAATCTTTAACTGGCTCAGATTTGACGGAAGAGGACTTTGTCCCCGGATCTGTTTTTCTAACATGTCACATACATTCTCAATGGGGTTCAAATCTGGGCTTTGTGGTGGCCCAGAAAGATGGTGGAAGTCATTGTCATGCTCGCTGACCCGACCTTCCAGCAATGTCAGGGGACCCATTCCGCATCAACAAAACTTGCTACACACCATGACACCTCCTCCACAACCTTGTGCTGTGCTTATAAAGCAAGCTCGGTCTATTGCTTCAAGAGCCTCCCGCTAAACTCTAAACTCTCTGCCTACCGTTGATACAAAACTCGTCAGACCATATGACTTTTCCCCAGTCTTCCAGGGTCCAATCATGGTGTTTCTTGCACCACTGTAGACGAACTTTCTGGTTCTTCGCAGAAATCAGTTTTTCCGCATAGACACATGACTTCCAATAACGATTCTCTTCAATTCCCTGCGCATAGTTTGTTAAGATGTAGGTCGGGAACAGCCTTCATTAAATGCTCCAGTCAATTGCTGCGCACAGGAAGTCCTGTTTTTCCATACAAGCCTTCTCAGACGACGGCGATCTCGTTTCTGACAGATCGTCTTCGAGCCACAGTAACGTCTCTTAAATAAGCAATGTGAGTTATTTTTCCACTCATTTAAGACCTGGAATATCTCACCTTTTGAGACATAAGTCAGCTCTGCTGTTTTCAAAATTGTCGCTCTAGCCAAACGGGTACGCACACCAACCCTTTATCGAACTCTGGGAGATACTTTGCTTTTACTATTGTGATCAACACTACTGTCTATTAGCAGCGGCCTTAAATGCACGGTCGAGTCACATTATTGTGACCATCAGCTAATATCCAGTGTAACCGCCATGTGCAGCGCGGACAGCAGCTAGACGGGCTGGGATTGTCTCCATAAGGTGCTCGAAGGTGTTCAAAGGTATGTGGAGCCGTGCTGACTGCAATGCATCTGACAGCTGCTGGAGGGTGCGTAGTGGAGGATCAATAGAGCGAACAACACGATCGAGGTGGTCCCACAGATGCTCAATTGGGTTTAAGTCTAGGGAATTAGGGAGCCAGGGAAGTACTTTGAAGTCTTCATCGTGCTCTTACAACCACTCTTGGAGATTTCTAGCTGTGTGACACGTCGCATTGTCGTGATGGAAGATCGCATCCTCCCCAGGAAAGACAATCAGCATGTATGGGTGTACGTGGTCTGCAAGGAGGGATTCATAACGAATTCGGTCCATAGTGCCTTCCACAGGTATATGAGTGGACCCAAAGAATGTCACGAAAACATTCCCCGGACCATAACGCTGCCCGCACCGGCTTGTGTTCTTCCGATGGTTGAAGAGTGTTTGTTCTCCGATGTTTCTCGCCTTATACGCCAACGTCCATCCGTTCGATGAAGCAGAAAATGTGACTCATCGAAGGCAATCCTTTGCCATTCAGCGGAGATCTAATTCCGATACTACAGTGCAAATCTAAGCCTTTTCTGCCGATGCACCTTCATTAGCGTAGATGCAGTGACCATCCGTCTGCTTCGTAGCCCCATACGCAGCAGGGTTTGCTGAACTGTCATTTCAGACACACTTCTGGTAGCCCCCTTGGCTCATTAGAGCAGTGAGTTGTTCCACTGTACCGTGTCGATCGGCCCTCACGCACCTTCGCAGCCGACGTTCACTTCTCACATCAATGGCATGTGGTGCTCCGCAGTTTCCACGTCGCTTATTTGCAATGGTGCCATTTCTCCAATCACGATACACTTTAACCACAGCAGCACGCGAACAGTTCACAAACTGCGCTGTTTCAGAAATACTGCCACCCTTGGCCCGAAAGCCGTTAATTATTCCTTTTTGAAAATCTGATAAATCGCTCCTTTTATCCATGACAGCAACGAATAATATGTTTTCAGAATGCCTTCAGCATGCTTTATATACCCTCCAAGCCAGCTCACGACACGTGCCTTCTTTCATTGGCGACGCGCTGTTGACGTCAGAAGTAGGACGTGGTCACAATAACGTGACTCGACTGTTTAGTTGCCTAGATCACAGGATGACGCACATGACCACGCATTTTACATATACGCTGAGTAAGTAACGTTTACTTATATCTGTGTAAAGGTTTCTAATTTAGTAACCGGTGTGTGTAGTAAACCTTCAAATTTTAGCGCAATATGTGCGAGTTTTTATAATATCAAAATATTATATCTCATTGCCGTAAATGTGCTTGAAAAAATTGTGGTCTGCACATTCTGCAAGAATTTATTTAAAATGGGTCCACACAAATGTGAAGAATTCTGAGTGACGCATCATAGTGAGTGAGTTTCTGAGATACACTAATAAAATTTCGAAATATCATGGGAATTACAAAAGGAATGTTGAACGATAGGCTATGTTTTATAAAGCGAGTGTCAGTCAGACTAAAGTGACACATATAAAAATGTATTGTCTTAGTCTGGAACGAAAACATTCAAATGCACTGTAAAAATATTTTTTACGCGCACACATGCACGAAGTTATTGAATACAACAATATATGCAAAAATAATATGTAGCATCTCGCATTTCCCGCAAAACATCCTTCAAACAGTCGCGCAATTTTCATCAGCGACAGAGAGAAGCCAAACTAAACACAACGCTTTTTGCTTTTCCTCGCATTGGAACATGTGAAGCAATTGGTCGGCGCAGGTTCCCATCGCAACAAAGTGCGCATCAAATATCGCTGCTATGCCTAACTGTATGAAACACTTAGAAAATGCTACAGTTCCCTCTGCGGTTAGTTTAAAGGCAGATGGCACAGCGGGTCTCTGTCAAAATTTCTCACAGTTCAGGAAAACACTCACGAAAGCGATTACATCTTCACTACAATTCATAGAAACAGACAGCACGACGGGTTTTAAAAGAAAATATTTTCATTTTAGTAAAATGCTAGTCATTTGGTAGCCTGCTGGCTCTGTGTGCTCGTCTAGAGAGAGAGAGAGAAAGAGAGAGAGAGAGGGAGAGGCAAAAATATGTTTCTTCTTACACCAATGAGCCATTACATCCTGACAATGCCCAGCCTAGAGAAATGAGCGCACCTGGAGACCGAACGGTGGCGCAGGTGAAGTTCACAGAGCAGTATATATACAATCCCAGGACCGGCTTTCGGTTAGTAGAGTGTTCGGAGTCAGAACGGGAAAAGCTGCTGATTTATCGGAGTTTGATGTCACGGCGCCTCGGGACTACGATATAAAACTTCAATTTCAGAAAAGGATCCAAAAAACCTTTTATGTCGTAAATCTTTAATTTTCCTATGGCAACTTTGTCTTCAAATGTCTTTCTAAATTATTTTTTTTATTTTATTTTCATTTTTTTCCTATTTTAAAGAATCACTTCATTATGAGACTCTTTTTAATGCTCCCTAAAGGAGTGATTCTAAATTAATTGTACAAAACCTGTGCCGGGTGATTCTTTCTGGTCACCTCTCCCCCCCCCTTACACACAGAGTTGATGTGAAAGAGCTGTATGGATGAATAATTGAAAATAATTATAACAAATTTTATGTAAATTTTTATTGGACTCATAAGAATTTGGATTTTGCAGTGGATGAGAAATAGATATCAGTTTGTGTTCTACTTTTTTTTTTTTTAGCATTAAACCTTTCATTTTTAAGTATTTATGTTAGTTTTATCTAAATAAATAAATGGTTTAAGCTACTAAATAAGTAAATGTTATAAAAGAGTGTAAAAGTTGTGTATAAATGTGAAATAGGAAAAAAAAATTCATAAAACTTTACCAATTCTTTATTTACGAATTCAATTTATGGTCGGCTTTCAATAAAGTCGGGCACGATAAAAAAAATAAAGAAACAGAAATTAATTTTCAATTATCAACACCGCACGTAAGGAATTTTGAAATTAATTCTATCCGATGTTGTCATTGTTAATAATTCTTAAGTTTTCACTTATTATCTTTTGAATGTTTTGCAATTTTTCATATTTCGGCTCCTCTGAAGGTGTTGGCATAAACAGCTAAATGTGTTTTAAATGTTTTGCAATGACTTATAAGCAAACGAAATCTTTCATCGTACGAGAGCTATTCTGTATATTCTTTGCGAGGCAGTTATTCCAAATTTCAATTTCTTAAAGCCACACTTGTCGGAAATTCGGAAAACCAGTTTTTGAAAGGAAAAAAAAAAAAAAAAAACCGGAAGTTTTTTCACTTTCATCTAAAATGAAAAAACAAACAAACAATTGTTGTTGTTTTTTGGTTCTGAAAATTCATCCGAAATTTTGTGGTTTCGTAATCGCAGAGCACCGACTTGCAAATTCATGAAATAAGCCGAAATTTCATGTACTTTGAAATTATTGTAATTGTTTTTGCATTGAAACCCAGCCACACAACGTACGTCAAAGTGTCACAGCTGCAAACTTTTAAGAGCTGTTCTTCTGTTATATGTGATATCCCCACCCCCCCTGTTTTTCATTTCCTAAACCCGTTCAAATTGCTCTCTTTCCAGCTTTCTGGGCCTCGAATAGAGAATTTGCAAACTAAGTAGAGAATGTGAAATTAATATTTCCATAGAGTCTATAGACTCAAAACGCAGTTCGTAAGATTACTCATAACAAACAAATGAAATACGTATACGCTGGTAGACAAAGTAATTAGTCAGGCTGGCATGATCAGAAAGAGATAAAAACATAAATTTCTAAGCCACAAAGTGTGCTTGCCAGTAATTGGGCCTGGTGATTTTGATGTCAGTGAGCCTACAAAAGTGGTACAGATGATTTTTGTCTTGGCCTGAAATCAGTAATTGCTAGTTTAGCCCATTGAAATTCAGAGGCAGAGAAGAGACTTCCGCTGCGTGCGAAGCTCAATAGCAGATACAAGTATTATAATACGCATGTACCCCAATTAGTGCACTCAAATCTAAGTCTCTCATATCTCATGATTCTGCGTACTCCGCTGGACTGGTTCAGAATGACTGTCGAACTCCCACGTCTTTTTTTCTGCACTCTGAACAGCACGCTTCATTTCTCGTAAGGATTCTTCCCAAAATTAAGTTTATACCTGACTTCTTTAGTCTGAAGGGACTTTTGTGCCGGGTATGAGAGCGGAAGTGACGTAGAAGCGGGTTAGGGCACCTTGATAGAAAAATCACGAGACGGTTGGAGATCAGTGGGGAAGGTATGGTATGGTATGGTATTTGAAGAAGTTTTAGGAAGGGGAGTGCCCGATCCCAGGTCTAAAATTGCCCTTAGAAATAGGAAGCTAGGAGATCTGAGTAAGTGAACTCAATAGGAAAGACAAACAGAAAAATGTAGTGAAAGGAGAGGGTGATCCGTGACACCAGTTCGTGAGGATGGGGGGTTCAGTGGGGAAGAAGGAGATGCCCTTATTTTTAAAGGGGGTCATATACCGCTGAATACGTTGCCAAGGACGAGAAGGGCATCCTGCACTCACTATTGCAACAAACGGTTTCGAACTCTCAACCATCAGGATGACAGACGGATGCTCTAACCACGAGGCTGCACAAAGCCAATGCCTACTTCTCGGTAGAAAGCATATTGAATAATCAAGCATTTTCATTCGTATTTTTAGTTCCAGTACCACTTAGGAAGCTCCTCGTCTCCCTCAAAGAGTTTCCCATCTCACATAGAAGGCCTAGGCTCGAAATCTTTGTAAGATGTGCGTCTTCCACCCATGGGGGTGCTGTGGTCTGAGTGCAGGCTTTTGATCGTTCGTCCGAGTGTGCTGGTGTTCCAGTCCCGGATGAGGCATGGGTGGTGGGTTTGTCTTTGTCTTACGACATTGGCTTTTTTCCTTCCTTGGACCAGTTGCCAAAATTAGGGACGAGCATGGGCGCCCATGGCTCTGTTTCTAGAATGGGGCAAAAAGAAATTTTAATATCAATAACATTTACAATCACCATATGCGAATTTCCATTGTGCCTCCTTGTTATCGAACCCTTTTTATACGACACTCTCAACATATGAATTTAATTGGAAATTAAATTTATGTGTTAATTTCTGGGAAAATTTTCAGAAGATGGATTAATGAAATTAGACGGCATGTTAAGACAGTAAGGGATTTATTTGTCTTTCTTTTGATCCATTTGACCGCTTGTGTCACATGCGCCACGAAAACCCAGATATTATTAAAATGGTCATCGAAAAAATTACAAAAATAGCCTCAAGGCAAATTTCTGTAGGAAATTTTGAGAGATCTTATCCCAGCAGCGAATCGCTACTGCAGAGGATGATCAATTTTTAACATTTCCTCTTTAATACTTTTCCATAAGGCACGTATGAACGTTGTTCTCCAACATGCAATGGGAAATTTAAATATTACTTTCTAATGTAAATTCCAAACTTTTCTCCTATTTTTTATTTCATACACACACATCTAGGAGCTCTACGGAAAAATTAGCAATATTATAATTAGTGTTAACGCGAGTATCTCTGTAGTACCTTCCAAGAAAAGCAAAGACACGGTCCGAAATCCAAGAGAGGACAAATGCCCCCTCTTGCCCCCCAATATAAGCGCCCACGGGAAGGGGCAACTCCTTGTAGCCCACTCACGGCTGTCGTTAAATCCCGAAGATAAATAAATAAATGAATAAATAAAATAAAATAAAATAAAATAAAATAAAATAAAATAAAAATTGTTTCCTGAACCGTCCCATTGGCCAAGAGGATAGAGGTCTAGTTTAGCCCTCTGAGCAGGGTCCGAGCTCGAGCTCCGCATGTGACTCCTAGCCCACTCATCTCCCTCCACTCTGGAACCAGTGGCTTCAAATGATCATGATCATATGTAGAGGATTTTAGGAAGGGAGTGTCTAACCCCAGTTCTTAAACAACCCTTAGAAATAGGAAGCAAAGAGATTTGGGCTAGAGTGGCCGATAGGAAAGTGACACCGAAGCGAAGTAGAAAGGGGGAGGAAGACGCCCTTATTTATTACCGGGGGGCCAGTACCCGGGGTCCGACGGCTTAACGTGCCCATCCGACGCATGGCGGATATTTAGTGGATCGAGCGTTCGTACCTGCTGGGATCGAACCTGAGATCCTTTCCGCGGCAGCCTCGAACGTTGTCCACTGGGCCACCCGCGGCAGTGGCTTCAAATCAGGGAAGGAAGACCTCTTATAGTCCACAACAGCTGCTCATGGTAGTCTTTAGATACCGAAACTAAAATAAAAAAAAAAAAAGAAATGCGTGTTGTGTTAGTCATTTGATTTTGACTTCTTCCTGGAAACAGCAGCTCTAAATCAGAGGCTGTCGATTCAGTTGCTCATGGGATCGTCAAACAACTTAAAAAGAATTATAATTGAGGTGGTAACTATTGGAATGAAAAATAGACGTGGTTCTCGTAAACTGACATTTTTTGAGAATTTCTTCATTTTCTTTTTTTCTTTGTTAGCTGAGAGTGTGGCCCACAATTTCTACAAAACAGGCGTCTCATCCTAACCCAGATATGTCCCTCCAGCCCCTCCCCGGTAGTCCGCCAACGCATTCCTTAAATTAATCTTCATTCTCAAACTGAAAAGAGTTTAGTTGTTGCAAATTAGTCACTCTTAACCTCATTGTTCCAGAGAAAGCATGTATTATCTATATAGCGTAACCTTGTCAGATGATCTATTTTTCTAGACATTATTAGAAACAGTGTAAAACGTGATGCTATGCGCCACACGTATCGATCGATCAGCGCGACCATATGAATCGTTTTGATTTGGATTTCACCTTGATTAAACTAGGTGATCAGAAGGGATTTCTGTCTCTCTCTCTCTCTCTCTCTTCAACCAGGAAGGTGGGATGACAGTAGTACGACCTCCTGAAGCTCGACCTCCTTGGATCTTTTAGCCCATCATCATCCGCAGACCTCTTGTCCTTGTACAATTCGAAAAAGCACTTAGTTGTATTCAGCATGATGGAAACCGCAGCCATAATTAAGGTCAGCGCACGTCAGGCCAGTCAGATGGCATTCCACTATTCTCCGGAAAGTAGGTCGCTTGGGAGAATCTGCGACATCGCCCAAAATGAAAGTCAAAAAAAAAAAAAAAAAAAAAAAAATTGCTTTGCGAGCGAGTCCTTTTCAGATTGAGCTGCCTGGTATCTGATTTGTGAAAATGCTCGGGGAAGGGGGGGGGTATCGTTGCGGTGTACAATTCATGTGTGTCCAGTACAAGCGTGATTGGAATTGCCAACCACAAAAGAAAACTGAAATCTACCAGCGAAAAGCCGATTAAGTTTCCTTAAAATGGCAGCTCAGAATTCCAACTCTCGTTATTGCCTCGACTACCCCATGTGAGAAAGAGGACGTCGGCATTCGAAATTCAACTTGGAACAACGTATCAGGCTTTGTTTTTGCTTGGCGAAAAAGAAACAAAAAATGCCAGAGATATGCATTGTTCCCATAATTTGACTGAGCCGCTACAGGTACCGCACGATGAAAGTTGTGAAAGTGTGCAACTCAGCTGAAAGAAAGTAGGAAAGAAATACAAACCATCCGAAAATTGATCTATTTTCTTCTTAATACGGTCAGTCAGCTAAGGTCCGAAACACTTTTTTTTTCTCCATGAGAGACAACTGCAGCATTATGGGATTTTCTTAACAAAAGGAAGAATTTAATAATACATCTATTATGCAAAAGTATAAGAGAAAAATACTTGAAAGAACAACCCCATTAAAACAAAAGCCTACTTAATGGAAACCATGAGATAAATATCCACTCAAAATGTTTTAAAATTGCAGCATTTTTAGCAATGTGGGAAACAAAACACGGACGTGACGTGTAAATGCGCCAGGGAATATAATCCAAGCTTTTGCGTCGCCGCGGTGTCAAGCAAAAACAAGTGATTTTTATTAATTTGCATAATATTAAGTGCTATTACAGGTCAATGAAAATGGGTCTGTACGGCTGAAACAACTACAGTGAATCGTAATTTCTTATGCTGATGCATTAAAACACATGTGCATGTAAATGCAATTCTAATATGGAAATCGGTAAATTGATTTTTTTCTTTTTTACATTGTAGCCTTCTGAAACTGAAAGTTTGAGAATTTCAGAGTAGTTTACACACACACACACACACACACACACAAAATGGCGATGGTGGTGGTGGTGGTGGTGGTGGTGGGGGGGGGGGTTATCTCCGCAATTAGTATTCCAATTGAATTTGAAACTATCCTTGTATTTAAATTGCTGTTTTGCATTGGAAGCAGAGGATTTTTTTATTGGAGGTTTAACGACCACCGTGAGCAACTCAATGGGCTATAAGCAGTCTCCCGTCCCTATGCATCGATTCACTCTAACATGACACTACATGAGTTTACGCACTCACTGAGCCTTGGGGTACAACCGAGAGTTATGTTAATCCGCGCGTCACTCCCCACTGTGTCCTGCTGTTAGCAGTTGTCAATCACTTCCCCATCAACTCAATGGCATCCTTGTCTCCCAAACACTGCGTATCTACGCATGCGTGTGTTGGTCTAATTTTAAAACTTAATTTCTGAAAACAGGTCATTTTTAGATTTGTCTAAAATGACTATACGTACTTATAAGTAAACAGCTAGGACAATATAAAGCATGATTCTGGGCAATAAATGTGTTCAGGGCCGGCCCGTGATATTGTTCATGCGCAGGGTTTCTTTCAGAACGTTTACGCCGGGGGGTGAGGGGGGGGGTGATGAAATCTCAGAGGGGGCAAACTCCAAAGAATTAAATTTTTATGTTTTTGTATATATATATATATCATCATCATCATCATTGTCAACCATTATCAATCCACTGCTGGACGAAGGTCTCCCCAAGTTTCCTCCACAACGGTCTGTCTTGTGCCAGTCTCCTCCATGTCACTCCCGCATATTTACGAATTTCATCCACCCATCTCCCATGTGGTCTTTTTCTGGGTCTTTTCCTGTCCCTTGGAATCCAATCTAAAATTTCGGCTGTCCATCTATGGTCTGTCCTTCTGGCAGTATGTCCAGCCCATTGCCATTTCAGGGATTTAACTCTGATCATGATGTCTTCCACTCTCGTCATTTTTCGGATCCACGAGTTCCTCTTCTTATCTCTCCTGGTTATACCAAGCATGCACCTCTCCATGCTTCTTTGAGTTGTCTGCAGCCTTTGTATGTCTCTTTTAGTTAAGGTCCACGTCTCTGCACCATACGTAAGCACTGGAAGGATGCATTGATCAAACACTTTTCTTTTAAGACATAATGGCATATTGCTCTTGAAAATTATGCTGTTTCTTCCAAAAGCTCTCCAGGCAAGTTTTGTACGCCGATTAATTTCTTCATCAATGTGACCCTCACTTGATATCTGCTGTCCAAGATAAACATACGTGTCTGTTATCTCCAGCTTTTCTCCATCAATCGATAAATCTTCATTTCTTGTAAAAGCATTGAACATCACTTTTGTCTTCTGAAAGTTCATTTTTAATCCCACTTCTTTACTCTTGTCAGCAAGTTCCTGGATCATACTCTGCAGCTCTGATGGGGTAGTTGCAAAAATGACTACGTCATCAGCAAAAACGAAGGTGGGTTAGATAATCTCCATTAATCTTTATCCCTTTGTTTTCCCAGTTCAGTGATTGAAAGACATTTTCCAATGTGGCATTAAAGAGCTTCGGAGATATGGTGTCACCTTGTCTCACTCCCTTTCCAATTTTTATGTGTGTTGTATTTTCAAACAGCCGAATCTTTGCACTTGCATTTTCATAGATGTTATTAATAATATTAATGTATGCATCTTCAATACCGCAGGATTTCAGAGCCGTGGTAACTGCTGATGGTTTCACTGAATCAAAGGCTTTTTCATAATCGATAAAAGCCATGCACAATGGAAGTTCATATTCCCTCGCTCTTTCAATTAGTTCTCTCAGTACGTGGATATGATCTATTGTGCTGTAGCCACTCCTGAATCCAGCTTGTTCTCTCGGTTGAGCCATGTCCAGTGTTACCTTCAAGCGGTGTGAAAGAACTTTAGTGAAGATTTTATAAACCACTGATAGGAGGCTGATAGGTCTGTAGTTCCTGAGATCCTCAATGTCACCTTTTTTATGTAGCAGGATCATTGTAGCATTGTTCCAATCCTCAGGAATCTTCCCTTCATTAAGGCATCGAGTGAAAATTTGGGCGAGTACTGTTTCAATTTCTCCACTTGCTTCTTGTATGATGTCTATAGTAATTCCATCTTCTCCTGGAGCTTTCCCCCGCTTCATGTTCTTGATTGCATGAGCAACTTCTGCTGGGAGGACTGGAAGAACTCTGGTACCTTTCATGATGTCTGGAGTACATGTATCATCCCTTTCATATAGTTTGGAGTAGAAATCTTTCACTCTTGTCAAAATTTCGCCTCTATTTCTTGTTATAGAACCATCTTCTTTTCTCAGAGCCATAATCTGTTTTCTTCCCTTACTGAGATGTCCCTTTGCTATCTTTAGGCTTTGGTTGTTTTCAATTGCTTTCCTCACTAGCTCACAGTTGAATTTCCTTACGTCTTCAGTGATACTTTTTCGTGCTGTCTTGCATAGCTCTATATATTCCACTTTGGAAGTCACATCTTCTTTAGTTGTCCTCATCTCTCTTCTTTTTTGCATCAACATTTTGGTTTTTCCTGATAATTTGTTTACATGCAACTTGTTCTTAGACCCAGCTAATTTTGTTGCTGTTTCCATAAGAGCTTTGGTTACTTTTCTGTTAACTTCAGAAATATCCACTTCTTCCGATGTTAGGCCTTCTAAAGCAGAGAATCTGTTCTTCAGTTCCAACTTGAAAGTATTATGGTGTTTTTTAAGGTTGGTTATGTCAATACATTTTGTTTGTCTTATGAGCTTGCCACGTTCCAGTTTAGTGTTGAGGTGCATCTTACATCTCACCAATCTATGGTCACTACCTGTGTTGAACTTGTTTAGCACACTGCAGTCTTCGATGACGAATTTTTGTTACACATAATAAAATCAATTTCACTTGTCGTCCCAATTGGATGTCTCCATGTCCATTTCCTGTGTGGCTTTTTCTTGAAAAAGGAATTCAAGATGAAAAATCCTTCTGCCTCTGCAAACTCAACGAGAGTATTTCCACGCTGGTTTCTGTTGCCGTGACCGAATTTACCTACTGAAGTTTCATTCTGTTGCCGTTGCCCTATTTTTGCATTGAAATCTCCCATAATTATCTTCAAGTGCTGCTTACCTTTATTATTTAGATGACGAATTTCCTCATAAAATTCTTCAATTTCTTCTTCAGGATGACTTGTGGTGGGTGCATAAGTTTGAATAATCTGAGCCTGGTATCTTCTCGATAGTTGGATAACGAGTCGTGCAGCTCTGTCAGAGGAACTTTCAACTTCTACCACTTTATCCTTCAGTTTCTTGTTTATTATAAATCCAACACCACTAGTTCTGCCAGTATCTGTCCCACGATAATAGAAGAGATGTCCACTTTTCAGTTCAATGAGATCTTCTCCTTTTCTCCTTACCTCACTCAGCCCGACGATGTCCCACTTGATCCTTTGTAGTTCCTCTTCCAATTCAAGAAGCCTTGAATCAGAAGATAGGGAGCGTCCGTTGTAGGTAGCCAAGGTCAGCATCAAATGGCAGCCTAGTCCGGTCCTCCGGGGATTCTTAGCACCCTCTGCCTTCATGTCGCACTGGCCGCTGCCTTGGCCAGGTACATTCCAGCTGCCGGAGACTGAGGGCCAAGATTTAAGTTGTAGAGTCATTTTGGAGGTGTTTGGCCATAACTCACCACGCTGGCCAAGCGGGTTGGTGAGTGTGGGATAGCATTTCCTCTGATCCCGATGGTATAGTTATACCGCTATTTGCGGTCGTCAGAGCCCCTTTAGTGGGAACAGGATGCACCACGAGAAGGCGGGGTTGACATTTGTCAAGGAGAGGCTGTGATGTTACGCATCACCTGACCTTACATCCCATATATATATATATATATATATATATATATTTGAGGATCTCAGGAACTACAGACCTATCAGCCTCCTATCAGTGGTTTATAAAATCTTCACTAAAGTTCTTTCACACCGCTTGAAGGTAACACTGGACATGGCTCAACCGAGAGAACAAGCTGGATTCAGGAGTGGCTACAGCACAATAGATCATATCCACGTACTGAGAGAACTAATTGAAAGAGCGAGGGAATATGAACTTCCATTGTGCATGGCTTTTATCGATTATGAAAAAGCCTTTGATTCGGTGAAACCATCAGCAGTTACCACGGCTCTGAAATCCTGCGGTATTGAAGATGCATACATTAATATTATTAATAACATCTATGAAAATGCAAGTGCAAAGATTCGGCTGTTTGAAAATACAACACACATAAAAATTGGAAAGGGAGTGAGACAAGGTGACACCATATCTCCGAAGCTCTTTAATGCCACATTGGAAAATGTCTTTCAATCACTGAACTGGGAAAACAAAGGGATAAAGATTAATGGAGATTATCTAACCCACCTTCGTTTTGCTGATGACGTAGTCATTTTTGCAACTACCCCATCAGAGCTGCAGAGTATGATCCAGGAACTTGCTGACAAGAGTAAAGAAGTGGGATTAAAAATGAACTTTCAGAAGACAAAAGTGATGTTCAATGCTTTTACAAGAAATGAAGATTTATCGATTGATGGAGAAAAACTGGAGATAACAGATACATATGTTTATCTTGGACAGCAGATATCAAGTGAGGGTCACATTGATGAAGAAATTAATCGGCGTACAAAACTTGCCTGGAGAGCTTTTGGAAGAAACAGCATAATTTTCAAGAGCAATATGCCATTATGTCTTAAAAGAAAAGTGTTTGATCAATGCATCCTTCCAGTGCTTACGTATGGTGCAGAGACGTGGACGTTAACTAAAAGAGACATACAAAGGCTGCAGACAACTCAAAGAGGCATGGAGAGGTGCATGCTTGGTATAACCAGGAGAGATAAGAAGAGGAACTCGTGGATCCGAAAAATGACGAGAGTGGAAGACATCATGATCAGAGTTAAATCCCTGAAATGGCAATGGGCTGGACATACTGCCAGAAGGACAGACCATAGATGGACAGCCGGAATTTTAGATTGGATTCCAAGGGACAGGAAAAGACCCAGAAAAGACCACATGGGAGATGGGTGGATGAAATTCGTAAATATGTGGGAGTGACATGGAGGAGACTGGCACAAGACAGACCGTTGTGGAGGAAACTTGGGGAGACCTTCGTCCAGCAGTGGATTGATAATGGTTGACAATGATGATGATGATGATGATATATATATATATACATGCTGCCAGGAGAACGGACTACCGATGGGCAACCGAAATTTTATACTGGATTCTCATTCACACACACATTCTCTCTCTCTCTCTCTCTCTCACACACACACACACACACACATAACTGAAATCACTTTAATACTGAAAATTGGAATGATAGACCCGGAGAAACTAAAAGAAGAGAACTATTATACACAACCGAAATTATATATATAATCGGCGTATAAAATTTGGCTGGAGAGCTTTCGGAAGAAATGGTACAATTTTCAAGAGCAATATGCCTTTATGTCTTAAAAGAAAAATGTTCAATCAGTGCTTCCTTCCAGTTCTTACGTATGGAGCAGAGACATGGACTTTAACTGAAAAAGACATACGAAGGCTGCAGACAACTGAAAGAAGTCTGGAGAGATGCATATTTGGTGTAACCAGGAAAGATAAGAAGAGGAACTCGTGAATAAGGAAAATGACAAGAGTGGAAGACATCACGATAAGAGTAAAATCCCTGAAATGGCAATGGGCTGGACATGTTGCCAGAAGAACGGACCATAGATGGACAAGTGGAATTTTAGACTGGATTCCAAGGGACAGAAAAAGACCCAGAAGAAGACCACACGGGTGATGGATGGATGAAATTCGAAAGCATGCCGGAGTAACATGGAGGAGAGTGGCTCAAGACAGTCAGTTGTGGAAGAAACATATATACACTGACGGAAAAAAAATCACAACACCACGAAAAAATAGTTGTAGAGGAATGAAATGGCTGCAATACATTTGTATAGGTAACATATTTAATCGATTAAGGTTTCAAGATCACAGCTCATTGTAAGCGCGAGAAGAGCCATTTTAAATGTGAAATGCTGGTACATTAATAACCGGTGTAACCGCCAGAACGTTGAATGCAAGCACGCAAACGTTCATGCATTGTGTCGTACAGGTGCTGGATGTCAGTTTGTGGGATGGAGTTCCATGCCTGTTGCACTTGGTCGGTCAATACAGGGACGGTTAATGCTGGTTGGTGGTGACGCTGGAGTTGTCGTCCAATAATGTCCCATACGTGCTCGATTAGAGAAAGATCCGGTGATCTAGCAGGCCACGGCAACATGTTGACAATCTGTAGAGCATTTTGCGTTACAACAGCGGTATGCGGGCGAGCGTTATCCTGTTGGAAGACACCCCTCTGAATGCTGTTCATGAATGGCAGCACAACAGGTTGAATCACCAGACCGACGTACAACTGTGCCGTCAGGGTGCGTGGCATAGCCACGAGAGTGCTCCTGCTGTCATAGGAAATTGCTCCCCAGATCATAACTCAAGGTGTAGGTCCAGTGTGTCTCGGCCGCAGACAGGTTGGTTGCAGGCGCTCACCTGGCCTCCTTCTAACCAACACACGGCCATCACTGGCACCCAGGCAGAACCGGCTTTCATCAGAAAACACAACAGATCTCCACTCCGTCCTCCAATGAGCTCTAGCTTGACACCACTGACGTCGCAAACGGCAGTGGTTTGGAAGTAAGTGGAATGGACGCTACAGGGCGTCTGGCTCGGAGCTGTCCTTCAAGTAACCGATTTGTAACAGTTCGTTGTGTCACTGTGGTGGCAACTGCAGCTCGAATTGCTGCCTCAGACGCAGTACGATGCGCCACGGCCATACGCCGTACACGGCGGTCTTCCCTCTCAGTAGTGCCACGTGGCAGGCCGGAACCCGGTCTTATTGAGGCAGGACCTTCCCTTGACCACCGCTGCCAACAATCATGCACAGTGGCTACATTCCTACCAAGTCGTTCTACAATATTGCGGAAAGAAAATCCACCTTCTTGTAGCCCTATTACACGACCTCGTTCAAACTCCGTGAGCTGCTGATAATGGCTTCTTCGTTTTCTTAAAGGCATTCTTGACTAACATCAACACACTACGTCGAATCTCAACGATAACTAACGCTCACGAACGTTACAGCGCGTATTTACAGCAAACCTGCTTTGCATATTCCGAGGGGCGCTACATGCGCCACACGTATGCGCCGAGCGCGAAATTTGCATAGACGTCATCTTACAGATGTACTCTCATCGCCTACCAACTGTCGTTTATCTAACACAACCTATTCTTGGTGTTGGGATTTTTTTCCGTCAGTGTATATGACCGAAATTTTAGACTGGATTCCGAGGGACAGGAAAAGACCCAGAAAAAGACCGCATGGGATATGGATGGATGAAATTCGAAAGTATGCTGGATTGACGTGGAGGAGAAGGCTCAATACAGACAATTGTAGAAGAAATTTTGGGAGACCTTCATCCAGCAGTGAACTGGTAATGGTTGACAATGATGATGATATATTTAAAGAGAGAAACTTTGTATGTTTATTTGAGGTAATCTCGAAAACTACTGAACCGATTTGGATAATTCTTTCACCGTTGGGAAGCTTATTTATTTCCGGTGGACATAAGCTATTTTGTTTATTTTTTATTATTTAACTTTGCCAGTAATTGTGAAAAGAGAAGGAGCAGACATTGTTAAGGCATGCTTAAAATCCTCGCCAATGTGGAATAATATTGAAACGCTTCATTTACGAATAAATATGAGAGCTCATTTAGGAGGTGGAGATATCCAATTTTCTACTCTGTTACTATGTGTCAGTGATGGCAATGTACCTAAACAGAACAGTTTGATTCCAGTACATAGTAAACTGGGAAGCATTGTAAGATCTATTAATGAATTAGTTGACAAAACCTATCCTAATGTAAGAAATTTACTCCAAAGAAATCACAACTGGATGTGTGAACGAACTATCGTTTCTCCAAGGAATGCATCCGTTGATGAAATAAACGATGCTATTTTGCAAAAACTGCCCGGCGAATACAGAATTTACACATATCGATCGATACTGCCCTTAACTTGGAAGAAACAGTGCATTATCCACATGAATTTTTAAATTCTTTAAATCCCTCAGGACTTCCACCGCATTGTCTAAAATTGAAAGTTGGCATTCCTATGATATTATTACAGAACCGGAACCCTTCAAACCAATGCAATGGTGCAAGATTACAGGTCAAAGCGCTGCGTATTAATACACTGCTGGACAATCGCCAAGGACGGATCATAAACGGCTATATAGCGCATAAAAAAGTAAGTGTATTTGGATGCCAAGTGAAATAAAATAATGTCTGAATGCCAGGACATTACAAGAAAGACAATTTATTGTGCTCTGAAATCCAGAAGGCTTTGGAACGTGTTCAAGGGACAAACAGGCCATTTTGTGCAGAATACGTAAACGTGAAAAAAATGCAATTACCGTCCGCAGGCGTTCCGGCGTAAGATGTCAATACGAGATATGACCACCATGGAGGGCGACGCAAGATTCCAAACGTCGTGTCATGCTTTGCACAACATTATCAAACAGCTGTTGGGGTAATTTATCCCATTCCTCTGTCAGTGCACGGATGAGGGTGTCCTTGTTTATTGGAGGGCATTGGCGACCAGCAAGACTCTTCCCCAAAGCATCCCACACATTTTCAATGGGATTCAGATCTGGAGAACGTGCTGGCCATACGAGGCGTTGAATATCCTCGCTCTCAAGACACACCTGGACAGCGACTGTTCGATGACATGTTGCGTTGTCGTCCATGAAAATGAATCTATCACCGACAGCACCACGGAACATGCGAACATGAGGTAGCAGAACATCATTAATGTATCGTTGGCCAGTCATAGTCCCAGTTGGAAGCACATAGAGGGACGTACGGCCATTGATCATGATGCCAGCCCATACCATGACACTACATGTCGGATATCGGTCCCTTTCCTGTATGTTTGCTGGACAATATGCAGTACCACTATCACGCCAGATCAGTTGTCGTCGACAGTCAGACGATAGACTGTATCTACTCTCATCTGAGAAGAAGACAGCAGACCAGTCGTTATCAGTCCAATTGCGATGTTGATGGCACCATTGCAAACGGGCGGTACGGTGACGTCTGGACAATGGGATGCACACAACAGGACGGCGGGCGTATAGTCCTCCTTCATGCAAACGTCTGGCGACAGTTTTTCGGGAGATCCGCTTGCCAGTAGCAACCATAAACTGATTTGCTACCTCACTAGCTGTGCTGCGCCGGTGTCTTTTCGTTGATAACGCTATGTACCGATCTTCTGCAGGTGTGGTACTGCTAACACGACCTCCCCCGTGACGTTTGCCACACTCTCCATTTGTTTGAAATGATTTCCAAAGCCTTGAAACAACACTGTGGCTAACGTCGAACTCCCTGGCAACATCTGTTATTTTTCGCCCTTCTTCAATCTTTCCAATAATACGGCCACGCGTAAAATCATCTAGGTGATGTCGGGAAGACATACTGAAAATTGCAAGTTCGTCAATTGATTCTTTCCATTTTCAACTTTGCGTTTGAACAACAACGGTCAATACGCGTCAAATCCTTTATGTCTCTTATCAGCGCTATGACGTCACGAACAAGTTCGGCAATCCAAAATTTTCATACGCACAACACGTCTTAGTGTATCCCGCACTTATGCTAATTTCCACATTTTCCTGCCTTCCATTTTATGGTTGCTATCGTTGCTATTTTCATCCGTCCTTAGCAATTGTCCGGCAGTGTATTACTGAAGCCATTATACTATATTGAATGGGCCAGCAGCTGGATAAATGACACGTATACCCAGGATCACGATGATTCCGACGGACTTGCCTTTCACGTTCAAAAGATTACAATTTCCTATTAAACTATTTTTCGTTATAACGATCAATAAATCCAAAGGCCAACCTTACAAACATGTGGAATTGGATTTGCGCCAAGAAAAGTTTCTCTCACGGACAGTTATACGTCTGCTTATCGAGAATCGGCAGTTCAGACAATCAATTTATTTTGAAAACGGCTGGAAACGAGGCAAAGAATGTTGTATATACAGAGGCATTATGAATTATTTTCAAAAAGTAAAATAAAAATTATGTATTTAAATACATGTAAAAATTAATTACAATTTTACTTCACGTGAAAAACTAACTGCATACCATTTAATCTTTCGGTCAATTTCCTCCATCGGTTGCTGGGTTCTATGAAATTCAACTACAGTTCTTATGGATGGATAGGATTACACGTGTTATCATATCCCTGTTTTTCAGCGATATCTTCCACGCGATTGAAGCCGTGGGTACAGCTAGTATATTATACATGAAGGAGGATTACTCTGAGAGTTGTATAGAGAAAGTGAAAAAAGGTATATTGAATATGGAACGTCCACTTCCTAAATCACATCGGATTTCACAAATCACGGAAAAAAATAACAAGCACAATAAAGAAGAGAAATTCATCGACCATTAATCCAGTAATGTTAATTGGAGCATTCCTGTAAACCAGTAATGGTAACTAGCGAGAAAAAATTAATATTCGCTCTTAAGGCTGTTTGTTCTGTGACAATCAAAGGCGGAGCCGCAGCTGAAAATGTGTAATTTCTTTATACTGCATCTTTCATTAGGTTCATTTTATATTTCTGCGTCAGTATGTCAAGACTAAGAATATCATTCACCATAATTCGAATTTTCACAGGTTTCGATGAATTAAACATTTCAAAAGAGTGAACTTCGGTGATGGGCGGAAAAGTCCCCTCTCAGGAAAAGTTCCCCTCTTAGGAAAAGTTCCCCATAGTACCTCCCCACCTGCAGGAAAGATCCCCCAGATTTTTCAGTCAGGGACCGTGCACAAATTGTAGTTTACACAAAATATCGAATGTGGGGGAGATTTCCGGGGTCACCATTTCCATTTTCACACTGTTTAAAACAAGATGCAGCCTTACAAGTAGCACGTATATGTGGGGGAAATTTCCGTGGTCGGCATTTTTTATTCCATCGTGCTCATGTTCATAACGTTTACGTAAAATCTCAAATTATTAATATTGCGATATTACTCAGAAAGAAAATGTTATTAGGCCTAACGTCCTGGCCCTTCTAAAAGTTTTCATTCCGTCATTAATATTTGCATAACATGTAATGTCAATAATATTGCGCTTCTACTTATGCACTATACAATGACTAATAGACCGTAGGCCTAGGGTTTTTCAACACTTTTCTTCGCCTATGCGATATTCGTACATGCAGTTTATAAAAAAGTCAAGTTAATAGCTTTACGCTTTTACTTAGGCATTCAATATTAAAACTAGGCCTTAGGTCTTCAGCCAATGAATTAATAATTAGTGCCTAAGTAAAAGTGCCATACGATTAACTTCAGTTCATGCATAAAGGTTATGAATATGACATCGGTAGAATAAAAACTGTCAAAAGGGCTTAGTAATTAATATTGAATGTCTAAGTAAAAGCGCAAAGCTATTAACTTTACTTTTTTGTAAACTTTACGAAAATCACAAAGGCGAAGAAAAAAGTGTTGAAAAGTCCTAAAGCCTACGGCCTGTTAATGTATGATGCATAAGTAGAAGCACAATATTATTGACATTACTTGTTATGTAAGTTTTAGGAATATGGGAATGACGGAATGAAAGCTTTTAGAAGGGTCTAAACGTTAGACGCAATAATATTTTCTGCTTGAGTAATATCGCAATATTGATGATTTGAAATATTACGTAAACGTAATTGTTAACAAATTCGTTGCTATTTTTGTTTCCTGTTGTTAACATGTTCATATTAACTTCATAAATATTGCGTGGTTGAGTTGTTAAGTCTTATATGGTTGAAGATAATAATTAACACGTAATAAGCAAATAATTCTTGTGATCCGTAAATATGTCTAAGAATACTTTTATTGTTCTCTTCATGTAATTCCCTGCAAAGGTTCTGTGGGAGAGAGAACTGAAGGCAACACTTTGAAAGGAATCCAGCAAGCTCTGTGACTCAACAACATTAGAAATTTGAGCATGAAAACGAACATGAAAGGCAATAGCTGTACCGGACCTAATATGGGACTCATAATTATGGTAAAATGTATAGGGCCAGGGTCTCCAGCGGGAAAACCCGGTGGCCAAGGAACAGTTCGTCTCCTGGAGGAGGAGAATGTTAGCCCCCAGGAAGCGAACGTCCTCGAAGACCAAAGCATTCGCGTCTGAAAACGAAAGCCCTCGGCAGTTGAAACTAAGAATCGTTATTGAAGACATCACGGGGAGGTTGCAACCAACCCTCCAGCTCAGCCTTCAAAATGTTAATCAAGTAATCCAGGCGGCGTGAACACTGCTCACTACCGACTGGCAAAGCAATATTCATAATACTGTAATTTCATGGAATTGTGTCAGTTGGCATATCATATTTGGTAAATGTGACAGTTTACTTTTAATGCATGGCAAGGTGATCAATTTAGCCCGTCTGGGACGGGTAACCAGAGCTAACAAATCTGTGTATGTAAGGGGTGACAACGGTACATCAATATCTTCAAACAGAGACATAATATCATGCATGGTAGGGGAGAGGGAGTCATCGTCTGAATCCGCCAGTAAGGAATCATCAGTGGCTGGAAGAGGGACATCCATCAGGTCATCAGTAGGCAGAACAGCAAAACGGTTAGAAGTTGAGACTTGAAGCGTGGGATCACGCGGTCGAGGGGAGACAGAAGCAGATGAGGCAGCTTTCTTGGAGCGCAGACAAACTGAAAAACGAGCTCGATGGGTCGAAACATTGGGGGAACTAGGGCACTTGTTTCTCTGGGGTTTTGGAGCTGAAAACCCCGCAGATGATGGCAATGGAGGAAACTGACGAATATCATCAGACAGTGGAACAGGAGCTGCAGAAGCAAGATTCAGATTGTCGACCACTGGAAAGCCAGCAGGAACAGGTTGAGTGGGAAGGGTGGGAGTATAGGCTGGAACTGCAGGCGTAGTAATCGCTGGGGCGACTGTCACAGCATCAGAGGAAACAGCAGGTGATGAATTTGGCCCGGCACTAGGTGAAGCATGGGGGCAAGCAGATGCAAGATGCCCCTCACCCTTGTAGCGAAAACACTGGACCCCAGCATACAGGTTTAAGATGTAGGTCCTTGCTTCGGTAATCAAATCCAGAGTGGTGGGCCGGTTGGCAATCGCCAGGGGTGTTGGAAATATTACTCGGTATTGACGGCGCCCTCTCTGCACATGGGGCAGGGGGAGTCACGAGCAGCAGCCGGCAGGAACTTTGTAGTACCCACAACTAGGCCCATGGTGTTAAGGGCATCTATGAGGATCGAATCAGGAATAACTGTCGGCACTGGAGAAAGGGTGACAGTCACTGGGCGTTGTGCAGCAGCAACAGGCTGAAGGTGAATTGAGCTAATATCAATGCCGAAGGCAAGAATTTTATCCACGGCTTGTTGGTAGGTGAAGTGGACACTACCCCCCCCCCAAGCATAAAATTGACAAAATACTGGCGCCTGGAACAACAGCGCTGATACAGCAGCCAAATACTGGGGGAGGGGGTGTCACGCAAAGCCGGAGTAAAAGCACTCAGTAATAAAGCAGTGGAAAGTTCTTTACCTTGAGGACAGTCATTTGGGAGTGTAATCCTTAAAGACGAAGCCACACGCTCGAATTCGGGACGCGAAGTCCCCACAGCACTCGAAGGGGTCGAAACCGAACCGGTAGCAGCAGCAAAAGAACGAGGCACAGGCAGCGAGGTGCCAGGTACACCCGACCCAGTCACCAACACATTGGGGTCTAAAGCCACAGTTGAAGTCGACGACATATCACTTTTCGATGAAACACCAGCTAAATTAATCTCCGAACGTGAAATAGATAAAGGCAAAACGCCAGCAGATGAAGACTCCGTCGCAGTCGTAGTACTCATACACTGAAGAGCAATTGAATTAGAGACAGCTGGCGTTATGCAAATGTGGCGCTGTGGGGGCCCTATAAACGAAAACGACATGACGTATGCAGCGATCCGACAATATAAGGAGTGATGCGACGGGAATCAGTAAGAGTCGGACGCAGTATGGGTAAGACAAAGGATCTAAGCGCATTTGATCGTGGGCATATTGTCGGGGCCCGACGAATGGGTCACTCCATCTCGGAAGTCGTGCAGCCACTGGGATTTTCACGAGCCACTGTGTCACGGGTGCACCGTGAGTACATCGAATCAGGTAAAACTATCCCTGCAAGGGCCAACTGCCGTGGACAACAGCGTGCGGATGAGCAGGGTCATCGTCGGCTAGCTCGCATTGTAACAGCAAATAGACGTGCCACAGTGCAAGGAATCATTCGGCAATCTAACGCTGGTGCACAAAAACGTGTAAGCAGCCACACCATCCGGAACCACCTCCTCGCTATAGTGTACAGACGCCATCGTCCCACAAGGGTACCGCTGCTGACCGCACATCACAGGGTGCAAAGATTAGCATGGGCACGGGAACATCGCCACTGGACTCTAGACATGTGGGAAAATGTTGCCTGGACTGATGAGTTGAGATACACGTTGGTACATGCGGATGGCAGGATACGAGTACTGCGCAAACCACATGAAGCGATGGATCCTTCTTGCCAGCAGGGTATTGTTCAAGCTGGTGGGGGTGGCATTCTCGTCTGGGGACCGTTTACGTGGACTGAAATGGGACCCCTGGTACGTGTGACATCGTTACCGGGATATCCTGGACGACCATTTGCTCCCGTTTGTGCGTCTTCAACATCCCACTGGGGACCTCATCCTGCAACAAGGCAATGCACCGTGCCATCGCTTCCGAATTGTATCCGAATGGTTGGATGAACACTCCACCGACGTGACCTCGCTTCTTTGGCCAGCTGGGTCACCTGACCTCAATCCCATCGAGCACATCTGGGATGCCATAGAGAGAGATGTTCGAGGCTCTGACCCCCTCCATCAAATCTTCGTGAACTGTGGGAGCTTGTTCAGGGGTCGTGGATCCGTATGGCTTCCGGTGTCTTGTCGAGTCCATGCCGAGACGAATCGCCGCCGTCATAAGGGCGAAAGGCGGTGCTGCACGTCAGGTATCTTTAATTCAATTGCTCTTCAGTATAAAGGCACAGGTCGTAGCCAAACCGGCCTCGAACCCTCGTCACTCGTGTGTTGCAACTTGCAACACACAACTAAAAAAGAAGGGGGAAAAACAAACACCGTGCACACTTGGCACGCATCCTTACCCTTTTTAGAACTGCAAACACAACTAAACAAAAGGCAAAAACAATCACAAAAAAGACGAAGTAAACAAGCCACTTTTAGGGCTAAGCCAAAAAAAAAATTCGGCCGTCTCAAGCAGCAGACCACTGCGCCAACACCGGGACGACGAAGTAGAGGATTGTGTTTAAGAACAAATTGAAACACATCTGAAACTACTTAATTGGACAGCGCAGCTAGCAAGGTGTTAGAGGGGCTCAACCCCCCGTGGAAAACGGACGTTGTCATAAACTCCTTGAACTTTGATATTCCGTGGTTTATGAAAATTACTTTTGTATTTTATTATGAGGATTAGTACTGAACCACCTGTATAGCGCTTTGGTTAAGTCGCTACCCTGTGTGGGCGGCAGACGTTTGTAACGGGTGTTCGAATCCCGCGGTCCTGTCGACCATCTGGTCTGCGGGGTTTCCCGTAGACTCCCCATGTGTGAGGACGCTAATGCGTAGATGGTTCCCTTTGAAGTCGGCCCCTGATGCGCTTTGTCCCTGGATCCCCCTTTCCCAGGATACTTGGGTTTACCAAATAACTGTCGATGCGCTGGTAGTAAGACATGAAAGCTGATGTCACATGTCTTCAGGCACCTACGGCAAGGCATTTGTTTCGAGGAGGGAGGGGGGACTAAAATTTTTTATCGGTGAGGTATTCATTTCTTTTGATGATTGAATGGAAACTAAAAATTTTTAGTTTACAATTCAAAAAACTATACCAACCCTTCCCTCCCCCACCCATTTTTGGGATTAGTAATTGTAAAATTTTCCTCATAAATTTGCGTTTCTTGTAAACTTTCCGCCTATGAATTTGCAAAAAACATAGATCAAACACAACGGGAGGTAATTCCTTTAGATAACTGTTTTTAATGACTTAAAAATTATGTTGAACCAATGTTTTGATACAAGCAATAACAATTACAGTATGTATCGATAGTTTAAATTTTAAGGCGAACATTAAAGCATTTAACATAGGTGTAATACAATTTGTACAAATCAGCAAATTCAAGAAATTTTTACATTAAGAAGAACAAATAAGGTTTACATTTTCACTCACCTTATAAAAAATTAGTGCGCCTTGAAGATTTAACAAACCGATTTAAAATTTCGTCCGGTTGCACCTCGGTATTGCAATGGGTCGCTAAAAGTGCTAATCTACTCAGTCTGTTTTCTCCCGTTGAGTTTCTTAAATATGTCTTCAATCGTATAAGTGTTGAAAATGTCGTTTCTGGCGTAGCTGTGGAAATCGGAATTATAGCAAGAATCTGTAACAACGTGTGTGAGTTGAGGGAAAGATTTGAGTCGCATTGCGTTACCAGGTCTTGAATTAACATTTATGTTGATCCATTTGTTTCGCCAAACGGACTATGAGAGTACTGCTCTCTGGAAGTAGGTTTTCATAAAGGGTATGTAACGATTGGTCGACAAACGGTTGGTCGACATAACGATTGGCCGACAGTAACGATTGGTCGGCATAACGATTGGTCGACAGAAATGATTAGCCGACATAACGATTGGTCGACAATAATGATTAGTTGACAGTAACGATTGGTTGACAGCACGTTTGATCGACATAACGATTGGTCGACAATAATGATTAGTTGACAGTAACGATTGGTTGACAGCACGTTTGATCGACATAACGATTGGTCGATATAACGATTAGTCGACATTGGTCGACATAAAATGGTCAACGGAACTTGGGAAAAAAATATTTTTGAATAAGTTCAAACAGTTTGGCGGTAAATTGCCCCACCGGAAGATTGCCACACATCTTTCAGCGACCCGGAAAATTGCCACTCACAGAAAAATTGCTCCACCGGAAAATTGCCACATGGTTTTCATTAAGGGGACGAGCACAAATCGCCGTTATTCCGAGAAACGCTTTGAATGTGTGGCAATTTTCTGAGTTTCTGAATTATGTGTGGCATAATTACCTAAAGTGCCCCGGGGCCCTTTCGGAAATAACATCGTTCAGAAGGCTCTCTATATAGATTTCACTTAGAGTACAAAAGATGACACGGGGGCCTATTTGGAAATAATATGTTATAATGCTGTACGTTCTGAGGACTACATTCTAAAAGATATTGTTTCCAAAAGGGAACGTTACTTTTGAGAGGTCAGTACGTTCTGAGAGGTACCGCTGCGAATGTAAACCATAATCCTCTGAACCAATGGTTATCTCGACCAATCGTGCTGTCGACCAGTCGTTACGGTCGACTGATCGTTATGTGGACCAATCTTGCTGCCGACCAATCGTTACTGTCGACCAGTCGTGTGTCGACCAATCGTTATTCGACCAATCGTGCGACACTGCTCATAAAATCCTTTGCAAGTCGTTCACTCTTTTTCACAGTTTAACGTAACATGAAGAGGTAGAAATGTTTGAAGCGCTATGACTAAAGTCTTGTGAGTCTCGAATCGATCGTTAATTTGTGTTTGCACGTGGTCAACAAATGTCACGAAAAGATTCTTCCGGAAATATTCTTCTGCAGTTTCTGATGAAATATTCCCTCATTGAATCATCCTGGATGTAACTCTTGGCATAGTGATAACTCCATCAACTTATGGGATCAATTTTGATGCTGCATTAAAAATAACTGAATTTATCGATGGCGTTACTTCTTAGATGGCAAAGCGAAGTTACCACGAGATCAATATGTTCCAGTGATGTCGATTCTGGCCTTGGGTAATAGCACTTAATAGCTGATAAGCTTTTTGAGAGGATTTGCGATTTTTTATATCTTGCAAATTCTGTAACGATAGAACTATTACAACGTAGATTTCTCGGAATCTCAATAAAACTTCATGCTTGTAAACCCAAAGTGTTTCGCACATTGATATTAATATCGTGTGCCTGGAAGCTGGTAATACTTGCTTGATGAAACCTTTGAGAACATCGTTATTTTTCGCAGATGAGCTAAAAAAGTTCCAGCAGACTGAATTGTGCCTATACAGTTTCATATACATGAAATTGTACAAGAATCCCCTAGTGCCAAATGTAGAGAATGTTCTCCACAATGAACGTATAAGGCCAAATAAAAAACAACATTATTTGTTAAAGTTCAATTGCGAAGAATTGAATGGGATTTCTGTAACATCCCCTCCACCGTTGGCTACGGCCATGACCTACGGGATTATTGCCCATGGTTGATGCTAAATACATACTTTATTTATTCGTGTATTACATCTTTTTTTTAAAATAGAAAAACTGAAATGATACAGCACGAACAATGGGTAACTCAAAAGAAGTTAATTCTGAAGATGAACTAGTAGGAACAGTTGCGCTAAAGATTCTCTCCACATAGGAACAGGGTTTGTTGGTGTTAAAGATCGGGGAAATGGGAAATGCCTCTTTGGAGGGGGGGGGACGATGACATAAAATTTGGTAAAGGTTTACCAAAAAAAAAAAAAGAGAGAAAGTGTGAGGAGGTAACAGTGCGTTAACCACAGAAAGCTAAAGCACTGTTCGTCACTTGGAAAGAGGGTGACCAGATGTCTTTTGGATGGGAGGACATTTCGAGAAAAAGGAGGACAATAAATTTGTACAAAAAATAAATATGAATGCACATACTCTCTATATTTAAATTTTATTTTTTTTACTGTAAAACTAAAAAAGATAGAAAAATTTTAGTCTGCTGGAGATTTTCACTTATAGTTTTCACTGGAAGAGATTTTCTTCAGTACATCGGATTTCTTTAACAAATATTTGTGAAATCCAGAGCATGACATGTCTTTCAAATTGTATTTAACTAACAGTATACCCCACGGACGTCGCTAGACACCGAAATTAGGGTGAGCGAGTATAATTTTTTTTTTTCTGGGGCAAATTTAATAGCAATTTAATTTACGAAACACTGAAAAAAATAATATTTAATGTTTTTTACTACTGGTTAGAAACAATTCGGCGCCCCTTCCGCTCTAGACACACACACACACACACACACGCCTTCCTGGATCTGACAAGTTATACCACAGGTAAACCAACAAGATAACATGACAATAATTAGTGGGTTGGTGATGTAAGATATAAGTGTTATTACAATGTCACCAACTTGTTTCGTGCTTCGGATTCATTATCTTAATTGCTTTTTAAAACTTTGCATTTTTCTCATAAAACCAGTACTGTACTTGAAATAATTTTTTTAAAGAAAAATGTACTATTTATTTACCTAAATAAAATTTTAACGTCGTGACACCCCCTCCTTCTAACTCCTTTCCTTCAAGCCATTGACCTTGCTATACACTCTTCACCTCGAAAGCAGACGTCAGCCACGACCCGCTTCCTCACTGCCCCGGTACAGGCTTAAAAGCGCTGGTTTAGCTTTAGTGTCCGTGCTGAAATCCCCTAATCTCCTGCTTAGCAGAACAAAAACAGCAGAGCAATTAGTAATGGCCACCTCTCAATGAATTCCTATCCACCCTCCTCATTCGCCCCTGTCCGTACAAACATGAAAAAAACGGCTTACACTAAGGATTTCGGAGAGTGGAGAACAATTACATTTTCCTGGCCCTGCCGCTGCTATTTTGATAAACTTCCTAGGAAGAAGTAAACAACGCACTTCCTAGGGGAAAATACGTAGAGCTACCCGACGAAAGCTACGAGACTCATTATTGCTTAGAAAAGTCCAGATTATACTTTAAAGTCAAATAAATTAAAAAATGGCACATCTTAAAGTGGGTGGACGGTAGGGTGGGCAAGAAGAGTTTCAGGGTGGGCTCCCGCCCAACCTCGCACCCCTTTAGCGACGTCCCTGGTATACCACTCACTGATTGATTAAGAAACTTGAATTTTAAATAGAAACAAAATAACTCACAGCAACGACTCACAACACAAAAAGCAAGCAGTACGAGCTCACTGTTTGCACGACTACACCGCACTGTACTATCCACACGCGATGAACGACAGACTAACGAGCACTGGCGGGTTTTCTCTGCGCTGTTGACACCCAAGTGACTCATTGCAGCCAGCAGCTGCAGGAATAAACTGATTGGGAGGAGGAGGGAGAACGCGAGTGAGAATCCAGAAATGAATGAAAACATTTCAGCAGTGGCTTGATAGGACATATGATTACAATAGAAGAATTTGATCAAAATGTATTTGATAGCAGGACATTTAGGCCATTTTCCTTAAAGCCTGGAAGACATGGTAAGAAAAGGAGGACATGTCCTCCAAAAGCCGGACGTCTGGTCATCCTGCTTGGAAAGTAACTATGAGATGCTAAGGTGCTGTTAAAAACCTTCCATGTTGTTAATTGCCTACAGAGAATTGTTGCTAAAACTATGTTTTTTTTTAGCTAAAACTGTGAGGACGTTTAAGCTAAATGTATATCTCTAGACATAAGAAAATATTGCTAAAGGAAATCTCAGAGAGAGAGAGAGAGAGAGAAAGAGAGAGAGAGAGTTTTCAACTTCCTGTTCATTGTTTTGCTGTCAGCAGGAACGGTTCTGCTGTGCTTGTGCGCAAGAAAAGGAGTTTGTCGGTGGGAATCTGAGAGCTCAATGTTTTGGGGAGGAGAAGGGAGGGAGTTTGGTAAGAAGAAGCTGCCTCCGAGCACCAGCGAAGGATAATGCGCAGTTCTAAAGATGAAGAAAAAGTAGAACCAAAGAAAAGGAGTAGGAAAAGTCGAAATGCGACGTCAATAACTTTACGATGTCACTGCGTGGATATACGGAAATGAACCAGAATAATAAACTTTAAAAAACAAGTAGATGTTTCATGCTAGTTAAAAGTAATTTTACTTCTAGAGATGAGAAACTTGCAACTCATTCACCATGGAGCGAATTCAGAGAAAGTGATTTACTTTTTTATGTTTTACGATAGTTCAGTTTTCTGCGGTCCCTCTTTCAGTATTTTTTTTTCTTGTTTTTTAAATTTTGGCATGTGAAATTATCTGGTAGTGAGGTCAATCAACAATAGGAGCGAAAAGGCAAAGAAAAACTTGCATCTGTATTCGTGGGAAAAGTTTGCTTGCTGTTGAACACAGAGTCCCCTCTAGATGACTCTTCAGCCCTTTTCTTCGTTCTGGAATCTAGCTGCGGCCGTGACTGATTTTCAGAAAAATAAGAGTACCATGCAATTGGATTCAAATTTAAAAGACTGTGTCTTCGTTATTTTTTCTGCCGAATTTGATATAAACATTTTTTGGAAACGTTGTAGCAGCATATTATCACCTTTGGATGTTGAGATTCGTTCAAAACTCATCCTGTTTTTGATTAATTTAAAGCATGCTCTTGGTTTTTGAATTTCTGAAGATAAAACTTTTGAATTTAGCATAATTACATTTTGAGGAAGTTCATGTAACTAGTTTAGAATGATGTCCAATCACATGTTAGACATGGATGCTATGTTTGTGCTGAACATATCAGTGCAAGCGAATTACTGCTATTTTTTTCTTTTTAGGTGTGGGGGTGGGGGTGTACGACAACCGTGAGCAACTCGATGGGAGCAGTCGCCCGTCCCTAATTTAGGACTGCTGGTTCCTGTATAGGAAGACAACAATCAGTGCCGTAAGACAAACACAATATCCATGCCTAACCGGTGTTCGTACCCGGACCCATCTCGGACGAATGGTCAGAAGCCAGCGCTTAGACTACTGTCCACCAAGGCGGCTCAGGCATGTTGGCCGGGACCCCATCTCAGACAAATGACTCAAAGCCAACACTTCCTACTCTACGGTCAGCAGAGAGGCGTCCTCTCAGCTCACTGGACGGTTGTGTAGGAAGTGTGAATAACTGATTTAATCTGAATTTTTCTAGAGTTATGAGAACGACAGAAATGTTATGAAAGTATTCAACGTAAATAAATATGTTGAAGTACTAGAAGCACCAGAAAGGAAGTATTACAGTTGCAGAATGCGCAAAATTTTCAAAGAATTGCGAAAATAACATAAATGCCGCTCCCATGGCTGAGTGGTCAGAAGCATAGCCTTTGGAGCTGGGCTCAGGTATGAACCCTGGGTAGCGCCCTCCCCAACTGGAACCAGGGGCCCCAAATTAGGGGCGAGAGACAGCACTTAGATTTGTATATGATCGTCGTTAAACTTCAATACAACAAAAAAAAATAACATCCATTTTTTCTTTAGAAGAATGTAAAATTTCGTACGAAGAAAGTGAACCACTAATTCTAAAAGAAGTGGAAGCCATGACGAAAATTAGATTTGAGAAAAAACAAGGAGAACTGATAATCTACCAACAGTTTTTTTTAAGATTACGGAGGAGGAAACACTTAAAGTATTTAGAAAATTAATGAAAAAGATTTGTAAGATAGGCGAATTATTTTTTAGAACAATAATCGCGCCCGTGCTCAAAGCAACAGAAATAAGAGCAACAATAATAATGATAATAGTAATAATCACAAACAATATAATTTCCGTTGTCTGAACGTTTGTTCCGCTTTGGTGGCACAGGATAAAGAACGTTTGTTATTGTTTTAATTATCGAATCCTTGTCTCAGCTAACGCATTTTTTTTATTGTTGTAATGTTCATGAAACATGCTTTCACATTTGGACATCACAAACAAAAATAATACCTGGTTATTAAAAAATTACTCTATATATCTCATCTTTCTCCGTCAATATTGATGGGCTTTCACATGGTTATAATAATAATAGCCTAAATCAGTGTTTTCTCAACAACAACAACAACAATAATAATAGCCTAAATCAGTGTTTTGCAACCTTTCTTCTCTATGGAAGAATTCCTAATATATTTTTTTCTTATCTGTAGGAATGCCTATCCGTGATAACGTTTCAAAGTAAAAATAAAAAAAACACTTTTGGCAGCAGGAGAGCTATTTAATAATTTGCTAAATTACTGTAAACAAAATGTACTTATTTGCTTTGTAAAGAATTGCTATACATACTGTTTGTATAAGTCAGCCTTACCTAAGAAAAACCAAGGCATCTTAATGCCTTTTTTCTTGTGTCATTTATTAAGTTTTTCAAATATCAAAATACTAAATCAAAATGAAGTTACTTAACACGAAATTAAAGTTCACGTTCAAAGTCAATATAAGGCTTACTTTTAGTGCTCCACTTGGACTAGTTTGTTTCGCACAAAGGTTGCATTCTTGACCCATTTTTTAATAAACACTTTTATAGTTCTTTTCGACTGACAGCAGACGATAACTTTCTTAGATTTTTATGTTTTTCCAACCAGTAAATGCTTGTTCACAAAGATCTTTTTACGACTGACAGCAGACAATATCTTTCTTGGATTTTTGGTTTTTCAGACATGTGAATGTTCAGAAACGAAAGAAGTTGAAAACTCTAATAAGATATTCGTTGCTTTTCTTGAGATCCCTGCTGATATTATTGAAATTCAAAACACATCAGGTGTCTGTGCTGAACATTCTGCTGCAAGCGAATTCGATCGAAGTGTAGTTCAGTCACTTATTCTTATTCAGTAAATTTTGAGAATTTGGCGAGAACTCAACAAAGCGATTCTTAACTCAGTCATGCATTAAGCGATATTACAAAATGTTTACCTATTTATTGCAGGATTTTACGCTGAGACCCATGACGTTGTGTTGAGAACCCTGGTGGGAAAATGCTGGAATTTTGTGCTGTTCCCCAGAATAGATTATAAAACATTATGCATACACACTGGCCAAAAAGTTAAGAACTTTTATCATAAAGCAGTCACAATCAATAAAAGCTGATACGTACAAATGTAACGGTCACATGGGCTGATAAGTTTGGCCTTTTTCTTTATAAAGAGTACACTTTAAAAACTAAGTGGTGTAAATTCCCGGAAATTCCTAAAAAAAAAGGACAGCAAATTTGCCGACAGGTGTCCGTCTTTTAACGAAATCTCCGTTTTTAAGTTTCTGTTTCTAACTTCACATTTTTAACAGATTTTCGATCTTAAAAAAGTAACTCTCGGGTTTTTCCCTATTTATGCAGAAACTTCAATTTTGACTTTTTCACCCCTTTACCAGACATTCTTCTTCCTAGCGTACGCAGTAAATGAATTATTTCGTTCTAGTGCAGTTCGAACCAAGTAAATTTTCAACGACAGTGGTGCGTGCTACCGTTTGAGCTAGAAAGACACGTAACACACACTCGCCGCCCCGGTGGCGCAGTGGTCTAAGCGATGGCTCTGATCATTCGTCCGAACGGGGTCCGGGTCCGAATCCCGGTAAGGCATGGATGTTGTGTTTGTCTTACGGCACTGGCTCTCTCCCTTCCCTGGAACCAGTGACCCTAAATTAGGGACGGGTGACTGCCTATAGCCCATTGAGTTGCTCACGGTGGTCGTTAAACCTCCAATAAAAAAAGATAAAAAATAAAAAAAATAACACACACTCACGAAAAAATGAAGAGGAACTAGAATCGCTCGATGACGAAATGCTTTTTGCTATTAATGCGGGTGAATTAGTCATTTTATTTTCTGTTGGAGTTTATTATTTTTATGAATAGGTTTGTAATAATTCTATTTTTTCTGTAAGGACTTATTATAAATTACACATTTTTTTCACCGTGATTTTTCGAAATAACAGAATGCTTTGGAACTCGAGATCTTTTAAAACTGCAATAACTTTCAATTGTGCTTAAAAAAAGATGAAATGTACTGCTTTATAGTATCATTTCACAAAATACCTAACTATAAAATTTACTCTTGATAGCTATAATAACTTTTGTTTTCAGGAGTCAACAGACTGATACTAGACATCAAACAATCATCTGTACAATAATTTAAGTACCTGGTTTCTTACGTCAACACAATATACAATAGCTGGTGCACCAAATAGGGAGAGAGGGGAAGGAATATCCGGTGGCACAATAACCAAAATTTCATGCTTTCCACAATATCCCATCTCGCTACAGAACTTCATAATCAGATCCTCCGACAGACGATTGAAATTTAATAGTTAATCAAACATCAAATATTCCAGGAAATCGTTCCGTTAATTACGTTTTCGTAATTAAACTTCCTGGCGTACGAAAAATCCGTGAAATTCAGGTTTTTTCCCGTCATTTCAAGGAAAACGTTATATCAGGAATCTTCTTGTTCTTAGCCTGTCGACAACCGCTGCAGGGTATAGGTCTCCCCCAGTCTTTTGCAACTTCCTCGATCCTTAGCTTCAGTCCACCATTTAGCACCTCTAAATTTCTGAAGATCATCTCTCCATCTTGTTCTCTGGCGCCCACTTCGTGTCTTTCCATCTCTCGGTTGCCATTCTGTTATTAATCGTGTCTATCTTTCATCTTTTAGTCTTTTAACATGTCCAGCCCATCTCCACTTTGATTCTTTTATTATTTTTATAATATTTGTTATTTCTGTACTTTCTCTTATAATTTCATTTCTAAACAAAAATTTACCGGAACACCGTTCCGGTCCCACTTACACCACCGGCAAACGAGTAATGTTCCAAAGAATTCCTCCTCAAGAAGGCCACGTGACGCTGATACGAAGGTGGAATCTATTACGCAACCATTAAAAAGCCTCCCAGCAAATCGACAAGAAAAGGCATCTCAGCAACTTCCAAGTACTACATTCAACTGTACAAAATGTGCTCCGTAAAAGACTAAAATTGTCTAATACAAATTTGGAAAATATGACTCCGTTTATTGGTGTAAGTATGACGTGGATGTTAAGTCAGATAATATCCGAAAACTTTAAAATTTCGTCGTCCTGGAGCGGGAATCGAACCCGCGTCTCTCGGATAGCACCCGAGTACGCTAACCACTACACTACCCAGAACGACCAAGTTTCAAATTTCCGATTAATTTTAATATAACCATCACAGAATTCGATTTCGCTTGTATTGTACATTGGTGTAATTCCGTATTTCATTCATTGATATTCTACGCCTCCGGGAAATCACGGGAATGAATTCTTAACCTCCAGATTCACTATATATGAATGCCGGTCGCTTCGACTAGCAAATCCTGCGGTGTTTTTTTTTTTCAAATTAATCGGAAACGTGAAACTTGTTCGTTCTGGGTGGTCTAGTGGTTACCATACTCGGGCGCTATCAGAGAGACACGGGTTCGATTCCCGCTCCAGGACGACGAAATTTTCAAGTTTTCGGATATTATCTGACTTAACATCCATGTCATATTTACCCCAATAAACGGATTCACATCTTCCAAATTTGTATTGTACAATGGTGTAATCCCGATTTCATTCACTAACATTGTTTCCAAAGTGCAAATGTTTGCAAGCTCTCCACGTACAGGACAAACCTAAACTGATAGAATTCGCGGTAGAGCTTGTGATAAAATTGATAGCGATTATGCCGCGTACGTGGCCATGTTAACCGCCAAAACATTTGTGACGTATATTCTAATTTAACTTTCATTTTTAGCTCCTTTTCCTACGTAAATTTTAGTTTGTTCTCTTTTGCACTTTCCAAACTTAACGTGATATCTTCTCTCTCACATGAATGAGGTTAACAACACTTTTGAGGTCAGAGAGAGTGACGTATGAATGTGATAAGGACGATACAGAAGTTGCTTGATGTATGTGTGTGTGTGTGGAAATGTTCGATCTGTGTAAAAGCTAGATTATACGGTATTATATGTGGCTATATTCTGGATTTCTTCAATTTGCTGGACCAATAGAAGGTTATCGTAAGTTGACTTCTGTATATGTTTCGTCTGGCAGTAAACTATTGCATCGTACTCTCATTTAGTTCAACATTTCCTTAGTCATGTTTTTAGACATACCGCAACACCAATCTCGCCCACGAAAAAGGCTTACGTTATACATTCGAATATGAGGGTCTGAACCCCCACATGCTGTGAGGAAGCAATGCAAAAATCAATGTCTGCTGTAGTGTCATGTATGACAGGATAATCGGACCTTCCTTTTTCATCGAGAAAACAGTAAGCGGGATTGTTTATCTTGATATGGTGAAACAATTCGTTTTACCATAGCTTCAGGAATTATATATAACCTAATATCTTGTTCCACAAGAAAACGGGACTAACCCTGCACTGGTCTCTCTACGTGAGAGAGCTTTTTGGTAAGAATTTTCGGGTCAGATGAATTGGCCGAGGTGGGCCCATTTCTTGGTTCTTCATATTTAGCCCCCACTAAATTTGCTCTTGTGGGGATATATGAAATATATCGTGTAAGTACTTCGCTCCAGTTAAGGATCACCCAGAACTTCGAATCATAATCACCAATGCCATAGCCACGATCACGCCTAATATCCTTGAACGCACTTGGAATGAACTAGAATATTGTTTAGATGTAGCTCGTGCAATTAAACACGCTCACACAAAAATCTATTAAGTCGGAAAAAAACCCACCCACCTGTGTGCCATCTGTATATAGCATTTAGTAAAATACAGGTATGTGCTTTACTTTACGAGTTATTAATTTTTCCTTTTGTGGCATTCTTAAATGGACATCAAGTTTTTGCAGAACTCCTTAACTTTCCTCAATTTTTTGCTTGCATTTCTTATTACAATACCATCGTCTTTTCTGAGTACCGTGATCTGTTTTCTTCCACTGCTAAGATGACCCCATCTTTTCTCCAGGCTATGGTTGTTTTCAATTGCTTTTTTTCACTCAACTGAATTTCCTTACATCTCCTGTGACGTACAACTGCCGTGAGGCACGATTCAAAACGGCAAGTTTTGTAGTTCAGTCGGAAGAATAACTGGCTCCGGAGCGATCGAACTCTACCACCGGCAAAAGTAGATTATTTTCACACCTCAGAGATGTTTTTCTTAACTGTCTCGCTTAATTCTACAAATTCCACTTTGGAAATGATATTTTCTTTATTTACCTTCGTCTCCCGTATCTTTCTCATGAACATTTTTGTTCTGATATATACTGTATTTTCAAGTTGCTTTTGCTTTCCGTACCACCTGTTTTTGTCGCTGTTTGCATAATGGTTTTAGAAATCCTTCTGTTAACTTCAGAGATATTTACTGCTTCTGTTGTCAGACTTTCTAGCGCGGAAAAGCGAGTTCTGAGTTCCAATTTGGAAGTTTTATATACATATATTTTCTTTTAAGATTTGTCATGTCAGTACTTTTCGTTTGATTTATGAGTTTGTGTCTGTGAAGTTCCCTGATAAGATGCATCTGGCATTCCACCGTTCTATGTTAACTCTCCGTGTTGAACCTGTTAAGCACACTGCACTCTCGATGATAAATTTCGTATTGAACATTTTAGAATCAATTTCACTTGTCACCCCATTTAAGTGCTTCCACGTCCATTTCCATGCGGCTTTTTTTCCGGATTTGTTGTTGTTTTTGTTGTTACGTATTTGGGTTTAACGACCACCGTGAGCAACTCGATGGGTTGTATGCAGTCGCCCGTCCCAAATTTAAGGCCACTGGTTTTAGGGAAGTGAGAGAGAGAGAGAGAGAGAGAGAGAGAGAGAGAGAGAGCCAGTGCAGTAAGGAAAAAACAGCATCCATGCCTCACCGGGATTTAAACCCGTACCCATCTCGGACGGATGAAGTCAGAAGCCAGTGCTCAGGCCACTGCGCTACCATGGCTGATTTTCTGGATTTAACGACCACTACCAGCAACTAGTAGGGTTCTAAGCAGTCGCCCGTCTCTAATTTGGGGCCACTGGTTCCCGGGAACGGACAGAGCCAGGCCCATCAGACAGGCACATCATTCATGAATCATCAAAACTCGAATCTGGGCCCATATCGGACGAGTGGCTAGAAGCCAGTGCCTTATACCACTCCTCCTGTGAGGTGGCAATATTTTCTGAAAAGGGAGTTCATTGTAAAAAACCTTTCTGCCTCTATAAACTCTAAGAAGAGTATTTCCACACTCGTTTCTGTTGCCAGGACATAATTTACCTATCGAAGTTTCATTCTGCTTTGCTGTTGCTTTATTTTAGCACTGAAATCAATCGCAATGATCTTCAATTGCTTCTTACTGATGTTATTTAGAAGTCAAATTTCTTAGTGTAACTATTTGATTTCTTTATCAGAATGGCTTGTGGTTGGCGCGTAAGCATCAATGATCTGAAGCCGGTATCTTTTAGCGCATAGGTGATGGCGACTTCTGAAAATTCCGAGGGGGGATCCCAAAACTAAAACGAAGACACCATTTCCAATGTAAAAATTTTAAACCTTTAAATATCGGTATTTGACCGTTATTGGCATTAAGTACAAATCACGCCTTACTAAGCATCTTGTAAAATGTCTTTCGGAGGATTACTTGAACGATATAGTGAGAAAATATTAAATGAAATTTTGTACCAGGAATTTTGCTCTCAGGGTGAATTTATTTGTATTTGATGTATCAGCACGCTTCCTTGCTGTTTAGAGATATATAGTGTATGAATGCAAATGGGACATATTACGTTTTCCACAGAATGAAGCTCCGGGAGCTATTATCGTCTCGCATCTAATCTGCGATATCATTGAACAAATTACTGTACAACTGCAATGGAATTTACCTTTTGTTATTACTAATCTGCGTAGTAGTTTCCCCAAAAAAGACAGAATGGTACCGCGGATACTTCTTTTCTCCAGAGAGCAGTGAATCGACCTGTTAACCGATCGTTACCCTATGCATTTGCAGAATTCTCGTAGAGCAAGTTACTAGGCTTACACCACCAAAAAAGCAGAAATTAGATATAATTTTTACATTGTTTAAACTTGTTTTCTATGATCGAATACGTAATATTCTCTTTAAGTCTTGAATTTAAATCATCCAGTTATGAAATGTGAAATGTTTACAGAAAATTTAAATGTTCAGAGTTTAAATCACAAATTTAAAAACTAAATCAATAAAATCATCTATACCTTAAAAAACAAATGACTGTATTTTTCATGTTGCTTTAGTTTTATTTATTTATTTACTGGTTACTATAGAGGTATAACTAGGCATTTCTGTGCCCGGAGCAAACCACAAAATATTGCGCCCTCCATCTTTTTTTTTTCGGGATTTTACGAACTCCGTGAGTAATTCTGAGGGGTATAAGCTGTCCCCCTTCCCTAATTCGGAGCCACTGATTCCGTGGATCGGGGAGAGCCATTGTCGGAAGGCAGGCGCATCACTCATGCCTTATCTGGGACTCCAACTCAGGCCCACTCGAATCAACTGTCGGAGGCCAGTCGATTCGAGTGGGCCCGGATTTCGGCAATGGGACCCCTACGCCACAGGGCCATGTGTCTTCCTATCTTCTGTGTATATGTTTTTGTTTGTTTGTGGGTTTCATGACCACTGTGATAAACTCATTTAGCTATAAAAAGTCGCCCGTCCTAACTCAGGGCCATTGGTTCCACGGAAGGAAGAGAGCCAGAGCTTAGACCACTGAGCCACACACATGTACGCTGCTTATTAAAGCGAAATTAACGTCACATTCCAATGTTATCCATTATCTCCATATGTGGAAGGTATAACCAAACTGTGATTGCTTTTCCCAGCTGCCTTGGAATTCGGACCTACGGTATCACATCAAACGGACGTAATTCAGTGTGCCCTCATAGCTCGCAGTTGTAATAATGATCGAATAGCCTGCAGAGAATCTTCAACAATGAAAATGACATCTTTATCTTGCAACGTACGCACAACCGCGCCTTCATTTCTGGATGTGAACAACGAACATCCCCTGAACATTTTGAGGAAGAAATGCAAATTTGTCATAGCTACCGAAACTGGCGAAGCATATAAAATATGACTTCTGTGAATGAAGAAACGACAAAAGTATGGCGAGAAAAGATTGTATTAGAAACTGGTGGAAATGTTACATTTCCAGTTTTAATCATATTGTAAACAGTGATTTTTGCAATCACTCGTGAGCTGCGCCCGAGTTACGCCTTTGGGTTACTACGATGCTAGTTTTTTTAATGCCCTGTTAGTGCAGTGGGTTTAACCCTGGACTCATTGGTTTCAGTTAGAGTACATTAATTACCTTTTTTTAATATCTTATAACTTAATATCGTTTCCCCTTTTCGTTAGTGCTTTCAGGTAAAATTTGGAGACGGTCCCTTACCTAGTTTTTTTTTTATTGGAGGTTTAACGACCACCGTGAGCAACTTAATGGGCTATAAGCAGTCGCCCGTCCCTAATTTAGGGCCACTGGTTCCAGGGAAGGGAAAGAGCCGGGGCCGTAAGACAAACACAACATCCATGCCTCATCGGGATTCGAATCCGGACCCCTTTTCGGACGAATGATCAGAAATCAGAAGATCTTTATTGCAGGTAAAAAAACATACAAGCATTATGAGGAATTAAATAAACAAAGAAAAAATTAAAAACCACAACAATATACAAAGCAAAGTTAAAGGAAAGGAATGATACGTCAAACAATCTGCTCTTGTAACAAATGCTGTCAATACAATTCCAAGGGACCTCATGGAAACACAAAACATGAGTACAATATCAACAAATTCTAACCACATAGAACCATACCACCAAATAAAAGTCAATATAAAATCACTACAACATGCAAACAGATTTAGCAATTTAAAATGAAACCTTCATGGAAATATTTTAAATACAGCAGAAAAAGAAAAATGAGCGAAAGATATATAGACAAAATAAAACTGGTTCAACTGTTAGTCAGAGAATTAAACAATCTGCGCAGGTATTCAAACAACTGCAGAAGGGGAAGATAGCAATAAAAATAAAGAAAGCAAGTACATTAGGTAACAAGATAATATCATTAATGCGTAAAGGAAACACTTGAGAAACACACTAAACAGGTAAAAGACACTCACAAATGAATAATAATGATTCATCGGTCTGACCGGCCAACCAAAGAAAAAAAAACCGTCAAACAGGTGCTGCAAGCAAATATTACTTGATAACAAAACCGCATTAAACATATCTCGCACTCAAATAGCACAAAGAAATAAGTATCAAGACTTATAAAGGAAGAGGCAAAAAGAAAGTCAAAAAATGTACAGCACGCGCAATAATAACCATAAACATTTTAAGATAGATTACCTCTATGCCTACCCATCATTAATTCAAGAAGCATTGCAAGTAATAATAGTGTAAAGATGCCAATGATAGAAGAATAAAATACGCGACACAAAAAAAAAAAAAAAAAAAAAAACGCGCCACGTAGTAACGTAACAGTAAAGAATTATTGACAATCGTGGGGTAACTAACTGCAAAAACCGAAGCAACAATTGAAAAACGCAATAACCGACACTATACACGTGGCCTAACACAACTGTAACTGGGAAGTAAGCTGTAAAAAGCCTTGAAGAGAAACAAATTGTAGAGGTGAGTGCAAGGGAAAAAATAAATGCAAATACATAAAGGCAAGATAACATCTTTAATGCACAACTAAACACTTGATTATACACACTAGACAGGTAAAACTCACAGATATTAAGTAAATTGAAATCATTAAATCAGCGGACTGTTCGTCCAACCAATGAAAAAAATCTCCGAATAGGTACTGCCAGCAGACTGCCCTTTATAAGAAACTTACATAAAACAGAAAAGCCTCAATTTGGCACGGGAGGAAAGGGGTATCATAGACTTGTAGATGAAGAAACAAAGCCAATGATTATCACATGTACAGCTCACAGCAATAAGAAAAACATCAATATACAGCATAAGAATAAACAATATACTTGACCATCTGCATGTAAGTAATCATAACATGTTATAAAAGTGAACAATAATGATTGCATAACGAAACAAAATATATAAAGCGCAGAAAACAAGGTAAAAAAAAGTCACAGTAAAACCATACTGTGAAATAAAGAAGGAAAGAGGCTCTGTCCACTGAGGATTTGACAACCCAAACAAACATAGTAGAAAGCAACATAAAAACGAGACATTGAAAAAAGAAAAACAAGCAAGGAAGAGACTCCTTCCACAAAAATCCTCCAAAGCAAAAGAGCAGTATCAACAGCATGATTCCGCCAAAACAAAATTGCAACATGCAAAGGAAAAAAACAAAAAAACAAAAAAAAAATACAAAAAATGCAACAACAAAACGCCATTCAAATCTTTGGAAGCCAAAAACAGGAAAAAAAGGAAACACGTTCATTGTGTACATGAAACCAAGACTTATCAGACATCCAGGTCTCGTAAAACGAAGTAACAGTATCAGTATTTTTTGACATGTCATACTCAGTTTGCAAGATGGTAAGGATAGATGAACGAAAATTGCGACACAAAAAGCGACGTGCGAAAACGTCGCAATAAGGGATTAACGACGGAAGTGTGGTAATAATGGTAGATGACAAGTTTTACCTGAAGAAAGAAAAAAGCACAGAGTTGTAATGTTGGTTTCTTGCAATATAACGATATCGGCATTCAAGTATCTAATGTCTTCAAAAACCAGGGCATTCGCTGTCGAAGCAGCGAGGCCCCGGCAATTGAAGGAAACACAGGTAATTTTCTGCAACATTATGGTGGCTGTAAGTGGCTCTCAATGTATGTAGAGAGTATTTTAAGAACATATTTTGTTCTCCTGCCGCATTGTGCAGCCCAGGCAGGTAAGTCAGTATTATCAAAGAGTTCATCTACAAACGAGAGCTGATGTATGACTTCAGGCAAATGAGACAAATGGCATCTTTTGGCACTGGGGGAAAGGGGTATCATAGACTTGTAGACGAACCAGCTGACCTACGAACTTTTGCTGAACACTTATCATCCCAAATCCCGACCATAAAATTCTCCATTGAACTGGAAAGTGAAGGTAAATTGCCATTCCTGGATTTTATGCTTGAACGAGATGCTGTCACTTGCACTTTGCAACACTCTGTATATAGGAAACCCACTTCGGTGCCTACGTTGATCCCGGCTTCTTCAGCACATCCAAAAAGCTATAAACTCTCCTCAATCTTTTTCCTTCTACGCAGAGCCATCACGCATTCATCTAGTTTCAGCAGACGAAAATGTGAAATTAACAAAATTTTCAACATCACCCTAAACCATGGATTTCTCACCTTTATCATAAAAAAAGCTCTTAAGAAGCTCCACCAAGAAAACTCAACTACTCTCCAAAGGGACCAACAACCTCGTAGATATATAGGTTCCATAGATTATTATCCAACCATAACACCTGTTCTCAAAGCCATTTGCAGAAACTTTCACCTGGATTTTGGAATACGTACTACAAACATTTTCCAGTTAATTAAAAAAGATCGAGACCAGGTAACAAAGCTAAACAAATTTGGCGTTTACAGCATCCCCTTAAAAAGTATTGATGATGACACTCCAGATAGTAAATATATAGGATCTACAAAACGTACACTAGCAACAAGACTGAATGAACATAAATACGCCGTAAAGAATGGACTTAAAAATTCTGCATTGTCTCGACTCGTTTGCGATGGCCTGCACTATCCAATTTGGAATGATGCTTCCATCATCGTAACACCTAGTGCTGTCTCTACATTGCTGTTCACTGAAAGCCTTGTAATTGCTACTCAGAGACATTTATGCTGCAATGACAATGTTCCAGTATCTGTACCTACAATCTGGAAACTATTTACAGTACCGAATACGAGGCAAACTGAGGACGAAATCACTTAATCTCGATTTCTGCTGTAGTGCTCTTTGTTGTGGCTCCTGATGAGAACAACACAATTTATACCTACTAACCTTCCTTTATTTTTACAATGCAGTATTATATGTATGCCTGCATTCTATTTCCTTTATTTTCTTTATTCCATGATACATGCCACGTCGTTTGACAATTTGATGCCACGTGACATTATGTCATATTCATATCTGATATCTATATTATGTTCACGTAACATTTTATTTAAATTTATTCCTTCTCCTGTATCTGATGATGGGTTCTAGGGAAACCCGAAAGTTCTTATATACAATAAAATCTTTAAATTCCGCCAACGAATTTAAATTTGTATTGTGAGTGACTCTTGTTTTTTAAGATCGTGCATTGAAGGCAACTACCTCGATTACTTTGGACTATTTCTGCACGAATTCGAATTCTCCTAATACCATCCTAGTTACACGTATATATTTTTGCACCACTCCTCACAGGATGAAGAAGGAAATATTTAACGCTTTCAAACGCTTCCGACTAAGACTCGCCGTGGAGGAAACACATTTGTGTTTTCTAATAAATTGCAGAGACTTGCACATCATACCCAAATTCCTGAGACTAAGGACGAAACCTCATTCATGGAGGGACGCTCAAGTGCTGAAATTCGCCGAAAATAAAGACTCCTAGCTGAAATCAGAGCCAAAAGATGTCTACTGGACACGCTACAAAGAGGATCCTATGACTCATACCTGCGACTGGCTGGTGTTAGCCATGCTATTCACTTTAATAAATACCTCACGGTACTTACGGCTATTATCGAATCTGAAGTTAAGCAAGCCCAACAAAGGCACATCCATAAACTACGTAATCTTGTGGACCAGGACGTTGTTGAGAGGAACCGTACCTCATGTACACGTAGGCCTAACCAGAATCAATCAGAACCTTCAATTAACTTCATCAATTACAGTGATCATCTTCTAAACCAAATCCAAATATCAGCACTAAATAAAGGCCTAAAATTCGCCTTCCCGAACTCCAGGATTAATAAGTTGAAACTCATTCCGCAAGCAGAAGCCATCATCTCTCATCTACCATTAAGAAAACAAAACGAAGCACGACATCGAATAATCAATTCGATTAGGAAATTTCATGTTCAAAGACACAACACGGATTTGACTCGTCTTACAGAAGAGAAAAAGCAACTTTTAGTATTACGCAACGATCCCAATATATCGATCATATCCGCCGATAAAACCTCGCAAATTATTATTCTGAACAAAATAGACTATCGGAAGAAAATGCTAGAGGCAATTGATACTATCCCGCACGTCACTCTTAGTTCGAACCCTATTAACGCTACCATCGCGGCCATACATAAATTAAAGAAAATCTCAAAGCCTCCCAACAGCCATTTCACAATGCTTATACTGCCCTCCAGGTGCACGAGTTCCTGAACTTTTGGTAAACTAAAGACTCATAAACCCGGACACCCATTACGCCCGCTAGTATCTGGATTTGCAGCACCAACCAGACCTATAGAGAAGGCACTAACTAATTTCCTTCAACCATTAGTTACTAATTCACTCTACTCTGTTAAAGGCACAGTACAAGCTATTAACAAGATCAAATCCTTTAATGCAAATAACTCAACCTTTATTATGGCTTCTCTCGATGTCATTTCTTTGTTCCCTAATGTTCCGATTAAAACTGTTCATGACATCATTCAGATAAAACTACTTGAACTAAAATACGAACCAGAAACGATCCAATCCATCATTACAGCCTTAAAACTAGTTCAAAACAGATCATATTTTCAATTCGACAACATTATTTATCGCCAAACTGAGGGCGCCCCAATGGGATCACCACTATCTCCGATTCTAGCGGAAATTCTACTACAGCACATAGAAAATAAAGTGCTACAAGAATATCAACAACCTCCGTGCTTTTACATAAGATATGTTGATGATGTACTTCTCTTCTGGGATCACGAACCAGCTGACCTACGAACTTTGCTGAACACTTATCATCCCAAATCCCGACCATAAAATTCTCCATTGAACTGGAAAGTGAAGGTAAATTGCCATTCCTGGATTTTATGCTTGAACGAGATGCTGTCACTTGCACTTTGCAACACTCTGTATATAGGAAACCCACTTCGGTGCCTACGTTGATCCCGGCTTCTTCAGCACATCCAAAAAGCTATAAACTCTCCTCAATCTTTTTCCTTCTACGCAGAGCCATCACGCATTCATCTAGTTTCAGCAGACGAAAATGTGAAATTAACAAAATTTTCAACATCACCCTAAACCATGGATTTCCCACCTTTATCATAAAAAAAGCTCTTAAGAAGCTCCACCAAGAAAACTCAACTACTCTCCAAAGGGACCAACAACCTCGTAGATATATAGGTTCCATAGATTATTATCCAACCATAACACCTGTTCTCAAAGCCATTTGCAGAAACTTTCACCTGGATTTTGGAATACGTACTACAAACATTTTCCAGTTAATTAAAAAAGATCGAGACCAGGTAACAAAGCTAAACAAATTTGGCGTTTACAGCATCCCCTTAAAAAGTATTGATGATGACACTCCAGATAGTAAATATATAGGATCTACAAAACGTACACTAGCAACAAGACTGAATGAACATAAATACGCCGTAAAGAATGGACTTAAAAATTCTGCATTGTCTCGACTCGTTTGCGATGGCCTGCACTATCCAATTTGGAATGATGCTTCCATCATCGTAACACCTAGTGCTGTCTCTACATTGCTGTTCACTGAAAGCCTTGTAATTGCTACTCAGAGACATTTATGCTGCAATGACAATGTTCCAGTATCTGTACCTACAATCTGGAAACTATTTACAGTACCGAATACGAGGGCAAACTGAGGACGAAATCACTTAATCTCGATTTCTGCTGTAGTGCTCTTTGTTGTGGCTCCTGATGAGAACAACACAATTTATACCTACTAACCTTCCTTTATTTTTACAATGCAGTATTATATGTATGCCTGCATTCTATTTCCTTTATTTTCTTTATTCCATGATACATGCCACGTCGTTTGACAATTTGATGCCACGTGACATTATGTCATATTCATATCTGATATCTATATTATGTTCACGTAACATTTTATTTAAATTTATTCCTTCTCCTGTATCTGATGATGGGTTCTAGGGAAACCCGAAAGTTCTTATATACAATAAAATCTTTAAATTCCGCCAACGAATTTAAATTTGTATTGTGAGTGACTCTTGTTTTTTAAGATCGTGCATTGAAGGCAACTACCTCGATTACTTTGGACTATTTCTGCACGAATTCGAATTCTCCTAATACCATCCTAGTTACACGTATATATTTTTGCACCACTCCTCACAGGATGAAGAAGGAAATATTTAACGCTTTCAAACGCTTCCGACTAAGACTCGCCGTGGAGGAAACACATTTGTGTTTTCTAATAAATTGCAGAGACTTGCACATCATACCCAAATTCCTGAGACTAAGGACGAAACCTCATTCATGGAGGGACGCTCAAGTGCTGAAATTCGCCGAAAATAAAAGACTCTAGCTGAAATCAGAGCCAAAAGATGTCTACTGGACACGCTACAAAGAGGATCCTATGACTCATACCTGCGACTGGCTGGTGTTAGCCATGCTATTCACTTTAATAAATACCTCACGGTACTTACGGCTATTATCGAATCTGAAGTTAAGCAAGCCCAACAAAGGCACATCCATAAACTACGTAATCTTGTGGACCAGGACGTTGTTGAGAGGAACCGTACCTCATGTACACGTAGGCCTAACCAGAATCAATCAGAACCTTCAATTAACTTCATCAATTACAGTGATCATCTTCTAAACCAAATCCAAATATCAGCACTAAATAAAGGCCTAAAATTCGCCTTCCCGAACTCCAGGATTAATAAGTTGAAACTCATTCCGCAAGCAGAAGCCATCATCTCTCATCTACCATTAAGAAAACAAAACGAAGCACGACATCGAATAATCAATTCGATTAGGAAATTTCATGTTCAAAGACACAACACGGATTTGACTCGTCTTACAGAAGAGAAAAAGCAACTTTTAGTATTACGCAACGATCCCAATATATCGATCATATCCGCCGATAAAACCTCGCAAATTATTATTCTGAACAAAATAGACTATCGGAAGAAAATGCTAGAGGCAATTGATACTATCCCGCACGTCACTCTTAGTTCGAACCCTACTAACGCTACCATCGCGGCCATACATAAATTAAAGAAAATCTCAAGCCTCCCAACAGCCATTTCACAATGCTTATACTGCCCTCCAGGTGCACGAGTTCCTGAACTTTTTGGTAAACTAAAGACTCATAAACCCGGACACCCATTACGCCCGCTAGTATCTGGATTTGCAGCACCAACCAGACCTATAGAGAAGGCACTAACTAATTTCCTTCAACCATTAGTTACTAATTCACTCTACTCTGTTAAAGGCACAGTACAAGCTATTAACAAGATCAAATCCTTTAATGCAAATAACTCAACCTTTATTATGGCTTCTCTCGATGTCATTTCTTTGTTCCCTAATGTTCCGATTAAAACTGTTCATGACATCATTCAGATAAAACTACTTGAACTAAAATACGAACCAGAAACGATCCAATCCATCATTACAGCCTTAAAACTAGTTCAAAACAGATCATATTTTCAATTCGACAACATTATTTATCGCCAAACTGAGGGCGCCCCAATGGGATCACCACTATCTCCGATTCTAGCGGAAATTCTACTACAGCACATAGAAAATAAAGTGCTACAAGAATATCAACAACCTCCGTGCTTTTACATAAGATATGTTGATGATGTACTTCTCTTCTGGGATCACGAACCAGCTGACCTACGAACTTTGCTGAACACTTATCATCCCAAATCCCGACCATAAAATTCTCCATTGAACTGGAAAGTGAAGGTAAATTGCCATTCCTGGATTTTATGCTTGAACGAGATGCTGTCACTTGCACTTTGCAACACTCTGTATATAGGAAACCCACTTCGGTGCCTACGTTGATCCCGGCTTCTTCAGCACATCCAAAAAGCTATAAACTCTCCTCAATCTTTTTCCTTCTACGCAGAGCCATCACGCATTCATCTAGTTTCAGCAGACGAAAATGTGAAATTAACAAAATTTTCAACATCACCCTAAACCATGGATTTCTCACCTTTATCATAAAAAAAGCTCTTAAGAAGCTCCACCAGAAAACTCAACTACTCTCCAAAGGGACCAACAACCTCGTAGATATATAGGTTCCATAGATTATTATCCAACCATAACACCTGTTCTCAAAGCCATTTGCAGAAACTTTCACCTGGATTTTGGAATACGTACTACAAACATTTTCCAGTTAATTAAAAAAGATCGAGACCAGGTAACAAAGCTAAACAAATTTGGCGTTTACAGCATCCCCTTAAAAAGTATTGATGATGACACTCCAGATAGTAAATATATAGGATCTACAAAACGTACACTAGCAACAAGACTGAATGAACATAAATACGCCGTAAAGAATGGACTTAAAAATTCTGCATTGTCTCGACTCGTTTGCGATGGCCTGCACTATCCAATTTGGAATGATGCTTCCATCATCGTAACACCTAGTGCTGTCTCTACATTGCTGTTCACTGAAAGCCTTGTAATTGCTACTCAGAGACATTTATGCTGCAACGACAATGTTCCAGTATCTGTACCTACAATCTGGAAACTACTTACAGTACCGAATACGAGGCAAACTGAGGACGAAATCACTTAATCTCGATTTCTGCTGTAGTGCTCTTTGTTGTGGCTCCTGATGAGAACAACACAATTTATACCTACTAACCTTCCTTTATTTTTACAATGCAGTATTATATATGTATGCCTGCATTCTATTTCCTTTATTTTCTTTATTCCATGATACATGCCACGTCGTTTGACAATTTGATGCCACGTGACATTATGTCATATTCATATCTGATATCTATATTATGTTCACGTAACATTTTATTTAAATTTATTCCTTCTCCTGTATCTGATGATGGGTTCTAGGGAAACCCGAAAGTTCTTATATACAATAAAATCTTTAAATTCCGCCAACGAATTTAAATTTGTATTGTGAGTGACTCTTGTTTTTTAAGATCGTGCATTGAAGGCAACTACCTCGATTACTTTGGACTATTTCTGCACGAATTCGAATTCTCCTAATACCATCCTAGTTACACGTATATATTTTTGCACCACTCCTCACAGGATGAAGAAGGAAATATTTAACGCTTTCAAACGCTTCCGACTAAGACTCGCCGTGGAGGAAACACATTTGTGTTTTCTAATAAATTGCAGAGACTTGCACATCATACCCAAATTCCTGAGACTAAGGACGAAACCTCATTCATGGAGGGACGCTCAAGTGCTGAAATTCGCCGAAAATAAAAGACTCCTAGCTGAAATCAGAGCCAAAAGATGTCTACTGGACACGCTACAAAGAGGATCCTATGACTCATACCTGCGACTGGCTGGTGTTAGCCATGCTATTCACTTTAATAAATACCTCACGGTACTTGCACGGCTATTATCGAATCTGAAGTTAAGCAAGCCCAACAAAGGCACATCCATAAACTACGTAATCTTGTGGACCAGGACGTTGTTGAGAGGAACCGTACCTCATGTACACGTAGGCCTAACCAGAATCAATCAGAACCTTCAATTAACTTCATCAATTACAGTGATCATCTTCTAAACCAAATCCAAATATCAGCACTAAATAAAGGCCTAAAATTCGCCTTCCCGAACTCCAGGATTAATAAGTTGAAACTCATTCCGCAAGCAGAAGCCATCATCTCTCATCTACCATTAAGAAAACAAAACGAAGCACGACATCGAATAATCAATTCGATTAGGAAATTTCATGTTCAAAGACACAACACGGATTTGACTCGTCTTACAGAAGAGAAAAAGCAACTTTTAGTATTACGCAACGATCCCAATATATCGATCATATCCGCCGATAAAACCTCGCAAATTATTATTCTGAACAAAATAGACTATCGGAAGAAAATGCTAGAGGCAATTGATACTATCCCGCACGTCACTCTTAGTTCGAACCCTATTAACGCTACCATCGCGGCCATACATAAATTAAAGAAAATCTCAAGCCTCCCAACAGCCATTTCACAATGCTTATACTGCCCTCCAGGTGCACGAGTTCCTGAACTTTTTGGTAAACTAAAGACTCATAAACCCGGACACCCATTACGCCCGCTAGTATCTGGATTTGCAGCACCAACCAGACCTATAGAGAAGGCACTAACTAATTTCCTTCAACCATTAGTTACTAATTCACTCTACTCTGTTAAAGGCACAGTACAAGCTATTAACAAGATCAAATCCTTTAATGCAAATAACTCAACCTTTATTATGGCTTCTCTCGATGTCATTTCTTTGTTCCCTAATGTTCCGATTAAAACTGTTCATGACATCATTCAGATAAAACTACTTGAACTAAAATACGAACCAGAAACGATCCAATCCATCATTACAGCCTTAAAACTAGTTCAAAACAGATCATATTTTCAATTCGACAACATTATTTATCGCCAAACTGAGGGCGCCCCAATGGGATCACCACTATCTCCGATTCTAGCGGAAATTCTACTACAGCACATAGAAAATAAAGTGCTACAAGAATATCAACAACCTCCGTGCTTTTACATAAGATATGTTGATGATGTACTTCTCTTCTGGGATCACGAACCAGCTGACCTACGAACTTTTGCTGAACACTTATCATCCCAAATCCCGACCATAAAATTCTCCATTGAACTGGAAAGTGAAGGTAAATTGCCATTCCTGGATTTTATGCTTGAACGAGATGCTGTCACTTGCACTTTGCAACACTCTGTATATAGGAAACCCACTTCGGTGCCTACGTTGATCCCGGCTTCTTCAGCACATCCAAAAGCTATAAACTCTCCTCAATCTTTTTCCTTCTACGCAGAGCCATCACGCATTCATCTAGTTTCAGCAGACGAAAATGTGAAATTAACAAAATTTTCAACATCACCCTAAACCATGGATTTCCACCTTTATCATAAAAAAGCTCTTAAGAAGCTCCACCAAGAAAACTCAACTACTCTCCAAAGGGACCAACAACCTCGTAGATATATAGGTTCCATAGATTATTATCCAACCATAACACCTGTTCTCAAAGCCATTTGCAGAAACTTTCACCTGGATTTTGGAATACGTACTACAAACATTTTCCAGTTAATTAAAAAAGATCGAGACCAGGTAACAAAGCTAAACAAATTTGGCGTTTACAGCATCCCCTTAAAAAGTATTGATGATGACACTCCAGATAGTAAATATATAGGATCTACAAAACGTACACTAGCAACAAGACTGAATGAACATAAATACGCCGTAAAGAATGGACTTAAAAATTCTGCATTGTCTCGACTCGTTTGCGATGGCCTGCACTATCCAATTTGGAATGATGCTTCCATCATCGTAACACCTAGTGCTGTCTCTACATTGCTGTTCACTGAAAGCCTTGTAATTGCTACTCAGAGACATTTATGCTGCAATGACAATGTTCCAGTATCTGTACCTACAATCTGGAAACTATTTACAGTACCGAATACGAGGCAAACTGAGGACGAAATCACTTAATCTCGATTTCTGCTGTAGTGCTCTTTGTTGTGGCTCCTGATGAGAACAACACAATTTATACCTACTAACCTTCCTTTATTTTTACAATGCAGTATTATATGTATGCCTGCATTCTATTTCCCTTTATTTTCTTTATTCCATGATACATGCCACGTCGTTTGACAATTTGATGCCACGTGACATTATGTCATATTCATATCTGATATCTATATTATGTTCACGTAACATTTTATTTAAATTTATTCCTTCTCCTGTATCTGATGATGGGTTCTAGGGAAACCGAAAGTTCTTATATACAATAAAATCTTTAAATTCCGCCAACGAATTTAAATTTGTATTGTGAGTGACTCTTGTTTTTTAAAGATCGTGCATTGAAGGCAACTACCTCGATTACTTTGGACTATTTCTGCACGAATTCGAATTCTCCTAAAGAGACAAATGGTTTCTAATACAGGTGTTTTTAAGTAGAGAGCATTTTTTCGGAAAGCTGTAAAGAGACATAATTTCAGATAAGTTTAATGGTGAGTTTGGGATAGTAGTATTGTCAAGGTACAGTGATAGTTCAGAGAGTTCTTGTAGGGGAACACAGGTAACATCTGAGTCCGCCATGTCATGAGCTGTGGCCTCACTCTCAGAGGCAGAGTCCATGAGTTCATCAGGTTGGTCACCGAGCAAAGCAAAACGGTTGGAAATGGAGACAACTACAGATTCACAACCCGGTCGAGAGGATGTGGATGAGCTGCGGGAATCAGAGTTGGTTTCACTACGTTTCTTTTTAACCTGAGACAAAGTGTGTGATCTGGTAAGGGGAGGGGAGACTGATGGAACAGAACGGTTGACTGGTGTGAATAATTGAGTAGTTTTTCTAGGACCAATGGGCGGGAATTCCTCGTCCGAAATTGTGGTAGAAGGAACTTCTGAAGCTGGAGGTGATGAGGTGTATTCAGGTTGAGAACTGGTAGAAACATTTTTTAATGGGATGGAAACCACAGTTGACACAGCAGATGAGGATACAGAAGGAGCCTCAGTGGGGGAGGAACGAATTTCCAAATTAGTAGTAACAGACTCAACAGAAGTTTGTGGTTGAGAAGCACTGGTGATGACCTATGAATTGGCATCCACGGCTAAGAGTAGGGAGGACCGACGCGGGCACTCCTTCACAATATGACCTTCAGCTTTGCAGGAAAAACGCTGGACGCCGGCAAACAGATTACAAGTAATTTTGCGATTACCAAAGTCTAGCTCCAGAGTAGTGGGTCGTTGAAGAAAGGCAGCTTCACTAGGGAAAATAACTCGGTACTGGCGCCTTCCGCCCTGTACTCTAGCATAAGGGGAATCTCGCCCCACCGCCGGCAAGATCTTGGTAAGTCCGATGACACGGCCAAGCGTACCTAAGGCTTGGGCCAGAATCGAATCAGGGACAGCAGTTGGAACTGGGGAAAGAGTAACAGTCATTGGTCTTTGGATACAAGGAATGTCAGTAAGATGAATGGGACTAATATCGATACCGGAAAGTAAAATAGTATCAACAGCTTGGCGAACAGTGAAATGAGCAATTACTCCCCCTCCCATTTTAATAACTGAAACGACGCTCTCAGATGTGACATTTTTACAGATAGCATCAAGATACAGTGGGAGGGGTGTCACGCAGAGTGGGAAAGTAAACACTTAATAACAGAGCCGATGAAAAGCTCTTACCTTCATCAGAGTCCTCAGGAACAGTAACCCTCAGCACACCCGCTTCTCTAGAAATAAACACTTTGGATGAAGCAAAAGGCACTGGTCGCACAGATAATCCAGAATTGGTAGCAGCAGCAGCATAAGTAGAAGGTGGGGGTTGGTTATTTACCTCAACCCCAGCACCCAAAATCACTGGTGGGACACGTAGCACTTTATCAGTAGAAATGGTATTAGTAGACGACGCTGAAACATTGATAATGGTAGGAATAGTAGCCTGAGAAAACACAGCAGAAGACAATGTAGAAGCCGTACCAACACAAGAAGAGTTGAGCTCGTAAAGCTGGGTAGAAGCCCTCTCGGCCTCTAGCCCTAACGAAAACGACAAGTGTTGCTCCTTGCAACACTCAAAACTAAAAAACGTACGTAAATGTGACCAGCGTCACTACTTGTGCGGTGAAAAGGAATGCAGAAACACAAACACAGTACAAAACCACAAAAACCACGTAAAAATATCCAGAACCGGCAAAACGACCAACTCAATCTCGGGAGCTCCAACACATGCGACCGATATCAGAAGCCATCGCTTAGACCACTGCGCCACCATGGCGGAAACGGAATTTTCGCGATGGGTAAAAGTAGAGTTGACAGCCAGGGATCTGTAAGATGAAGTGTACAGTCGGAGGGGAATTGCTAACAAAGAGATGATAATTGCCATCGAAAGCGACAGTGGGGATGTAAAAGTAACCCGTGTTTTTTCTAAGGAGAGGAACAAACCACATGAACTTTTAATTGGGCTCTTGGAGGAAGCTGCGGATGATTTCACTGTCGGGGGAGAGGTATAGAGGAAAGAAGTCATGGGAAGAGGTAGATTCATCTGATACTTGAAGGAAGACTGTTTGAGAAAAGATTTTAACCGTGTCGAGGAGGTGCGCCTTGGTTCTGCGAGAAAATGGAGTTTGAAAAAAAGTCTGGTGTCGAGATGGAGGATTAAAAGAGAAATCAAGTTGGGAAAGAGAAACTCAGCATAATAGGCATCGAAAGTGACCGCGGAAGAAGCCTGATGGATTACACAGGAACATAAATAATTTACTTATACAAGAAACGATGAAAGAAAGAAATCAGGATAAGGCTCGATAGTGACTTTTCTATGCTTCATTGAATAAACTTACTTTTCACTACGAAAGAGCGAGTCTTCACTTTAGCTGGAAATTTACTTGCTCCATCATTGGGTGAAAATATAGTTTAAGCCCCGGAACTCTAAATTCCTTAGAAGATCTAACGAACTCAAGTGACAGGGCACTGACAGCAGAAACATAGTGAACAGCCCTGTAACGGTATATACATTTTCAAAATCGTCAACGAGAGTAGTTTTGTCTCGTCTAATATTCCAGATATTCTGGAATGTTTCAGTTCTAGCAATCTGTTATGACTCTAGAATTTTCGGGTCTATGAAAAATTTATGAACTTAAATAAAATTTATCTGCTTAAGATCATCCAGTATTAAAAATTTATCTGCATTTGATCAGTTTAAAGTGCAAGCTTAGTAGTTTACCGGTGTTAAGTACCCATTCTTAAGATTTGCCATCTGGAGAATGTGTTATTGAGAATGAGAATGTGTTATTCTTTCAGTCACTTTTTAAAACTAATTGCTAAAATCAGATATGGCTGAAATGAAACTCAGTGAGAAAATTAATAAATTTATTGGTGTTACCGCTGTGTGACGACTTAATGGATTTATTGGTGTTACAGCTGTGTGATCTACATATGTTATGTAGATACCAAAAAAAAAAAAAAGTTCTGTATGCCAAGAACAAAATCCACTGCTAACAAATGCTTTGAGTGTACCATAATCGCTTGACCAACAACGAACGAAGACAGACTTTCAAATCAGCTTTGGTTTTGCATACAGAATAATACTATTCGAGAATTTCGTATTGGGGCTAAGGATAAAAAAAAATTCCAGTTTTTCTGGAATGATCTCGTTCTTGAACATTTTCTATCTGTAGTTTTCTGGGATGTAACATTATTAAATGCACTACTTCTGTTTGAAGTTTCATTGCGGGATCAGAAAAGGAAAAAATTAAAAGAAAAGAAAAAACTGTTAGGTTCATCATCTTTGTCTTCAGATTTATGCGACGGTGCTTCTAATCGGATAAGAAATTTCTCCAGGGTGACTATATATTCGGAGTTTTGATTCTTCGGCTAATTAGTAAGAAGACATTAGGGAAAATAATACCCGATGCTGAAACTGATGTTTCCAACTGACTGCCAGTAAACAATAATTTCTTTCCAAAATAAACAGAAATACACTGCCCGACATAGAAAACACCACACCAGAAAATATCTGTCGGAACACCATCCAATTGGTGGGTTGATTGCAGTTGCGAACCAATCGCATAATAGGAGAGGGAATAAAAGAGTAAAACGGCTTGGGGTAGCTAAGTTTAGTCGTGCACATCTGTGCGTGTTGACCACTGCATCGGAGTGATCTCGGTAGAGAAAGCATTTGTAAAGAGTGAGAATGGCTGGGTGACGTCATCGGGAATCCTACCATCACTCTGCTACCTTCAGCACTGGCTTCATCATAAAGGAAAATAAGACTGATTGGTCCCTGCGTCGCTCTGTGGCAGAAACGCATCAGGATGAAACAACTGTCGGCCAAATGTGGAGACAATTCCCTTCGGAGAGTTACTCTTTTTTATTGCCTCTCCAGCCCCGGAAGCTGATGCTGCTGTATCATTTGTGGACGTGTCGCTGGATTCGAAAGTCTGTGTCACTTTGCCATATTTTCCACGATGCCGCAGTTTGCTGCTGAAAATTCCAGTAATGATTTTGTTAGTGCGCTCTGCTCAGTGTTCCGTCTTGCTAAGCATGATCTTCTGTTCCCTCTTTCTGACCTTGAGAATAATGAAGTCCGTGCCAACATTTGGAAGAATTTTTTCGTCTCCGCTGTGTCCATACTCCGGGAAATTTTCCTAAGGACGTGATTTCTCTTTCAGACTCAGTTCTTCTGCGCTACCCAGTCGACGTTTTCACTGACAACTGTGACACTGTGTTTTATGTCGACGGCACTGATGCTAGACAGCTTCGCTGTGCGGAATATGGTTCTCCACAACTGTGTTATCGCTTTTGGAGATACTTTGTTCCCTGCGTAAGCAGCGTTTACCTAGTGAATGTTTGTGTTTTTGTCTTGTTTTCTGCTTCAGCTCAAGTAAGTTATATTTCTATATTGGACGGTGGAAGCCACCAGTTTTCGCTGTATGTACTTGTTCTGCGTGTTGTTCTACAGCATTGACTTTTTCTTTACTTGTGCCACCATGTAGACTTTGTACTTCCACAGCGACTTTTCATTTTTTTTCCTTGTGTGTTCGTTCACCGGCTTGTACTTGTTTGCCAATATTTGTATATACAGTCATTTGCAAATGTTTAAAACTATCAGTCAATTTATTGAAAATTAAGGTTTTTCAAAGAAACAACTAATTACTAGTCAGAAATATTTGAAAAATGACACCACAGATAAATATTTACATTCTTTAGTCATGGACAGATTTTAATAACAATTCGACGGTGAAATAATTTTAAAAATCCGTTCACGATCGAATATGGCAACAAACCACGCTGAAAATGGGGAGTTTATACCAAATAATTAATTTCCTTTGAAAAATTTGGTTTTGATAAGAAAAAAAAATCACAGGTCTCTTGAAGACTCATTTCCCAATAAATCACTATACAGATCATTTTGAAAGTTGAAATGTGCGCTACATAGTAATTTTCCTACAGAATTAATTTTTATATTCATTTGGTCATTTATCGCCTACAGCGCAATAAAATTGGTATTTTGTTCTTAAGTAGACGCCTTTTTTAAGGCTACTCATTATTTTGACCCATGAATCAGTACTGATAAATCGTTGTTACTTTTAAAGATAAATGTGGGTAGGGCACAAATTTCGGAATATCTCTACGAGATAACTGCTTTGTGCTCTTTGTTAGTCTGTGGATATCATGTAAGGATGGTAGGTGCTAGTATATCCTTCAGGATTACAAAAGGAGGGTAGGGCATACCCATGACTCTGGGCTCCAAGTCCAACAACCTACATGTAGCTGTACATAGCTTTAGCTTAATTAATTTATAACAGCGTACTTAGTCCGACGGCCCCTTTTCTCAGATAATTTTGCTATGCCGTTTCAGAGAAAACTCCCAACATATAGATAGAAGGAAACTTTTCTTTTTCGAGAAGTAGGGTACCAAAATTGTTATTCGTTCCTTCCAAAAAAAAAAAAAAAATACATACAAAAAGAATACTAGAAAGTGGGTGATTTCTCGAGTGGTCCGACGGGAAACATCCCTGTGTCTCGGTGGGTCAATGCGCCCCTACTTCTCTGCACAACTGTACGCTTCGGAGAGTTCCATAAGGAGTCTTACAGCTCTATCTGTGGAACGTTCGACCTCAAGAACTGTTTCCTTCAGTTTTTTTTTATTAATTATAAATCCGACACCACCAGTTCTGCCAATATCTGTTCCTCGGTGATAGAAAAGCTACTTACTTCACTTTGTCCGACAATCTCCCACTTCATATTCTGAAGCTCCATTTCAGAAGCCTTGAACAAGAAGACAGGGTTGGCCTGTTAAACGTAACTAGGATCAGCATCAGACGGAGCCTAGTCCATACCTCCGGTGATTCATAACATTGGTACATACACTATATTGATAAAAATTACCAGTCACCCCTTCAAAAGCAAATGCACGGATCCGCTGCGTTGTTAAAATGCGCGGTACAGCTGTACAGCTGCAAACTGTATAAAAACAAGCCTGCAGCTGACCGCGATCATATCGCACTGTGAGGTTGAGTGAAAATGTCGCGGCGGGATAGAACTGACTTTGAGAAAGAAAAGATTGTTGGGTGTTATATTAGTGGGTTGTCCATAAGTGAAACTGAGAGGCGTTTAAACATACCCAAGTCAACTGTTTTGGATGTACTGAATAAGTGAAAAATACATGGCGTGCCTGAAGCAGCAAAACGTACCGGCAGACCAAAGAAAATCAGTGACAGAGGACGTCGAAGCCTCAGGAGAGTCGTTACAGCTAATCGACGGAGTACTGCACAAGACTTCAGTGTACAGGTGAGTAAAAATGCTGGAACCTCGATATGTACACTTACTATTCGCAGAGAACTTCATTTCATGGGTTACCGGGGTCGTGCGGCTGCTCATAAGCCTTTCATCTCCACTCGGAATACTACTCGTGGTTTAGCATGGTGTAAACAACATTTATCGTGGACCGTAGATTAATGGAAACGGATCCTATGGACTGATGAACCTAGATACACGATCCATCAGTCTGCTGGCCGTGTGTGGGTATGGCTGCATGCCGGGAGAACGCTATTTACCACAGTGTACTATTCCTACGGTCAAGTTTGGAGCTGGAAGTGTACTCGTGTGGGGGTGTTTTACGTGGTATGGTCCCGGCCTATTGGTTATCTTGGACAAACCTGTTAACCAGCACGTCTACCTCGATATTCTGGACACTTATGCCCTACCAAGTCTATGGCAGTACTATGGAATCGAGCCTTGTTGGTTCCAGCAGGATAATGCACCGAGCCCTAAAGCAGTGTACTGTTACGGCGTGGTTTGACGATAATTCCTGATCATGTGAAGACTGGCCAGCACATAGCCCTGATCTTAATCCCATAGAGCACCTATGAGATGAATTAGAGCGCCGTATAAGAAGTTTGGAACCAAGGCCTACTACTAAGCAACAGTTAGCAGCAGCATTATGTACTGAATGGAAGCGCATAGGTATGTCAATAAATGCTATGTTGTGTTTCTCTTCTAGGTATCTGGTGACTTTTGTCAATATAGTGTATATTTATAACGAAGACGAAGGGAGTGTTAAAAACATTCGATACATGTGAACTTTGCTATGACCCTACAGGTCAAAAAGGGGCGATTTTTAGGAATGTCACATTATGACGGGTTAAAATTAATCAATTATAAACTGTTAATCAATTACCCGAAGGTAAATGTTACTTGTTTGTTAAAAATTATAGCTAGCAATAAAAGTATGAATGAGATCTGCAACAAGCAAAATATTTGATTAAAGTAAAAATTAAAGTAACTTTACAAATTTGAAGTTTTATCTGTTCATTTAATTCGCTATTTACACGTTATCTTGGAAATATGAGTCAATATATTAGCAGCTATTAATTTTTTTCAACTTCTAACGGAGTGAATTTAGAAGATTCTAGATGCAAAACGATTGCCAAGACTTTCTAAACTTTCAGCAGCAAGTCTGTTTGTAACTTTTTTCTTTTCTATAGAGATTTCTTCTTCTTCATCGCTTGATTGACATCATTCTGCTATACCACTATGTCCACATGTGTGTTTTCCGATTCTACTGAAAGTTCTGGATCAATGCCACATAATCTTGAAACGAAATATCAAAGATGATAACCTTTTCCCCTCAGATGACTTCAAGTTTCATCATTTCATTTTCGTCCCTTTCATTTCCTTTATCTTCGATCGCATTTACAGACACGTCTTCATCGTTCACCTGAATGTCTTTTCAAAAAACCAGAATGCTTTTAGCAGTTTAAAATTGTTTCTCTTGAAATAGCTCTCCAAGCACAGCTCAGCATATCACACGCATTCAAACGTCAAAAACCGTTGTTTCATTTTTTTTTCTAAATTAATTTAAACTTTCCGAAGTGCACAATTTTGCAAGGAACTTTGGTTGCAGCTGACTTTTAGTGTTAGGGAGAAGAAGGTGAGCAGTTGTCGATTTTAAAACCACATTAGTTACGTGTGGCTGCCCAGTTATCTTTGGTAAGAAGAACCTTTCGCTTTTTTTTCTGCTCATTTCGACGCCAAGTCCTTTAATCCATTCATTCAAAATCTCCGGTGTCTTCCAAGATTTCTTTCTGGTTCTGTGTTCGAAAGAATGAAACATACTTGTCTTCATGCAAGCTAACCTGTCTTTGTAAGGGGAACCACTTGATACGCTACTTATTTTTCAGCTGGATGAATATTTTTTTCTTCTTTTGCTGACAACCATGTCGTACTTTGATAGAAGCGGTTTCCCAAGAAGTTGTTTTTTATGTATGCGCGGTTAAAATAAGAAGGAGAATATTACGAAGTTCAAAGGATCTACAAAAACTTCGGTTTATGCGAAACTTCGCATTATGCGAGCTCGTTATATGTGAGTTCGACGGTGATATCATACGTAGCAACAGTTCAAAGTAATTTACCACTGACTTGAATTTAATAAGCGGAGTATTGGCAGCAACCGGAAAAATTTATAAAAAAACCTCGTTGAAGTTCCGTCCTTCTTTTTATGTACTGAGCTATTCATAAAAAATGTGTTGAAGAAAAGAGTGTTAGCAAAGGTTTTCTGGTCTTACCTTCGTACATATTTGTCATTGATAATACCTATTTTTTTGGTGTGCATAAAACAGCTTTTATTTCCTTCACCCCCCCCCCCCCCGACTGTGTGTGTGTGTGAGAGAGAGAGAGAGAGAGAGAACTCATTTGCAAGCAGTCACCACCACTTTTTCCTTTTTCTTCTATACTCCAAATCAGCTTAAAAGTGTACTACTATGGAAGGTACGGAACCGCTATCTCCGCTACGAAAAGTTGTCCATAAAATTTAGAGTGAACAGCAATGAAATTATTGTTCGGAATCAATTAACATTTTCATTTGCTCAGCACTTTATCAAGAGTAATTGCTGTTTAAGACAATTTTTTCAAAATGGTAGAGCGTGTTAAAAATAGATTTGACATGATACGTTAGTAGTGGAGGAAGGGGTGAAAGGAATAAGATACTTTTTCCATCATTCCCAACACCGAAATAATAAATTGACAATAATGGAAAAGCGAGGTGTAGTACTTAAGCAGACGTAGGGGAAATATTTCTTCGAAATACGGACTAAATGGGGGGGGGAGGTCAATGCAAGAATAATGCTTAACAGCAAAGACACAGTGGGAGTGCGAAGTAACGCGGATTGATACAGTTCTTGCGTTCACCAGAAAACACTGTGAGTCGGCTATCCTACCTTTCACAATAGCAGGGCAGCAATTAGGGGGCAGGCGGGGCACGTGCCCCGGGCGCCGTTTAGGGGGAGGGGCGTGTCAGAAGACATGTTCGTGATGGGTGAAATGACTAACGCTGGCACTTCATTCTTTAATGATCGACTCTCTTAAATGTCTCGTGCGTTGGTAGTGTGGCTGTTTTGCTTTATTCTACGGACCATGTAGGCTGTTTCCACACGTTGTAGCAGAAACAGAGTCAAAATTGTCCCTTTTGGCTAAAGAAGAGGGGTTTGTGCACTGGAAAAAGCTCAGTGACAGGATTCCAGACCAGGAAAATTCCCAAAACCATAAAGTTTGTTTTTGTTTTTGGAAGACTCTTGAATCGTCACTAATAATGGGTCGTGTAGACAGAGAACTGCAAGACCAGATAGCTAAAGAAGAAAGTCATTGGAAAGCAGTCCTATATTGTACTGTCGATGCCAAAATGTTATTGGCCAAGCAGGGAAGTCCGTAAAGAGGGTCACAAGAAAAGTGCGACTTTGGTGGTAATTTTCTTGTTACCTAACAGTGGTAAATTTCTAAACACGATTGAGCTTATATACCACGCTCCTTTGCGTGAACACATTGAACGACACAAGAAAGGAAAAGTGTGTTACTTTTCCTCAAAAATTCAGGATGAGTTTCTGGATGCAATTATTGATGTATTAGAAGCCAAATATTTTTCACTCATGTTTGATTGAACACCTGATATAAGTTACAACGAGCAAATGACTGAGATCATTCGTTATGTTAAAACAAGTGAATGTGGCCCTGAAATCTTAGAAAGCTTCATTGATGTCTTTAACGTCAGTGATAAAACAGGTCTTAGTCTTAAGGAACAATTCTCAAAAAAGTAGAAAGTGATGGTCTGGATATAAAGAACTGCAAGGGAAGTCTTATGATAATGGAGCAAATATGGCTGGAGTTTACAAAATAGTAAAATCAAGGATACTTAGGGAAAACAAACTGGCATATTTTGTAGCATGTGCGGCCCACTCTCTAAATTTAGTTGGAGCACATGCTGCTGATGCATCTGCTGAAACACAAACATTCTTTAGAACACTTCACAGTTTATATTTGTTTTTTGCTGTTTCAACGTCAAGGAGGGAAACTTTAAACAAACATGTGCCAATTTCCTTAAAAGCCCAGAGCAATACAAGATGGTCAGCGAAAGTGGAAGCAGTTGAAGGTGTATGCAGATACCTTGATAAGGTTATCAAGGCCTTGGAGGAACTGGCAACCAGCCCTCTGTGTACTCCAGAAACAAAGTCTGCAGCTAACTTTCTGCTGAAAAACCTTAGCAAATTTGAGTTTATTGCTGTAACATGTTTCTGGTACAAAGTACTGAAGTAGATCAACCGTGTCAACCAATTTCTTCAAAGAGATGATATGACGATTGATACGTCAGTGAGAAATATTTATGACCTTTTAAATTTATTGCAATCCACGAGAGACAATGCCGCATCCGAAGCTGTCATTGAGGCCAAAGTCATAGCCCAGAATATCCACCTAACAACCGACTTCAAAGAAACAAGGAGAAGAAAAAAAAAAAGATATTTGAAGAAGTCTGTTAAGATGATATTTCACACTCACAGGAGGATTTGTTTAGGGTCTCGTTATTGGAAATCCTTGACAGAATCATAAGTGAGCTGAAAATCAGGTTCCAGGCATTGGAAAAAATAAGTGAAAAGTTTAGCCTTCTGCATGGTGCTGAGATCCAGAAAATGGAAATTAAAAATATCAAGATTAAGGCAAAGGTACTGGCAGAAATTTACGAAGATGATATTAATGAAGAAGTGTTTGTGCTGGAAATGGAAAGCTCCAAATACCATGCTTTAGAATTTGACAAAGAATAGAAAACCGCACCCGGCAGCGACCATCTTGAGTCTGATTTATAAAAATAGGATCGAAGAGACACATCCAAAAGTGGCAACACACAGGCAGCATTAAGAATATTTCTCACCCTTCCAGTTATTATTGCCTCTGGTGAACGAGGGTTTCAGTAAAACTTAAACTGATAAAAATTTTCTTAAGGAGCACAATGGGGCAAAAGAGGCTGGCAAATTTGAGCATAATCTCGATAGAAAATAAGCGAGCATCCACACTTTGTTACGATTATATAATGAAAATATTTGCTGCAAAAAAAGCTCACAAAGCGAAGCTCTAAAAATTTTGTTTGAAGCTTGAAACGTTGTGTTATTTTGTGGACATTTTATTTTGTAAGATTTTGTGGACATAAACGTACATATTCATATTATGTACACAATGATGTACCAGATTTTGACGCAGAAGTTGTGACCGACAATTTTCTCTTCTGTATTTCTTTGATCGTAATTAAATTAATTAGTATAATGTTATTTGCATGTAATTCTAAAACCTTAAGTTTCTATTTCAGTTTAAATAAATAAATTATATTTTAAATAAAATAAAATAAATTTTATTTTAAACAAAAATTAAAATTTTTTAAACTACGATTAATATTTTAAACCAAAATTAAAATAAACAATGCATTTGAAGTGAAATATGGCCTTAAAAATCATCTTTTGAGACTTAAATTAAGAAAATAAAGAAAATTAGAAAAGGAATTATATGGAATGGGGGGGACCATTGTTTGCCCCGGGTGACAAAGATCCTAGTTGCGCCCCTGGCAATAGTACACTCTTAATAAGATAGAGTGAATAAGAGATTGCGTTCACCAAGCTTGTGACAATACTGGCTCATCGCTGTATCACAAAAAATTGAAGCCGAACATCGTTTATGTGGGAAAGAGACGAAAGGAGGAGACAACGACAGCAGTAAACCAATGTAAGAACAGTGGCGGCTCGTGAGTACATCTACAGGGAGTTCACAATTAATAATTTGCAGTTTTTGAGATACACTGTGTCACACACTTGTGTGTTACTTACAATATTCATATAATTTAGGCGCTGCTATACCTTGATGTAATGTATTAATTTTGAAACGAAATGTTATTATAGATATTACTGTACTTTAACTGTTTCACAACTTAATAATAAAGGATTACTTTATTAATCATACTTGTTATAATATGCTAATTGTTCTTTTTTACTGAAACAATTATTTTCATTTAATTTTATAGTAAAATAAACGCAAAACAGAAAGCTTGTTTTAAGTGTTAAATATTTAGATAGTTAGTCATAAGGCCTCATGCTCTCAATTATTAGATTAGATTATTAAATACACAGAAAAAGGAAAATAATCAAAGCTGCTGCATATGATGGTAAGTATTTACTTACACAAATTTACTTGGATGGTAGCTTACACAAATATTTTCTTTAAGTACAGTTTTTGTAAACAAAGTCCATCCTTCTATCTTTTCTTGACACAAAAACATCAATAACTCTTTCATTGAAATTATGGATGTTAGAAATCATTTCCTTTTCGATTGCAAGCATGGCTAAAGCTGTGAGCCTCTCTTGACACATCGTAGACCGCAAAAATGTCTTTATCCGTTTTAGGGTTGAAAAACACCTTTCAGCTTCAGTAGTCGTCATTGGTATTGTTGCAATAATTAATAACAGTATATAACCTTCAGAAAATGATGACAATAAGTTGTTTTCAATAAAAAACTGTAAAAGACTAACAGCACCACGCATGTTTCTGAAATCAGTTCTTTTGTAAATGATTTCAAGCTCTGTCTTGAGGCGATTTTTTTCAAGAAATGAATACAGATTTACTGTATCTTCAAGCAATTTCTCGGGGAATTTCTGTTCAAACTCTTCAAACTTTTGTGATTCAAAAAGAGATACAGCTGAGCAAGATGTTGTGAATGAAAATCTTGTTTTTATTTGCGTTGTAATAATGTCACAGGTTTCCTTGGCAGCCACTGTTCTACTTAAGTAAAAATCTTCTTCACGCCTCGATCGTTTAGGTGCATTTTCTGGGTACTGATTAACCAGCTCTGTCACTTTGTCCATGTTACCTCTTTCCTTATCAATGGCTTTGACGAAGTGGTCAACACTGGCTTTAGTTCCCACGGCATCAGTGTAAGTTATCTGTAATTGGTTGTATAAAATATCCACATGTGGCATCAATTTGTGAAAAACAGAAAGCCAAAATATGAACTTATTATCTCTAAGGAGACGAGCTAGAGCACCAGCTTTAATTATGGTGGTTGGTTGCTTAGAGGTTGATTGGATTTCCTCCATACATTCAATTAATTTCTCTCTGTACTCAAAAACAGTATTAACAGTTCTGCTCTTAAAATTCCACCTTGTAGCTGACGCCCGAGGAATTCGTTTGCCAACTATCTTGTCCAAAACAGACACTCTCTGAGGGGAATTCGAAAAAAAAATTGTTATATCACTTAAGTCCGCAAAAAAATTTCTGACATCTTGGTTTTGGCTTGTTGCTTGAGCTACAATCAAGTTCAACTGATGAGCGTAACAGTGAACGAAAAAAGCATGTTTATAGGTTTGTTGCACTATGGTCTGCACGCCAGCATGGTGCCCACTTATTACATTCGCACCGTCATAGCTTTGAGATACGAGTTTTTCTGGATTTTGCACAACATAATCTAAACTGGTACAAATACATTTGGCTATAGATTCTGCTTCGTGCCCTTCAGGGTTATCAAATTTCCAAAATCTTTCAACTGGTTGGCTATTAGCTAAAACATAGCGGAAAACTATAACTAACTGAAATACAGACGAGACGTCTGATGTTTCGTCCGCAATCAAAGAAACATACTGTGCAGTTTTTATTTCTTCTATTATGTTTTCTTGACATACAAAAAGCATACAATCTAACAATTCATTTTGAATTTCTTTCGAGGTACCTTTAAAGACAGTAGCGGTACTCAAATGTTCTTTCAAAGATGAGTCAAGTTCTGCAGAAAAGTTTACAAGCCCTTTAAATATGCCAGGATTTAAGGAATCGTCATCCTCACGATGACCTCGAAGGGCCAACTCAAATGCACCGCAAAATTTAATACAGTCTATAAGCTTAGAAAGGACATACCTATTTTTAGTCACTTGTTCATTGTGCGTTTTAATATTTTGTCGATAAGCACTGTCAAGCTGCTGACGAACGTCAACCTTTCCCAGCAAATTGAAATCCAATGTAGCACTTATGTGTCCATGAGAACTTGCGTGTTTTTTAATTTTTTGTGTCAAATGAGCTAAGTCACAAACGCCGTTTTTCACCCAAGTAGGATCGCCCTTTTCACGGGAAAATAACAAACAAGGAAAGCAAAATATTTTGTTTGTTTGTTCACAACCACAAAGCCAAGGAATTTTTTCGTACAGCTCTTCTTTAAATTCTCTTTTTAAAGTTCTAGATTTTGATGTCGATGTTTGACTTATATTAAGTCCGGGCGTTGGCCTGCCACTCTCTTTTATTGCTATTTTAACTTATATGGGTAAATTGCCAAACGCTACTTCCTTTAAATTACTAACTGAGTACTTACAGGTACTTTCCATTATTGTACAGTAAATAAAAACAACAGTTCACTAGCTACACTACAATAGATAAACTGTAATAAGTGTAATTTCAACTAAAACTTTATCACCAAAAAAATAATCGAAACTGGAAACTCCAAAACACAAATGTAACACGCGCGCAAAGGTTAGGAGCATCTGACGTCAACTACAGCCGTGCAACAACTGAGCTGTGTCACAGGCAGCTCATCGGTATTCTCCGTTAAGCCGCTTGTAGACATGTCCCCCCCCCCTACCGCGAGCAAATGGACTCGCCCGTCTGTCGCATATCCCGTGTGTCCAGTATCGAGAGCGGCACATTCAGTATACCATGAGATATATCTAAAGACCTTGATTCAGTCCGCTCCTAGCCACAGGCGCGTCATTACACTTAACCTCACTTTGCGCGTTCTACGCTGTTTTTCATTGTCCGCTTTTTTAAACTTACTGAAGATAAGCCATTTAGTACTGCGTCGATAAAGATGTATTATTTATATCGTATAATTATTTTTCTATTTTTTATACGGGGTTCACGTGCTCTTGTGCTCTTATGGACGAGCCGCTACTGCGTTATAATGAATAATAAAGCTTCTTCTAATGGTTGTTGTTTTGTTAATTATAACATGAATAAACTTTCCTGCTAGTAATGTAGTAATAATAATGAACAAGCTTATAACTGGTAGTAATGTTGTAGTAGTAATTAAGATGAATAAAGTCTTAATGCTGGTTGTTAATAATAACAACTAATGAAATAAACCTAACAGCCTGACAGAGATCTGACAAAACTATGAACTGAGAAAAACGTACTTACTAGAACAACTTTTTATTAGAGAAACTCTTGATATGATCCAACATACACTTCACCGGACACACAGCTACTCAATCAAACGTAGCTCCTTGCACATGAACGAAGCTCTACTCACATAAACGAAGCTCTCCTTACGCATATAACCAAAGCTCTCCCTACGCACATCAACAAAAAGCTCTCTTAGGTATCGTTGAACGCGCCTATTTATACTGGCTACCACCACGTCATGACTTACACTCATTGCCAGATCTCATTCAGCGGGAGAAATAACATCTCGTTAAGTCAGAAGATAATTTACATAGGAAAATAAAATAACCAGAGATAATAAAAATCAAAAGGAAAGTGAATCTAGAGTATACGTTACAGTGTAAGAAGTACATAGACATTGAAAAAAAAATCTGGCGTAGCATTACTTTTGGCGCATCATTCCATTCATTTAAAGACTGAGTTTAAAAATTGACCACAAAACTAATAATGATGAAAATTGAAATAAAAAGCTGTTTTATGCACACACACACACACACACACACACACACACACACACACACACACACACACACGCACACAAGCTTCCGTAGGTCAGAGCATGGTGACGTCATGCAGGAAGTGTTCGCAGAAGAATCTCTTCCTAAAATTGGAGAAGTGTGAGTAACTTGATAAGGATAGTTGACATCAAGACATCAATTCTGTTTAGCAACACCAGCAGTTTTTGAAGAAAATTTGTAGCAAATTGCACATAATGAATGCAGAAGAAAACTAGTGAAAAACTTCGCTTTCATTCAGAGTTGAAGAAATGTTCTTCTCATAATACGTGGTAAATACGTCATGATAATTAACACAGCAATCAGACATCGCCCAATTGACTGTAATTACTGTTTCACACGTGAATTAAATCACATCAGAAAACTTGAAAATTTCCCGCTCCACGACGATGAAATATTCAAGTTTTCTGATGTGATTTAATTAACGTGTGAAGCAGTAATTACAGTCAATTGGGCGATGTCTGATTGCTGTGTTAATTATCATTCGCTTTCATTGTTTGTGAAAGGAATTACTAGGATAAATCGCAAAATCTTTGTCAAATATTATTCGGCTATATTGCTATTCAAGAAAAAAAAAAAAAAAGGAAAAACGATCTTTAATATACATACTTTTAATACTTCTTCTGAGGCCAGACAATACGGTTTCTGTGTCAGAGGAATAACGAAATGTGTATCTTTTTCGTTGTTTTCTTCTGTCTGGCATGTTGAAGAACAAACAGAACCTATAAAACTCACATGCCACTTTTCTGGAATGACACCACATTCGGAATAACGTAACTACAAGTGCAAGCTCAGTGTTTATCCAACAACGACAAATTTTTATATTCATTAAAATTCATCTCTCGTGTACTTGTACAACGTTCGTAAAGATACAATATTTGGAGTATTCTAAAAAGCGTCCTGGCAAAAACTTTTTTATTTGCCCAGGCATACGAAAAGTGGGCGTGGAATACTGCTTCAAAGTCTGTAACCTATCAATAGCAACATGCTTTCGAATGGAGTGATAGGACTTTTCACTTGAAATGTGGAACACAAGTCTTTGCACACCAGGCAGAGAATTTTGCAACTTTTTCGCTAAATTTACTCGTCATTTTCAACAACATAAACTTGTTGGGTCTTCGGTTTATGGAGAAAATATTCCGTGGGGTGAATGAGGAGGTTTCAATGAGTGAAAAAAAAAACAAGGACATATGAGCCGGCTCAGCACTATGCGGGATTTTTAGATCTTTCACAGCAGTTAGTGAAACTTCACGAATTAATTTTGGAGAAGAACGCTCTGTTTCCCAAGAAGAAAATAATCGTGGCAGTAACCTAGACTTGAAGCTGATTATATCTTCAAGATTTAGGCCTCTGTCTTTGAAACCACGGCAGCTAAATGCTCGCAATGGTTGCGTTTTTCGTAGGTGTACTGCGTGAACTTCTAAAGTTGGTGGGAGGTGAAGCATATTCTGGCGAAAGAAACGAAATTGCTCCGGAAGAGTTATGTTGTTATTAAAAGTGAAGGTAAGAAGAAAAGCTTCACGGGGCTTTTCTTTTATACAAACAGTAACTGAGAATAGACTTAATCATAGCCAGTATCCAGGCAGCAGGAAAATCCCAATTTTAAAAAAAAAACAGCTTTGAGAATAATTGTCAGTAGGCGAAAAGCAGCAAAATGGAATTTTTCTGAAGATCTGGTTCCTGAAATGATAACACTCAACAACGTAGCCTCAATAAGAAATCAACACAAGCATCGAAGGAAATCACATGAAACTTTCCGTTTCAATTTTTTTTTTTTTTACAAAGATGAGAAAATCGTGATTTTTGTATAAAAGGGACGTGAGACAAGACCGTTCTTGTTGAAAACTACATCGATTTTCTATGATGCAATGCACTTAGCATAACATTATGTAGAGTTCCGTGCAAGTACATAGCATAAATGTTTTTATGTGTTCTTGTTTTGTAATGTATGATTTATAGAGTTATAACGTAAGCCTTTTTCGTGTGCGATATTGGCGTTACGCTCCATGACTAAGGAATGTTGAACTAAATAAGAATACGATGCAATAGTTTAATGCCAGACGAAACATAAACAGAAGTCAACTTACAATAACCTTTTATTGGTCCAGCAATATTTCAGTGTATCCACTATAGAGCCACATATGATCTAGTTTTTACATTTATTCTCCACACCCACACATACACTAAGCAACTGCTGTATCGTCCTTTTTATCTATCGTTCTTATCACATTCATACGTCACTCACTCTGACCCCAATTGTGTTGCCAACTTCATTCTTGTGAGAGAGAAGGTATCACGTTAAGTTTGGAAAGTGTAAAGGAGAAAAAACTCAAATTTACATAGGAAAAGGAACTAAAAATGAAAGTTATTTTAGAATATATGTCACAGAGTTTAACCTTGTTAGCTGTGATTTAAATTAACTGATTGGCTAACTAATCTAATAATATTCCGAAATAGCTTCGTTTAGCATAAATCACACTCTAAAAACAAATAATTCAACGGCCAGGTAGAAAGAATCAGCTATTGACTTACGTCATTCTAATAGTTTATTCTTCAAGCTCTTGTAATTCAGGACATCAGGATAATCTACCGCTAGAATATTATCTTGCTGCTCTCTCTCTCTCTCTCTTTCTCTCCCTCACACACACGGTAAACCTCTCTAATAACGAGGAGCTCAGGAACTGATGGAAATCCTCGTTATATCCGGGTGTTCGCTAAATCCGTTTTGTGTGCTGATTGAAAACATGTCGACAACACGGCATGTTTTCAATCAGCACACCATTGTCTATATTGAAAACCGGATTCCAGCCTGAGGCGTCCATGGCTCAGGGTGAAAGGAATCAGTCGCAAAGGGATGGTTGCAACCAGTCCTCTCTGCAGCAGACGGCCTCGAACTGTGGAGACAGACAATGCCACACCTGTTGCAGTACTCCACTGTTATGCTAACACTTGCGAAGACGCGGAACAGTTCGTCACTGCCATGTGGACGAGGTGTCGGTCATGCTTCGGTGTTGTCACATTTCTCGATCCACTGCCGGATTGTCGATGCACCTGGTTCTCCTCGGTCCACTGCCGCCACACGCGCATCACTGTCGTGGCGTCATGTCCCGTTCGATTCGCATTGTCGCGGTACGAAAATGCATTTTCACGCAGAACAATCACTCGTCCCCGTTCAAACTCTGTCGTATGGTGACATTGCGCCCGTCGTCGTCGCTGAGGCATTACTGAATCCTGGAGACCCTTTTACAACTCGCTCTCCGCGATGTACTACTGGTGTGTATGATGATCCAATGTAGAGTATTTTAGGAAGGGAGTGTCTGACCCCAGGTCTGAAAGAACCCTTAGAAATAGGAAGCTAGGAGATTTGGTTAGAGAGTCCGATAAGAAAGTGACACGGAAGCGAGGTAAAAAGGCGCCCTTATTTATTAACGGGATGCCAGTACCCGGGGCCTGACGGCTTAACGTGCCCATCCGACGCACGGCGGATATTTAGTGGATCGAGCGTTCGTACCTGCTGGGATCGAACCTGAGGTCCTTTCCGCGGCAGTCACAAACGTTGCCCACTAGGCCACCCGCGGCCCACACTACTGGTGTGTATCCTAAACAGCCCTCCCTTTATATCCCTCACTCGACTGTTCAGAGGGCGCTGTCGGATCCAGACATAAGCAATGACTCTGCACTTCTAATCATTTGCATGTCCTACCCTGCTCGGCATATTCTGTACGTTTATATATATATACGACATCTCTACGAAAGTATTTCCACTAACTCCTCACTATTCAACTATTCACATTCAATTCATTTTATTTTGTTTTGACACACGGTAAGTGTTGCCAAATTGTACAAGCTGTTCGAGAAAGTAATCTGCTCCGTTGAGTGAAAAAATGTTCAACCAAGAAGTGCCTAAATTTACATAAGAAAACAGACACTCAAAGAGAAGGATAAATAGAGGTACACATCACAGGTTTCTCGATGGCTTTAATGCATTCTACTGTCCTGAAAGTGACATAAATGCGCGAAAGCTTCGCGTGTTAAGACTGAAATGTGTAATATTTTTGTTGGGAAGGGGCTGGGGTCTCTCACAAAAGTGCTCTAATATGATAAAAAATATCAATTGTAAATCTTAGAAGACTGCCCCGGTGGCCTTGTGGTTTGAAGCGCGAGTTTCGGACAGGTCGTCCGAAATAAGTCCTGGCTCACCATATAAATAAAAAAAATAAAACTCTTGTACATCAGCAAGAAAGATATTACTCCATAAATAGTTGCACATTAAGCAATACTCTTAGTTGCCATAACAAGCAGGAATTGTTTCTTTGTTTTCATAGCAAAGTACATTCAGGTGCATGAATTTTTTTAAACAATTCAGAATTTTGCTGTTTGTGACGTATATTCCAATATAACTTTCCAGTTTAGTCCCTGTACCTATGTAAATTTTCGTTCGTTGTCCTTAAACGGTTTCTACACTTAACGCTACATTTCTCTCTCGAATGAACGCTTTGTGATAACCTGAATTGTCAGGAGTGGAATGACGTATGAGAAAAACAGATGTAAGAGTGATGTTTACCATGTATCTTTGCTGGCTTTCAAGCTGTGTTGCGTCCTACTTGACTTTTCTCCGATGCTAACTAATTGATTTCTGTCAACGTGCTATTTCTTGATTGTATTTTACTGCTTAGATGTTTTTAGTCTCTTATTTTGAGGCTGGAGTTTGTTAGAAGTTGATTGTTATATTGCTTCGAGCTTACAGCGTTAGCCTGTTGTCAAGTTTGTTGTACTTGAATATACTTGAAGAGTGTTTCACGCTATCAATGATATGATAATGTGTAGAAATTGTTATTAAAGTAACTGGTTTTGGATGAAATAAAGACGTTAAAGTTTCATTAAGTAGACTTGTTATTTACTGGCCAATCATTGCGTAGCTAGAAACTATCTGTGTATGGTATTCAACTATCTGGGCATCACGTAAAAGCTACGGAAAGTTTAATTCAAAGTAGTATTCTAACTTACGTAATATAATGTTATAATGAGACCGACTTTTCATCACACATAACTCACTAAGCCAACAAAATTGTAAGTTGTGCAATGCACTTTGCTGAACCAATGAAGTACGTTTATTATGCATACCATGTTTACTGCCATTAACAATTTTTTAACTGCAGCAAATTTGTAGCTAAACGTTTAGCTAAGGTTTTAGTTGGGGGCAACAGACTTGGTTACACCGGAAACTCCCACTAAGCAAACACATTTTGTTGCATATAGTAATCGTATATATTTGTCTTTCTTGCATTCATTGCCACCATATTTCCCACGGGCAACACTAGGTCATCGCAACATCCATATTGGAGTTGTAAGATGCGCTGGAGATTGCTTGTTCTGTATGCTCATATTGTTATAGAAATTATGGAGTTTTCGAATGCAAAAGCTAAATCAAATATAACAGCAACAGAGAGCTGCCACCTTCCAAGTGAGATCATTCAGAGATTTGAAGTTAAGTAAGTTCAGATGCATGTTGTGGTGATTTTTCGTATAAAATTTTAATATTTCTTGCAACATCGCATTGGGATTTGCTGAAAATGATTAGGCCTATGTCTATACCTTTCACCGAAATGAGGTTTTCGAACAAATTTAAATATTTGTTTCAATATCGTATTGACAGTTGCTGAAAATGATCAAGTCTATGTCTGTATATATTTCATAACTATACCTAATCGCATTAATAATCACCAGGACAAAAAATATACTTAACCTTACTACATGATTTTAGGGTTGACCTATTGGGTCGTCGGAAAAGTCATGACGTATTTTAGCCATGTTTTGCACAGGTCATTTATTGATAGAAAGAACAAAGATCAATCCATTATATAATGCCCGTTTTGTCTGATAACCTTTTACCATCTTTCAGTGAGATGCAAAATGCCTCGTTCATAGAAGGACCTGTCTTTCGTGGCAAAACCCTGTACAAGGTGCTGATTTACAGCCTCATCTGAATTGAACGTTGCCGCCCCGGTGGCGCAGTGGTCTAAGGCGCTTGCCTCTGATCATTCGTCCGTAAGGGGTCCGTGTTCGAATCCCGGTCAGGCATGGATGTTGTGTTTGTCTTACGGCACTGGCTCTCTCCCTTCCCTGGAACCAGTGACCCTAAATTAGGGACGGGCGACTGCTTATAGCCCATTGAGTTGCTCACGGTGGTCGTTAAACCTCCAATCAACAAAAAAAAAAAAAAAAAAAAAAAAAAAATAAGAATTGAACGTTATACCACGCAAGGACTGTTGAAGAGAGCGAAACAAGTGGAAGTCTGACGGCACAAGGTCAGGCAAGTATGCTGGATATGGCAACACATCCCACCCAAGCTCCAATAATTTTTGGCGGGTGATCAAACTTGTGTGTGGTCTCGCGTTGTCATGATGGAACACAACACCTTTACGATGAACGAGCTCTGGATGTTTCAGGATGATGGATTCGTTCAAACTGTCCAATTGCCGACAATACACATTCGAATTGATTGTTTGGTTCCGTGGTAGGAGCTCGAAAAACACGACACCTTTAAAATCCCACCACACTGAGACCACAACCTTCCGCTGATGAATGTCTGATTTGGATGGCGTTTGAGGCGAAGCCGCACGTCGGGACCAAGACCGTTTGCGCAGCACATTGTTGTACACAATCCACTTTTCGTCACCAGTTATCAGTCGTTTCAAAAAAGGATCATTTTCCTTACGTTTAATGAGCATATCGCATATGTTTATACGCGCTGTCAATTGAGCTTTATTCCAGAGTTCATGAGGAACCCACACATCGAGCTTGCTTACGTATCCCAGATTCTTCAGGTGGTCGTGAACGCTTGAATGATGGATGTGCAATGTGTCTGCAATCTTTCGTGTCGTATAACGTGGGTTTGACTCGATCAATGCCTTGATTTGGTCGTCATCAGCCTCGGTGGGCCTCCCCGACCGAGAAGCATCGTTGAGGTCAAAATCACCAGCACGGAATTTTGCGAACCACCGCTGGCACTGAAGTTCTTGTAGAGTATTATCATATTATCACCGTACACTTTACGCAACTTTTCACAAGCTTGACGCGCGTTCTTCCCTTTACGGAAGTAAAATAGTAAAATATGGAGAAAATGCACAGTTGATCTTCCATCTTCAACTTGATGTCAAATCTCCGCAAATAAACCAAATCGCTCACTATTTCTTTTAGACTGCAGCTAGAGCTAGCACCTGTCGAATGCCATAGCGATAACAGAGCTGCGTATGCCTCTAGTACTTCCAAAACCGTCCAACCGCCATCGGGTGCCAAAATACGTCATGACTTTTCCGACAACCCAATAAATAAATGCTGTTGTTGTTTTCTCAGTGTGTTTGAAAACAGCTAATGGTTTTTGCTGAAGTAGAAACGTTTGTTCACTTCTTTGCCTGTAGCAGAAAATTTGCTGAACTAAACCTAGAAAAACTGTTGCTGTGCCAGCAAGAACTGCTTACCACAGAAACCAGAAATCCAGCAAAACTGTTGCTAGTGCAGCAAATCTTGCTGTTGTTGCAAAATGGAATTCGGCCAATCCAGGTAATACGCATTGTAACGTTTTTTTAATGTGTATTCACTTATAAAATTGCTTGTACTATCTGTGATTCTTGTAACACTGTAGCTCCTTAAGGTTATGGTCCGGATAACTAGCACCAAATCCTTAATTACACAATGATCAGTATTATGCTGCCTAACAGCCATAAAAGGGTCGTGTTTAACTTATTAAAACTACTGACTTCATTCGATCTTCAAGGTACTTCAGTTAAATAATTCTTCAACGATAATTATCAGTAGCAACCCTCGGGTTACCTTAAACAGTTAGCAGCACCACAGTTCAACAAATGCAATAAACTGAAACTCTGTATTTGAGGCTCCAAGAATCTCAAATTAAATATTAATAAAACTTCGCCACATACGTATGTACAGTCATCGTCAAAAACAACAGATGCACCCAGAAGGACGAGTCGGATTGCAATGCTATTTGGGAGGAAGGTAAAGGTTACCAGGAACAATAAATGATTAAACATTGAGACTGATATGGGTAATATTTGTTGAGCTACACGCCAATAAGTAGTGTCTCTCTCTATGGCGTGGGCTTCCATGTTTCCTCACACAGCATGCCAGACGTCTCGACATAGAATTGTACAGGTTCCTAATGGTGACCTGCGATAAGCCATCCCATGCAGCTTGAATCATCTCACGCAATTCCTGCAGATTGTGCGGTAGAGGTGGTGTGTGGATAGAGCGTCCAATAGCATCCCACACCACATATTTTCAATCGGCTATAGGTCTGGCGATGCGTCTGGTCATGGCAGAGTGTCAGTGCCTTGAAGGCAAGCTCTCGAGACAGCAGCAGTATGCGGACGAGCGTTATCCTGTTTAAAAATCGCACCGGAGTGAGCGTTCAGAAAAGGTAGGGCCACTGGTTGCAGGACCTCATTAACGTAACGTTGGGCTGTCAAAGTGCCTGTAATGAACACCAAAGGGGATCTGGCATCGTAAACAATTACACCCCACACCATGACACCAGGACTTCTGGACGTGTGACGCTCGACAACAAACCATTCATCTTGGCGCTGACCATGGTGCTTCCACACACGGATTCGTTTGTAGTCTCTTCCAAGACAAAAGAGGGACTCGTCACTGAAGATCACCCGCTGCCATTCTGCGTGACTCCATGACAGTCTTTGGCGACGATGCAATGGTGTTAAGGGCAGTCACCTTAACGGTCTGCGTGCCTGTAGTCCTACGTCGTGCAGCCTTCTGCTAATGATTCTGGCACTAATCGGACGATGCATGGAGGACACCACTGCTCGCTGAATATCCGCAATCGTAGCTGTTGGGTTTTTCTCTCCATGGTTCGTCTAAGTATCCTAGACCCCTCTTCCTGTCGCTGCTGCGTGCCTTATTCTATCCACTGCCGCCAACAGCGTGCTATGGTGATATCCGAACGACCGGTATGGCACGCAATACGGCGATAAGACCATCCCGCTTCCCGAAGCCTGACGATGCGGCCCTTCTTGCACTCCTCCAACTACTCGAATTGCTTCCGAACTTTTTCTCCGAGACATACTTCACTTGCAAAAGATGCAATCAGCACAACAGCACTGGTCAGAATGGCAAGCAATGGCACAACCGTATATACACGGTCACGCACAGCGCTATGACCCCTTCTTGTTGGCGTTACATGCGCGGCCGAACGTGATACTTAAAGTATTTGCATGTCTCACGATGTGGAACCTACCCAGCAAAGTTTCATTCCTGTCGGTTGCATCCTTCTGGGTGCAACTATTTTTTTGACGGTGAGTATTTATATACTGTATCTAGTCTTAAAAGTACAACAGGCAACACGAGGCTGCACCAATCTACCCACACCTAACACTGCTCGCTCCATACGTTATGCACATCGTTGTTATCTTGTCAAAACATACACACGTGGCTCAGACCTGACCTCAACGCTGTTGCCATATAACACTCAGAGAGTGAGAAAAATACAACGGTAAGGTTGAACCGCTTAAAGAGAATGAACTCAAAATTTACATAGGGAAAAAAACTAAAAATGAAAGTTCAATTAGAATATACGCCATAGCATAGCATGGCTATTATCAGGGCCTACTTTTGCTAACGGAGTTTACTACCACTGCAATTCCTTTGCTGTTAAAGCAAATCATTTTTTCAGTGCTCGAACCCGCGATGGCCTCCCCAGTGGCGCGGTGGTCTAAGCGCGGGCTTGATCATTCGTCCGAGGTGGGTTGGGTTTCGAATCCCGGTGAGTCATGAATGTTGTGTTGTCTGGCTCTCTCCCTTCCCTTCCAATAGCCCTAAATTAGGGACGGGCGACTGCTTATAGCTAACTGAGTTGCTCACGGTGGTCGTTAAACCTCCAGTTAGAAAAAAAATAAGAACCCCCATGAGGAAGAGTGGAGCGCCTGTCGGATGGCGCTGACTCTGCCCTAAATTAGAAACCCGGAACCAGCGGCCCTAAATTAGAGACGGGAGGCTGCCTATGGTTAGCCCTTACAGTTGCTCATATTGATGGTTAAACCCCCAAACAAACAACAACAACAACAACAACAAAACACCCTACCAGGTCTTTGCATTTTGTTTATTTTACATGCATCCCATTCAATAATATTTTTCATTTTAAGATAAATCTTCAGTATAGCATGGATTGGTTTGATGCCTCGCTGTCACTCTTGAAAAGGCAGGGGGAAAAAGCAATACAAGCATATCAGAAATGATATGTATGTATTTTACTATTTTAAGCCTGCGACCACACATGAGTTCTGAGACATTACAAAGTAATGAAGTGAATTTTCATCCCTCATCTTACATATTTCATCGTACTTCGTCAGTATACGGGTTATGTTAAGTTAACCGACGCTGTACCTGGATTATTTAAACCTTGGTTGGCAGGTTTCAGCGATCCAGCTTCAGGCCTTTTATGTCGTAAATGCGAATTACCTTGACGTTGTCCTTGAAAATGGTATAACCCTTCTGAAGCAATGGCAGTCTGCTTCCAGGCTGGGCTGCACGTGCGTTAATGCAAGCAAATTTCGCTACATCCTTTTTGGTGATACTCCAACGACTTTCAAAGTCGATAGAAAGTTTAAAATATTTCTTTGGAATTGAGATAGATATAAAGGGCATTTTTCGCACATATAAAAAAAATCCCTTGAAGTTTAAAGTAAAAGAATTCAAAACTGTTTGGATATACTACGAACTCACGTCTAGACCTGTAAGCACTTTCGTGTCCGGATAACTCGTTATTAGCTGCTTAGAGAAATTTCAAAACACGATAGCTGCCTAAGGAGTTTTTGTTCTTATACAGAAAGACATGTGTTAGTGTAACAATGATTTCTTCTGGCTTCACAAAAACAGAGACTGGATGTCTATTCACTCTTGATTTGTGTCACACTTCTTTCTTTTGAGAAATGCAAATTTTAGCCCCAGGTTTCTTCAGTACGTGTGCCAAGTTTTAAACTCCACGTTTCTGTACTTTTAAGATACACACTCCTTAGGTGAAATGTAGACAAACCGTCTTTTGCAACAGCTAAGTGTAGAAACCATAGCTTCCTTTTCTTTCGTTCCTTTTTTTTTTTTTTTGCGTAGAAAAACGCTTCATAACCTATGTACTTCAGTCTACCTGACGTGTACCTTCTTTTTCGTGATTCCTGTTTTAGTATTCTTGGTAAATTTCCATAATGGCACGAATAACTAATGGTGAAAGTAGTTTGCTCCTATCTTCAGGGAAGATTACGATTAATTAGTTTCCAAGCAGCAAAACTGCAGCTCTCTCCTTTTGTGTGTGTGTATGTGTATGAAGTACTGGTTGTTGAAAGCAGCTTTGCGAAAATCTGTGATAAAAGATGATGACCCTCTTCATATGCAAATTTTCCTCACAACGTTGCTAGGTCAAAAAACTCGTTTCATGGTGTGTAGTGTGAACTGACTACAAAATTCTTTGCTGCTTGTTCTTCGAGTCCGATTCCTTTTTGTTTTATTTTCCATAATCTTTAAAAGTAAGGCCGCCTTTCAGTGCAACATACAAAAGTTGTGCTGACGCCACCTGTATGTTTAGTCTTCAAAGTGGCTTCAGCATCGTTAAAGAAATATGTTTTTACTTTAATGCTAAGAAAGTAATCAATCGCTTTTTACTTCCTGTTTACTACCAGGCCAAAACGTAACTTATTTTCAGTAATATGAAATGGATCTGGTAACAACCCAGAACAGTTACCTCAGTTCAGCATAGGAATTTCGAGAAAACAATCTTTGATCGACCTTTTTTTTACTATTAGTGCATGTTAAAGACGCTCTCTTTCTAACACAGTGAAAAATTGTGATCCATAGCAGCTGCATTTCCCCCTATATTTATAGAAAGCTGTTTCGAATTTCCTAATTAAAGAAATGAAAAGATTATTTGGGTTTAAAATGCAGTGTTATCTCAACAGCTGCTTTTTGAACAAATATTATTCACATGTAGTTCACGCGCTAAGATAATAAAACCGATTGAACAATTTTATGCACAAATCTTATGGTCTTAAATTTTAGGTGATATCGTATTTTCCCGAATATAAGACGAGACTTTCTTCCACATTTTGTCCTCCCCAAATCGTGGGTTGTCTTATATTCGCATACTAGAAAAGATTTCCGTCAGGGTCAATGTTTTTGAGTACATAGCGACTAAATAAAAACTGATTCATGGTTTCTGATACTGACAGAATTGTAATTCCATATTTATATCACATCCAGTGTTATAAATGCAATTTTTTTATTTAAAAAAGTTTGGTTTGTTTTCTGTTATTTGCATTTACGGTTTGATTTAAGAACTAAACTAAACTGAAGTCTACCTATAAGTCTAATGTATGCATGTTCTACAAACACTACATAATTTTAGGGGGTTGTCTTAACTTCAGGTAAATATGGTAATACAATTTTTTGCGGTGCAATATTTTGCCCCTAGTTACTTTTATATATTTATTTAGACCTGTTGAAAAGATTTACGTTAGAAAGTCAAAGATACATGTGCTTTCCTAGGAACGTTTTCTGACCAGGGCAAGCGGTGCACCTAACCTGCCACGGGCCACGGGCCCCGAACCTCAAGGGGCTCCGCTTTGGAAGAGCACACTATCATAAGCCCAAAATTTAAGATAAAAACGCAAAATGTAGAATATAGCATATTAACTATGAATGATTTGCACAACCAAGCGAATGCTACCTTGTTTGTGTAAGATATGAAAACTTCTAGATACACCTAAATTAAACCAACCAGTTGTATTTTATTAGACGGAATAGTTTCTGCTTCCGATATCTTTGATCCCCGTATGTATTTTTTGTACTGTTCGTGTGTTCAAACTGTCATGAACAAAAAAAAGTGTACTGCAATTTTTAACATGAAAATATTGTTATAAGTTTTTGTGAACAATTGAAACGTAAGTTCAACTTGATTTTATTTTCTTAAATTAAAAATTTGATGCATTTTGTACAACAGGGTGATTGTAAACTCCTTCAACAAAACAAGAGGGGTGATAGTACACTTCAAGACGAACAATATTTACAATGGAACCTAAGGCCGCATTCCCTCCTAGTGTCAGAAAAGAGTAAAGTTACATATCCACGTTGAGCCTTCGACAGTGAAAACAAAGAGACATACCTAATTTATGAGTTGCACAATTCAAATTGCATCAGAGAAAGACTCAAAGGAGCTGCTCAAATTCCAGACTTCAGAAAAAAAAAAAAAAGACAAAACATTGAAATGCCTTTCTTGTGAATAAATAACACTGAATGATTAGGCATATCATTAGCGAAAGGTTTCCCCAGCCGTTGCTAGGTGACGGTGACGTCACCGTTTAATTCTTTTGCCGTCGTGAGGGGAAAACAACTTGCATGCGATTTAATCAAGATATTTCAAAGTATTTGTTAAAGCTCCTCGAAATCTGTGGCAGCAATATTTGGCCCGCTTTTTTCAGGAATTGCTAAAAAATGCTGGTCACGAACTCTAGCAGGTTAGGCAATTAGCGTTAGACGGAAGTAGAGTTTGAAAGGGAGCACATTATAATTTCCCCATTTGTTTAAACCACAAACGTATTGCCGTTTTTGGAGGGAGCAAAAGAAACACCTTGTAATGCTTGAATATGCTGAGAAATGGCGTTCCGCCCGCGGTATATCGTCAACTGGAATCCCAAGATGCCCTGCGCTTATGAATCAGATGAGTAAGCAGTTTGGTATTGGAAAGATGTGCGATTACAGTGACGGTATCAGTGGAGATTATTCGTGGGTGTTTGTTATATGAATTTAAACTCGGTTCATCTGCTGCAGAAACAACTCGTCGCATTTGCTTAACATCCGGGGCAGATGCTGTGAAGGAACGCACAACTCGGAATTGGTTTAGAAGTTCAGAGACGGAGATGAATCCCTTCAAGACAAGTCCCGGAGTGGTTGTACTGTCAAACTTGACACAGGAGCCCTGAAAGTTGCTATTGAGCAGGACATAGCCCAGTCATTTCGTGTTAGTGATGAAACCGTCCAAAAATATCTGCATGCAAAGGTATAGATGTCTTCGAACGGTTTCATCACTAATACCAAAGGCATACAAACTGTCTAAGTGGTTCCCCCACGAATTGTCTGCAATGAACAAACAGCAAAGTCTCTCAGCTTGTCTTGCATTGCTGTCTCGCTATGACAAGGAACCAGTTTTTGCATAGCGTACTCACATGTGGCGAAAAGTGGGTCCAGCCATCACCCCCTAATAGCTTAACAGGCCCGCGCACCGATTTGTGACGTCACTAGAGTAGTCCGTAGTCGCGGAGAGGAGCATTACGGCAATGTGCGAACGAACGCGTCTTTACGTACACCAACTAACCAGGTCGTGCGTTCTTTTAGAGTTTCACTGCATTTAAATAAGAACTTTGTGTTAGTTCTTAATAACTGCAGAGTTAACAAGTTTGTTTAATAATCTTTTAAAATACAGAAGAAAAAGAAATTACAGCGTAAAATTTAGCGTAGCAATAATTTCGACTTGAAAGGGTAAGCAAGACAGATTCGTCAACTTAATGAAAGCATCACTGTCATTTCACTGGAAGTGATAAACCATTCCTGTAATCGAAATTACAAACTCTTGTCGTAGTTTCACTTGAAATTATAGTGTCTTTATAGTTAGCCGAACGATTCCTGTACTTGTGAACAAATCGTTCTTGTACTTGAAAGATTAGTTTGAGGGTCCGTTACGAAGTATCGCCGTCGTTTCAAAAGATGTCGATTGACTAATTTAAGGAATCAGATTTTTCATTCATTGCAAACTTATGACTATGAAAATTTTAGTAATTAAATAATTCCTTTAGTGAAAATGTATTTTATATGCAATCCGTGATCACTAATATATAAAAAAAGGTCAAGAAAAACTGAATTTTTTTCTGTGTTTTTTAATTATTACCAAAGGCTCAATAAAACACGTTTTAACATACATACAGTAAATTGCTGCTTGATCCACTGATTGCATCAAATAAATTAAGATTTCAAGAAAATTATGCAATTGCTACATTATTAAACTTACAATAATGACATAACAAGTTTTCCTAATTTTAGTACCATCTAGTTACGTGTTTGGACAACATTTTGATAAGCAAATATAAAGTTTATAATTTTTGTCTCCCAGAGCACTATTTCAAAAAAGTTACCTTGTCAAAGTTCAACACATCTGTATTAAGTATATTAGTAGCATTAAGCAAAACTATTTGGATAAACAATATAAGTATTTCTTTTTATCTGGAAAAATACAAGTAACTTATTGGCAGAAATTTCCTGAAATTTGATTTTCAAGAAGTATTCAGGAAAACTGCCAATGTACAAATAATTATGGTTGTGTAGTTCTTTGTGTATCACAAACACAATTTGATTATGTGTCCGTTAGCTGTTCCTTAAAGAATTTCAAAGACACGTTTCTAAGAAAATCTGAAATTTGTTCCAATAATTTCTTAAAGTATTTTTTCAGATAATTATTATATTTTTTGAGAACCTGACAAATGCACATGCAGTTATTGTACTGAATAAATCTAAGCGATTGTTTTGGTACTATAGGATGTATTTTAAAAGATGTACATGTTTCATTATAAATTGACTAACTTGATGTACCATTTTCTCAGAAACTATAAAAAGCAATGGTATAAAATTTTGCACAAATGTTTTGTCATTACTAAAGCTATTGAAAGAGATTGTTTTTTCCTTTTTTTATGATTTTGGTTTCAAAATAAATTCTATGAAGGATTGAAGAAGTTTTTTCCCCATACAAAAATTGACACCCACCCCTACGTTTGGAAGCACACTTTCCAGTAGTTATCGGATAATATGAGATATATTAGTTCCAGTTATTACAGCTGTACCTTGTGAAGACACAGTGCAGGAAGTCTGGAAACAGATAAGTCTAGATAAATGAATAAAAAGTTGATCTCTCATTTTAAGCAAATGTTTTCAAAAAAAAAAAAAAAAAAAAAAGAAGCGAGTATATATTTCTACTTTTATTTTAAAAATCTTGTTTGTTTAGAACATAGTTTCCACAATATGTGGATTCATGTCGATCCACGTACTTTTTTTCTCTTAAAAATAACAATATCCAAGGCTTAAAAATACCATGCCCGAGTTGCCCAGAGCATGTAAATCATTTGTCTGGGCAGGTAGATAAAACATCTAATTGCCTGTGCATGGTAACTAAATTTTAAAATAAAAAAGTTTGTAATAAAATTTCCTACTACACAAGAAAAAAAGACAGTCATCACATGTCGTGTTTCAAGTCATTGTTAATTAATGGAAGTTGTATTATTGTTACGAAGTACCAAGGAAAGAGTAATATCACATCTTTAATTATGTTATGCTCTACGCCCAGAAATCGGAAACCTAGTTTTGCTCCAAATTTTGTTTATAATTAACAACAGTATGCATGCCTCTGATGTAACTGGCCTCTCATGTTTAGTGACAAAGGGAGAAAACTTTAACAAAAGGAACATGGCATAATCACTAAATTTCCGAAACACCAGTTTCATCTTCGTACCATTTCATACCAATTTTAGCATCAGCATCTTAAAAATTGATATACACACGTTTGTGCATTGAACATTTGTAATACAGACCCTTGAAATGGAAGTGCAAACATGTTAAAACAGTTCATATTTTTAACTTAAAAAAAATTAGGGTTCTGGTTTGTTATCTTAAATGATAAATTTTCCTGCGCATCCAGCTTTTACTACCTGGGCAAGTAAATAATTTCTTGCCCAGGTAGTACTGATATATTTCACCTAATTTTTAAGAAATTGAATGATTCTGATAAATTCCCATCCTACCACAGATAGAGCACACACACTGCTCACACGAGAGTTCTTCAATGTGTTGGTTTGTAGAAAAATGCTTCAAAATCTTTAAACGGACATTTTAAAGGCAAACTTACTCCTGAACTATGTGTGAACTTCTGTTTTTGTGCATTAATATCTAATTTTTGCTGTCTATACTTGATTCAGTGTTTGTGTTCCTTTAGTAATAAATATTGAAAATGATAATTCAATGCAACTCTCCATGTCTGCAAACACAAAAGATGTATTTCACATGGCAACAAGGCCTTAGCATTTATATAAAGGACATAGGCATGTTAGATGTGTATATGACATACATATATTTCGTATTGGATATAGGTATTTTACAAGCACTTGTGCCCAGAAATAGGGACCCCAAAAAAGTTAATCTGGCGCTGCCTAAACACTTAAATAACTAAGTACGAATGTATCAACATATTACTCTTGGGATCAAAAACATGCAACCCTTATTATTCTGTGTCCATAATAAAGTTTAAAATCCCTCCCTAAATATACATATTTTACTTTGAACTTATTTGATACATTGGCAAAAACATGTTATGGGTTACTATAACAACACAAGTAATCTATTCTTTCCATTACAAACCTAAATTTCATTTTTCAAAAATCTTTTCCAGTGCTTTGACTTCCCGCTGTGAGATGCATTAGATTATAAAATTAGCCAAATTTTAAATTTTCTAGTTCAAAATTTTTATTTTACGAGTAGTTTAAATAAGGTTAACAAAAGGTTTCCACTTAACTTAGAGTTCTTGGTCACTTGAAAAATTTTCACGTTTTATTGCTGTAATCCATTTTCTGAGAACCTCCCCATTAGTAGCGACTTTTAAGACACTTAATATCCCTTTATGAAAATAAACTTAGTTGACAATTTGACAACAACAACCACGCACATCGACAGTCACGCTTACACAGAGTGAGCAACACATGCATGCTCGATCACCCACCACGGACATCAGCCTACTCTCCCCTACGTCACGCAGCTTCCGGTGTTCGGTACGCGGGCCAGTTAAGCTATTAGGGGGTGATGGTCCAGCACAGCACCCCAAAAAATTCCAGACATTGGTTCTCCACCAGTGTCTCAATTCCTCACACATCGAAGCCAGCACTGCATCCACGTAAAGTTCTGCTATTTCTATGATGGACAGCATGTGGTGTTGTTCATTATGAACTCTTGCAACGAGGTGAAACGATCACCGCTGAAAGGTACTGTCCACAACTGAGACTGTGCATGAGGACCTGAAAGAGAAGGAGTATCACTGGTCAACAGAAAGGGAGTTCTGCTTCTTTAAGATAACTCTTGTGCCCACTCCGTTTCATTGACCAGAAACGCTGGGTGGGAGCTTTTATGTCATCCAGCTTCCTCACCAGAACATCAAACAGAAATCATCGCTCTTTTCACGTTTATAAGTGAGTCACGGAAAAATTCTCATCGGCCGACACCGAGAATCTAACCCAGGGTCTTCCAGTTACGTGGCCGGACATGCTACCACTACACCACAGCGGCCTCGAATTCCTCATGACTCACAAACGACTAACTGCCAAACCACCTGGCAGGTTGCTTCTTGGAGCCCCGCACGATGCTGGGGATTCATCAAAGGTGGTAAGCAGCAACTGAACAAATAACTAGGAGGCGAGTGAATAATTAATACACACAATTAGCTTGGATTAGGAACATCAAACAGAAGGCATCACTCTTTCCACGTTTATAAGTGAGTCACGGAAAAATTATCATCTGCCGCCACCGGGAATCGAATCCAGAGTCTTCCAGTTACGCGGCCGGACAAGCTACCACTACACCAGAGCGGCGTCGAATTCCTCCAGGGTCTTCCAGTTACGCCGCCGGACATGCTACCACTACACCACAGCGGCCTCGAATTCCTCCAGAATCACAAACTACTAACTGCCAAACCATATGGCAGGTTGCTTCTTGGAGCCCCGCACAATGCTGGGGATTCATCAAAGGTGGTAAGCAGCAACTGAACAAATAGCTAGGAAGAATTCGAGGCCGCTGTGGTGCTGTGGTAGCATGTCCGGCGCGTAACTGGAAGACCCTGGGTTCGAATCCCAGTGGCGGCCGATGATAATTTTTCCGGGACTCACTTATAAACGTGGAAAGAGCCATGACTTCTGTTTGATGTTCTTAATCCACGTTAATTGTGTGTATTAATTCCTCACCAGATATCTTCCCCTTCAGACTATTGCTTGTTTCTTTCACTCGACAATCATTTGCGTGGACACGACTTCTCCAACTTTGATGAGTTGCACGCTGCCGTCCAAAACTTTTTCTCTTCCCATGACCCGGTATTTTATCGCAGGGTTAAACAGCATATAAGTTGTCAACACGTTGGCAGAACGTTGTTAGCGCCCATGGTGATTATTTTTATGAATAAATTGCTTTTCTACTACGTATGTGTTGTATGTACTTTGTCTCAGTCTCCGAAAACGGCAAATACTTTTGTGGTGACCTGATAATATCTGCTTTCATAATCCGGCTTTCGTGAGTGTGAGATTTTATATTCTGTTAAAATAATCCATTCATGTTCCAAGCTGAAAATCGTGATGCCTTTTTTTATCCTTTAGATGTGCAAAATTATTCTTCACCGTGAGAACTTTCGTTTTCTATGTGCGTTTGAAGTGCCGAAAACAGCTGTGCGTTTTAAAACCAAAATTGTCTTCAGATGGCAATACAGTCGGAAATTAACTTATCTAGTTTGGATTAGCTATGTACCGTTTTAGAGGATCAATTACCAACGAATTGTCTCTTTAGGGGAGACAAAATCTTTATTTAACGGGATGAAGAATGATCATAGTTGAAAGAGGGTGGGGCGAAATTTAATTTTTTATATTGTACAACAGAAATCGAGAGAGTACCGTGGTATTCTTTGCAGATAATTTATTCCATAGATCCTTTGCATGCGAAGATCTTTGTGGGTGTGAAATAAAATGAGAGATTCGATAGTATACATTTATTTACATACAACATATTGCACTTTTTCGCGTCACTCACGACCACAACGAGCCACAGTCCGGTACATACTAAATGGAATTAAATCATAACAACAAACAAAAAGGTTTACTGATTCCTAACATCCAGCGGTACTTAGGAAAAGACATATGACATGACCTGGGAAGATATACACTGAAGAACAATTGAATTAGAGACAGCTGGCGTTATGCAACCGTGGCGCTGTGGGCGGCCCTGTAAACGGAAACGACATAACGCATGCAGCGATCCGACAATATAAGGAGTGATGCGACGTGAATCAGTAAGAGTCAGACGCAGTATGGGTAAGACGAAGGATCTAAGCGCATTTGATCGTGGGAAAATTGTCGGGGCCCGACGAATGGGTCACTCCATCTCGGAAGTCGTGCAGGCACTGGGATTTTCACGAGCCACTGGGTCACGGGTGCACCGTGAGTACATAGAATCCGGTAAAACCATCCCTGCAAGAGCCAACTGCCGTGGACAATAGCGTGTGGATAAGCGGGGTCATCGTCGGCTAGCTCTCATGGTAACAGCGGGTAGACGGGCCACAGTGCAAGAAATCACTCTGCAATTTAACGCTGGTGCACAAAAACGTGTAAGCAGCCACATCACCCAGAACCATCTCCTCGCTATGGGGTATTGAAGCCATCGTCCCACGAGGGTACCGCTGCTGACCGCACATCACAGGACGCAAAGATTAGCATGGGCGCGGGAACATCGCCACTGGACCCTAGACATGTGGACAAATATTGCTTGGACTGATGATTGGATCCTTCTTGCCAGCAGGGTTCAAGCTGGTGGGGGTGGCATTCTCGTCTGGGGACCGTTTACGTGGACTGAAATGGGACCCCTGGTACGTGTGAGATCGTCCCTCACAGGTCAACGTTATCGGAATATCCTGGAAGACCATTTGCTCCCGTTTGTGCGTCTTCAACATCCCACTGAGGACCTCATCCTGCAACAAGACAATGCACCGTGCCATCGCTCCCGAATTGTATCCGAATGGTTGGATGAACACTCCACCGACGTGACCTCGCTTCCTTGGCCAGCTAGGTCACCTGACCTCAATCACATCGAGCACATCTGGGATGTCATCGAGAGAGATGTTCGAGGCTCTGATCCCCCTCCATCAAATCTTCGTGAACTGTGGGAGCTTGTTCAGGGGTCGTGGATCCGTATGGCTTCCCAACGCTTCCGGTGTCTTGTCGAGTCCATGCCGAGACGAATCGCCGCCGTCATCAGGGCGAAAGGTGGTGCTACACGTTAGTAGACAGGTATCTCTAATTCAATTGCTCTTCAGTGTATGATATATGTAATATATTAGTAGAGGAAATAGTGCAGAAGATATGTGATATGAAAGAACATATGTAAGTCATTTATATAAAAGTAAATATTTACTAAACTATGGCAGTGCAATAGTAGGTATTTCGACTGTTTTGTTTTTCAAAAACAATATTTATTATTATTATATATTATTAAGATTTAGACGAACCTAAGAAACGACCCTGAACACCGATGAAATGTGATGTAACTACGAAATGCGGATGCGCAAGCTAAAATCTGACCTCAAGACAGAAGGAACAGCTGAATCGCAAGTGTGTTTGTGAGGGCGATGGGTAACCTTTGGTCTAACTACAGGTTTACACCCCATCGTGTTAAACATCGTTTTAAAGCTCTGGTCAATAGCAGGTAAACACACCCCCGGCAGTCGATGAAGAGGAAGCCAAATTTCGCTACGGTGCACCGTTTTCATAGCATCAAAAATTCGTTTTTGTAATGGCTTTTATCACATTTATCATTAGGTTTTCTTAATTTACGATATTGTTACGTTATGTAAAATGTGATGAAACAATGTTTGGCGATAGTTTCGTAAAACATATCGTTGAGTAAAATTGAAATTAAATTAATGTTTGCGTTGGGACAGCATGCTGCACGATCAGATTTCAATAATGGTTTTGGTTACTTCCGTTACCCATTCTCGTTACATTGAAACTTCTTACTTGGGATTTACTTTCCTATTGCCGGGAAGATGGATAGCATCAAAAGTAATTGAATTTTCGGCTTCGAGAAATTAATTGTGCGAATGTTTTCATGATACTTGTAGGGCAATGCAGTCTGTATGGGAATATCGTCTGAAAATAGCGATTGACTGTCCAGTTTACTCCATCCCCGGTAAAATTTCGTACACTAGCATTTTAAACCTGCCATCGCCAGCAAAGTGAATGTTGATGCAAAATATGAGCTATTTTTACCACGCGCGCGTTTGTGTGTCTTTTTTGGAAGTTCTGAGACACATGCAGAAAAAGTGAGCAGAAAACTGAACAATTTCTTATTGGAATAAATAATGAGTTGGATGTGAATCTTGCAACCCCTCCTCTCTCAGTTCTACTTTTGGTATTTAGCACAAAGTGGGCAACCTTGAAGTATTACAAAAATCCCTCGATATGGAAGTATTACAAATTTCTAGTTGTTATTGGCAGTTGTTCAGCATCAGAACCTTAGCGTCGTCCGAATTTTGAACTGCGGAAAAGGTGACATACCGCTGTCCTTGACTAAAACATTTATTGGGATATATTTCCACTTTGCCAATAGTTTAACCTTGACATTTCTAAATCATCATCGGAAAGGCTAGCTGAATGCATAATTGTTTCCTTCGCATTACAGAAGCTCTTCATCTTCAGAAATTAGAAATATGCAGATATGTGTGCCTCTTGTGGGTCCCCTGCTACAACTTGCTGCTGACTCGTTTCAGAACGAATGATAAATTAAAGTAATGAGCCCCAGTCGGATTTCAAGGTAATAGAATTAACCTAGTGCTGCGAAGGACGTACGAAAAACGAAAGTTTAAAACTAAATAGCTTTCGAGTTGTTGTAGTTTTTTAAATTGTGTAGAAACAGTGAAGGACGAAATAACGCCTTGTCTCAGAAAACTTGTGAATTCCATTTTGCATTGATTGAAAGAAATTTGGACTCAGGCCAAAATGAAAGTTAAATAAAAAAGTTTCTGGGTTTTTTTCTGTTCCGGAGAGTTTAACGACAATCATGGACAGCTCTCAAGGCTTCTAAGCAATCTATTGTCTCTTGTTTGTAGCCAGTGGTTCCAGAAAGGGAGCCAGATCCGTGGGCCAATCGCACCACCCATGCCTCATCCAGGGTTCGGAAACCTAGCCAGAAACAAGTGCTTCTGACCACTCGGCCGCCAAGGTCATACGCGTATCGTGGGAAGCGAGGCAAGGGGCGCATTCCCCCAACTTCAAAAATTAGAAAAAACGTTTACTTCACTGTAAAAAAAGTTCTGAAGTTCATAGAAATTCCGTGATTCCTTTCGTGTATTAAAAGCATATTCCTGAGAATACAGCACCCATAAAAATTGGAAAGGGAGTGAGACAAGGTTACACTATATCTCCCAAAATCTTTAATGCTACATTGGAAAATGTTTTTTAATTACTGAACTGGGAAAACAAAGCGATAAAGATTAATGGAGATTATCTAACTCACCTTCGTTTTGCTGATGACGTAGTCATTTTTGCGACTACCGCATCAGAGCTGCAGAGTATGATCCATAAACTTGCTGACAAGAGTAAAAAAGTGGGATTAAAAATGAACTTTCAGAAGATAAAAGTGATGTACAATGCTTTTACAAAAAATGAAGATTTATCGATTGATGGGGAAAAGCTGGAGATAAACAATACCTACTGTACCTTTATCTTGGACAACAGATATCAAGTGAGGTTCACATTGATGAAGAAATTAATCGGCGTATAAAACTTGCCTGGAGAGCTTTTGGAAGAAACAGCATAATTTTCAAGAACAATATGCCGTTATGTCTTAAAAGAAAAGTGTTTGATCAATGCATCCTTCCAGTGCTTACGTATGATGCAAAGACGTGGACCTTAACTAAAAGAGACATACAAAGACTACAGACAACTCGAAGAGGAATGGAGACATGCATGCTTAATGTAACCAGGAGAGATAAGAAGAGGAACTCGTGGATCAGAAAAATGACAAGAGTGGAAGACATCATGATCAGAGTAAAATCCCTGAAATGGCAATGGGCTGGACATATTACCAGAAGGACAGACCATCGATGGACAGCCGAAATTTTAGACTGGATTCTAAGGGACAGGAAAAGACCCAGAAGAAGACGACATGTGAGATGGGTGGATGAAATTCGAAAGTATGCGGGATGTCGCGTAAAAGTAAGTCTTGGGACCTTTACGCTAACTTAAAATATCAACATACTAATAAATTGTTCTTAAATGAAACAAACCTAAACGGCCAGACAAAACATATAACCAGAAATCAACTTACGGAAACAGTCCTTTATTCGGAATCGAATCACAACACTCTCCACACATTTAGCTCAACACTATTCAATTCTTTCGTACAGCACTTTCTTAACAACGCTCATCATAATCGCTCTCAATAATCGCTCTCATCAACACACCTCAATAATCGCTCTCAATAATATCAACACCTCTCTCATACAACAAATCAGTCGTCGCTTTTATCTCGTGTTCTTATCTTATTACATGCATACGTCACGTGCATTCCACCTCAATTGTGTTGCCAAACGTATTCATTTGAAGGAAAAGATATTCCGTTAAGCGGGAAGAATACTGAGAATAAACTCAAGAATTACATAGGGAAAGAAACTAAAAAAGGAAAGTTAATCTAGAATATACGTCACAGGGAGTAACATGGAGGATACTGACACAAGACAGACCGTTGTGGAAGAAACTTGGGGAGACCTTCGTCCAGCAGTGGATTCATAATGGTTGACAATGATGCTGATGCTGATGATGATTCCTGATACAACCTTTTCCGTCAAATCACTTAGGAAAAACTTGAATTTCCACGAGTTTTCGTACGCCAGGAAAATTCTGGTGATTTATCAAAGAATTTGGTAAATTACCATCAAAGCATGGTGTAATTAATTGAGAAATTTTAATTTGTGAAGTAAGTTGTAGAAGGTGTCATAGGAGAAACTAAGATTGCCCGTAAGAGTGTGAACATATTTTCTTTTTCTTTTCTTTTCCTTTTTTAATTTTGCATCCCATAGATATTTCATTATTCCATTTATTTTTATTTCATTTACTAGAAATATTTTCAACAGGATGAAGCTCACAGGTGAAGACTTCTTTAATTAAATACCCGTAACATTAAGTGCATTAGGTTTTTTCTACAACGTAAGAAGAATCGAGTAGTGGTGTACAGCAGAGTTGAAAACAGGCCAAAAATTTTGGACTCGGTCCCAACCCTGACCCGGACAGCACATAATTGGACCCGACCCGAAAAAATCTGCTTTGAATTCTAATACCTATATCTATATATACCGTCGAGTCACATTATTGTGACCACCTCCTACCTTTGACGTCGACAGCGAGTAGCCAATGAAAGAAAGCACGTGTCGTGAGCTGGCTTGGAATGTATATAAGGTTTGCTGTAGGCATTCTGAAAACATATAAATATATCACTCGTTGCTGTCATGGATAAAAGGAGCGATTTATCAGATTTGGAAAAACGGATGATTATCAGCTTTCGGGCCAAGGGTGGCAGTATTTCTGAAACAGCGAAATTTGTGAACTGTTCGCGTGCTGCTGTGGTTAAGTGTATCGTGATTGGAGAAATCGCACCATTTCGAATAAGCGACGTGGAAACTGCGGAGCATCACGCGCCGTTGATGTGAAAGGTGAACGTCGGCTTTGAAGGTGTGTGAGGGCCAATCGATACGCTACAGTGGAGCAACTCACCGGCCAAATGAACCAGGGGGCTACCGGAAGTGTGCCTAAATCGACAGTTCAGCGAACCTTGCTGCGTATGGGTCTCCGATGCAAACGGATGGTCACTGCACCTATGCTAACGAAGGTGGATTGGCAGAAAAGGCTTACATTTGCACTGCGGTATCGGAATTGGACCTCCGCTGATTGGCAATGTATTGCCTTCTCCAGTGAGTCACGTTTTCTGCTACATCAACGGATTGACGTTGGCGTATAAGGCGAGAAACATCAGACAACAAACACTCTTCAGCAATTGCTGGAAGAACACAAGCTGGTGGAGGCAGCGTTATGGTTTGGGGAATATTTTCGTGGGATTCTCTGGGTCCAGTCTTACCTGTGGAAGGCACTATGGACAGAATTCGTTATGAATCCATCTTTGCAGACCACGTACACCCATACATGCTGATTGTGTTCTTTGGGGTGGATGGGATCTTCCAGAACGACAATGCGACGTGTCACACAGCCAGGAATGTCCGAGAGTGGTCGGAAGATCACGATGTTGACTTAAAAGTACTTCCCTGGCCCTCTAATTCCCCAGACGTAAACCCAATTGAGCATCTGTGGGACCACCTCGATCGCGTTGTTCGCTCAATGGATCCTACACCACGCAGCCTCCAGCAGCTGTCAGATGCACTGCAGTCAGCATGGCTCCACATACCACATACCTGTGAACACCTTCCAGAACCATATTGCGTCACTCCCAGCCTGTGTAGCTGCTGTCCGCGCTGCACACGGCGGTTACTCTGGATATTAGCTGGTGGTCACAATAATGTGACTCGACCGTGTATATACAGGGAGTTCAAAAGTCTCCCCGCAGGGGGAAACTTACGTAGGTTATACGTAAATCAAACAAACATACCTATTATAGGAACGTATAATTTACGCACTAACTTACAGGAAGTGTTGAAACTGTTGTCCTTCATTTGGAAGACGTAACCTAATTGTTTTACACATATTTTCAAATACACCTGCGGGCATCAAAAATTCCCTTTGCGGTTACATTAAAATTGTCCCACGAAATTTAAATGGGGCTACAGTCAAAATTTTTGACTTACGTAACTTTTTATATGTTTAATTTCAGTTTTCTTGATAACATATCAAGCTTCAGAATATAGGGTGTTCCCAAATTCGTGAGACAAACAAAGAGGGGTGATAGTACACCTAAAGACGAATAACTTTTGCAATGGAACGTAGGGTGGAATTCCACTCATAGTGCCCGAAAAATGTTGTTCCACGTCCACGTTGATCCTCCAACAGTGAAAAAAACACAACCTACCTGAATTATGGGTTGCACACTTGCGTTGGTGAACATAGAGGCAGAGCAGGACTCAAAGGAGGTGCTCCAAGTGGCTTGCGAGGGCGTCAGTGCACAGCCCACACCGATTGATGAAGGATTGTCGCACTCTGTTGTAGACTTCCGGTGTGTCCGGGCTGACTGTGGCTGACGCAGTGAGCGTCACGAGGAGCATGCACTGGGATATTCGCAACGGGTTGGATTCATCGACATTACCGAGTTCACACCGTGCGGCATAAGACGGCCGTACGTAACAGAGGAGTCGTGAACGACATCGGGGACTATTCATGCGAGGAATTGGCGGATATGCATCTGGTGTATGGGAATGGACGTGCGGCAGCGAGGATGTACCGTCAGCGATTCCTGAATCGTCGTATGCCTCACCATGTGACATTCGCTAGAGTTGATCGAAGCCTGCGGGAGACTGGCTCGTTCACGATCTCCAGGTGTGATACGGGGCGTCAGCAGTCTGTGCGGACACCGGAAATAGAAGAGTACGTCTTGCAACGATTCGCAGCAGCCCCGTTCACAAGTACGCGAGCAGTGGCAGCGGAAATGGGTGTTCATCCCAGAGCTGTGTTGAAAGTTCTGCATGAGCAACGGATGTATCCCTTCCACGGTCCAAGCGTTGGCCGGATCTGACTATCCTTGGCGGGAACAGTTCGTAAGGTGGCTGCTCCAGATGAACACTGCTAATCCGCACTTTCTCGCCTTATTGTTACTCAGTGATGAGGCGATGCTTACGCGGTAGGGAATTTTCAACAGTCACAACCAGCACATTTGGGCTAATGATAATCCGCACGCCTCCGCCACTCGCCACCACCAGCAGAGGTTTGCCGTCAACATATAGACATCTAGGGCAGTATCCTTGGTGATTGGCTGGTGAGACCGTACATCTTGCAACAACGTCTGACCAGCGCCACGTACCGAGTGTTCCTGGAGCAAGGGCTTCCCTGTTTCTGGAGCAAGAGCTTCCCAGTTCCTGGAGCAAGAGCTTCTTGGTTCCTGGAGCAAGAGCTTCCCGGTTCCTGGAGCAAGAGCTTCCGGGTTCCTGGAGCAAGAGCTTCCCGGTTTCTGGAGCAAGAGCTGCCCAGTTCCTGGAGCAAGAGCTGCCCGGTTCCTGGAGCAAGAGCTTCCCGGTTCCTGGAGCAAGAGCTGCCCAGTTACTGGAGCACGAGCTTCCTGGTTCCTGGAGCAACAGCTTCCCGGTTCCTGGAGCAAGAGCTTCCTGGTTCCTGAAGCAAGTGCTCCCGGTTCCTGGAGCAAGAGCTATCCGGTTTGTTGCAGAGTGCTCCGCACAATGCTCGGCGAGACATGTGGTTCAGGCATGATGCGGACCCAGCACAATTTTTCTCCTCTGTCCGAGACTTTCAATTCCTCATGTGAGTAGTCCCCCCATGTCGTGCACTACTTCTCCGCTACGTTCGACCGTCTTATGCCACACGGTGTTAACTCGTAATGCCCATGAATCCGTTCCCATGAACCCGTTACGAATACCCCAGTGCATGCTGCTCGTGACACTCGTTGCATCAGGCACATTCAATCCGGACAGACCGGAAGTCTACGAGAGAGTGCGGTAGTCCTTCATCCGTCGGTGTGGGTTGTGCAACTACGTCCTCGGGTACCACTTCGAGTACCTCCTTTGAGCCCTGCCCTGCCTCCACGTTCACCAACGCAAGTGTGCAACCTATAATTTAGGTAAGTTGTGTTTTTTCCACTCTTGGAGAATCAACGTGAATATGGAACTTAACGTTTTTCGGGCACTAGGAGCGGAGTGCCACCCTACGTTCCATTGCAAAAGTTATTTGTCTTTATGTGTTCTATCACCCCTCTTTGTTTGTCGCACGAATTTGGGAACACCCTGAATGTTCCACAGCAACACCAATGTTCAGAAGCTTATGATGAGATGAAGGTTTGCAAAATGTGGATGTTGTTTTCATCATTGCCCCTCAGAAGGTAAGACGCTCTGCCTTCTGAGGACAGTCTTCCTTTAATTTGCATGAAAAATTATTTTTCAGTCCGCGGGCAGTAGTATCGAGCACAAAATTCCACAGTGCACATTTTTCTCAGAAAATAATATTTTTTTTGCTTTTCAAAAATATAGCGGAAATTCAAACCGGGTCGAAATCGGATCAGGAACACCTTGACGCGACCCGTTTGACCCACAAGAAATTGTCAACCTGTTGACCGGTGACCCGTTTCCATCTCTGGTGTGCAGTAAACCAGCAATACAGATGTGCTTTATATTTAATGTACATTCAGTTTTATACTGTACTCTCAGATAAGTCGAGGTGGAACATTTTAGTAGAGAAGAACGGTTCTGTAAGATATCTTTTCTCAGATGTAAACAGTACGGTTAGTTGGGTCTTCTAAAAATAGTGGTCAAAGATTTGTAATGTATATTCCAATATAACTTTTCGCTTTAGTTCCTTCCTCTATGTAAATTTGGTTCATTCTGCTTAAGCATTTTCCACACTTAACGTTTACATTTTCTCTCTTGCCCGAATGTCTTTTAGCAACGAGTATTAAGGTCAGAGGTAGTGTGACATACATGATAAACTAAAATAAGAACGACGTTTTGAGATGTTTTGTGTGAGAGCTATCGTGCTTTTGGCTGTCTTTTCATCGAACTGTCTTCCGTTAATCTGATTTGCGTTGGTCTAACTTGTGTTGGGATTCCATTTAAGGAGTTTCGTTAAGCTGATTTTGCATTCCCTAACTCACGTTAAATTGAAATTCAAGTTTTTGTTAATATTGTTATGAGACAGTTGATGTTCAAGTCTGAGCTGATTCTAGAGAGGTGCTTCATTATTGGGGAAGTGATATGATGAATAGTGTAAACTAGTGCCTAAAGAACTAAACGAAAAGTTGAAGTTTGAGAAAGTACCGACTTATCTGCTCATTTAATCAATCTGCTTAATTAAAGACTTTAAGTATTAAGCTATCCGAGGTTTACAATAGTTTATCAAGCTTTGCTTAATGTTGTCGTTCTAAGTAAACTGACTTTGCACATATAATTACACTCTTAACCCTTTAAACGGCTGAACGAAATAACTCGGGATTAGCAAAACAAACTGGAATCAGCTGGAATGAATATACACTGATGTCCAAAATTAAGGTGACAAACACATTTTTTACGATAATTCAAAATTAGCAACCAGTAAAATGTTTAAAATTGCTATCATATATACTTTGGGGAACGGTTAATCTAATGTAGAGGCCGCTGGTGGCCAAGTGGTCAACGTTTGGGACTGCCACGGAGAAGACCTCGGGTTCGATCCCAGGCAGGTACGAACGCTCGAACCACTAAATATCCGCCGTGCGTCAGATGGGCACGTTAAGCAGTCGGGCCCCAGGTACTGACCCCATGGTAATAAATAAGGGCGTCTTTCTCCCCCTTTCTACCTTGCTTCCGTGTCACTTTCCAATCGGGCACTCTAGACCAAATTTCCTAGCTTCCTACTTCTAAGGGTTGTTTAAGACCTGGGGTCAGACACTCCCTTCCTAAAATATTCTGCATATGATGAGATCAGATCTAATCTAATGTAGGGCCGCGGGTGGCCAAGTAGTCAGCGTTCGTGACTGCCATGGAGATAATCTCAGGTTCGATCCTGGGCAGGCACGAACGTTCGAACCACTAAATACCTGCCGTGCGTCGGGTGGGCACGTTAAGCCGTCGGACCCCGGGTACCGCCCCCGGCAATAAATAAGGGAGTCTTCCTCCCCCTTTCTACCTCGCTTCCATGTAACTTTTCTATCGGGCACTCTAGCCCAAATCTCCTAGCTTCTTATTTCTAAGGGTTGTTTAAGACCTGGGGTCAGACACTCCCTTCCTAAAATTCTCTACATATGATCTGATCTGAATCTAATGTAAGCATCCACTGTTTGTTAAACGGTTAACAGGGTTAGTTTGGTAAGAGTGTGAAAATGACAGTTTTCTGCATCTGCGAATTTCGTCTTCAGAGTTGTGTTTCTGCAAGAAAAATCACAAAATTGACTGATTTCAGTTGGAATGAGTGCTCGGAATCGTTTAGACGATGCGTTGAGGTGGAGAACCATCGGCAGGCTTGAAGCTGGCCAGTCTCAAGTGGAGGTCGCTCGAGGATTGCAGGTTTCCCGAAAAGTAGTATCCAGATTACGGCACCAATTCCGAACAACTGGTACCATCATCAGGAGACCCGACCAAGGCCGTCCATGAGCCACGAGACCTGCGGAGGATCGTTACGTGGCATTAACTACCAAACGCCATAGACAGATAACTACCAAACGCCATAGACGGATGAGAGACCTCTCTCAGATCCTCGCTGCTGCAACTTGAACAACAATTTCGAGGTAAACTGTATGCGGACGCCTAGCAGAGAAGGCCCTTTACGCCCGACGACAAGTGGTGTGTCCCCCTCACCAGTTCGCAAAAGGGAGCCCGTCTTTCGTGGAGCCAAACACATCTTTCTTGGACACATCAAGATTGGGGCCGTGTACTTTTCTGTGATGAGTCGAGATTCAGTACACAAAGGAACCCACTCTCGACGAGTCTTCATCTGGAGACAACGTGGGGCCCGCTATCATCCTTCCAATATAAGGGAAATCGACCACTTTGGTGGAAGTGGAATCCTGGTGTGGACAGGCATCCTGTTGGACGGCCGTACACCACTGCACGTCTTCGATGGGGCACTGTGACCGCACAGCGCTATAGTTATGAGGCCCTTTAACTTTATGTGTGGCTTTTCCGGGCAGCTGTCGGACCGCACTTTATTTTTATGGACGATAACGTGAGGTCACACAGAGCTCAGCTTGTCGACGATTTTCTGAAGGGAGAGAATATTAGCCGCATGGTGTGGCCAGCGAAGTCGCCGTACCTAAATCCTATAGAGCATGTTTGGGATGCTCTAGGACGAGCCATTGCACGACATCAACCCCTCCCAGGACCCTCCAGGCGTTAAAATCCGCGCTTTTAGAAGAATGGGATTTGTTGCCACAAGCTGTTATCAACAACTTCATTTACAGTATGAGGGCTCGTTGTGTCACTTGTAAAGCTGTGCGGGGTGGCCACACTCCCTATTAGCTGGACCGTTCTCGAGATATGATGCATCATATTTGGACCGTTTTTGGTCTAATTTGCACATCGCTCGCAATTTACCTCCTGTTCATTTTGTTATGTTGCTATTGCATGCCTCATGGTACGAGGCATATATGTACTAAATTTTATTGTAATAAACCATTTCGTTTTCAAGATATCACAGAATATGTGTTTGTGACCTTAATTTTGGACATCAGTGCATTTGGTGGCTAAAAAGGGGCTGAATACGGCAGAAATTAGTAAATTTGCTTATCAGAAAGCGTTGCGTTTTCCTTAGCTTCGTTGTTCAAAGTGACCGTTTACAGGATGATTGACAGTAATTCTTTCTGACTGATTACCTACTAAAACAGCTATAACAATGTACGACGTATCTCAGAAAAGAGAGATGTTTGAGTGGCTTCTTACTACCCAGTGGCATGATGTTCCGGGTCAGGGTGACTAGCCCATCTATTCATGTCTTCGGTCATGCAGCAGGGACTAGAAGCGAGTGGTTATCACCAGTTATAGGTTAATGATCGGTACTACTGAGATGAGAGAGGGAAAGGTATTTTTTCCCCGTAGCTATTGTAAAACCCGGTGATATGTCAACATTTTTGTTTGGGGAGCGGAAAAATTTGGGGGCACGATTTAGTTTAGGTACATCAGCCGTTTAAACGGTTAAACCCTAAGAACACTACAGACTCAGCAGGCAATAAAGAATTGTGCGGCAGTTTTACTCTATAATCAGTTTATCGCTTTTATGAAATACGGGTGAAATGTGCATGGTTAGTCACAAAATAAACAAAGAGAATTAGCATATTTCATGAAACGGCGCAGTTCGAATCCCTATGATGAGAATGAAGTAAAAATTTATGCATAAAAGAGAGATAATAATGTGACAAATTTATTGCAAAATGAGCTCTTCATGATTACCGACTTCGGCGACTGCTTTCTTCCCCCACGCCTAGGGCCAGCGCTGAACGAAACACTGCAAATGTATTATTCACAACTGTCTGAAACATACAGTAGTGTACATGTATCAAGAACGATCAGACATAGCTAAGCTTTGATACTTTGCCCTTTTATGACGCTCACCTATCACGTGATTGGTTCACAACTGCAATCATTTACATAACCAAACTGACGACACATACCCACCAATTAGCATGGCGCTCTGACAAATACAGGATGTCAGAAAATAACTGTGCACTGAAAGTAACATTTACTATGTCGGAGGTTCCATACGTATCTGAACATGCTTCGGCATGTTGGTGAAGACCTTTCTCAGGGTATGTGGTGTGATTTGTTGGATGTGGGTCGTTATTGCAGCCTGTAGCAGTTGAAGTGTATGCGGATTACCTTCCCCTTCAGTGCACCTCCACATAAAAAAGGCAGGCGATGTCAGATCCAGTTACCAGGCAGACCACAGTCACCGGGAGATGATGATATTCCCGATGAATTCTTCCAGAAGCTGTATTGATGCGCCAGCGGTGTGAGCAGTTGCAGAGTCCTGCTGGAACCATCCTTCGTTGATTTCCTGTTCCGTGAGTTCGGATATAAATGGTTAGTTAATCTGGTCGCTGTTCGTTCTGAGTCAATGGTTTCACTGAAGAAAATGGGCTCAATAATGCACGTATGAGTCATGGCACACTAAACACCGACTTCTGGTTGCGGAGAGGCACTTCTTCAAATTCGTGGAGATTTTCAGTACCCCACAGACGAGTGCCTTAACTGTTGATGTACCCGGACAGGTGAAACCATGCTTCATCTGTAAAGGAAGTCACGTCCAGAATGTCCTAAACTTCTTCAGGCAGGAACTCTTGAAACCACCTGCCGTACTGAACACAGGCCTTGTAGTCTGTTTCTTTCAGCTGATGCACGGCACACACTTTGTACGGGTGGAAACGCAACTTCTTTTTCAGAATATCGTCGGCGCTTTGGCACATTAGCTTGTTGTGACAGCCGCCTCGCGGACTTATGTGGACTCCTCTGTATCTTGTCCTGAATATCTTGTACGGTCTCATCTGCCGTAGATGGCCTACCTGGGCTGGTGGCGTCCAGAACACTGCCAGTTTCCCGAAACTTCGCTATACGCTGACGTACCGCATTACGGTAGGGGACGTCTGCATCAAACAATTTCCTAGCGAACTGTTTTTGCACTTCGTCCATGTACTTGTCGTCATGGCGAAAGACATGTTCCACGAAAACACTTTCTGTTCAACCGTCAAGACTATTGTCCTTGTGCCGAGACGAGTGATCAATCGACACGTCTGACTCCGTCGACCAAGCGCTCGGGAATGACCTTCGCTCGGAATGACTGTTGCGCTCGCCTCTGGGTGGGGAAACATGAAGGTTACCAGACACAGAGCACTTCCACGTGGCGGATTATTCTACTGTAATTCTATTCAAAATGTCTTTATTATTACATTACTGCAATTCCTACATTCAGTGCACAGTCATGATTCGGACACTCTGTACTTTGTAGTATGATATTATCCATGTGGAACAGTGTAAGTTCTAATTCTTTCAATATGGCGGTTATTACTATTCACCCGGATATTTTAGAAGTGAGGCTTATGTTTAACGAAGTTGTCGGCGAATATTAATTCACTAGTTAATTAACTAAACAATTTCATCAAAAAGTGTAAACTCCCCAGCTTTTAAAACTCGAAGACCAAAAAACAATTGTTCAAAGAAAAAGATATAAATTTACATTTAAAGAAAAATATGCAACCGAACAAAAAGAAATGAGGATGAAGAAATCATAAATAAGAAATAAACCGCAATTCCGAGATGTTGGTCCTGATCCGAACTCCAAAGTAAAATGTTTGTAATTTTAAAAAAGAATAAATAGAATAAATAAGGCGCTAAGATGAAAAATATATATATTTTGTGTGTGTGTGTGTGTGTGTGTGTGTGTGTGTGTGTGTGTGTGTGTGCGTGTGTGTGTGTTTGAAAGGCAACTTCAAGATCCTGTGATTTTTGTCATAATTTTGGGTGAGGGATGTCGCCACGAAAGCTTGCGTTTGCTTTTAATGAACGATCAAGTGCATTTAAGATGGTCTCCGGACAAGTAAATCCACCAGTTCCTTTATTAATTATGTGGTTCCTCGTGCTAAAATACACATGTATCGCAAAATGCCCCAATAGCAAATGACGTGGCAACATGCACACTCGCGTTAAGCCTCAGTTCAAAGCATTTGCTGTGAGCGTTATTCAATGATCCTCAGAGGGTGGTATAAAAAAATTTATCTTTCCATTTACAGAGCATTTACAGATCTGGCATGATTAAAAAAGCCACCTGGAGGATCGCTATTTTTATTTTTCCAAACTTCCCTCTAAAAGTAAGAAAGAATTTCAACTCACTTCGGACATTCTACTAATTGTCCTGTCTGAAAACCTGTTGAGATTCCTAATCCTTCTAGCAGGAGTTATAACGAAGTAAATTTCTCCGTCATTTTCGGTCTACGCTGGGATTCGAACCCGAGGCCGCTTATTCCGGAACAAGTCGCTCTACCAACTGAGCTACGCAGACGTTTATTCTGATTCCTATCTGCCTTTATGTCGTGTGCGTCCTGCTGGCAGGTACGTCACATCTCCCCCCACCCGGAAGAGGGCCGGGGCATGGCCCACGGGTCAGCCGTGACCATAAATCGTTGCAGGCAGCCATCCACTGTAGAACGTGCACTTGAGAACTCCCAGTCAATCTGCTGTGTGGAATGCAACATCACACATTTTTATTTTTCGAAGCGCTCGAGAAGGAATTCTCTGATTTTTCCTGTCTCGCGGTGTGGAAATAACATCACACCAATGCGAGATTTTGAACGGCCGGGTCATCCGGATAGTTCGGGCGCCATTATAACGAAGTAGATTTCTCCGTCATTTTCGGTCTACGCCGGGATTCGAACCCGAGGCAGCTTATTCCGGAACAAGTCGCTCTACCAACTGCGCTACGCAGACGTTTATTCTGATTCCTATCTGCCTTTATGTCGTGTGCGTCCTGCTGGCAGGTACGTCACAGAGTATATAATGAAGTAATGGAATTAAGTGATAAACGTGAAAAAATTAGAGCCTCGCTTGATTGCTATATCAGGAACAATCAAAACTATCGAATATAAAAAAAAAATCAAAATTGTCGAAAATTCTAACCTTTGAAAGTTCTAGCAGAGCTGTTGGCACGAAGTCTAAGAGGATGGACCCTTCTGCTAAGGTTATACGCATATCTCGTTGATATGTTCACTTTTGCAACCCGATTTCACATATTTGTTGCTGTTATCTTTGACTCGTTGATACGAAGTCAAAGACACCTAGAAACAGTTTTTTAAGCAACGTGCTAAAAGAAATTAACATTTGCAAGTAAATTAATATGTGAAACATATATACTCACCCTACAAACATTGTAGTACTAACACTATTTTAATAGCACGTTTTTTTTGCCGATTCGCGATATGAACCACATCTTTATTTGATATTAAAAATGAATATTGAGAAGGGCCAAATGGTAATATTTTATTATATTGTAATCAAAATAATAAAATATTACCATGTGACCCTTCTTAATATTTATTTTTTAATATTAAAGAAAGACTAAGTACATATGGTTCATATCGCGAATCGGCACAAAAACGTGCGATAAAGTAGTGTTAGTGCTACAATATTTGTAGAGTGAGCATATATATTTCACACATTAATTTACTTGCAAATGTTAATTAGATTTCACATATTCCAACAAAAGTTTATATGAATACAAGGCAATAACTTTTTCGTTTATTTTTACTTACTGAAAATAACATTTGATAGCCAGTTTTTCTCGAATAGGACTCATCTTCCATAATTCCGGATATGGATGACACGTTAAAAGTTACGACTCCGAGTCGGGCTTTTTGAGAGAACAAGTCAAGTTGATGAAATTAAGAATTTTCAATTTTCTTTCACTAATGACTTCATTAACACCTCGTGCGAACAGAAGGAAGCTTGTTTCCTTTTACAAATCATATACAACAGTGATGGAATATCATCGCAGCCTCTTCGGTTAGGTGAGATATCAGAAGTCAAGCAAAAAGTCATGGCCACGAATCGTGAAGCTTCACAGCAATGCATCGTGTTACGGACTTTGCTGTAAAGCCAAAGTCGTTCGTCATTCTAAACATTTGATCTCTGCCAATATAGAGACGCCAGTATCGTTTCAGATGCGTTATATTTCATTTGTATTGAAATATACCTCTTCTGATGATCAATCGGTGTTTTGATTAAAAGAAAACGTAATTATGAGAACATAATAAAAAGTTTTCCCCTTCTGTTGAGCTTTTCTTTTCTTCCTGTCCTTGATTTTTTTCGATCTAGCGTGTGTTAAATAAGTGTGAACTGTGTCTACACACACTCACACACACACGCGAGCGCGTGTGTGTATGTACAATCAAGATTTAACACACTGCCACTGTAGATATTTTGGACAACAGATTATGATGCCATGTTCGAGCATGGAAGCTGTTCTTATTATACCCTCGTCTTCGTTTCCAGGCATGAGCTAACACGCATGACTGAAGTAATTCACCTTTTCTCATGCAAAGCACGTTTAATGTCTCCTACTCTTCAGAACATAGACCCAATCAAAAGATAAATTTTTCGTCACGGCAGCGTAGCAAGCCATTACTTATTCATTTTGTGTCTATGCAATGCACTTAAATCAAACGGATACATAAAGTAAAAAGAAAAAACAGTTTTTATAAATACGAGGTAAATTATAGTTTTCTAATGGCTCAATGGAATTCTTCTCTTCAAATTGTGTAATCTGACTACTGAGCAAAGGCTGCCTAGTTTGCCTCCAACCATTTGTGTCCCTAGACTGCGGCATCTATTCTCTTCCTGCAGATCTCATTGTCTCTTCCGTGATTCGTTTGATTCAATTTCCATTTTACTACTTTGATCGATCCATGCTTCATTTCATCCTTGGGTTTTAAATTAGTTGGGCAGTTCATTGCATCAGCTAGGAGTAGACTAATTTAATTTTCGGTTTATGATAAATTTTAACGAATGAGGTGGATGTACACTTTTCTGACCCACTGTTACACGAAGTGCTCCCGAGAAATCTGCTGCTCGTGATGAAGAGACACCTCTGTTTATAACATGAAGCTGTTGTTGCGCACAAAGCGAAATAAAAATTATGCATTTCGTTAATCGATATAATTTTTTAATTAACAATTTTTAACCTCTGCCACATTTTTTCTTCATCTGTTTATGATAAAAAGAATTTAAATTTTTTTATTAGTTACACTGGGTAAAACTAAAACTGTTTTTCGAAGCATACAGAATAATTCATCAGTTTATCAGTTGGTAATTGAAAACCATTCTAAACAAGGCCGAATTAAGGCCTTAGTGGGCCTCCAGGCTAAGACCTAGTTGAGTGGGCCCCTAGCTTAAAACATCTAAGTAGGCCCTCAAAGAACTTATAACGGATAATCATTATGCAGTTGTTAAAACACGAAACTGTAGTACTATGCTTGTAATAATTAACACGTAGCACATTCTTCAAATTAATAAATTATCTACAGTTTATATATATATATATATCAAGTCATTCATGTGTGTGTGTGTGTGTGTGTGTGTGTGTAGTATTGCGTCACCTGCAAAAACCGTTAATTTTTAAGTTTAACTCTTTCTTTAACTAACCAATTTTCATAGTTATTTCATCTTTTATATGTTATGAGATGCGAAATTTAATGGAAATTTCAAAAATGTCTTAGTTTTTCCTGTAAATACCTGCTTTTGTTCTTAAGATACATTACAAAAATCATGACCAAGTCGAAATTATGAAAAGAATCATTTATCTAATACTTAGGTTTACAGCAATAAATCGTTTTTGTGATTCATGAGGAATGAAATAAAATTTAAATACAGAAATATAATGAAGCAAAATTATAAAATGTACCTAATATTCTGTTGCACAGTATTTAGCTTTAATCACAGCTTTGCATCTTGCAGGCATACTATGAACAAGGTTTTGTAAAAGATTGGGTTCAACAATACGATTCCAAATTTGAATTACATCTTCAATGAGTTGAATTTCAGTTGTTGGCTTCTTATTTGATAGCTCATACGATACTTTGAACAACAAATTTTCGATCGGGTTAAAGTCCGGTGACTGTGGTGGTCAATCAAGAGGCTGAATTTATTTTCCTGAAACCACTTTTTCACTACTTTAAAACGATGACAGGGAGCATTGTCATCTTGAAGAATAAAATGGTCGTCATAAAGTTTTCTAGATGATGGCAGCATCTTGTTTTCTAATTTTTTGGGCATTTACCGTACCATCAACAATATGGAGGTTCCCAACGCCATATGCACACATGCAGCTCCAAACCATGACCTTCACCGGATGTTTAACAGTAGTCACTAAGCAACTTGAATGGAATTCTTCATACTTGAATCTCCATACATAGGCACTACTCTGATTCCCATTAAGGCAGAATTCTGATTAATTACTGAAAGGAGCATTTTCTCATTGTTTGGTTGTCTATGAGACATGCTGTTTTGCCCACTGAAGTCTACGCTGCCTTTGATTTGCAGTTACAGTGGTTTACGCCTGCCTTTGCAACCACGTAAGTCATAGTGAAGCAACCTCCTCCTAACAGCAGACGTACTAACAGTGACATCAATCACTTCAGACCATCTTCGAAGCAATTCATGTGAACTGATCCTCCAGTCTGCTAAGCTTTAGCTTTCTGAGCACTCTGTCCTGCCTGGTTGTAGTGAACCCGGGTTTCCCACTGCGACGCATATTTTAATATCACTAATGTCTTTTACTTTCTTCAGTAGCCAAATAACTGTAGATTGATTACAGCCCCGTCTTTCGCAATTTGTCTTGAAGAATATCCCTCTTTATGCAGAACAACTATTTTTACTCTGTCGGATATGGACAATTCCACGGTTTTAACCATTATTGAGAATGTACACAAATTATACCCTAATAACCACAAGAAGCGACCACTACAGTGCTCTAGTAACTCTGCGTCAAGCCTTATAAATGCTGGTGTAAGATTACGATAGCATTAGGAAGCAGCCAATCAGGTAAAAGAATGTGTATGATTGGCTGAAACAACTGATACGCAGCTAATGTGAATTTCAATGAGTTTGTCAACACCCATAATTTGTGTCATATTTTTAGAACAGAAGTAGCTAAAGGAAAAACTAAAACATCTTTGAAATCTCCATAAAATTTCGCATCTAATGATATATAAATGATGAAATAACTACAAAAATTAATTAGTTAAAAAGATAATTAAACTTAAAATTCAAGGTTTTTGCATGTATACAGTATATACAGTATACTGTATATATATAAAGGGAAAGAAAGAAAGAAGTGTTGAAAGTGCATTAAAGATCCACATTTCGATTCTTGCTCTGAAATGTTGATAAGAATAAAATCAGGGGCGGTTTGGCCCCTGGTAGGCCTTATGGATCCCTGACACCTTCCTTCCTTTCTTTCCCGAAAAATGTTTCCGGAAGTTCTCGAAATAGGACTCCCTTACCTGTTTTCTATCCCGAAATCGTTACCTTTTGCACAATACCTTAAAAAAAATTTGATTCAGATTCCAAGAAAATTTAACACGTTTTTAAAAAGTACCACGAAGTTACCTCTCTTGAAAATAATCGAAATGGAGTCATAAGGAAGGACATAAAGTGTAATCTTACATCAATGAAACCTGATTATTATTTCTTTATCGAAGTAAGAATTTGAAAATCATTCTTGGCTCACTTATGCTGACTTTTTCAAAAGAGGGCAACTGAAATTTTAGACTTTGCGAAAATTTTCCTTCTGTTGAACACTCACATCAGGAATAATTACATAGTTTTGAAAAAACTTCGGAACTCCGTGCTCGCTAAAATGTAGAAACTAAATACTGCCTAGTCTCCCACTTCCCTCTTACGCTACGTAGAACATATATGCATCACAATCTTTTATGTTGTTTGGGATGCAGTATTGCCGTTAAAACACCATTGTACTGGGTTCCTTATCAACAATTTCCTCATTTGTGTGCCCCTTGGATACATGTTGATTTTTTTTTTTTTTTTTTTTTTTTGCTATTTGTGATGTAATATTACTGTAAATGTACAATTGAATAGAGCCCTTTTTCCACAATTTTCTAGGTCCATTTGCAGCTGCCAGTCAGCACCTGGATATTTTTTCGTTCCGGGGTATAACGACCACCATGAGCAAATATTAACCCGTAAATCCGCTGGAACGAATTAACTCGGTGTTAGAGAAACGAGATGAAATCTGCTCGAACGAATATATTCGCTGTCTAAGAAGTGGTTTCAAAATATCTTTATTCAAGGTAGAAATCAGGAGACGAACTAATAAGGACGTCTAAATACAAATAATATACGATCAAAGATCGTTAAACTACTAAAACCTATATAAAAATATACAGCATAGTGCACAAGTTGAAAAATGGAGCAAAATTACAGCTCGTGATAAATGAACAGCGACAAGCATGTCTGGGCATTGAGGAAGGATTTTAACAAAAAAACTTATTGCTCATAAGTGCATTGCTGTGCGATTAACAAACTTGTTCAAGAAAATTGAGAGCTTCAGGAGACAACATTTCTCTTGAAAAAAAAAAAAAAAAACACAATACAATAAGACAGTAAGGTGTAACACATCATAGTTACAAGAATGTACAGTACAAAGCAATTGACAAACTGATCATAAGACAAATCAATGAAATGATGAATATCAGGAGAAGAACAAACTTGGACTTCCTGGTGTAAATATAATATATTACCTGTTCGGCAATATTCAAAAACAATGTACAGATATACAGCACAGTGTCAACATGTTACAAATCAAAAGCGGACCATATACAGAAATGTAACACTATTCTGTTGACCAGATAGAAAATGTAAGTATAATAAGAAAACACACGATGAAGAAAGCTTTAACATATTCTCACTATCCATATGTAGTGATAGAAGAATGATAGTACCAAGCATCACCTCACACAAAAGAACAAAATAGGTAAAATGTTTTTCAAAATATATTACTCATGAGTACAACACCATGCAATTGACTAACTTGTGCAAAAATAAATACAGTAAGAATCATTAGTCAACATGTCTCTTGAAAGAAGGTACGATATGACAGTGATTTTTAACACAACATATTTACAAGGATGTACAGTACTATGCAATTTAAAAAACTGATTATCAGACAAATCATTGGAATGTTTAATAACAGGAAATAACTAAACTTGGACATTCTGATGCAAATAAGATGGATTACTTGTTCCGCAATATTTTGAAAACTATGTACAATTATACAGCACAGTGCAAACATGTTCGGGAAACAAAATAGAACAAAATTACAAAAAACTACACTGCAGAAACAATATCTATGTTTATACAGCACTATGCTAATGACTAACTGCAATATTTATACTCAAAATGTAAACTAAAGACGAACTAACTTGAACGTCAATGTAGGAAAAAAAATACAAGATGAGTGTCACAAAAAACAATTTGCTGTGTAAACACGTACAGCCCTTTATAAAAAAAAACCCATGCGGTAAATTTCCAAGCCGTGCAAAGATCTTGAAAACAGATTGTTGATATTTACATATGCATTGCTGATTCAAAAAGGTCAAATACCAAATCTGCCGACCGTCAGGTACAATGACGCTGGCGAGCTGGTAAACCATGAGGCAGCCGGTGACCAGGTGGCAAGGAACTGGCTCTCCTGACGCTGAGTAACTGCAACAGAATACTCTAGCCGAAGTCGAGATGTCAGACGGTCGCGGAAATGGCATAATAATGCCGTAGAAGCTTCATGCACAGTCAGAGGAGTAGTCAAATATCTGCAGCGTTGATGAAACACGTAGATTACATGCTTCGCTAAAATAAAAATATAGGCACAGACTGATGGGAGCTTGACTGGGGGATAGTTCTGTAGCAGAAGAGTCCGATATGCATCAAATGTAAGATCTGCTGTAATGGAGCATTGGGCAACAGTAGATGCTAAGTTCAGCATTGGGAGTAATATAACACAGTGTTGATAGACATGGGAGACATCAGCCTCCCGAGCACAGAAAGGGCAAGAGAGGGGAATCGAGAAGAGACATTCGGAAAAGAACGGAGGGAACAGGAAGGCGGCGATGGAGGAAAAGCCAATGGGTATTAATTTCTAGAGGAGCAGAAAGAGGAGACAGGGCGGCTGACCACACCGTAGCAGTGGCAGCAGGGGGAACATCAGGAATGGGGAGAGGAGGAGAAGAATGGGACATAGAGAGGAACCGATAAAGAGCTGACACCGAGAGAGAAGAAATGGGATGAGCTGAGCCAGAAGTAAGCAAGAAAAGAGGAAATGGGAGAGAAGCAGAAGGAACAAAGGAAAGACCTGAGTGGGAAGCAAGATGAGGAAATTGAGAAATGATAGATGAAAGAATAGAGTCGTAGATGTCACGAGAGGAGGAGGAGAGGAGAAGAGAGGGAGGGAGACTGGCGAAGGGTCGCCAAGAAAGGTCAGGGTTAGTGAGATCTTTAACTGTTACCACACCTGCTCGGAGCCAGGTAGGATAGGCAAAGTACGGAAGATGAGAGGGGTGAATAATCGAAGAATAAAAAGAGGGGTTCAGCAAGGAGCTCAGTTGTGGAATCAGGTGGAGAACGAGAGAGAGGGAGGGAACGAAGGAAAGTTAGAGCTTCACGGTAAACAGGGGGAAGTCGAATGAGGGTGAGGGGTCGGTGGTCCATGAGTAGTAAGGAGAGAAAAGAAAAGTTAGGGTTGCTCGGGGAGGCGATGACGTCCCTAGCTAAAACGGCATCTGGTACTGGCGACGTGAAGAGACGGAGAAAAGTAGTGATTCTGACGGCCTTGTAGTACTCCTGTGTATCAAGGAGTCCGATGCCGCCGTGATCCGGAGGAGGCAAAGCTTTGTGACACTGACCCAGTGGTGGCAGGTCCAAATCAGAGAAGTAAGACAACGGGTAATTTCATGAAGGCGGAGTTGTAGAGACTTGACACCAAGCCAAGAGTGTGTGCACAAGGAAATCAGGTAAGTTCGAGAGGCGAGCTCTCTGGAAGAATGATGAGCAGAACTGGGCTCTCCTCCAGGGAGGCAGTTGACCTGAGCAAGCGTGGGTGAATAGCATTCCACGTGTAGAGGGGGCAGCTTGCAAGGAACCAAGATGAACTCCAAGGAAGCGCTGTGAGATGGACGACCAGCTTGCTCCCCAAGGGGTGTCTACACGATGTGCCCATGAGCCGCACCATAAACCAGTGCTTTTAGATGAGTTGAGCGCTGCACCGGAGCATGAGGCATAAGCTGCGAATAGACGTTGGAGACACGGAAACTGTGAGTCATGACGGATGCAGATGGTGACATCATCTGCGTATGCAACAGAGGTAGTGGCATGATGTCTTGTGCAGGCAGAGAGTGGTGGCAGAACTGCTGTAAAAGATTGGTGTACAGAGCGGAGGAAGGGTTCAATTGCGATTGCAAAGAGTTGTCCGGAGAGTGGGCAACCCTGCCGCACTCCCCGGCGGAAGGAATAGGCGCTGTGAGAAAGGTGGGCAGCTTGACCTGGAGAACGGCGTCTTGATAGAGTGAGAAAAGAAGAGAGACGAAGGAAGGAGGAAAACCGAAGTGAAGGAGTGTAGCCGATAGATAGGAATGTGAGATATTATCAAAAGCGGATTGTTGGTCAAGAGAGAGAAGGGCGAGGGGTTCAGAGCGAGATCGGGCAAGATGGATTAGATCATTTAGTAGATGGATGTTATGAGAAAGTGAACGGCCGGGAACTGTGTAAGTTTGATTTGGGGAGAGAATGTGAGTGAGAATGGGGTTAAGGCGTTGGGAAAGAAGTTTAGTATAAAGTTTATAATCTAGATTTAAGAGGGAGATAGGGCGCCAATTCCCCAGGTCAAGGAGATCCCCTTTCTTAGGGAATAGTACAACATATGCTACTGTGAATCGCCTCGGTAGAGGAGTGATTGAAAGCAGCAGAAAGTGCAGAAAAGAGAAATGGTAGAAGGAGAGGTAAAAAGGTTTTATAGAAGAGGAAAGTGAGGCCGTGGACCGGGAAGGAGTGAATCTTTGCCTTAGAAAGTGTTGCTTCTCCCTTAGCTTCATTATTCAAAGTGGTCATTTACGGGATAATTGATATTAATTCTTACTGACTGATTATCTGCTAAATGGGCTATAGCAATGGCGACGAATCTGAGAGAAAGGAGAGAGAAGATGTTTGAGTAACTTATTTCTACCCAGTAGCATGATGTCCATGTAAGGGGACTAGCCCTTCCCCATCATGCCATGGGTCATGGAGCAGAGAGTAAACGACCATAAGTGAGCGCTTATCACTGCAACAGATTTATGGTCTGTACTGCTGAGATGAAAGAAGGGAACGGAATTGTTTCACAGCAGCTTTTTGTAAAACCCGGCGACTATGTGAACATTTTTGTTTGGGAAGCGCAGAGAATATTTTGGTTCAGGTACATCGGCGGCTTAAAGGATTAAGGGTAATATGCAGTAGCTCGTCCATAATTTATGGCCACTGCTTCCACGAGAGAGAGAGAGAGAGAGAGAGAGAGAGAGAGAGAGTCAAAGCCTTAAGACAAACACACTACCCATGCACCATCTGAGACTCGAATCCAAGTTCAACTCGGACAACTAGTCTGTGAGCAGGGCCGGCGTTCGGAATAGGCGAGAAAAGTGGCTGCGTAGGACACCCGTTTCAAGAGGCCGCGGATTTTAATCACAGGTTGATTGTTATCAGCATCCAATTTTATCTTACATATCTGTTAAAAAAAAAGAAGGAAAGGAAACCACCAGAAAGATAGACAGTCGAAGTACGCGTTTTCACTTTTCCTTCTCCCACTAACTTTTTATTTCTTCTTAAGGATGAAGTGAAACTACGTGAAAATAGCTTTCCCTCTTCCTTTGCAGCAAAGGTTAGTATATTTTCTGCTGGCTTTACAAGTAAAAGGGCAATAACGGAGAAGGAATGTGCGATCAATAAACAAAACGGCACATAAGTTTCTTAGATTGAGCGAAAAGCAGAACTCAGGTTTGCTAATTCAATAAAACGAGGCAGTTCCTACACTTTTGACTACAGGTTACACAGATGGTTTGACTAATGTAAATCTAAAACTGTTTCTCATCAGAGGATTGCATGAACTTTATGCAATCCTAATCCCGAAAGGAATATATAATGGCATTTACATATAATCATGCGGTTGACAGCATTCGGAAAAGTTCAGGTTACGAGTGTGAACTTTATATTCATATATTGAATAACATACGCATTTTTTTTTACATTTAGTTTCTTGTCATTGAGTAAAATATAAGTCACTCAAATCTGAATGGAAATTTATTTTTTAACGATTAAGAGCCATGCATGTTTTACAGTCAAACATGCTATTAGGGGCCGCCAAGTCAGTCTTCACCTAGGGTGCCTAGTCAATCTTTGCCTAGGGCCGCCAAGTCAGTCTTTGTCTAGGGCCAACAAGTCAAACTTTGCTTAGGGCCGCCAAAGGACAAAGGCCGGGCCTGCTCTGTGCACTCGGCCACCGGGACGACCTGGATAAACTTCACAGTTTCTTTTATCTTATTTTTTATGCAATATTACCGTAAAAGTGCAATTGTACGGGGCCTTTTTTTTTCAACCCGGGTCCATTTGCAATTGCCAATCCACCACTAGGAAGAATATACTGAATTAAAAAAATTGTTGGCGAAATTTTTTGATGTGCCCCTGTGTACCGATGATTATTATTCCACCAAATTGATTGAGACGTACGTCATTGTGTCGCGATATAGGATCAAATTTGCATCTATCCACTTTCACTTCCTCCTCGTTCTTCTTCCTGTGTTTTCATCGCTGTCAATCCTGCGCCTCTTTCTGTGCTCCGCGCCACCTTCCGACTTTATGAGCTGCAACCGGTCTGATCAGCATCTGAGTTTTGCTGTCTCCAGATTGGCAGGTTTCCTTTTCTCCGTCACAGGGTTACTGGGGCATTCATTATTTTCTACTGTTTAAGCTTCGGCTCAGAGAGAAGTGGTCACTCAACTATCACCAGCCAAACATTTCGGAGCCCATTGCAAAGGCAAAGCCACCACCCATGGTAAGACATTCTTTAAAAAATCACCAGTAAATATACTTAAATATGAAATAATTTTGTTTTTATGTGTCAGTTTATTGCTATGAAGCTTACTAAATGAATTAATTAGCTCATAATTTACGAATGAATGAACATTTATCTTTGGTAGACTGAAATTTTTATTTTCTAGAAGAAGCTTAAATGAGGACAAACAGTAGCATCTCGAAACGTTAGTCAATCTCATCCAGACAATGAAACGAAGCATTTATTCAGAGGGCTGCAATAGTTCCCTTGGAAAAATGCCTGGTTTTTAACATAGATATATATTTTTTAAGGACACTGTCTACGTATAACGCTCAAAGAAACTTTTTGTTGAAAAATCTCGTGGAATTCAAAGGAGGAACTTCATTGCTAGTTGAGTGATATCTCATTTGGTACTTGAATCCAGTACTCAAACACGAGAACTGTGGTACCTCGTGTGTGAATACTTGATTCAAGTACCAAATGAGATATGACTTTTGTGTTGATTCTTCTACTTAGGTTCTCCTCTAAATTAGAATAAGTAATCCTCACTTAGAGACAGGACCGTCACGAAGTCAATTCATGCAGTTCGAACGAACTGGGACCCCTCGCATGCTCGGGCCCCAATGATTTTGACTTTACCTATATAATTAATTACAACGTTAGAAACCGTTGAAGAACTGGAGTGTGATGAACTCATAGATGATTTTCCCAACGTTAAATCAATAACGTTACACTTCATTGGAAAACATTTATAATCGGGAGTTTTTGCGCGGTTTAATATCTTTCTTTGAAGTCACATAAATTATCGTATATTCGGCATTGCTTTTTCTCAAAAAGTAGGTAAGTCTTAAATTGCTTAATCCATGTTTAAATTCACTCATTATTCCCCGATCAAAAAAGCTGGTCAGTTTGTTAGCTAAAGAAAAAAATGTAAAAGAAACTTTTTTCACAAAAACTGTGTTCACAGCACTTCGATAATTCCCTGACAGTTTCCTAGTTGGACATTAATCATATTTTCTGAGAGTAGACCAAAATCATCTAAGAATGGGAAAATCTTCTTCAAAAAGCTTTATTCAGCCAATTTTTAATAGGAGCTTTACATGTTATTCTTTTTAACCGTTTCATTTCCTTTACTATTCTCTGCATCATTATTATCGGTTTGTAGAACATTTTATGTCTCGTAATCATTAATTTTCTTTTATTTTCTTCTGTCCTTACACATGGGGACTTTAATCCATCATTCCATGTAGGAGCCCCACACGGATTTCATCGGAATGAGGACCCCGAAATTAGATCAAGGACTTTGCTTAGAGATGAAGGGAAAAAATAGTTTGAATATTCTCTCACTTTCCTTTGTCAAATGGGTTAACTATCTCTGTTTGCCCTCACTAGAAAACTGGTAAGAAACATTTGAAGCTACTTTTTTTCCGGATGTGCACTGTTTATTGAAGTCTTTCCCTCTTTGAGTAAATACTGTAAAAAATGAGGTGCTGCTCACTGCATAAGTGCTTTAGTAGGGCAAGCTCCATATTGTCTCGACAATAGAAAAAACAATTATAATCAGTGTTTAACACTTTAAGTGACAGCTTCGCAAAAAAGAATGCATCAAAAGCAAAGTAGATTTGAAATAACCTATCTAAAGTTTCGAAATTACATTAAAACAGGATGAGAGCTGAAACGTTTTGAGATCAATTTCTCTACGATGTAGATTTTTCTTGACCTTCGATTAATAATAATGCTGTGCATTCACCCTTGTAAATGTATTAAATTCATACAGATATAATGATTTCGCTATCCATTTCTCATTCCAATCAAAATCAGGAATCAAACATGACAAGAATTAGTCTAAAGCATTTGAGCTTCCACAAAGTCTAAAAATCATGAATAAGAGAGGATAAATTTGTGTTTTACGTAACTGTTGTCTGGTTCAACATTATTTAGCTAAGGCAACTATCATTTCTGTAGTCGTACTGCTTACGAAAGTTCCTTTCCGTAAGTATAATTAAAAAGATGGCCCAAATAAAATTGCCCGGTGGCACATTTGGAAATCAGATGCATTTAAATCATATTTTTTATCGTAAAACAAGGTGGTTTGCTATTTTCGTTACGTTTCGTTGGAAGTATTATTGGATATTTTTCATTTTTTTAGAACTTAAATGCTCTACTCATTCTTGAAGTTTTCGAATATGAGGAAACAACCCCATGGGCACAAAACAAGTAATGCCTTTGACGCCAGACATTTCTTTGAAAAACAAAAGCATCGTGTTATCACGCACGTAAGTGGAGGGAAAATGTCATGGATAAATTTTGTGCTGAACAGGATATTCCAATGTAAAAAAAAATTATAACTATAAGTATTTCCGAGAGCAGAGCTTATACTACAATATCGAGTGTTTATCTTATAAACCTGGAAGGAAAGGAGGAAGCATAGAATGGCAAGAAAAAGAAATGAAGAAGGAAGCTAAAATGAAGTGGTAGAGAGTGAAGGAAGAAGAATGTAGGTCAGCTTTTAAGGGCAGATTGTTCCAAGAATAAGAACGAATCAGCTTGGAGGTGTTAAAGAGTTATAGAAGGAGAATGCTGAAGTAGTGAAACTGGCAGGGTAAGAGATTTTGGGAGTTACTTTGGTAAGACCCCCCCGTCCCTCCCTTCCAAAAAAACCCACAGTAGTTATGATGAAGAACAGCAAAAAGTACAGAAAAAAATGTACGGAGGGTATATTGGCACTGAAACACAGGTCGTATAAGATTTGTGATGTTTTCTTGCGCATAAAACAGTCAGGAAGATATTTACGAAGTCTAATTTTATCTTCCCTTTTAGTTGCTGTATTCTTATGTAAATATTTGGTTTACTTTCGTTAAACGTTTTTCATCTGAACGCAACATTTTCATTTTAGAGGAATTTAACTTTGGCGATAATCTAACATCAGGTCAAAGTGCGATGACGTAGTAGAGAAAGCTGCTGTTTGAATGTTTCAGATACGCTATGTTTTTGCTGCATTCGATGATTTTGCTGATCACTATGTTATTCGATACTATGTTTTTGGAGCTCTAAATATCATTGCGCTCAACGACTGTTGAAAAGCGAGCACAGAGTTTTTTTTTTTTTTTTAGTTGGAGGTTTAACGACCACCGTGAGCAACTCAACGGGCTATAACCAGTCACCCGTCCCTAATTTAGGGTCACTTGTTCCAGGGAAGGGAGAGAGCCAGTGCCGTAAGACAAACACAACATCCATGCCTCACAGGGATTCGAACCCGGATCCCGTTCGGACGAATGATCAGAGGCCAGCGCCTTAGACCACTGCGCCACCGGGGCGGCAGCACATAGGCGGGATTGTACTATATGAATATTTGTTGTGAACAAGATATCGAGTTGAATTACGAGTGTGAAAAAGGTATATATTACTGTATTAGAGCAAATTAAGAAGTGGACTTTGTAAGTACTGTTTTATCATTGTACCTGGACGTTATTATTCTTGAAGTCCCTAATTAGCTATTTTATATGAATAACTAAGACTTTCAGCGGCACAAAGAGTGAAGCTATCAGGATACAACGAGAGAGAAGCTTTAAATTGTAAAGCGAAGCAATAAACCATAGGTGTATTACAGTGAAACTAATAGCTGACGTTAACGTAAACCTAAGAGAAGCTCGGAGCTTCTTAGTGTTTTATACGAAAACAAACTTAAAGTTAGTATAATAGTTGCTACTACATATAAATGCCATAACTGAACTATTATTCTACAAAAAGCAATGACGTTTACGACGGCACAGTATCTAAATTGAATCATTGAAGAACTGGACACGAGAAAGAATCAAAAGAAAAAGTTCAAAATCAAAAATAAAGAAAATAGCCAACATTTAGTAAGAGAAGCCGCATAATCAAATGGCGCAAAATCTATTGGATTTGCAAAAAAGAAAAACAAAAGAGATGGGAATTGTCTCAAGAAACGCGAGAACAGCAAACCTTTGTGGAGCAGGCAGTGTGTGCGTGCGTGCGCGAAGTACTTCACACGCTAATGAAGGAACAATGTGTTAATAAATATTTGTAATTAAAATGAAATTGTGCAGATTTTCAACAGTTTTGCCGGGATAAAATTAATTTTCCATACCATGAAGACATAGGAAGAATGTTGAATAACATGTTGAGAGAACAACTAAAGATAGCAAAGGAATTACTCAAATTCACGATACTAAGATGTTCATGCTCCATTCACCTTGAGATATCTTGTGGAGGAGTACCAAAGAAAAGAAAATAACTTTCATCGCACGGAATATCTATGGATCTGTAGAAGGTATACAACAGGCTGCTCTGGCAGAGAATATGGGATCACCTGAGGATGGAAATTGAGCCAACGAAATGTGAGCAGTTGGCAAAGGAAAGCCAAGCGGCGCAGGACAAAGAAATTCGACGTGGCAATCGAAGTGCACCAAGGACGAGCTTTAAGTCTATTCTTATCTTGTATTGTTATTGATGTGGTAACAACAATTTAAAGCTTCTCTCTTGTGAACCACGTTTTTGCTAGTGTTCTGTATCGATAATTAAAGAGACGGAATAGAAGTACGAAAACTGGTGAGAAGCCTTAGGATGTATAGGACTAAAGATGAGCAGAAGTAAAAGAAAAAATGTGCTTCAATGAAAACTGAAAATGGAGCTGATGGCGCTAATTTCCAAAAAGAAATACATTGGTAGTCAAAAGAGGTTACACTCGTAAAAACTGAGATATCCACATAACGACTGGCTAGAATTTAATTTAACACAGCACAAAAATATGTCATCCAATTACAAGGAACGTATGCGAGAATGATGCCACATGAACAGTGCTTGCTTAGGCACATTCAAAATGCCATGCAAGTAAGGCACGCTGTAAAAGAGAGCTTTGATAAGGTTCTCGTTAAGTATTACCTCACAAGCTCCAAAGCTCATCAGCTTGACAAGGGTGTTGGTGAACATGTATTGTAGAAGAATACACAGAATCTCTTGGTGGATTCGGAGTGGAGGATAGACATCAAAAAGATGTTGACAAAGAAGACCTAAGCTGAGGTTGACAGAACGTGTGTCACCCAGATGGTCATCTGCAGGCAATGGCGACAATATTTAGTGTCCAAAAATGTATCTCAACGACCAGTTTCATGAAGGGCAAGGGTCACAACTTTCCAGAAGGACAGATAAATGGCTTTCAGGGGGAAAAGGTATAGGGAGATGAGCCAGATAACTCTCTGTCGAGCTCACCTTGGCTTTAGACACAGTGGTGTTAAAAAGTACTGTGTTCAGACTACTTCAGGGTTTTGTATGCTAGGAGACCGATGGTTTGCTTCCCCTTCCTCGAGCCTCTCTTAGATAGAGCTCTGGTTCAAGCAACATCACGTCTGAAAATAACAGCAGTCGCCGTATGTGCTCTTCACGGATGAGTCCCGTTTCATTCTGGCTAAGGACCCCCAAAGTGTGCTGGTCTAAAGAGAACGAGGAACGTGCAACCATCGCCACAACATACGACGAAGAAACGACTGTGACGTGCCTGCACCGCGGGACGCACATGAGATGAGGGCAGATAGTGGCGAGAGCATGCGTAGCTCAGTTGGGAGAGCGACTTACTCCGGAGTGAGGGGACCGGATTCGATGCCCGGCTTAGACAAAAATGACGGAGAAATTTGCTATGTCATACGACTCCCTATCTCTCTCTCTCTCTCTCTCTCTCTCTCTCTCTCTCTCTCTCTCTCTCTCTCTTCTGCCCATGAAGGGTTAAGTTCCGCAAAGACAACAATGTGCCCTTGGGGATTACTGGCAAAGTAATGCAGCCGGCTTACCATTCCTCTGCTGCAGACGGGTAAGGGACAAAGTGCGTCAAGGGCCGACTCCAGATGGAACCATCTATGCATTCGCGTCCCCAAACACAGGGAGCTTGTGGAAAACTCCGGAAAAACCGCAGACTAGATGGCCGGCACGACCAACGAGAACACTATGGAGAAGGAACTCTTTCGATGAGGAAAACAGTAATGCTGCATTGGCGTACGTTATTCCACAGGTTTTAGAGAGTACCGTGCATACTTATAGGATATAGAGGAGCACGTTGAACACTATGTAAGGGTTTTCACAGGTGCTGTTGTATCAGAGAATAAAGAGTAAATGCTGTATCTGTATGGTCCTGTTTTCCTGTAATCGAATAGAAAAAATCAATTTAAGAACCTTTACAAGAAATTTTTAACAGGTTTGCGAAACATTCTTTGCTGCATATTTCGTGAACCTGTTGTGTTAGGCACTGCTAGATTTGGAGTTTCTCACCTGTTCATAGGTGAACAAGCCGCTATTAATAAACTTGATGTTCTGTGTTCTGTGTGCATCGTCGAAAAAAAAAGAAGATTGTTTAAAGATATCATTAAAAAAGAAGACAGTGAGACATAAAAATGGTGATTCTGATTTATTTACAGAACAATAATAACAAATAAATTTTCCGACGAGTGCATCTGAGTGTGAAGAACATGTTTTGGGCTTTTGTAAGGATCAAATAGAACCACACGTAGTGAAACTTTATTTTTACGTCTTGTGACGTACCTGCCAGCAGGACGCACATGACATAAAGGCAGATAGGAATCAGAATACATGTCTGCGTAGCTCAGTTGGTAGAGCGACTTGTTCCGGAATAAGCGTACTCGGGTTCGAATCCCGGCGTAGACCAAAAATGACGGAGAAATTTACTTCGTTATAATGGCGCCCGAACTACCCGGATGACCCGACCGTTCAAAATCTCGCATTGGTGTGATGTTTTTTCCACACCGCGAGATAGGAAAAATCAGAGAATCCCTTCTCCAGTGCTTCGAAAAATAAATGTGTGTGACGTTGCATTCCACACACCAGATTGACTGGGAGTTCTCAAGTGCACGTTCTACAGTGGTTGTCTGCCTGCAGCGATTCATGGTCACGGCTGATCCGTGGGCCATGCCCCCGGCCCTCTTTCGGGGGGGGGGGAGATGTGACGTACCTGCCAGCAGGACGCACATGACATAAAGGCAGATAGGAATCAGAATACATGTCTGCGTAGCTCAGTTGGTAGAGCGACTTGTTCCGGAATAAGCGTACTCGGGTTCGAATCCCGGCGTAGACCAAAAATGACGGAGAAATTTACTTCGTTATAGTCTTCCATAGCTTACGAAAAGTTCTAACATGCAAAAAATACTGGTTGAAAATGCATTGAAATGTTGAAGACGGCAACTCAGGTTTTCATCAAATAATTCTTCAAATGCTGAAGACAGCAGGTCAAATTTCTGTCATGTTATTCTTGAAATATTAAAGATGGTAACTCATGTTTTCGTTAAGAGATTCCTGATTTTTTTTTTTAATTCTAATCGCATTTCTGGTTAAGATGTATTTATTTTTCAAATAGTGGTTTGTGCTCAGATGAGATGGGAGTTGGGCTTTAACCGAGTTTTGTAGATTAAACTTTTAAAGCTATTATTATGATGGGCTTACTAGAGTTTTGAAAAAAAAATAAGTTGTTGCTACAGTAGTTTAGTTCATATAGCGACGTTTTACTGTACATTTTGATGTAATGTAGTTGAAAAAAAGAATTGTGTTATAAAATATTCGAGTTATAAAAAATACTGATATTGTGTTTGCTTAATTTCATTGGTAACGCTTTATTCCCGTCTTCCGTGTTTTACACTAGTTTCATCGGCAAAGTTTGAACTTATTCTTAATTCAAAGCACTTTCAGCATTAGTTTTAAAGCCATAACTGCAGTTTGTTTCAAAAAAACTATTATGTTTTATAAATTTATTATCTCGGCAAATTTTTTGAATAATGAAAGTTAAATTTCATCGGTTTAAGCATAACCTTCTTAGTTAGCGTTCTTTGTGTAGTAGCAGAAAAAAGACACCCAAAGGGGTTGTCCGTCCCTATCTATTTATCCGACCCCAACTTAATATCGGAGTCAACATTTCTAAAACGACTCTGTAGGCATGCGAGACCTATACAAACGAATGATCAGAAGCCATCGCTTAGACCACTGCGTCACCGGGGCGGCGCTTCAGCTTGTCTCAACATTTATTTCTAAGGCTGTCAGTGATTGAAGTAAGTCGTCCCACTGTAGTGAGATATACAACTATATGGAAACGAAAACACAGAACCAACTCGAGTGGAAATCCCAGCTTTGAGGCTGGGATTCTCACGTTGCACCTACCAGGATATGATGGTTATATGGCAATACTGATATCGAACTTGCACCTGCATTAAAGTGCTTTAAGGAAAGCTAGGCCTCCCCAGTAGCCCATTGGTCTAAGCGTTGGTTTCTGACCATTCGTCCTAGATGGGTCCGGGTTCGAACCCCGGTGAGGCATGGGTGTTCTGTTTGTTTTATGGTGCTGGCTCTCTCCCTTCCCAGGAACCAGTATTCCTAAATTAGGAACAGGCGACTGCTTATAGCCCACAGAGTACATCTAGAGTTCAAGACATTTCAGTACGGAACGAAGAAAAACTATTTTTGGGTAGAGGGAGCAGCGACCCCATGGCACGAACCGCCACTGTACTTTATCACTTTTTTTTTATTTATACATAATCACATGTTTCCTGTATTAATTTAATCTTGAAAGTTGGCAAAATCTGGGATTCAAGTGCAAAATAAAATGAAAGTTGCAAAATCTGGGATTTATTTCACGTTCTACGTTTTTGGGTTTATGCGGGCTAATATGCGATGTTTTTCAGGAACTGAATTTCCGCGTTCAACGAGAGTACAGGAAACTGTAATAGTTATTTCATTAGTTTGGAGCAGTGATTGACCGATTCGTTCACAACGAATGATTCTTCACCTTGAATAGTGAATGGTTCACACTCACCTCCGTTGTGAATGGTCATTTCAATCCGCCATTACTGCAACTCACACTGAAGTCTAAGCTCGGTAATTTTTCTCCGTTCACATGAGTTCGGGAACGAAATCCAATGGGAACAGTAATATCAAGAATTAAATGTATGTCAGCCATTATGTGAGGGAGCAATCAGTAGGCAGCTAGGAAATAATGGTGAAACTTAAGAATCAGAATGAAACGTGAATGCCATTCATTTAAATGGCGTGTTCGTTAAGAAAAGAGATTCGTCGTGATCAGATCAGATCATATGTAGATGATTTTAGGAAGGGAGTGTCTGACCCCAGGTCTTAAACAACCCTTAGAAATAAGAAGCTAGGAGATTTGGGCTAGAGTGCCCGATAGGAAAGTCACACGGAAGAGAGGTAGAAAAAGGCCCTTATTTATTACCGGGGGGGGGGGCAGTATCCGGAGTCGGACGGCTTAACGTTCCCATCCGACACATGGTGGATATATTTAGTGGTTCGAGCGTTCATACCTGCCTGAGATCGAACTAGAGGTCTCCGTGGCAGTCACGAAAGCTGACCACTAAGCCACCCGGGGCCCGATTCGTCGTGAATAGTGAATGAGTCCTAATTTAAGCTCTTGCTCTTTTGGGAAATTTGCCAATTTCCATCCTTGCCTCGCAAGGGCATTAGAGCAAAGAGTGATTTGTTCAGGGAGTGTAGTGAAACAACTGGGAGTGGAACGTGAATGGGCAGAATGTCCATTCATTTGAATGATCATTCATGAATGATGAATGAACTCCCAAGGGTAAATTACTTATGCCATCACTACTTTGTAGGTTTGTGCAAATCTGAAGTTCGCTCTACGTGTGATTTGTTAATGGGCAGTGTTTTAACAGTTTGGTAAATCAGGCACTTAAAAAAAATAGGTGTATTAGTGTGCACAGCGTCATGTAACAGGAGCAATATCTTGTGCATCATTCACACTGCACAAAAAACAAAGTTTCAGCGTCTTTTAAAGAAAAAGACAAAGGACTACAGGTACTCTGCTTTTCGAAATAAATACCTTAATTGCCTTTGTCGCGGTCATATAAAAAGAGAAATCAGTTTGCAGCCACTTCGTTAACTCATTAATCAGTGGGACTTCCTCAATACTAACATCGGCAATTAGCGGCCGCTGCTGGTAATGTCTGAAAAATATCTCGCGTGAGTCTTTCCTTTTTTTCTCCCCCACCCCTCTCTTCCTTCTATCTGAGACTTCCCGGTTCACCTTGCTGTGTCAACAACCTGTCGAAAATTTCGCCAGCATGAATATAGCGCAAGGTCGCAGCTCATTTGACATTCAGTGTCAAAGTGTGGCCTCTGTCGTCTTGCCTGAACATGGTTCCGAATGTTTTTTTTTATTTTTATTTTTTCAATTTAAAATCAACCAATTAAAATTTCCTCATTAATTTCAGTAGTAGTGCATATATGAGAACTAAATAGCCTGTGTCGTAGGTACACTTTCGTATAAAGTCTTTGGTGAGGAACGCGCAGACGGTGCGATATTTTAAATAACAGTTTCGTGCGGAGGATTGCGCTGAAGACAACTTGATCTTCACATTAAACTGTTTATAAATCATCATAATATGGATCAATTATAGGAAGTAAAGCATCTCGTTTGGTACGAATTTCTACAAAAGACGAATTATTTTCCTGATTTTAAGAAAGAATTTGAAGAAATATCTACCCACGCTTTTTTATGAATTGCATTCATAAATGCAACCAGAGGCGTCAGAAGTACGTATTTTTTAGCAACAGCAGCAAGATATCAGGATATGCATTTTTGTTCAGAACATAAAGCTCATTGTGCTTTCGTAAATCAATAGGTGATGATGTCATTTGAAAATGCTGCAGACAAACCGATTATAATGATAAAATCTAAATTAACACTAACCTTGAATTTTATATCTGTATTATAGGGGTTTTCGATATAAAATGTTTTACTCGTGTTATAAACTATGTTAAACTGTTTTGATTTGAATACCTCCACATCAGTATGAATTCCAAAGCAACCGTTGACCGTACGTTATACATCAAACAACATAAGTATAAGAATATATCTCATTTCTTTCTCCCCATGGCCGTAGATTGGTCCCAGGACCACGGGGATGAAGACTCATTGAGGGGGTGTCTGAAGAGCCATCTGAGGGAGGGTGTTGAAGAACCATCTGAGGGGAGGGGGGAGTCTGAAGAACCATCTGAGGGGGTGTTTCAAGAGCCATCTGAGGGGGGGGCTCTGTGTTTAACAACAAACTGCCTTTTTCCACGAACACAGATGAAAATTTTGGGTTCTTTTTAATCTCCTTTTGTTAATTTACTTCACCAGCGAACAATTATTTCTTTACGTCAAAAAGTAAAAAATTAGTAAGATAAAATGCAAAATATGAAATCAAAAGCGGGCGAAAAAAACAGAACTCTCTTGAAATATAAAAAAATTAATCACATTCCTGATGATGGTTGAGTTGCACGTTCCTTACCACTGGAGGCAAGATCCCAATTAGAGTGAAAAAATTTTCTTTTTAGTTTACTGTTCTCGTCTCTTCCGTAGATCCACGCAATGTCATCGAGAATTTACTGATGTGACATTTCAAATCTTTTGCTCACGGCAGTGTAGTTAAACCCCCAAATAAAAAAAAATATCATCTCTTTCTATTACTCTTATTTGGTTCCACTTTTTTCTCCATCTGTAATCACATACTCTCCTTCGCTGGTGCTCAGTGGTTTCAGGCGCGACGCTACAGGTGGGCTGGGGTGGGCTTCAGCCCACCCAACTCTTCTTTGAGCCCAGCCTTTAGTCCCCCTTCTCAAAATATTTAAGCGCTTGGAACATATGGCAGGTGCAACCATCTAAGATTCTACGGAACTTGGATAAATAAATGGGAATTTCTCGAATTCACGGAGATTTTGTTATATAAAATGAATTCTTTGTTAAATTTAATGTTTGTAAGGAAGTAGTCTTCTGAATGAATTTCTAAGAGAACAGTAGAAAAGAAACCATTTTTGTAATTATAGTTTAAAACGATGAGAAAGAAAGAGAGAGAGAGAGAAGAGAGAGAGAGAGAGAGAGAGAGAGAGAGAGAGAGAGAGAGAGAGAGATTCATTGTCAGGTTACAAACTAAAATTTATAAACAGATTTATGAAAGCAAAAAGAACAACAACAAAAAAAGCCACCTACGTAAGCTAAAATTGCGAAGAAATAGTAACTTGCCATAGAGATTCGTATCTATGGTTCTCGTACTACATACATTGAATAAATACTACGTACAGTATTCACTTGAAAACTTTCTTCGGGTAAAATGCACATGGACGGAACTTTTTGCCAAAATTTCTGCTAAACATACTTCAAATTTGTGCCCCCTCCCATCATGCTTGGCTCCCCTAATAGCCGACTCAGTTCTGAGTGGTTGGCGTTGCCACTGGGTTGTAGGTTATCCACTTCTGACCGTGGTCAACAGTCAAACCCGCTTTCCCTCTCAAAAACCAAGAGCACCAAATCCCCGCCAAAAAAACGAAAAAACGTTTCACCAACACAAGCATCGTAAAACCACTTCTACTGCTCGAAATGTTGAAAGCTCTTTCACTCTCGCGTACGAAAAAGGATTTCCTTTTAGCACTATTTTCTAACGCGTAGAGGGATACATTTAGTTAAAATGTCCACACGACAGGACTTTTTTTAGTCAGTTGTGGGATTGGAAAATTTAAAACAGGAATATTTAAACAACAGCTTAGCATCTTATAGTAATTTGCCAAATGACGAACAGGATTTTAGCCTTCTGCATAACAATGCCTAAAACTCTGCCACTCTTTCTTTCTATCTTTTTCTTTTTTCTTGGTAATGCTCTTTAAAAGTTCATGTATCTCTAAAAAAAAAAAAAAAAAGACACCATTTCTCTCTTTCCTGGTCCATAACAAGGACCTCTTTAATTGCATACTCTCACAATGTGGGAAAGAATAATTGGAGCAGCTGCTCTTACTGATTCAACAAGAAAATTAATGCCCTTGTAGTTATTCACTGTTCCAGCTGCATCACTTCAATTTTTCTTTTCTTAAAAAAGTGTAATGAAAAAAAAAAGGTCAAGTCTTTATGCTTATAATGAAATACAAAACTCATTTTCATAAACCACCAAAAATAAAAGTTCAAAGATTTTACAAGAAAGTGCATTTTCCAGGGGGCACTTGCTTGCCTTGCAGGTTAGGCTGAGCCCTGTCTTGCTCCCTGCTGGCTACGGCCCTGTTCCTCGCATTCCCCTTCATTTTCTGTCTTTAAAGAAAAGCTGATTTTATTATACCCTAAATGAAACAGAAAACTTTCCTTCTCTTTTTATAAAAATAAAATATCCTACAGGAATTTCAGAACAACTGTTTTTAATGCAGCTAGTATTTCGTAAGACGGTTTTTTTCTCATACTGATAACTATAAGGTTGGTACTTAACTATAAGCTGGTACTTCGTGAATTTTTTCGGTGCCCACACTAGACAAGAGAGGAAACCTGAACCCGCGTCTCAAGAATGGCAATAAAAAATTTAGTTCTAGGTGGTTAAAATTTAAAATAGAAAATAATATTTTGTTTTATCCGAAAGAATTTTAAAATGGCTGGAAATAAAAGATGCAAATATTAATCCGATTTCCAAGAAAAGTGAAAGGGGCTAATGTGATGTTTTGCCCCTGCATACAAATGAGTACGGAAGCAGCTGCCCCCACTCTTCCGATGTCAACGAATATATTAGTTGTCTTTTCCGCATTTACATTAAATTTAGAAATAGTTTTCATGACATAGAGAACAGTTTTTTGGTACATTTGTATTTTCATATTCTTGAGGTCTAATAAGTGATGATAAATTTGAGCATTTCACATATGTATTTTTATGGTTCGAAATTCCAAAATTGCAGTTTTTTTTACGTAACTGTTATTTCAATAATTACACTGGCAATTTTTTCCTCCTTTCCGTAGACATGGGGTACCGTGGTTTTCCTAATAAGGTAATGATCACCGTCATGTCCTCTTCAGTGGTCTCCTAGTTTTGTCAAATTTACTGTACGTCGCCCAGGGGTCCAAAAAGAGGACTTTTGACATCTCGTGCTGTGGAGCAGCGTACGTATCCCACGGGAAGATATGGATATTATGTGTTTCCAGCAGGAGCTGGTTCCCTTCCTTCTCTGGCCCAGAGGCTTGAAATTAGGAATGTAAGGCTTTCTTTATATTGCCTTAGGCTTTCATGTGAGTTTCCAAGTTCCGAAAAAAAAAATTAGCAGTGCTGTAGGAAATCTCAAAATAATGATCTTCATTTCGCACATTTTCTTCAATACCTAGAAATGTCATAGGTTTTAACATGTGCGCTTGTAAATGTCAAGAATTCATATCTAAGCAGCCCATTCTCATTTATTGCGGATCCATTTTTCCAGTAATTGTTACGCTTCACATAAAAACAACTTTATTTTTTTCACCTCAAGGCTGAAAGATAACAGCTGGCTTGATGTCTCTTTGCATAATGTTTAAGCTTTCCATGACGCTCTGTGATTAACAGATTTTGGTTCTGGCTAACGTTCGTTTTGTAAAAAGATCTAGAACTTTTAATATGTACAGTAGCTTCTGTTTCCTCCAAAAGATTTAGTATTTTTCTATATATCTTGCGTACAACATGGGAATTGGTCGTTAGGATTTACGCATATATACACATGCAAACACACTTCGAACATTTGTTTTTTTTTATTTCACGACAGACTTCATACACAAAATCGAACGTACATGTTTCAATAAACACCAGTGGGGAAATTCGGTATAACCAGTCCCGGTATAATCCGGTGCTGTTAGCCGATAGGACGACTTACCGTGACAATGCCTTAAAATGTGCAGTAAAAAATGGGAAATTGGGTGAAAAATGTGGCTTATTACACTTAGTGCTTCATCCGTGATACATTGAAGATTGTCTGGTATGCTGCATCTAATAGCCCAATCACGCTACGGTTCAATACGTTCCCCAAAATATTGTAAGTGTCAATGATTATGGCTTGATAGGAATTAAAATAAAGTACATCACTTCTTACCAAGAAGACATGCTTCCTTATCTGTGAATGTGAGTAGAGATTAAAAGTATACAGAGGCCATGATTGTGCTTTTACCTTAATAGCTGCAATGATTATAAAAAATGAGCAAAGTGAAAAAAAATTAGTGAGGAAACTTCTGACAAGCATTTTCCTTTTATGAACACTTGCATTTTTTCCCCCACCAAAATAAAGCATTTCGGTAAAATACCGAACATTGCTTTTATGAAACGGAATGCAACTTAAGGGGAAGTCTTCTAGAAAATTCCTCGGACGGTTATACTTGTTTTTCACGTTCTGTCCTTTACAGTGAGTTGTATAAACACTTGGTTGACAAGTCTCCATATAGCTTAATCGGCTTGCTGTAATACTTGTTACACATACACTGCATTACAGGGGCGTCGGTCATGGGCGTCCGCTGCAACTTTTCCAGATGGGGGCAAACGGGTATACTCCCACTATCATAATTATTGCTTAAATTTATAGTACCCCTGCGCCCTTATATGGCATAGTGGGGGTTAAATCAGGCAAGCACAGCGAGCCCCAACAGCTGGGGGGGGTTCGGAGCACTGTTAGCCCCACCTTCCCCCCACACACCGAAAGTTTTTGAAATTACAGTTTACACCAATTTCAAAAGGAATTTTGAGGCGATATCATGAAATGGGAGCTTGAACACATCTTTCTTTCTATAGTCAATATTTAGTATTGAAATAACGGACAGTAATAATAAATATCTCATTTACCAATTACTGGCCACTAATTATTCATATCTGAGTCAAAAGTCCAACCTTACTGCAGGCTTCTTGCTAAATTTAATAATCAACTTAGTACAGTCTTTTCATATTAAAAGATTAACTTGGGGTTACATAAAACAATTGTACTGCTCCATTGTCCTTTATTGAGTAAAAGTATACCCCCCCTTTCGTTTTTGGTAGACATTGACCTTTTCATACCCTCTTCAATTTTCTGTTTCTTTCACTTTAGAAGAGCTACTATGGAATAAAAACTGCAAACGTCTTGGGTTTTGTCCAAATCTATTAATCACATTTTGAATGAGTCCATGTTTATTCTCAAAAACCTTTTCTCGATTAACACTCATCATACACAGTCCTGATAAACGTTCATCTGCCATTGTTGACCTTAACCAGGTTTTTACCCTTCTCATAGTGCTGAAGGACCTCTCCACTGTACAGGTTGTTACTGGTAATGTTAGAGCAATAAGAATAGCCTGTCCAATAGAAGGAAATAGATCAGTGTGTTTGAGCAAGCCTTGAAGTCCGTCTTCACATCCATCATCTTGTTTCTTCCTTTCTGACCACATTTCAAACCAAGTGACTGCTTCAGCTTCTAAGTTCTCAATTTTATATAGCTTAATGATCTTTACAAGATGCTTCATGAATTCTTCCTTTATACGCTTCGCCATTTGTAGTGCATGAAGTGAAAAGAGGCTAAAAGTTTGCAAATTTTCCGCAGTAAATTGGCTTTCAATGATGATATGATGGAGTCTAAATATGGCACATAAACTGATCTACGAAAATATTCTTATATTGTTGAGACACGAACATTGGAACCGAATTTTTGTCGGCCACACTGTCTGGGAGGGATTAACTGAATGTCCTATTTTTCTGCCAGTTGTTCGACTTTCGAAAAATTTCCTTGCATTGTTGTTCTGCATTTTGTCTGTGGCCATGGAATACACTTAAGAGTTCCTGGACATGATTATAAACTTTCATTACATCAAGCTGAACAGCTTGGAGAACTTGTGTTACAGATTCCAGTCGTGCTGAATAGGTTGAAATTATAATCAGACAGACGAGAAATGTTGCTGTACTTGAAGCAAATTCCAACTGATGAGCTTCTTGGCGTGTTTTACCTGAAGCTGTAGTGGCCAGTATACATAACTGATCAAAAATCTTTAAAAAGTTATTGGAAAAAAACTCTAATACTTTTATATTTTGCAGTCGAGCGTGTTTCACATAGTAATGGCACACTTGGAATAAGACATTTTCTTTGGACTCTCACGAAAAAACTTAAATTCTCCAGAGCTGCCAAATCAGCTTTGGGAAATTTTGCACCAGTGCTTGCCAAATCAGCTCTAGAGAATTTTCCACAAACACTGACACCACCGCCGCAAACACACACACACACACACACACACACACACACACACATCTTGACCTTTGAATGAAATTCGTTACTTTCGTGACCATTTTCTGATTTCGGGACTTTTTCGTGACTTTCACTCTGTTACAGTGGCCTTATCCAGGGGATCAAGTGAGCCCCCAGCGGACGCCCATGGCGTCGGAACTATTTTTTTATTTTTTGACCACGGGGGCAAGATATATTCATTCTTTTTTCTTTCTTTTTTTTTTTTTTTTTGGTCAGATCATAAAATGTATTGTGGTGTAAAATAGGACGCGATGGCATCATTTGAACAATATGTAGATAAAACGTTTATATCGATAAATTCCAGATTATTACAAAACTTGTATTTCATATTTATATAATAGGGTTTTTCGATATGAAACATTTTACTCACATTGTAAGCAATGTTAAACTGTACTGATTTGAACACCTTCACTTTAGTATGAATTCCACAAGAACCGCAGCTCTTATGTTATATAACGTACACGTAAAAATATATCATTCCTTTCTTCCCGTCCTCCTCCTATTTTCTTTCTTTAAAGAAGCACTGACTTTATTATACCTGCACTTTTTATAAAAACACAATACTTTTCAGGATAACTACTTTCTTTAATAAGACTAGTACTTTCTAAGACACTTTTTTTAATCCTGCTGATAACTATAAGGCTGGTACTTCGCAATTTGTTTTCTATCTCTAATACTGGACAAGCCACCAGGATAACTTAACCTCTGTCTCAAGAATGGCTTTAAAACATTTGGAGTTCTAGATGGTTAATAATTAAAATAGAAAATAACATTTAGTTACTCAAAAGAAATTTTTGATGGCAGGAAATTATTATTTTTTAATTATTTATTCAATTGTTGATTCTGGACATAATAAAAAGGAAGAAAACTGAGGGGGGAAATGGTGATGTTTCGCCCCTGCATGCAAATGAGTGCGGGGACAGCTGCCCCCCTCTGCCCACGCGGTTTCGACGCCACTGCTGCATTACCCTTCATATCCGGACACCAACATGTTAGAAATAGTTTGTATTTACAGAAAATTTGATATCGTATGTTAAAACCTTTGGTCCTCATGACGGCCTGTAGTCTTCACGGAATACTATGCAACTTTTTTGTTTTTCCCTTATTTTTTTTTTTTTTGTCAATTGTGACGTACTACAGAGGTGACGCACGTGTCAAGATGGCAAGTAGTAGTTATAAGCTCTTGTCAATGTAGCTAATTGGGAAAGCATTCGGCTCCGGAGAAGAAGGTTTCGAGAGTCCGCCACCGGCAAAATTCGTGTTTTCACAAAATGCCCGCCGATGTGTTCCGCCGTTCGTGCTTGAAAGCAGTGAACAAATTGGATTATCTCTTATTCCCCGCACCCGACGATCCAATTTGTCACAGGTATTTTCTATACATTTCAGATCAGGACTCTGGGTTAGCCAGTCCAACTTTTCGACACCCATGTCCTCAAACTAGTTTGTAATAACGCTAACAGTGTGATATGGTGTGATGTACTCCTGATATAGACGTAAGGGCCTTCTCCAAAGTACTGCCACAACGTTAGAGGTGCATGATTGTCCAGGTCGTTTAGGTAGTGCTCAACATTTATGGTTTTGTCCAAAACGACAAATGGACTCAAGCCGAACCAACGACAAACGGACCCAAGCCGAACCAACGACAAACGGACCCAAGCCGAACCAACGACAAACGGACCCAAGCCGAACCAACGACAAACGGACCCAAGCCGAACCAACGACAAACGGACCCAAGCCGAACCAACGACAAACGGACCCAAGTCGAACCAACGACAAACGAACCGAAGTCGAACCAACGACAAACGGACCCAAGCCAAACCAACGACAAACGGACCCAAGCCAAACCAACGACAAACGGACCCAAGCCACCATCTGCATCCACCAAATTTCATTGTCGGGATGATATAATCCAAAAAGTACCTTTCTCGCGGAATCTTCCACACCCCGAAACGACTACAAGACTGATAGATTGTGTACTGCAACTCGTCGGCACAGTTTTTCATTGGTCGACAGTCCAAGATCGACGTGCCATATACTACGTAAATCGGCATGTGGCATTCGTCGAAGTGATTAGCACCTTGTGGATGGCTGCTTGACAGTAGTAACTCATGTGTGCAGTGTCTTATGCAGTATATTGGTGCTGACATCAATCTCAATAGTCTCATATAGGGTTCGCGCGATTTGAGACAGTCTCGAGTTTGCGTTATCAACTGACAATCATTTTAGAGCTCTCCTGGCAAGTCCTGTTAGCTTCAGAGGTTTACCGGGTCGTTTCTTGGAAAATTCATCCCCAGCCCGATGCCATTTACATAACACATCCCCAACAGACGACTTAGGAATCTTCAATGCCGCTGAAATGTCACGTATGGAGCGATTGCTTATGTGGGCACCCTATTACCAATCTGCGCTGGAAATAAGTTAACTCTGTTTATCGAGGCATTTTGCATTCACAGTTATGTTATTGTCTCATCATAGCCCTACTAGCATATTTGTAGATGGGTCGGTGACGTGGTGCTTCCGTAGACACCCAAACACCGGACACCCTGTTATTGATAGGACCGAATTCACTATCAATAAGGGGATATCTGGACATTAATGGTAAGGCAGTGTCTTTCATCAGAGGAAATGAGTAGCGAAGCAGAATTGTTCATGGTTTTCCCAAGGCTTTCCATCAGCGTAAGAGGAATTAGAGGTCCCCACGACTTTATTTGGCGAGCCCGACCCGTTTCAAATATTTAGCACTCTGCCCAGCACGGCCTGTGAAGTGCTATTTTGTATTATTTTGTCTTTCTATTATATTTTATTAAATTGCGAAAATTAAATAAGGAAATGAGATATTACTGAAATTATTTAGTTGAATGTAAGCCTAAAGATATTAACTACATTTTAGCAATTATCGAAGAATGTAACCTTTAGAAATAGAGAAAAAAGAAAACTAAGTGTGTTCAAAATCTCCCTTTCTCTGAACTAGCAAGCGTTAACACTACATCCGTCCCGGTGGAGCAGTGGTCTAAGCGATGGCTTCTGATCATTCGTCCGAGATGGGTCCGGGTTCGAATTCCGATGGGGAATGGATGCCGTGTTTATCTTACGGCACTGGCTCTCTCCGTTCCCTGGAGTCAATAGCCGTAAATTAGGGACAGTCGACTGCTTACAGTATAGCTCATTGAGTTGCTCACGGTGGTCGTCAAACTCTTAATGAAAAAATAACACTACCAAAGTCAATCCCTATACAGGTTAGGTACAGGAGAAACAACCGATGTCTTCCCACTCTCTCATAAAAACACACGCACAGCACCCCACTGCAGTCCAGTCCTTCACAACGCACACACATCACTTGTTCGGGGTCGAATTTCTTTGTAGTCAACAATTCCCAAAGTGGTTTTACCATCTTAATACTTACAGATGGCAAAAACACTGTGAGTGCTTCTCCTCGCATCTGTGATTACTTCCTGGGATATGTCACAGTAGTAAATAAAGCCAGCAAAACAGTTAAGCAGACCAGGAAATCGGGAAACACGACTTTTTCTTTTTTTACCATTGATATAAAAAGAATTGATTGACTTGGCCTGGCCGTAAGTGTCTCTGAAAAAGTCCGGTCCGTCGCTTTGTTAAATTACCTGTATTCACTTTAGAGGCCCTTGCAGACCCCTACAGTGAATACAGGTAGTTTTCTAAGTATTTTTATGGAGTATATATCAGCACTCATTTCCTTCTGATTTTCTAATCACTCGTCAATATCGAAGAAGCAGTTTGTGACCGAATAGGAAAGAAAATACCAAACGAAAACTCTTCAGATTTAAAATGAACTTACTGAAGAAAAAAGCCGAACGAATTAATGACAAATTTCTTTTGAATGCAAAGCGGGTTTCTGTTTGTTTGCTTGTTCAGGAGCTTAACAACCGCCACGAGTAAGTATTAGGGTTATAAGTAATCGTTCGCCTCTTATTTTGGCCACTGATTCTAGGGAAGAAAAAAAGCAAGTGCCATTTGAAAAGCCTTATCCGGGACTCGAGCCCAGGTCCAACCCGGACAGTTTGTCAAAAACCAGCGGCTCAGATTCCTGGGCAACCGCAGGTGGAGGAAAAAGTTCACCAGCACACATTTAAAAACATATCAATAAAAATTAAAGAAAACCGAGAACGAGAGAGAAGTATTTTCGAGCTGTTTCTGAAACACTGTTTTGAGAGAGAACACAGTTTCCGTTTTTTTCCCGTAAGAAAAAAGGAAAGCAAAAGAAAAAGAAGAACAGGTTATTTGCATTAGTTATTTCATTTTTCTACTATTCGCAAAACTTTCGTCATTTATAAATCAAAGCGATTTTGTGTGCAACAGCGTTCTTCTAATACACTTTAATAAATACAAAATTAGTTTGGGCATATGTTAGTTTTAGAAGTTGTGCTTATTTCCAGATTTACTGAAGCTTGTCAATGTTCGTATTCAAAACACGTTCTTCTGATATCAGTCAAAAAAAGAAAACATTGAAGTAAATATAATCAATAGGCCAACATGCAGGATTTCCTGTCACTTAAAGGCTCTTTTATCGTTGTTTTTAAGAAAAAGATATTTCATTTTATTTCGGTTTCTAGAGTAATTCATTCATACGCAACAATTCTTTGCCTTACTTAATGTCTTTCGTTTCTTTTTCTGTTTTGAAGAAATGACTGATATGCAAGTTGTGGTTACTAGTCTGTGACAAAGTATCAGCAACGTTCTGAAATAATTTGTCACGGCAAACATTTTAAGCTGTTGAAATACACGATACCCCATTAGGAATAGTAATAATAAATAATGCGTGACTTTTCCGCGCTCATTTATGAAACTGGAAATTTGTGAAGTTCTCATGCACACGTGTACGTGAGCTCATCAATAATATCCGCGGAATTAGCAGTCCCGAAGGTACCTGAAACATTTATAGTGTTTCCAGATGTGTGGAATAAAATTCATTATTATTCACGTATAAGGCATACATGCATTAATCAGTTAATTACAATTTTTCCTTAAAGGTCCGTTGGAGATAAAGAATGAACGCGAATATTGTGTCCTTGTAGCTTGGTTTTACTGCAGTATACACGCGGTTAGCATTATTACATTGCAGTGTTTGAATGGCCGCACCGATGGCGCATTGGTCTAAATTCTGGCTTCTGACTATTGACCTGAGATGGGTTGGAGTCCAGGTGAAGCATGGATGTTATTCTTGTATTTCGGCACTGGCTCTCTCCCTTCCCTGGAACCAGTGCCCCTTAATTAGGGACGGGCGACTGCTTACAGCTCAGTGTGTCGTTAAACCCTGGTCACCCCCAAACAAACCAAACCAAGTACTTCAGTGAGGCAATTTCAAAGGTAAGGTAGATTTTAAAATGTGTGTAACTTCTCATAACAGAACCTTTTGAAAGCCCTAGTGACTACGAATGCCGGCCCATAAAGTTAATGTTCATTCTTTATTTCCACTGGATCTTCAAAGAACTAGTTGATTGATTACTGCGTGCGCGCAACTACGTCGACAACCTATTTTATTGCATACATTCACTAACACTGGGAAATTCTTTCAAGTATACACATGCAGCCCCGGTGGCGCAGTGGTCTAAGGCGTTGGCCTATGATCATTCGTCCGAAGGGGTCCGGGATTCGAATCCCGGTGAGGCATGGATGTTGTGTTTGTCTTACGGCACTGGCTCTCTACCTTCCCTGGAACCAGTGACCCTAAATTAGGGACGGGCGACTGCTTATAGCTCATTGAGTTGCTCACGGTGGTCGTTAAACCTCCAATCAAAAAAAGTATACACATACTGCCGAAGCTTCACTGTTACCGCATACGCTTCAGCCATGGGCGTATTTGAAAAAACAATAAAAATAGATAAATAAATAAATAAAACCTTAAATAATTAGTCCCACTATCTGGCCCAATCTCTTTAAAAAGATAACCGTGTTGGTATTTCATCGCAGTCGCTAGTTTGATCGCATTAACAGGTGCTAGTAACCAAAGGCAGAGTTGTAACTAGGGAGGGATTTTGACGGTTTAAACCCTTCCCGAAATGTTTAAAATGCCTCAAAAATAAAATAACTGTTTTATGAATTAAAAAAAAAATTATAGGTAGTATCACATGCAAGTCAGTAATTAATTCATACACTCGGCGTGGATCAGGAACACCAAACAGAAGTCATCGCTCTTTCCACGTTAATAAGGTGAATCTTTGGTGAATCCCCAGCATTGTGCGGGGCTCCATGAAGCAACCTGCCAAGTGGTTTGGCAGTAAATCACATGTGAGTCTGGAGAATTCGAGGCCGCTGTGCTAGCATGTCCGGCGCGTAACTGCAAGACCCTGGGTTCGATTCTCGGTGGCGGCCGATGAGAATTTTTCCGTGACTCACTTATTAACGTGGAAAGAGCGATGACGTGTGTTTGGTGATGTAAGTCAGTATTTGAAAAATGGAGAGTATTAAATATAAAGATTTCGTGGGCAAATAAAATGTGACAGAGAAAAAACTCAATAGCATACAGTGAAAATATTTTTTTCAAATTCAGACCCCCCTCCGAAAGTTCTTTCTGGCTACTTCCCTGACCAGAGACTCAACCAAGATAGGGTTTTAAGGATTAAAACCTCCTCCAGAGACCTGAGTTGTTTTTTTAATTCGCATTAGTAGTGCTATTTTCTAACTCTTTGTCTCAGTTTGATTCCATTTTTCTCTCCACTAAGCACTCCTAAGGTAAAACTGGAAACATTATTCGGTCCCACATTGTCAAGCTCTCTGTACGTAAACTGACCCTAGAGCACAGACGACACAATTACTCGACTTTTCCCACTGGCCATATATCTCATTGAGACAAAAAGTGGAATGAACTTGTCCTTGTGAAGCCATCTAACCAGGGTCGGCACTTGCATAATCATCTAAGTTATGACCCACTAGCTGTTCTAACCCATTAGGGTCTAACCTCCTAGCGTAGGACAGCATGAAGGGATTTTAGGATTTTCTTTTACCGGCCACTCGACACTGAATTTCATCCGGGAAAGTGGTTGTCTGTTATCAAGCTTCCAAATCCATGATCACCATTCCTCTTTTCTAGAAGTAATTGAGCATTCAATGAAACATACCACCAGAACAATAAAAATAAAACGCAGTCGTCATTGGCCATTCTGGCGGGAGATACTCCGAACAGAACAGATACAGTTTTTCAATATACTGACTTTATATTATAATCGTCCTTGTGATGAAGTGCCTGCGTTTTTATTTTCTGATTATTACTAATGGAATTATTTCATCTTCTTATTATAAATTGCTCTGTACTTTAATCCGCTGAATAGTGATACTTATTTTGATTATACATATCAATTAAATATCTAGTGATACTAATTGGCGAAAAAAAAATTTCCTCAAAGATATCAATAATATATCGATATTACATGCAAACTATCGGCGTATTTTTCATATAGATTTCATCGATGTCATAACGCTCCCCAGAAATAATTCCTAGTTGTGCACCTGTTAGTAACTTGAAGTTTGCTCGCAATGCCTGTTTGGATTTTCTTGAAAGGTGTTAGTAACTGATATTTAATTGTAATGCCTGGATGAATCTTCTTGAAAGGCGTAAGCAACTGAGATTTAATTGTTGATATCTGTTGAATCTTCTTGAAAGGCGTTAGTAACAGATTTAATTGTAATGCCTAGTTGAATCTTCTCGCAAGGCTTTAGTAGCTCATATTCAATTATAATGCCTGGATGAATCTTCTTGAAAGGCGTTAGTAACAGATTTAATTGTAATGCCTAGTTGAATCTTCTCGGAAGGCTTTAGTAGCTCATATTCAATTATAATGCCTGGATGAATCTTCTTGAAAGGCGTTAGTAACTGAGATTTAATTGTAATGCTTTTGTCGGATCGCATTAGATGAAACTATGAATAAAGATTTAGTTTTGATGCCATATTAAATTGAAACTGAACTGCAGTTGCTAATAGCATGTTTTTAGGAGATGGTGGTAATTGGAATTTATCACGTATCTGTTTGGTACTCCTTAGAAAACTTCGGTAATTGAAATTTAACTTTACTGTTCGGTCTCTTTACGAGATATTAACAACTGAGATTTTGAAGAATGATGCTTTTGTCTATTTTTTTTGTCCCAGATGATTAATAAATGCATTTTGGAATTTTCTGTTTGTGTCAGTTCATTTTATCAGTGTCATTTATCTTTTTTTACTTCAGGTTCATTTTACGAAACAATATTACCTATTTTAGAAAATCATAGTCGACTTATTACGTGAAGCCTAAACGTCTTCGTATGGTTTCAAATATGTATTGTATTCTTAAATAACATCTTAAATTTTCTGCTCTGTTAATTATTAATAAATCGCTCATGCTCTGTTAATTATTAATAAATTTTATTTCTGTTCATCCAACATTTTTCGGAATGCAAAGATTGTCCTTTTCTCATCTATTCCACTTACAACAGAAAAGAATGTCCAACATCTGCGAATATCTATATATATTTCATGACATCATACTCCCATAGTTAGAGACATTTAACGGATAAAGGACATCTAGTATGTGTTTCTGTATGCTCTGCTTAAAAAAAATTCAAACCCAAAATTATCGTTCTGTGTCATGAAGCAGCACAAGCATCAGCACATAAAATTGAAGAAATCTCTCAAAATTGAAGATATCTCTCTTTTTAAACCTGGAGGAGAGGGGTTTCCTACCTTAATGAAAGTTACAACAAGAAACTGTTTACACTCAAGAGACACATATAACGTATTAAATCTGTTTATTTTTGTGGCGTAGTAAGTACAAAGATTCGCCAAGCTTTCGCACTCCACTGGGAGGTTTTTTCAAGGCAATGGTAGACATAATTTATACATAATAGACATAATTGTATGTCTGCCATTGCCTTGTAAAAGCCAGTGGCAATGGTAGTTATAATTTTATACGTAATAGACATAATTTTATGTCTACCATTTCCTTGTAAAAGCCTCCTATTGGAGTGCGAAAGCGTGGCGAATCTTTGTACTTACTACACCACAAAAATAAACGGATTTAATGCGCTACATGCGTCTCTTGAGTGTTCACAGTGTGGTGTATTTACAATTCCGTTAAGAAACTGTTTCAAATTTGGAAGATTTTGATCATGATAGTCCCCAAAAGTTCTACGATTCAACGAAATATACCTGCACACAAGCTATTAAATAACTCATAAGGGGAAAGACAAAGAAAATATTTAAAAATCAGTGAGATCATTATTTTTGCTGTCATTAAGTGGTACATGGGGCATATTTTCACGGTTCTGATAATCATCTACTGCTTAAAATGAAACAAGCTCAAGTACAGAATTCATCTTTTGCCTAAATGATTTTTGTTTAAAAGTATTCAGTTTTTATGCATCATTAGCTGATAAATATCTCATAAAATTTCTCAGGGAAGCATCTCAGGAAAAGAACTCATGATCTTCAGACGCGTACCCAGTACATTATAAATCCCACAGTCCAGTTACTACACGAACAAGCTCGTTAGCATTCGCTTCGAAGAGCTGACATCTTCAGGACAAACAAGTCCAGCTGCGGTTATACCTTTCTTTTCCTTCTTGTTTCAATTATTGCATTTTTTTTGTAGATACGATTACTCAATGATCATAACTGTTCGACATTTTGTGCTGTGTGATTGTAGTTAAGAATTGTCGAAGAATGCATGTTCTGCAAAGCTTTGTAAAGGCCAGGAAAGTGTGGTTGTTGGTGAGGTCTTTCCCGGAAGTAACGAGTATGATTAGAGGAATACAATTGTTTCAATCCGAATTGTTCAGCCTCGCGCATGCAACTGCGTTTTTGGTTTATCTAAATTTTATTGCACAATACAAGCATATTGGATCGACAATGATATATTCAGAATGCAATGCTCTTCAGTCACGCACGAAGTGCACTTTAGCAATTACTATAAGAATTTGCCCCTCAGCGGATGATCGCGTTTGCAATTAAGAATCTAGACATCACTTCTTTAATCTTGAAATTATTGAATAGTTTTCTAATTCTGGTATTCTACCATATTGTGACCCCACGAATCACATTATATGAAAACATGAAAACTGGGTATTTTAAAAATGTAATTAACAAAACTTGCAGTTCAGTGGATGTTGGAAGCAAAAATTTGTTACCGTTTAATAGCTTCGTAGTAAATACATGTACAGAAGTATTTCATCAATACTTTTTACAGTAGTAAGAAACAGATCCATAAGAGTAATAGAAATTAAATTCAAGCAAATGAAAATAGAAATAAAAAAGGTAAATGAACGTTTGAAATAATTTATATAAGTTATTCATTAACAAAAATGTGAAATGTTGCATAATACAGAAGTAGAATAATACAGAAGTAAATAAAATTGTAAATCAAAAATAGATAAAAATGTGTTCTATCTTCCGAACTCTAATAGAATCAGAATTCTGTTCTGATTCTCACGATATTAAGGTGGACGTCTAGTGATTTTGCTCCCTGTACTTCCAATGGAAAAAATTTGGACCCTATTTCCTCAGCGAAGAAAGATTTCCCATGCGTTAGAATAAGCCCACTGATAAAAAATCATCCTTACTTAGATTCACTCTTCAACAGGGTGCCAAGTTGCTTCAACTATCCACAGTTTGTTCATGTCTTCTTGGCCCTTAAGATATATGTCTATTGATTTTGGCCCCTATACTTCCAATGAAAAAAATTTGGACCTTTTTTCCTCAGCGAAGAAAGATTTCCCATACATCAAAATTGGCCCACTGATAAAAAAAAATATCCTAACTTAGGTTGTACAATCGGTGTATTTTGCAAAAACACTTTCCTGGACTGTATTAAAGATCAATAACTTTAGTTCGATGTAGTTACGATACTTGCTTACAGGCGGCGTCACTCTTCGTTTCCACTACGCTGAAGTTAAGTTATTGATTTTTAATATAATTCAGGAAACTTTTTTTGCAAACAACACCGATTGTGCAATCTAAGATCCAAGTTAGGACGGTTTTTTTTGTTTTTTTTTTATCAGTATGCCAATTTTGATGTATGGAAAATTTTACTTCGCTGAGGAAATAGGGACGAAATTTTTTCCATTTGAAGTATAGTGAGCAAAATTACTAGACATCCACCTTAAGGGCTAAGAAGACACGAACAAACTGTGGATAGTTGAAGCAACTTGGCACCCTGTTGAAGAATGAATGTAAGTTAGGATGTTACTGTGGATAGTTGAAGCAACTTGGTACCCTGTTGAAGAATCAATCTAAGATAGGATGTTACTGTAGATAGTTGAAGCAACTTGGCACCCTGTTTAAGAATCAATCTAAGATAGGATGTTACTATGGATAGTTGAAGCAACTTGGCACCCGGTTGAAGAATGAATCTAAATTACGATGTTAGTGGGGATAGTAGAAGCAACTTGGCACCCCGTTGAAGAATGAATCTAAGTTAGGATGTTACTGTAGATAGTTTGAAGCAACTTGGCACCCTGTTGAAGAATCAATCTAAGTTAGGATGTTACTGTAAATAGTTGAAGCAACTTGGCACCCTGTTTAAGAATCAATCTAAGATAGGATGTTACTATGGATAGTAGATGCAACTTGGCACCCGGTTGAAGAATGAATCTAAGTTACGATGTTAGTGTGGATAGTTGAAGCAACTTGGCACCCTGTTGAAGAATGAATCTAAGTTAGGATGTTACTGTAGATAGTTGAAGCAACTTGGCACCCTGTTGAAGAATGAATCTAAGTTAAGATGTTACTGTAGATAGTTGAAGCAACTTGGCACCCTGTTGAAGAATGAATCTAAGTTAAGATGTTACTGTGGATAGTTGAAGCAACTTGACACCCTGTTAAAGAATGAATCTAAGTTAGGATGTTTTTTATCAATAGGCCAATTTTGATGAATGGAAAATCTTTCTTCGCTGAGGAAATAGGGTCATTTTTTTCTATTGAAAGTATAGGAAGCGAAATCGTTAGACGTCCACCTTAAGGAAAACATTTTACCATGGCGCATTGAAATTGTTTTTATGTAGAACGTAATGTAAGGATTTAAACAGGACTGCAGCTACAAATTCTGAAGTGTATATATATATTCAGAAATCAGAAAAAAAGGAAGTTTTATTTTTCTCTGAGGTCTCAGCATGAAGCACAAATATCATAAAAATGATGATTTGAATAATGTCAGTTTAATCATTTGGTTGTACATAATGCAGTGCACTAAAGGAATGCCTCATGAGAAAGTCCTATAAATTTCATCATGCACTGAGGTGAATTTTGAATGAAAATATTTATAATTCCCTAGAAGCTGATAAAAGGCAGATAATGTGACAGGATTCTTCGAAGTAGCTGGATATAGTATTTCCATTCTACTTGAAAACATTACTGGGCCGCGAGTGGCCTAGTGGTAAACGTTCGTGATTGCCACGGAGAAACCTCAGGTTCTATCCCAGGCAGGTACCAACGCTCGAACCACTAAATATCCGCCGTGCGTCAGATGGGCACGTTAAACCGTTGGACCCCAGTACTGGCCTCGTGGTAATAAATGAGGGTGTCTTCCTTCCCCTTTCTACCTCGCTTTCGTGACAACTTCCTATCGGGCTCTCTAGCCTAAATCTCCGAGCTTCCTATTTCTAAGGGTTTTTTGAGACCTGGGGTTAGACACTCCTTTCCTAAAATCCTCTACATGTGATCTGATCTTATCAGAAAACATTACTGCATTATTGTAAGTTAAACAGGTTGCGTGTTCTGACGATTTACGTTTAATACCTTGCTCTAAGGTGAAATTTTTTGGGAGTTTGCATGAAAAGTGAAGAGGAAAATTTAACTGAAGACCAAATTTATCTTAACTGGACAGATGCTAGATTCTCATAGGATATAAGACAAAAGAACCGGAAATCGAATGTCGCATCCCCTGTGGCGCAGTGCTTTAAGCGATGGCTCTGATCAATCGTCCGGGTTCGAATCCCGATGAGGCATGGATGTTGTGTTTGTCTTCCGGCGTTGGGTCTCTCCCTTCCCCTGAACCAGTGGTCCTAAACTAGGGACGGGCGACTGCTTATAGTCCATTGAGTTGCTCACGGTGGTCGTTAAACCTCCAATACAAAAAATCAAATGTCTAGGATTAAAATCAGCAGTATTAATTGTTCCCCAGTTGTCGTAAAAAAGAGACAAGAAGTTGCAAACGTCGTTCCGACTGATCTGATTAATAAGTTACGGAAAGGCAGAGATCTTAACATGAAGACAAAAAGGAGGGTTATGGATCAGTTATTTTTCCAACTTGCATTTATGAGGAATTGGTGGGAAGAATGGAACTTCACAAAAAGTGGCATGAAGTTTCTGTATTTGAAATAAGGGGTGCTGCGGTTTCCCTCTCTACAAATAATGTACCTGGCAGACATAAGGATTTCTCATGTCCCTAGTGGAGATGAAAACTACAGCAGCTGGAGTGTTACATAATGGCTACAACAGGTCGTCAGAAAGCTTTGTGATAGAAAGAAGAAGTCGCTGATTAAAAGCATTTTGACAAACGAATTGTGTGATTGTAACTTGTGGTATCATTAGTTAAAAGTTCCTCAAGGCTAACCCAGTGATAAATTATACTCAGTGATAAGTTATGCTCAGTGATAAGTCATCGTTAATTTTCTAAGCAGCTTTTAACCACCGGCTGTTGGTTAAAAGCTGCTTAGAAAATTAACAATGAGACAGCTTTTAAGTTTCGTGCAGTTTCAGTTATACCTCGTGTAGTAAGAAGATAGGAAATTAATAGTACAATTGCAATTACATGTGGTTGGTTCTTTTTTTGTTTAGCTGGGGACCTTAAAGACCACCATGAACAACTCAAAGAGGAATATCAACGTAGTTTTAACGACCATCATGAACAAGTCAAAGAGGAATATCAACGCAGTCGCCAGTCACTAATTTGGGCCTCCTGGTGTCAGAGAAGGTGTAACGCCATAATCTAATATAACTTTCTTTTTTAGTTCCTCTATCTGTGTAAGTTTTAATTCGTTCTCCTTTAAACGATTTCTAACTTAACGCCATATTTCTCTCTCGAGTGAATGTCTTGTGGCAACCTGAATTGAGATCAGCAGTACAATACCATATGAGTTCAACAGAGGTAAGAACGATGTTTACAATGTATGCTTACTGGTTTTCGAGCTGGGTTGTTTTTTAGTTGGCTTTGGTCATATGCTTCCTAGTTAATTTCCGTCGAATTGCTGTTCTTGGTTGGTGAATTCTGCTGTTTCAGGTTAAATGTTTTGAGTTACTATAATTAGACGCTTTAAGTCACCCGTTAAGAGGTTTGCTCTTGTTAGTGATCGATTGGATTGTTATCTTGTTTTGAAGATAAAACTTAAAGTTTAACGTTCTTGGTGATTAATTCTGTCACGTTGAGTGTTTGAAAGATACTGAAAAGTCTTCAATGTATTGAGAATTAGTTGTATTCAGAGTCATAGTACTGGATGATTCATTGATGAGTGCTGACATTTAAAGTACCTAAAGGAATCTAATAAAGACTTTGGAGCCGTAAGTACGAGACTTGTTGATTTACTCGCGCTGGCAAACCACCTGACCCTGCCCTGCAAAAAATATCTTCCAGGCCTTTTTCCAGAAAACTGTTTACTGAAATTTTGAAATTCGGTATTGTTAACCAGGTTTTACGGGGGTTTTATTAATCGAAATTCCTTGGAACCTGTAGGTATTTTTCGTAAAACCAAAATTGCTACCCTTTATTGCGTGTAACGCAAATGTGCACGTTGTAGTAAATGTCTGCCCTAGTTTTATACCAATACAGAGTATAATAAAACACTTACGCCGAAGTAAATCATACCATGCAAATTTTATCCTTTTAAAGAACAAAGGCCAGCCTCTTTGAAATGCCCCACGATCACACACAAAACCCATAACTGCTGTGTGACAATATCTAATTACCTTTTCCGATTTATACAAAAATACAGAATATAAGTAAGCTAATAAAAAATCAATTACGCATTGTGGGATAAAAAAATTACTTACTCCTTAATATAAAAAAAACACACTTAACACAATGTCACAATGTTTTGCACATAGTAAAAATATCTTTTTTTTTTTTTACTCTGTCATAAAAAGGTTTTTCGCTAAAAACACCTTTTAGCTCATTATATTCTGAAGCATGCGCAGTTATGTGCAAACAAGTGTAATACACAACGACTTATCCTCATTGATATAAAAAATTAATTTATTCAATTGATATTTCAATCACATTTTCATGTACATGCATAGGAACTTTTGCTATGGCTGTAAAAAGGAGCCTCAAGTCCTCTGTAATAGCTGCATTCCTGTCACCCAGTTTTTATAAACTAAGACGAAAATGATTTCTTGAAGATTTTACTTATTTGCTGAAAAAGAAAAAAATACCAAAAAGTGCTTTTCTTTTTAATACTACATTCAAAGCTGCCGTCAAAAATTCCTGGCTATTTGTTTAACCAGTTTCATATGAAGTTTCCTCTAAAAATTTTGTAAAATCCATCTACGAGCCTAGAGGGAGGCACTTTTAGCCGTGAGGCACCTCTCCTCCCCCTCCCCTCCGTACTGCAGAGGTTGCGGGGGCTATACGCCCATGCTTACTGGCCATTAAAGCCATTAAGTGCTTAGTTAAGTATTTTTATTTTATTTTAGCCATCCGGAGCACACCATAACTTACGGAATATTGCAATATTCATATTCACGTGACGTTAGTGTTCTGGTGAAGAGCTGACAATTAACTGATACTGTATATTCAACCAAGCACCAAAGAACATTTTAAAGGAAGGGCGCCAGTGTCTTAAGAAAACGCACCACCCAGGACTCGAACCCGGGCCCATTCCGACGAAAGGTCAGAAACCAGAGCTCAGAGGCTGACGCAGGTTAAGATCTGGCAAAGGACGAAACTGACAATATGGCTATAGTTCGTTATCATTTTTTATTGGAGGTTTAACGACCACTGTGAGCAACTCAATGGGCTATAAGCAGTCGCCCGTCCCTAATTTAGGGTCACTGGTTCCAGGGAAGGGAGAGAATCAGTGCCGTAAGACAAACACAACATCCATGCCTCACCGGGATTCGAACCCGGACCCCGTTCGGACGAATGATCGGAGGCCATCGCTTAGACCACTGCGCCACCGGGGCGGCTTCGTTATCTTTGTTTAGAGACTACATGGCTCTCTACATTCACAATTATTACACAAAAGACTGACTCTCGGACTACAATTCGATGTTTTTAATCAAAGAATGCTAGGAAAGGTTTCACATCTTGTAAAATTGTAGTTAGACATTGCTGCTCAAATGCTTTGATTGAAACATAACAGTATATAACTGCAGACATTTGTAAGATAGATTATATGCAAATGCAACGAGCGAAAACTTCATGGCAAGGATAAAATGAATGTCGACGCAGCATTGTCATCATCGACGAATTCGGGTTGTAGAAAAGAAAATTGTTGGCTCTGAAAGAGAAATTATCACCCCCCCTCCCCTCCCGCAATTTTCTCCCCTGTTTGCTTGCCAAGATCCACTAGTGAACTAGAAATGCAAGTAGGTCAAGCTACTGACATTAAATGCATACATAGCGCATGAACAACCTAATTCACTTCCTATCGCCGTTTTTCAGGTTTTCTTTCTTTTCATAAACGCTTTGAAACTACTTTCAGTCCATCATACTGCATTTTTGCGTTAGTAGAAAATCCGGTAAAACGGCTTAACAGCTTGATGAGTTCCGCGAAATCTCCTTATTACCATATTTGCAATGTGTCCTCTGAAATGATTTGAATAACAGAAAAAATAAGTTTCATTTGTATTAATATCTTCTTCGTGCTGACGTGAGAAATCGTATTGCGAATTACAATTGAATGCTTCTCTGCAAAATCAAGCACTAATGGGACTAAAATTTCTTTCAACTTTTTATAAAGTACATGCTCTGTAATTTGAAAAACTTCAGCCTCAAATGCAATAAAATCCAGTACTTGCACGAAAAAAAAAGATAAGAAACGAAAAAACACAGGGAGTACTCCTGTATGAGATTTTGTTGCTATGCATCTTTCCCGACAGTAGCAAAGTAAATCCCAAGTAAATAATTTCGATGTAACGAAAATGGGTAACGGAAGTAATCAAAACCATTGCTGAGACCTGTTCGTGCCACATGCTGTCCCATGAAGTGACGCAATAATATAGTTTGTTACTCAACAATAATTTCGATGTAACGAAAATGGGTAACGGAAGTAATCAAAACCATTGTTGAGACCTGATCGTGCCACATGCTGTCCCATGAAGTGACACAATAATGTAGTTTTTTACTCAACAATATATTTTACTAAACTATCGCCGAGCATTATTTCATCACGTTCTACACGAAGGTAACAATATCACGTTGAAATCTGCGTACATTACGAGAACCTGATGCTAAATGTAATAAAAGCAATTACAAAAATGCAGTTTTGTGTTTTGTCGCTATGAAAACGGAGCTTCGTTAGCGAAATTTGGCTTCTACTCGACTCTCCCCCCCCCCCTCGGGGAGTTCCCCTGCTATTGAAAGATGATGATTAAAAAAAAACGATGATTTAAAATGATGTATAATACGATGGGGTGCAACCTCCTGTAGATATCCTAGACCAAAAGTTATCAGTCTCTCTCACTAACACACTAGCGATTCAGCTCTTCTTTCTATCTTGAGGTCAAATTTTATCTAGCGCACACGCAGATAAACTTTCGTAGCTACATCACATTCCATCGGTGTCAGAAGTCATTTCTTACGTTCGTCTAAATCTAAATGATATGTAATACACTGACGGACAATGAAATTTGCGCACCAAGAAGGAAGCATCGGATTGAACTGAAATTTTATGGACGTAATGATACAGATGAATGATACTCATAATGACAAAAACAGAGCTGCAGGACAATTACACAGGGATCTGAGGCACGCAGTCCGGTCATCTTCAATAGCGCGTCGCACCGCCTCATGCGGCGATACATGCTGCAATACATCATCCCCACACCATAATGCCCGCAGTGGAGGAGGTGTGGCGCTCGATAGCGAGGTTGAGATTGGGCCGTTGACCCGGAGACCTCCATACCCGGACGCGATGATCATCTGTCCCTAAAACAAAGCGGTACTCATCGCTAAACACCACACGTCGCCAGTCTGTGGCGTTCCACGTCGCTCTGGGCTAGCACCACTGCACACGGAGCCGGCGATGTTCCGGTATTAATGGCAGCACACGTAAGAGGCGCTGGTATCGCAGATTCGCTTCCGCGAGGCGTCGGGAAATGGTTCGTGGGCACACAAGAGCCGCTACATTTGCCTGCACAGTGGACAGGGTTCCCGTAGGATCCGTTCGTGTCTGGCGTACGATCCGTCGATCCTCTCTACAGGTGGACCTCCTGGTTCGCCCGGAGCCGCTCCGCCGTGTGGCAGTGCTGTCACGTGTTCATTGCTCCCAACACAATCGGACGGTATGGTCAGAACGATCCACGTGGCGGGCTATACGGCGTGCTGATCCAGGACTTCGGACGCTGACCACACTGCGGTTTTCAGTCCGATGATCAGGCCTCTCTCAAAGTCCGTAATTTGCGTAAATCGACGTCTCTGGCGTCTACCCGGCATTCTTGTCACTCTGTACTCTTGCTTGTGTCGGACGTGCTTTTCGCTTTCATGGGGCATCGACTACACGCCGGTTTATAAGGCTGCTGGTTCGTGATCCCAGCGGCATCACAGGGTGTGTGGTCATGCGCACTCGCACCAAACGTGGATTATTTTCATACCAGCACGCACTCTAGCTATTTGCAAAGTTTCGCGGTTGTAGCATGTTTTCTTCTAGGTGCGCAAATTGCATTGTCTGTGAGTGTAATAGCAATACAAATATTGTTTTCGAAAAACTAAGCAGTCGGAATACTTACTATTGCCACTACCATAGTTTAATAAATATTTACTTTTATAACTCACATATCTTCTGTCATTGGTTTTACGGCAATAACATTCATTAATCCACCTAAGTATCGCTCAGTGTCAGGAATTAGTAAACCTTATTATTTGTTAATGTGATTTAATTCCATTCAATATGTATCGGACTAGGCCCTGTGTGATCATGAGTGAAGTGAATAAATGCAATGTGTTGTACGTAAAGAAATGTATACTCTCGAATCACTCGTTTTATTTCACTCCCACAAAAATCTTGGCATGCGAAAGATGCATAGCATAAATTATCTACAAAGAATACCAGGATACTTTCTCGATTTTTTAACTGTACGAACCTAAATCCGTAACATCACAAAAATACATAAAAACATGTTTTAAACTGAAATTGTTGTTGTTGCATTATTTTGTGATGGAAGACTAGAGAAGCTTCGAATGCGAGCATTTATCATTTGAGAATTACTTTTACTATGTACTTTCTCATGGGTTACTTTTTCAATTACTTTGCAAAAGGATTCAATTTTGTTCCGTGCTTTTTCTGTTACTCAGGAGTTTTGCTGTAGCTTTGCAAACAAGTTACTGTTTGGTTGAAGCTTTTGATTGAATCTGATATTTTTAGTTTGGGAATTTTTATTTTTATTTTTACTCCTCTCACATATTTTTCAAGAAAATCTCTGGTATAGTTCACAAATTCAACAGTAACAGTAAAACCTTAAACAATCAGTAATATTTATGTTTGTATATAGTCTATTTGTTCTTTAATATGTCTAATATATAGTCTATTCGTTCTTTAATATGTTAAGCATCTATTATTAGGTAATGAAACAGAACTCCCGATTTTCTATAACGGTTTATCACTTACTTGTTCCCTTTTAATCTACAATGACTTCTTTTGCTTTTCTCAACTATAATATTTTACCTTTCTTTTTACGCTATACTCCTTGCAATCAGTGCTGCAGTACCATCTGAAAAGCAAATGAGGCAGTGAGCAACGATGCGTGTTTCAAGAATAGCACTTCTCCGTTAAATGCACGGATACATAATCCGCGGAAGACTGACCGCTCTGCCATTTTATTTATGAGCATTTTCAAAAGTTTTGGATCTTCCTTGAAATCAAATGAACGTGCTTTGAGTTCTGTACAAAATACATGCGAAAGGAAAATGGAACGGATCAGAAGTGGGACACGTCCCATTTTCAGGGAGAGCAGCTGGGCGACGTCCCTGCGCGCCCTACCCCGACTGCATCCCCCTCTTGTAGTTATTTTCAGTACACTTTACTCTGTTTTTGTTCAGGTTTTATGGGTCACCGTGAACAACCGTAAGGGCTATAAGCAGTCGCCCGTTCCTAATTTGGGGCCACTGGTTCCAGGGAGGGGATAGAGCCATTGCGGTAAAGCGGACACACCATCCATGCCTTATCCGGGACTTGGGGTTGGGCTCACCGGGATGAACGGTCATAAGCCAGCGCTTAGACCACTGCGCCACCGGGACGGCACACTGCACTTCTAGAGTATGAATATTTCCTATAACACAAGCTTTTTATTTATTTACATATTTTTTTTTAGGGCGAACGCTGCGAGTGTCTTTGCAAGAAAACTCATGAGCAATCCAATTGCTACAATAGGAAGAATTTCTGGAGCAATGTAAATCTCTTTTGATATAGCAAGATGACTGCTCCATTTGCAGCTTTTTAAAGCAGGTAAAAGTTCTAGTGATTGAGAGATTGTTACCGCATGGATAAGCTCTTAATTGACTAAGCCCCTCCAAAGGAATGTTTACTTGACATAATTTCAAAACACACATAAACACGCGTAATTGTTTGATTTCAGGCTCTCTTTTTTTTTTTTTTTTTTTCCATTCTTCGAATTCTGTTGATTACCGTTTTATAATGTTTTTGCGGAAATGTGTATAATTCGCAACATGTATATCGTCATACTTGGCATTCTCTACTCATTACAGCAATGGCACGACAAAGAAAATTGCTGCTGCCCTTGGTTTCAATCTTGCTTTTTATTCAAATAATCAATCAAACAGATCGCAGAAATTTACCAATTACACACTAGTGACTTTGTTCATTCCCCATGCCTTCAAAGCTGTTTGAAACCAGTTTCGTGAAACCTGTTATTTTTCTCCCTTAACTTTTAATGACGAAGCTTTCCGAGAAAGCAAAATAATTTTTGCGTTTGACAAGGACCAATCTTGTCAAGAGTTGCAGTGCTCAACAGTGGTAAATAAATTCTTAACGAAACAGGACCACACCTCACTTAAAAGGAAAGGGGGGCGGTGAAAGGTCTTTTTTCGGATTCGCGCAATTTTCCAGTTTGCCACTGGAAACCTAGATATCCTGATAAATATAGATGCACATTGAGCGCCATCTCGAGGATATGCTGTGCATCAGAAAACCCAGAAGGTATGAGGGAAAATTTTAACTACAAATTTTCTGAAATTCACGAGACACTTTCCGTGATTCCTTTCGTGAATTAACGAAGCATATTTCTGATAAGAATTTTACGGATTTTTAGTACGCCAGGAAAATTCTGAATTTTCAGAAACCTTTCCGCAATTCCTTTCGTAGATTAACGGAAAAAACTCCGTTCTCACTTTTTCGGTACCAATATGACGAGAAATTTCTATTATAGGAGCGATTCGTGGGAATATTTGAGGTTACTGTTAAATTTCAGTCGTCTGGTGAAGGATCTGAATTTGAAGCTCTGCAGAGAGATCGGCTATTGTGCAGTGATGTATTCAAGCATCTTTTAGGGGTGCTTAGCCTCCCCGAAAATCCTTGAACGACCCCCCAGGTTTTAGGGAATCTCCCCTTATGTTTAGTCTAATTGTTTTCGTTTATAGCTGAACATTTGGAAAAATTAATCTTAAAAAACTTACGAAAATGAGAAAAAATACTACTACTAATAATAATAATAAACATCCACATGGACTTCAATTTAAAGTTTCTCTCATCCTTCAATAAAGCATTAAACAGTCCTCACTGAAGGGGCAATTTTTCAAGCATAGACAACTCGGACTACTTCCGCAATAAAAACCTTATTCCACAGAGTAGAGGTGTTTTCACTGCAATACATCATCATATTTTGGAAGCTGGCATTTAGCTTCTTTTCAGCCTCCTGGATGCCGGCTTTCTATGCATACGGTTAAGCCAGTGCCGTCTTAACACTTTTGGGGGCCCTGGGCCGTCATATTTTTCGGGGCCCCTGATGTTATATAACGTATGCAACATATGGATTATTACAATATGTGGTTATTTTTTTTATTCATATATGGTATCATTACATTATATACAACGTACGAGAATTATTATATACACCACCATCACCATGTTATCCCTATGAAAAGAAACATTCAATATCCAGTAACTTTTTAAATACCACTTGAATGAAAAATGGTACATGACAAAAATTGTAGAATTCCATGGTGTACGAAATTCATTCACATTTTGTTGCATAGCAAATTACAAGGAAATGGGTGCTGAAAGATATAATGTTTCTTCCAAATTCTACAAATTATTCAACGAAAATTAAATTAAAACAGAAGAAAGAAATCGACCACCGCCGTTTTCAGACAATATGACGCACGGGACAGAAATGCCGATATGGGGCCCCCCGTCATTTTTATGTGTTTAAACATCGACAATTGAAATAATTTATGCATAAGTAGCCCAGGTGGGCAAACCCCTGTGATAAACATACGTGCACTTCTTCGTGTGGACAACACAAATGACTGTTTAAAAGGAAAAAAATTATTCAGAAAAAATGCCATTTGCGCGTGGCCCTCATGGCCCTTGGGGTTCAAGCCTCACCGACACTCGAGATCCGGAGGGAGGTCGGATTTCTTTGTTTCTTATTTTGTCACAAAAGATCCACACTAACGCCTAATTTTCTTCCTACCTCCTCAGGAAATCGAAGCCACGGGCAAGGTTTTAAAAAAAGGCAGAACTTCCAACTTTCTGGATTGATGTTTCTTCTGTTTTTAAATAACAAAACCTGCGGGTGAGTGGTCAAAAAGTTTGACTTTTTGTAACCCCATAAGACTCTTGGGGCGTTGGAGGCCCAGTTCAGTTCGGGGTCCTGGGTACCGGCCCCGTTGGCCCACCCCTTAAGACAGCCATGGGTTAAGCCTCAGCGTAGCTAACATGACGGTAGTGCTTCCAATACCAAAATATTTGCTACCTAATTTTTAACAATAGCAAATTATTAGAAATTGTTCCCATAAAAAGGTGTGTGTTTTTTCTGGCTGTGGGTGGTTTACACTCTGTGACAAAAAATAAATCAATAAAAAAATCGAGGCACCTCAAACTGCCATCCAAACGTTTAGTTAGGTTTTTTTTTTACTACTATGTGCTAATCTAAATAATCTAAAGGAGCTGAAACTAAATGGCAGAGGAATGGTTTACATCATACGTTTTCAGGTAACACTGTAATGATTCATTAATAATTAATCAGGAACACCGTTGTAGTAAGGCCAGGACATTTTTATCGCTCCTAATGTGTGTTTTTTTTTTGGAAGGGAGGGGGGGAGTCTCCAGCACAGCTTTATCTTACTAGCATCCTCAATATTTTACACCATCCCATGGTGAAATCCATGATGCATTACTGAATTAAAGCAATTTTACATTTTTAATCACTTGTATGTGTAGATTTCTTGGAATTTGCATTTGCCATATACGAGCATTTGTACTCTATTTAAAATTTATGTATATATTAATAACAAAACTGTGATTATATGTGTATAATCCGTCAACAAGTTTCAGCCTTCCTCAAAATTTGTAATCCCCCCTCCCCCGGAAGAAACTCCCTGAATGCAACGTTGTTATTGTGGTTAGCATATTGCATGATTAAGACAAAAGCTATTATAGCTATCAAGAGTAAATTTTATATTTAGGAATTTTGAGAAATAATACTATAAAACAGTACATTTCACCTTTGTTTTTTAAATAATTGAAAGTCATTGTCAGTTTAAAAAGATTTCAAGTTCGAAAGCATTCTGTTTCTTCGAAAAATCACGATGAAAAAATACTTAATTTGTGATAAATCCTTCTACAGAAAACTGAAATTATTACAAACATACAAAAAAAATAAGCTCCAACAGAAAATAAAATGTCTAAATCACTCGCATTAATGACAAAAAAGAAAAAATGTCCTCATCGCGCAATTAGTTTTGCTGAGAACGTGGCTCGAATTTCCACGCCTTTCTTGATGAGCGGTTAAGACGCGCGTTATGTGATGAACCAACCCAAGCGACAGGATTATCTGGTGAAAAATTCAGCGGTTTATATTTTGCGAAATTTCTGTACCAATACGGAAAAAACCTGAAACGGACTTTTCTAAAATAAACGAAATTTCTGACTACGGAAAATCTGTGAAAAATACGGAAGCTAAAAAAAACGGACACTTTTAAAAACGCGAATTTCGTTAAATGACGGACACCTACCGGCAACTTTGCTGCACGTTATTTCCAGAAATTTTCCGTGAATTCACACCATTTTTTTTTTTTACAGTGTATGGTGATGTACACTGAGATGCCAGTTTATTAGGAACACCAGCTCTCGTCACAGAAATGGCTCACTCCAATAAGCAAGACGTCACGTGATCGTAGTGTGCGGTATAAATCAGGCAGACCAGCTAGTCAAGCAGTATACAGAAAGGGCAAAACGAGGGATCTGAGTGACTTTTAATGTGACATGATAGTTGGCGCTAGGCGTGTTGTTCAAGCATCTCTCAAACGGCCGTCCTCCTGGGGTTTTCACACACAATCGTAGCAAGGGTCGTCTGAATCGTCACAATTGTAGCAACGGTGCGACGCACACAAAAACTTCCATCAATCGATTAATTATCCGCAGTACGAAAACAGCAGGTGGATCAGAGGAGCCAAAGGTGACTGGTGACATGGCAATCGGCGGTTGTAGCCCATTAGTGACATGGTTCGATACTTGATCTGATCAGAGATGACCTTCGCCACACCCGTGTTGAATTCTGTAGTGATTTGTCGTGTTTGACTCCCGCCGGTTTCTTTTGACTCATCTGATCCAAACGCTTGGAGATGGCAGCAAGATCAACTTAGTGGCCACGTAGTTTTCAAACTCTCAGTCGGCGATCGTCTGCGCTGAAACAGAAGTTAGACTCCTGCAGCAGCAGACCTCTTAGGCCTAATTTCATTTCACTGTTGTGAATTTTCATACTCCCCCATGACTATCTCTAAATAGATAGCTCATCGAATTATCAATTAAGATAAGGAATGTAGACTCGCCACCAGAGACGGATTTATCGCGTTGCCGTCCTTAGGCTTAGATAAATTTGCGGCTCTTACTCCCCTTTGAAATAAAGAATTTGATGGTTACAATTTCATGTAACTCATTCGGATCCGCAAAACAGAATTTTAGGGAGGTGGGTGGGGGTGATGTAGCTTATCCAAAGCAAAATACAAATAAAAATAATAATTTGAAGCTTAAATATAGTGAAACTATAAACAAGAATTTTTCTTATAACAATTAATAACAAAATTTCGTCTATCGTTGACAAAAACTCCTTACTTTTTATTTCCGCCATCAATTCCTAAATTGATTAAATATTTGTTATTAATCAGTTGTTTTGGTAGAAGTTTCTGACTTCATTCAATTCTTTCTTTTTACACCCTTTTTTTTTCTTTTTTTTTTACAATTTTTAATGTTTTGATACATGGCAGCGAAAAAAAAAAAAAAAAAAACCACTTTCAGGCAGGAAAATAGTACCTATGCTTCGCCATAGCTTTCGCTCGGCAGCTAAGGATACCGGTTGGCTGAAAACTAATTGACGCTTTGTCTCCAGAACACTGATTCTGTTTGCAATTTTAATACATACGGTTCGTTGTGTCATGTGTCTTTTAATGCAGTGAAGTAATAAATAAATCTTGAATTTGAAATAAAAGCGAATTTTGCTACATTATTTAAAATTTTAACAGTATCGGAATTTCGAAAATTGCCGGGTTTTAAGAAAGTTCTAAAAAGATAAACATATGTTTGCCTATGGATTTTCAAGTCGAAGAGGAAGGGGATTACGAGAATTCCGAAACAAAATCTTGTATACATCAGTTTTCGGAATAGATGTTAGGTTTCCACTTTTATTTTAAAAATTTCTTTCATTATTTTTATGGGCTTTTAACAAATTACTAATTTTTACTATTACTAAAATTCGCCGCCCTTAAATTTTGCCGCTGTAGGACCGGGCCTAGTCAGCCTATAGGGAAATCCGTCTCTGCTTGGCGCTGAATATGACGTGGCACCATTCGTCCCGCAACGAGTGTCTAGTACTGCACCACTGCAATCTTGAGCGACAATGTGTTGCGGTGAGTGGCAGTCGTCGCAATGGCTGGCAAGAGTGTAAACCTGATTCGGCCAATCTGTGATTCACGGTCAGTGTAGATATGGGAATGTCTATAGCTGCTTGTACCCAGAGCCGGATTAAGGGGTCCAACTAGGCTATAGCCTAAGAGCCCACTATCACCAAGGGCCCAGGAGACATAACTATACACCGCAAATAATGATATAATACACAGCTTATATATTTATACAGATAGAGAGGTAAAATAGTTTTAGTTTTGTCTCGTATGATTTCCACTCGATCGCAAACAGTGGCTTGAAGACGAACAGATTTCAAGGCAGTGACCCACTAACGGTAAATGTTTCTATCGCTGTGCACAGTGCGGTCGGCAGATAGTTTCAGCTCTTCACTACCATCTACCCATACTGTACCTCCCTGCTTGCACTTAATGAGTGAAATCCACTGTGGCTACATATTGCATAACAAAAAAAATGTACCAAGAAAAGTTTACTGTATAATGCTAAATCATTAAAAATTTCAAGACAAAATCTAGGAATCTTAAGCTTTTAACTCAGTTCTTGTGAGAACAGTGGAAAATACAGTGACGTTTTATAAAGACTGCAGGTCATTTATTAGTTTGAAGAATGCACTACAAACACTCATCGTCAAAAATATAGTTGCGCCCAGAAGGAGGTCTCTGATTGCAATGCTACTTGGGAGAAAAGTAAAGGTTACCAGTAACAATAAATGATTAAACATTAAGACTGATATGGGCAATATTTATTGAGATACACGCCAGTAAGTAGTGTCTCTCAGTATGGCGTCGGGCTGTCATGTTTGATCACACAGCATGCCAGACGTCTTGGCATGGACTTGTACAGGTTCCTAATTGTGTCCTGCGATAAGCCATTCCACTTAGCTTGAATCTTCTCACGCAGTTCCTGCAGATTGTGCGGTAGGGGTGGAGTGTGGACAGCGCGTCCAATAGCATCCCAAACATTTTCAATCGGCGATAGGTCTGGCGATGTGGCTGGCCATGACAAAGTGTCAGTGCCTTGACGGCAAATTCTCGAAACAGCAGTAGTAGGCAGACGAGCGTTGTCCTGTTGGAAAATCGTTCCGAAGTGAGCGTTCAGAAAAGGTTGGGCCACTGGTTGCAGGAAATCATTAACGTAACGTTTGGCTGTCAAAGTGCCTGCAATGAATACCAAATGGGATCTGGTATCGAAGGCAATTGCACACCACACCATGACACCAGGGCTTCTGGACGTGTGACGCTCGACAACAAACCGTTCATCTTGGAGCTGACCACGGTGTCCCCACACATGGATTCGATGGTCGTCTCCTCGAAGACTAAAGCGGTACTCGTCACCGAAGTCACCCGCTGCCATTCTGCGTGGCTTCATGACAGTCTGGTACCACACCATTGCAGTCGTTGGCGACGATGCAATGGTGTAAAGGGCAGTCGTCGTAATGGTCTGCGTGCGTGTAGTCCTACGTCGGGCAGCCGTCTGCCAATGGTGCTGGCACTAATCAGATGATGCATGGATGGCACCACTGCTAGCTCAATATCCGCAATCGTGGCTGTTGGGTCATTACGCGCATGTCGGACAACCTGTCGGTCCTCTCTCTCCCTGGTTCGTCTTATTCTCCCAGACCCTTCCTGTCGCTGCTGCGTGCCTTGTCCTATCCACTGCCGCCAACAGCATGCTATGGTGATATCCGCACGACAGGTACGGCGCGCAATACGGCGATAAAACCATCCCGCTTCCCGGAGCCCGATGATGCGGCCACTCTCGAACTCCTCCAACTGCTCGAATTGCTTCCTAACTTTTCTCCGAAGCATACTTCACTTGCAAAGGATGCAACCAATACAACAGCACGAGTCAGAATGGCAAGCACGCGCAACGGGACGACCTTATACAGCCGGTTAGGCACAGCGTACGACCCCTACTTGATTGAGCCACATGCGCGGCCGAGCGTGACACTTGAATCATTTGCATGTCTCACGATGTCAAACCTACCCACCAAGTTTCATTCCTATCGGTTGGTTTCTTCTGGGTGCAACTATTTTTTTGACGATGAGTGTATCAATTATCACAGACATATTGCTACAGTTTCGTGTTTTAACGGATTTCATAATGATTGTTTGTCATAAGTTCTTTGTGAGCCTACTCAGATGTCGTAGTCTTAAAAACCAGCTCAGATGTCAAATGAACCCAGCACAATCAGCTTCAGGGCCGGATTAAGGCCCACCAAGGCCTCAATCTGGCCCTGTCTGTACACCTCGTCGCTTGTCTTCCGCTGTGTATTGTATGGCTGTTGTTGCGGCTTGCCGTCGAATGCTGAGATCGAGGAGTTTCGGGCACCAGCCTTTGTGCACTACTCCCACTACGGTGCGGCGACGCATGTTAATTTCCTTCAACCATCGTCATCCCGATGCGTTTATGCTGCGCCGGCGCGCCGAAACGCAGGGACCAACCAGCCATGCGTAACCATATGATGAAGCCCCTGGTAAAGGTGTCTGTGTGATGGGTGAATTCCCGATGACGTCACTCAGGTATTCTCGCTGCTTATACGTGCTTTCGCCAACGAGATTAATCAAAAGCTGCGCTCCACACGCCCAGGAGCAGACGATCAAATTCACCTACGCTTAGCCGTTTTGTGCTTTTATCTAACTCTCCTATCACGTGATTGGTTCGCAATTGCAATTATTTCCATGTCCACTAATTTGAATGGCGTTATGACAAATGCTTCCTGGTGTGGTGTTTTCTATGTCAGACAGAATCACCGGAGGACCGGACTAGGCTGCCATTTGATGCTGACTTTGGCTATTTACAATGGAGGTTCTCTATCTTCTGATTTAAGGCTTCTTGAATTGAAATAGGAACTACAAAGGATCAAGTGAGACATCGTCGGGCTAGGTGAGATAAGGAGAAAAGGAGAAGATCTCATTGAACTGAAAAGTGGACATCTGTTCTACTATCGTGGGACAGATACCGGCAGAACTAGCGGTGTTGGATGTATAATAAACAAGAAACTCAAGGATAAAGTTGTAGAAGTTGAAAGTTCCTCTGACAGAGCTGCACGACTCGTTATCCAACTCTTGAGAAGATACAAGGCTCAGATTATTCAAACTTATGCACCCACCACAAGTCATCCTGAGAAAGAAATTGAAGAATTTTATGAGGAAATTTGTCAGCTAAATAATAAAGGCAAGCAGCACTTGAAGATAATTATGGGAGATTTCAATGCAAAAATAGGGCAACGGTAACAGAATGAAACTTCAGTCGGTAAATTCGGTCACAGCAACAGAAACCAGCATGGAAATACTCTCGTAGAGTTTGCAGAGGCAGAAGTTTTTTTCATCATGAACTCCTTTTTCAAGAAAAAGCCACACAGGAAATGGACATGGAGACATCCAAATAGGACGATAAGTGAAATTGATTTTATTATGTGTAACAGAAAATTCGTCATCGAAGACTGCAGTGTGCTAAACAAGTTCAACACAGGTAGTGACCATAGATTGGTGAAATGTAAGATGCACCTCAACACTGAACTTGAACGTGGCAAGCTCATAAGACAAACAAAATGCATTGACATAACCAACCTTAAAAAACACCATAATACCTTCAAGTTGGAACTGAAGAGCAGATTCTCTGCTTTAGAAAGCCTAACATCGGAAGAAGTGGATATTTCTGAAGTTAGCAGAAAAGTAACCAAAGCTCTTATGGAAACAGCAACAAAATTAGCTGGGTCTAAGAACAAGTTGCATGTGAACAAATTATCATGAAAAACCAAAATGTTGATGGAAAAAAGAAGAGAGATGAGGACAACTAAAGAAGATGTGACTTCCAAAGTGAAATATATAGAGCTTTGCAAGACAGTACGAAAAAGTATCACTGAAGACGTAAGGAAATTCAACTGTGAACTAGTGAGGAAAGCAATTGAACACAACCAAAGCCTAAAGATAGCAAAGGGACATCTCAGTAAGGGAAGAAAACAGATTATGGCACTGAGAAAAGAAGATGGTTCTGTAACAAGAAATAGAGGCGAAATTTTGACAAGAGTGAAAGATTTTTACTCCAAATCATATGAAAAGGATGATACATGTACTCCAGACATCATGAAAGGTACCAGTACCAGAGTTATTTCAGTCCTCCCAGCAGAAGTTGCACATGCAATCAAGAACATGAAGCTGGGAAAAGCTCCAGGAGAAGATGGAATTACTGTAGACATCATACAAGAAGCAAATGGAGAAATCGAAACAGTACTCGCCCAAGTTTTTACTCGATGCCTTAATGAATGGAAGATTCCTGAGGATTGGAACAACGCTACAATGATCCTGCTACATAAAAAAGGTGACATTGAGGAACTCAGGAACTACAGACCTATCAGCCTCCTATCAGTGGTTTATAAAATCTTCGCTAAAGTTCTTTCACACCGCTTGAAGGTAACACTGGACATGGCTCAACCGAGAGAACAAGTTGGATTCAAGAGTGGCTACAGCACTATAGATCATATCCACGTACTGACAGAACTAATTGAAAGAGCGAGGGAATATGAACTTCCATTGTGCATGGCTTTTATCGATTATGAAAAAGCCTTTGATTCGGTGAAACCATCAGCAGTTACAATGGCTCTGAAATCCTGCGGTATTGAAGATGCATACATTAATATTATTAATAACATCTATGAAAATGCAAGTGCAAAGATTCGGCTGTTTGAAAATACAACACACATAAAAATTGGAAAGGGATTTAGACAAGGTGACACCATATCTCCCAAGCTCTTTAATACCACAATGGAAAATGTCTTTCAATCACTGAACTGGGAAGACAAAGGGATAAGGACTAATGGAGTTATCTACCTCACCTTCGTTTTGCTGATGACGTAGTCATTTTTGCAACTACCCTATCAGAGGTGCAGAGTATGATCCAGGAACTTGCTGACAAGAGTAAAGAAGTGGGATTAAAAATGAACTTTCAGAAGACAAAAGTGATGTGCAATGCTTTTACAAGAAATGAAGATTTATCGATTGATGGAGAAAAGCTGGAGATAACAGATAAGTACGTTTATCTTGGACAGCAGATATCAAGTGAGGGTCACGTTGATGAAGAAATTAATCGGCGTATAAAACTTGCCTGGAGAGCTTTTGGAAGAAACAGCATAATTTTCAAGAGCAATATGCCATTATGTCTTAAAAGAAAAGTGTTTGATCAATGCATCCTTTCAGTGCTTACGTATGGTGCAGAGATGTGGACTTTAACTAAAAGAGACATACAAAGGCTGCAGACAACTCAAAAAAGCATGGAGAGGTGCATGCTTCGTGTAACCAGGAGAGATAAGAAGAGGAACTCGTGCATCCAGAAAATGATAAGAGTGGAAGATATCATGATCAGAGTTAAATCCCTGAAATGGCAATGGGCTGGACATACTGCCAGAAGGACAGACCATCGATGGACAGCCGAAATTTTAGATTGGATTCCAAAGGACAGGAAAAGACCCAAAAGAAGACCACATGGGAGATGGGTGGATGAAATTCGAAAGTATGCGGGAGTAACATGGAGGAGACTGGCACAAGACAGACCGTTGCGGAAGAGGCTTGGAGAGACCTTCTACCAGCAGTGGATTGATAATGGTTGACAATGATGATGATACATAACAGCAGCGTAGAAAATTTTCCAGCGTTTTGCCTTCTTTCTTATTCTCAAATTCTTGACAGCACTTGCCTTTTCTGTTCCTTTCTTTCAAAAAAAAAAAAAAAAAAAGCCGCTCGGTGGCGCAGTGGTCTAAGCGATGGCTTTTGATCATTCGCCCGAGATGGGTCCCGGTTCGATTCCCAGTGAGACATTGATGTTGTGTTTGTCTTACGACGCTGGCTCTCTCCCTTCCCTGGAACCAGTGGCCCTAAATTAGGGACGGGCGACTGCTTATAGCCCACTGAGTTGCTCACGGTGGTCGTAAAACTTCAAATCAAAAAAAAAAAAAAGCGACAAAAAAATGTTTTGACATTTCTTCAAATTTTTTAACTTTTCAGGTAACATTTATGTTAAAACCATGAAAACAAATTGTGTACGCTTTCATGAATTGTGTTCCTAACTCGAAATATTTTCTTGATATTTTAATAAATTATTTTTTAATTCGTAGTAAACTTGTTGCGATCACTTCTTAAAATATCCTGAGTATATTACCATGTTATTCATTCTCAAACTAAAAATAATCTATGTTTTAAAAATAGAATTTATCTGTTTGTTTTTTTCTCCAGGCACCCAAAACCTTAATTTTGTTTTTCCTGGTGGGTCTGATTATTGCTACCTATGTAGACGCCCAAAGAGACGGTCGGCGTCGCACCGGCAGAAGGAAACCTTCCACCGAAAGCCCACCACCACCACAGCCAGAAGCTGATGAAGAAAACCAAGCAGACCCGAAATCGGCACCAGAACCGGAAGCCCCCGCTACAGTGAAATCGTCGGAGCCCGACAGTAGTGCCACACCCACAGAATCAAAAGATTCGCAGAACCAAGCGGGACCTCAGTTCCTCGCTCCCCGTGGGACCAGGAAGCCTCGCCCCGTCCGTGGAGGTGGTGGAGAAGGCAGACCACGACCTACTTTGCCATCTTTCTTTCGCTCCGGAGGATCAGGCAGAACAAAACCATCTTTTGATTTCAGCAGGACCGCTTCAAAATCGGATGAAACTCAAGCTCTGTCTCCGAGCAGCGGTAGCAGCACTTCGACAACAGCGAGACCAGGTCGCGGATCGTCTCGTCGACGCACCAATGCTGCTTCTGCAGCTGCGCCCTCTCCAGCACCTGCCTCTCAGCCAGACGATGACCAAAGCTCCTCTGATACAGGACCCAAGAAAAAGCGATTCGGTGGAGGTGGTGGCGGTAGTTCATCAAGGCAATCCCGAGGAGGTCGTAGAACTACCGCTGCGCCAGATTCGTGAAGCGTAAAACATTTAGAAACATCGGATTCTATCTCGTAGACTGTTTACTCAGAGGCAAGACGATCACAAACTTTTATCACAATTTACTTGCCTCCCTTCAGCCAATAGCTGTCCTACATGTTCGGGATGACCGCGGCAGAGGGGCCGAGTGACGCTGCCATCAGATCCGGGGGAAAAAAGGTCTCAGTGTAATTATTTTCGTGGCTGCGAGTCACCTTTTCGAAAATCATCATCTTTTTAGCATTCATTATAAGTACCAATCATTTCTCAAATATGGGAAAGTAATGTTGACATTAAAAATCAGACTACATTATTTTCTCTCAATTCCTGTCTCAGAGAATGTGATTAAAAACTAATGAAATATTTTATGCAAATAAAGATACCCTAATTTTCTAGTACGTTTTAATTTCATCGTTTTTCAGTTAATGGTATGCGGAAAAAATTTACGTGATAAAGAAGAAATGCATTGTTAACTTCCAGGAGCGTCGCGTTCCCTTTTATGTTGGGTGGAAAAAAGCTTTGCCGCCCCGGTGGCGCAGTGGTCTAAGCGCTGGCTTATGACCATTCCTCCGAAAAGGGTCCGCGTTCGAATCCCGTGAGGCATGGCTGCTGTGTTTGTCTTACGGCCCTGGCTCTCTCCCTTCCCTGGAACCAGTGGCCCAAAATTAGGGTCGGGTGTCGGCTTATAGCCCATTGAGTTGCTCACTGTGGTCGTTAAACCTTCAATCAAAAAAAAAAAAGGTTTTATGTGATCAGCACTGCAAATTTTTTATTTTATTGGAGGTTTAACGACTGCCGTGAGCAACTCAATGGGCTATAAGCAGTCGCCCGTCCCTAAGTTAGGGCCACCGGTTCCAGGGAAGGGGGTGGGCCAGTGCCGTAACACAAACTCAACATCCATGCCACACCGGGATTTGGACCCAGACCCTTTTCGGACAAATGATTATAGGTCATCGCTTAGACCATTGCATTTTTATCAGCGTATGTCACGGCAACAGAAACCAGCGTGGAAATACTCTCGTTGAGTTTGCAGAGGCAGAAGGGTTTTTCATCTTGAACTCCTTCTTCAAGAAAAAGCCACACAGGAAATGGACATGGAGACATCCAAATGGGACGACAAGTGAAATTAATTTTATTATGTGTAACAAAAAATTCGTCATAGAAGACTGCAGTGTGCTAAACAAGTTCAACACAGGTAGTGACCATAGATTGGTGAGATGTAAGATGCACCTCAACACTAAACTTGAACATGGCAAGCTCATAAGACAAACAAAATGTATTGACACAACCAACCTTAAAAAACACCATAATAACTTCAAGTTGGAACTGAAGAACAGGTTCTCTGCTTCAGAAGGCCTAACATCGGAAGAAGTGGACATCTCTGAAGTTAACATAAAAGTAACCAAAGCTCTTATGGAAACAGCAACAAAATTAGCTGGGTCTAAGAACAAGTTGCATGTAAATAAATTATCAGGAAAAACGAAAATGTTGATGCAAAAAAGAAGAGAGATGAGGACAACTAAAGAAGATGTGACTTCCAAAGTGGAATATATAGAGCTATGCAAGACAGTACGAAAAAGTATCACTGAAGACGTAAGAAAATTCAACTGTGAACTAGTGAGGAAAGCAATTGAAAACAACCAAAGCCTAAAGATAGCAAAGGGACATCTCAGTAAGGGAAGAAAACAGATTATGGCACTGAGAAAAGAAGATGGTTCTGTAACAAGAAATAGAGGCGAAATTTTGACAAGAGTGAAAAATTTCTACTCCAAATTATATGAAAGGGATGATACATGCACTCCAGACATCATGAAAGATACCAGTACCAGAGTTCCTCCAGTCCTTCCAGCAGAAGTTGCACATGCAATCAAGAACATGAAGCGGGGAAAAGCTCCAGGAGAAGATGGAATTACTGTAGACATCATACAAGAAGCAAGTGGAGAAATCGAAACAGTACTCGCCCAAATTTTTACTCGATGCCTTAATGAAGGAAAGATTCCTGAGGATTGGAACACCGCTACAATGATCCTGCTACATAAGAAAGGTGACATTGGGGATCTCGGAAACTACAGACCTATCAGCCTCCTATCAGTAGTTTATAAAATCTTCACTAAAGTTCTTTCACAACGCTTGAAGGTAACACTGAACATGGTTCAACCGAGAGAACAAGCTGGATTCAGGAGTGGCTACAGCACAATAGATCATATCCACGTACTGAGAGAAGTAATTGAAAGAGCGAGGGAATATGAACTTCCATTGTGCATGGCCTTTATCGATTATGAAAAAGCCTTTGATTCGGTGAAACCATCAGCAGTTACAATGGCTCTGAAAACCTGCGGTATTGAAGATGCATACATTAATATTATTAATAACTTCAATGAAAATGCAAGTGCAAAGATTAGGCTGTTTGAAAATACAACACACATAAAAATTGGAAAGGGAGTGAGACAAGGTGACACCATATCTCCGAAGCTCTTTAATGCCACATTGGAGGGTGTTTTTCAGTCACTGAGCTGGGAAAACAAGGGGATAAAGATTAATGGAGATTATCTAACCCACCTTCGTTTTGCTGATGACGTAGTCATTTTTGCAACTAGCCCATCAGAGCTGCAGAGTATGATCCAGGAACTTGCTGACAAGAGTAAAGAAGTGGGATTAAAAATGAACTTTCAGAAGACAAAAGTGATGTTCAATGCTTTTGCAAGAAATGAAGATTTATCGATTGATGGAGAAAAGCTGGAGATAACAGACACATACGTTTATCTTGGACAGCAGATATCAAGTGAGGGTCACATTGATGAAGAAATTAATCGGCGTACAAAACTTGCCTGGAGAGCTTTTGGAAGAAACGGCATAATTTTCAAGAGCAATATGCCATTATGTCTTAAAAGAAAAGTGTTTGATCAATGCATCCTTCCAGTGCTTACGTATGGTGCAGAGACGTGGACCTTAACTAAAAGAGACATACAAAGGCTGCAGACAACTCAAAGTAGCATGGAGAGGTGCATACTTGGTGTAACCAGGAGAGATAAGAAGAGGAACTCGTGGATCCGAAAAATGACAAGAGTGGAAGACATCATGATCAGAGTTAAATCCCTGAAATGGCAATGGTATAGGTATAGGTAACTGTGGGTACCATAGTGGTACCCAGTTTATTGCTATAACGAAATACAGACATAGGAGATTCATTAAAAGCTGCAGTACAGAAAACAACAGTGCGGAAAGTAAGTATATCCACGATGCAGCACAACGTTACACAGAAAGGAAATGAATATGCATACGAACAATGAAAGACCTAACGGCATGTCAAACACTATAACACATGTGCACAAATGCATGAAATGTACTATGCTATCATAAATCAACCGAACGGAACTGAATTGTGGTTAGAGAGCAAAACAACATGGAGTACCTCAGCAACTGTATAAAAATAACAAAGGTAACAAACGTACCACTATAATAATCCGCGATAGAGGAAAGCACTAACACAGCAAACACTCACAATTATAGGTAATTTAAAAACAGGCACAAATTCAGGAAACAACAGATAAGATAATGATGAGATAATGAGGAGATCACACAAGTAACGAGACCGATTAGTTGTGAAAACACAGCAAAAACACGCAATTATCGCAAATTTAAAATACATTACATGTGAAACACAGCCAAACACACAAATAAAGCAAATTTACAATACATGACTTGTGAATCACAGTAAAAACACACATGGAAAACAGCAGAATCAACATGCACTAAGTCTGCAAAACCAGGGAATCTGCGAACGGGTTCGCAGATTCCCTGGTTTTGACATTTAACTCTCTTCCTCACACCGATTACTTTTTGATCCTCTAGCATTGAGAGAACAAAAAGTAATCGGTGTGAGGAAGAGAGTTAAATGTCATCGGTAAAAGGATAGAAGGTATCACATATATGCTTCTCAACGAGCTCCTTCAAGGAGGCGAGACGGCGCGTGTAACGTCTCAAAAAGGCTGATACCGAAGATCGGTGGCACACAGAGATTTAAAAAGTGACACATAAGCTTCGAATTGCGTTACCGCTGCATACAGGTCCAGATCAGGTGAGTGAAGGAATTCTTCAGAACCAACAATCGTACGTGCAGGTTGAAAAAGACGTAAAAGTTGCTGTCTGGACAGTGGGCCAGGAACTGGAGGAAACGTATCAACTGCCTGTAGAACCTCAGCATCAGAGAGAGGATTGACAGGACCTGAGCGGAGAAGCATACTGTTTGAAGAAACATCAGGTGGAGAAACACCGGAACCGGAAACCTCGGGAATACTAGATGAATCCTCAGAATGTGGCACAGAAAGTTGTTTTAACTTTTTCTGTTTTACAGCGCCTGCGGAAGTTCCAATCCGCTTCGAAGAAGTAGCTAAGGCGGATGTATCCATTAGTGGATCAGGCTCACCTCCCAAGTCAGGAGACGAGGAAACGAACTTCGCCGAAGAAGCAGTACGTAGCTGAGCTGCCTTAGTGGAGACTGGTACAACAGCCGAGGCTTCAGGAAGATGTTGCAACAAGGGTATGGTAGACAAGGTTGTAAATGGAGATCCGATATCCGAGAGGCTAGGAGAAGAGCCAGACGGCCGATCCGCCAAACCACCACTCAACACACCCGGATCGGAACACTCCGCTGTAGACACATCTGTAGTCGAAGACAACTCTGTCAATCTTGAAGGTGGATGCACAATCGTACGGGTCGGGAGAGGAGGAAAGGCAGCATTGTCCGTGACGGAAATGTTCGTCTGACGGAGAAACGAAGAATTCGCGTCAGGCAAACTACCGGTAGTGGGGATAGTAGAAAGACCAATGTGGTCAGTAGTGGGATGCGAACTTGATGAACGTCCACGTCGAACGCGGTCACAGAAGGCAGTGGTGTGATTTTGTGTTAAACAGTGTGTACAATAGTGAGCAGTGAAAATCTTGAAACTGTACGTTCGTGCGCCAATTTCAACAGTAGCTTCTGTAGGGAAATCCGCCAAGGCATTCTCGGTGGGAAAGACGACCAATAACTGACGGCGAGGTCCTGTAGCATGTGCAAATCGAGTTCCGCGGGGAGCGTCAGAAAGGCGACGGACCTTGCCAACAATTTTACAAACATGACTGACAAGGAGAGGAAGTGCAGTATCCGGCACTTCCTGTGGAACAGGATAGAACGTGATGTTCACTGGTCTCTTGGAAAGAGGCGACGGGATGAGATGGTGTGTCCCAATCGAAAGTCTGTTGGCTAGAAAAAAGTCAGCATCCTCCTTGTGATTGAACTGTACCGAAATACCCCGAGGAGTACGGGAAATTCCTGCAATGGACGCAGACGACACATGTACAGAGAGGGCTTCCATGTAGCGTGGCAATGGAGTATTTGGTAAAGCATGAAAGAGCACACCTCTATCCAGGAGGTTATGGAACTCACGGCCAATCTGCGAATTGTCATCAATCGTTACCTTCACCTTGTATTTGGATACCTGAATAATAGGTGTTGCTTGCAAAAGACCATCTGGTTGAGAGGAATCGGACGTAGAAATAGCGCCTCGTTGCACTTTAGAGGCAAACGACATCCTCGGAAGAGAAGTCTGTTCGGATCCGGCAGGCACAGAAGGCTGTGAGGGAAGAGAAGCCCAGGCCGAAGGCAAGGCAGTAGAATCAGTAGTTCCCAGGGAGGGCACCGAGACAGATGCAGGAGCTGAAGAAGAAAGCGCAGCCAAGTCCAGTGAAGGCACCGGTGCAGGAGTACTAGAAAGTTGGGAAGGCAACTGAGCAGACACATCTGAGGACGAGAGTATGTTAACTTCCATGGACGTGGGAAGTGTGACGTGACGTGCATCCGCCACGCCCATAGATGATAACGAAATACCGAAAGCCGCCATGTTGGCAGCTTCCAAACGTAAACAAACGAGCAAACGATAAGAAAACGGATGAATATGAACTAATAGGAGGGTGAGAACGCTAGAAAAGTAGCTCAAAACGTACACAGTACCTTTAGACAGCCGGGCCACGCAACAGGTGAGTGAGAGACAAGGTATTCCACACTAAAACGCATAAAATATTGGAGCCACCAACACTACGTCTATCACGAACGAGCAATGGGCTGGACATACTGCCAGAAGGACAGATCATCGATGGACAGCCGAAATTTTAGATTGGATTCCAAGGGACAGGAAAAGACCCAGAAGAAGACCACATGGGAGATGGGTGGATGAAATTCGAAAGTATGCAGGGGTGACATGGAGGAGACTGGCACAAGACAGACCGTTGTATAGGAAACTTGGGGAGACCTTCGTCCAGCAGTGGATTGATAATGGTTGACAATGATGATGATGATGATGTAAGTTTCGAGAGTGAATAACGCAGCTGTGGTCTTCTGAATTGCTCCAATGGGATTAATTGTAGAAAAATTTTCAATATGCTAATATTCTTACTTTTAGAATTTAAACTATTCAATCCATAAATATGGACAGCATACAAGTTCTCGTTAAAAAAAATAGCTATGCGCCGTTTTCGTGAGAAGATGGAGGGTAAAGAACTTTACACTCCGTGGAACGAAGATCTAAAATACTTTGCAATTACGAATGAGGCACGAATTATCGGCATTTTATGATTTTTAAATACAACCATGTAATACTCGCAGAAGCTGAAAAGTAATCACTTGATAAAACATTGTAATCAATGGTGCGGAAGAGCATTTGCTCGTTTTGTTCTAGACATAGCGGGTCTAAGCAAGGCCGTCTAGAAAATATGATGCCATGACATTAGAGAAATGAGTTCCCTCTTTTAGTGACGTCACGGGGAAACCAAAGCTTCTGATTGGTTTCCAGCGCTGTCGTATATGACGTCAAGTATGACACCGACGTCTCGGGCCATGTATTTTTTTTTTTTTTTTTGATTTGAGGTTTAACGACCACCGTGAGCAACTCAATGGGCTATAAGCAGTCGCCCGTCCCTAATTTAGGGTCACTGGTTCCAGGGAAGGGAGAGAGCCAGTGCCGAAAGACAAACACAACACCCATGCCTCACCGGGATTCGAACCCGGACCCCTTCGGACGAATGATCAGAAGCCATCGCTTAGACCACTGCGCCACTGGGGCGGCCTCGGGCCATGTAATGATTTTAAAATACAACCATGATTTTTAAATACAACCATGTAATACATGGTTGTATTTGTAACGTCAGTTGTATTTGTAACATGGTTGTATTTGTAACGTCTCCATTTGTAACGTCAGTCTCATGACTGACGTTACAAATGGAGGGAACTGGTCTCTCTAATATCATGGCCTTGCATTTTCTAGACGGCCTTGGTTTAAGGAACTTATCTTCGTTAGATGTTTCATGGAGCTGAGCAACGGCAATTTTTCAGGTGAGCCATATTTCTACAAATAGGGAATGCTGTATTTCACACATAGCTCAACCGAATGTTCGTATCGCAGACATCACACCAAACAATCGGATCACAAAATAGGAAGCGTTAAGAATCATAAGAGTTCTAGTATAAAGAGAATATGAGCTCGTTTGTCAAGACCACAGTCATCTAACTAAAATTAGGAAATTTTGCTTCTTCGTTTATTGGGAATGTAGTGCTGAGAGGGAAAATAGCAGGGGAAAAATTATACAATTATGAAGGCTGAGTGATAAATATTTTTGGTTCAGCTGGGTATTTATTACGTATTGTATAACTGCCCATTGGCGACCGGTTATCCAACAAAAAACAAACAACAACAACAACAAAACATAAACCTATTACCTCATTTTCTAAATCCTTTAGGGCATAACAAACCGAAATTTCTTACCCCCACCTAGTAATCTTAGAAAAACCGATGTCTTTGTCACACCGAATAGATGTCTCTGCGTAAGTTACACTGAATAGCAATTGAATTAGAGATACATGTCTAGTAACGTGTAGCACCACCTTTCGCCCTGATTACGGCGGCGATTCGTCTCGGCATGGACTCGACAAGACACCGGAAGCGTTGGGAAGCCATACGGATCCACGACCCCTGAACAAGCTCCCACAGTTCACGAAGATTTGATGGAGGGGGTCAGAGCCTCGAACATCTCTCTCGATGGCATCCCAGATGTACTCGATGGGATTGAGGTCAGGTGACTTAGCTAGCCAAGGAAGCGAGGTCACGTCGGTGGAGTGTTCATCCAACCATTCGGATACAATTCGGGAGCGATGGCACTGTGCATTGTCTTGTTGCAGGATAAGATCCCTAGTGGGATGTTGAAGACGCATAAACGGGAGCAAATGGTCGTCCAGGATATCCCGGTAACGATGTCACACGTACCAGGGGTCCCATTTCAGTCCACGTAAACAGTCCCCAGACGAAAATGCCACCCCTACCAGCTTGAAGAGTACCCTGCTGGCAAGAAGGATCCATCGCTTCACGTGGTTTGCGCCGTACTCGTATCCTGCCATCTGGATGTACCAACGTGAATCTTGACTCATTAGTCCAGGCAACATTTTTCCACATGTGTAGGGTCCAGTGGCGATGTTCCTGCGCCCATGCTAATCTTTGCGCCGCCCCGGTGGCGCAGCGGTCTAAGCGATGGCCTCCGATCATTCGTCCGAACGGGGTCCGGGTTCGAAACCCGTGAGGCATGGATGTTGTGTTTGTCTTACGGCACTGGTTCTCTCCCTTCCCTGGAACCAGTGACCCTAAATTAGGGACGGGCGACTGCTTATAGCCCATTGAGTTGCTCACGGTGGTCGTTAAACCTCCAATAAAAAAAATCTTTGCACCCTGTGATGTGCGGTCAGCATCTGTGGCTTCTGTACCCCATAGCGAGTAGATGGTTCTGGATGGTGTGGCTGCTTAAACGTTTTTGTGCACCAGCGTTAAATTGCCGAGTGATTTCTTGCACTGTGGCCAGTCTATCCGCTGTTACAATGCGAGCTAGCCGACGATGACCCCGCTCATCCATACGCTGTTGTCCACGGCAGTTGGCCCTTACAGGGATGGTTTTACTGGATTCGATGTACTCACGGTGCACCCGTGACACAGTGGCTCGTGAAAATCCTAGTGCCTGCACGACTTCCGAGATGGAGTGACCCATTCGTCGGGCCCCGACAATTTTTCCACGATCAAATGCGCTTAGATCCTTCGTCTTACCCATACGGCGTCCGACTCTTACTGATTCCCGTCGCATCACTCCTTATATTGTCGGATCGCTGCATACGTCATGTCGTTTCCGTTTACAGGGCCGCCCACAGCGCCACATTTGCATAACGCCAGGTGTCTCTAATTCAATTGCTCTTCAGTGTATATCCTTTTGGGGGATGTGGCGGAGGCTAGGGGAGTTAACGACCAATCTAAGCAATACTAAGGGCTATCAGCAGTCGTTTGTCCCTAATTTGGGGCCACTGGCTACAGGTGAAGGACAGAACTAGTGCCATCAGACAAGCAGCTATTCCTCGACTACAATCGAACGTGGGCCCATCTTAGACGAATCGTCAGAAGCCGTAGCCTCATACCATTCGGTAAAGCAGCGCTGCACCACGCATTCTCTGTAATTATTTCGTATTATTCACTCTGAATATTTGCAATCGTGTGGAATGACAGAGCAGCACCTAAATAAAAACTTTACATCTTTAGCATGTGACTCCCACGTAACACTCTTCTATTTAAAATTGCTAAAATTAAGCAATTTACAGAAAAATTGGTGAAGGTAATTAGTAATAAAGATTTAATAAGTGTGTTAAATGAGAAAAGCATATAATTAGATTTCACACGACTTTTGATAATTTTCAGAATCTTTCCAGTTTGTTTTGACCTAATCCATTCACCGCAAAGACATTTTTCTTACGTAGAACCACACTACATCACTGATTATATTTCCAGATTAAAACAAAGAAACTCTTATAAAACTTACTCCTCTCACTTATTTGTACGCTAGTTCCGATCGCAGACATACATAAACATAAAAAAAAAAAGAAACAGCAACTCATTATACAACGCTTATTCGAATTGCTCCACACCACAGAGGAGGACAGACAGAGGCCCAACTCTCGTGCTTAAGACAGCGCCCCAGTGGTTGGGCATGAAACTACGACAGCGTCTGTCACGTGATACGGTACCAATGGCTATATAAGTAGCACCGCGGAGAGAGTTGTAAACGCGGGCGGCTGATGGCCTAGTAGTCAACGTTCGTGACTGCCACGCAGAAGACTTCGGGTTCGATCCCTGGCAGGTACGAACGCTCGAACCACTAAATATCTGCCGTGCGTCGGATGGGTACGTTAAGCCGTCGGGCCCCGGATACTGTCCCCCCGGTAATAAACAAGAGCGCCTTCCCCTTTCTACCTCGCTTCCGTGTCAGTTTCCTATCTGGCACTCTAGCCCAAATCCTGTAGCTTCCTATTTCTAAGGGTTGTTTAAGACCTGGGGTCAGACACTCCCTTACTAAAATCCTTTACATATGATCTGAGTTGTCAACTCTTGAAAAACAAAAAAAGACAAACAGACGGTTATGGTTCGACATTTTAGTTCCATGTCTGTCCACTGGCGCGCTGTTCTACTGAGGTCTTCGGGGCCAAATTGTTGCCATGTGTCTTTATGGAAGATTAACCTCTGAGTTTCCTGCTCTGTGACTCCACACAATATCCATTCGTGTCCAATTACTTCTTCCCGGTACTACCATGAGTGTCACCGCACACACGTCTTACCGGTCGTTTTGGAATCACTAGAAGGGCCAAAATCTGACATGCAGCGCCATATACACCTCTCTTTAATGGGCTCCAAGGTGTCCTTGTTTGCTACCGCACTCCCGAGGGTTGAGCTCTTAACGCAAATGTAATACAGTGTTTATCCACTGAATCTTCTCGTCTTCATAGAAATGTCGCATATGGGATTTAATTTTAGGCATCTCAAGAAGCCTTAGTAAAAAACTTAGGAGAAGTTTTAATAGGAATTAAACCAAAAATATAACATTGGTTGCATTCCGGTCAGCACACCTAGCACACAATGAATATACGCTCCTATTCGCTTCCATAACTGGCTATAGCATTTCTATAGCATACCCATAAAACTGCAAATCCCAAGTGTTGTTATTGTTATTATTTTTAATCGTGCGGTTATCTTTAGGAGTCGCTTGAACTGCCCAAAGCTGTTAGCAAGGGCAGATTGGGTCGACAAAACCAAGCCGGAAATTTTAGTCTGGTGGTTCACTACAGAAACACACGTACCCACAGACGTACATCTCATAAATTCCGTCATGAAAAAATTCCGTTAACTTCTGGATGAAATAGAACTGCTGAAATATGTACTGTAAAACTTATTCAGTCGTGAACAAATTTTAGCAGCAATTGAAGGGAGAAAGAATTTTAAAAATCCACTCATGATTGAATGTTGCATATCAAGCCATGCTCATGCTCAAAGGGAGTGTTGTACCAGATAATTATATTCATTCTATCACTGACCCTCTACTGCGCATCGGTATTCGTACCACCTCCTTGAATAGAATCCTTTTTAAGTCTAGCATTATTTTGACTCATGAACTACCATTTTGATCCTTGAACCAATACCGATGAATCGTTGTTTCTTTTAAGATAAATGCGGGTGGGACACAGATTATCTCTTTCGAAGAATCGCTTTGTGATCTATGTCTGTGCGTGGATAAAGGTGTGAGGACGATGGACCATCAAAATTGCTGCCTGCTTCAAAATTACAAAAAGAGGGTGGGGCATACCAACGTCCTTTTGGCTCCAAGTCCAAAGACCTACGCTTAACCATAGTTGACTCAATTTATTTGTAACAGTGTGCTTGGTCAGGCGGAAAATTTTTCACTGAAGTACACAGAATATTGCTTTATCATTTTAGAGTAAACGGCCAACATACATACATATATACACTCATCGTCAAAAAATAGTTGCAACAGAATGACGTGTCGGATTGCAATGCTATTCGGGAGGAAAGTAAAGGTTAGGAACAATAAATGATAAAACATTGAGACTGATGCGAGCAACAATTTTTATTGAGCTACACTCCAATAAGTAGTGTCTCTCAGTATGGCGTCGGGCCGCCATGTTTGCTCACACAGCATGCCAGACGTCTCGGCATGGAATTGTACAGGTTCCTAATGGTGTCATGCGATAAGCCATCCCATTTAGCTTGAATCTTCTCACACAGTTCCTGCAGATTGTGCAGTAGGGGTGGAGTGTCGACAGCGCGTCCAATAGCATCCCAAACATTTTCAATCGGCGATAGGTCTGGTGATGTGGCTGGCCATGGCAGAGTGTCGGTGCCTTGAAGGCAAGATCTTGAGACAATAGCAGTACGCGGACGAGCGTTGTCCTGTTGGAAAATCGTACCGAAGTGAGCGTTCGGAAAAGGTTGGGCCACTAGTTGCAGAAACTCATTAACGTAACGTTTGACTGTCAAAGTGCCTGCAGTGAACACCAAATGTGATCTGGCATCATAGGCAATTGCACACCACACTATGACACCAGGGCTTCTGGACGTGTGACGCTCGACAACAAACCGTTCATCTTGGCGCTGACCACGGTGTCCCCACACATGGATTCGATTATCGTCTCCTCCAAGACCACCTGCTACTTTTGACGTCAACAGCGTGTAGCCAATGAAAGAAGACACGTGTCGTGAGTTGGCTTGGAGGGTAGACATTCTGGAAACATATCACTCGTTGCTGTCATGGATAAAAGGAGCGATTCATCAGATTTGCAAAAACGGATGATTATCGGCTTTCGGTTTAGGGCCAAGGTTGGCAGTATTTCTGAAACAGCGCATTTTGCGAACTGTTCGCGGGCTGCTGTAGTTAAAATGTATCGTGATGGGAGAAATGGCACCATTGCGAATGAGCGACGTGAAAACTGCGGAACACCACGTGCTGTTGAAGTGTGAGGTGAACGTTGGCTTCGAAGGTGCCTGAGAACCGATCGACACGCTACAATGGAGCAACTCACTGGCCGAATGAACCAGCGGGCTACACGAAGTGTGTCTAAAACGACAGTTCAGTGAACTCTGCGGCGTGTGGAGCTCCGATGCAGACGGATTGTCACTGTACTTATGCTAACGTAGGTGCATCGGCAGAAAAGGCTTACATTTGCACGGAAGTATCGGAATTGGACCTCCGCTGATTGTCAAAGTATTGCCTTTTCCGATGAGTCACGTTTTCTGCGTCATTGAACGGGTGGACGTTGGCGTATAAGGCTAGGAACATCGGAGAACAAACACTCTTCAACCATTGCTTGAAGAACACAAGCTGGTGTGGGCAGCGTTATGGTCTGGGGAATGTTTTCGTGGCATTCTCTGGATTCACTCATACCTGTGGAAGTCACTATGAACCGAATTCGTTATGAATCCATCCTTGCAGACCACGTATATACCCATACATGCTGATTGTCTTCCCTGGAGCGGATGGGATTTTAGCACAACAACTGGACGTGCCACACCGTTAAAAATGTCCAAGAGTGGTTGGAAGAGAACGATGAAGACTTCGAAGTACTTCCCTGGCCCTCTAATTCCCCAGACATAAACCCAATTGAGCATCTGCGTGACCACCTCGATCGTGTGGTTCGTTCTATGGATCCTTCATAACGCACCCTCCAGCAGCTGTCAGATGCACTGCAGTCAGCATGGCTGCACATATCTGTGAACACCTTCCAGCACCCTTTTGAATCACTCTCAACCCGACTAGCTAGTGTCCGGCGGTTACTCTGGATATTAGCTGGTGGTCACAATAATGTGAATGGACCGTGTAAAAAAGAGAATATAAGGGACACTGCATTATTTTATGGGGCACAGAAGTTTTTACTTGAGAAATAAGCAAATTCAAAATCAAGGAAAATATGTTTTTCTAATAACCGAAGTAGCGCAAACGTAACTACTCACTTTTGCAACATTGCCTGATTCCAAAAAAAAAAAATTATCAACAAAACACTTTTTTAACTTTGATGGAAAATCAAAACAAAATAGCATACACCGAGTGATCACTGAATTACGACCACCCCTGTCAAAAGTGGATGCGGCCTGTTGACCACGTGATTTCTTAGAGGGCGCGATTAGTCCACCAACGTAGCATATATGAGGTGTGAGATGAGCAGTAGTTAGTACAGTACTGAGCGTGATGGGTAAATGGAAGAATTTACAGGACTTTGAGGAAGGGCAGATTGTGAGAGCTCGAAGAGCTGGTGCCTCGATTTCCCAAACGGCTGAACTGGTGGATTCTTTTCGAGCCGTCGTATTTCAAGTGCATCAGGGTTGGCGTGAAAATGGTCAAACAACGACCCGGAGGCAAAACTGCACAGGACAGCGAAAGGGTAATGTGAGAGGTGAACATCTGGTCCGACGAGTCGTATGGGTCCACAGACGCAGCACTGTTCTACAGTTGACTACCCAATACAACAGAGGTCAACTCAGAACAGTTTCGGACAAGACCATGCGTCGCATGCTCGAACGTATTGGGTAAAACAGCAGTCGACCCCGATGACATCCTCTCCTAATCACGGTTCATCTGCGCAAGCATCGTCTGGTGCAAAGATCATGCAAGTTGGACGTCGAATGACTGGGAAGACGTGTGCTAGTCTGACGAGTCTCGTTTTTTACTCCACACCGTGGATGGTCGTGTACGAATTTGGAGAAAACAACATGAGGCATTCGATCCATCCTGCATGGTCTCCACACAGCAAGCCAGCGGAGGCGGTCGTATGGTGTGGGGAACGTTTACCTGACAGGAACTTGGACCCCTATTTCATGTGAACAACGTGTGATTGGTGCCGCTACCGTGAATTGCTTGCTGACTCTATATACACCCAGCAATGTTGCATTTCCCCAGAATGGTGAAGGTGTCTTTCAAGATGACAGTGCGCCGAGCCATGTTGTACAGGAATGGTTTCAGGATCACAGTTAAGACTTCCAGTATATCGATTGGAATCCGAACTTCCCCGATATCAATCCCATAGAGCACTTGTGGGACATTATGGAACGACATATTAGGCATCTGGATACATCAATCACCTCCATACCCGTATTGAAGGCTGCATTACACACAGCTTGGTAGACCATACCTCCCAACTGCTTTCGGCATCTTATTGAATCGATATCACATCGGATAGCTGATGTACTGAGGGCGAAAGAAATATTAGGTAGGTAATCATAATTCAGTGATCACTCAGTGGAGAGTTCTTTAAAAAAAAAGACCCATCCATGTTTTTTGCGTAGGTAGCAAGGTAGGCAAAAATAAACCCTGATTAGGGCACAATATTACATAGATTTCTTTTTCACTTTCTAGGTGCGAAACTGGACATTCTAAAAATCAAGTTTGCATGTAAGGTCAATTTAAATTGTTAAATATTTTTTTAAAATAATAAAAACATTTTCGATAATGGCTCTATCATTCCTTACAGCAGGGTCCGGAGCTCGTACCCTGCTGGCCCGTGTGGTAATCAGGTCTTGAGTAAAGGGGAAAACCACCTCAACAAACTGATCAGGAAACCAGTGGACTACAAATCGTCATCATATCTAGAGGATTTTAGGAAGGGAGTGTCTGACCCCAGGTCTTAAACAACCCTTTGAAATAGGAAACTAGGAGATTTGGGCTAAAGCGCCCGACAGGAAAGTGACACGGAAGCGAAGTAGAAAGGGTGAGGAAGATGTCCTTATTTATTACCGGTGGGCCAGTACCCGGGGTCCGACGGCTTAACGTGCCCATCCGACGCACGGCGGATATTTAGTGGATCGAGCGTTCGTACCTGCCTGGGATCGAACCTGAGGCCCTTTCCGTGGAAGTCACGAACGTTGCCCACTAGGCCACCCGCGGCCCCAGTGGACTACAACTCGAATGCCGTCCTTAAACTCTCCAGGCCTAAGGCGACAGTCCCAGTTTCCTCCTGAGCAGCGCCGGATTAGGGTGAGGGCTAACGCAGCAATAGCCTAAGGACCCGTGTAGCTTAGTTGGAAGAGCAACTAACTCCGGAGTGAGGGGGCGCGATTTCGATCTTCATCACGGACAAATTGGTATTTTTACGCGGTTTAAATGAGGTAAGAAGAAGAGGAGAGGATCTCATTGAGCTGAAAAGTGGACATCTCTTCTACTATCGTGGGACAGATACTGGCAGAACTAGTGGTGTTGCATGCATAATAAACAAGAAACTGAATGATAAAGTTCTAGAAGTTGATAGTTCCTCCGAAAGAGCTGCCTGACTCCTTATCCAACTCTCAAAAAGATACTGGAATCAGATTATTCAAGCTCACGCACCCACCACAAGTCATCCTGGGGAAGAAATAGAAGAATTTTACGAGGAAATTCGGGATCTAAATAACAAGGGCAAGCAGCACTTGAAAATCATTATGGGTGATTTCAATGCAAAAATAGGGCAACAGCAACAGAATAAAACTTTGATAGGTAAATTCGGTCACGGCAACAGAAATCCACGTGGAAATACTCTCGTAGAATTTTCAGAGGTAGAAAAGTATTTTATCATGAACTTCTTTTTCAAGAAAAAAACACACATACGAAATGGACATGGAGACATCCCAATTAGACAAGTGAAATTGATTTTATTATGTGTAACAAGAAATTCGTTACAGAAGACTGCAGTGTACTAAATAGTTCAACACAGGTAGTGAACATAGAATGGTGAGATGCAAGATGCACTTCAACACTAAACTCGAACGTGGCAAGCTCATAAAGCAAACAAAATGTATTGATATGACCAACCTTAAAAATCATCATAATACTTGATGGAACTGAGGTACCGTTCTCTGCTCTAAAGATCTGACATCGGAAGAAATGGACATCTCTGAAATTAACAGGAACCTAACCAAGACTCTTATGTAAACAGCAACAAAAATAGGTGGCACTAAGAACAAGTTACATATGAAGAAACTATCAGGAAAAACAAAAATGCTGATGCAAAAGAGAAGGGAAATGAGGACAAATAAAGAGGATGTAATTTCCAAAGTAGAATATATATAGAGAGCGATGCAAAACAGAGAGAAAAGCAATTGCAAATAATCGAAGCCTGAAGAATTCAAAGGGGCAAAACAGTAAGGGAAGAAAACAGATTATGGCACCGAGAAAAGAAGATGGTACTGTAACAAGAGATACAGGTGAAATTTTGACAAAAGTGAAAGATTTCTAAATAAACTATATGAAAGAGATAATATACCTGTTTCATTTAGAGAAAGGTGCTAGTACATCTAGAAAAAGGAGCCAGTACCAAAGTTCCTCCAGACCTCTCGGCAGAAGTTTCACATGCAGTTAAGAACATCATACGGGAAAGAGCTGCTGGAGAAGATGTAATTAGCGTGGACATTATACAAGCAAGTGGAGAAATAGAAATTACACTCTCCCAAGTTTTCTCTAGATGTCTCAATGAAAGAGAGATTTCTGAGGATTGGAACAATGCTATAGTGATCTTGCTATATAAAAAAGGGGACATTGAGGATCTCAGGAACTACAGGCCCATCAGCCTCTTATCAGCGGTTTATAAAATCTTCGCTATGGTTCTTTCACATCGCTTTAAGGTAACACTGGTCATGGCTCAACCGAGGGAACAAGCTGGATTCAGGAGTGGCTACAGCACCATAGATCATATCCATGTACTGAGAGAACTAACTAAAAGGACGAGGGAGTATGAACTCCCATTATGCATGGCTTTTATTAATTATAAAAAGGCCTTGATTCCGTGAAACCATCAGCAGTTACAATGGCTTTGAAATCCTACGGTATTGAAGATGCTTACATTAGCATTATTAATAACATCTGTGAAAATGCAATTGCAAATGTTCGGCTATTTGAGGACACAGCACCAATAAAAATTGGAAAATGAGTGAGACAAGGTGATACCATATCTCCCAAACTCTTCAATGTCACATTGCAAACTGTCTTTCAATCATTGAACTGGGAAAACAAAGGGATAAAGATTAATGGAGATTATATAACTCATCTTCGTTTTGCTGATGACGTCATCATTTTTGCAGCTACCCCTTTAGAGCAGCAGAGTATGATCCATGAACTTGACAAGAGTAAAGAAGTGAGATTAAAAATGAACTTTCAGAAGACAAAACTGTTGTATTAGGTGTACAAATACGTTTTAAAGCGTTTTAAGACAACGCAACATGCACTTTGAGAAGAAACAACAATACCTTTACGAATCAAAATATGTGCTGTCATTACCTATCACCTTCTGCCATCGGTGGGGCAGTTGACGGATTCCAGCCACGAAGAATACTTCGTTGTGTGACGCGATGAAGTCGTCAACCCATTTTTGCACTTCGTCACATGTACGGAACCGTATAACAGACAAACCATGTTGCATCGATCGGAACAAATGATAGTCTGAAGGCGCTATGTCGGGGCTATACGCCGGGTGCTCCAAAACTTCTCAGCCAAGCGTCAATAACGTTTTCGCGACATGCGGCCTAGTGTTGTCATGTAGTAATTTCACGGTACGCAATCCTTTGCCTGTGAATGAATGTTTCCCACAGATTTCGTAGTTCAATTGCAGTAATTTTTGCTTGTGGTGATTAGCAATAACAGTCTAACCCTGTTCCAGTAGTTCACAATAGGGCACACCGCTCATACCCCACCAGATGCACAGCAGAACTTTCTTGGAGTGAATATCAAGTTTCGTTGTCGAAGGCGTTGCTTCACCGGGTCCTACGCACTGTTTTTTGCGTTTGTGGTTGTCGTACCATATCCATTTTTCATCACCCGTAACGGTTTTCCACAGGAAAGACTTTCTGTTTTGTTTATTCAACAGATTCAAACACTTCATGATACGCTCATCCTTGTTCCTCTGGCTCAGGTCATGTGGTACCCCTTTTCCTTTCTTCAGAATCTCTCCCATTGCGCGTAAACTATTGGAAATAGTTTGTTGAAGTTACCCCCAGTTGTTCAGCTAGTTCTTTTTGCGTTTAAGGCGAATCTTCATCCAGCAATGCTTACAGTTCCTCGTGTGCAACCTTCGGGGGACGCCACTACATTCTCCATCGCTAACATCAAAATTACCTGAATAAGCGGAGAAACTCGAAACAATTCGTTGTTCGGGCATAGGTACGAGATAACACATCCAATCACCGTGATTTTTTTGCATGCGACTGGTCTTCGTCCATGGTCAAGTTTTGAAGCCTTCCGATTCCCGAAATTCCACGTCATTGAGGAATAATCATCCAAAAACTTGCATTTTTAGAGGGTTTTCCTGGTTTTGAGAAGGGGTCGTTTGTTATCTATCTCCTCCGAAGATCTTCAGCCGATCGCGGTAACACTTGCCACGGAGAAAGGGAAAGACATGGTGAGTGACATGAGGTTGTTAACATGGTGATTCGTCATATCGCATAAAAATAATGCCCATTAAAAAACGACCAATTTTAATAAAAATTTAAAATGTCCGCTATATTGCGAGTGACGTCATTGTATTTTGAACTCAAATGAACTGAACTGTATATGTGAACTCAACTCAAGTAAACTGTATAGCAGAGAATCGAAACGATCGTATCGGTTTCCCGAATTACATAGCGTTTTGGTTCTGTTTAGATTGTGTGTGTGTGTGTGTCCTGTGATGCTGACAGTTGTAAATAAATTATTTCTTATCTAGCTGCATCTCCTTCATTACACGAAAGCTGAGTAGCCGAGGATATCTAGAGTCCTCACAAGGTAGGAATTTGCCTTAATGCTTTGAAACTGAACCCGAAACTCTATACCACACTCGGGACAATTAGTTGTTCGGGCATAGGTATGACATGACACATCCGATCACCGTGATGTTTGGCATGCGATTGGGCATCGTCCATGGTCAGGTTTTGACGCCGTCCGATTCCCGAAATTCCGTGTCATTGAAGAGTTTCATTTAAAACTAGATGGCCTTTTACTTGAATGGTTTGACGAAAGTCAGCTCACTAGCATTAATTTAAAAAAATCGTTTGAATTGAAAAACGAAGAAATGGAAAGACTCCTTCTGTTAGCTCAACACTACACTTGCGTAATCTATAATAATAAAAAGAAGTTTGTGTGTGTGTGTGTGTCTGTCTTTCGCGATACAAAATTAAAAACGTGGTTATTGATCTGAGTGTGTCTTTCTGCTTTGTTTACATGCAACCTGATCACAACCAACGTGAATGCGTGAAGGAAAGTAGTTCATGATAAATTTTAGGCATTTCTTCTTAAAATGTTTCGTAATTTTGTTCTGGAAGTCATAAATTTTACGCATTCCTTTTTCAGAATTTGTTGAGCAAAGCGAGGCCGAAGGCCGAGCGGAGCTCTCTTTACAAGACTCAAAATCCGATCACACATCCGATCACCGTGATTTTTGGCATGCGATTGGACATCGTCCATGGTCAAGTTTTGACTCCTTCCGATTCCCGAAATTCCGTGTCATTAAAGAAAAATCGTCCAAAAACCTGCATTTTTGATCGAAGCGAGACCAAAGGCCGAGCGGAGCTCTCACGAGACTCGAGACAATTAGTTGTGCGGGCATAGGTACGAGATGACACATCCGATCACCGTGATTTTTTGCATGAGATTGGACATCGTCCATGGTCGGGTTTTGACGCCTTACGATTCCCGAAATTTCGTGTCATTAAAGGAAAATCGTCCAAAACCTGCATTTCATGGTTTTTTCCGGGTTTTGAGAAAAGGTCGTTTGTTACATATCTCCCCCAAAGATCTTCAACCGATCGCGGTGACACTTACCACAGAGAAAGGAAGGGACATGGTGAATGATATGGGGTTGATATCATGGTGATTGGTTGTGTCTTATAAAAATAATGACCATTAAAAAACTGACTAATTTTAACGATAATTGAAAAAATCAGCTCTCTATATACGAGATTCGGGACAATTAGTTGTTCGGGCATAGCTACGACATGACACATTTGATCACCGTGATTTTTGGCATGCGATTGGACAGCGTCTATGGTCAGGTTTTGACGCCTTCCGATTCCCGAAATTCCAAGTCATCGAGGAATTTCAATTAAAATTATTAAAATTGGTCCGTTTTTTAATGGTTATTATACCTATAGGAGAATGGCAGACATCATGATCAGAGTTAAATCCCTGAAATGGCAATGGGCTGAACATATTGCCAGAAGGACAGACCACCGATGGACAGCCGAAATTTTAGACTGGATTCCAAGGGGCAGAAAAAAAACCCAGAAGAAGACCACATGGGAGATGGGAGGATGAAATTCGAAAGTATGCGGGAGTTAACATGGAGGGGACTGGCACATGACAGACCGTTGTGGAAGAAACTTGGGGAGACCTTCATTAGCAGTGGATTGATAATGGTTGACAATGATGATGATGGTGATTCCCATAGGACACAACCAATCACCATAATACTAATTCCATGTCACAAATCATTGATTTTTTCAATTAAAAAGACACGCGCGAACTTTCCATTATATTTGTTTACATTCCATAGTCCCAATTTTTCACGAAGCAAATTGCTCGAGTTTTTTAGTTCTTTTACCGCCAATTTGAAATCATTTTCGTTCAAACTGAAAAAGAAGGGAGCAGAGCACATTGTGGACACAAGAAAAACGTTAGAATGGACCTTATTCATGTGACGTCAGAAGTGGATTTCTGCTGACCAACATGGCTGCTGATTCAATGTTTTCGCTATTTGATTATCCCTTACTGTTGACTAATTTTTACAATTAGTCAACAGGCTGTCTAACGTCATGGATTTTGCCGAGGAATTAGAGCTATAGGGCGAAGAAGAACAGATTAATTTCTTAGAAGAACAAATCAAGGTTGCAAAAATATACCAAGACAATTTTGTGTTCCATGTTTATTTCGCATGACGCAGGAGAGCATCGCCGTTAGTCATCATGAAGATTTTAATGTAGCATTTCTCGTACACGCTATATTAAATTTTCATGTTCTTATTGTCATACATTGGCGAAATATCTGAAACATAAAATTGAGTACCTTGGTTTGTAAAACAAAAACATTTAGAAGCTCAGGCAAGCACGTAATAAGAAAATAAACTAGGGTTCGAACGCTAGGCAGTCTGCTTTAAAACTAAATGAATGCGTAGCATTAAATAAAAGAGAAATTACAGATATGTTTGTTTTATTCTTTGAGGAAAGTAGAATTTATTTTACACAGCCATTCCTTTAAATGATTTCGTCTTTTTCAGAGAAAAATTAAGGAATGTTTTTCTTTCTTCTACACAACATAGGTTGCAGGATTTATTAGCACAACCATACGATGAGCAAAAGTTAGACATGTCGTTAATAAATTTACGAAAATCGCGATTTTCCTGAACCCTTGCAACGTAACGCCATGTTAAGCAATGGGAAAACGCATGTAAACAAACTGTTGTTGGTCCTCGGCCACGGAAAGGCTTTCCCATGATGCAATGCGAGGTGAATAAGGTCCATTAGCACTGGCAAGCTTTTTTTTTTTTCCCCCGCTTTTGTTTCTTTTCTAACTGTAACTTCTGAAGTCGCGGTCGAGGCCACCAATATGGCATCAGTGACGTCACTTGTCGGTCCGGTGAGTCTTGATGAAAAACGTGGTTCCCGATCTGAGTGTGTCTTTCCGCTTTGTTTACATGCAACCTGATCACAACAAACGTGAAGGCGTGGAGGAAAGTAGTTCATGACCAATTTTAGGCATTTCATTTTTAGAATGTTTCGTATTTTTGTTCTGGAAGTCCATAAATTTTACCCGTTCGTTTTTTAGAATTTGTTATAATAGACGCCTTAATGAGCTTAGATTTTACAATAGCTTCGCTCAAAATTTGCCAACTGTACCCGAGTTATCGGTTAGTGTTGGCGCTTGTCATTGTTCAAACCGTCTAAACCAAAACTCACACGTGCTTTTCGATACAATATTCTCTTCCAAACAAAACAGATCGACGCACATGCTTTTGCAGCACTTTTTCCTTGATGAAATTCGTAACAAATGCGGTGTCGAATAAATGCAGTATCGCTTGCCATCTTCCATCTACCGATGTGCAAGTGCGTTTGACTGTTGGGCAAACTTCTGTGTCACATTTTTTCGAACCAGTTTCGGTCACATGACAAGAACGCGGGTGAATGTCGGATATGTAAATTAGCAGTATACGTCACACAAAAAACGCTTTAAAACTTATTTGTACACCTAATACAATGTTTTTACAAGAAATGTAGATTTATCAATTGATGGGGAAGCTGGAGATAACCGATACCTACATTTACCTTGGTCAACAGATATCAAGCAACGGTCACATTGATGAGGAAATTAATCGGCGTATGAAGCTTGGCTGGAGAACCTTTAGAAGAAACAGTACAACTTTCAAGAGCAATATGCCATTATGTCTTAAAAGAAAAGTGTTTAATCAATGCACACCACATATTTCCAGTGCTTACATGTAGAGAAGAGACATGAACCTTAACTGAAAAAAGACATACAAAGATTGCACACAACTGAAAGAAGCATTTGCATTCCTGGTGTAACCAGGAAAGATCAGAAGACGAATTCGTGAATAAGGAAAATGACGAGAGTGGAAGACATCATGATCAGAGTAAAATCCCTGAAATGGCAACGGGCTGAACATGTTGCCAGAAGTACGGAACATCGATGGACAACCGAAATTTTAGACTGGATACCAAGGGACATAAATAGACCCAGAAGAAGACCACATAGGAGATGGATGGATAAAATTCGAAAGCCTGTCAGAGTAACGTGGAAGAGAGGGGCTAAAGATAGACAGTTGTGGATGAAACTTGGGGAGACCTTCATCCAGCAGCAGTGGATTGATAATAATTGACAATGATGACGATGATGATTATATGCTGTGTATATACACTATCTACCAACAAGTAATTGGACGCCTGTGATAGCAAAGAAAAACGAAGTTTATTCACCTTCAATAGTTGGTGGATCCTCCACGAGCGGCGATTACAGCTGCGCCCCTCCGCGGCATACCCTCAACCAGGCTTTGTACGACGGCTAGCGGTATTTTCTTCCACTCGGCTTGGAGAAGACAGGTCAGTTCCTTCACCGATTTCGGACGGTGGGGGCAACCCTTAAGTTAACGCTCCAACTCGTCCCAGAGGTGCTCGATAGGGTTAAGGTCCGGGCTCTGCGCAGGCCAGTCCATTCGATTAACCCTATTGTCACCATACCAAGCCATGGTGGACCTCGCAACATGACAGGTGGCATTGTCATCCTGAAAGTAACATGGGTCCACCCCGTAAAACTGCCACAACGTAGGAAGCGCATGGTCATCCAAAATAGTGCAGTAGGTCTCGGCGTTGAGTCTACCAGGAATTGCGACCAAGGGTCCCGTGCCATACCAGGAGAAACACCCCCATAGCATAATTCCACCACCACCGAACTTCACAGTTGACACAATACATTCCGGCCGGAGGCGTTGTCCAGGCAGACGCCAAACCCAGACCCTGCCATCCGAACGGTAGAGGATGAACCTTAATTCGTCGCTCCAGAGAACCTGTTTCCATTGTTCAACGGTCCACTGTCGACGTTCTTTGCACCACGTTAGCCGAGCAGCGCTATTGGACTTGGTGATCAATGGCTTGTGAGCGACAGCACGTCCATGATAACCGAGCAGATGGGCTTCCTTACGGATGGTATTCATCGAAAGAACACTCTCCGATGCCTGTTGAAACTCCTCGCGGATGTGGCCCATCGATTTGGTGTGGTTCTTCCGCATTTCTCTGGCCAACACCCGTCGGTCTCTAACTCCCAGTTTTGTGGGTCTGCCGGGTCGGGGCACATTCCGACAGTCACCTCTCATCTTCCACTTGCCAATCACGTAGGCCACTGTCAAATTTGGGTACTTCAACTCGCTGGATATGTCACGTATGGATCGGCCATTTCTGTGATACCCGATGATTACACCTTTCTCGCAATCAGAGAGCTCCGAACTGCGTGGCATCTTGCATGCGACTGGTTGCGTTGTTGTTTCCCACACGATATTTAACGGCGGCGGCCGTGACGTGTATCAGGACCGCAGATATCGTCGATTGCAGGGGTGTCCAATTACTTGTTGGTAGATAGTGTATATACATACGAGGGGTATGTCATGATTATTGATCACTAATGAATAAAAAGTACGAACTGGAGCGTCCCGGGAGGCGTCTCAATCCGTCAGCATAGCAGAGTCTTTTTTACAGATAGAGCACATTGACCGCTCTGTTGCAGCTAGAATAGCGTCTCTCGTTAGGAATCTTTGACCTCTCAAAGGCTCTTTTAGCTTCCCAGACAAATCAAAATCCCAGGAAGATATGTCGGGTGAATAGGGCTGATGATCAAGGATCTCACAATCCATTTCTGCATTGGTGTTGTTACCACACTAGCTGTATGTCATCGAGCATTGTCGTGCAACAAAATCGGCTTTTCTTTCAGAAGTTCAAGTCTCTTGAGGCGAAGTGCAGGTAGTAAGTGGTGTTCCGGGAATTTCTTGTAATATTGTGCATTAACTGTTCTCCTAGAAGGCACAGCATGTGTGAGAATGACCCCAAACCAGTCATACGCAATAATAAGCAACACTTCGACGTTACTGAGACTCTGGTAGATTTTTTCGGTCGAGGGGACTTGGATGTCGCCACTCAGACGATTGACGTTTTAGCTTTGGCTCGTAGCTACGCCCCCATGTTTCATCTACTGTGATTATGCGTTTCAAAAAACTTCACCTTCCAGTCGATCACGATTCAAAAGTATCTCAGCCATATTTTTTCTCTCAGCCATATTTTTTCGATGATGAGCGTATATGAGGAAATCACCGGCTGGCGATTTTTCGCATTCCCAGATGCTTTGTCAGTATCCTATGAGCAGTCTTTGAAGAAATGTGTGCCTCACAAGACAATTCCATGCAAGTCCATTTTCGCTCAGTGTTCAACAATTCCCAGACTAACGCCACATGGCTGTCATCGGTGACCTCGACAGGTTTCCCAGCACCAGAGCGATGTTCAACATCTTCACGACCCATCTTAAAACACAAACACCCACCTTCTCACTGTTGACTATGGCAATGCATTAACACTGCATGCTTCTCGCAATCCCTTTGCACGCTGTGGCGCATTTCTCCCGCTGGCAACCTGTATTTTCAAAAAGAAGTTTGCTCCCTATGCGTGAATTCCATCTTAGTTGCGCTTTCCACATCCGGTTTCTTCAGCTGCTGTCAGTGCGTCTTAGCGGCCAGCGCATACTCACTTTGTCCGAGGGTGGGCGAAGGTGTGAAGTGAGCGCTTCTGCAATGGGAACATCGTTATGACAAGCGAAGAAGTTTTTATTACTTACTGATCAATATTATGCTATGTATTATTACGGTGGCATGCTGCTACGCAATAACACATAGCATGTATACACCGATGAGTCATTACATTACGACATCCTACCTAATAAACCGTAGGACTCCCTTTAGCCCGCAAAACAGCGGTCACTCGGGGTGGCATTGATCCGATGAGGTGGCGATAGGTATCCTGGGGTATCTGGTACCAAAATGTTAACAGCAGGTTCTCAAATTTCCCCTACATTTCGGGGTGGTGGTGATCAGGGGCGGATTGGCCACCGGAACATCGGGACATTTCCCGGTGGGCCCCTTCCGTATATTTTGTCTCTTTCTTTTTACTTTCTTAAAAATGTTTTCAGTTCAGTTGTTTTAAACACAACTGAACCACAACACTTTTTTTTATAAACGAAATACACATAATGAAATTATAACAAGCGGGGAGAAAAAGCAACTTCTATTTTGAAGTGCGGAAATAAATCCCCTCACCAGGCAACTGCTAGAATCCCAACTACAATAGATGGGCCACGTGCGTTTGCGAACTTCCGGGTTCACTTATTAGCTGAGGAACGAGAACGTATGTTGCGAGAGGGCAGGGGTGTGTACAAGATGTTCTATATATTCTCCAAAGAAGGGGGGGTAGTTGATTTTACTCCCGTTGGTTGTAGGAGGCATTAGTGCTGTGCTCATAAGAGCTGAGTTCAGGCTCAATTTTACGAGCACGAGTCCGTCCAAGCCCGAAGTATGCCAGCCCTAGACCGCCCGAGCCCAAAGTATGCCAGCCCTAGACCGCCCGAGCCCGAAGTATGCCAGCCCTAGACTGTCCGAGCCCGAAGTATGCCAGCCCTAGACCGCCCGAGCCAGAATTTTATATTGCAAGATAGAAGAACTTGGGCCCGAATGAGCGAAAAAACTATGATTAATCTGTTTAGGCATTAAAAAAAATCTCCTTTTCCAAACTTCCACTCCTTCTTCCCCATGCAATTAACCGATGTCTTTCTCAACTACGGAGTGGGGGAACGGATGTCTATCTATTTCAATAGTTTCTTTGACCATTCATTTCATCCTGAAATGTTTCGAGGGGCCCAGCATCAGGAAAAAACGGGAGGCTCGACAATCTACGTATATTAACAGCATTGTGGTGGGGGCTGAACAGGGCTAAAAATTTCACTACTTTAGTTAAAGTAGTAAAAATACTCACCCATGTTTGATAAAGTTGCAGAACAATGCTAGATAATGGTCATTATGGGATGTGCAATCCACTATATGACAACACAGAATTCAGAGTGAAAGATAATAATATCAAGAACTTATTTTGAAATAACTGTAAGATAATTTGCGGGGTGTTCGTATACGGTCCCTTTCCCCAGAAATGTTCTACCTACGCAGCCAACGCTCCTTGTGATAACTGACAAATGCTGTAGATGAAGGCATTTACGGAGATATCATTTCAACATGAAGTTGCAAAATGTTTTGTTTACGTTATTTAGTAAGGTGTCTTTACAGCCCGACAGAGACGAGACAGCATAAAAGCACGTTTTGTAATTGAAACACATACGCATATATCATCACTAAATGAAGAATTTGTTCTCCACGATATTTAAAGATCTTGAAATTTCTAACTGTGACTGTCCACAATAGAAAAATTACAAAAATTGCAGTACAAATAGAAAATTCTACAGTGTAAAAGTTCTGTTTTTTTTTTTTTTTGTTGTTGTTGTTTTTTTTCATTTATTTAAATTTAAAAATCATGTCTTATGCGAAAGGATTTTTGGTACAACTCCAACATAATTTTGGTAGTAGCAGTTCCCTCTCTCTCTCTCTCAAATATTTGCTGGAATTTCAGCCCACTTTGTTGAAAATTTAGAAACTGGAAGCTCAAAGGTATGAAAATCAAGATCGTTTTACGATCTGTCAAACATGAAAAGGCTATATAAGCATTTTTTTTAATGTTTAATGTTCTTACTTCAGCGTTCTTAAGAGAAATTTTTAAACAAATGTATACAATGTACACTAAAGTGCCAGAAAAACTGGTACAGACGAGCTTATGCAAAATACATAGCAACGTCGCCTATGCGCGCCCTCAGTTGCGTCCGACAGTGCGTATATAAAACGATAGACCTCCTTGCCAGAGCTGTTTTCAGAGCTGTTTTCGGCATGAGAATGACAAGTAATAACGATTTAAGCGATTTTCAACGCGGTGTCATAGTTGGCGCTCGTGAGATGGGCCATAGTATTCAGGAGGTAGAAACGAAGTTCGGATTTTCACGGACGACCATTACAAGGGTATACCGTTACTACAAGAATTCCGAAAAACCTCCAACCCACGATACCAGTGTGGCCCTAAAAAGACATTGGGTGAACGTGACCACCGTCGGCTGTCAAGAATCGTTTCACGCGATAGGCGTGCAACACTCTCGCAGGTATAATCGGAATTCAATGCTGGAGCCTCAACAAGCATCAGCGTCCGGACTGTGCAACGTACCCTGCACGTTATGGGCTTTGGGAGCCGACGCCCAACTCGAATCTCCTTGATGGTTGCACGACACAGAGCTATGCGCCTCGCTTGGGCACGGCAACACCGCCACTGGACACTTGATGACTAGAAACAAGTAGCCTGGTCTGACGAGTCGCGTTTCCAACTGTATCGGGCAGATGGAAGGATTCGTGTGTGACGCAAACCCCATGAAGCCATGGATTCCGCCTGTCAACAGGGAACTGTACCGGCTGGTGGGAGTCCGTAATGGTATGGATGTGTTTAGCTGGACTTCACTGGGACCTCTGGTACGTCTACAAACGTCTGTGACCGGCCAACGCTATGTGCGCATCCTTTCGGACGAGGTACACCGTTCATGTCCTACATTCATGCTGATGGGTTGGGCCTGTTGCAACAGGACAATGCACCTCCACACAAGTGTCGGGACGCCACATTATGGCTAGAGGAGCATTCATCTGAGTTTGGGGTGCTGCCATTACCACCCAAGTCCCCAGATCGGAACGTGATAGAACACATTTGGAATGCCATGCAACGCGCTATCGAACACAGGAATCCGAGACCTCGGAATACACCCGAATTGTGGAAAACTCTACAGGAAGTATGGTGTGCATTGCGTACAGCATATTTCCAGAAGCTAGTGGAGTCCTTTCCCCGTCGGATTTCTGCAGTTCTGCGCTCCCGTGGGGGACCTACCAAGTATTCGACTGGTGTACCAGTTTTTCTGTCACTTCAGTGTATATTAAGTGTGTCCAAAATTAGAAGCTTCTCCAGCGCAATTACATACATAACTAACCAAACTAGTGATTTGAACCTGGTTATTCGCTTTTTTCACGTCGATTAAGTGAGTTTGCCACGATATTTAAATAACTTGAAATTTCTAACTGTGATTGTCCACAACAAGAAAATTGCAGTACAATTTTTCTAGTAAAATCTTAGCATGGGCCGATGAAAATTTTTCCGCAACACCCACTTCAATTAAAGGATGTCGGGTGTACTTTTTAACCCCCCCCCCACACACACACACACAGACACAGACACACAGTACTGTGCCTGCCACTGTTTCCAGAGCAACTGTACTTTTTGTTTTGTTTCTTAAACAAAAAAGTGATTTTCAGTTGTGATACAATAGTACCGCAGAACTACAACTGAACGGGCCCATTTGCAAAACTTTTCCCAGGGCCCTTTTGCAACCGCCAATCCGCCCCTGGTGGTGATTTAGCGCGAACCAGCTTTTCCAAGTCGAACCACAAATGTTCGATTGGGTTCATGTCAGGTGAATTTGGAGGGCAGGGCATTAACACAGAGTCACCAGCATGTTCCTCAAACCACTCCTTGGCGATTCTGGCAGTATGGCATGACGCATTATCCTGTTGGTAATGGCCATCACCAGCAGGGAAAACAGTTGCTATGAATGGGTGAACTTGGTCTGCAACGATGTTCAGATACCTGACATCTGTCAGGGATTATGCTATTAGGATAATGGGGACTGAAGTGTCCCCAAGAAAATATCACACACAGCATATATATACTGATCTGTGAACTTCACCAGCGCCACCATTCGGTCTCCAGGTGCGCTCATTTCTCTAGGCTGGGGGTGGTCATAATGGAATGGTTCGTCGGTGAATATATATGTATATGCTGTGCACGCACACACACACACACACACACACACACACACACACACACACACACACACACACACACACACACACACATGTATATATATATACACCGACGAGCCATTACATTATGACCACCCCAGCAGAAATGAGCGCGCCTGAAGACAGAACGGTGGCCCTGGTGAAGTTCATAGCGCAGTATATATATACAACCCGAGGACCGGTTTTCGGTTAGTATAGTGTTCTGAGTCCTAATGAGAAAAGCTGCCGATTTATCCGAGTTTAATAAAGGACAAATTGTGATGGCACGGCGCCTCGGAACTACGATCTCGGAAACGGCGCGGCTTGTGGGTTGTTCACGTGCCGCTGTAGTGAGCACGTATCAAAAGTGATGCACAGATGGCCAAACGACGAACCGTCGATCAACCGTGTGTCATCCGCATCTCATTGATGCCAGAGGGGAGCGGAGACTGTCGTGCATTTTTCACAGCGACTGCAGGGCCACAGTGCGACAAATCACCTGCAGCTACAACAGTAGTGATCAGGGCAATGTGTCACAGCACACAGTTCGTCGCAGCCTTCTGCGCATGGGTCTACGTAGCCGAAGACCCAGCCCAGTCCCCATGCTCACTGGACGTCATCGCCAACAAAGCTTGAAATGGGCCCAAGATCATCGACTTTGGACCGTGGATGATTGGAAGAAAGTGGCCTGGTCTGACGAATCAAGATTATTAGTGCATCACGTTGACGGCCGAGCGTGGATACGCCTATTACCAACGGAGGCTATGGCACCTGGATGCACTCTTGGGCTGAAACAGGCCGGCGGTGGCGTTATTGTGCTGTGGGAAATGTTTTCTTGGGACACATGAGGCCGCATTATCCCAATAGCAAAATCCCTGACAGCTGTCGTGTGTCTTAACATCGTTGCGGACCATGTTCACCCATTAATGGCAACTGTGTTTCTTGCTGGTGATGGCCATTACTAACAGGATAATGCGCCATGCTACACTGCCAGAATCGTCAACGACTGATACGAGCAACATGCTGGTGACTTTCTAATAAAGCCCTGGCCTCCAAATTCACCTGACATGAACCCAATCAAACATTTGTGGTTCGACTTGGAAAATGGGGGCCGCTCCAGTGGCGCAGTGGTATATACGGGGTGTCCAGAAATGGACAATCCGTATGAATTGCTCAAAAACAGTTACTCGCACAAGCTGGAAACTACCTGTATGTTTGTTGGACAGTCAATAAAAGTTGCAAAATAGAGTTCACATTTTTTGTTTCGGTTCAAACCAATAGATGGCGCTGTAGGCGCTGGTAAACGTATTTAAGACGAGGCGTTCCGACACTGAGTCATAACGGGTCGCGGGTGGCCTAATAGGCAACGTTCGTGACTGCCACGGAGAATACCTCGGGTTCGATCCCAGGCAGGTACGAACGCTCGAACCACTAAATATCCGCCGTGCGTCGGACGGGCACGTTAATCCGTCGGGCCCCAGGTACTGGCTCCCCGGTAAAAAATAAGGGCGTCTTCCTCCCTTTCTACCTCGCTTCCGAGTGACTTTCCTATTGGGCACTCTAGCCCAAATCTCCTAGCTTCCCATTTCTGAGGGTTGTTCAAGACAGTCAGACACTCCCTTTCTAAAATCCACTGCATATGATCACTAAGCCATAACGTTTGCCAGGATTGTGAGCAGTGAACGAAGCACCCAGAGGTATTGTGAAAATGGTTTATTCTTTGGAACAGTGCATTTGCATTGTGCTCGAATTCTATCGATTGGATCGCGGCCCGACAGAGACGAGACGGAGCTAACAGCGCAAATTTAATGGTCCCGAGGGACCTGATCCGAAAACGATACATACGTTGTTCGAGAAATTTGAAAGGACAGGAAGCATGGCAGATGAACTGGACGGAAACGTTGGACGACGTCGGTCGGCCGTGACAGCCCAGAATGTGCAAGTTGTTCAGGAAATTATTGCAGCCAGTCCCCGAACATCAATCCGCAGAACTGCAAATGCGGCCGGTTTGAAACGGACATCAACGCGCAACGCATTGAAATCTGCCCTCCATTTGTTTCCTTATAAAATTCAGGCGCATCAGCCACTCAAAGTTTCAGCTCTGCAACAAAGAGAGGACTTCGCGATCGCCATGTTGCAGATGATTGATGCCACAGGCATTGATGTTGGATCCATTGGGTTCAGCGATGAGGCGCATTTCCATTTGGATGGATTTGTGAATACACAAAATTGGCACATTTGGGGAACAGACCAGCCTCATGTGTCCGTTCCACAACCACCTCATCCCTAAAGGGTAACCGTATGGCCGCAGTGTCCAGCAGAGAGATAATTGGGCCTTTTTTTATTCGCCAAACGATCACTTCAGCACGATATATCGCATTATTGCAGCAATTTGTGGCAATAAATCACGCCTTGGAGGATCCTCAGCAACCATCGTGGTTCATGCAAGACCCGACCGCATCCGACCCGTGTCGTATTTGAATTCCTCGAAGAACATTTCGACGATAGTCATTGCTCTGTACTACTCACAGGACAACTCTGCAAGAAAAGGAATGGATTGGCCCCTATATTCTCCAGATTCGAATCCGTGCAATTTCTTCCTATTAGGCACCGTGAAAGAGGAAGTGTACCGTAGAAACCCGACCACACCTGCTAAATTCGAACAATTTGTCACTGATGCATGCGTGCCCATTTCAGTCGACATATTGCACAAGGTGGTTACCATTTTCGCTCTTCGACTGTGCCATGTGATTGGGGCTCATGGTGGACATTTCGAACACATTGTGTTTTAATTTTATTGCGATTTGGCTCCTGCAGCGCCATCTATTGGTTTGAACTCTATTTTGCAACTTTTATTGACTGTCCAATAAACATACAGGAAGTTTTCATATTTTGCGAGTAACTGATTTCGAGCTATTCATCCTTAAAGTTAGGGTGTCCTTTTCTGGACACCCGTGTGTGTGTGTGTGTGTGTGTGTGTGTGTGTGTGTGTGTGATCACCAGCTAGTATCCAGAGTAACAGCAGTGTGCAGCGCGGACAGCAGCTAGCCGGGTTGGGACTGACTCGATAAGGTGCTGGCAGGTGTTTACAGGTATGTGGAGCCATGCTAACTGCAGTGCATCTGACAGCTGCTGGACTGGAAGATGCGTGGTGAATGATCCATAGAGCGAACAACACGATCGAGGTGGTCCCACAGATGCTCAATTTGGTTTAAATATGGGGAATTAGGGGGCCAGGAAAGTACTACGAAGTCTTCGTTCTCTTCCAACCACTCTCGGACATTTCTAACTGTGTGACACATCGCATTGTCGTTCCCGAAGATCCCATCCGCCCCAGGGGAGACAATCAGCATGTATGGGTGTACGTGGTCTGCAAGGATGGATTCATAACGAATTCGGTTTATAGTGCCTTCCACAGGTATGATTGGACCCAGAGAATGCCACGAAAACATTCCCCAGACCACAACGCTATTATGTAATGAACATGTGCATACCAAAACATACTGTTTCGTCAATGTGCTTACTATATATATATATATACATTCCCAGGGCATAATGCAACCACACCATCTGATTACGGGTCCACAGTGGACTTGAAAGTGCTCATGTTTTAATTTAATGTATACATATTTTAACTGTAATTTTTTTTAAAATCGTGTAAAGACAGCAAACTGTGTTATTAATATCCTTCAGCACGAATAAATTGACTTCCTATGATGCCCCCACCAGCTTGTGTTCTTCCAGCAATGGTTGAAGAATGTTTGTTCTCTGATGTTTCTCGCCTTATAAGCCAACGTCCATCCGTTCGATAAAGCAGAAAACCTGACACATCGGAGAAGGCAACACTTTGCCAATCGGCGAAGGTCCAGTTCCGATACTGCCATGCAAATGTAAGGCTTTTTCTGCCGATGCACTTTCGTTTGCATAGGTGCAGTGACCGTCCGTCTGCATCGAAGCCCCATACGCAGCACAGTTCGATGAACTGTCGTTTTAGACACACTTCAGATAGCCCCATGGATCATTCGGCCTGTGAGTTGCTCCGCTGTAGCGTGTCGATCGGCCCTCACGCACCTTCGAAGCCGACGTTCACCGTCTCACATCAATGGCACGTGGTGCTCTGCAGTTTCCACATCGCTTATTTACAATGGTGCTATTTCTCCAATCACGATACACTTTAACCACAGCAGCACGTGAACAGTTCACAAACTGCTCTGTTTCAGAAATACTTCCACCCTTGGCCCAAAAGCCAATGATCACCCCTTTTTGCAAATCTGATAAATCGCTCCTTTTATCCATGACAGCAAAGAGTGATATGTTTTCTGATTGCCTACAGCACACCTTATATACCCTACAAGCCAGCTCACGACACGTGCCTTCTTTCATTGGCTACACGCTGTTGACGTTAAAAGTAGGAGGTGGTCACAATAATGTGATTCGATTGTGTATGTACGTATATATACATGTTTTACGTGCCTAATAGGGTGCGGGATGACTTTTGGTATTCAAAACCGCCTGAATCCTCCTTGGAATGGACGCACACAAATCCTGGATGGTGGTTAGTGGAATGTTACACCATTCTTCATGAAGAAACTGTTCCAGGTCCTTGAGAGATGCAGGAGGAGGACAACGGGATCTTACTCTGTTTTCCAACACAGACCACAGAGGCTCAATGTTGTTTAAGTCTGGGTATTGGGAAGGCCAAAGAAGGTGTGAAAGTTTGTCCTTATGTTCCTCAAACCATGATTTGACATTCCGAGCTCTGTGAATTGGGACGTTATCATCTTGATAGATGGCATCCCCTGCATGACACAATGGCTGACCCATTGGATGGACTTGGTCAGCCAAAATGGTTTCATGCGCCCTGTCAGTCATCTGCTCTTTCAAGGTGATCAAGGGACCTGCTGAAAACCACGATACGACCGCCCAGAGCATGATATCTTTAAGTATTATACCCGGGTCATCAGAGGTTTCGTAATAGCAGCTTTGAATATCTTGTTTATGCAGTTCCCTGCGCACTATTTTCGCTGATACTGGGGTCTGGAGATGTAGATTGAGCTCTGCACTAATTTTCGGCACCGTGGTCTTATTTTTATTGGTAACAATCTTCTTTAATGCTCTGCTGTCTTTATCAGTTAGGGTCTTTTTCCCGCCTCTCTTGTGTTTCTTAGACGAGGTTTTGCAAAGGTCACGGTATGCTGTAATGACGCCAGATACAATAGCTCTCGATACACCCACTACTCTGGCGACTGTTGTCATGGAAGCACCAACTAGCCGGCCACCAACAATTAGTCCGTTAAGTCGCTCATTTCGTCGTCACCCTGAAAGAAATTTTGCAACAAGATACTTCAAATGCACCTTAACAGGACCTTGAAGTTCTAAACAAAACTAGTACAATCAAAAAGTGGTGGATATCTTTGCGAATTATTACGTACCAACTGCATTAAAAGTCACGTCTCTGAGTATGGTTTACATCACATGGGAGATGGGTGGATGAAATTCGAAAGTATGCAGGGGTGACATGGAGGAGACTGGCACAAGACAGACCGTTGTGGAGGAAACTTGGGGAAACACACTCACCAACCCGCTTGGCCAGCGTGGTGAGTTATGGCCAAACCCCTCCAAAATGACTCCACAACTTAAATCTTGGCCCTCAGTCTCCGGCAGCTGGAATGTACCTGGCCAAGGCAGCGGCCAGTGCGACATGAAGGCAGAGGGTGCTAAGAATCCCCGGAGGACCGGACTAGGCTGCCATCTGATGCTGACCTTGGCAACGTACAATGGACGCTCCCTATCTTCTGATTCAAGGCTTCTTGAATTGGAAGAGGAACTACAAAGGATCAAGTGGGACATCGTGGGGCTAAGTGAGGTAAGGAGAAAAGGAGAAGATCTCATCGAACTGAAAAGTGGACATCTCTTCTATTATCGTGGAACAGATACTGGCAGAACTAGTGGTGTTGGATTTATAATAAACAAGAAACTGAAGGATAAAGTTGTAGAAGTTGAAAGTTCCTCTGACAGAGCTGCACGACTCGTTATCCAACTATCGAGAAGATACCAGGCTCAGATTATTCAAACTTATGCACCCACCACAAGTCATCCTGAAGAAGAAATTGAAGAATTTTATGAGGAAATTTGTCATCTAAATAATAAAGGTAAGCAGCACTTGAAAATAATTATGGGAGATTTCAATGCAAAAATAGGGCAACGGCAACAGAATGAAACTTCAGTAGGTAAATTCGGTCACGGCAACAGAAACCATCGTGGAAATACTCTCGTTGAGTTTGCAGAGGCAGAAGGGTTTTTCATCTTGAACTCCTTCTTCAAGAAAAAGCCTCACAGGAAATGGACATGGAGACATCCAAATGGGACGACAAGTGAAATTGATTTTATTATGTGTAACAAAAAATTCGTCATAGAAGACTGCAGTGTGCTAAACAAGTTCAACACAGGTAGTGACCATAGATTGGTGAGATGTAAGATGCACCTCAACACTAAACTTGAACGTGGCAAGCTCATAAGACAAACAAAATGTATTGACATAACCAACCTTAAAAAACACCAGAATACCTTCAAGTTGGAACTGAAGAACAGGTTCTCTGCTTTAGAAGGCCTAACATCGGAAGAAGTGGACATCTCTGAAGTTAACAGAAAAGTAACCAAAGCTCTTATGGAAACAGCAACAAAATTAGCTGGGTCTAAGAACAAGTTGCATGTAAATAAATTATCAGGAAAAACGAAAATGTTGATGCAAAAAAGAAGAGAGATGAGGACAACTAAAGAAGATGTGACTTCCAAAGTGGAATATAAAGAGCTATGCAAGACAGTACGAAAAAGTATTACTGAAGACGTAAGAAAATTCAACTGTGAACTAGTGAGGAAAGCAATTGAAAACAACCAAAGCCTAAAGATAGCAAAGGGACATCTCAGTAAGGGAAGAAAACAGATTATGGCACTGAGAATAGAAGATGGTTCTGTAACAAGAAATAGAGGCGAAATTTTGACAAGAGTGAAAGATTTCTACTCCAAATTATATGAAAGGGATGATACATGCACTCCAGACATCATGAAAGATACCAGTACCAGAGTTCCTCCAGTCCTTCCAGCAGAAGTTGCACATGCAATCAAGAACATGAAGCGGGGAAAAGCTCCAGGAGAAGATGGAATTACTGTAGACATCATACAAGAAGCAAGTGGAGAAATCGAAACAGTACTCGCCCAAATTTTCACTCGATGCCTTAATGAAGGAAAGATTCCTGAGGATTGGAACAACGCTACAATGATCCTGCTACATAAGAAAGGTGACATTGAGGATCTCGGAAACTACAGACCTATCAGCCTCCTATCAGTAGTTTATAAAATCTTCACTAAAGTTCTTTCACACCGCTTGAAGGTAACACTGGACATGGCTCAACCGAGAGAACAAGCTGGATTCAGGAGTGGCTACAGCACAATAGATCATATCTATGTGCTGAGAGAACTAATTGAAAGAGCGAGGGAATATGAACTTCCATTGTGCATGGCTTTTATCGATTATGAAAAAGCCTTTGATTCGGTGAAACCATCAGCAGTTACAATGGCTCTGAAAACCTGCGGTATTGAAGATGCATACATTAATATTATTAATAACATCTATGAAAATGCAAGTGCAAAGATTAGGCTGTTTGAAAATACAACACACATAAAAATTGGAAAGGGAGTGAGATAAGGTGACACCATATCTCCGAAGCTCTTTAATGCCACATTGCAAGGTGTTTTTCAGTCACTGAGCTGGGAAAACAAGGGGATAAAGATTAATGGAGATTATCTAACCCACCTTCGTTTTGCTGATGACGTAGTCATTTTTGCAACTAGCCCATCAGAGCTGCAGAGTATGATCGAAGAACTTGCTGGCAAGAGTAAAGAAGTGGGATTAAAAATGAACTTTCAGAAGACAAAAGTGATGTTCAATGCTTTTACAAGAAATGAAGATTTATCGATTGATGGAGAAAAGCTGGAGATAACAGACACGTACGTTTATCTTGGACAGCAGATATCAAGTGAGGGTCACATTGATGAAGAAATTAATCGGCGTACCAAACTTGCCTGGAGAGCTTTTGGAAGAAACAGCATAATTTTCAAGAGCAATATGCCATTATGTCTTAAAAGAAAAGTGTTTGATCAATGCATCCTTCCAGTGCTTACGTATGGTGCAGAGACGTGGACCTTAACTAAAAGAGACATACAAAGGCTGCAGACAACTCAAAGATGCATGGAGAGGTGCATACTTGGTGTAACCAGGAGAGATAAGAAGAGGAACTCGTGGATCCGGAAAAGGACAAGAGTGGAAGACATCATGATCAGAGTTAAATCCCTGAAATGGCAATGGGCTGGACATACTGCCAGAAGGACAGATCATCGATGGACAGCCGAAATTTTAGATTGGATTCCAAGGGACAGGAAAAGACCCAGAAGAAGACCACATGGGAGATGGGTGGATGAAATTCGAAAGTATGCAGGGGTGACATGGAGGAGACTGGCACAAGACAGACCGTTGTGGAGGAAACTTGGGGAGACCTTCGTCCAGCAGTGGATTGATAATGGTTGACAATGATGATGATGATGATGATGATATATATGGGATGTAAGGTCAGGTGATGCGTAACATCACAGCCTCTCCTTGACAAATGTTAACCCCGCCTTCTCGTGGTGCATCCTGTTCACACAAAAGGGGCTCTGACGACCGCCAACAGCGGTATAACTATACCATATACCATCGGGATTAGAGGAAATGCTATCCCACACTCACCAACCCGCTTGGCCAGCGTGGTGAGTTATGGCTAAACCCCTCCAAAATGACTCCCCAACTTAAATCTTGGCCCTCAGTCTCCGGCAGCTGGAATGTACCTGGCCAAGGCAGCGGCCAGTGCGACATGAAAGAAGAGGGTACTAAGAATCCCCGAAGGACCGGACTAGGCTGCCATCTGATGCTGACCTTGGCTACGTACAATGGACGCTCCCTATCTTCTGATTCAATGCTTCTTGAATTGGAAGAGGAACTACAAAGGATCAAGTGGGACATCGTCGGACTAAGTGAGGTAAGGAGAAAAGGAGAAGATCTCATTGAACTGAAAAGTGGACATCTCTTCTACTATCGTGGGACATATACTGGCAGAACTAGTGGTGTTGAATTTATCATAAACAAGAAACTGAAGGATAAAGTTGTAGAAGTTAAAAGTTCCTCTGACAGAGCTGCACGACTCGTTATCCAACTCTCGAGAAGATACCAGTCTCAGATTATTCAAACTTATGCACCCACCACAAGTCATCCTGAAGAAGAAATTGAAGAATTTTATGAGGAAATTCGTCATCTAAATAATAAAGGTAAGCAGCACTTGAAGATAATTATGGGAGATTTCAATGCAAAAATAGGGCAACGGCAGCAGATTGAAACTACAGTAGGTTAATTCGGTCACGGCAACAGAAACCATCGTGGAAATACTCTCGTTGAGTTTGCAGAGGCAGAAGGGTTTTTCATCTTGAACTCCTTCTTCAAGAAAAAGCAGCACAGGAAATGGACATGGAGACATCCAAATGGGACGACAAGTGAAATTGATTTTATTATGTGTAACAAAAAATTCGTCATCGAAGACTGCAGTGTGCTAAACAAGTTCAACACAGGTAGTGACCATAGATTGGTGAGATGTAAGATGCACCTCAACACTAAACTCGAACGTAGCAAGCTCATAAGACAAACAAAATGTATTGACATAAACAACCTTAAAAAACACCATAATACCTTCAAGTTATAACTGAAGAGCAGATTCTCTGCTTTAGAAGGCCTAACATCGAAAGAAGTGGATATTTCTGAAGTTAACAGAAAAGTAACCAAAGCTCTTATGGAAACAGCAACAAAATTAGCTGGGTCTAAGAACAAGTTGCATGTGAACAAATTATCAGGAAAAACCAAAATGTTGATCCAAAAGAGAAGAGAGATGAGGACAACTAAAGAAGATGCGACTGCCAAAGTGGAATACATAGAGCTGTGCAAGACAGTACGAAAAAGTATCACTGAAGACGTAAGGAAATTCAACTGTGAACTAGTGCGGAAAGCAATTGAAAACAACCAAAGCCTAAAGACAGCGAAGGGACATCTCAGTAAGGGAAGAAAATAGATTATGGCACTGAGAAAAGAAGATGGTTCTGTAACAAGAAATAGAGGCGAAATTTTGACAAGAGTGAAAGATTTCTACTCCAAGTTATATGAAAGGGATGATGCATGTACTCCAGACATCATGGAAGGTACCAGTACCAAAGTTCTTCCAGTCCTCCCAGCAGAAGTTGCAACCAAGAAGATAAAGCGAGGAAAAGCTCCAGGAGAAGATGGAATTACTGTAGACATCATACAAGAAGCAAGTGGAGAAATCGAAACAGTACTCGCCCAAATTTTCATTCCATGCCTTATTGAAGGGAAGATTCCTGAGGATTGGAACAATGCTATAATGATCCTGCTACATAAAAAAGGTGACATTGAGTATCTCAGGAACTACAGACTTATCAGCCGCCTATCAGTGGTTTATAAAATCTTCACTAAAGTTCTTTCACACCGTTTGAAGGTAACACTGGACATGGCTCAACCGAGAGAACAAGCTGGGTTCAGGAGTGGCTACAGCACAATAGATCATATCCACGTACTGAGAGAACTAATTGAAAGAGCGAGGGAATATGAACTTCCATTGTGCATGGCTTTTATCGATTATGAAAAAGCTTTTGATTCGGTAACTCTGAAATCCTGCAGTATTGAAGATGCGTACATTAATATTATTAATGACATCTATGAAAATGCAAGTGCAAAGATTCGGCTGTTTGAAAATACAACACACATAAAAATTGGAAAGGGAGTGAGACAAGGTGACACCATATCTCCGAAGCTCTTTAACGCCACATTGAAAAATGTGTTTCAATCACTGAACTGGGAAAACAAAGGGATAAATATTAATGGAGATTATCTAACCTACCTTCGTTTTGCTGATAACATAGTCATTTTTGCAACTACCCCATCAGAGCTGCAGAGTATGATCCAGGAACCTGCTGACAAGAGTAAAGAAGTGAAATTAAAAATGAACTTTCAGAAGACAAAAGTGATGTTCAATGCTTTTACACGAAATGAAGATTTATCAATTGATGGAGAAAAGCTGGAGATAACAGACACGTACGTTTATCTTGGACAGCAGATATCAAGTGAGGGTCACATTGATGAAGAAATATATCGGCGTACAAAACTTGCCTGAAGAGCTTTTGGAAGAAACAGCATAATTTTCAAGAGCAATATGCCATTATGTCTTAAAAGAAAAGTGTTTGATCAACGCATCCTTCCAGTGCTTACGTATGGTGCAGAGACGTGGACCTTAACTAAAAGAGACATACAAAGGCTGCAGACAACTCAAAAAAGCATGGAGAGGTGCATGCTTGGTGTAACCAGGAGAGATAAGAAGAGGAACTCGTGGATCTGAAAAATGACGAGAGTGGAAGACATCATTATCAGAGTTAAATCCCTGAAATGGCAATGGGCTGGACATACTGCCAGAAGGACAGACCATCGATGGACAGCCGAAATTTTAGATTGGATTCCAAGGGACAGGAAAAGACCCAGAAGAAGACCACATGGGAGATGGGTGGATGAAATTCGAAAGTATGCGGGAGTGACATGGAGGAGACTGGCACAAGACAGACCGTTGTGGAAGAAACTTGGGGAGACCTTCGTCCAGCAGTGAATTGATAATGGTTGACAATGATGATGATGATGATGATGATATATATATATATATATATATATATATATATATATATATATATATATATATATATATACCACCTAGTCCTTTTGTAATGAGGGGGTCCTTAGTATATAGCTCCGCTAGCCCCACCCTAATGCAGCCCTGCTCTGGAGGAGACTGTGACTGTCGCCTTAGGCGTGGAGAGTTTAAGAACGGCATCCGAGTTGTAGTCCACTGGTTCCCTGATCAGTTGATTGACGTGGTTTTCCTCGTTAATCAAGACCTTCTTACGTAGTGTGTGGGTAAACTCGCTTGCCTTTTTGGCTTTGGGCGTGTCCCTCAGGTTTCTGCTGAAGTCCATCTGAGAACCTCAATGATCCTTCGAAAGTCTCTGTTCTACACCGCCTCGACTTTCTTCTTTAAATATTTATGTGTTTCACCCTACAACGGGGCAGTGTATGTGATAACTGAGCATCTTATACAACATCACCTTGCGGTGAGTTGTCAGGCAGCTCCTTCGGGAAAGAAAGAGTCCAGTTGCCCAAGACTTGCCCTGACTTTTTCGTGATAGTTGGTATTGGGTATCTATCTTCGGCTTCAGATAATTTGTGGAAGTGACTCAGGGGATGACCTACTGGAACAGTGTCAGATCCTCAATCCTTTTGTTATTACTAAACACAGGACTGTTGAGTCTTGGAAGAGTTCACAGTCCTCTCTAGCTTCATTGATTGCAGGGTTTCCCTCTCTGGTGCTTTAGTTACTCGTGACCAAGACCCCCCTCTGGCATCTAGGAGGAAAACAAAATTGACTGACAACCATTTAGCTTTTTCTACCTAACATCCACGTGTCTTCCCTATCGGACACCGTTGCCGAAATCTCCTAGCAAAGGCTTAACTAGGGAGAGGAAGCTGCCCGAGCACAGCTGGCGTTCCAGGCGGGGCGGCTGCTCCGAGCACAGCTGGCGTTCCAGGCGGGGCGGCTTCTCCGAGCACAGCTGGCGTTCCAGGTGGGGCGGCTGCTCCGAGCACAGTTGTCGTTCCAGGTGGGGCGGCTGCTCCGAGCACAGTTGGCGTTCCAGGTGGGGCGGCTGCTCCGAACACAGCTGATGTTCCAGGTGGGGCGGCTGCTCCGAGCACAGTTGGCGTTCCAGGTGGGGCGGCTGCTCCGAACACAGCTAATGTTCCAGGCGGGGCGGCTGTTTCGAGCACAGCTGGCGTTCCAGGCAGGGCGGCTGCCCCGAGCACAGCTTTTGCATCAGTTTGAGGTGCAGTTTTTTTGGCATCATGCTTTGTTGTTTGACTATTTACAGAATTTGCCTACAATATGTTTCGCCAATTTCGCTATCTTTATCAGTTTAAAATTTATATTTCTTCCTCGAAATGTTGAAGGGGTGCTAATTGTTGACATTCGGAAATTAAGGGCGCGGTTGTACGTTCATTTCAAAATAGGGATGCCGTTTGCATTGTTGAAGATTGTAGGATATTCGATCTTTTCTGCGATCCACGAAAGCCGGCTGGATTTTGCCCGTTTGATGTGGTACCGAAGGTCTGAATTCCAAAGCGATTGGGAATTCTTTTTTATTTACTTATTTATTTTTGTTTGTTTGGTAGTTTTACGACCACCTTGAGCAACTCGATGGGCTGTAAAAAGTCGCCCATTTTTAATTTCGGGCCACTGAGAGAAAGACAGTGCCGTAAGACAAGCAAAACAGCCATGCCTCACCGGTATTCTAAACCAGACTCCATCTCAGACGATTTGGGAAACTCGCCTCCTTCTCCTTCTGTATGTTGAGCCCTAAATAGCGTCCAGTTCGGGTCACTACCCAGAACGTCCTTGATGTAAGAACAAGGGAAATGCACGAAATCCTTCTTCTGAGTACCCATCCCTCTCCAAAGTTATTCCTACCGAATAAAAGAGCGTACAGTGCCATTTCCGTTTGGGGACAAGAAATACTTAAGCATTAGGTTGCGAAACTATTCAAAATAATACAATGAAATGGCAATCAGGGCAACGGGGAAAACGCAAAGGCCTCGTTCGACAGTAACAGAAGTTCCTATAGGAAGGAAACTAAAGTAAACTCAGACTACTGGAAGTACACGCTTGAGATACATCTGATGTTTTAGGATTGCAAATTCTTATATCGCTGACTTTTTTTGTGAATTAAACCAGACGGCAGGAGAAATTTACGTGTGGTTCAGTTTCCTGCTAAGCAATGAAGAATCCATGTTGAACTTACATGCAATAAATTCTTTCCGTACAGTTTTATATTTGATCAAGTTCATATCAGTCAGTGGTTTCATTTGCAGTACAAATACACTGGCGGAAAGTGAAAAAAGAACACCAAGAAGGAGACGTCTGATACCAACGAAATTTATACAGCATAATAACGGAATACAGAGGATAACGTGATGAAAACATTATGGCAAAATACAGCTGTATTTGCTGGTAAACTGAAAAATAACATTTCCATGTAACATGGTTAGTACGAGGTTGAACCGCCATGAACTGGGTCACACTGTGCAATTCTGGTATGGAGTCTGTCGTACAGATGTTGGATGTAAGTTTGGGGTATTGAGTTCCAAGCATCCTCAACCTGGACGCGTAAATCGGGGATGGTCGTGGCCGGCCTTGGAGACCGGATAAATGATGAAATGATGTTGTTGATGTAGTCGTTGTCCCATAAAATCCCACACGCGCTCAATGGGGGACAAATCCGGTGAACGTGCAGGCCATGGAAGTTGTCTCACACCCTGAAGTGCATGTTGCATTGCACGTGCCGTGTGTGGGCGCGCGTTATCTTGCTAGAAAACACCACGATGGACTGACCTTACAAATGGCACAACAACGGGCTGAATGATGTTGTTGATGTAGGAGGTGCTGTTTAACGTACCCGGTACAAACACTAGTTGTGTACGGAAGTGATAGCTGATCGCTCCCCACACCAGGAGACCAGGTGTAGGCACTGTGTGTCGCTGGCGGATGCAAGAAGGGCGGATACGCTCCCCTGTGCGTCTGCGAATACGCATACGGCCATCGGAGGCTCCCAAGCAGAATCTGCTTTCATCGCTGAACATAACAGATCGCCATTGCGTTCTCCAGTGCAGACGTTGGCGACACCACTGCAGCCGTTCCTGACGGTAGGCTGGAGTCAGAGGTACACATGCCAGAGGCACACGTGCACGTAGTCCTGCATCCAGTAGACGGTTATGGATTGTTCGCACAGTCACCTCAGGTGCAACGGCAGCTTGGATTTGCGTCGCAGTGGATGTTCTGCTTGACAACGCCGCTCTTCTTATGCGTCGATCGGTCCGCTCATCAGTTCGTCTGTGACTCCCGGTTCCACGTCTTCTCGTGTGGGAATGTTCCTCGGACCATCTACGCCACCATCGTACCACCACCGATACTTCCCGTCCAATTCGCTCCACAATACGACGATACAACCACCCGGCCTCGCGGAGTCCGACTAGACGACCTCGCTTAAAGTCCGATAACTGCTGAAATCATACACGTCTTCCATGTCTAGGCATTGCAGCTTCTTCGGGGTCTTCGCACGTGTCCGTACGCCGACGACTGATTACATTCACTTCGCCGTACTCCTCCAATACCACCGACCATAATTTGCATATTATGCCGTGCTGTGGCGTAAGCGCTCACCGGTTGGTCCCGAAATTAACATCACACCTACGTAAACTCGACCCCATTAACATATGTAAATTTCATGATCGTCCGCCAATTCATTCTTGGTGTTCTTTTTTCATTTTCCGCCAGTGTAGTTACATTGTTGTCCAAATAATTACAGTTTGGTTGTGCCAACATTGGGTTGTGTCGTTAACTTTGTCATACAGTGTATACTAATCATAGGCGTAACCACTGGGGGCTCAGGACCCCCAGATTTTCAGAGTCGGGATCCCCAATGTAAAGGACCCCTCCCCCAAAATGTTTCGGGAATATAATAATATAATACACACTTTTTTATTATGTGAACCAAATAAATTTAATAATATAAGATTGTAATTTTTCGTAGAATGCAAACACCTGTGTAATGTATACCACCCTATCTATCATAGTTTTACAGTTGTGTTCACTAAGTTCTCTTCACTATCTGTGATAGTTTTAGAGTTGTGTTCGCTAAGTTCCACAATTCACCAGCGGAGGCGCCTATGTGGTGCCCTTCAGATCACGCCTCAGCAACTACTTTGCTCTTGCGCGCGCGCGCGCGCGCTTGTATGTAAGGGTAGGGGTACCAAACTCTATCTTATACTGTATGTATATAATATTGTATATTGTTGCGGTCGCGATCCCACCGCGGACCACCAGTGTTGTAACCGTGGTCCCACCGCGAACCACCAATTAATACGTTAATGGATTCCGAGCGGTTATTCTTCAAAATAAAAGGATTGGGAACGTTTTCTCGTGAAGACTGCTGTAATGGGGCGTGCACTTACTTAAACTTATTTTTACTGTTAGAAGAGCATCCACGAATCAACTGCTAGGATTGCCGGCACATAAATACACTTTAATTTAGATAGTCATATTTACATAATTTATATATGCTGATGACTTACGCCGAATCATGGCTATTGACAGATCACTACGACCAAATTTGGCAAATGTCTAATACGTTGCACTGTTCATCGAGTGATTTCGAGACAGTCACTCAAACGTCTTGTTTCAGGTCTATTGAATATCTGTTTCTATCTTGGTAGAACAAAGTTTCGCGCGACAAATAAACTGCGCTTAAAAATCAAAGAACTGTTACTTACAAGTCTTCTTCTGAAAATAATCCGAAGCACCTTCATCAAAATGTTGTATGAAAGGGCTTTATACCTTCTTTAAACACACAGAGACGCACTTGCACTTTCACTGGTCCGGCTGCTGAAGCGTGGGGGTATCACTAAAGAACCCCGTGTGATTTTCTCCTCCCAAGGAACGAAGCGTCGGTCAACGTCGGCGCGACCGGATAATCGCCGAATCATGGAATTTTCAGATGCAACGGGGAACGATTGTTGACTCCTGGGCACTTGTCGCTCCGTTATAACATGGACACTAGCAAATCGTTTGTACTTTTTGCGATGTTAGACCAAGGTTTTCCATCCGCCACTTTTCCTGTTGTTGTAACAGGCAAACTTCTTCTGATCCGCTCTTTTATCGGAGCCAAGCGTGCAGCTACTTTTTCTCTCGTGTATCGGGAAACAACTGCCTATTTCTTTCTTCTGTTGATTTCAGCCATTCGGTAGAGCCCCTCGCTTTGCTGTCCCCTTCCCCATGCACGCTAGGACACGAGAATTTTAGGAGCACTCAAAAATGCGTTCGTCGGTCCCTCAGTATTACACTTACCCGGCAATTTCTTGACCCAAACTGCAACCTCTCCCATAAATCTGTCCCGCTAATGGCGTTCCCGACCCCCTTGTTTATTCTAGAACCACGATACCTCGGCTGAATTACCACTGTTTTCGTCACCTTCGAGATTCCGAACGCAGTGGCAAAACATCTGGGGTGGTTCCTGCTTCGCTTTGGAACTTCTCTTTTCTTTGTTCAAAACCCAATCAGAACCAACGCATTAATAAATCAAATCATTAATCGGTCTGATTAGCAACGCCCATTATATTAAAAAAATAATGAGGATGTAACGTACCAAGAGATGTGACGTACCTGCCAGAAGGACGCACACGACATAAAGGCACATAGCAATCAGAACAACTGTCTGCGTAGCTCAGTTGGTAGAGTGACTTGTTCCGGAATAAGCGGCCTCGGGTTCGAATCCCGGCGTAGACCAAAAATGACGGAGAAATTTACTTCGTTATAATGGCGCCCGAAATATTCGGATGACCCAACCGTTCAAAATCTCGCTATGGTGTGATGTTATTTCCACACCGCGAGATAGGAAAAATCAGAGAATCCCTTCTCCAGCGCTTCGAAAAAAAAAATGTGTGTGACGTTGCATTCCACACACCAGATTGCCTGGGAGTTCTCAAGTGCACATTCTACAGTGGATGGCTGCCTGCAACGATTCATGGTCACGGCTGACCCGTGGGCCATGCCCCCGGCCCTCTTTCGGGGGGGGAGATGTGACGTACCTGTCAGCAGGACGCACACGACATAAAGGCAGATAGGAATCAGAACAAACGTCTGCGTAGCTCAGTTGGTAGAGCGACTTGTTCCGGAATAAGCGGTCTCGGGTTCGAATCCCGGCGTAGACCAAAAATGACTGAGAAATTTACTTCGTTATAAGGTAAAAGTCGTAACAATATATATGTATACATATAACGATATAATGTTTCTATGTGTGATCGGACCCCCACCCCCAGATTTTGAAACATGATTACGCCACTGATACTAATATATCTGTATGTAGGTATATGCTAAAACTTAGAAATGGATATGGGGGCGCAATATTTGGAGGTTTGCCCCTGTCGTAGAAATGCCTATATAGTTACGCCTCTGTCTCCTAGCTTTCTTCTTCTAAGGGCTGTTTAAAACGCTCCCTTTCTAAAATTCTCTTCAACATAGGCGTCGACTTTCCAAAACCTTAATGATGCCCGAACTCGTGACATGAAGTTCGATCAAGTAGGTTAATTCGTTAGATGAAGAGCGTGAGGTAAAAACAAATCTTTTATACATGAATACTTAAAATTTATATATATATACAATGCGCATATCCCCCCTCTAAAACGCTTCTGAAGATACGTTACTAAAGACACCGTCCCCATTCGGGGGAAAATGCAACATTGCTGGATGTACAGAGTCAGCAAGCAGTTCATGATAGTGGGCACCAGCCATACGTTGTCCCATATGCACCAGGGGTCCAAGTTCCTGCAAGGTAAACGTGCCCGACACCATTCGACCGCCTCCACCGGCTTGCATTGTGGAGACCATGCAGGATAGATTTAAAATACGACCGCCTCCACCGGCTTGCATTGTGGAGACCATGCAGGATAGATTTAAAATACGACCGCCTCCACCGGCTTGCATTGTGGAGACCATGCAGGATAGATTTAAAATACGACCGCCTCCACCGGCTTTCATTGTGGAGACCATGCAGGATAGATTTAAAATACGACCGCCTCCACCGGCTTGCATTGTGGAGACCATGCAGGATAGATTTAAAATACGACCGCCTCCACTGGCTTGCGTTGTGGAGACCATGCAGGATAGATTTAAAATACGACCGCCTCCATCGGCTTGCAATGTGGAGACCATGCAGGATAGATTTAAAGTGCGACCGCCTCCACCGGCTTGCATTGTGGAGACCATGCAGGATAGATTTAAAATACGACCGCCTCCACCGGCTTGCATTGTGGAGACCATGCAGGATAGATTTAACATACGACCGCCTCCACTGGCTTGCGTTGTGGAGACCATGCAGGATAGATTTAAAATACGACCGCCTCCACCGGCTTGTATTATGGAGACCATGCAGGATAGATTTAAAATACGACCGCCTCCACTGGCTTGCAATGTGGAGACCATGCAGGACAGATTGACTGCGTCATGTGGTTTGCGTAAAATACGTGCATGACCATCCACGGAGTGGAGTAAAAAACGCAACTCGTCTGACCAGCACACCTTTTTTCAGTCATCCGACATCCAACTTGCATGATCTTTTGCACCAGGCGAGTCTTGCGCCGATGAACCGTGGTTAGGAGAGGATGTCGTCGTGGTCGTCTGTTGTTATAGCCATACACGTGAGCGTGCGACCATGACAGATGCTGTTCCGGGTTGACCTCTGTTGTATTAGGTAGTCAACTGTTGAATAGTGCTGCGTATGTAGGCCTGTTCCAGTCGTCATACCCGGCGCTCACTTTTCACATCAACCTTTCGCTGTCCTGTGCAGTTTTGCTTCTGGGTTGTTGTTTGACCATTTGCATGCGAGTCTTAATACGCTTTAACTACGGCTACTTTCAAACAACCCACCAGTTCAGCAGTTTGTGGAATCGATGTATCTGCTGTCCGAGCTTCCACAGTCTGACCTTTCTCAGTGCCCCTCAGGTAAATACTTCCGTTTACCTATCACGCTTCGAATTTTACTACCTACTGCTCCTCTCACACATTATATATGCTACGTCGGTCGACTAATTGCACCCACCCGAAAATCACGTGGTCAGCGGGCCGCATCCACTTTTGATAGGCGTGGTCATAATTCAGTGATCACTCGGTGTATGTACTTCTCTGTGTGTGTGTGTGTGTGTGAGTGTGTGTGTTAAACGCCTTCAAATGGAGGAATTTTGAGATTTTTTATGGGAAGGGGGTTGAAATTTGGGGATGTGTTGAGGTTGTGTTAGCGGGATGTGGATAAATCGCTGGCCAGAAGTTAGTGCCTCTTGCCATTTGGCTAATGGGGATTACATAGTTTGGTTCCTCAGATTCCAAAAAAATCGGTTACTGTCAGTAGCGTGCGGTCGTTGCATGCAATGCATGCCTTAAATACATGCAAAATTTTGCTGGATGAAAAAAAGAAATAATCACACGAAGAAAAACTTTCTGCTGCAGTTTTTAAAGGGAAAATCTGAACTATGAACCTGGTTTCGGATGAGTTTTATTTAAAACGAAATTCACATATTGGTATGTATTTTTAGAAAAAAATGCACGAGATCGGAAACTACTGAAACAAAGCACGAATGCGGAAACTACTGAAATAAAGCACTAATGCGGAAACTACTGAAACAAAGCACGAATGCGGAAACTACTGAAACAAAGCACGAATACAAAAAGTTCCTTCGCATCATCAAACCGCACTCATTTGAGGTGTTGCCGTGTGGAGGAGCCCATTCTAGGCACGGAAGTAACAATAGCAACGACGAAACGCACTGTAGTGCGAAGTCTCTAGTTGCATGTACTTTCCGGCCGCTAAATTTCTGTCGACTAATTAAGTTCTTTTTCCTCTGTTCCCTCTATTTATTCCCACTTCCTGTGCGGCCACGTTAACTGTCACTGAAAAGTTTGCCGAAATGCGAAACAGCGTTTTGTATCAACCAATGAAAAGCAGAATTCCTTTCGACAGTGGCCTTGCCTAGAATTTACTGTTCTGTGCGCAATTTCAAATGGTTTTTCTGATACAGTTGGAAAAATGTAAGGCTACTTTTTTATATCTTCCTTGCCTTTCTGAAGCACAAAAATGACACGAGATAATTTAAGCGAACTGCAAAAAAGGAAAATAGGGAAATGGATGATGCAAAATTAATGCATCTTTTGATTCCCTAAGTTTTACAGAAAAATTAGAATGCGTGAGCAACAAAAGCCAACCTCAATCTTGAGTCGCTTAACATCGTTGTTAAGTACGCATGTAAAACATACGAACTTATACTATATATATTTCAACGGTTCTATTTACCAAACACATAGTATTTGTAGTGTTGTAAAACTCCAAAATCTGTTTTGTCGGCCGTGCTTATTATTTTGTAATGAAATGATGAGAAACTGTTCACCATTTCCTAAGGAAAAAAACAATGTAAAACTCAAAAAACTGTGAAAATTCATGTACTGTTCCTTTTTCCTGCACTTATCTTGAAATGCACTTCAACATTCCTTATTCCATAACACCTCCAGAGTAGAGGCCTGCGTTGGCCGGGACGGTCTTTTCCCTAAACAGTTACTGCCAGGCCGGGCCAGGCCAAGTCGATCTATTCTTCTTGTCGCAATGGTAAAGAAAGAAAAAAGTCGCGTTTCCCAATTTCCTGGTCTGTTTTACTGTTCTGCTGGCTTTATTTATTTCCATGACATAGCCCAATATGTAATCACAGAGGCAAGGAGAAGCACTCATAATGTTCTTAGCAGGGCCCGATCATGATAACCCGGGACCCTGGGTATGTATGAAACCTAAGGGTAATGTTTCAAAGCCGTATGCAAACAAAAGTGAGACGGTTTTAAACAACAATATATAATGAATTAAAGATCCAGATTTACTCTTTAATATGCATAATAGTATTTATTAAAAGTAAACGCCACTTTTCTGTTAGCCGTGTGCAAGTGATAAATCGCCAAATATGATTCACAAATCACATTTTCGGGGTTATTTTATTAAAGGCAATCGGCAGTTCTCAAACCATGTTCTGCTACGAAAACTTCTGCTGCAACGTGAAGATATGCTGCATCTTCATCTAATACTATCATTAAAATACAGTTTCATTTGGTGATTGTTCTCACGATTCATATTTAATGGCAAAATCCCATTCTCTTGAAAAAAAAAGAAAAACGTTCAAAAGTGAATCAGTCTTCAGATTCCTTCGCTGATGCATCGAAACCTTTACAATGTTCATTACTTGGTGCACAAGAAATAATAATTTTATTCTCAGAAATATCCGGTTCCTGACTGACTGTAACAGTATACTTTAACAGCGATCCTGCAAGTTTTTTAGGTAGGTTCTCCTTTTTCAGTCTTTAATTTCCTTTTAGCAGAATCGGACAGATACGTTCGTTGAGACATCACTTAAAAAGTATAATGGTATTACACTTTAAACAAAGACGATATCAGTTAAAATTCTGATAAAAACTACAAAATGTTAATAATTATCTCACTTCAAACTATTTCCACATGCTAACACTAACAAAAACGAGAGCTTCGCTACAACCAAGTCGAAAGCTTCATGGTAGAACCACCTGCTATAAACAAGTGTTTGTTTTATAAATGTGTTGCCATTTTCCTCGGCAAATATTTCCACCCGTGCGGCTACAGACTGAAAGCGTCATCCACGGACTTTAGGATACTGCGCCGATCAACGTGTCACATTTTACGATAGTGGACGTGGCAGCAATAGAAGGCGGAGCTCACAATCTGAAATGTATAAAATGCCTCACTGAGTTAGTTAAGATGGATGCCTCAGAAATTTTATTAGTCCTCTTGATAGTCCATCCAATCAAAATGGAACTTTCAACAAAAAGAAATTTATAATATAACATTTTTATAAAAATAGCAAATTCGGGGCCCCCCTTCAAACTAGGAGCACTGGTCACGTGCCCCTCATGCCCCTGCGATAATCAGGCCCTAATTATCAGGTAGCACAGCCTTGCAATTTAACTTAGTCCCAACGCTCAGCCACCGTCTTTTAGAAATAGAAAACGGTGGCTTAGTGCTGTGACTACGTTAAAATGTAAGGCTGTGCTACCTGTGTTTTTACCATCTGTAGGTATGAAGATGATAAAAACACTTTAGGGTTTGTTGACAACAAAAAGATTCGACCCCGAGGAGTGTGTGTTGTGTGGAGAGGGGGAGTGGGGTGTCTGCACTGGGGTGGGGTGCGTGTGTTTGTATGAGAGAGTGCGACGACATAGATTCAGTTGAAAGAGTGCGATGACAGTTCAGAGAAAGGGGCATTTTGAACGCGCTTAGTCTCTCTCTCTCTCTCTCTCTCTCTCTCTTTAAACGTGATATTCTTCGATAATAGCCAAAATTCAGTTGATATTTTTAGGCTTACATTTCACTAATTTTTTTCAATATTACCTCATTTCATTATTTAATTTTCACAATTTAAGTAAATACAATGGAAAGACAAAATTATGCAAAACGGCACACCACGGGCCGGGCTGAGTGTCTAATATCTGAAACGGACAGGCTTCGGGTCTTTGTCAGAGGTAAAATCAGAGCCTAAAGATGTAATAACATCTTAGTTATCACTCAGTAAGACAAACAGCCATTACAGATCACAACCACCGGGGTGAGGGTGTTGCCAATCTCATGTATTCATCTACAAATTAGCTATATAAGAATATCGGAGAATATGACAACAATATATGGTATCTTTTTTTTTTTTCAAAGATTTAGTTTATCAAGTGGATGAATTTTTCGTCCTGAATGAGTGGTTACAGAATTAGACAACTTGGTAGGTGTGCCAATGCACTGAGAAAAACGAGATGGTAATTGTGATTCAGGTATAGTAATATGATGTTTATTTTTAGTTGGAGAGTTCTGAGGAAGGAGCAACCAATTAGAATCGGGTATAGTAATCATAGGTGTATCATAGTTTTGAGAGTTCTCCAGGGGAGACGAAACTGGTGGGCACTTAACTACAGGCTTTTTCGGCATGAATGGAGCTTTTGTTGGACGAATACACTCTGCATTGCGTCGAAGAGAGGTGCCATCCTGAGTGGTAACTAAATAGGAGCGAGGAGTATCAAGCTTCGTAGATACAGTAGCATAAATCCAGTTGCGATGTGCCGTTTTAAGTTTTGTAGATTGACCCTGTACCAAGGACGGTGCTTGGTTATGAGTACCAGTTGTGGCATTTATACGTTGGTTCTCTCTGGAGAACTGGAGGCGAGCAGAAGTTGACGCCCGAGGCAAACGTACCATGAGGATGTAACGGGATCATTGTTCTTGTAGGACGTCCAAATAGACGTTGAGCTGGAGAAGGTAGGTCACCGCGAGGAGTATTCCTCCAATTCAATAGTGCCAGATGTAAGTCAGATTGTTCTAGATCAGTACGCTTTAACATTAACTTAGCGATTTGCACATACCGTTCTGCCAAACCATTTGACTTGAGATAATGAGGACTGGATGTGAGATGTTGTATCTTCCAGTCTCTTGTGAAATTACGAAATGCCTCAGAGTTATACTGTGGACCATTGTCAGTTTCTAAGATATCAGGAATACCATGAGTGGCAAAAGTAACTTTTAAATACTTAACCGCAGCTTGAGACGTTGGCTGACTTAGTTTTTTTAAAATCAAAATATCCGGAGTAACTATCAACTACAAGGCAATAATGGTCCCCCAATTGAAATCAAATAAATCTGATGCTATTCGTTGCCATGGAAAACAGGGAATAAGTTTCATCAGCAATGGTTCTGTGTTAGGAGCACAAGCAGTTTGTTGACACGTTGAACATTTTTGAACAAATAGTTCAATCTCTTTAGACATTCCATGCCAAAATATTATTTCTCTTGCACGATGTAAGGAAAGGCTAGTACCCAGATGACCCTGATGGATAAGTTTGAGATATTTAGGTTGAAGTACTCTAGGAATAATCAGTCGTTCAGCCTTGAACAACAGATTTTCGTATACAGATAATTCTTCTCGATAATTCCAATACTTGTGTAAAGAAACCAGCACTTCATTTATTGTTGGTGGCCAACCTTCAAGAATAACTCTCTTGAGTTATTGTAGTTCTTCATCTGAATTAGTTGCTGCAATCAGCTCTTGAAATGTTAGAGGGAAGCGGTATATCGAGTAATGTTTCAAAAAGTTCTTGATCTTCACTCGCTGTCTCCAAAGACTCCATACTACAGCACGACTTAGAGTGTCAGGGATTGGAATATCAGTACCACATTTAAATATTATTTTTGGCGAATACTGAAGCACATCAAAAATTAATCGCTGTAATCTAGATGAAGCTGTATGTAAGGGTTTCTTCGCGATGACTTCTAAAGGTTTGTGATCCGTTTCAATGGCAACAGACTTGCAATAATTATATAGTCATGAAATTTTTTGCACCCATGACGAATGGCAAAGGCTTCTTTCTCAATTTGAGGATAACGCTGTTGTGCAGATGTTAATGCTTTGGTAGAATATGCTGCCGGTCTACCATCTTGGAGAAGTACAGCACCAACTGCATTAGAACTGGCATCCACAGAAACAACCACTGGCATGTTTACATCATAATAAGCCAACTGTGGAGTATTTTGAAGAGATTCTTTTAACTTACAAAAGGCTTTTTCTTGGTCAGAAGACCACTCCCATATGACATCTTTCTGTAGAAGTCTTCGCATGGGTTCTGAAATACTTGAATAATTAAGTATGAATTTAGAAACATAATTTGGCATACCCATAAATCTCTGCAACTCAGTAACACAAGTAGGTACTTTTAATTTTCTAATGGCCTCAACCTTGGATGGGCCAATTTCTATTCCACTTGGTGTAAAAATGTGACCTAAGAACTTAACTCTTGTTTTCTCAAATTCACACTTGTCTTTATTCAACCGAATTTCACTCTCTAAAAGTCGATCAATGACCTTCGATTTTAAACTACGTAACTCCTTAAGCGTGTTTGCCCAGATCAGAATATCATCCATTGAGCATTCAGTATTGCAAATGCCCTTCAATATTGACTCCATAATCTGTTGGAAAACTTCGGGTGCCGAAGCAAGTCTAAAAGACACTCTCAAAAATGAGTATCGACCCCAGAGTGTATTAACCGTCAAGTAATCTGAAGTACGTTTCGTTACACGTTATTGCCAAAAACCCTTTTTTTTTTTTTTTTTTTTTTTGATTGGAGGTTTAACGACCACCGTGAGCAACTCAATGGGCTATAAGCAGTCGCCCATCCCTAATTTAGGGTTACTGGTTCCTGGGAAGGGAGAGAGCCAGTGCCGTAAGACAAACACAACATCCATGCCTGACCGGGATTCGAACCCGGACCCCTTACGGACGAATGATCAGAGGCCAGCGCCTTAGACCAATGCGCCACCGGGGAGGCTAAACCCTTTTTTGCATCAAGTAGGGTAAAATATTTTGCTGTTTTTACTCTAGCAGCTATGTCTTCCACAGTTTTGAGTGGAAAGTGACATCTTTTAATAGCCTTATTTAGATCAGTAAGGTCTAAACACAAACGAATTTTGTCTTGTTTCTTAACGATTACCAATGGCTTACTGTAGGAGTAGGATTAGCAGCAGGTACGAGAATGAATTTTCATCTTCACCATCATGTCAATCTCCTTCTTTACCTTCTCACGAATTGCACAAGGTATTCGCCGTAGTGGATGTATAGTTAACGAAAGACCTTCTTGCAGCTCTGTATTATATTTAAAATTCTTTATACAACCAATACGTTGAAAAATCTTTTCTGGAATAGGACTTACAACTTCATGAACTTGAATGAAATCCTTATTTCTTACTATTAAAACCAAGTTCTCACAAGCATAGCATCCTAAAATGCAGTTGAATCTACCTTCAACCACTAGAAAATTAAGTGTAACAGGTTTGTTTTTTATAATACACTTAGCGCTTATCTCTCCCATAACTGGTGTATACGTATTATTAAAAGACCTCATTTAACTTGTGAATTTGAAATTTTCACCGATAGTTGTCTTGCCAGTTCTGCAGTTATGACATTCCCTTCTGCACCAGTGTCAATCTTAAAATTAGCGCAAATTCCTTTATCAAATAGAACCTTTGTATATCATTTACCTTGGTAATTATTTGAGAAATTAATCACTTCACTGAGATGTAAAGTATCACAGACATATGTAGTAATGTCCTCCAAATCACTATCAGATTCGCTAATCTCATGAACTTCCTTATTTCGTGATTTATGGGTTTTCATATTAGCTTTGCATTGGCGCACATAGTGTCCCTTCTTGGAACAGTAATTACACGTCACGCTGAAAGCAGGACACTTCCAAAATTGGTGCACGAAACTACTTCGCCAACACACTCCCTTCGCTCTGTCCACTGTGGACTTCGATCCTTCGCGTATTTCTGGGCAATTGAATTCTGTAGGAACACTTTTTTTGTTTATTCTTAACGAAAGGACTTCTTTATTCATCACTGCCCTCATTTTCTGAAGTTGATTCGAGGCCCGTTCACTAGCCCTGCATATATCAATCGCTTTACTCAATCTCAGCTCTCCTTCAGCTAATAATAATTCACAAACTTTATCTGAAAGAACACCGCGCACAACCTGGTCACGCAACAAACCATCTTGTAAATTACCAAAAGCACAATCAATAATCTTCGTTCGAAGTTTAGTTAAGTAAGAATCGAAATTCTCTTGCTCACCTTGCACACAAGTAAAAAATAAGTAGCGTACATACGTCACATTTGGTTTTGGGGCCAAGCAATCATCAAATCTTTTTTTAATCACAGATACATCTCTCTGCTCCGCTTCAGACAAGTTAAAAGTATTAAAAAACATAGTTGCCGAAGTTCCAATTGCTGACATGAAAGTAGCGGCTTGTACCTGTGGTGGTCTCTCAAAACGTTGTGTAGCAACTGAATAAAATTCGAATGATTGTTTCCACAACTTCCATTTTGCGGCCATGTTGTCAGCAGTTACTTCCAACTCTCGAGGAAGACGAACGTTAGCAGAATCAATGTTACTTGAACTATAAACTCAACACAGTTGTCTCAAATTAGTCACAACACCACAAAATTTACGATCCCACAACTCTGACACCATGTAATAACATCTTAGTTATCACTCAGTAAGGCAAACAGCCATTACAGATCACAACAACCACCTTGGTGATGGGTGTTGCCAATTTCATTTATTCATCTACAAATTAGCTATATAAGAATGCCGGAGAATATGACAACAATACATGACAATAGAGAGCTACTTTTTTTTTTTTTTTGATTGGAGGTTTAACGACCACCGTGAGCAACTCAATGGGCTATAAGCAGTCGCCCGTCTCTAATTTAGGGTCACTGGTTCCAGGGAAGGTAGAGAACCAGGGCCGTAAGACAAACGCAACATACATGCCTCACCGGGATTCGAACCCGGACCCCATTCGGACGAATGATCAGAGGCCATCGCTTAGACCACTGCGCCACCGGGGCGGCATAGAGAGCTACAATGGGCCAAATATCTCTGTGTGGGACGCACTACAGAAGTGACGCACATGTTAAGACGGCAAGTAGTAGTAATAATTCCTAGCTGACGTAGCTAAATTAAGAAAGCACTCGGCTCCGGAGAGTGGGTTTGACACGTGAAGCTAGTGTCGATGGTAAGGGTAGTATGTATCATCCTTAGGAAGATCAGAGCTTGCAAAGGTAACATCCCACCGCCGCGCTAGTAGCCCAGTGGTCTAAACAATGGCTTCTGAGCATTCATCCGGGATGGGTATGGGTTCGAATCCTGGGGTAGCATGGATGTTGTGTTTTCTTACAACGCTGGCTCTCTCTCTTTCTCTCTCTCTTCCCTGGAACCAGTGGCCCTAAAGTAGGGACGGGCGACTGCTTATAACACAATGAGATGTTCATGGTGGTCGTTAAACCTCCAATCAAATTAAAAAGAAGACCCCATCCCACCCATATTGGGTCCATAGGTTATGGCGTTTGAAGTTGACAAAAAAAAAGGCCAACGCTCTCTCTGAGGTACTTGGGGATCATTTTTTTTTCAACGAAGATGTTAAGACCCGATTCACTAAGCCAATTTACTTTGCATGGACACTTAAAACAAAATTAATTCAAAATATGTATGCATTTAATAAAACTTACTCATGCTTTGCTGTTTCCAGTTTTCAGATATCGTGTGTTTTCTTCTTCGTTTTTGATGGACAATAGACAGCACATACCACAAAGTTTTCGTGGTTCTTTAGTTCGCAGAAGATGTCACATGTACGAGATAAATCAAAGTAACTTTCATATCAGGACTAATACTTATTTATTTTTTTTTTTGCTTTCCTGAACTGACTGGGTTTATGCCACAAGAAGCTAAGAGAATAAATATATTGCAGCCATTAGCAGCTTCCACGTGTTACATTTTTAACTCCTCAAATTCAGATCAATGGGCAATCTAGTTAAAATCTATGGGTCCACCATTCAAATGTCCTTCAGAGGCCACAAAGCCAGGAGCGGTGTGGTTCCCAAAACAATTCCCAGGAGTGGTCGAGAAAGTAACAGTAACAGCTTTCCTTTTCCCCTACTTTTCCAAGTAATGCTATCTAGCACATACGAAAGGAGACAGGGCAAGAAATTATGACATGAAATGAATCCCAGAAAAGCAACCGAACTTCTCACAGAATCCAGACCTTTGAGCTGCTTCCTGGGACTGGTATTTCGTGAGGTTTTTTTTTTTTTTTACGTGCCGGACAGAGCGAGAAGAGTAATCCCGCTCCTGCGTGTCAAAAGTGGCGTTAAAAAATTTGGATTTCTAAGTAGTTCACAGTCAAAACTGAGAACATCACCGAATGTTATCAAATGGAACTTTAAATGACCAAAAAGATCCAAAGATTTATGAGATTTCAAATCACGAACATGTTTTGAAAAGGCAGGAGGCTTAGAGGGGGGGGAGGATATAACGCTTCGCTCCAGCAGTTAAGTGAACCACTCGTTCCTAAACCAAGGAAAACATCCGTTTGCACTTATTCGCCCCCCTCCCAATTATTTGGGCACGCTATGCCTACACTTGATTTCTACAGCATGAGTGTGGAAACAATTTCAAATCTGCCGGAATTAGGTCGATCGCCTTCATAACAAATATCAAAGTCCCCCCGCTCCCCGGTGCTTTCAGGTGGTTAATGGCCTGGGGATAACTCTTAGACCACTGCACTTGAGGGGCGGAGCTTTACGTTTGCCAGCCTGTTTTCTTGTGATACTTTGTGTTTCAAACCCCAGGAGTTCGGAATAATACCTCTGGAGATGCCCTGGTCTTTTAACTGTGAAGCCGCAAAGTGTGGGGATTTTGATTTCTTTACATGATATCTATGCAGTTTCAGCTGTGTGTATTTTTGAATTACGTGGCTTTCGGTTGCAGAAATTTTGCAAATATCAAACCGCAATGAATTATACTTCATACACGAGTGAAGTTTTCAATTTTAACGTTATGTTTTGTTTGAATTCGCACAATGTTCATGTAATTTAATTTAAAATAAAAATGGGAAGGAGCTTCAAAATAATTAAGAATTTTATTAATCCAGCATTTTCTCACTCGTCGGTAGCAACTTACAATTCAAAATTATAAACATTTAACGACAAAAGAATGCGATTCGGCCAACACAAAATGCATTGCAATAGCCTTGAAAACTACCAGCTTTCTCACATTTCAACGGCTGCCGTTAGCGGTTATAGGCTTCACGCAAAGTGGTACTGCTCCATTAACAGGGCAACTCCAGATATCTTATTGTAACCTCCTTGTTCAGATCGCGACAGCCGAAAAGGGTTGTAACAAAAAATATTTCCAGTTTCTACCAATACAATATCATTTGTTTCATGTCAAGTGCTGGATTCCTTCCTAAGTTAGGATTTTTTTTTATCGGCAACTAATTTTTACCTACCGTGTACAATTGTGAAAAAAGTAAATGGTTTTGCTCTGTTATTTCAGACCAGAAATTTTGAATTAATTATGAGTATTTTTTCCCAGAGAAATGTTACAAAATCCGCAATTAAGTTTCGAGATAGATCCTTTCTTGAGTCAGTGGCGGCTCGTGACCAGAGAAACAGGTGAACCGTTACAAAATGAGAATCCATGGAAAGAATGCATCTATTTCTTATAAAGAAGGTCGATTCCAGGAATTGACCCTCTTTGAATTCTTCTACCTTTTTTTTTTTTTTTTTGATTGGAGGTTTAACGACCACCGTGAGCAACTCAATGGGCTATAAGCAGTCGCCCAACCCTAATTTAGGGCCACTGGTTCCCGGGAAGGGAGAGAGCCAGTGCCGTAAGACAAACACAACATCCATGCCTCACCGGGATTCGAACCCGGACCCCTTTCGGACGAATGATCAGAGGCCATCGCTTATACCACTGCGCCACCGAGGCGGCCTTCTACCTTTCAAAGGAAGCATAAAGGTAAATGATGTCATCATAAAACGCTTGTTTAACTACAAGTTCAGAGAGCAGTTTATTTTGTATCACGATATTATGGTAGATAACGATGATAGTCTTTGCTATCAAAAAGTATTTTTAAGTAACTTTTTATTCGTTTCAAACAGGTAAAACTTCTTTCTGCTGGCACCATGGTTGAGAGCACAGTACGAACTAAAAAAACAATTATGCCAGGGGCTGCCGGTCAGAGAAGGCAAAGGAGGCAAAGGATGCCAGACCTCCATGATGATTCTCTCAGTAAAGTATTTGTATAAAGCAGAAGAATAAATTACATTTAAGCATAAAAACAAAAAATGTAATGCTGTAAAATACAGCATAATTCAGTTCACGCAAACACTTTCTTGGACTTTTATAGCTAACTACACGTGATAAAGCTGTCAGAGAGAGAGGCCAGTTTTCCTCGGGCAACCGGCGTTACCATGGTTACAGTTCGGGAGCCAATCAATGCACGGCATCCAAAGGAAACTTGCCGCTTCTATTAATAGAGCATAGGAGGCCTGTCGCAAGCTAGGCTTCGCGCGTCCTAAAGTTGTCTATTAAGTTTTCCCAGAGTACTGCGTCAGACGGCGTGAGTAATTTTTTTTTTACTTTTTCTGTCACAGCAATAAATTTTGCGCGTAAACGTTTGGATTTAGCTGTACAAAATCAATGTAACGGATAAAGAAAGTAGTAGTTGCAATGTATCAACGTGTAATACTGACATTATTACTTCTTTGTCAGAAGTTCCTTTCTCAAGAAGAAATGACATTGAAAGGCATGCGATAATAAAACAAGGAAGACCTCTTCCCAAAAACAGAACATTCCAATCTTCATGGTACAATCAGTGGCGTAACCATGTTTCAAAATCTGGGGGAGGGGGTCCGATCACACATGCACACATTATATATATACACTGAAGTGCCAGAAGAAAAACTGGTACAGACGAGCTTATGCAAAATACATAGCAACGTCACCTATGCACCTACTCGGTTGCATCCGCCAGTGCGTGTATAAAGCAATAGACATCCTTGCCAGCTGTCAGAGTTGTTTTCGGAATGAGAATAACAAGTAATAACGATTTAAGCGATTTTCAACGCGGTGTCATAGTTGGTGCTTGTGAGATGGACCTTAGTATTTCGGAGGTAGAAACGAAGTTAGGATTTTTACGGATGACCATTGCAAGGGTGTACCGTGACTACAAGAATTCCGGCAAAACCTCCAAACTACGATACCAGTGTGGCCGTAAAAAGACATTGGGTGAACGTGCTCATCGTCGGCTGTCAAGAATCGTTTCACGCGATGGGCGTGTAACACTCTCGCAGGTATCACCGGAATTCAATGCTGGAGCCTCAACAAGCATCAGCATCCGGACTGTGCAACGTACCCTGCACGTATGGGCTTTGGGAGCCGACTCCCAACTCGAATCTCCTTGATGGGTGCATAACACAGAGATATGCGCCTCGCTTGGTCACGGCAACACCGCCACTGGACACTTGATGACTAGAAACAAGTAGCCTAGTCTGACGAGTCGCGTTTCCAACTGTATCAGGCAGATAGAAGGATTCATGTGTGGCGCAAACCCCATGAAGCCATGGATTCCGCCTGTCAACAGGGAACTGTGCCGGCTGGTGGGGGTCCGTAATGGTATGGATGTGTTTAGCTGGACTTCACTGGGACCTCTGGTACGTCTACAAACGTCTGTCACCGGCCAACGCTATGTGCGCATCCTTTCGGACGAGGTACACCCGCTCATGTCCTACATTCATGCTGATGGGTTGGGCCTGTTGCAACAGGACAATGCACCTCTACACAAGTGTCGGGACACCATATTATGATTAGAGGAGCATTCATCTGAGTTTGGGGTGTTGCCATTCCCACCCAAGTCCCCAGATCTGAACGTGATAGAACACATTTGGGATGCCATGCAACGCGCTATCGAACACAGGACTCCGAGACTTCGGAATACACCCTAATCGTTAAACACTCTGCAGGATGTATGGTGTGCATTGCCTACAGCATATTTTCCAGAAGCTAGTGGAGTCCATGCCCCGTCGTATTTCCGCAGTCCTGCGCTCCCGTGGGGGACCTACCAAGTATTAGATTGGTGTACTAGTTTTTCTGGCACTTCAGTGTACACACACATATATATATATATATATATGAGGATCCCCGACTCTGAAAATCTGGGTGTGTGTGGGGGGGCTGTGCCCCTCCCCTCGTGATTACCCCTACGGGTACAATCAGCATAAATGGGTATGTGGTAGCATAATGAAGGCGAAGTTATTTTGCTTGCTTTGTTTCCTATTAAGCTCGAATAAAAGCGCGTGGTCTTCTGAAGGATACGACGACTTAAAAAACTTATCTAGGGCAGTGGTTAGACACGCATCTAGTAAAAATCATTTGAATTCGTATGTGTCATTTAAGGGCCTATCCAAGCAAGTATACAATATTTCAAAATCATTAAACGAACAAAATAAATTGCTAAAAATTAAATACAATGATGAGGTGAAAAAAATAGAAATATTGAAAATTTTACTTGATGTTACATGTGTCTTATGCAAGCAAGGGCTTGCTTTCAGAGTCCACGACGAATCAGAGGAGTCACCAAGTCCTGGGAATTTCAAAGCTATATTCCAGCTTATACGTATTAAGCAGAAACGAAGAATTAAAAGAACATTGGGGGAAAATGGGATAATTTAGAGATTTATCCAAAAATATTCAAAATGAACTTTTGGAAATCATTCAAGGAGATATTCAGAAGTTCAGTACAAATAGCATAAATGAAGTCCTTTTTTATGCTTGCATTGTTGATGAAACCACCGATGTGGCTCAAAAATCTCAGTGTTCGATAATTGTGAGGCTAGTGGACTCTTCTGGTGAAATCCAAAAACACTTCCTTGGAATTTATGATGTCAGTGAAAACAGATGTGCCGAAAGTCTTTGCAGTATTTTGTGCAGGGTATTTGAAAAGTACAGTGTATAAAACAAACTGGTTGCTCAAACATATGATGGCGCTAGTGTTCTGGCAGGAGAACTTAATGGCTTAATAGCGAAAGTTCATGAATTTTTCCCCCAAGCCCTTTTTACTTATTGTTTTGCACACCGTTTGAATTTAGTTTTGCAACAGAGTTGTTCCCGAATAAAGTCCGTGAAGAAACATTTTCCACACTTCAGCGCATGCCATCTTTTTTTCATCGCTCTTCAAAACGTACTTCTGTTCTTGACAGAATTGTGGATCAACGTATGCCTACAAACAGTGAGGAAAATTCGAATCATTAATGGAAAATTATGGGGCATTGAGGAAAATTCGGTTCATTAATGAAAAATTATGGGCAGTGGGAAAATTCGCTTCATTAATGGAAAATTATGGGGTATTGTTCAACAAAGAAACATTACGCACTGAACTTGAAACGCTTTTCTCCCCATTGCACAAAGAAACATTTCATGATTTGTGTTTGGGCATATTAATAAAAAAAGATTGAAAACGAGACTAATGAAATTCTTACAGCGACCTTTAAGGTGGTTCTTATCGCATCTCAGAGACAAAACAAATCCAATAGATGGCGTTGAAGATCGCAGGGTAGAAAATCATCATCATCATCTACGACACTTGCAAATGACGTCACATCACATGCTTCCCGTGACCCCCGACGAGTTTGGAAGGCGTCGTACCATCACCCCCTAATAGCTATTAGGGGGTGATGGTCGTACCCACTCCCCCGCACCTCCCACCCCTCCCATCAGCCGAACCTGAAATTCTGGGGCTTTCCCCTGGGATTTGCCTTTGAATCTCGGTTAGGTAAACCTCAACAGCGGTGCGAAAGCCGTAGGCACTGGGTCTTCTCCTTCGTGGGAGTTGGAAAGTAGCGGTGGTATGTGAATGTTTGATACTTTTCTGGGTTTGTGAATTTGTCACTGAAAGCATTTTGCCTTGTAGCATATGTTTCTTTGGGTGGGTTTATTTTCATTTCTCGGTACGCAAAAAGCGGTACAAATGAACGTACTGGTGAAAAATAATTAGAAAGATAACCTGATGTGAACTGGAAGTGGCAGAAATTGAAAAAAATGAAACAAATTTCAAGAACTATATGGTTATGTTTTTGTATTTTTCTCTTTCTCTCTTCAATTGTACAAATAAATTCTCGGATCGACAACTATTAGTGAGACTACAGAATTCGGGCTGCAGAAAGTGGGAATTTTCAGAACTGTATAGGTTTTTGTTTCATTTTCAAAATATTTATATACTGAAAAAGAAACAGCTGAAGAGAAAATACAAGTGTTGGGAGATTAGAATTTAAAGAGAACATTGTAGAATTTGAAGGAGCGCTTTTTTATTTTAGTATCCGGGGGCGACCCCCCGCCCCCAGTTTAACCGTTTTTTGTGGGAGTTATGTATTAGTTTTGATTAATTACGGACACATGCAGGAATAGTGCCTCTCCCCAATTTTTTGTTTCCCTCCCTAATTTTTTTTTTTTCTAGAACCGCAACTGAATACGATTCTTGGGTAAAATGTAATGAACAGAAAAGCTACTACATTTTTTGAAAATGTCCCGTGATCACTGCATGTTCCTAAAAATATGTGCTGGTCTTCCTTATATCATTTGTGTAATACAGTTCTTTCATAGTTATAACATTATATCTCCCTGTTTCCAAAAATACATTTGCCTATGGACTCATGCTGAAATTACGCCTAAAATTAGCAATTACGTATTTGTAGCCCGGATTCATTCATTCATTCAACGTCTGGCATCCAAAAAGTGATGGAAAAATTACTTTATCACTTATCAGATACACCCACAGATATTTCATGTTTTTTACTTACGTTTTGAAAGACAGGCAAGTGTCAGTGTGAAACATTTATGTAGAAAAAAAAAACGTGTGGGCAGTGGCGATATCAGCGGGAGGGGCCGTATAAAAATTGGGTTTTTGACTGGTTCGTGGTCATGTCCCCAGAGGTTGGTTATCTGAGTCACATAAAGTTTCCGTAATTTCGTATTTTTAATTGCGATATTTAATGTAATTCCTTGTAAAAAATTTTTATAATCTACAACTCAACAAATTCTTTGCGGGCATGTGCAAACTCTGGAAACCTGTTCGGACCTTGCTTACCAAAAAAATTCCATCTCACTCGCAAATTATTCAATCTCTTTGAAATTTTACAACCTATCAGTGAAGTCATGAGGATTTCAGAACAAAAATATTAAACACTCTAAATGTCTCTTTTAGTCCACTAGAAAATTAATAAAATATTCATAGCCTTCATTTTTTCAGCGGAAAACATTGGTTTACCTAAAACTGCATTATCACTGTGAGGAAAAGGTATAACCTTAAAATATTTATTTTTTTTACATGAACCTGGAGGTATGTTCTATCATACCCAGGAATAAAATTGATGGCTTTTTCATTCTTTCTGCAAATATTATACACTTTTTTCCTGCCATTTTGAGAAAATAACAGCCAGATGACAATTATTTTAACTTATCCCAAAACCTAGGTCTCCTATCCAAAATAACAGCTGGAGCAAATTTGTACAGCTTGAAATTTTACATATTTTTGGTTTTGAGATTTTTTTATAGGAGCACTATTTTTAGACCACCTTCAGTTTCCCACATCTGATTTCTTTAAGCAAGACCGTAAGGACCTAATGTGATTTTAAATGTTTTTAGTATGATATATTTTTCTGTGTCCTTGTGAATTAAATTTTAGGGAATCATAGTTTTTATTATATCACTTTCATTACTGTGCAAAAACACAGCAAGAATTTTTACTCAATGTAAATATCTATTAATGAAAATTTTTAAAGTGAAACCAGGGTAATGTTGGTTGTTGCGCAGTGGTATGTTGGAGGGATAGTTTGGTTGATTAAATTTTATTATTTCTTATTTGCTGCTTCATCTTGATTGCTATGATGTAACCAAAGCACTACTCCACCTTGAATTATTTATCACAATCACATTTAAAAAACATAACAATTTATTACATAAAATGACATGTAGAAATGATGAGCTCTTCGCTACACAATTTACACCAACCTCTCTCTATGGAGGCGAATCCGTCATACACAGATAGTCTGCAGTGCGATGTGCGTCTAGCACCATTTATTAATCAAATTCGTATGTAAAAAAATTGAGAATTACAAAAATGTACAACATTTTTGTAATTTTGGAAGTTGTGATTTTACTCAATGTAAATATCAAAAATTTACAATGTAAATATGTAAATCTTGGAAGTTGGGATTTTACTCAATGAAATACTGTAATTTTGGAAGTTGGCAAGGATTTTTACTCAATGTTAATATCTATTAATGAAAATTTTTAAAGTGAAACCAGGGCAATAGCTGTGTTCTCAATGTTGAGGTCCCTGGCGCCAACTATGGAAGTGCTCAGGGGCTTGAGCACCGCTTGAAAGTATTTGGGGGGTGCCCCTTAGAATTTTTGTTATATGTACTGGATTCATACTTAAATATTTAGTTCCACTTTACATAAAATTAAATAAGATAATCGGAATATAGCGCAAATATCTGGTTTCCATAAAAAAAATTAATATCTTCAAATAATCGTATTTTAACTACCGATACCAAATAAACACTTAAGAAATAAGACAGCCAAGTAAGCGAGAAATCGGGGTGTGGGATGTGGTTTGTACCCTACCTTCCTAATTGTTTAAAGCTACCGATTTTTTTTCGCAATCAGGTTCCTTGCAAATCAGTAAGTTGTCAGCAGCTCACAATGCACGCATTGAGCTTCGGTAGGGTCATAAAGCCATAAATGTCAGAGCGGAAATACGGAATGACCGTCCGAGAGCAGAAGACCCACAGCGAGACTGCGAATGATCTTTTCTCGCTCAAAGGATAACTTTAAAAGGTTTTTTTTTTTTTTTTTTTTTTGCTGTTGTTGTTGCAGTTATTGTTTGTTTGACATAATTCTGTTGAGGCTTTTTTTTCTCCCCAGCTTTATAAAACATATAAGCAGTCACCAATAATAACACCAACCAATCCACATAGGGGTGATGTTTAAAATTGATAAAAACCGGTTCACATAGACTGCAAGATGAATGATGGCGGGGTGGGGGGTGTAGATTTCCAAGTTACGCTTGTTGATCAAAGCAAAACATTTACTGTGATATATGCTGCGTTATACGCTAAATGCTAAAAATAACAAGTAAGGAAAATAATACAGCAACGATTATGAAGCGCGTTCCATTCCAATACTGAACACGTCAGTTTGCTTGTCATTGCTAGAGCGACCTCCTACTCTCTGTTTTGACAAATGATATATACTGCCAATCTCAGCCTTTTTCAGCAGGTTTGGTTTTCTGGTAGTAGTCCCAAAAAAAATGCTCAAATTTTGTCCAAAAGAAAAAAAAATTATAGGAGCTCTTGTGCGCACATTTCAGAAAATTAAATTGGAAGAATTAAAACGGGGTTTGAGAATTTAGTTGCTCTAAAAAAAATGTAATACCTTTCTCATGTACCGGTTTGTTTTCATTTACACTGAAGACAAGGTCCACTTAAACATCTAAAATTTCAACACTGGAAATGGTGCCTGCCTTTTGAATTTCAGCACCCCTCGCATTTTTCAGAAGTCGGCGCCTATGGTTGAGGTATTTTATTTTAAAGTGATGTGGAGAATGCTGATGAAATTGCCGATACCTATAGCAACATTGATTTACCTCCAAAAGAAATAACTGATGTTGCTTCTTCCTAAACACTTAAATTTTCCAGTGAGTTGGTTAATTATCTGTTGAAAGCCAAAAAAATTGGTTTCCACAGATTTTCCAAAAGTTATTTTTGCGGACATAAAAATTCATTAAAATTTTCCCATTTTTAATTTCACTACTAGTTCATAAATTTCCCGCTAGGAGTTCTCAAAGTGGAAATTTCGTAAATTTTAGGTTTAACGACCACCATGAGCAACTCAGTAGGTTATAAGCAGTCGCCCGTCCCTAATTTAGGGTCACTGGTTCCAGGGAAGGGAGAGAGCCAGTGCCGTAAAACAAACACAACATCCATGCCTCACCAGGATTCGAACCCGGGCCCCTTTCGGACGAATGATCAGAGGCCATCGCTTAGACCACTGCGCCTCCGGGGCGACAACTCATTTTTCAGTTACGAGTCTCTTGGCAAATTTTTCGCTAAGGGCGCTGAAAATGAAATTTCGTACATCGCGTGTAAATTGTCACAAAATTTCATAAAATTGGAATACATTTAAATTATAAAACCTGCTCTTTCCATTGCTTCAGCTTTAGAAAATTATCCTGTTTTTGACATTTTGAGCAAATTAGTAGGAAACGAGCAAAAATAAAAATACTTGAAGACACTGACAACCGAAAAAGTTATCCACATTAGAAATACGGGTAAAGTGCAATTCATGCACATTGCTTCACTTGAAAAGGATGGATGAATTTCGTGGAGGAGTTTTGGTATAGACGAATGCCGTGGACTAAAAAAAGTGGACAGAAAGAACTTCATCAATCACTGCAGGAAAGCGAATGTGGAGAATTTCTTGAAAGCATTTTTTCTTATTGTTTTCATCGGAAAATTAAGAAGGTCTGCATTTTTTTTTTCTTTCTGTGAAAACCAAAACAATACTGGCAATCCAATTATGTATACGGTATCGTCTCTTACAGCATTAGCTGGTGCGTCAATTGAAAAGGGAATCCTCATCAAACTTCAGAAACAATATATGTGGCATGATGAAGTTATAGAACGATTTGCGAGGAAGAAATATCGTCGAATTAATTTACTGCATAAGTAATATCCATTAGAATCAAAACAATATGTTGCACCGATTTTGGTTGCTACGAGCAAAATCTGTGTTTCTTAAAACAATATTTAAAAGGCATTCTGTGGATCTGCATAAAATTCCATATTTTGGGGTTTTATGAAACAGAAATACTTCGAACAAACCTTGAGTGAAACAATTAACAGGATATATTTGAACGTATATGAAACGAAAGTTCATTTTTAATCCCACTTCTTTCCTCTTGTCAGCAAGTTCCTGGATAATACTCTGTAGCTCTGATGGGGTAGTTGCAAAAATGACTATGTCATCAGCAAAACGAAGGTGGGTTAGATAATCTCCATTAATCTTTATCCCTTTGTTTTCCCAGTTCAGTGATTGAAAGACATTTTCCAATGTGGCATTAAAGAGCTTCGGAGATATGGTGTCACCTTGTCTCACTCCTTTTCCAATTTTTATGTGTGTTGTATTTTCAAACAGCCGAATCTTTGCACTTGCATTTTCCTAGATGTTATTAATAATATTAATGTATGCATCTTCAATACCGCAGGATTTCAGAGCCATTGCAACTGCTGATGGTTTCACCGAATCAAAGGCTTTTTCATAATCGATAAAAGCCATGCACAATGGAAGTTCATATTCCCTCGCTCTTTCAATTAGTTCTCTCAGTACGTGGATATGAACTATTGTGCTGTAGCCACTCCTGAATCCAGCTTGTTCTCTCGGTTGAGCCATGTCCAGTGTCACCTTCAAGCGGTGTGAAAGAACTTTAGTGAAGATTTTATAAACCACTGATAGTAGGCTGATAGGTCTGTAGTTCCTGAGATCCTCAATGTCACCTTTTTTATGTAGCAGGATCATTGTAGCGTTGTTCCAATCCTCAGGAATTTTCCCTTCATTAAGGCATCGAGTGAAAATTTGGGCGAGTACTGTTTCGATTTCTCCACTTGCTTCTTGTATGATGTCTACAGTAATTCCATCTTCTCCTGGAGCTTTTCCCCGCTTCATGTTCTTGATTGCATGTGCAACTTCTGCTGGAAGGACTGGAAGAACTCTGGTACTGGTACCTTTCATGATGTCTGGAGTACATGTATCATCCCTTTCATATAATTTGGAGTAGAAATCTTTCACTCTTGTCAAAATTTCGCCTCTATTTTTTGTTACAGAACCATCTTCTTTTCTCAGTGCCATAATCTGTTTTTTTCCCTTACTGAGATGTCCCTTTGCTATCTTTAGGCTTTGGTTGTTTTCAATTGCTTTCCTCACTAGTTCACAGTTGAATTTCCTTACGTCTTCAGTGATACTTTTTCGTACTGTCTTGCATAGCTCTATATATTCCAATTTGGAAGTCACATCTTCTTTAGTTGTCCTCATCACTCTTCTTTTTTGCATCAACATTTTGGTTTTTCCTAATAATTTGTTCACATACCATTTGTTCTTAGACCCAGCTAATTTTGTTGCTGTTTCCATAAGAGCTTTGGTTACTTTTCTGTTAACTTCAGAAATATCCACTTCTTCCGATGTTAGGCCTTCTAAAGCAGAGAATCTGTTCTTCAGTTCCAATTTGAAGGTATTATGGTGTATTTTAAGGTTGGTTATGTCAATACATTTTGTTTGTCTTATGAGCTTGCTACGTTGGGATTAAAAATGAACTTTCAGAAGACAAAAGTGATGTACAATGCTTTTACAAGAAATGAAGATTTATCGATTGATGGAGAAAAGCTGGAGATAACAGACACGTACGTTTATCTTGGACAGCAGATATCAAGTGAGGGTCACATTGGTGAAGAAATTAATCGGCGTACAAAACTTGCCTGGAGAGTTTTTGGAAGAAACAGCATAATTTGCAAGAGCAATATGCCATTATGTCTTAAAAGAAAAGTATTTGATCAATGCATCCTTCCAGTGCTTACGTATGGTGCAGAGACGTGGACCTTAGCTAAAAGAGACATACAAAGGCTGCAGACAACTCAAAGCAGCATGGAGAGGTGCATGCTTGGTGTAACCAGGAGAGATAAGAAGAGGAACACGTGGATCCGAAAAATGACAAGAGTGGAGGACATCATGATCAGAGTTAAATCCCTGAAATGGCAATGGGCTGGACATACTGCCAGAAGAACAGACCATCGATGGACAGCCGAAATTTTAGATTGGATTCCAAGGGACAGGAAAAGACCCAGAAGAAGACCACATGGAAGATGGGTGGATGAAATTCGAAAGTATGCGGGAGTGACATGGAAGAGACTGGCACAAGACAGACCGTTGTGGAGGAAACTTGGGGAGACCTTCTTCCAGCAGTGGATTGATAATGGTTGGCAATGATGATGATGATGATATGAAACGAACAAATGGTTGTGCGTATGTATGAAACAAATATGTGAAAGGATACCCCCCCCCTTTTTTTGTGGATACCGATAAATTATTGTTCTGGTCTCTCGAGAGTTTGAACCCATCGTCCGCTACTGAATTATACATTTCTTGGAATACATCCTTATGCACATTGCGTATCTGTAACAATGTCCACACTGTATCATTTTCCGGGCTCATTTTTTTAACAAAAGCATGAACCCAGAACACACGGAGAATAATAAATAAACGGCACTGAAACTGAAGTTCACACTCGCAGTTACTACATAAATACAGCGGAATGAATGAATGAACGAATTTCCCTTAACTTGGGTTTACTTCCGATGTTCCGAAACCTGTGGTCGTACCGTTAAAAGCCGGAAACGAGTAGCCTTCGAGGGTTACAGATTGACTACCACCGCAATATTCTCAGACTACAAGATGAAAGGAGGAAACAGACAGGACGGGGATGAACGATTAGAGTTGAAGAAGATACACGCCGAAGCGTCAAGAAAAGAAATTGTAAGCTCCTACAGATGGGCATCGGCAAGTGAACATGGGGCTAATAAATGATACAATGTGTATCTAGCTGCCAGGTATAGTGAGAACAGGCCGGTTTAATAAGCGGGACATTTTTTTGGAGGGAGTCAGGTGATGCATATCTGTAGTATGTGATGAGGAGGTAGGAAGCTTCTCCATCATTAATTAGAATTTTGTTATATAGTAACTGAAACAGCCTCTCTCAAACACAGACAGAGGTATATACAAACAAGCAGCAGTTGCATGAACACAACGAACAAAAACAGAATCGTCTAGATTGCTTTTAGAAACAGGAGAGCTTTCGTTTCAAAGCCACAACATTTTCCAGAAATCATTCTTGTAAACGAAAAAGTGACTAATTTTAAGAATCCGCTAAATCATTTGAAGAATTTGTTTTTCTTTTCATAAATGGAAGTGGCACTTCACTCATTGCACCTGACGATGGCTTTCTGCGATTAATCAAACGCAGTGGCGGCTCGTGGCACCTGAAACAGGTGGGGCCAGTAGCCGAAGTCAAACAATGAAATAAAAAAAACTGTCACTATTAGGCCAACTATTCAGACCCCCACCCTACCCCACCCCAAGATTCGTTTACTCTGCCTCTGTTTACCCCCTTGACTCACAATAATGCCCAAATCAGGTAGGAATGTGTCAACTATTGTATTGCACACGAAAAAAATTTCCTCAGAATAGAATGCATAACTATTAACAGAAAAATGTTAAAACTCCTTAAATAACATTTTTACCTTAAAACATATTAGCATTAATTTATGTTAGTTGTGCTTTGTGTTTCTTCAAATTTCTCAACTGAGGAATAATCACAGGATTCACAGGATAAAAAATGTAGTGAAAAAATAATAACTTCAAATATATGCAGGGAGGGAATGTTTCATAAATTTCGTCCCATATAGAATGAGTACCATTCTACCATTTGTATTATTTGAAAGGTTTAACCTTTTAACCCTTTTTTAAGAATTTGTGAAACCTAAAAACATATATGTACTCATGTGCAAATTATACTTACAGGTTTTCTCATTTATTTATTTATTTTTAACATAGAAAATCATCTTAGTTAAAACTGAAATTAGTCCTGCAAAACGCTTTGTAAACTTCATACTCTTGGAAACTCAAATTCTTGGGTTGATAAGCACCGAGCTTTTTTAAATGAAGCTTTTCGACTCAAATTCTCGGGATGATGAGCACTGTGTTTTTTTAAGAGAAGCTCAAACTAAAAATTCTTGGGGTGATAAGCACTGAATCTTTTAAGTGAAGCTTTTCTTCCAGATTTAAAACAAAGAACGGAGATTTTAACAAAATATCCACTCCGTTCATTGTACTCGACAAGCAAAAAAGTCACGACACAAAGGAACAACACATCACCGAGAGAGACACACACAGAAAAAAAACTAACTGAGCTTTGCTACATTTGAAACCCTCCCGCCACCATTCAGCTTGGTCGGGGTAAGCTTCTCTGTCAACCCACGGCGTTAATGAAATGGATACTCTCCAGGCCAATCAAATTAGCGCGGGGCCAGATAGATCTGGCCCCACAGCTTTTTCGCACACGCGGTTAAGACAGTGTTGTATGTAGGTCTTCATACTGAATGAGACGGGGAGGAAATCGTCTCCTCTCCGCTTGCGTAGTGATGTTACTGGGGCCTGTTGGAGCTGGCCCCAATAACCTCCCACTCTGAACGTGATCTCTTTCCTCAGGGAATAGTTTTTCGTTTTTGAAGGAAACTTTTCCCTTAGGTAATGGTTTCTGAAGGGAAAGGTTTATCACCATGTAGTTAAGAGAGAGAATAAGAATCAGGGCAAAAAATATATATTTCTAGAAATAGAAATTTTTAGGTGGGGCCCGGCACCTCTGGCCCCTAATGACGAACCGTCCCTGATCAAACGTATTATACGATTAATCGCAGAAAGCCACGACCTGACGAGCGCCACCACTGTGTTGAACTTTAGCCCCGTGTACAACACGGCTATAGTAGCCACTATAGAAGTGTGTGAAGTTAAACAGTTAGATATTTATCAAGGTAAAAATAATTGTGCTAGTGGCGTCATCTCACGAGCGTAGATGACATCATTTTGATCCCAGAAAATGCAAAGACTTGGAGAGAATAGAATGGCAAACCTTTTGCTGCACTTCAGAGGCAACGAACAACAATAGCAGCGCCATCTGTAACCGCGAGGAGTTGGTGAGAAATTCATAGCTATTGGAAAGGTACATATTACTACTCTGTGGTATTATACGATTAATCGCAGAAAGCCATGACATTAAACACTGTATGTACAGTGTTTGATTCAACGCATGATATATCGTATAAATAGAGCAGAATGAATATTCGAGTGCGAATGCGAACCAACAAATTCCTAGATCAAAATTTAATTGGCAAGTTCTTAATTTTGCTGAAAATCAGCTATGAAACAGAAAATACGCCGCTACATATAACGAACTTCTGATACGGGAAGTTGCAGCAATGTGAATTTAAATATACCGCATTATCGTTCCTTCATCACCCACTTTTGTTCCTCAAATTGTTTTATTAAAAAATATTTTTACATGTGCTCATGAAAAATGAATATCCTATAAAACAAAAAAAAAAGGGGGGGGGGGTCTACAGATATCATGTTTACAAAACTATAACTACTTTTCTTCATACATGCAGAGCTCTTTATATCTATTATTAATTGCAGTGCTTATTCATACTCAATAAACGAATTTTAAAAGCTATTCCTGCGTATAATTCGAAAGAATAACATAACACTTTTTCTCATCTAATTTTCTAACCAAGCACTTCTATGCCTCAGTAAACACTGTATGTTCTTATGAAGCAAATGAACAATTAATACATCACTCCCTCTAACTGATACACGTATACAAAATCCTTTTCTTACCTTATTTTTTTCTTTGACTGCAGATCTGTGCGAACTGGTTTTTTTTTTTTTTTTTTTTGTGTTTTGTTTTTTTATAAAAAAAGATGGCTGTATAAACATCCTTTTAAATTATCTTGTAAAAGATCAAAAAGGAGAACATAGCACAGGATAGTCACTGAAATAGTGGTAAACAAGCTTTTTTCTTCCTGGAATCATGTGTTAGCTTTCAGGGGTCACAAATGCTGTGTATTTCTAGCTTCCGAGGGCAGACGAACTTTGAAATGTTCAATGAACGGTGTTGATACACTGTCCTGAGAAGCGGAGAAATTTTCCGCATGTTTTTTGCAAAGTTTCTGGCAATTTAATTCAAAATATGATTAAAATTTTTGAATCCATAATTCATATTAGTTTCCAACTGGTGTGTTTTACCAAATTGAAAATAAGTAGGGTAATGATCTATATATAATCTTTCCAAAAGAGATGGAGCATACAAAAGATGTTTAAGCAGAGAGCTTTGGAGGCTTTTCACCATGTTTTGGGCGTTCTTATTCAAAAAACGTGATTAAAAATTTAAATTCATAGGAGGAAATAGTTTCCAACTGGTGTTTTTCTGCAAATTAAAAAAAAATGTTAAGCAATAAATATATTTCTTCTTTCCACAGGGAGGAACAGCAAGTCGCTTTTTACAGGGGTGATTGTCGAAGAACTGTATTTGCATTTTTAGTGCTCCTAGGACCAATTTAGAAATTCTTATGTCTCAAAATACGCAGTTTTTGAAATTTTTAGTATCCCATGTTCGAAAACCTCAGTTGCAAACAATCCTTAGGCCCCAAATGTGACTATTTGGATGTCGAACATGTGTTTCAAGATTTGATTTTTTGAACACTAAATACAAAAAATTGAAATGAACAAGAGACGAGAGTGTTCAAAAATTGTTAACAGTCCTATATTCAAACCAAAAAACATGTTCTATAGATAATTATTATATTTCGAACATGATGTAATATCCATATATTCCTTCATACTTAAAACATATATTCGTCCATACTAGTAAAAAGCATCATCTCTTCAACTACAGCCAATTTCGAGCTCTCGTAATTTGACCTAGTGAGTGAGTGTTTTCGTGTTTTGAGTGGTTCCTTTTGTCCCAGCCTTCAGTTAAAGGTCAGGGGCTTCGTCTTGGTTTAGTTCCCGAGCTGGTAAGTGCTTATTTTGTGTTGTTTCTTCGTTTGTTTACGTTTTGACCGGGCCGGTTAGCCCTGTCTGGGCGCCGCCATTAAAGATGGCGACTTCCGGAGGTGCGGACGAGTGTTCCGACCTCACTTCCGGTGGTACTCGTTCCTTTTCTTCCATGCCTGGTTTCACTACGACGTCTTCCCCTTCTGGCGGACTTCAGCTGCCTTCCGATGGTGCTTCTTCTCGCTACCCTCCTGCTGTGATATCACTGATCAGCTCGACTTCGTCGGCGCTCCTCAAGGATCCTGTTAACCTGGACACTACTCCTGCTGCATCCCCTGGGCCCAAAGCGTCGCGCCAAACAGCTCCACCTTCATATTCAGCTGCGACCACAAAACCTCGTCCTGCTGTTGCTGAGATGTACACTGATGCACCTAGTTTGAAATCATACCTTCAATGTGTTGGGAACTCTTTCCAATTGGACATTCCAGTAGCTTGACCAGAAGGACAAACCTTCACTACAATCCTGGATCGAGGGGTTTGTTTTGTCGCCTTGCCGAATACACTTCTCTATGTGTATGAAGACGCCCTACAAAGTATGTTTCCATCTGATTGTATTCAATTTATGGCGCGTCGTCCTACTATTGTAATTGTTTATTTTAAGAATGCTGAATATGCTCACGAAGTTATTTTGAAGGATCTCGCTATTCGAGATCAGCATTTGTACCCTGATCCCGTTGCACATCGTCCTGTGAGTGTATCCTTCTATCCAGTGCCACCAGGAGTGCTAGATTCCATGTTATATGTTGTTGCTTCTAGTTTGGGTCGTGTTGTCGGCCCGATACACACCCATTCCGCAGCGCCCGCTAAGCCGAATGACCGAGCGGTTACCCGTTCTATCCAAGGAGCTCGACGAGTTGCACGGATTGTATTCCCTACACAAGATTCCATTGAAGCCTGTCCCACTCAGTACAATGTTAAATGTGGTGATCATATGAGACGTATTGACCTGCTTACTCAATTTCACTGTGGGAAATGCAAGGAATTTGGACATAATCAGACAGAATGTAGATATGTCTCCTCTCGACCGCTTACTACACTGGATCGTTTACCTCCTTCTCGGAACGCAGAGCCAGCTGTCTCTGCACGTCTTTCCTCAGCATCTTCCACAACGTTGGATGCTGAGTCGGCAGTGCCCCAACCACCACCTGTAACTGTTGCTCACTACCCTGATCTTCCATCGACTGCACCTTTCCGCACCCCTGATGTTCCTGAACATTCAGATGGTGGCAGCGGTGTTTCGGAAGCTGAGGCTTCAATCGCAGAATCAGAGGATACCTTTGGCAGTACTGGTGACCCTGCTCCCAGTGATGGATCTGTGGCAGACTCAAGATCTCGAAATGAGAAGCGACTGGCTCCCCGCGGTGGCGGCGCGAAGGCTAAACGCGGAAAGCCTCCTGGTCACTCTCCTCGTGCTTCAAGTAGGAAGCGTACTTCTCCAGCGGCGTTCAAAGATTATGAAATGTCGATGGACACTGAGGTGTCCTCGGGTGTTCCTCCCTTTGATGATTTTGCACAACAGCTGCGGCATTACAAAATACAATTGCTAAGGACGGATGACAATAGCAACGATAGCAACCATAAAATGGAAGGCAGGAAAATGTGGAAATTAGCATAAGTGCGGGATACAGTAAGACGTGTTGTGCGTATGCAAATTTTGGATTGTCGAACTTGTTCGTGACGTCATAGCGCTGATAAGAGATATAAAGGATTTGACGCGTATTGACCGTTGTTGTACAAACGCAAAGATGAAAGGGAAAGAATCAATTGACGAACTTGCAATTTTCAGTATGTCTTCCAGACATCACCTAGATGATTTTACGCGTGGCCGTATTATTGGAAAGATTGAAGAAGGGCGAAAAATAACAGATGTTGCCAGGGAGTTCGACGTCAGCCACAGTGTTGTTTCAAGGCTTTGGAAATCATTTCAAACAAATGGAGAGTGTAGCAAACGTCACGGGGGAGGTCGTGTTCGCAGTACGACACCTGCAGAAGATCGGTACATAGTGCTATCAACAAAAAGACACCGGCGCAGCACAGCTAGTGAGGTAGCAAATCAGTTTATGGCTGCTAATGGCAAGCGGATCTCCCGAAAAACTGCCGCCAGACGTTTGCATGAAGGAGGACTATACGCCTGCCGTCCTGTTGTGTTCATCCCATTGTCCAGACGTCACCGTACCGCCCGTTTGCAATGGTGCCATCAACATCGCAATTGGACAGATAACGACTGGTCTGCTGTCCTCTTCTCAGATGAGAGTAGATACAGTCTATCGTCTGATTGTCGACGGCAACTGATCTGGCGTGATAGTGGTACTGCATATTGTCCAGCAAGCATACAGGAAAGGGACCGATATCCGACATGTAGTGTCATGGTATGGGCTGGCATCATGATCAATGGCCGTACGTCCCTCTATGTGCTTCCAACTAGGACTATGACTGGCCAACGATACATTAATGATGTTCTGCTACCTCATGTTCGCATGTTCCGTGGTGCTGTCGGTGATAGATTCATTTTCATGGACGACAACGCAACATGTCATCGAACAGTCGCTGTCTAGGAGTGTCTTGAGAGCGAGGATATTCAACGCCTCGTATGGCCAGCACGTTCTCCAGGTCTGAATCCCATTGAAAATGTGTGGGATGCTTTGGGGAGGAGTCTTGCTGGTCGCCAATGTCCTCCAATAAACAAGGACACCCTCATCCGTGCACTTACAGAGGAATGGGATAAATTACCCCAACAGCTGCTTGATAATGTTGTGCAAAGCATGACACGACGTGTGGAATCTTGCATCGCCCTCCATGGTGGCCATATCCAGTATTGACATCTTACGCCGGAACGCCTGCGGACGGTAATTGCATTTTTTTCACGTTTACGTATTCTGCACAAAATGGCCTGTTTGTCCCTTGAACACGTTTCAAAGCCTTCTGGATTTCAGAGCACAATAAATTGTCTTTCTTGTAATGTCCTGGCATTCTGACATTATTTTATTTCACTTGGCATCCAACCACACTTACTTTTTGATGCGCTATATAGCCGTTTATGATCCGTCCTTAGCAATTGTCCAGCAGTGTATTAGAGCAACCTTTATCTCACCAGCAATGTGAAAAAGCCTGCAATAAAAGCTCTTGTTCTTGAAGCGGGTGCGCTCATACCGTCTGTTCTTCAACAGCTCACCCATGTGGAAGCAGCTATTCAAAGTGTGGACGAAGCTTCTGGTAATTATGGCGAACTTGTTGTAACGATTCACCGCCAAGTAGAGAAGTTTAAGGCTGTTACTTCCACAATACATCAGCCGACAGTGGATTTGAATATTCCAGATTACGACGTTTAATTGTAGGGGTTTTGCTACCCCGGAAGTTAACTCTCTTGTGTATGAGGATTTGGTTTCTGTCCAGGCACTAACTGCGATGCATATACCCCGTACCATTTATGGCGTACATGGCCATATACCTTTTTCCATGACTATCGTATTGGGAGTTGGTGTCCATCACCGTCTGTTGCATCGCTTCTCGTCTTATGCAGTTCAATCTATATCTCCGGGTCGACTACAATGTTTTTCGTTTACTATTGATAATGTTACCTATCATGTGATGAACGCACATTTCCCGCAGAATGAATCTCTGGTGACAACCTTTTGTGATTGTCTTCGAGACGTCCTTGCTGCTCTCCCCGCTCAGGATTTTGTTATCCTGGGTGGGGATTTCAACTGTACTCTCGAGCCTTCCCTCGATAGGTGTTCATCAAGAGGTGAATACCGTCGTAATCTCACATCTTTGCTTTCACCTATCATTCGTGACTTTCAGCTTGTTGACGCTTTTCGGCATTTACGACCAACTGACATTTCCTACACGTGGCATGGTCCGGTGACACGTGGCTCTCTATTCGCACAACTTGATCGTGTGTATGTCTCGACGACGATGACTCCGTCCATTACAGACGTGGTGCACCTTCCTACGGTTTCCTCCGACCACTGTGCAGTATGTCTCACTGTCTGTGCGACTTCTACACTTCCTCGTACACGTCGCACGTGGACTTTTGATGATGAGCTTCTCACGGACTCTGGATTTTGTGCCACAGTAAAGCAATTTATGGCCGATAGGCGATGTCTTTTAGACTCAACACCGAGTGCTCTGCATCTTTATTTGAAGGTTAGGAGTGATCTGCAATACTTTGTTCGCAATTACTCCTTTACTGTTTGCACCGAACGTTTCCAGAAGATTGCCAATCTACGAAGTCATCTGTTAATTCTTACTCCGACAGACCCTATGTACACCGTGTATCAAAGTGATCTCTCTGCACTTCTTGAACCATTGGCACGGCAGGCTGTCCGGCGGATGCGCTGACGTCATATCTCCTCGGCTGCGCAGTCGTATGGATACTTTGCTAAAATGGAGTCTAAGAAGCGAGCCTCATCCTCCATACGACATCTCCGCCTCGCTGATGGTACCGTTACCGATGATCAATCAATCTTGTGTTCCCATGTTCGGAATGCCTTTGTGGACAAGTACCGAGCGGTACCGCAGACTACTGATATTTCTTCTTCCTCGCTTCTTTCTAATCTCCCTCAGGTCCCAACTCACCTTTGCTCTTTCTTACAATCGGATTTTTCCCCTTCTGAACTCCGAGAGGCGTTCGCGTCACTTAACCCGCATGCTTCTCCAGGACCTGACGGTCTTCCACTTTCCTTTTACCGTGCTTTCTTTCCGTCCTTACTACCCTTTCTCTCCGCATGTTTCTCTTGTGCTCTTTCTTCTTCTGCGTTACCGCCGGACTTCACTGTAGTACATATTACTCTCGTGCCTAAAAAGGGAGACCTTTTGGACTTGACGAATTGGCGCCCAATTTGAATTTTCAACTTAGATTATAAATTCTACACTAAATTACTTTCTCTCTGACTAAATACCGTCCTTCCTTTTCTTGTTTCTCCCGACCAGTCATACACTGTGCCTGGTCGGTCCATTAATAATAATACCACTTTTCTAATTCTTCTTACCTTCCTTGCTCGTAAATTTTCTGAACCTTTGGCACTCCTTAATATCGATCAAAAATCTGCTTTTGATAACGTTTCTCACGATTATCTCTGTACTGTTCTTGCTTCTTTTGGTTTCCCTCCTTCTTTCATTTCTATCCTTCTCAGTCTCTACCGAGGTGCCCGTCTTCACGTTCGGACTGCCTTCTTTTTGACGGCGGCTGATCCTTTCCAACGTGAGATCCGGCAGGTTTGTCCCCTTTCGGGACAACTCTTTGCCTTGGCCTTTCAGACTTTTCTTCTTGCAGCGAAACCATCCCTTCTCTCTGCTATGCCACCTACAGTCGCAAGCACTAGGCATCACTGCTGTGTATATACTGCGTATACCGGTGATGCTACGTTCTGCTGGCGTTACGATCATCTCTTTGATGTTTTATATCAAGTTTATCGATCCTAGGCGGACTTATCTGGTGCTACTCTTAATGCTGCAAAAAGCACCGGCTTATGGTGTGGGTCGTGAATGGGCCGCACTGATGCCCCATGGGGTGCGGTGTGGTCCTCTTCATCTCAGAAAATCCTTGGTACTTATATTGGGCATCCGTTTACGGCAGCAGCTGCTTCGTGGGATGCTTTACGCCCATGTCTTCACCGTACGGTGGGATTCTAGAAATCAACGCTCTCGCACACTTCCTACCATCAGCGTGTTGCCATTGTACATCGCTACCTCTTGCCACTTTGTTTCTTTACCTGGTCTTCTACTGTACTGCCTACGTATCGTCTTGATCATGTCAAAAGTCTATGTACATCGATGATTTGGACCACAAAGCACTGGGTCGCGGCGGCTACGCTCAATCTTTCACAGGAGCACGGAAGCATCAATTTACCGGATGTGCACATATATTATCGTGCTCACTGACTTGTTTCCTTTCTTCGGATCTTGGTTGCTCCCACTCCGTCTATTTCTTCTACCCTTGATGTTCTTCTCTCTCTTCATGATCCATCTTTCTCCTTTCCCCTTTATCTCAAGATGGATTCCTTCTCTTAATCTTCCATTAATTTTCCTTCTGTTCTTTCTGAAGCTCTGACGTTCCTACGCGCTCTTCCTCTTTCCCGGGCCCCTCCGACCACCACCCTTGATCTCTTGGATGAACCTCTTTTCTTTTCAACCCTCGTCCATTCCCCCGACAGCCTTTTTTCTTTTGCCTTCCTGGATCCGCTCCGGTATACTAACTGTTCGCACACTCGTTAATCCCGACTTGACCTGGAAACCCCTTACCTCCTTATTTTCCGTTCCTTCACCTTCTCATGCTACTGATTATGCTCTTCTTCGCTCTTTCCTAGGTTTTCTTTATCCATCTCTCGTCAATTCTCATGGCCTCGTCTGTCCTTGGTCCCAGTCTCCCTATTCCTTTTTTTCTCTCTATTAGAGGTGTTTCTGTCCCTATTCTCTCAGTTTCCACTGTTTCCTTTTGCCGTTTTTTTCGTACACCTACCACAGCTCCGCACCAAATTTCTGATGTTCCTTCTCCCCTCTCCCAGGCCATCTGGTCTGCCTCTTCTTCTCCTCTTTCTGCACCGTTGGAGTTTAACATTCACTGGCGATATCTTCACCGCCGGCTTCCTGTCCCTCTTCTTCTATCCCGTATGTCTCTCCTTTCTTCTTCCATTTGCCCATTTTGTGAGTCCATAGGAGATATCGACCATATGTACTGGCATTGTCCCATCGTGATTCCTGTTTTGCATTGTGTATTTCGTTTCGTGAATCATATCACTTCTCGCAATCTGCCTTTTCTCGCCTATTCTTGGTTGCTTTTAACGAAGCACGCTCCCTCTCGTTCGCCGGACGTTTGCGCCTTTCTTTTTGTTTTGGTGAAGCAAGCAATATATATATATATATATATATATGGTGATGCGTAACATCACAGCCTCTCCTTGACAAATGTCAACCCCGCCTTCTCGTGGTGCATCCTGTTCCTACTAAAGGGGCTCTGACGACCGCCAATAGCGGTATAACTATACCATCGGGATTAGAGGAAATGCTATCCCACACTCACCAACCCGCTTGGCCAGCGTGGTGAGTTATGGCCAAACCCCTCCAAAATGACTCCACAACTTAAATCTTGGCCCTCAGTCTCCGGCAGCTGGAATGTACCTGGCCAAGGCAGCGGCCAGTGCGACATGAAGGCAGAGGGTGCTAAGAATCCCCGGAGGACCGGACTAGGCTGCCATCTGATACTGACCTTGGCAACGTACAATGGACGCTCCCTATCTTCTGATTCAAGGCTTCTTGAATTGGAAGAGGAACTACAAAGGATCAAGTGGGACATCGTGGGGCTAAGTGAGGTAAGGAGAAAAGGAGATCTCATCGAACTGAAAAGTGGACATCTCTTCTACTATCGTGGGACAGATACTGGCAGAACTAGTGGTGTTGGATTTATAATAAACAAGAAACTGAAGGATAAAGTTGTAGAAGTTGAAAGTTCCTCTGACAGAGCTGCACGGCTTGTTATCCAACTCTCGAAAAGATACCAGGCTCAGATTATTCAAACTTATGCACCCACCACAAGTCATCCTGAAGAAGAAATTGAAGAATTTTATGAGGAAATTCGTGATCTAAATAATAAAGGTAAGCAGCACTTGAAGATAATTATGAGAGATTTCAATGCAAAAATAGGGCAACGGCAACAGAATGAAACTTCAGTAGGTAAATTCGGTCACGGCAACAGAAACCAGCGTGGAAATACTCTCGTTGAGTTTGCAGAGGCAGAAGGGTTTTTCATCTTGAACTCCTTCTTCAAGAAAAAGCCACACAGGAAATGGACATGGAGACATCCAAATGGGACGACAAGTGAAATTGATTTTATTATGTGTAACAAAAAATTCGTCATAGAAGACTGCAGTGTGCTAAACAAGTTCAACACAGGTAGTGACCATAGATTGGTGAGATGTAAGATGCACCTCAACACTAAACTTGAACGTGGCAAGCTCATAAGACAAACAAAATCTATTGACATAACCAACCTTAAAAAACACCATAATACCTTCAAGTTGGAACTGAAGAACAGGTTCTCTGCTTTAGAAGGCCTAACATAGGAAGAAGTGGACATCTCTGAAGTTAACAGAAAAGTAACCAAAGCTCTTATGGAAACAGCAACAAAATTAGCTGGGTCTAAGAACAAGTTGCATGTAAATAAATTATCAGGAAAAACGAAAATGTTGATGCAAAAAAGAAGAGAGATGAGGACAACTAAAGAAGATGTGACTTCCAAAGTGGAATATATAGAGCTATGCAAGACTGTAAGAAAAAGTATCACTGAAGACGTAAGAAAATTCAACTGTGAACTAGTGAGGAAAGCAATTGAAAACAACCAAAGCCTAAAGATAGCAAAGGGACATCTCAGTAAGGGAAGAAAACAGATTATGGCACTGAGAAAAGAAGATGGTTCTGTAACAAGAAATAGAGGCGAAATTTTGACAAGAGTGAAAGATTTCTACTCCAAATTATATGAAAGGGATGATACATGCACTCCAGACATCATGAAAGATACCAGTACCAGAGTTCCTCCAGTCCTTCCAGCAGAAGTTGCACATGCAATCAAGAACATGAAGCGGGGAAAAGTTCCAGGAGAAGATGGAATTACTGTAGACATCATACAAGAAGCAAGTGGAGAAATCGAAACAGTACTCGCCCAAATTTTCAATCGATGCCTTAATGAAGGAAAGATTCCTGAGGATTGGAACACCGCTACAATGATCCTGCTACATAAGAAAGGTGACATTGAGGATCTCGGAAACTACAGACCTATCAGCCTCCTATCAGTAGTTTATAAAATCTTCACTAAAGTTCTTTCACACCGCTTGAAGGTAACACTGGACATGGCTCAACCGAGAGAACAAGCTGGATTCAGGAGTGGCTACAGCACAATAGATCATATCCATGTGCTGAGAGAACTAATTGAAAGAGCGAGGGAATATGAACTTCCATTGTGCATGGCTTTTATCGATTATGAAAAAGCCTTTGATTCGGTGAAACCATCAGCAGTTACAATGGCTCTGAAAACCTGCGGTATTGAAGATGCATACATTAATATTATTAATAACATCTATGAAAATGCAAGTGCAAAGATTAGGCTGTTTGAAAATACAACACACATAAAAATTGGAAAGGGAGTGAGACAAGGTGACACCATATCTCCGAAACTCTTTAATGCCACTATAATGAATTAGCTTTATTTGCTTTCCGCTAAGCTAATTATTATGACTGATTCTCTTCTTACCAGCTAACTAATGATATACTTGCACTAAGCTTCAAAATAATGAATTCCCAAAAGGGTGTTACTAGTTAATTACGAACTTAACCGAAGTCTCAACGCTGGTTATTTATAGTAAGTATTAAACCTAACAGCCAGACAGAGGTCTGACAAAAACTATGAATTGAGAAAGACTGAACTTACAGAAAAACTTGTTTATTATGATGACTCCTGGTCAACTAAGGCACTCATATATCACTACATACGCCAACACACCTCATAACAATACACAACGCAACGCAACACACAACCAACACCAACAACAACACACCGCAAGTCTCGATGAACGCGCCTATATACTAGCTACCACCACGTCATGACTTACACTCATTGCCAGATCTCATTCAGCGGGTGAAATAATATTTCGTTCAGTAGGAAGATAATTTACATAGTAAAATAAAATAACCAGAGATAGTAAAATCAAAAGGAAAGTGAATATAGAGTATACGTTACATCATCTCCCCCTTAATTTTTCTTTTTTCTTTTTTTATGTCCGAAAAACCTATCAATTTTGGAGTGTAAGTCTTACATTTCGTTGGTTGACGTTTCTCGATCTCTTTTTTGATTTGTGGTTTGGTGGTAGCCGTATTTACATTATCAACTTGGCATGACAATTTACGAATCTGTATTCGACTGTGAAATTTGTAGAGTAGAACAAAACAAACCTGCATCGGCATACTTTCCTTTTATTCTGCCTAGCAGGAATCACTTTTTTAATTTCAAATGACGTGCTCATTATTCGGTGAATACATACCAACTGTATCAGCAGCGAAGATTGCCTGAAGCTGCCTAACAGTAACAATTTTATTATTTTCATTTCAAATTACGTTCGCCTTAGTCGTTGAAATACATACCAACTGTATCAGCAGCGAAATTTACCGGGAGCTGCCTAACAGTAACAATTTTATTATTTTCATTTCAAATTACGTTCGCCTTAGTCGTTGAAATACATACCAACTGTATCAGCAGCGAAATTTACCTGGAGCTGCCTAACAGTAACCATTTTATTATTTTCATTTCAAATTACATAGATATATAAAAAAAAGTGGATTAGTAGATGGACATAGAAGAAATATAAAAAAAAACACACATATATACACAAAAAAGAATGCATAGGCCCACACGAAAAAAAGAAATTCTGACACGCCAACTGGTCGTGCAGGAAAAACAACAAACTGAGAAAAGAACCTGTCCACGAGAACTTACTTATCTCGAGGACGCATAAAAAATTCTAGTGCGATAACGTTTTCCAGGCCTCATGGGACTGGTAAAATCAGGTGGCTTGGATCTCTTCCGGGACGGGAATGGAACTGGAACATCGGTCTGCTGTCGGTCAGGAAATCCCGGCGGCTGACGGGAACGATCAGGAATGGCGGAAATCCTTCGGTCCGAAACGGCTGAAGTCTGTGGGTCCAGAAATCCCTGCGGCTGAGAAGAACGGTCAGGAGTCTGGCGGTCTGGAAATCCCTGCGGCTGAGAAGAACGGTCAGAAGTCTGGCGGTCTGGAAATCCCTGCGGCTGAGAAGAACGGTCAGAAGTCTGGCGGTCCGGAATCCCTTGCGGCTGAGAAGAACGGTCAGGAACATCAGAAGTCTGGCGGTCCGGAAATCCCTGCTGCGGCTGATAGGAACGGGCTCCCCAGGCTTTGGATATGAAGTCCCTTGGTGCTGGGGCCCGTTGTGTCCTTCCAGTATCTTTTTGGACGGACGTGTCTCCGGCCACATCGCTTGCTTTCGTTTACGCCCACGGGGCATGACAGTAGTAGCAGGCATCGGTCCTGTTTGCCCTGAACGTAGGTTCCAGGGGCGAAACCCGGGTGGATGCAAAGATTTCTGCCTTCGTCGCTGTTGCGGCGAAGCAGATTGGGGAGACAAGTCACGTTTGCGCCCAGCCTTTGGTACTGCTGGACGGGTTGGAACCGGAAATGGAGTATGCATAACTGATAAGTCCGAAATGTCCGAAGCCTCTGAGTCGCTGCTGTAATTCAGTGGTCGAGCAGGGCGATGTTTAGATTTACCTATAGGAATACTTTCGGACGAGGTATTCAAAGAAGAAGTAGCCCGCGTTGGTGCAGAGGTAACCGGAAACGGCGCAGCAATAGTCTTGGCAATGGTTGGAGGGAAAGGAACGATACTAGTATTCGACGAACTCGATTCGAGTCGTGGTCTCATGGGAGAATCAGGTTGCGTGTGTAGAAACCCTTCTGGAGGGGAGGGTGAAGGAAAAATCACTGGTGATTCTTCAAAAATGTTCGGTGGTTCGTCCAAAATTTCTGGCGATTGAACATGAGATATAGATTCTTGAGTCTGTGGCGCAGAAGGTTGAGTAGGATTGATAATGAAATCGATATTCCGTTCATGATACTTGCGACATTGATCAACATGTACATATTGAAAGTGGTTGTTTGGTTTCTCCAGAACAATATTATTTTCAAAGACATTTGCCACCCGATATGGACCTTCGTAGCTGGGTGCAAATTTCTTCACTAAAGTATGCGAAACAGAAGACTGGAAGTGCGTTTCCACGAGAGTGAGATCTCCAACGACAAGATCTGGTTCCCTACGCCTAGAATTATAATATCGTGCTTGAGCCGCTTGTGCTCCTAGCATTGCAACACGAGCTTTTTCTGCCATAATGTGTACTGATTGCGGAGTTGGTCGCTGGTTTAGTTCGTCGATAATCCCCGTTAAATTTTCAAAAGGGGTTTTAATTTTGCGACCCAGAAAAAGTTCTGCAGGAGTAATTTTAGTAGACTCGTGGACAGACGAGCGGAGGGCGAACGCAAAAAGTTCTAAATGGTCATCCCATCTTTCATGATGGTCCATTACGAAAGTCGCAATCATTTTCACTAGCGTTCGGTTAACACGTTCCGCCGGATTACTCTGGGGATGATATGGGGAAATGAATTTATGTTTAATGTGTAATCTCGCACACATTCTTTCAAAAATGTCAGAAATAAATTGAGGACCATTATCCGAAACTACTTTATTAGGTGCACCATATCTAGAAAATACTTCATTAACTAAGACATTACAAATAACCTCAGCCGTAGCGGCTTTAATGGGAAAAACTTCAACCCATTTAGAAAAATTATCAGTTAGTACTAAAACATAACGAGCTTTATTTTTAACAGATAATGGATAAGGTCCCAATAAATCTATGGAAATAATATCAAACACATGAGAACTTGAACTAGATTTCAAGTGACCGGCCGGTCTTACATTACGGTAATTATTAATCTGACACAAGTGACATGATTGAACGTATGCGAGCACACTTTGGTACATGCCAGGCCAATAGGCAACATCCCGCAATTTACAACGGGTCTTGCGAATACCTAAATGGCCTGCAAGAGGTTTGTCATGAAATTCATTTAAAAGAGCCATTCTAAGGGTTCGCGGAATACATGGGCGAAACTCTGCCCTAGTAGTCCGAGACTTTGTATAATAAAGAAGACCCTCTATTACTTCAAAATGTTGTGACCTTCCAGCCAAAGAAGGATCACTTTGTAGGGGCGAACCCGCAAGTAAAAAATTGTAAATATCCCCAAAATCTGGATCATTTATTAATTCTGCCATTATCTGCTCTCTGGATGTTATATCAGCTATTAGAAGTAAAGGCTGACATCCAGGAGCAGGTTCGGTGGGGACCCCACTAATCGGAACGCGAGATAATGCGTCCGGTAATTGATTCTTATTACCTGGCTGATACGAAATTTTGATATTGCTCTCTTGTAACTTCAGAGCCCACTTCATAAGTCTTTGAGATAGGTGCTTAGCAGAATTCAAATACTGAAGGGCAGAATGATCCGTAATTATGTTAACTGTCAATTCATTAAGATAACATTGAAATTTATTCAGCGCATACACAACAGCAAGACATTCACGTTCCGTAGCTGAATAATTGCGTTCAGCTTTGGCTAAAGTACGAGACGCAAAAGCTATTGGATGCCCAGCTTGTGACAAAACGCAACCAAGACCAACTCCGGATGCATCAGTATAAATATCAAATTCTTTAGAATGATCCGGGAAAGCCAACACCGGAGGCTGAGCCAATGCAGACTTCAGTGTTTCGAATGCAGCGTTAGCTTCAGGTGTCCAAATAAACTTCTTGTATTTACGCTTTAAAGCATACAACGGCTCACATATTGTAGCATAAGCGGGGACGAACTGCTGATACCATCCGGTCATTCCCAGAAAGCGGGATAGTTCTTTTGCTGTTTTAGGCCGAGGAAAGTCAACAATAGGCCTAATTTTTTCATTATCAGTGAATAAGCCGCGGGGAGTGATTTTCAACCCCAGATATACAATCTCGTCCCGCGCTATCTGGCATTTACTAGGTTTTAACGTCAAGCCAGCATTGTATATAAGTTGGAACACCTGTTTGAGCAGAGAAAGGTGCTCGTCAAAAGTCTCTGATGTGATAATAATGTCATCCAAATAGACATGCACATGGGGACCCAGGACAGGTCTGAGAACCGTGTCCATAAGCTTTTGGAAAGTAGCAGGTGCAGAAGCTAAACCAAAAGGCATACGTAAATATTCATAGGCCCCAAAAGGAGTCACAAAGCCTGTTTTATCGACCGAGTCCGGATGTACTGCCACCTGCCAATATCCACTCGCCAAATCCAAAGTTGACATCCATTTGGTTGACGACAAGTCATTTAGAATATGTGACATGACAGGTAGGGGATAATTGATTGTTTTTGTGACTTGGTTGAGTTTGCGAAAATCTGTCACGAAACGAAATTCATTTGGTTGTTTCTTTGGAACCAAGAAGGCAGGGGCCGCCCAGGCGCTTGTTGATTCCCTGATTATGCCCTGCTTAATCATTTCCGCAATTTGACGTTGCATTTCCTGTTTTTTATGTGGAGCACAAGGGTAAGGTTTCGTTGCAATGGGTTTCGAACCATCAGTGTCAATAACATGATAAACCACCTGTGTGAAACCAGGTTGATCCGAAAATAAACCAGGGCTTTCCTGTAAAAGGAGAGAAAGCTGGTCTCGTTGCCCCTCATTCAATTGGTCACTCAACAATAAACTCGTAATATCTACAGGAACCGTCGGAATCATTTCGACAGGTTCCGGAAAGGAAATCACATGTTGTACAAAATTCAAAGTTATTTGAAACTTGTTAATAAAGTCCATACATATGAGACATTTCACGGGTAGCTCGTCTATAAGCAGGAAAGAATGTGTAAACCGAGCTTTTCCCAGCCCTAAAGATAATGTGACAGTTCCTGCGATACTGAAAATTTCATTATTTGCACCTCGCAAATACTGCGTTGCAGGCTGAACGTGTATTGCAGAAAAAACATCATTGCAAAACTTTGTATTTAGGGCTGATATCTCAGACCCAGTGTCGAACTTTGTCTCGACAATAATGTCTTCAAGTGTCAAGAATACATCAGGCAACTGAGGAGTTTGAACAGTCACTAATACTGTTTTAGGGTCAGAATGTTTGGTATCAGGAAGCAGGACCGACCCTTCGTCTACTTCCTGTGGAAGTTTAAAGGAATTCTGGTGGGGTTATCATGTGGTTGGAAACCTCGACCCTGCCGGGTATCGGGAAAATTTTCACGATAAGGAAAACTGCGTGAACCCTGCCGGGTATCGGGAAAATTTTCACGATAAGGAAAACTGCGTGAACCCTGCGTCGGGAACTCCGCGTGTCTGTTGACATTTTCATATTCGTTACGTCTGCCCTCAGCACGGGCAGAAAAATTATCATTGCCCTGGGCATGAGAACGTTCCAAATGCTGCTGAGTGAAACGGGGTCGAGCATACTGTGCATTATGACGATATCCCGAAGCTTGTTCAGAAACTCGCTGTTGGTTCGCCACTCTTCTGTGTGGTGGAACGTATGAAGCTTGGGTGGGCACTTGTGTACGCTCGCGCTGAAAGTTTTGTCTATTATGCCGCTGAGGGTTTTCGTAATAAGCCTCGCGGGATGCCCGAGCATTATGAGTCGAACCATGTTTGCCATGTCGCTCTTCATAAGTGCGTATGAGGCGAAGGCATTCATGAATAGTGGCAGGGTGACGAACCTCAAGAAAATCTTGTAAGAATGGGTCGAGCTGCTGCACGAGGGTATCCAACATGTCAACATGACTGGCATGTGGATCCCATAGATTATATAGGCGTGTAGTTTCCAACGCAAATGCAACAGGGCTATCATTGGGACCTTGTTGACGTGAAAAAAGCTGTTGAGCAAGGCTAGCTCGAATGAGGCAGAAAGGAAAGACCTCCAAGAATTCTGCACGGAAATTCTCATAATGAGAATCCGGGTTCGACCCTCGCCACTGCCGATACCAGGTCTTGGCGGTATCCCTCAAGCAAGTCCCGGCAATTTGGACCTTGCAGTCTTCCGGAATATTATAGAGATCAAAATGATCTTCCAGATCTTCGAGGAACTTTAAAGACCCCTCCAAACCATTGAAATGAATTGTGCCAGCATGCGGCACGAAATGGGCAAGCATTCTGCTTCGCTGAGAGGATTGAACTCCCTCAGGTACGACCCGCGACTCAGAGTGATAAGAAGCTGGTGCATTACGAAATGGTGAAGAATGCTTGGGTATGTGTAAATCATTCATATCAAAGTCAGAGCCACAGGCTTCGTACAAATTGTCCAAACAAACACCATTACCCTCGAGACTTGCCGGAAGGTGGAAATTTGAAGTTGTCTCAGGTAAGGTAGACATGGATAATAATAGTCAGGCTCTCGTGTTCGAGAAAAGTTCGGGCGCCAATTATAATGAATTAGCTTTATTTGCTTTCCGCTAAGCTAATTATTATGACTGATTCTCTTCTTACCAGCTAACTAATGATATACTTGCACTAAGCTTCAAAATAATGAATTCCCAAAAGGGTGTTACTAGTTAATTACGAACTTAACCGAAGTCTCAACGCTGGTTATTTATAGTAAGTATTAAACCTAACAGCCAGACAGAGGTCTGACAAAAACTATGAATTGAGAAAGACTGAACTTACAGAAAAACTTGTTTATTATGATGACTCCTGGTCAACTAAGGCACTCATATATCACTACATACGCCAACACACCTCATAACAATACACAACGCAACGCAACACACAACCAACACCAACAACAACACACCGCAAGTCTCGATGAACGCGCCTATATACTAGCTACCACCACGTCATGACTTACACTCATTGCCAGATCTCATTCAGCGGGTGAAATAATATTTCGTTCAGTAGGAAGATAATTTACATAGTAAAATAAAATAACCAGAGATAGTAAAATCAAAAGGAAAGTGAATATAGAGTATACGTTACACCACATTGGAGGGTGCTTTTCAGTCACTGAGCTGGGGAAACAAGAGGATAAAGATTAATGGAGATTATCTAACCCACCTTCGTTTTGCTGATGACGTAGTCATTTTTGCAACTAGCCCATCAGAGCTGCAGAGTATGATCCAGGAACTTGCTGACAAGAGTAAAGAAGTGGGATTAAAAATGAACTTTCAGAAGACAAAAGTGATGTTCAATGCTTTTACAAGAAATGAAGATTTATCGATTGATGGAGAAAAGCTGGAGATAACAGACACGTACGTTTATCTTGGACAGCAGATATCAAGTGAGGGTCACATTGATGAAGGAATTAATCGTCGTACAAAACTTGCCTGGAGAGATTTTGGAAGAAACAGCATAATTTTCAAGAGCAATATGCCATTATGTCTTAAAAGAAAAGTGTTTGATCAATGCATCCTTCCAGTGCTTACGTATGGTGCAGAGACGTGGACCTTAACTAAAAGAGACATACAAAGGCTGCAGACAACTCAAAGCAGCATGGAGAGGTGCATACTTGGTGTAACCAGGAGAGATAAGAAGAGGAACTCGTGGATCCGAAAAATGACAAGAGTGGAAGACATCATGATCAGAGTTAAATCCCTGAAATGGCAATGGGCTGGACATACTGCCAGAAGGACAGATCATCGATGGACAGCCGAAATTTTAGATTGGATTGCAAGGGACAGGAAAAGACCCAGAAGAAGACCACATGGGAGATGGGTGGATGAAATTCGAAAGTATGCAGGGGTGACATGGAGGAGACTGGCACAAGACAGACCGTTGTGGAGGAAACTTGGGGAGACCTTCGTCCAGCAGTGGATTGATAATGGTTGACAATGATGATGATGATGATATATATATATCATCTTTATCTCCGGAATGCCGCAGACTCTGCTAATCCACTTATTGCGAGTGACACAATCCTCACCTATTTTCGCAGCCGCTTAACAGCTCGCCTCCGCCTCGAATATGCAGAAGCACAATCAACTAATTTTTTAGCACGGTTTCGTCAGGTCTGGGCGCATGATGCCGGTTGGTTCCGGATTGATGGTAACACCATTAGTCTATCACTTTAACCACTCAGTGCTCCTTGCAAGTTCGAACGTGAGGTGTTTTCTTTGTTCTGTAGCCTTTTGTTTGTTGTTTCTTCCTCGCATTGTCGTGATTATTGTGCTACCTTTAAATTGCATTAAGAGGATAATTATTTTGGAGCTTGACTACTGTGCCCCTGTATCTTTCCTCCTGACGCAGGTTATCCACCATGTGTTGTTCTATTATGGTGGTGTCCTCATGAGTTTGGGGATTCTTGTTTTCGAATGCGTTCAACGAAGTGTTCTAACCTTTTCATTGCTGTTCTGTGTATGTGTTCTGTAGTACATTTGTGATGGAGCTGTAATCCCGAGCAATTTGTATTGTATCTTGGTACTGTGCTGAACCATTGACTTGCCTCAGTATTATTATGTTCTATTGTACCATGTGCTAATGGAATTTTTACGTATATATGATTATTGTTTAAAAAATTGTGCATTTTCTGGATGAGTTGCTTGATGCCATGGAAATCGGCTGACTCCTACGTTTCTCACTTGTAACGTATACTCTATATTCACTTTCCTTTTGATTTTACTATCTCTGGTTATTTTATTTTACTATGTAAATTATCTTCCTACTGAACGAAATATTATTTCACCCGCTGAATGTGATCTGGCAATGAGTGTAAGTCATGACGTGGTGGTAGCTAGTATATAGGCGCGTTCATCGAGACTTAGGAGAGCTTGTGTGTTGTTATGAGGAGAGCTTGTGGTCGTTAAGAGAGAGCGTGTACAATAAGAGGAAAGATTATTCATTATTGTGTACAAGAGTTATGAGTGCCTTAGTTGACCAAGAGTCGTTCAAATAAAGAAGTTTTCAGTAAGTTCAGTCTTTCTCAATTCATAGTTTTTGTCAGACCTCTGTCTGGCTGTTAGGTTTATAATATTTATTTGATTCCTATAAATAACCAGCGTTGAGACTTTGTTTACGTTCGTAATTAACTAGTAACAACACCCTTTTGAATTCATTATTTTGAAGCTTAGTACAAGTATATCATTAGCTAGCTGGTAGGAAGAGAATCATTCATAATAATTAGCTTAGCGGAAAGTAAATAAAGCTAATTCATTATACACTATGACATAACCCAGGGTTCGTTATGAGAATTTATTTGCTCATTTCCTAGTATTTCTGTCTTGTTGTTTGCCTCTACTGTATTGTTGCATTTTGCTTATTTCCTTACTGTTATCATTATTTTGTTTTTCATGTACTGTTCTAATGCCGTTTTTGTTTTTTGATTCTGTTGCGTAATGTGCAAACTTTCAGGGCATTGTATAGCAAATGAATTTTCTTAGCGCCCACGTGTTTTATCTGTTAATCACTTGCATAGCTCCTTGCATGTGGCATTTTTTTATTTTCCTGGTGTTTTTGAGATTTGCACATGTATTTCGTTTTTTTATAGTGTATAAGTTTGTTGTGTTTCCTCCCTGTGATTTTGCATTGTGTTTTTTATAAGTTGGTTACCTATGTCGACCACTATGTTTTCCTGTAAAATTTGCACCGTGTTTTGATCTATTCATGAGAGATTGTTGGCAATGTAACGCCACTTAAATCTTTTAACTTTATGTTTTTTCTGGAGGCTAGTTTTGCTCCGACATATGTCGTTCTCATATATTGTTATCAAATTACTCCTTGAGGTACCCTATGTGTTCTTATTGCTGTAGCTTAATGTTTTGATTTCTATGTGTACAATTGTCGACACTGTGATAGTTTCTCACCCGTTTTAACTTTCTGGTTTATTTCCGGATGGGGGTCCTGCTCCGGCATTTGTAATTATTCATGTTTGTTCTCAAGTTAATTCTCATGTTTTATCAGCGTGTATGATTCTGTAATGCTTTTAGACCAATAAAGATTGTTTGAACTACAGCCAAAGGCATTACGAACAACAATGAGCAAAACATTTAACTTACTTGTGAAAATACCCGCCTTTTTTTATGTCGGCCGTTATGTTGTATCTATGTCTAACACAGTACCTGACCCGAACCTGACAATATTTATTTTTTATGAGAACTATTTAAAGCACGATTTACAACACACACGCAACCAGCATATGATCAGGAACAGCTTTCACTCCTCGCTAATGGCGAAACATGCGGTTTTCAAAAACTCACGGAGATAGCTAGGTATTTGCCAGTCTATGAGGATGTAGCACTTGACGTCATCCAGAAGTTTCAGTGAAGTGGCAACAGTCCCTGCAAGTTCCTGAAGGACAATCATAGCTGGCTCTCCTGCACTTAGTGTGTAAAGTGCAATCATTAGCGGTCGGTGTTTCTAAAACTTTGAAGCCAAAATGCCTAGATTTTGTGGCATTGTGCATTGCGGTAACAGAGAAAATAGAGACCACAAGTTTTTTCAAGCTACTAGCAGCTGTCTCTAAAGGCAGTACCGAAAAATTTCGATTATATGTCAAACGAAGGGAGATCGCTTCCCAGAGATTAGAAAACACTTTTTATTGAAGAGTTAGATTCTTCAAAGGCAGAGAACCTTTTAAATGTTGAAATGTCAATTTTATTCAGAAATCGGTGATCTGGTAAAGCAGAGAATCTATCTTTTACTTGTTAAAACGCTATTGGAGTGCAGTGCTTGCACTTATTGGGCCAGACGTTTCATTCGTTGATTCAAAGTTTTCAAGTTGAATTTAAAAGGTGTTGGCTGTTTTTTTTGCGTAGGTTTTATTGCTACTGACTATTTTCTTATAGAACACCTTTTGGAGTTTGTCTCTTGGTCAAAATATTTCTTAAATAAAAGCTTCGGTCCCCAATCGGCACTTTTGTGCACGTTGTTCTTTTTCTTCAGGGACTTCTTTTCAGAAGGTTCCTGGTTGATCTAGGGGGTGTTAAAACTTTTTATAAGGCTAAAAGTTAATTTGTTAGCAAACCTGACTTTTAGTCAGAATCAGATCTCTGGCTCTTCTGTAATTTTTAAATCTCGATCACACCATTCCCCTGACTCACTATTTTTTGCGAGTTTTCGGCTTTTCACTTTTAAGGTTATTTGGCTGTCAATGTTGGTGTTTTTTAGTTTACTACTTTGTTCTATAGGATATTTCCTCTCCAAACTACCGTTGATTTTATTTTTAGTTCACTTGGATTTTTACCTGGAGCTGAAGCACACTTTTGCGGAAAATGCAAATAAAAAAAATGACTAAAATTATTGTCCAAATAAAATCCTTTTTGGTGTCTAGGTCTGTTTACAGGCCGGTGTTATGCTGCTAAATTTATTTGCGGATAAATAGATTATAGGGCACAAATCCCAGCAAAATTATTTTGTTTTTTCACCACAATTTTACGAAAAAAAAAAAAAAAAAAAAAAAAGATTTTTCTCGTTTTTCTAATTCTTGGAAACCGCTTTCCAGAGCTTACTTAGAAAGACACTTTTTGTTGAAGAGTTAGAAAGACACTTTTTTCTCAAAAAGGCATAGAACCTTTCAAGGGTGAGTTTTATCCAGAATCAGCGATTACTGGAAACAAAGAAAACCTATCTTTTTTTTACTCAGGTCTACGCACCTGAGAGGAAAGAGAACCTTGCTTATTAAGGCAGCGTACCTATTTTCTACATAAATTACTGATTACTCACGGATTTGTGATTGTACTAAATTACCCTGTAAAAGAATACCGACGACGAGAAATTGTTATTTGTTTCGAAACTTTTATATGCCTCAAACTATTATGCGGTAAAGGCACTTCGACCAAAGACGAAGTAATCGAAAATATTTACTATTTTCACTTTCGGAAAACTTTTCGCATCCCCTTCGAAGATACTTGCATTCAGTACATAAGGATTTTTTTCCTTCAATCTCTTTAATTTTTTCCAAATACCGCATTTTGCACTCGGAAGTTTAAGTTTCAAAATAAAATGCCATCATTTCAACGGGGCTGGTTGTCCTTCACTTACGTTACTAAGGCTCGTTGCCATGCTGAGAGTTACGTGTGTGCTACATCCTCATTCTCTCCAAGGTCTTTGAGGAAATGGGACTTTAGAAGAGACTGAGTTGCTGCGTTCGAATAATCTGGCCATTCAGTAGAAAAAAGAACCATTGCAGAGATAGAGATTTTTTAACGACCACCATGAGCAACTCAGTGGGCTATAAGTAGTCGCCCGTCCCTAATTTAGGGCCACTGGTTCAACGGAAAGGAGAGAGCAAGTGCTTAAGACAAACACAACGTCCGTGCCTTATCAGGATTCAAACCCGGACCCCTCTCGGACGAATGGTCATGAGCCATCGATTAGACCACTCCGCCACCGGGGCGGCAGAGCTAGAGATGTGGAAATATTGTGTCTACACGCGGACGGATGGTCCGGGTTATCGCCCTTTGCTGCAATCAGTAATCTTAAGTTAGAAGTTCCGTATTCTCTCTTGCCTCAGAATTATGTAAACGACCTGGTTTACTCGTACTGCTAAAATCAAACATATTCTGTTACCTTCTGTGATTTATCAACTTTCTTTAAAAGTTTGTCACTCTCTCAGTGACGTTGCTGGTTCTGGACTAAGAATATTGGGGGCAGAAGGTGTACAGGACTTAAAAAAAAATTTTCACTACCTCATATTCACCCAATTTCCCCTCTTCCGTAATGAAAAACAGAGTAACTGCGGAATTTAAAAATTAGGCAGTTGTCACTTTTAATTTAATTGAGGATCTTATGTGTTCTCTGCGTGCTGGCTGGGAGGTCTGTTTTATTGGAGCGTTGAAGCCACGAGGGGCCAGGTTTCGGAGACACAGCATTACTTATTAAAAGCATTGACTTTTCTCTTCCTCTTTATTTATTGTTGTAATTTTTTTTTATGATTGATCGTCGCTTTAAAAAATAATAATATTCCAAACTTAGCAAAGGTTTAGGAATTTATTTTTAAACTAAACGAATAACTTATTTGGAAATTATTGGGGGAGGGTGCTTTAGATACGATTGAAGGACTTTGTCATATATTGTTATCGTATTCTCCGGTATTCTTATATAGCAAATTTGTAGATGAATAAACGTGATTGGCAACACCCATCATCCCGGTGGTTGTTGTGATCTGTAATGGCTGTTTGTCTTACTATTAAACCCAAGTTCTCACAAGCATAGCATCCTAAAATGCAGTTGAATCTACCCTCAACCACTAGAAAATTAAGTGTAACCGGTTTGTTTTTATAATACACTTAGTGCTTATCTCTCCCATAACTGGTGTATACGTATTATTAAAAGACCTCATTCGTTTAACTTGTGAATTTGAAATTTTCACCGATAGTTGTCTTGCCAGTTCTGCATTCCCTTCTGCACCAGTGTCAATCTTAAAATTAGCGCAAATTCCTTTATCAAATAGCACCTTTGTGTACCATTTACCTTGGTAATTATTTGAGAAATTAATCACTTCACTGATATGTAAAGTATCACAGGTATATGTAGTAATGTCCTACAAATCACTATCAGATTCGCTAATCTCATGAACTTCCTTAATTCGTGACTTAAGGGTTTTCGTATTAGCTTTGCATTGGCGCGCATAGTGTCCTTTCTTGGAACAGTAATTACACGTCACGCTGAAAGCAGGAAACTTCCGAAATTGGTACACAAAACCACTCTCCAACACATTCTTTTCGCTTTGATGTCCCCTTTGGACTTCGATCCTTCGCGCATTTCTGAGCAATTGAATTCTGTAGGAACCCTCTTTTTGTTTATTCTTAACGAAAGAACTTCTTTTTCTTTATTCATCACTGCCCTCATTTCCTGAAGTTGATTCGAAGCCCGTTCACTAGCTCTGCATACACTGACGGAAAAAATCCCAACACCAAGAAGGGGTTGTGTTAGATAAACGACAGTTGGTAGGCGGTGAGAGTACATCTGTAAGATGACGTCTATGCAGATTTCGCTCTCGGCGCACACGTGTGGTGCTAGTAGCGCCTCTCGGAACATGCAAAGCAGGTTTGCTGTAAATACGCGCTGTAACGTTCGTGAGCGTTAGTTAGCGTTGAGATTCGACGTAGTGTTTTGATGTTAGTCAAGAATGCCTTTAAGAAGACAAAGTCATTATCAACAGCTCACGGAGTTTGAACGAGGCCGTGTAATAGGGCTACGAGAAGGTGGATTTTCTTTCCGCAATATTGCAGAACGACTTGGCAGGAAAGTAGCCACTGTGCATGATTGTTGGCAGCGGTGATCAAGGGAAGGTACTGCCTCAAGAAGCCTGGGTTCCGGCCGGCCACGTGGCACTTCTGAGAGGGAAGACCGCCGTGTACGGCGTATGGCCGTGGCGCATCGTACTGCGTCTGCGGCAGCAATTCGAGCTGCAGTTGCCACCACAGTGACAGAACGAACTGTTACAAATCGGTTACTTAATGGACAGCTCCGAGCCAGACGCCCTGTAGTGTGCATTCCACTTACTCCAAACCACTGCCGTTTGCGACGTCAGTGGGTGTCAAGCTAAAGCTCATCGGAGGACGGAGTGGAGATCTGTTGCGCTTTCTGATGAAAGCCGTTTCTGCCTGGGTGCCAGTGATGGTCGTGTGTTGGTTAGAAGAAGGCCAGGTGAGCGCCTGCAACCAACCTGTCTGCGCCCGAGACATACTGGAACTACACCTGGAGTTATGGTCAGGGGAGCAATTTCCTATGACAGCAGGAGCACTCTCGTGGTTATCCCACGCACCTTGACGGCACAGTTGTAAGTCGGTCTGGTGATTCAACCTGTTGTGTTGCCATTCATGAACAGCATTCCAGGGGTTTTTTTCCAAGAGGATAACGTTCGCCCGCATACCGCTGTTGTAACCCAACATGCTCTACAGAATGTCGACATGTTGCCGTGGCCTGCTAGATCACCAGATCTTTCACCAATCGAGCACGTATGGGACATCATTGGACGACAACTCCAGCTTCACCCCCAACCAGCATTAACCGTCCCTGTATTGACCGACCAGGCATGGAACTCCATCCCACAAACTGATATCCAGCACCTGTACGACACAATGCATGAACGTTTGCGTGCTTGCATTCAACATTCTGGCGGTTACACCGGTTATTAATGTACTAGCATTTCACATTTAAAATGGCTCTTCTCGCGCTTACATTAAGCTGTGATCTTGAAACCTTAATCGATTAAATATGTTACCTATACAAATGTATTGCCGCCATTTCATTCCTCTACAACTATTTTTTCGTGGTGTTGAGATTTTTTTCCGTCAGTATATATCAATCGCTTTACTCAATGCCAACTCTCCCTCAGCTAATAATAATTCACGAATTTGAAAGAACACCACGCACAATCTGGTCACGCAACAAACCATCTTGTAAATTACCAAAAGCACAGTCAATAATCTTCGTTCGAAGTTTAGTTACGTAAGAATCGAAATTCTCTTGCTCACTCTGCACACAAGTAAAAAATAAGTAGCGTACAGAAATCTCATTTTGTTTTGGGGCAAAGCAATCATCAAATCTTTTTTAATCACAGCCACATCGCTCTGCTCCGCCTGAGACAAATTAAAAGTATTAAGAATCACAGTTGCCGAAGTTCCTATTGCTGACATAAAAGTAGCGGCTTGCACATGTGGCGGTTTCTCAAAAAGTTGCGTAGCAACGGCATAAAATTCGAATGATTGCTTCCACAACTTCCACTTTGCGGCCATGTTGTCAGCAGTTACTTCCAACTCTCAAGGAAGACGAACGTTAGCAGAATCCATGTTACTTGAACTATAAACTTAACACAGTTGCCTCAAATTAGTCATAACACTACAATATTTACCATCCCACAATTCTGACACCGTGTAATAACATCTTAGTTATTACTCAGTAAGGGTCATCTGGGTACTAGCCTTTCCTTACATCGTGCAAGAGAAATAATATTTTGGCATGGAATGTCTAAAGAGATTGAACAATTTGTTCAAAAATGTCCAACGTGTCAACAAACTGGTCGTGCTACTAACACAGAACCATTACTGATGAAACCTATTCCCTGTTTGCCATGGCAACGAATAGCATCAGATTTATTTGACTTCAAGGGTGACCATTATTGCCTTGTAGTTGATAGTTACTCCGGATATTTTGATTTTAAAAAACTAAGTCAGCCAACGTCTCAAGCTGTGGTTAAGTATTTAAAAGTTACTTTTGCCACTCATGGTATTACTAATATCTAAGAAACTGACAATGGTCCACAGTATAACTCTGAGGCATTTCGTAACTTTACAAGAGACTGGAAGATACAACATCTCACATCCAGTCCTCATTATCCCAAGTCAAATGGTTTGGCAGAACGGTATGTGCAAATCGCTAAGTTAATGTTAAAGCGTACTGATTTAGAACAATCTGACTTGCATCTGGCACTATTGAATTGGAGGAATACTCCTCGCTGTGACCTACCTTCTCCAGCTCAACGTCTATTTGGACGTCCTACACGAACAATGATCCCGTTACATCCTCTGGTACGTTTGCCTCGGACGTCAACTTCTGCTCGCCTCCAGTTCTCCAGAGAGAACCAACGTATAAATGCCACAACTGGTACTCATAACCAAGCACCATCATTGGTACAGGGCCAATCTATAAAACTTAAAACGGCACAGCGCAACTGGATTCCTGCTACTGTATCTGAGAAGCTTGATACTCCTCGCTCCTATTTAGTTACCACTCAGGATGGCACCACTCTTCGACGCAATGCAGAGTGTATTCGTCGAACAAAAGCTCTATTCACGTCGAAAAAACCTGTAGTTGAGTGCCCACCAGTTTCGTCTCCCCTGGAGAACTCTCAAAACTATGATACACCTATGATTTCTATACCGAAAACTAAAGATAAACATCATGTTATTATACCTGAATCACAATTACACCTCGTTTTTCTCAGTGCATTGACACACCTACTAAGTTGCTAAGATGTCTAATTCTGTGACCACTCGTTCAGGACAAAAAATTCATCGACCTGATAAACTAAATCTTTCAAAAAAAAAAAAGATACCATATATTGTTGTCATATTCTCCGATATTCTTATATAGCTAATTTGTAGATGAATAAACGTGATTGGAAACACCCATCATCCCGGTGGTTGTTGTGATCTGTAATGAGTGTTTGTCTCATGGAGGTAGGAATAAGAGGAGGAGCTGTCGCCAACTCTTCCCATGCTAGCAAAGTGAAGCCGGGTTTGTACGCTTCCGCGGTGAAAGTAGTACCGCCAGCTTTGGCGTGGTTACCCTCAAGATGCAAAAGCAGACGATTTTCCGTAGGAAAGCATTAGTGAGACCCTGTTCGTTTTCTTGAGATTATCATCATCATCATCATCATTGTCAACCATTATCAATCCACTGCTGGACGAAGGTCTCCCCAAGTTTCCTCCACAACGGTCTGTCTTGTGCCAGTCTCCTCCATGTCACTCCCGCATACTTTCGAATTTCATCCACCCATCTTCCATGTGGTCTTCTTCTGGGTCTTTTCCTGTCCCTTGGAATCCAATCTAAAATTTCGGCTGTCCATCGATGGTCTGTTCTTCTGGCAGTATGTCCAGCCCATTGCCATTTCAGGGATTTAACTCTGATCATGATGTCTTCCACTCTTGTCATTTTTCGGATCCACGTGTTCCTCTTCTTATCTCTCCTGGTTACACCAAGCATGCACCTCTCCATGCTTTTTTGAGTTGTCTGCAGCCTTTGTATGTCTCTTTTAGCTAAGGTCCACGTCTCTGCACCATACGTAAGCACTGGAAGGATGCATTGATCAAACACTTTTCTTTTAAGACATAATGGCATATTGCTCTTGAAAATTATGCTGTTTCTTCCAAAAGCTCTCCAGGCAAGTTTTGTACGCCGATTAATTTCTTCACCAATGTGACCCTCACTTGATATCTGCTGTCCAAGATAAATGTACGTGTCTGTTATCTCCAGCTTTTCTCCATCAATCGATAAATCTTCATTCCTTGTAAAAGCATTGTACATCACTTTTGTCTTCTGAAAGTTCATTTTTAATCCCACTTCTTTACTCTTGTCAGCAAGTTCCTGGATCATACTCTGTAGCTCTGATGGGGTAGTTGCAAAAATGACTATGTCATCAGCAAAACGAAGGTGGGTTACATAATCTCCATTAATCTTTATCCCTTTGTTTTCCCAGTTCAGTGATTGAAAGACATTTTCCAATGTGGCATTAAAGAGCTTCGGAGATATGGTGTCACCTTGTCTCACTCCTTTTCCAATTTTTATGTGTGTTGTATTTTCAAACAGCCGAATCTTTGCACTTGCATTTTCCTAGATGTTATTAATAATATTAATGTATGCATCTTCAATACCGCAGGATTTCAGAGCCATTGCAACTGCTGATGGTTTCACCGAATCAAAGGCTTTTTCATAATCGATAAAAGCCATGCACAATGGAAGCTCATATTCCCTCGCTCTTTCAATTAGTTCTCTCAGTACGTGGATATGATCTATTGTGCTGTAGCCACTCCTGAATCCAGCTTGTTCTCTCGGTTGAGCCATGTCCAGTGTCACCTTCAAGCGGTGTGAAAGAACTTTAGTGAAGATTTTATAAACCACTGATAGGAGGCTGTTAGGTCTGTAGTTCCTGAGATCCTCAATGTCACCTTTTTTATGTAGCAAGATCATTGTAGCGTTGTTCCAATCCTCAGGAATTTTCCCTTCATTAAGGCATCGAGTGAAAATTTGGGCGAGTACTGTTTCGATTTCTCCACTTGCTTCTTGTATGATGTCTACAGTAATTCCATCTTCTCCTGGAGCTTTTCCCCGCTTCATGTTCTTGATTGCATGTGCAACTTCTGCTGGAAGGACTGGAAGAACTCTGGTACTGGTACCTTTCATGATGTCTGGAGTACATGTATCATCCCTTTCATATAATTTGGAGTAGAAATCTTTCACTCTTGTCAAAATTTCGCCTCTATTTCTTGTTACAGAACCATCTTCTTTTCTCAGTGCCATAATCTGTTTTTTCCCCTTACTGAGATGTCCCTTTGCTATCTTTAGGCTTTGGTTGTTTTCAATTGCTTTCCTTACTAGTTCACAGTTGAATTTAGTTACGTCTTCAGTGATACTTTTTCGTACTGTCTTGCATAGCTCTATATATTCCACTTTGGAAGTCACATCTTCTTTAGTTGTCCTCATCACTCTTCTTTTTTGCATCAACATTTTGGTTTTTCCTGATAATTTGTTCACATGCAATTTGTTCTTAGACCCAGCTAATTTTGTTGCTGTTTCCATAAGAGCTTTGGTTACTTTTCTGTTAACTTCAGAAATATCCACTTCTTCCGATGTTAGGTCTCCTAAAGCAGAGAATCTGTTCTTCAGTTCCAATTTGAAGGTATTATGGTGTTTTTTAAGGTTGGTTATGTCAATACATTTTGTTTGTCTTATGAGCTTGCTACGTTCGAGTTTAGTGTTGAGGTGCATCTTACATCTCACCAATCTATGGTCACTGCCTGTGTTGAACTTGTTTAGCACACTGCAGTCTTCTATGACGAATTTTTTGTTACACATAATAAAATCAATTTCACTTGTCGTCCCATTTGGATGTCTCCATGTCCATTTCCTGTGTGGCTTTTTCTTGAAAAAGGAGTTCAAGATGAAAAACCCTTCTGCCTCTGCAAACTCTACGAGAGTATTTCCACGCTGGTTTCTGTTGCCGTGACCGAATTTACCTACTGAAGTTTCATTCTGTTGCCGTTGCCCTATTTTTGCATTGAAATCTCCCATAATTATCTTCAAGTGCTGCTTACCTTTATTATTTAGATCACGAATTTCCTCATAAAATTCTTCAATTTCTTCTTCAGCATGACTTGTGGTGGGTGCATAAGTTTGAATAATCTGAGCCTGGTATCTTCTCGAGAGTTGGATAACGAGTCGTGCAGCTCTGTCAGAGGAACTTTCAACTTCTACAACTTTATCCTTCAGTTTCTTGTTTATTATAAATCCAACACCACTAGTTCTGCCAGTATCTGTCCCACGATAGTAGAAGAGATGTCCACTTTTCAGTTCAATGAGATCTTCTCCTTTTCTCCTTACCTCACTTTGCCCGACGATGTCCCACTTGATCCTTTGTAGTTCCTCTTCCAATTCAAGAAGCCTTGAATCAGAAGATAGGGAGCGTCCGTTGTACGTAGCCAAGGTCAGCATCAGATGGCAGCCTAGTCCGGTCCTCCGGGGATTCTTAGCACCGTCTGCCTTCATGTCGCACTGGCCGCTGCCTTGGCCAGGTACATTCCAGCTGCCGGAGACTGAGGGCCAAGATTTAAGTTGTGGAGTCATTTTGGAGGGGTTTGGCCATAACTCACCACGCTGGCCAAGCGGGTTGATGAGTGTGGGATAGCATTTCCTCTAATCCCGATGGTATAGTTATACCGCTATTGGTGGTCGTCAGAGCCCCTTTAGTGGGAACAGGATGTACCACGAGAAGGCGGGGTTGACATTTGTCAAGGAGAGGCTGTGATGTTACGCATCACCAGATTATACATAGTCTTAAATTATAAGCGAAATGGAAAAGCAGTGGAATAGGTTTAAGAGACTCTTAGGTTTACATGAAAGAAATTTCAGTACCAAAACTTAGATTTTCATGGGGAAAAAGAGATCTAAAAAACCGTCGTCGTAGCGACTGAGACGTATATGAAATGACGATTTAAAATGTGTTTACACTAAACATAATTTTATAAAGCGTTTAAAATCTTTCTCTGCCATAGCGGATTATCGTAAAATATTGTTTATCATAGAAATCGTAACGATCGAGCTTCAGAGAATTTGTATTATGCGTGAAATTTTCAAAAGATCGCACTTTACAGGGAAAGGACACTTCTGCCATATTGTCAGGAGGAAAATTAAAGTAAACAACAACATTCCACGTATGTTTTACTTGAAGAACAATCATGATTGTTCTTAAGCAATTAAACAAGGGAGGAGGGAGAATATTCTCCTTGAACATTATTATTTAAAAAAACAAAAGTTCATGAAATATCTAGATTTTATTTCCAAGCCTTTATAGGAAAAATGGGGAATCTGTGAGCTTGTTCAAAGAAATTAAAAAAATGAGACTCAAAATATGACGTTACTGTGTCTTCATTTTATTTTTTATAATTGCTTTAATAAGCACTTGACTTAATTTAATTCCTCCTAATGGAGGAAGGAAATTCCAACTGGGTTGGTTAGAACCGTATTGGGCTTTAAAAGTATGAAAGTAAATAATTTTAAAACTTTAGGCCTAAATAGGATGGGAACTTTTGCGGGGGGGGGGGGGTACCTTTTTAAAGAGTGCAGTTTCAAAATATAGCAAGAAAATATACAAATTATTAGTTTGTAGAAATAAGATTTACAAGTACTACTGATAGTAAAGGAAATCTGACTTGATAAAATCAGATTTACATGAGCAGCAGAAATAATTCCTACTGTAAGATCTCTTTTAAAATAAATCCAAGTGCATTCAAAATATTATACTTCTAATTTTCTGTCATAAGATACTATTATGCGAGGCACATTCATAATGTAATAAGTTAATAGCTTTTAAGTAGTAAATGAAACAGACGTGTGTATATAATAAGGATTTTTAATTTCGTTTTTGCAATATACGTATACCATTTATGAGCAAGGTTACATTTATTAATAAAGAATTCATTGAGGATAAATCTTGCAGTTTGTTGCTAGCACAACATATGTTCAAGAATAGGAAAATCTGATCACATAAGGTGTGGTTAATCAACACAACAAGGGGATTAATTTTAGATAGATGTGACGTACCTGCCAGCAGGACGCACATGACATAAAGGCAGATAGGAATCAGAATAATCGTTTGCGTAGCTCAGTTGGTAGAGCGACTTGTTCCGGAATAAGCGGCCTCGGATTCGAATCCCGGCGTAGACCAAAAATGACGGAGAAATTTACTTCGTTATACCATGAAAACTAAATATGAATAAGCTAAAGTATGTTGTCAAACACAGAAAAAAATCTACGCTGACAAACCAGTTTAACCAAAAATATGAGCTTCTAAAAATCACAAATTTTTAATGCTTTCCTATGGCAGACACGACCAAGAGGGTAACCAAGCACGGGGAGGGATATCATAGCAGTTAACAGGTCGGCTTCAGAAAAGCTGCGGTTAAAGCGTCTCCCATATTTCCTACCTCCATGGTTTGTCTTACTGAAATACGTATTTCCAAAATTTCGTGGAAAGGTAAGTTCAAGCTTCAGTATGACAAAACTGACAAAACAAAAGTACTTATTAATCCCAGTAGACTGGAATCTTAACCATCAATTAACATGGGAATAACTGAGTTATAGAAAGAATAACTCTCTTTATTGGCATGCAAATGTCAAAGTTAACATTATATCAGCTTGCAAGGAAATGTTATAGAGAAAAATCTTTAAAAAAACTTTGTTATTGTAATTTTTAGAGCATTTTGTATACATTTATATTTTTCAGAAGGTGTGAACAATGGTTTGCTAATTTTTTTATCATTTAAGACAGAACACAATATTAATTGAATATACAGATATAATTACTTCCATGGTGTAAGCAAAAATAGTTCCCATGGCATAAGCAAAAAAATTTAAGGGCTTATAATATGTTCACAAGTGACATTTTTATTAAAAACAGTAATTAAAGTACGAATAATTTGTGATGGCCTTTTCATAGAAAGCAATTATTTTTCCAGGCAGATATTTAAAAAATGCTAACGATTATTAGTCCCTGTTAAAAATCGATTATAAAATAGAAACATAAAAATATCATAATCCAAATTAGTCAAGTATATATATTTACTAATTAATTTATGAAAGCCACACTAATTAATGTATGAAAAACATAAGAAATATCATAATCCAAATTGATCAAGTACATATTTACTAATTAATGTATGAAAGCCTGTCTCTCCTAGATAACATAAAAACGAATGGACAGTCAGAGGAAATAACATGCTGTAAGTGTGGGAAAATCAGCAGATCAAGACGAAAGTTAGTTATGCTCATATTTTTACCAGATTATTTAATTACTTCAGGAAGTTTCACTATGTATTAACAAGATAATTATCAAAGGATGATAAAAAAAATTACGTCTGATATATATATAGCCTGAATTGCAACAAACTTTATACTACATAACTTGTAAGACATCAAGAAAACTCTTGAAAAGCTGTTTTGCATTTCCTTAGAGACCTGTTAAGATCTACGTACTTTATCACACAAAAAAAAATGCTTATCTTTAACTTCAAATTGTGTGTCATTGGTGTGTATTTAATTTTGGTCAAAGTGCCAGTTTACTTAACTTCAAACATAATACTCATAGGCAAAAGAACAATATGCTATCGACCGTTCTTTACATTTTTTTTCTGGGTGCCTACTGTCAACTAATAGTTAAAATTTTCAGCCATCGAGGTTTTCAACACAGCAGACATTTTTCCTTGTAGAGATCTAGAAATCGGAAGGTCACATAATATCATGTCAATCTCGATAATGAGATCGCAGTTTGATAGTCCTGAAGCAACATAATTTTCGTGACATGCCAGAGGAAAGAACACAGGTTTCATTCCATAAGTGAATCAAATTACATCGGCCATACGCTGATATATTACATATCAAACACCAATACCAATATATTGAATTTCGCACCTGTATCGCACCAATATATCAAAAACCGATACATTGATTTTCTGATATATCGAAATTTTGATATCAATACTATATATCGAAATAGCGGGAGAAAATATCGATATTTCGATATATTGATAAATATCGCCCATTCCTACTGAGTAATACCAAGGAGGTTTTATTACTAGAGACACCACTGGCTCTGCCGCCATAGGTCACAGCTAATCTGTCGAGGCTGACGAAAAAGACAGGCTTCGGTGCGACAGGGAATCGATGGGATCACGTGACCAACTTAGTGCTGTTGCCTCTGCTTGGGCTGCCGAGAGCAAACGATGACCGAGTAGAGAGCTATTTTTTTCCAACACGCAGCGAATATAAGGAGGCACATCTAATCACTGCATATTAATTTCAAACTATTAGAGAATAAAACGTTTAAAAGGAACATTATTAAAACGTGAGTTCTACTGAACTTAATCGTTTAACACTACTGAACTATTTTTTTTTTCGTGTAGTGTGGATTTTCGCGCTGAGCTATTCCTTTAGCAAAGTCGAATCAAGAGACATATTCGAAAGTTTTCTTGCTCGTTTTAATGAAATTAGCTATATTTTCTTCGTTGTCCGTGTAGTTCATTTTTTTCTTTTTTGCCTTCATGATTTTCTAGCAACACTGAAAAGCAAATTCGTTTGATAAATAGCGTACAGAATATTAATAGCAAACGGAAAACGTTAAGCGAAATCATATTGAGGTCGAAGAAAAAGTGTTCCCTCATATATATATATATATATATATATATATATCTGGCTAACACGTTCCTTACTAAATTAAAAAATGAAATATTTTTTTCTGGCTCCGGAAAAAATAAATTTTTGGATATTATTGCATGCATTTTGCTTAATGCTTCTGCTTCTGTACACTAAAAGTACATAATTTGGAAATAATTCCTTCTTAAAAAAAATGCTTAGGACCCCTTTTAATACAAATCATCTGTCCGTGCATTAGGGTTTATTTTACTTATTTCTACTTGGCGGAAAAAAAAATTTTTTAATGCTTATCTGTGTATATTTCAACACTTTGAAATTATGTGACAACACTTTCTGGCACAAGCTATTTTCTTGGTAACTGAAAAAAAGTCGAATGAAGGACGCTGTCACAAAAAATGTTCTCATTGTTTTGTGAAAAATTAATGCAAGAACTTGTTTTTATAAAATTATTCATTTTTGTCACTATTAAATTTCCCTTTCATTTGTAAATTTACAATTACTATAATTGAACACTGTTAGGTAAGCCAAAAATCGAAAAAACTATTTCCATACTAGAATTTAATTCAAACTATAGCAGTAAACAGAATTCTTGCTCACCATTCACAGAAATTTAACTGCATTATGAGCCAATAAGCAATCTGAAATTGCAGATTTAGTGCTACTGACTAACTTTTTCATACCAGAAAATTTGAAAAATCTATCACCGTGGAGCAGGAAGGGATCCTGCATTTCCCGATTTCCATTCGAGCATGCTACCGTTACACCATCCGGGATGAGGAAGTCACAAACATCAGAGTGATTTAATTTGAATAATCTCAGATTTTCGCCAGTCAAAGCAAGCCCTGCTTCATCGTAGCTCAGCTATTTAGAATCAGGTTGATGCTTAGCAAATTCCCAGTTATTCAGGTAAACATTGTGGAAGAAATATTTCTTCTCGTGATACGTGCGAAATATATCTATAAGCGATCTGGAATCGCGTATTTACTGTTACGTAACTGAAATCAAACGATCGTCCATGGAATGGAAGCATGTCACCTTTCCAACAAGGAAGACGTGAAAAGTCCAACTGTCTATGTCTGCGGGAGAGGTCATGGGATTTTAGGGGAGCTGGGCCAGTGGTGTATCCTATGGCCCCACCACTGGCCCAGCTCCCTAAAATCCCACTACTCCTGCAAAACATCCCATTGGCTGTGTGTTCTTTACATAACACACGGTCAATGGGATATTTTGCAGGAGATCTTCCCAAAGCCTTCGCATGACCGATAGAAACGCCAGGGTTGACTTTTACTTTTCTCACAAAAATTGAAGCATGTTCAATGAGAATTTTGTAATCAGGAATATCAGACGAGGACACTAAGCAAAAATCAGGTTTGTTTCAAATCAGTTTGATTTTTACATCCACTAAATTCAGTAACAGCCTGTTTTGATGAAAAAGTCGGCGCAGTGCAGATTTCCAATCATGTCCAAAGTTTTGCTCTCTTTCACCAGTCCATAACGTTGATTTAAGCCCTTATTAGTCGTTATTGTAGGATTAATTTCATGTAAATGACCGGCAGTGTCTTTGTAAAAGCATTCACTAGTCAGTAATGTCTTCTTAGCATCTTTGCCATAATTCAGTAGTTTCAATGTATGCTTTATATGGATACGTATTGTTGGAAGAGGAAATCACTCGTTCATTCAGAGTGACATCGATTTGTGAAAACAGAGAATGCAGAAAGCAATTGACAGGTCCAACTGGTTCTTTGTCAGGTAAAAACAAATTATCAGATTTCAGAATTTTTACTTTTACATACAGTTGACTCGTCGAGAGATCTATGTATTCTTCCCCACTCCCAGAAATGTTGAATTCAATGGGGCCTCCATCTCGAATATTAGCTAAGGGATGAAATTCAATCCATTGTCCTTTTTCTATAGTTGTCTGGGTTGGTGGTAACGCAAATAAGTCCAGTTCCGACTTTAGACACACAGGAGAATGGCTGTGGATAAGAGCCATACTTTATAGATCAAAAATATCACGTGCTCTCCTCTTGACCTTCTTCGGAGAAATGATGTGCTTCTTCGTGCTCCCTTTTCTTTTAATCTTTCCCCCTAACATTTTTTAAACTTTATTAGCAGCTTTGTCTGTGAGTATCTTTCCCGCCTCTTTAGCTCGTTGCTTAGCTGCAGTTTTAACGTCATTTCCATGAATTACGTCATTTTCGAGATCCATACCTGCTCGTATAACTTGCTTCCCTAATGTTTTGGCATCTTGTTTCATAAAGGGCACTGCTGCTGTAACGTATACTCTATATTCACTTTCCTTTTGATTTTTACTATCTCTGGTTATTTTATTTTACTATGTAAATTATCTTCTTACTGAACGAGATGTTATTTCTCCCGCTGAATGAGATCTGGCAATGAGTGTAAGTCATGACGTGGTGGTAGCCAGTATAAATAGGCGCGTTCAACGATACCAAGGGAGAGCGTTGGTTTATGTGAAGGAGAGCGTTGGTTTATGTGAAGGAGAGCGTTGGTTTATGTGAAGGAGAGCGTTTGTTGTTGTATAGAGAGAGCTTTTGTTGTTGTACAGAGAGAGCGTTTGTTGTTGTACGAAGTGAGCTGTGGTTTATGTGTCAGAAAGCTGGTGCTGTATAAAGAGAGTTCGTTTATGTGAGAGCGAGAAGTCTCAATAATAAAGAATTTGTTGTAAGTACGTTTTTCTCAGTTCATAGTTTTTGTCAGATCTCTGTCTGGCTGTTAGGTTTATTTCATTTAGTGTTATTAGTAACAACCAGCATAATACTTTATTCATCTTAATTACTACTACAACATTACTACCAGTTATAAGCTTGTTCATTATTGTTACTACACTACTAGCAGGAAAGTTTATTCATAATTAATAACACAACAACCATTAGAAGAAGCGTTAGCTTAGTACAAGCATTGAATTCATTATAATATTAGTGAAAGCTATATTCACGATAATTAGCTTAGTAGTAAAATCATATTCATTATACTGCTCTAAATAACGAACGAAATAATCCTCCAAGTCCATAGCCTTTCTGTAAGGGTGTTCCTTGATAATACGTTAATCCTTCTCCAGTTTGATCCACGTAGTATTCTTCGAACGATTTCACACAACAATGATACGGTTGATACATAATCACAAGTGTTTCAGACGAAAATGAAGTTTCACGATCGCTCTACCACGTTCAAATGGGACTAACTTCCCCGTGTGACTCCTTATAACGATTTCAATTGTCTGGAAGCTTTTTCGGGTGAGAGACAAATAATAATGGGGTCTGTCGTACAAAGCGCTTACCATGTCTCCATCTTCACCAGTTACTTTAACGATGCGAAGGAGAGGGGCCTGTATATCTCCCATGCACTGCACCTCTACAATATCACTATACACGTATAACAGAGAAAGGGAAGAGTTCAGGTCAGGCACGAAATTTCCATGAATAGTGAAGTCACTACCTTCTGTCGCTGAATATACTCCAGGTTCGTAGCCCAAAATCTCAGCGATGCCAGGGTATAAATTTAGTTGAGAACCGTTCATAAGAGTCGTTAGGGCCGTGGGTGGCCTAGTAGGCAACGTTCGTGACTGTCACGGAAAGGACCTCAGGTTCGACCCCAGGCAGGTACGAACGCTCGATCCACTAAATATCCGCCGTGCGTCGGATGGGCACGTTAAGCCGTCGGACCCCGGGTACTGCCCCCCCCCCGGTAAAAATAAAGGCGTCTTCCTCCCCCATTCTACTTCGCTTCCGTGTCACTTTCCAATCGGACACTCTAGCCCAAATCTCCTAGCTTCCTATTTCTAAGGGTTGTTTAAGACCTGGGGTCAGACACTCCCTTCCTAAAATCCTCTACATATGATCATGATCATAAGAGTCGTTTTCACTCGTCTCGTGGATTTGTTATAATACATTGAAATTTTTTTACCCCAGTGGTGAGACATAGCCTTCACAACATCCTGCACCGAATCTTAGTATCCAGGTAGAATTTTACCGGCTTTGAAATGACCGCCGCCACTATCGTAAGCGAAATTATTCGTATGATTATTAATATTAAACCAGGAATGAGGATACAGAAGTTCAACCAGCCCTACTTCCCATTCCCCTTTCAAATCGGTCGGAGATGGTAGGAGAGTGATGAAATGAGATATTTTGTTGTTAGAAAAGTATCTAAGAGAACTATCGCTGGGGAGCGTCAAGTAGAAACTCATCTTGTAATGTGACGGCACATCACGCTGTTCACAACTTTTATAGTGATGTCAAATCTTCGGCTGGTGTCCACGCATTGAATTTATTGGGATAGCCTTTAAATTTTACCAAGTATTCCATTTTTCCTTTTCTTCTGCGTTTATTTAGAGATTTTCTATATCAGAGGAATCCGCTAGTTTTACCTTTTGAAGCTCTTCGGCATAAAATGTTCCCTCAATTTCCTCATTCAGCAAATCTTTTACCTTATACACAGGAGGGGCTCTTGGAATGAGATGACTCACGATGAAAACCTCTTCCGTCCAGTTGGATTCGTATTCTTTCTCAAACGTTAATTTACTTTTGCTTATTCGCACATGGTCACCCTCTTGAAATTTATAACAGGGTCTTTCCCAGGCCAGATCTCCGTACAAATTATCCCGTACTTTCTTCTCATTGCTGTCATTTACTTCCACAGGTTTTATTTTTATGCTCCTACGAGGAGTGTGGTTGTATCCATGAGCTAATTCGTTGAGCACATCTGCGAATTTATACGTATTTTGACTCGTCAAGTAGCGCCACATTCTATTTTTTAACGTGCGATTAAATCTCTCCACAACGCAAGCCTTTGTTTCATTGTTTGTTGTGAAGAAGTGAACTCCGTGTTCTTTTAAAAAGTTTTGAAATTCTTTATTTTTAAATTCTGTTCCTTTATCCGTTTGCAACTTCAACGGCTTTCTATGTTGAAATATCTTTGAAAAAGCAATAACTATATGCGAACCTGTCTTCTTTTTCAGTGGAATAACCCATGCGTATTTTGAAAATATGTCAATACACGTTAATAAATAGCGGTATCCATCGTTGTGATGACTTAGGCAGCTTACATTATCAAGGTCTGCTTGCCATTGCCTGTCGATTTTTTTGACAATGACCCTATTTCTCGGAAAATTTCGTCTCACTGGTTTGTGAAGAGTGTAGGTTTTCTCGGTTTTCAACCACTGTTCGACGTCTTTCTTTTTTTATTTTTTCTCCTTTGACAGCACGAACAGCATTGACTCCACTAAAAGCTCCTTCTCGGGCTGGGTTCCGGTAAATCTGTTTCATCACGTTCTACATTACAACAATTAAATTTAACACTTTCAACTGTTAGAGAAAAACTCATGTTCACATATCCGTTCACAGAATACAAATGGAGAAAAAAATACAGTCAACATCTTTTAAGCTCTCCGTAAAAGAAAAATAAATTTGAGACATCAAAAAATATTTTATCACCACAACTTATGCCAGCATCCATTTAGAAAAAGAATCACCACTCTAATCTTAATCCCCCCCCCCCGAAGTTCGGAGGACACAAAAAGAAACAAATTATTTTTAATTTTCACGAAAATGACAAGTTTGTGCGACATCAAAAAATGTTTTATCGCCACAACCATTAAAATAAAAAGAAAAACACCACAATCATTTATATTCCCTTCCTCCCCTCCAGAGTTCGGAATGCGAGAAAGGAAACCAAAAGATTTCATCCTCCCCTGTCCACCATAGCTCAAGGCACCACCACGCGCCATCCCCTATCCCCCGAGGGAGCTACCACCATCCACCACCACCCGCCACAGAGGTGGTGTGGTGGGGCTAATGTTAATCCTATGGCCCCACCACTGGCCCAGCTCCCCTAAAATCCCACTACTCCCAACCGACGAGGCTGTGAAAAGTGTGGTCCTTAACTAGTTGCACCAAACTGGACTTTTTCTGTACAGGTATGGAACAGGTATGCACATTCCGATAAATGTTTAGTCCTTAGGCGACTATGTCGAAAAACGAATTAATGTTGTACCTTTAAACCAACATACATCCCCTGAGTATATCTCTTTGTTGTTTTTTATTAAACAGTGTAACTAACTTTTTTATCCACCCTCATATTATTAAAGCACTTTGCTGCAATTCAGAAATTAAATTTTTAGTTTGTGTTTTAAAAATTAGCATAAATACTACATTTGGAAAAGTATCAACTTACCTATTGACTATCAATTTGTCTTGTATCTTCAAGGGGAACGAAGTAAAAATACTATTAAAAATAAACAAATGGGTCCATTTTTTTACATAAATGTACCTCAAATGTCTGTTTCAAATAGTTTGAAGGAAGGAAGTCATCACAAGTGCAATGGTATTCAGCTTCGGATTGTTTACCACAACTTTCCTTATGTGATAGCATCTGCAACAAAGTTATAGATACACACAACAAAATTAATAAATAATTCTTGCTAACCAATGGCAGAAATTAAGACATCTGTTTCAAATAGTTTGAATCATCACAAGCTACATCAAAATTACCTCAACTTTAGATCCTCCAGTATGTGTTACCATCTGAATATTTTATGTATGAGTTGTGTCCATTATTTTCTTTTCCTAAAATCTACTTTTGTAATGTTCATACCTAACTGCGATCTACTTTTTTATAAAACATACAGTATTTGATATCACATTTTGGATTAGACAACATTTCAACAGTATAAATAATTATTTCCCTCACATTTCTAAAGGAATTAAGCAGAATCGGTTAGTAGTTTTTCATAACACTAGAGAATTTATACATTTTACTAACATTCTTTACTAGTAGCCAAATTTGCTCATTTTTGTAAAATTAAATTTTTACTTTCAATATTCCTACTATAAATGTCAAGCTAAGCACTAGTACCCATACCAGTGCTGAGACGGGCCGGGCCCGAACCGGGCGCGGGCTGCGTAATACTTACTGGAGTTCGGGATTGGAGAGAGGGGGATAATTTTCTTCCTTTTTCTTTAATGTGATTTTATATGATTTAGCACACGAGGCTTTTTTTACACTTTCTAGTTGTTAAAGAGAATTCTTCAGCAACTGGGTCTAGATGGGGAGTAGGAATTCTGCAGGGCTATCCATTCCGGGCTTGGATAACAAAATACCATAGGTCATGAATTACAGGATTTCTGCCAAGGATAAGTTTCTTTAAGAAGTATAGATAGTAGATAGCAAGCTGACTGAATTTTGCTCCCTACCTCAAAGGGGCAGCTCCCTGCTAATTCTGTTGAACAACATACAACGTAGTTTGTTGTGCCTCCAGATTATTCCTGAGACACCCCCCCCCTCCCTCCCAAAAAAAACATTTCAGGAAGAAATGAATGGTTTAAGAAACTATAGACATCCCTTCCCCACTCCGCAGTTGAGAATGAAATCGGTTAATTGCACGGGTAGGAAAGAGTGGAAGTCTGGAAGAGACTTTTTTTAATGCCTATACAGGTTAATCATAGTTTTCGGGCTCTTAAAATTGAGCCCGAACTCAGCTCTGATACACACAGTAACACTTCAGTTAACTTCTCACAAGTGTTTTTATCAAAATTTTTATGGCAATAAAGTCATAGTGGCAAGTATGAAAAATAAGAGAAATTTTCTGGAATTTGTTAGTACAGCATTGAAACGTAAACAAAATGCTGCAATATTGCTGCTAACATTGGTTAATCTGGAAATAAGTGACATGGAACTCGTACGGGTATGGTGTCGTTGAGGGACTATTAGTCAGACCCCATGACGCGAAGGAATACAGCATCATCTTCCACGGAAAGAAAATAGTCCATAGATTTTCAAATGAATTTTGACTGATGAAATCACAACTGCTATTAAATGAGGACCTCTGGTCCATTTTGCTGTGAACGACTTGGCAAATTAAGATACATATATTGGGGTAGGAAAATACAAAAAAGGTATATCACAGGCGCATTGTGTAAGACGGGCAACCACTTCACAAACAGTATTAGTTCCAACTTAAAAAAAAAAAAAAAAAAAAAGCACACCAAAAATTAAATACAAATCTTCAGTACATAATGCCGCCACCACTACTCAGCATCACTATGTGAATAATATGTGATGAAGCGAAAAAAGATCGGAAATGTTACGAGAAGCTAACTGAAGTACTGCTTCCTGGTATACAAGTTTCAAATAAAATGAAACCAAATGTGACGGATCTTTACTTTCTAGTTTCAAAGATAACTTTTCAGAAATATTATCTTCATTTACTACAGAAGAAAACTACATTTCAATGCTTTAACCAATCTGGCTATACACTTTACATGCATACAAAATATTTGATAAGTTTGAACTCTTTTTCCTATCTCAGGACTTACTCTGTGCACACTATGCACTAAGAAGAGGCACGCAAAACTAAGCACTAAGCGTTCAGACTTTCAACTTCTTAATTTTTCTTTCACTTGATTTCAAATAATTTCGGTTATCATGTTTGGCTTTTACTAAGTTGTTCAAGAGTATTTTGCAGCTGAGGATAGTTATGTTTTCTTATTTAGTTTTCAAGCTACTCATACACAAACATTCAACAGAAAATGAACAAGGAAATCTAAAATCAGAACTTTGTCTGTTTAAATGCATGCAGCAGATTTTGCATAAGACAAAGTTTGTCTTACAAAATCTGCTGCACATAATACTTTGGTATGGCAAAAGTTGTAACAGTCTCCCTTTGACTTCAATAATTGATTTGCAGCCACTAACATGCACTGCAACACCGCAGCATGGCAAATTCTGGCAATTCCTGTAAAAATAATTATACCTTTTAATACAAGTAAAGACATTTTTAATCGAAAGTAGTTCCCTGTTTTGTACAGCTAGAATAAAGTTGATCATGCAGTTTTTCAACATAATCTGTCCACACTGTTCAGATAGCTTTAGTAAATTCAATCAGACAAATGCTATATCACAGTTGCATTAAGTTACGAAATTAAAAAATGTCCTCTTTAATTCAGACACACATTACAATGCAACAGTTCAAACATTAATTTCGTAAAGAAAGAGCTAACGATTGTTGAAGAAATGCAAATGTTATACAAATTAAGGATGGCTAATTTCCTGAAAAGTTGCATTGATTTCAGGTAATATTCAAGATCTGTGTGAATCCGCATTGGCAAAATGTATTAATTATTCTATTTGTCTATTTGAAATAAGAATTCAACACCATGGAATAACTCACTTTATAATTTACTATTCATGAGACATGTACAGATTTCAACACGTGTGAAACTAAGATCTACTCATTAAACCTATAATTATCACTAAAACTAAATAAAACGTTTACTAAGAATTAACCTTATCTTAGAAATATAAAAATACCTACTTCACAAAACTATGCGTATATCCAAATGACAATAAACGGAACACTCACTCACTCAATACAAATAACTGTGAACCAAGGATGCAATCGCTGCTCAACCGATTGACTTGGCCACAGCACTAAGTTGTGCACGTGACTATTTCGCACCGTAGCCTGTCTTTTTCGTCAGCCTCGTAGTCTGTGCTGTGACGTCACGAGCAGGCAAAAGGAACTAAATTATACCGTTGACAAAACAGTAAGTTTGTGTATCATTGATAAAGATTATTACATTACTCATTTTATCTGTTTATACCATGGAGGTAGGAAATATAGGAGACGCTGTAACCGCAGATTTCTGAAGCCGACCTGTTAACTGCAAGGATATCCCTCCGCGTGTTTGGTTACCCTCTTGGTCGTGTCTGCCATAGGAAAGCATTGAAAATTTGTGATTTTTAGAAGCTCATATTTTTCGTTAAACTGGTTTGTCAGCGTAAATTTTTTTGTGCTTGACAACATACTTTAGCTTGTTCATATTTAGTTTCCATGGGATCCTGCGTGGCATTCAGCTGTGCAAATAAATTTAAAAAGAAAATACTAGGTATGTCATTCCACCGGTTAGTATCACTTTATTTTCCGTTTACTAGGTTTAATTAAGTTCTTTGGGATTCAATCGTCGATTGCAATTTACTGTGAATGACAACTGTATATTTTGCTGTGATTTGCTTGCTTTTAGCATATTATGCAATGTTCTAAATTTGTAGCAAAATTAAAGAAGTCGCTAGGTTTACGTAAGTTATACAGATCTGTTTACGAAAGTTGTAGCAAATTCTTCTGGAATAGTGCAGGTTATGAATCGGAGGGGTATTCATAACTGAACCACGTTTAAAAGGATGTTCAATACAACTACATTAATAAGATAATCGTCTGCATATCCAAAAACTTTGCACTATACACATCAACGATAGGGGTTAGGAATTAGCTACATTTGCCAAAAGTTCATCTATTTCTTTTTTCCTGTTTTAGGGCTTGACCAGTATACCAAATTGCAGATTTGACCATTGCTAGTAAATACTCATTTTAAACTAATAGACAAGGTGTTTTTAATAGTGTGCTACAAGATCAGTTAATAGAACTGGAGCTCCTTTATTTAAAACTGAACTTCACAGTACAAATACAGACTCTCTGGATTAGCAAAGGACATTAAAACAGTAACTTTTGCATGTGAGACACTGCACTAACCATTTCTTGGAATTATATGACAATGCAAAACATCACTGTTAATATCTCCTGATTCACAACAAAACCACTTTGTATATGAAACATAAAATGATGGTGATACTAAACACAGTAGATGAGAAAGATGAAAGTTGAAACACAAAAGGGTGCACAGATATTTGAAAGATAAAAAAAAGGAATAGAAGTAAGAGACGAATGAACAAGGAAACATTTGAAAGTGACTGAACATGAGTACCTTACAGTGAAGATTTGCACTTCTGGCTCCTCTCAAGCTATGACCCTGTGAACATATGTATGCACATTTTGATTTTTGAAGAAATATTCTGATAATACACTGCCGGAAAGTGAAAAAGAACACCAAAAAGGAATTGGCGGATGATCATGAAATTTACATATGTTAATGGGGTCGAGTTTACGTAGGTGTGATGTTAATTTCGGGACCAACCGGTGAGCGCTTACGCCACAGCACGGCATAATATGCAAATTATCGTCGGTGGTATTTAGGGAGTACGGCGAAGTGAATGTAATCAGTCTGGCCGCGGGTGGCCGAGTGGGCAACGTTCGTGAGTGCCACGGAAAGGGCATCAGGTTCGATCCCAGTAGGTACAAACGCTCGATCTACTAAACATCCGCCGTGCATCGGATGGGCACGTTAAGCCATCGGACCCCGGGTACTGGTCCTCCGGTAATAAATAAGGGCTTCTTCCTCCCCCTTTCTACTTCGCTTCCGTGTCACTTTCCTATCGGACACTCTAGCCCAAATCTCCTAACTTCCTATTTCTAAGGGTTGTTTAAGACCTGGGGTCAGACACTCTCTTCCTAAAATCCTCTACATATGATCATGATCATGTAATCAGCCGTCGGCGTACGGACACGTGCGAAGACCCTGAAGAAGCTGCAATGCCTGGACATGGAAGACGTGTACGATTTCAGCAGTTATCGGACTTTGAGCGAGGTCATCTAGTCGGACTCCGCGAGGCCGGGTGGTCGTATCGTCGTATTGCTGACTGAATTGGACGGGAAGTAGCGGTGGTGGTACAATGGTAACGTAGATGTTCCAAGGAACATTCCCACGCGATAAGACGTGGAACCAGGAGTCACAGACGGACTGATGAGCGGACCGATTGACGCATAAGAAGAGCGGCGTTGTCAAGCAGAACATCCACTGCGACGCAAATCCGAGCTGCCGTTGCACCTGAGCTGACTGTGTGAACAATCCGCAACCGTCTACTGGATGCAGGACTACGTGCACGTGTGCCTCTGGCATGTGTACCTCTGACTCTAGCCCACGTCAGGAACGGCTGCAGTGGTGTTGCCAACGTCTGCACTAGAGAACGCAATGGCGATCTGTCGTGTTCAGCGATGAAAGCAGATCCTGCTTGGGAGCCTCCGATGGCCGTGTGCGTGTTCGCAGACGCACAAGGGAGCGTCTCCACCCTTCTTGCATCCACCAGCGATACACAGGGTCTACACCTGGTCTCCTGGTGTGGGAAGCGATCAGCTATCGCTCCCGTACACAACTAGTGTTTGTACCGGGTACGTTAAGCACCACCTCCTACATCAACAACATCATTCAGCCCGTTGTTGTGCCATTTGTAAGGTCGGTCCATCGTGATGTTTTCCAGCAAGGTAACGCACGCCCACACACGGCACGTGCAACGCAACATGCACTTGAGGGTGTGAGACAACTTCCGTGGCCTGCACGTTCACCGGATTTGTCCCCCATTGAGCACGTGTGGGATTTTATGGGACAACGACTTATCCGGTCTCCACGGCCAACCACAACCATCCCCGATTTACGCGTCCAGGTTGAGGATGCTTGGAACTCAATATCCCAAACTTACATCCAACACTGTACGACAGACTCTATGCCAGAATTGCACAGTGTGACGCAATTCATGGCAGTTCAACCTCGTACTAACCATGCTACATGGAAATGTTAATTTTCAGTTTACCAGCACTGTATTTTCCCATAATGTTTTGATCACTTATCCTCTGTATTCCGTTATTATGCTGTATAAATTTCGTTGGTATCAGACATCTCCTTCTTGGTGTTCTTTTTTCACTTTCCGCCAGTGTACATGGAAATACATTATAATTATTAAAACAGCAATCATACATCTTTAAATTGCCTGTATTTCCTGTTCATTCCAAAAATAGATTTGATTCTCTTTGGCCACCCCATTTCTAGTCACTGCACATTTTTGGTATTCTAAAACTTCATGTTCTCTTATTCATTTTACAGAGCAGTAAACATTTTAGGATCATCAGTTACTTTGATATTCCATAAATAAGCTATCAGTCATATATTTCATTCACTTCTGGTACCAAATGTTTTCTTTACCTGATTTAGTTGCTACCCACACAGCACAATTACATCTAATAGACGTCTATTAGACGTCCACCATGTTACATATTGACGTCCATGTAAGTCAGTTTTACGTCCACTGGATGTTATAGGGACGTCTAATGGCCGTCCAATGTCCCTTCAGATTACGTCTAATAGACATCCATTAGTCGTCTAGATTACGTACACTGGATGTCATAGGGACGTGTAATAGCCATCCAATTTAACTCCAGATTACGTCTAATAGACATCCATTAGTTGTCTAGGTTACGTCTACTGGATGTTATAGGACGTCTAATGGCCGTCCAATGTCTCTCCAGATTAAGTCCAATAGACATCCATTAGTCGTCTAGATTACGTACAATGGATGTCATAGGGACGTCTAATGGCCGTCCAATATACCTCCAGATTACGTCTAATAGACATCCATTAGTCGTTTAGATTACGTCCACTGGAAGTCATAGGGACGTCTAATGGCCGTCCAATATACCTCCAGATTATGTTCAATAGACATCCATTAGTCGTCTCGGTTAAGTCCACTGGATGTCATCGGGACGTCTAATGGCTGTCCAATGTCCCTCCATATCACGTCTAACAGATATCCATGAGCAGTCTAGATTACGTCTACTGGATGTCATCGGGACGTCTAATGGCTGTCCAGATTACATCTAATATACATCGATTAGGTGTCTAGTTAACATCCATAAGACGTAATCGGGACGTACAGACGTCCGGTATTAGTGTAGCACGTATCCACCTCCGATCAATTGTTTCCCCGTTAGTGTTGAACGTATCCACTTGTAAAAAAACCTATCCCTCTTAGTGTAGAACGTATCCATCTGTGAAAAGAACTACTTTTGAACTTCTTATATAACATTTTTGTATTTTTGGTAAGAATTTTTTTCGTTGTATATATTTAGTTTCTTTAAAAAAAATCTAGAAATGAATTTTTTTTTTCATTTAACACAAGTATATAAAAAATGGCAATGGGCTGGACATACTGCCAGAAGGACAGACCATAGATGGACAGCCGAAATTTTAGATTGGATTCCAAGGGACAGGAAAAGACCCAGAAAAAGACCATATGGGAGATGGGTGGATGAAATTCGAAAATATGCGGGAGTGACATGGAGGAGACTGGCACAAGACAGACCGTTGTGGAGGAAACTTGGGGAGACCTTCGTCCAGCAGTGGATTGATAATGGTTGACAATGATGATGATGATGATGATATAAAGAGACAAATTTTGTTAATTTTTTTTTCAATTTTTTTTATATACGATGAAATAATCATACGTACAGAAATTTTCACACTAAAGGAAATTGTCAAACTATTTCAGCTACAATACTATTAAATATAACATTTTAGTATTTTTGGTAAGAAATTTTTTGCGTAGTATAGTTTTTAAAAAAAATCTGAAGAAATGAATTCTTTTTTTATTTAACACAAGTATATAAGTTACTGTACGTATGATTATTTTATTGTATTAAAAAACCAATAAAAAATTTACAATATTAAAAATAGAAAAAAAAATTAAAACAATTAAAAATTTTGAGAAACATGCGTGGCACACTGCCTTGCTTCCTGGACATTTGGCCGAATACTGGTGGAAATGGAAAACTCATTTCCACCAGTATTCGGCCAAATGTCCAGGAAGCAAGGCAGTGTGCCACGCATGTTTCTCAAAATTTTTAATTGTTTTAATTTTTTTTTCTATTTTTAATATTGTAAATTTTTTATTGGTTTTTTAATAATGGAAAACTCATGTTTTCCACCAGTATTCGGCCAAATGTCCAGGAAGCAAGGCACCACGTGTGCTACGCATGTTTCTCAAATTTTTTTAATTGTTTTAATTTTTTTCTATTTTTAATATTGTAAATTTTTTATTGGTTTTTTAATACAATAAAATAATCATACGTACAGTAACTTATATACTTGTGTTAAATAAAAAAAGAATTCATTTCTTCAGATTTTTTTTTAAAAACTATACTACGCAAAAAATTTCTTACCAAAAATACTAAAATGTTATATATGTTCAAAAACCCCGTTTTCAAGGCTAAAAAGTATATTATGTTATTTATTTCCACAGATCGATACGTTCTACACTGAGAGAAATAGGTTTATTTTCAGGTGGATACGTGCTACACTGATACCTAGACGTCCATTAAATCGCCAAAGAAAAGTCAGGAAAAACAGATTTTATGGACTTTTTGTAGTCCATAAAATCAAATTGTTCAGAAAAACTGAACAATTTGTTTTATTAGCCTTTTCTTAGTCCCCACTTATAATTTCCAGTTCTTCTTTCTCAAGTGAATGTAACTTCTATTACCAGGAGTGATGTTTTTAATCCCAATAGCGGTTAGCAACAGAACCAAAGTTTCAGTCGAAAAGGGAATACAATGCAATATTCATTGTTTAACATAATCCACTTTTCTTGTACCTCTCATACCACTTGACCTGAAGAGGTCTCCCTTCCAGTGACATTGCTGCATAAAAGTTGATAAATCTAATTGAAGTGATTTCACAAATCTGATTATATATAGTGATTTCACAAAATGTGATTAACAAATGGTGTAAACCTACATGGTAAAACCTGTGTAAATAATGCGGTGATCTAAGTTTTTAATAAGAATCGAGTAACTGAAAATATAACAAGATGCAAAAATACAGAGGACTTGAAATGGAAAGAGAGAGAATGCCCACACCACGCACTAATTACACAAAATCAGAGCTTCAAATTGTAAAATGCTAATTTCTAAATGTTTTACTGTACAGTTTATGAGCTCATGTGTTATCGATATGTTCAAATTGCAGGAGCAGAAAACTTAGAAAGAAAAAAAAATTGCATGTCATGCTGAATAAAAAAAAAGAGATTTTTAAAAAATAACATTTATTTTATTGCATAAAATGAACACATTTATTTTTGCTTTTTATTTACAAGACGACATCGAGAGTGGCGTGGCCAATTTTTTATTACTGTTCGTATTTCTGTGTCTCTTGTTTTCCCCCACGAAGTGTTTCTCCGAACAGCATCTGAAATTAATACAAAATATTAACACACACACACAAAAATACATATATAATTTGAAGGAGAAATGCCCTCCTAAGTAACATATATGTCCTATGTTATTAACTGCACAATTAATACATGTGTACTAGACTACCCCAAAATTAAGGAGCATCTGTATAAATCAGTGGTGGCCAATCTTTTTATGGCATGTGCCACTTTTAGGATTTTGTATCTTGGGCATACCACTGAAGTAATCCATTCTCCTAACTAAATTGGCCCATATCAGGTTTAAATAAAAACCCAATTATTTTCAGTTTCATAAGGTTTATTATCATTCTATCGTTCTTAGTGCACATTAAATTGAACATGTTTGCAACTCACACTGACAATGGGACTTATAAAATGTTAATGCAGCTTTTGAATTTACAAGTTTCTTAAAATCTACGTATGTTTGGGTTTACCTGTGAACAAGCAAGCAAGATTAAATTACTTAGGTGAACGTTAGTTAATTTCGAACGATATTTAGTTTTAATCGTATTCATTACTGAAAAAGATTGTTCACAAACGTAGGTTGAGCCAAACCTACAACAGTACCTCAGTGCAAATTCGTGTAAAATCGGAAATTCAGGAACTGGAAGAAATTTTCAGAATTCAACATAGTTTGGACTGATTGAAGTAGAAATAAACTCATTATTTTTACCTTTAAGTGCAATATCATGCTGAAGGTCAATAATTTCTATTTCCATGTCTGGAGGATAATGGTTTAGGTTTCCAATAGCAACTGAAAAGGGTTTTTAAAAAGTTTACTGTTTTTCATATCTTTCTGGAAATCACAAAAACTTGTTGCAAAGGAGTCATGTAAAACATTATTAAATTTTTGTACTTCTCATAATTTGGGGCATTTTCAGATACTTTTTCTTGTTCTTGCATTCGAGCGAATTGAGATAATTTGTTCTGAGAAAAATCATTTAAACACAGCAAAAGTTCAGTCAAATACCAGGTATGTCATTCCACTGGTTAGTATCCCTTTATTTTCCGTTTACTAGGTTTAATTAAGTTCTTTGGGATTCAATCGTCTATTTCAATTTACTGTGAATGACAACTGTATATTTTGCTGTGATTTGCTTGCTTTTAGCATATTATGTAATGTTCTAAATTTGTAGCAAAATTAAAGAAGTCGCTGGGTTTTCTTAGGTTATACAGATCTGTTTACAAAAGTTGTAGCAAATTTTTCTGGAATAGTACAGGTTATGTAATCGGAGGGGTATTCATAACTGAACCACGTTTAAAAGGATGTTCAATATAACTACATTATTAAGATAATCGTCTTTGAATTATTAATAACCCACCTATAATTATGACAGTGTTCATATCCAAAAACTTTGCACTATAAACAACAACGATAGGGGTTAGGAATTAGCTACATTTACCAAAAGTTCATCTATTTCTTTTTTCCTGTTTTAGGGCTTGACCAGTATACCAAATTGCAGATTTGACCATTGCTAGTAAATACTCATTTTAAACTAATAGACAAGGTGTTTTTAATAGTGTGCTACAAGATCAGTTAATAGAACTGGAGCTCCTTTATTTAAAACTGAACTTCACAGTACAAATACAGACTCTCTGGATTAGCAAAGGACATTAAAACAGTAACTTTTGCATGTGAGACACTGCACTAACCATTTCTTGGAATTATATGACAATGCAAAACATCACTGTTAATATCTTCTGATTCACAACAAAACCACTTTGTATGTGAAACATAAAATGATGGTGATATTAAACACAGTAGATGAGAAAAGTGAAATTTGAAAGACAAAGGGTGCACAGATATTTAAAAGTTAAGAAAGAAAAGAAGTAAGAGACAAATGAACAAGGAAACATTTGAAAGTGACTGAACATGAGTACCTTACAGTGAAGATTTGCACTTCTGGCTCCTCTCAAGCTATGACCCTGTAAACATATGTATGCACATTTTGATTTTTGAAGAAATATTCTCATAATACATGGAAATACATTATAATTAATAACACAGCAATCATACATCTCTAAATTGCGTGTATTTCCTGTTCATTCCAAAAATAGAGTTGATTCTTTTCAGCCACTCCATTTCTAGTCACTGCACATTTTTGGTATTCTAAAACTTCACGTTCTGTTATTCGTTTTACAGAGCAGTAAACATTTTAGGATCGTCAGTTACTTTGATATTCCATAAATAAGCTATCATTCATATATTTCATTCACTTCTGGTACCAAATACTTTCTTTACCTGATTTAGTTGCTATTCTGTGATGCATGTATATGTTCTGAGATTAAACATTGTTTTCATGCATTTTAACTACCTCGTGAATAATCTGCTTCTTCTGTCCAATATTAATTATAGCATTAATGCTCTACAGCATATGTGCTCTAATTAAACTTCTTCTTTTGGTTTTCTGTTGATATTTAAAGTCTTTCTTGTTACTTTTTCTTCCTTTACATCATATCTCACTTTTTTTGGTAAAATCAGTGAGATGTAGCTAAAAGGTCATTCCTTGCACAGTGGGTGTGGCATGTGTGTTTTGTCTATCAAGCTTATTACCTGTCTCTGTTTTATCAACAGTTTGTAATTTCTTCAAAGCCAAGGTATTTGTGGTAGCTGAAACATTCAAATATTTTTTGTGGTTTATTTGCTCACAGTTCATGTTCTGATTAGCTCAGTGTAATTATCCTGTAATGATTTGCGCATCAGTGTAAATCTCTTGTACCCAATATTTTGATAGTTACTACGGATTTCCTGTATTGTATATATATTTTTTATCTTCTTTGGTATTCTTGTTGTGTATCCATGCATCCCACACTCTTCAGTTTTTGTTTTCCCATTAGGACTGAAAGACTAAGCCTTTTAAGAGAAAAGACACTAATTTCTGGTGTGGCACCCATTGTATGTGAAAGAAAGCATTTTGCTGCTGCTAGTGAAGGTTACTGAAGATGAGATTTAACTACGTATTTGAGATAAGTGTTTTGTATTTTATTTACATATAAATTTCAATACAAATATTTGTCTTTAACGGTAAGAATTGCAACAGTAAGCTAAGTTCCAGCTACAAATACTGTTGGACAAGCTTTTCTTTTCTCGCATATATAAAAATGACTTCAAGAAGGTTTAATATGTATGTGGGCTTCAACTCATAATAATATTTCTTCATGTTCTAACTAGCTCATTATCTTTTGTCTTGTGTAACTAGAGGTATATTGAATCCCCATTTGGAAATGATAGTACTGATATATTTTCTACAGCTTACAATGTACATAATGAGTGAAATGCAGCTCACAGCTAGGCTTTTTGATGACAGAAATGGGGGAAATCTTGAATTCAGCTGAAGTAAAAATATAACAACATAAAATTATAAAGATATTAATTGCAATATATGAAAATGTAAAGTTATGATAAACAAATAAATTACTTGAGTGAAAACTTTATTACTTAACTAATCAGATGAAATAGGCGGTCGTAAGAAGTTCTAGCTTAAAAGGTCAGCATAGTTTTTGGAAATCAGATTTTGGTACTGGATATGTTACATGGATAACAGTAAACTAAGCCGCCCCGGTGGCGCAGTGGTCTAAGGCGTTGGCTTCTGATCATTCGTCCGAAGGGGTCCGGGTTCGAATCCCGGTGAGGCATGGATGTTGTGTTTGTCTTACGGCACTGGCTCTCTCCCTTCCCTGGAACCAGTGACTCTAAATTAGGGACGGGCGACTGCTTATAGCCCATTGAGTTGCTCACGGTGGTCGTTAAACCTCACAAAAAAAAAAAAAAAAAAAAAAAACAGTAAACTAAAGATGATTTAGCATCTAACGGCAGAAAATTTGCACTTCTATATTTCCCATGCACTTCTGACTACTTAGTTATCCATTAATTTTTGTGGCCAGAAAATGTAGGTTAAATATGCATTAGCATATGGGCTACTGTTAGCAATGTTCTCTGTCATTAGAGCTAAAATTAATCACCTTGTTGTGTTGATTAACCATACCTTATGTGATCAGATTTTACTATTCTTGAACATATGTTGTGCTAGCAACAAACTACAGGATTTATCCTCAATGAATTAGTATAACCTTGCTCATAAATGGTATACGTATATTGCAAAAACGAAATTAAAAATCCTTATTATATACACACGTCTGTTTCATTTACTACTTAAAAGCTATTAACTTATTACATTCTGAATGTGCCTCTGTTAATAGTGATGTGTATTAGACGTATAATATTTTGAATGCAGTTGGATTTCTTTAAAAAGAGATCTTACAGTAAGAATTATTTCTGCTGCTTATGTAAATCTGTTTTTATCAAGTCAGATTTCCTTTACTATCAGAAGGACTTGTAAATCCTCTTTCCACAAACTAATAAATTGCATATTTTGAAACTGCACCCTATAAAAAGTTATCTCCCCCCCCCCCCCACGAAAAAAGTTTTCTTACTATTAAGGCCTGTAGTTTTAAAATTATTTGCATTCATACCTTTGAAGCCCACCAAAGTTCTAACCAAACCAGGTGGAATTTCCTACCTTCATTAGAAGAAACTTAAATCAGTCATGTGCAATTATAAAAAATAAAATGAAGACACAGTAACACATTTTGAGTCTGAATTTTTCAATTTCTTTGAACAAGCTCGCAGATTCCCGATTTTTTCTATAAAGGCTTGAAAATAAAATTTAGATATTTCTCGAATTTTTTTTTAATAATAATGTTCAATGAGAATATTCTCTCCCCCTCCCTTTGCTTATTTGAACAATCATAATTGTTCTTCAAGTAAAACCTACGTGGAACGTCGTTGTTTACTCTAATTTTCCTCCTGACAACATGGCAGAAGTGTTGTGCGATTTTTTGAAAACTTCACTCATAATTAAGCTGACCAGAAGTCCCCAATTCTTGAGGACAGTCCTCGAATTAAGTTTACCGTCCTTAAAAACGTCTGATGCCTTTGGGGACGCAAATTGTCCGCAAATTTTGATGTTTGTCCTAAAATGTCCTCGAATTTACACTTCCTCATTAGCTTGTTAGATTTCTAATGAAAAATGTTCGTAAAAGTAGTTTTTGTTGTACTAATTTTCCGACATGCTTCTCGTGAAAACAAATTTTGACTTTTTTTTTCTTCTTTCCGAGTTTAACGACCACCCAGTGGCGGCTCGTGGTGTAAAATTGCTGGTGAGGCGCACGGTCTTGATGTAAATGTAAAACAGTAAAACATATGTTATTGAAAAATATATAAATTCGTATAACGTTATACGAATATATATATATATATATATATATATATATATATATATATATATATATATATATTCTATAAAGAAGATACCTAAGCAAAAAAATACAGATATAATTTTGACTCACACCTAGTACAACATAGAAAAGGTTATGTATCTACCTGTGTGAGTAAAAGGAGAAAAGATAAAAAAATAAAATAAAACTACTGAATGTAGAAGGTGTCGAGAATACTGAGCCTTGGCTTTATCAAGGACCAGCAAAAACTCTGCATTTTCTCACTTCCACAAAGACCTAGTTGGAAATGGGTTTCTGCAAGGCCATAGATGCAAGTAACATTCCCACCTAAAATAGTTTAAAATATATATATATGTCATGTCCTCCGTAGAGTTGCATGACCTAGCACTAGTTAACAATTTCGCTTGCATCCATTAACCTTACTGGCCCGACCCATGCTCTTCATCTGTTACTATTAAACAGAGAGAAGAAGATTAAAGAGAACTCAAGCTGTGAGAGTGTACTTCATGTACTTTTTCTCTGTTGTTTTTTAGCTTTTCAGCTTTTAGGCATTGGTTTGTCTGTTAACATTTTTGCGGGTTTTAACTCTTTCTTTTCTTTGTAACTTTGAGCGTCTTTTGGGGTACCTAGGAACAGAAGATGGCTAAGCTTGTTCCTTTTCTATGCGCTGTTTTTTCAAAGTAGTTAAGTTCTTAATAACTAATTAATTATGCACTTAAAGCACTGCTGAAATACTTTGTACATATTGCAACTAACTGTTTAAGGTATATAACTTTCACAAAGTTTTCTTTAGTTAATTATTATCTTTAACTTATTCTCGTTTTCGTGCTGTCATAAGTTGTAGAGTAGGGGTTTTAGACTCAAGTTTTCTTTCAAAAATCTGTTCGTTAAAAATTAATATTTCCTTTTTTAATTGCAATGTAAAAATTTGGATTTCTTTTGCATTGATTTTCAGGTTTAAATTCTCTCTCAAACGAACTTGGCGTTTCGTTATGGCTGAAAATCATTTCTAATTATTATGTCACTCTCACAGCTTGAGTTCTCTTTAATCTTCTTCTCTCTGTTTAATAGTAACAGATGAAGAGCATGGGTCGGGCCAGTAAGGTTAATGGATGCAAGCGAAATTGTTAACTAGTGCTAGGTCATGCAACTCTACGGAGGACATGACATATATATATATTTTAAACTATTTTAGGTGGGAATGTTACTTGCATCTATGGCCTTGCAGAAACCCATTTCCAACTAGGTCTTTGTGGAAGTGAGAAAATGCAGAGTTTTTGCTGGTCCTTGATAAAGCCAAGGCTCAGTATTCTCGACACCTTCTACATTCAGTAGTTTTATTTTATTTTTTTATCTTTTCTCCTTTTACTCACACAGGTAGATACATAACCTTTTCTATGTTGTACTAGGTGTGAGTCAAAATTATATCTGTATTTTTTTGCTTAGGTATCTTCTTTATAGAATGTGAATTCTGAATTTTCAAAACTGCTGCGTTGCGCGTTTTGATCTTCAGGTTATTTTGCAACCTTCGTTTTAAATTCTAAAGTTTTTCCTTAGTCTTCAGTTTTGCTCTTATATATATATATATATATATATATATATATATATATATATATATATATATATATATATATATATATATATATATATATATATATATATATCATCATCATCATTGTCAACCATTATCAATCCACTGCTGGACGAAGGTCTCCCCAAGTTTCCTCCACAACGGTCTGTCTTGTGCCAGTCTCCTCCATGTCACCCCTGCATACTTTCGAATTTCATCCACCCATCTCCCATTGGGTCTTTTTCTGGGTCTTTTCCTGTCCCTTGGAATCCAATCTAAAATTTCGGCTGTCCATATATATATATATATATATATGGGATGTAAGGTCAGGTGATGCGTAACATCACAGCCTCTCCTTGACAAATGTCAACCCCGCCTTCTCGTACCTGACCTTACATCCATATATATATATATATATATATATATATGGGATGTAAGGTCAGGTGATGCGTAACATCACAGCCTCTCCTTGACAAATGTCAACCCCGCCTTCTCGTGGTGCATCCTGTTCCCACTAAAGGGGCTCTGACGACCGCCCATAGCGGTATAACTATACCATCGGGATTAGAGGAAATTCTATCCCACACTCACCAACCCGCTTGGCCAGCGTGGTGAGTTATGGCCAAACCCCTCCAAAATGATTCCACAACTTAAATCTTGGCCCTCAGTCTCCGGCAGCTGGAATGTACCTGGCCAAGGCAGCGGCCAGTGCGACATGAAGGCAGAGGGTGCTAAGAATCCCCGGAGAACCGGACTAGGCTGCCATCTGATGCTGACCTTGGCTACTTACAATGGACGCTCCCTATCTTCTGATTCAAGGCTTCTTGAATTGGAAGAGGAACTACAAAGGATCAAGTGGGACATTGTGGGGCTAAGTGAGGTAAGGAGAAAAGGAGAAGATCTCATCGAACTGAAAAGTGGACATCTCTTCTACTATCGTGGGACAGATACTGGCAGAACTAGTGGTGTTGGATTTATAATAAACAAGAAACTGAAGGATAAAGTTGTAGAAGTTGAAAGTTCCTCTGACAGAGCTGCACGACTTGTTATCCAACTCTCGAAAAGATACCAGGCTCAGATTATTCAAACTTATGCACCCACCACAAGTCATCCTGAAGAAGAAATTGAAGAATTTTATGAGGAAATTTGTCATCTAAATAATAAAGGTAAGCAGCACTTGAAAATAATTATGGGAGATTTCAATGCAAAAATAGGGCAACGGCAACAGAATGAAACTTCAGTAGGTAAATTCGGTCAGGGCAACAGAAACCAGCGTGGAAATACTCTCGTTGAGTTTGCAGAGGCAGAAGGGTTTTTCATCTTGAACTCCTTCTTCAAGAAAAAGCCACACAGGAAATGGACATGGAGACATCCAAATGGGACGACAAATGAAATTGATTTTATTATGTGTAACAAAAAATTCGTCATAGAAGACTGCAGTGTGCTAAACAAGTTCAACACAGGTAGTGACCATAGATTGGTGAGATGTAAGATGCACCTCAACACTAAACTTGAACGTGGCAAGCTCATAAGACAAACAAAATGTATTGACATAACCAACCTTAAAAATAACCATAATACCTTCAAGTTAGAACTGAAGAACAGGTTCTCTGCTTTAGAAGGCCTAACATCGGAAGAAGTGGACATCTCTGAAGTTAACAGAAAAGTAACCAAAGCTCTTATGGAAACAGCAACAAAATTAGCTGGGTCTAAGAACAAATTGCATGTGAACAAATTATCAGGAAAAACGAAAATGTTGATGCAAAAAAGAAGAGAGATGAGGACAACTAAAGAAGATGTGACTTCCAAAGTGGAATATATAGAGCTATGCAAGACAGTAAGAAAAAGTATCACTGAAGACATAAGGAAATTCAACTGTGAACTAGTGAGGAAAGCAATTGAAAACAACCAAAGCCTAAAGATAGCAAAGGGACATCTCAGTAAGGGAAGAAAACAGATTATGGCACTGAGAAAAGAAGATGGTTCTGTAACAAGAAATAGAGGCGAAATTTTGACAAGAGTGAAAGATTTCTACTCCAAATTATATGAAAGGGATGATATATGCACTCCAGACATCATGAAAGATACCAGTACCAGAGTTCCTCCAGTCCTTCCAGCAGAAGTTGCACATGCAATCAAGAACATGAAGCGAGGAAAAGCTCCAGGAGAAGATGGAATTACTGTAGACATCATACAAGAAGCAAGTGGAGAAATCGAAACAGTACTCGCCCAAATTTTCACTCGATGCCTTAATGAAGGAAAGATTCCTGAGGATTGGAACACCGCTACAATGATCCTGCTACATAAGAAAGGTGACATTGAGGATCTCGGAAACTACAGACCTATCAGCCTCCTATCAGTAGTTTATAAAATCTTCACTAAAGTTCTTTCACACCGCTTGAAGGTAACACTGGACATGGCTCAACCGAGAGAACAAGCTGGATTCAGGAGTGGCTACAGCACAATAGATCATATCCACGTGCTGAGAGAACTAATTGAAAGAGCGAGGGAATATGAACTTCCATTGTGCATGGCTTTTATCGATTATGAAAAAGCCTTTGATTCGGTGAAACCATCAGCAGTTACAATGGCTCTGAAAACCTGCGGTATTGAAGATGCATACATTAATATTATTAATAACATCTATGAAAATGCAAGTGCAAAGATTAGGCTGTTTGAAAATACAACACACGTAAAAATTGGAAAGGGAGTGAGACAAGGTGACACCATATCTCCGAAGCTCTTCAATGCCACATTGGAGGGTGTTTTTCAGTCGCTGAGCTGGGAAAACAAGGGGATAAAGATTAATGGAGATTATCTAACCCACCTTCGTTTTGCTGATGACGTAGTCATTTTTGCAACTACCCCATCAGAGCTGCAGAGTATGATCCAGGAACTTGCGGACAAGAGTAAAGAAGTGGGATTAAAAATGAACTTTCAGAAGACAAAAGTGATGTTCAATGCTTTTACAAGAAATGAAGATTTATCGATTGATGGAGAAAAGCTGGAGATAACAGACACGTACGTTTATCTTGGACAGCAGATATCAAGTGAGGGTCACATTGATGAAGAAATTAATTGGCGTACAAAACTTGCCTGGAGAGCTTTTGGAAGAAACAGCATAATTTTCAAGAGCAATATGCCATTATGTCTTAAAAGAAAAGTGTTTGATCAATGCATCCTTCCAGTGCTTACGTATGGTGCAGAGACGTGGACCTTAACTAAAAGAGACATACAAAGGCTGCAGACAACTCAAAAAAGCATGGAGAGGTGCATGCTTGGTGTAACCAGGAGAGATAAGAAGAGGAACTCGTGGATCCGAAAAATGACAAGAGTGGAAGACATCATGATCAGAGTTAAATTCCTGAAATGGCAATGGGCTGGACATACTGCCAGAAGGACAGATCATCGATGGACAGCCGAAATTTTAGATTGGATTCCAAGGGACAGGAAAAGACCCAGAAGAAGACCACATGGGAGATGGGTGGATGAAATTCGAAAGTATGCAGGGGTGACATGGAGGAGACTGGCACAAGACAGACCGTTGTGGAGGAAACTTGGGGAGACCTTCGTCCAGCAGTGGATTGATAATGGTTGACAATGATGATGATGATATATATATATATATTATATATATATATATTATATATATATATATATAATATATATATATATATATATATATATATATATATATATATATATATATATATATATATATCAGTGGCGTAGCCGGGGGGGGTCTTGGTTTGCACCCCCTTATTAAGCGAGACAGTTAGCTTTTTCCAAGTACGTTTTATAGATAATTTCCCTATTTAAATTCTTTGATTTTTATATAACTCGGAAAGCAATATAATTTCTTGATAATAGAAGAGAAAGTAAAGCAAAGCGGCCAAAGAAGCTGCTTTATTAAATTTTTATTAAAACAACTATAATTTATTGCATTTATTTCATTATATTAAATTAGCTTCATTTTGTATTAATATTCAAGATGTGCGTACGTACCAATTGTTATATGTACTTATACACAGTTATACAGCAGAAGTGCAGAACCCCCCCCTTCAAAAAGTTTCATGTCAAAGGCAGTATCACCCATTGGGTATCTTTGAAGTCTTGGGTTCCAGTCGGCTGAATCATTAAAATCCGCTGAGATTCGGAAGTCTCGTTAAGCCATTGGTCCAGGGTGGGCGGCGCCTTGTTATTAACAGCTGTAAACCCCATCCCTTAGGGCTCCATCCCATGCCATTTAGCCCTTATATACAAATATTATTCAACAGTAATGGAATAAAATTATAGAAATATATGAAACACGGCGTGGGGAGTCTTTCTTCACGAAAAAATCCAAAAATTTTAGAGGAAAAATGTACATATACCTCTATATATATATGTGTGTGTGTAGTATACGCTACTTTTGCAACAATATTTTTATGAAAACAATTATTCGATAATTTTACAACAAAGAAAGAAATATTTCACCAGTATTCTTTTATGTAATACACTTGAGCGAAAATACGCAATTTGCGCGGTTTCTTTAGCTAGTCAATGCGTCACTCACATCCCAACGCCAGTCGGAGATCCACTTCTTAAAAAATTCAAAGTAAATCATTGAATAGAATTTTTTTTCTCACGAAGTGTTTCTTGAGCTTGAATAAAAGTCAGAGTTCGATTGGCATATTGGTGAAGGTGCATTTAGCACGGGTCACAAACTGAAGTCCAGGCTCGTGATAACTATGTACAGGAGAAGTCAAGCTAAGGAAGCACATTTCTATATAAAAAAGTATTAAATAATTTAAACCTGGAATTAAAAACAGAGGAATACGATATTAATTTGCTTTGTTCTCGAACAGAATGCTTTCAGTTTATGTTTTATAAATAAGTTCAATTCTGCGATCATTTTTGGCTGCAAATTTGTCTATGATCAGATCATAAAATGGTTGAGTGGACATTAGATGGTTCAGCAATTCTTTCTCGATTGAAATTTTAGCGAGTGAAGACAAACGATCTTGTGCCGTTGTATTACGGAGGTAAGTCTTAATTCTCTTCAAACAAGAAAAAACTCCTTTCAGCAGAAGAACTTGTTGACGCCAGTGTCAATACAAGCGAAAATAATTTGTAGGCTTCTGGCAACACATCTTTCAGCTCGTTTTCTTTCATTGTTTTCAAGGTTTTCTGAAAACTGAGTTCCCTGAAGTTGTGATCATTATATAAAAAAATCTAATTCGTTTTTTAGTCGTTGTGTGTCTGTAAAAATTTTTGGATATATTTTTTTTAGAGTGTTAAGGGCACTGGATGGAAATGACTCTGAATAACTATGGTATTTTGAGCTGTCAACTAGCTGCATAAACTCGAGCTTTCCCATATTTTCAAATCTAGTATTTATTTGGACTTTTATATATTCATGAATACACTCCATTAAATCATTCTGTATCGTTTTAGATTGTCCAGAAAATAAGCTTCGTATTCAACATGTGCTTTTAATTCTGGGGTGCTCCTACGAAGTAACAAATGGAACATTTCCTTGAAATTACCTTTATTTAATGAGGAAACAGATTCATCATGTCCTCGAAAAGGCAGTTCTTGCTTGCTTAGAACGACAACTAAATCTATTATATGTTCCATAAAAAGCCTATTTAGTCTGACCTTTTCATTAAACTTGACTTTAGGAAGAGCAGCATTTTCTTTGAGCATATCAGAAATAGTGTTTGTTTTTTTCCATTCGTTTTAGACCTACGTGGTTAGTTCTATGCTCTTTAGAGCTTTCGTGCAATTTTGCACTACGAGAAAAGTTTTTTAGATCAAAATAACCCGTTGTATTCCACACATTTTTCTTATTGCTCAAAAGTAAACATGGCCAGCAAAAGAGAGTTTGCTTGTAATAGCTACCAGAAAGCCAGGGGAAAATCTCGTACCATGATTTATTGAAAGACCTAAAAAACGATTTGCCGCACTTCTTATCTTTAGATATTGAACTTATTATAGGTGTCGGTCTTCCAGATATGAGAACATCCCTTTTATTATAATCTTTCCAGTGTTTAAAAGAATTTCTTCCAGAACACAAATCACGTCGTTTATTGGGCCATTCATATTTTCCAACCAAAATCAAAATATGCTGTTTAGTAACAATAACAAAATAAAAAAGAAAAACTCAACATTACTATGAACTAGCAAACACCCGCAGAAGAGAGGATTGAAAACACACTACAAAAAGTTAGACTCAAATACACTCTGACGAATAGTTAAAGCTACGTAGAAATAATCGTACTCCAAAGCGTATAGAGGCGATCGGCGTCATCGCCTGTGAAACCACTTTTCACAAAGGTCATCTGCTCATTTTCCCGCGCCCATTGGATACACAATCCTTGGGTTCTCCAATAACAGCGGTGATGCGATTCCAGTTTAAGCGAAATGGAGGGTCACCTCAAAAATTTCCTTTCTCTTACTGGAAGTCCGGCACCTCTTCAGGTAGACCTCGGACCGTGGGGGTGAGGGGGTTCACTCTGTAGGGCTCTTCTCTGATCCCCAGTTCCCAAAACCGGCTTCTCATCGAGACGATTCAGCCGGTCGCCTCTAAGCGCTTAAAACATGCAGCTGCTTTGCAAAAATAATGATTCATTCCTCTTCTCGAAAGCCTTTCTTTAACCTAATTCATGAATCACAATGTGAATTTCAGTGTTTCATTTATCCTGCAAAGTTCTTATATCTTTGTTACTGACAGAAAGTGTTTTTTTCTTTCACTTTTGATTCTGCGGAATTTTAGGTGAGGCGACGCCTCACTTGCCTCATCTGACGGGCCGCCACTGCGACCACCGCCTGTAATTTTGATACATTCGTTCTAGGGTAGAGAGAGAGCAAGTGCTGTAAGACAAACACACCATCCATGTCTCAGTCGGGATTCGAACCCTTGTACGAATGGCCAGTGGCCAGCACTAGGACACTGAACTACTGGCGCGGTCAAATTTCAACTGTACTTGATCTAAGTTTCTCCAAAAACTTTGGCGAAATGAAAAATTCGCCATGCAATTAGTTTGGTGTGCAGCTTGATTTTAATTCGGCACATATACAAGGTAAAGCATTTCACTTTTGCTAATATGTTCTCGCCATCATAATTCTACTTTGGCAATACAAATTACCAACATTCTACAAGATATGTCCTTTTAAGACACAAATTTGCATGTGTAATACCACACTTATTGAAGCAATGCAGTTTTGTGACAAAAAGATTTGCATAATTAATTTGAGTACGTATGTATCCCCGAATGAACTGCCGATTTGGGGACGCCACGCCCTTTTGTCCTCAAATCAGTGTTCCGATATCTGGTCACCTTACTCATAATACAAATTCTCTGAAGCTCGATCGTTACAATTCTATGATAAACAATATTTTACGATAATCCGCTAAGACAGAGAAAGATTTTAAACGTTTTATAAAATTATGTTTAGTATAAACACATTTTAAATCGTCATTTCATATACGTCTCAGTCGTTACGAAGACGCTTTTTTAGATCTCATTTTTCGCCGCCCCGGTGGCGCAGTGGTCTAAGGCGTTGGCCTCTGATCATTCGTCCGAAGGGGTCCGGGTTCGAATCCCGGTCACGCATGGATGTTGTGTTTGTCTTACGGCACTGGCTCTTTCCCTTCCCTGGAGCCAGTGACCCTAAATTAGGGACGGGCGACTGCTTATAGCCCATTGAGTTGCTCACGGTGGTCGTTAAACCTCCAATCAAAGAAAAGAAAGAAAGATCTCATTTTCTCCATGAAAATCTAAGTTTCTGTACTGAAATTCCTTTCATGTAAACCTAAGAGTTTCTTAAACCTATTCCACTGCTTTTCCATTTCGCTTATAATCTAAGACAATGTAAAATCTTAAGAAAACGAACAGGGTCTTACTAATGCTTTCCTACGGAAAATCGTCTGCTTTTGCATCTTGAGGGTAACCACGCCAAAGCTGGCGGTACTACTTTCACCGCGGAAGCGTACAAACCAGGCTTCACTTTTTTTTTTTTTTTTTTTGGTTGGAGGTTTAACGACCACCGTGAGCAACTTAATGGGCTATAAGCAGTCGCCCGTCCCTAATTTAGGGTCACTGGTTCCAGGGAAGGGAGAGAGCCAGTGCCGTAAAACAAACACAACATCCATGCCTCACCGGGATTCGAACCCGGACCCCGTTCGGACGAATGATCAGATGCCATCGCTTAGACCACTGCGCCACCGGGGCGGCGGGGCTTCACTTTGCTAGCATGGGAAGAGTTGGCGACAGCGCCTCCTCTTATTCCTACCTCCATGGTTATTACAGACTTCAGCAATTCCTGTAATGATGACTCTCCTGAACCCGTTTTCGAAACATAATTATTGTAGCATTCAGTTTGATTAGCCTTCTCGCAATACATTCAGTTTGATTAGCTTTCTCCCAATAAATTTGTTCCCTTCCCGTTTTGTGTTTTCAGGAAAAATTTTAAGTCAAGGATGAAACTTTGTCTGGGTAAACGCTTCGCTGAACCGTTATCTGATCTGCTGGCGAAAGAACGAGCAGCTGTGTTGATCCCAAGGAGGTTATATTACCCCAAACCCAAAGTCCAAACTCCTTTGGTTGATCCTCGATAAGCTGGTAGGCGGAGCTTATGCGTCAAAATTAGATCAGTGTTTGCTACATCGGATTTGTTTGCTATTCTTGCTGTGTGATAATTTTCGGCTGGGTGTGAACTGTGAACATTGGGTGCGTAAGGACTAAGGACATAAAGTAAGGATAAGTATATCTTGTTACCCCAAATGGGTCTAAAAGTTTGAACATTAAGCAATGGTTCGAATAGGTTCCTCTCACTTGTACTTTAAGCCATGGAACTTCGAGGTAGGAGAAGGTGAGCGAAAGCAGTTTTTTTCTCTCTCTCTCTCTCTGTTGTAGGTACTGTCCGGAATACTGACCTAGTAAGATAGGCATGCCTATTATTCATTTAAAATTATCTATTTATTAGCGTTTTCTGTAATATAAGTTTGGCAAGGGCGGCGGAAGGTGAAATTCATTCGATGATTCGTTGACCGGGACCAAAATTTCCAATCAATATGAGACGCAGTAGAAATGTAGTAACGACGTTAATTTCTTTGTTTTATTGTAATAATTGTTCATTCTTACTGCTGAATTGTACCTAATTATAGCGGCCTCGTATTCAGCTGATAGGGGTTTGGTTTGGGGAGCAACAGCAAGCACATATGGTACATCATTATTTAAAAAGTGAAAACTAAATAAAAAGTAAATCTTGAGGTAAAAATATAACTGCATCGGAATTACTAATCTGTATTTTGCTTTGTGATTGTAGTTTGACATTAAAATAATAAGAACATTTCATCATTTAACTCAGTCCCAACTTATTTGCTTCTGTCTAGGAATGAATGTGAGAACATCAGAGAAATTTGAGCATCACCTCTTAAATATCTCGGAAATGTATGCCTTCTAGGCCACATAATTTACGTAGCACACACGTACACAAAAAATGACCATGTAGCATGCACATAGTCATATACACATTTAGAGTAAAAAAGAATACACATAACAGACATGCACATTTAGAGTAAAAAACAAAAATTCAAAAGTGTTGCCTGGGTCCTAAAAGCCTGAGTGGTTTTGCCACCAGGGTTCTGGGCATTGTTGCCTTTTCAAGGCCTAGTGTCCACCTCTGAGAATTGGATGATAGCTACTGCCACCTCTTCCCAAAGTCAAATGTAATAAGCATACTTAAATCAGTGATAACCTTAAAATCATATTTCGGTTAACATGAAGATTACCCCATTGTACATTCATATTTAATTTCAAACTAAATTATGTATAAGTAAATTTTGATTAATTCCCGTCAAGACCTATTGAAAATATAAAACACCAGGGGAAAAAATTTGAAATCAAGCCATACAATTATATTAAAAAGAAACAAAGTGCAACAACAAATGTAATATTTATCACCTGTCAAAATTCTCAAATTTCTCCACACTTCTCATCAATGACTGTCTTGAGCGTGAGGAGATTCCACCAAACTAGGGATGTCGATGTCCAATGTCCGCTTCAATGTTGGTTAGCCTTAGTCACAAATCTCTTCTTTCACATATTTGTAGTTTATTTCTGGCTTTCGTCTGTAGTTACTGCACAATGCTGAAGCCTTTATTAACATTACTGATGTAATATCCATAAAAATTTAAACACCCCTTCAATGGGCATGTGCCCCTTACAATTTACTGCCCCCCTGTAAATCATAAACACCCATTGGAGGTAGGTACTGCCCAGGTAGGGAAACACTGTCTTTCATGAATGTACGAGTACATGATTTGATGTATGAAGTGAAGTTTGCATATAATTAAAGAAAGACTTATTTGCTTTTCCAAATAGAGCTATTTTTAGTGTATATGATGTATGAACTTTCTTGAATGTTGAAACTTGTTCATAATCAATTTTTTCAGGAATGTCCATGTAAGTACTTGATATTGATGTTTGGCGCAGTTGTCTAAGCGATGGCCTCTGATCATTCGTCCGTAAGGGGTCCGGGTTCGAATCCCGGTGAGGCATGGTTGTTGGGTTTGTCTTACGGCACTGGCTCTCTCCCTTCCCTGGAACCAGTGGCCCAAAATTAGGGACGGGCGACTGCTTATAGCCCATGGAGTTGCTCACAGTGGTCGTTAAACCTTCAATAAAAAAAAAAAAAAAGATATTGATGTTTAGCATTGCAAATGGTTATCATTGTGCTATTATGTGAATTGTCTTTTGGTAGGAGTTTCATGGGGATGAGAAGGAACAACTCACTGAATGCAGAAGTTTAGCCCTTTTAATTACAGTGGCTGCTGGTATACAATGTATATTAGCTGTAGTTAGATCAAGTGTATGTGTTGGGAGGGGGCTTAACTACTGCCACTGGTGAGGTAATGAAGTACAGAATAAAAATTATAAACTCAAGAGCAAAGCAAAACCCAAGAGGATAAGGTTCAGTAAATGCCTATTGGTTTTTCCTTTAATTCATTTGAGTACTTACTAATAAAGTGAGTTGAAGGACAGAGGCTGTCTGAGTGGTCTATCACACAGTAGCAGACCCAGAAATTTTCCAAGGTGGGGGTGATCTGCTCCCCCCTAAATTTACTTGGGAAAATAGGTGTTAGAACAAGGAGGTTAACTTTTGTACATTTATTCTTATCCAGTTACTAGTAATGTTGCAGTACAAGAAAAGTGAAATGGTTAGAAGTAGTAGATAAAATTATTTTCCTTTTGTAGTTAGAATTTTCTAAATTTATTTAACAGAACTACTCTCTTATAATCATTGTATGTTATAATTATACGGTACATGATTAAGAAGTATATGTAGATCGCATATATCGTGATTTTTTTGTTTCAAACTTTGACGCAATAAATTTCAGTCCCTCCTGTGGGTTTGCCACTGCTATCACAGACTGAGTTTGAAAATTTGTTAGAATTGATGCATGGTGTTCAAAAGTATTCATATTCTGAAAGTCACACTCATTAATCTAAAGTAGCGAAAGCTTTGATATGCGTTCGTGATGTTCAGGCTGAAAGTTCTTTCAACGTGATGGATAAATTGTCATATGAGGGAATAAAAGAAGAGGAGGAAAGAAAAGTAGTGAAGAAATAGGAAGGGAATTATATCAACAGAAAGAAAAACTAAGCAAAGATTGCTGTGCAGCTGCAACAAAAGACAAATATGGCCATGGAACTTGAGAAGAAAGCAACACACGAGGAAAATTGACCTGATGTTCTAGCTAGTACAAAAAAAAAAAAAAAAAAAAAAAAAAGAGAGATAAAGAAAAAGATGTTGAAATAGTGTCTTTTAAAATCACTTTATTTTGTTTTGAATTCAGTAATTTTATATTGTGAATACAGTAAAGAATTCCATCTTGCTCGTGCTGCTTTATATTCACACTTTCTTGTTGCATGTTTTGATTTTTTTTGCCCAATTAAAAAGTTCAGCTTTTTTGTTTCTTGGTCAGTCTCATGTATGAGTTTTCTGTAAAGAGTATGGGGTATCCAGAAGGTTATGAACCTCTGCACTTGGACATGCTAAAAGATTGAAGCATATGGAAGCATGTTTAACAGTTGCTCTCAATATCATTGTGGAAAAATTTGCAGTAGAGTTACAGCTACTGCTTAGAAAGGAACTAGACCATGTAAACAAACTTCAGCTTCTTCATGGAGTACAACACAACGACAAACCTTGTAAGGCTGTCACTATGCTAAATCATTTCAAAGGTGGTGGCAATTTCTTGACTGTTTTCAAATTTATCTGTATGATAACAGTTGGCATTTGGGAGAGGGATGGGGGTCAGAGAAACTCCATTTTTCAAAAAATTCCACACGACAGACCTCTAGTAGCTTTGGTGTTGTATCATGAATAAACAAATAATTGGACCATTTGTGGGGAGAGGGGGGAGTAGCCAAAATTTTTTGCCTGCAGTGACATTCTAGGAGAAAGACTGCATGGGACTAGGATTGTTCTTGATTGGAGTAATGAACATTTTGCAACCAGTGGACTATCAAAAATAGTCCATTTTCCTAGCCCCCAAGTTTTCTGGATGTAACTCCAGGAAATTTTTCCTGTGGAAATACATATATTGAAGACTGTTAAGGTTGTTAATGATTTAAATACAAGCTTACAGTGATCATAAGCTTAAGACAATGTAGCTATCCTGATCAAGACAAGGGGAGCGTCAACCACATGAGTTGTACACAACAAAATTTATACATATACAGGCTGTTGAGCAAAACATGATCCTCATGGAACAGTTATACTATCATCAGAATTACAAAATATCCGTATAATGTATGGTAGCATGTGAGTAATTCTATTGCATAGTGAAAAGTGACTGTATGTATACCATGTATTCTTACTGCCTTTTGAAGATCATGCCTGTTGGACTTGTTATATAGACATTACATTTTTTGCAAACTGATTTATTTTTTTATCCACACTAGAAAAATAAATAGTTTCATCTTATTTGATGTAAAATGAGACTTTTGTTGATATTACTGGCAGAATTGCCTGTTTCCTGAAGTCAATGAAAGAATATTAAGTTTAAAGTAATCATAACTTGAATTTTTTAAATAGATCCTTTGTATGTTTAATTCATGATCCTGATGTGATCTTGTAGTAGGTATAATTTTTTTTTGTGCAATAAAAAAAATTGATAAGTATAGTTCAAATTTTAAACTAGAAATGTATAAAAAAAACAACTTAGTTTTCATTTTGCCAGCCCGGTGGGTGGTACAGTGGTCTAAGCAATGGCTTCTGATCATTTCTCTCAGATGGTCCAGGTTCGAATTCCGCTGAGGCATGGATGTTGTTTGTTTTACAGCACTGGCTCTTCCCCTTACCTGGTGGAGCCAGTAGCCCCAAATTGTTAAACCTCCAATAATAATTAAAAAAAAAAATTCATTTTCTCATTAAGTGATACCATGCTGTTTAAACAAAAGTTGAAAATTGAAAGTTTTCATTTTAAGTCTCAATATTCAAAGAAATGTTGCTGTCCTGCGTGTTTTTTTTTTTTTTTTTTTTTTGAGATTTTTGTTTTAAAAATATAGAAGAAGCCATGGGACTACATAAGGCATGGAAGTATATCCTGTTGGTGTTTCTTGTGAGTAGCCATAAATTAAGAATTAAGTTCTACTTATGTGTGAGTTGAAATGTTCACAGCATTGGAGATAATATAGGACTGTGCTCTTTCAGATTAGCCATGTGCAATGAAATTCAGAAATACACGTTTTTCTAATGCTTCTGACACCAATAATAAAAAAATACTGTATTAAGTGTGAATATTTGAAATGCTGGAATTCGTTGCAGATTAATTTTCTGCTGTAGATCAAACACAAGAACAAGTTTCCAGTCCAAGAGAAAAAAAAAGTGCTTAATCTGTTTAAAATTAGATTTTGGAAGATGGAAAGTGAAAAATAATGATAATAGGTAGCATATTAATTTAACAATAATACAAAGGTGTAAATCTTGAACTTCCAGTAAAGCATTACTATGAAATACACTGAAGAGCAATTGAATTAGAGATACCTGTCTAGTAACGTGTAGCACCACCTTTCGCCCTGATGACGGCAGCGATTCGTCTCTGCATGGACTCGACAAGACACCCGAAGCTTTGGGAAGCCATACGGATCCACAATCCCTGAACAAGCTCCCACAGTTCACGAAGATTTGATGCATGGGGGTCAGAGCCTCGAACATCTCTCTCGATGGCATCCCAGATGTGCTCGATGGGATTGAGTTCAGGTGACCTAGCTAGCCAAGGAAGCAAGGTCACGTCGGTGGAGTGTTCATCCAACCATTCAGATACAATTTGGGAGCGATGGCACGGTGCATTGTCTTGTTACAAGATGAAGTCCCCAGTGGGATGTTGAAGACTCACAAACAGGAGCAAATGGTCGTCCAGGATATCCTGGTAACGTTGACATGTGAGGGATGATGTCACACGTACCAGGGGTACCATTTCAGTCCCCGTAAACAGTCCCCAGACGAGAATGCCACCCCCACCAGCTTGAAGAGTACTCTGCTGGCAAGAAGGATCCATTGCTTCATGTGGTTTGCGCCGTAGTCGTATCCTGCCATCCGCATGTACCAACGTGAATCTTGACTCATCAGTCCAGGCAACATTTTCCCACATGTCTAGGGTCCAGTGGCGATGTTCCCGCGCCCATGCTAATCGCTGCACCCTGTGATGTGCGGTCAGCAGCGGTATCCTTGTGGGACGATGGCTTCAGTACCCCATAACGAGATGGTGGATCTGGATGGTGTGGCTGCTTACACGTTTTTGTGCACCAGCGTTAAATTGCAGAGTGATTTCTTGCACTGTGGCCCGTCTATCCGCTGTTACAATGCGAGCTAGCCGAGGATGACCCCACTCATCCACACGCTGTTGTCCACTGCAGTTAGCCTTGCAGTGATGGTTTTACCGGATGCAATGTACTCACGATTGCACCCGTGACACAGTGGCTTGTGAAAATCCCAGTGCCTGCATAACTTCCAAGATGGAGTGACCCATTCGTCGGGCCCCAACAATTTGCCCAAGATCAAATGCGCTTAGATCCTTCGTCTTACCCATACTGCATCCGACTCTTACCGATTCCCGTCGCATCACTCCTTATATTGTCGGATCGCTGCATACGTCATGTCGTTTCCGTTTACAGGGCCGCCCACAGCGCCACATTTGCATAACGCCAGCTGTCTCTAATTCAATTGCTCTTCAGTGTATGAGATAATATATACCAATAATAAAAACAAGACTCACAGAATGGGCTGTCTAATTATTGAACTGAGTATTCAGTTGCTATTAGTGATCATTCGTTTAAAAGGAAAATTATACTGCATTAAATAAGAAAAAGTTAAATGAAAACTAGACTTGAAATTTGAGTGTAATGTGAATGTTATCATGCTGTGAGGAGGTCACTTTTCCTTCCCCCACTGCATTTTTGGTTTCAGTAAGAAGTCCTGGTGCTGACACTATTACTTTGGAGAGTTGATTAAAATTAAAACATTTTTGAATGTATGTGTCATTATTATTAGCTCGTTATTACATTTGTACCTTTTTGAAGTTATCAAAACACCACAAATCTTTTTCTGAATTATTTGATGTCTGATGCCCACAAATAAAATAATTCAGAAATATATTTTAATAAATGCAAGGAGTTATTTATAGTGTAGAATATGACAGAGAGCTTAAGTCATGTGACCCAGCATAAATCAGCAATAAAAACAAGTATCAAAACTGCATTAGATAGACAGAAATGGGTCGTAAAATGAACTAGGATTTACTTGTGCTTATTTTAACATCATGAGAAGAAAAAGGTCTAGAAGTAGGTCAGTAATCTTACCTTTATTGCTACTGTAAAATGGTTACCAGTGGCACTGTACAGTATAACCATTACACTGACCATAAATCATCATGAGGAGAGCCTGACAAAGTCAACTTTTTTTTATTGTCAATAAAAACTTCTAATTTAGAAAACCTATACAGACTTTGAAAATTACTGACCATTTTTCAAGGTAATTTCAGTAGGAAGATAAAAAGCTTTTTACACACAAAGACATAGCCAATATGCTAAATCTGTTAAATCATTAGCACATATGTTTTAGTTTGTATTTGTAACCAGTGACAGTTCTGCTTCCGAACCGTTCAGGATTCGTCATCTTTACAGGTATCACACCCCTAAACTATCTGCTTTGTGCATAGGATAACACTCTTTACATGGGGATTAGTATTTCAAATTGTTAAATTTTGTTCCTTTGAAAAGTTGATTAAAAGAAAACATGGCAGCTGCAAGATTTTGGTAAGATGCCAGCATATTACTGAACAAAAGGAAATTAAACACTTCCTTTCTTTTAGATACCAGTGGGGAAATGAATCCTCCTGAAGAAATAATTCTTCACAAATATGTGTAATTTTTAAGTTTTTTGAAGAGTTGGCTACATGAGAAACAACGAAAATACTGTACATTTGTGCCGATAATTACATTCATTTTGTCTTTCATGTATTTGAAGAATTATTTCTACAGAGGGATTTGTTTCCCATCTATACCCAAGATGTTATCTGAAGCAGTGGAACTTGTAACCAATATCTGTACCTAGATGTAAGAAAGGTTCATGTTGATGCCATGGGGAAGCATCAGATTGTTTTGACTAGGGTAAACCTTAACAGTATTATAATTTATAAACTACATCTTCTTAACTTCAGTTGCTCGGAACTTCATTGGCCTGGGTGGTGTAAGGATAGCGTGCTTGAACAGAAATCAAGAGGTGTGAGTTAGATTCCCATTCCAGGGTGACCTAATTTTCAAACTTTTTTTGTTTAAGATCTGGCTGGCTGCATGAGAAACAGCAAAAGTATGCATCTTTGTGCCAATAATGGCACTTCCTTTATTATTTAGCATGAAGTAATCACAATTTATGCATATATTGGTTGATGTTTACTATTGTAAAAGTTGTAATAGAAAAAAAATATTCGCAATATCACATGATGAACTTAGAATAGGATCAATTTAAATTTGTTTGCTTTAAAATGTATGGAATGGTCATATTTTTCATAACATCTGCAGCAGCCACTTCCCACCCCAGTGGTGCAACTTGGTCTAAGCGCTGGCTTCTGACCATTTGGTAAAAGTGTCTAGTTCGTAATTAGTGTAAACAAAAGTATGTTTTAAAGGGTTAACTTGTGAAATTGTTATTGAAACTTGAAATATCGTAGTGCAGATCTGGTCAGTGAATGATGACTAATAAACTGTTTAGAATATTTAAATTTAGGATACATTAAGCCAAAGCTTAATTTGTCATTTAGGTAGCCAAGTGGTATGAAGCATTGGCTTGTAATCAAATGCCCAAAATGGGCCTGGTTTCGAATCATGAGTGTAGCTTGGATGATGTGCTTGTCCTACTGCACTGTCTTTCCCTTTCCTGAAACCAATTGTCCTAAATTTAGGACATGCAACTGCTTATAGCCCATTGAGTTGGCTAACCACCAAACAAAAAACTTAGTCCACATTATTATATCCTAAGAAATTATCTCCATGATTCATGTAGAGTTTTTCAGGGAGGATGGGGGGGGGCTAGTAGTTAAGTACATCATAATATTGGTGTGAACTTTACAATGTAGTAATACTAAAAATAATTTAACTGAGACCAGACCACAAAATATTACATACCATTAAAATAATCCATAGCATTTGCCAGCATGTAACAGTTGAACTTTTATTTGTTAGAATTCCATATGCCATAATTGCATATTATATTGCATGTTTGTTTCTTTTTTTTTTTTTTTTTAATGTCCTGGACATGTGTAGAAAGGTAATTATTTATAGTAGCTTAATCCCTGCCTATGTACATAAATATTTTGTTTTCAAGAACTTATGATTAAGATTTGCAAATATGCAAATGATGATGCCTTTGTGCTCTGAGATTGCTGAAGAGATACCCACAGCGCACTGATGCATATCTTTGCGAATCTAGTGTTCATTTGTGTCTGTGCTTTTATCTTGCATTTTAAAAAAAAATAATAAATCCTTTTTTACATGTGTAATTTAAAATTTCATGAAAATTAATCTTGGGCAACTAGAGAATTTTAGAAAAAAAAAAAATTAGGAGATTTTTTTTGCAACAGCACATTGAGCTGTTCTTGGACTTTTATTTACGCCTGGTAAGGGTGCTACATAACCAGGTGCCTCCTGAACTGACAAATAGAATGTTTCATTAAAAAATGTGCTTGCTATGGATTCGAATTGAAGGCTTTTCGTGCTTGTTCAATTGCAATTCCTGCTCGGCTACTCATACCGCAAGAGAATTCTTAACCTTTAGGTCAAAATTCTAACTTTTCTGATAGGTGTCGGCACTTTGGAATTTTCTGAATCTGTCTGTGCTTCAGCATTGGTCATAATAACTTTTGTAGCACAAACAAATCCAGACCTGTGTTTAGCTTGAAACTGGGTATAGTGCTCCCCAGATTGTTCTCCAGTATAGCCATCAAGGAACTCCATTTCATCTTCAAATAATTCACTCGGTCCAGTATTTTCGGCAGACGCAGTTGCATCTTCAAATTTAATATCAATTTGATTGCTAATGAAGCATGCTGAGGTCCTATTTGATCAAAGTAAAACAGTTTTTCATAGTTGTCAAATGTATTTGGGTCTGAAGTTGGCTTCAGTATGTCCAGTAGTTTTCTCTTAAGCCTATGGTTGCCTTTCTTTTTCTGAACTTGGTTGTGGTAGAAGATTAGCTGCTGATTAAAAAAAAAAAAAAATAATGTAGCAACATAGTTCTTTGTAAATGCCTTTTGCCACAAATTCTCCAATTCAAGTGCAAAGACATGTACTGCTCTTTTTTGTTTCTCACTTCCATGTGTAGGAGAATAGCTCACAATGCACATAACACATTCACTAATGGTTGGCAGCTTTTCCATAAAAACAAATTGCAACTGATTTGTCATCTTCCTTTGTTGTACTACCGGGAAGCAGTCTGCCTGTCTATAGAATTAAGATGAATCTGAAAGTAAAACAAAATGTACTGAGTGTAAGGTAGGCTGCTTTCTATTTTAAAACAATGTTGTACAGGGTATAATTAAAGTAATAAAATTCTAGTTTATGGGACAAAAATGTAGTTCAAGATGGGAAAACAGATATACATAATTGTGGCATCCAATAAAATATTCTGTATCTTTTAGTATATGCTCAATCTGAGTGCTCCTGTGTATTGGTAGACTCCAAAAACCTAGGCAAAGACACCAAAATCATCATCTGATCTTTAAAAATGCCCAAGTTATCAGCAAAAATGCTATATACCTTAAACACGAGACACAAAATGCAGTTCTGCTCACTATTTTTTTGACACACCTTGAAATCTCAACCGATTAAAAATAAAAATTGTGGTCCTGACACCTTAATGCACAATTTGAGGGGTGTTCAGGTGAATCAGAGAATGTCACATTTTATAGTGTACCTCTAGTAGAACCCAGATTCTTTCACAACTTTCATTACACACAAAGGGGGGAGAGAAATTTAACACAATGCCTGATGTCAAGGCAGAGAGAAAGCTGTTCTTGATGCTGTGTATTTGGTTAAATTTGCATACGTAACATATCAAATTAATGTATTGTTTCTTGACAAATATTTGGTTTTAGTTCACTTTAGACTAAATGATGCTTGGAAGACACAAAGAACAAAAGGCCAAAAATGGAGAAAAAATTTGAGATCTGTCAAACTGTGCAAATCAACCTATCCTAAAAAAAAAATGTCCGACTTTTATTTAATAAATGTTAAGTAGCACCAATCTGTTTAGATATCCTTGTTTCAATTCAGTGTTGCTTAAATGATTGATGAGTTTGTGATGTATACCAGTGTCATGCAACACACACTTTGTTTTAGAATTGTCAGTTTCTTAAAAATGTCTGTCTGTACTTCTATACATATTCATTATCATAAAAATCTGCACACCAAGAAAAAAACCGGGCGATTCCCGATGCCCACGCGTCCAAGACCTGTGCTGCAATTGCGATCCTTGGGGTTGATAAGGTGCTGTGCAGGGGACTCCACATTCGTGCTGCAGCGCACAGTAAGTTGGGTGAGATCCTTGAGCAATGGACATGCCGAGATGTTTGTACGGGCAACTGACGGAGTTTGAACTAGGCCGTATCGTTGGGATGTGAAAGGCAGGGTGGCTGGCTTGCCAAATCGTTCACCATTTGGGCAGGTCGGACAATACGTTGCAATCGTATTAGGAGCAATGGATGCGGGAAGGCACCCAGACAGTGCGAACTGGCTCTGGACGACCCACACACACCAGCAGAGAGGACCATGGGGTCGTGAGAGCGGCACGCCCAGATGCAACGATGTCCTTGTCCAATATTCAGAAACGTAGAGGCTGCACAAGGGACTCCTGTGTCCGCCAGAACCATTTCCAAGCTCCTGGCAGAGGCAAATATGCACCCTCGACGACCTTTACGTTTTCTATTATTAACACCTGACCATTGTCAGCGTTGATTGCAGTGGTGCCAGCAGCGACTAATGTGGAATGCTACACACTGGCGATGTATAGTGTTCAGCGATGAATCCCGCTTCTGTATGAGAACTGAGACCACCGTATCAGAGTGTGGAGAACCGCAGGTGAGCGCTACAATCCCAACCTCACTGTACAGTGACATATGTCCCAAACTGCAGGCGTGATGGTCTGGGAAGCCATCACATATGACAGCTGGACTTCCCTCGCAGTGATCTGAGGGACGTTGATTGCCCCACGCTACGTACAAGAGATCCTGCAGCCCCATGTGCTGCCTCTCATGGCGTTGTGGCCCGGAGCCATTTTACAACAGGATAGCGCCCGTCCACACATGGCTTGGGTTTTCCAGGATTGTTCACGCCATGCTTTGATGCTTCTGTGGCCTGCCAGATTGCCTGATCTCTCACCTATCAAGCACGTGTGGGACCAAACAGGACGCCAGGTTTCTCCATGTCCCAGTGTTCGTGATTTAGAGCATGAGTTGCAAGAAGTGTGGGCCAATCTGTCGCAGGATAACATACGGTGTCTCTTTGACTCCATGCCGGACCATATCACAACACGTATTCAAGCACAAGGCGGTCCGACATATTACCAACGCTGACTGGAATGTGTACCGTATGTCCTTGGGAAATCATCCTGCTGCTGGGATATTGTAATCACTTCTGTTCTTGGTATGTATCATCTCACTTACTAAAATCTCATTTCAATCCGACGCCTCCTTGCTGCGCAGATTTTTATGACAATGAGTGTATTTTGCCTTAGTTTTTCTGCTTTTGAAATTATTGCACTTCTTAACACAATTTTGTGTAAGTGCAATGTTACTCTTATTTAGCCGATCAGGCTGTTTTCTCACCTCTCTTGTCTAGTTCTGCTGTGGTAGGTAAGGAGCACATGCTTCTGCTCATTCTCGGTGTAGACCACAGCAGAATGCCCTGCAGGGGCTGGTAAGTATTGGGCATATGCACACCAACCATACATCTGATAAGAAATTCTTCCATGTAACCCAGGCTCCTCTTTATCTCTCTGCCATTTAAGAAAGCTATTTTGCATATTTCTTTTTCATTAGGAAGTGCATTGAAGAAAGTTATGTGTTGTGAGTAAATAATCTACTTTGCTGGTATGTCTTAAATATTTTTGTTTTGTGCAGAGCTAGTGTATTTCAATAGTGCTGTTTTGTGCTTTGGTAATATTTTTTTAGTTAAAGCAAACAACAAAGTGTTTTCATTCCATACTTTTTTGTAATACCTTATTCCATACCTTATTGTAATTGGTGTAATATTTATGAATCTTGGTTAGTAAGTCTTAAAATTATACATATAATTGCAAAACGAACCTATATTTTTGTGAAGAAATAATTCTTCACAAATATATGGAAGACAATACAAATGTCATTGTTGGCACAAATGTACCATATTTTCACTGTTTCCTTGTACCATCTCATTCAAAAAACTTGAAAATTACATTGCCCTTGAGCGGGAATTGAACCACATCTCCGGATTTCTGTTCGAGCATGCTATCTGTGGGTTGTGTAACAGGTAGCATGCTCAAACAGAAATTGGGCGATGCGGGTTCGATTCCTGCTCCTGGGCAATGTAATTTTCAAGTATTCTGAAGGAATTGCTACATGGAAACTGAAAATATGGCAAATTTGTGCCAACAAGTACGTAAGTCTTAAAATGTTCTCACAATGTGATTTCCATTCGAAATTTTTCAAATATACAGGGTGGACATTAAAGTCTTTCCCTCATTAAGAAAAAAATTATTTAAACTGATAGGTAGAAACAAGCTGTTTGTGGCATTATACATGCAAACTAATAGTTTTTTTTTTTTTTTTTTTTTGCATTGTTAGTACATCTTCACATGAGCGCTGTTCATCGCCTGGAGCACCTAGTTAGTATTCAATTTCCGCCATGTATTGCTTAACATCTCTTTGGAGACAGGCAATAGCATGTATTATCCTCCTCTGTAGAGTTTCAATATCAGACGCTGGTGGTGAATAGACTTTATCCTTGACATAACCCCACAGGAAAAAGTCTAGGAGTGTTATGTTGGATGACCATGGCAACCATGATGTTGGACCATCCCTCCCAATCCAACTGTTGGAAAATGTGGTATTGAGGAATTTTCCAATTAATCCCCAATAGTAATAATTATATATCCACTAATAGATCAAATACTATTACATATCTCTAATGCTTATTTTATATGATGCACATTGTTGGTGTGTCATTTTTCTTTGTGTGGATTCATTGACGATTCTCATCATATGTCGCAATACTCCAATGATAATTCCTTGGGAGATAAAACATTCGGTTTTAATCTTTTCTTTTCATGTACACTATTGCACACACATTATTGTACTCTAGTTCCAGCTCTTTAAATGTTAAAGTCACTATATACATGTTAATAAAATATCCCATTCCATCGATGTTCACTGTATTTATTGCACCAGTAGTTTAATTTGAAGTTTAAAATATTTCACTATTAAAATCCAATAAAAAGTTTAAAATCACGGCATGCTTGAGATCACCACCATGCCACCAAACTCTCGTTGAAGCTTTTCAACTTATGTAAGGTCATCCGCATAACACTTGTTCTAACCACGATGTTGCAGACCAACAATGTGCACTAGAAGATTCCCTATGGGTCTCTCTACGTGTGCGAAAGGGCTAAAGGATCACGTGCTCCTCCCTGCATTCTTGAGTTTCATGTTTTTAATCCCCAATGTCCTGGGTCGCCATCCTGTTGGAAAATTACCTGTGGTTGACATTCATCCAACTGAGATTCAATAAGAAGCTCCATGTCCTAGTGCACATTTGCTGGCATTGTGTGTTCACAAAAAAAAAGAAAGGTCCGGGGAGATCATGGTGTATGATAGACAGGTGATTCAACTCTCAGCTTAAATGTGGATTCTTAATGTAGTCGGCCACTGGGCAGATGCAGGCCATCAATTTCAGAAGCAAACCTCTGTCTGCATCAGGACCGTAATAACGATGTATAGGTTTGTTATTGCAATGTGTTTTTAAGCGTGAAAATAGCCGTATTGTACTAAAATATTATTAGTCCTTACACATCAAGTAAGCCAACAGGCCAGCATAAACATTAAAAAAGGATGTATTTTTAAGACAGAATTCCATGTAGAAAGATGCACCTTTAAACGACAACAGTGGATGCTAGGGATGAAGGCAATGTTGTTTATGAATTGATAATACGTTTGTGTTTTTTTATATATCATCATCATCATCATCATTGTCAACCATTATCAATCCACTGCTGGACGAAGGTCTCCCCAAGTTTCCTCCACAACGGTCTGTCTTGTGCCAGTCTCCTCCATGTCACTCCCGCATATTTACGAATTTCATCCACCCATCTCCCATGTGGTCTTTTTCTGGGTCTTTTCCTGTCCCTTGGAATCCAATCTAAAATTTCAGCTGTCCATCTATGGTCTGTCCTTCTGGCAGTATGTCCAGCCCATTGCCATTTCAGGGATTTAACTCTGATCATGATGTCTTCCACTCTCGTCATTTTTCGGATCCATGAGTTCCTCTTCTTATCTCTCCTGGTGCAAAAGTAGGCTTCCGTTATATAAAAATGGTGTTACAGATGTAAATTTAATATACAGTTGCAAAAAGGTACCATCGTGATAATTATGATCGCGTAATATTTTGAATCACTTATGTTCTGTCTCGAATTTTCATTGCGTGTGAATCTCGGAGAAACCTGATCAATTTTTTTGGGATTTACTGGCGGAATAACAGGTTCGAGCCAGAACACGTTAATAAATTTATCTGGGAGCGCGGAGTGTCAGAATTTGGCCAGTTCTGTCATTTCTCGTACCCCAGGTAAGCAGGCAAAATTTAAGGTGAGAAAAAAGGGGGGGGATAGTAGTAATAATGAGCTATTATTATTTTTGTAAATATTTAACTTCTTTCTCGGAGTAAGAAGAAAAGGAGAGCAAAGGTTATCATACTCTTATTCAGTAAACAAAATTTAATTCCATCATCTTTTTTCACTACAGAACGAAGAAAAGGAAATTATTTTCTTGTTTGGTATAAAAAAAGTTGAGCACGCCATTTTTATTTTCTTTCTTTCCCGAAAGTTTTAAAAAACGGCAGGAAGTGTGATTTTGACTCAAGAATCGGCAGAGAAAATTCTATTTTTAGCTTGGAATAGCAGGGTGTATGAGCTCCCCTTTACAGAAGTCACGATTGCCAGCTCGGAGGTCAGCCAGCCATGTGTGTTTCCTCAGGATTTTTCGGCGCGAAAGCACGAACGGATTCTTTGTTGTTACCATGCAAAAGTTCGGCCAATGAGAGGTCACCAGTTTTTGAGCATCCCAGCTTCAAGAAAGAGAAGCGTCACTCGGGCACTCGAATCGATTCTCTCTCTCTTGACGCTAGTTTGAGATGACCAAGATGTAAAGAAAATTTTTACGTTAGCCGGGCTTCTGCCTGGCGGGCAACTTCGTTCCTGCCGGCGAAGAAGAGATTTTTTTTTTTAAATATGCTGGGAATAAAGTACTGGAGATGAAAAGCTCCCTGATTCAACCCTCTCTTCCTCTCCTAGTGGACAGCCTATTTTTCTTCTCACTCGAGACAAATGGAGGATTGTTTTTCCTTTGATGACCAATCATTGCCGGCCCTAAGAAAATTCCTGTTGCTGGATGACCCCTGAGAACTGCAAGGAGGAGGAAGACGCCAGAAGGTCTTCCCCTGGAAATTCCGCTGACTGCCAGTGTGTCCCCGGGTCAGAAAGAAGATGGTGGGTCTGGTCACCTGAACCTACCAAAAAAAAAAAAAAAAAATTGGAACCTTTGACAAGCCAGAGATGGGCAAGCTCTTTGCCATTCCCTAAAGACTGGGGTGGTAAGTTGTTTTATTTTACACATCAGAGGCAAGATAGATTTAGGCCGTCAAAGAAAAATTTCTTCTAGATGTGTCATCAGGAACTCAAAGTATTTTTTTCTCCAAAATTTAGAACAACTTCGAATTCTCACCCTCGTCTATGTGAGCGGTTGGTTTAACATATTCAATCTGCTAAAATCATTATTCTTAAATAATTTTTTTTTTTGTAACAATGAAGTTTGAATTTAAATAGTTTTTTTCTTTTGGCATTTTAAATATTATGTTGTGGTTCCTTTGAAATTTTTAAATGAGTTGGTTTTACAGTGGAGCAGTACATGTTATATATATATATACTTCATTTTGGAGGGGTTTGGCCATAACTCACCACGCTGGCCAAGCGGGTTGGTGAGTGTGGGATAGCATTTCCTTTAATCCCGATGGTATAGTTATACCGCTATTGGCGGTCGTCAGAGCCCCTTTAGTGGGAACAGGATGCACCACGAGAAGGCGGGGTTGACATTTGTCAAGGAGAGGCTGTGATGTTACGCATCACCTGACCTTGCATGGAGAGGTGCATGCTTGGTGTAACCAGGAGAGATAAGAAGAGGAACTCGTGGATCCCAAAAATGACAAGAGTGGAAGACATCATGATCAGAGTTAAATCCCCGAAATGGCAATGGGCTGGACATACTGCCAGAAGGACAGACCATCGATGGACAGCCGAAATTTTAGATTGGATTCCAAGGGACAGGAAAAGACCCAGAAGAAGACCACATGGGAGATGGGTGGATGAAATTCAAAAGTGTGCGGGAGTGACATGGAGGAGACTGGCACAAGACAGACCGTTGTGGAGGAAACTTGTGGAGACCTTCGTCCAGCAGTGGATTGATAATGGTTGACGATGATGATATATACTTAAGAGCATAGCCGAAAACATAAGAAAAACTTAAGAATTTAAAACGAAAGTTGCAAAATAGCCTGAAGATCAAAACGCGCAACGCAGCAGTTATGAAAATTTAGAATTCACATTATATTAAGAAGAGACTGAAGCAAAAAAAATTTTTGACTCATACCAAGTACAACATAGAAAAGGTTATGTATTGACCTGACCGGTGCGAGTAAAAGAGAAAAAATAGAACTGAATGTAGAAAGTGTCTAGAATACTGAGCCTTGGCTTTATCAAGGACCAGCAAAACACTGCATTTTCTCACTTCCACAAAGACCTATTTGGAAATGGGTTTCTGCAAAGTCATAGGTGCAAGTAATAAGCCCACCAAAAAAAAAAAAGAAAATGTTTAAATATATATATATGTCATAACCTCCACAGAGTTGTATGACCAAGCTTTAGTTAACAATTTAGCTTGCATCCATAACTTTCCTGGCCCGACCCATGCTCTTCGTCTGTTACTAATAAACAGAAAGAAGATGATTATAGAAAACTCAAGTTGTAAGAGTGACATAATGAATCAGAAAAAATGTTCAGCAATAACAAATTGCCAAGTTACCTAGTCGCCTGAGAGAGAATTTAAACCTGAATAGCAATACTAAAGTACTACAAATTCTTAAACATTGCAATAAAGGAAATATTTTTTTTTAAAGCACAGATTCTTGAAAGAAAACTGGATTATAAAACCCCCTACTCCACAACTTCTGACAACACAAAAACGAGAATAAAATAAAGACAATAATAAACTAAAGAAATGCTTTGTGAAGGTTATATGACATAAACAATTAGTTGCAATATGTACAAAGTATTTCAGAAGTGCTTTAAGGGCATAATTAAGTAGTTATTAAGACCTTAACTACATTGAAAACACATCGCAGACTACAAGAACAATGGAACGGCCGGCTGCTTAGCCTTAGTTCCCTAAAACGCGCAAAGTTACCAAGAAAAGAAAGACTTAAAATTTGCAAAAAAGTTAATAGACTTACTTGCTAGTGCCTAAATGCTCAAAGCAAAAAAAAAAAAAAAAAAAGAAATGTTCAAGAAGTTCAAACTTTGAACTTTAAAACCTAAAACCCAAAGACAATGAAGAGAGCTTACCTCTTATGAAACTTAACTTCTTCCACTCTTGAGGAAACATGGCCGACCTTTTACCCCAAACTTCAAAACACCCCTGCCATTCTCTAGTCGCTGGGGTGCAGTGTGGGTGGGGCTGAAGGCCTCCACGCACTGAAAAAAATCTTGCTCGCAGAGATTTTAACTAGAGAAAAATATAGCAGGGGTGTTTTGAAGTTTGGAGTAAAAGGTCGGCCATGTTTCCTCAAGAGTGGAAGAAGTTAAGTTGCATAAGAGGTAAACTCTCTTCATTGTCTTTGGGTTTTAGGTTTTCCAAGTTCAAAGTTTGAACTTCTTGAACATTTCTTCTTTTTTTTTTTTTTTTTTTTTGCTTTAAGCATTTAGGCACTAGCAAGTCTATTAACTTTTTTGCAAATTTTAACTTTCTTTTCTTGGTAACTTTGCGCGTTTTTTTAGGGAACTAAGGCTAAGCAGCCGGCCGTTCCATTGTTCTTGTAGTCTGCGATGTGTTTTCAATGTAGTTAAGGTCTTAATAACTACTTAAATTATGCACTTAAAGCACTTCTGAAATACTTTGTACGTATTGCAACTAATTGTTTGTCATATAACCTTCACAAAGCATTTCTTTAGTTTATTATTGTCTTTATTTTATTCTCGTTTTTATGTTGTCAGAAGTTGTGGAGTAGGGGGTATTTATAATCCAGTTTTCTTTCAAGAATCTGTGCTTTAGAAAAAATTAATATTTCCTTTTTTGTAATGTTTAAGAATTTGTAGTATTTTATTAGTATTGCTATTCAGGTTTAAATTCTCTCTCAGGCGACTAGGTAACTTGGCAATTTGTTATTGCTGAACATTTTTTCTGATTCATTATGTCACTCTTACAACTTGAGTTTTCTATAATCATCTTCTTTCTGTTTATTAGTAACAGACGAAGAGCATGGGTCGGGCCAGGAAAGTTATGGATGCAAGCTAAATTGTTAACTAAAGCTTGGTCATACAACTCTGTGGAGGTTATGACATATATATATATTTAAACATTTTCTTTTTTTTTTTTGGTGGGCTTATTACTTGCACCTATGACTTTGCAGAAACCCATTTCCAAATAGGTCTTTGTGGAAGTCAGAAAATGCAGAGTTTTTGCTGGTCCTTGATAAAGCCAAGGCTCAGTATTCTCGACACTTTCTACATTCAGTTCTATTTTTTTCTTTTTACTCACACCAGTCAATACATAACCTTTTCTATGTTGTACTTGGTGTGAGTCAAAAATTTTTTTTGCTTCAGTCTCTTCTTAATAGAATATATATATATAGTGGAAAAGTTGTCAATATCATTTTGTCAGGTCTTGTATGTGTGGTCAAGTAATAAGCTGGCCTGGAAACTTCCTGTCAGTATTTTCTTTGAGTTAAATTAGAAAGAAGTGTAATTTTACCTAGCTTGGGCCAGTGGTACTTCGGTATGTCTTGAAAAATTTTTTTTTTTTTTTTTGGAGCTTTTGTGTGGAATGTTATGAAGTCAGTGATTGCCTCGGTGGCGCAGTGGTCTAAGGCGTTGGCCTCTGATCATTCGTCCGTAAGGGGTCCGGGTTCGAATCCCGGTCAGGCATGGATGTTGTGTTTGTCTTACGGCACTGGCTCTCTCCCTTCCCTGGAACCAGTGACCCTAAATTAGGGACGGGCGACTGCTTATAGCCCATTGAGTTGCTCACGGTGGTCGTTAAACCTCCAATCAAAAAAAAAAAAAAAAAAAAAAGTCAGTGATTAAGTATTTTTTTTTTTTGTGAAAAAGGAAAACAAAAGAAAGCCTCTTACTAAATTTTATACTCAAAGGGGGCAGATTGAGAAAAGGGAGATGTTATAAATGTAGTAGCAGTAGGGGTTATAGAATTTCATAATTGTATTAAGATATTTTGGAACGAACAACCTCTCAGACCATTGTTTCTCTTAAGTAAAATTTAACTTTTTGTGCTCAGCGATTTTTGTATTTGTGAAGTAGAATTTGTATTTATGAGCTTAGTGTAGGTGCCATGTAGTGGGAAAATTTTCTTGTAGGCTGTTTATTATTATGGTTTGGCATTTTGGTAAATTTAAGTGCAAAATTAATCTTTAAAATGTTTTGTTTTGTTTTTGTAGTAGTGAGTGCTAATTTCTAGTTTCAGCCCGTGGATTAGAGAAACAGATTTTTATGGGGGAAAGAATATAGGAATGGGCATGCAGGCAGAATAAGGAGCATATGTATAGTGTGACTGAGACAAGCCGAATAGCTGTTGTGTTTCTTCAAGAAGTGATGATTTTTCTGGAAAAAGGTGATTTTGGAAATATGGTGATTTATAGAGTTTTCTGGAAATAAAGTAAGGTTTGGTATAGTGTGTCAAGTATGGTGTTATTGAGCTTTCTGGGAAATGAGTAGTACAGTGTGTTCCTGGGAAATAAAGATATGAAGCGTGTTCCTGGGAAAATAAGGACATGAAGTGATTTTCTGGGAAAAAAGGTGATGTATTGAATTTTCTGGAAATAAGGATGTTGAGTTAGCTTTCTGGAAAATAGGGAATGAGATATTTTGGGGGCAAGTAAACTCTTGTGGGATACTTTTCCCTATGTGGACATGCCTCGGGTCTGAAAGGGTGCATGAAACAAATTGGGGGATTTGTTTTCTGCCCGAGTAAGCTCGTTGGCCCATAGGAGATGGTTCCTACAAAAAGAGTGGTGTGAGTTGTCCCAAAATCAGAGTGAAGAAACAGTACTGGGTTAGGTCGCACTTTGTTCCACTACACTGTATAGGCTGGGAATGGATTCACAACCCATTCTCGCCTTCAGACTCAAACTTTGTTGTTCTCCCAGAGGAATCTTGTTTTTCTAGAGAAGTGGGACTCATTGGTTGAGATGTTTGTTGGCTTTATGCCAGAGTTGGTTACTACATGGGTGCCTGTAGATTGGAAAACTTATAGTATGGAATTTTGAAAAGTTGGATTTTCATGATGATAGTGTGAATTGAGATTCTTTTGTCGGTGTAGCAATTTAATGTTAACTTTTGAGTAAATTGAGTAAGGTATCTAGTGTATTAGGTTTTGTATGGTGTTTAGAATTGGTTCAGTATCAGGCAGTGCTAGATTGTTATGTTATGTTGATTTTAAGACAAATTTTCCTGGAAGTGTAGTAAAGTAACTTTCCATTATACATAAAATTTTGGCTCAGTTGTTATGGTAAGTTTAAAATTAAAAGTGGATTCAGAAGACTGTTCTGAGAAGGTTGGTTCGAAGGAATTAGTTAGAGCAACTTAGTGTACACATATGCTTATAATTTTTTTTCTACGAGAGAGAGTGAGGGAGATTTACATTTCGTCCACTGAATTTACACACCTTGTAAATTGCCTTTATGTGATGTTGATTATGATCAGTAGTGTGCCTGGTGCTATATTTTCACAACTAAGCTGACAGCTAATTATTTTTATTGGGCCCAGTGGCCAGGTTAAAAGTTTGTGTCCAAAAGAAATTAGCTTGTTAAGTTTTTCAAATAAATATAGGCCAAGTGGCCTTTCAAAAACCCAAACCTTAGTGCAGTGAAGTAATAAGTATTTCAGTTTGAATTTTCATCACATGGTTCAAATGTATCCCCCTCAGCAGTGACTGAGATGAGGAACAAAATCTGGGTTACTTAATTGTGGTATAAAATCAATGTTTTTGTCCTAACCATTATATTTGACTTCACCGCCTCCAAAAGTTATTACACGTGTACATTGTATACCATTAAATTTTAGTGTTTACAAATTTGGTACACATGTAAATAATAGTTACCTTTTCTTCCACTTTCAGGTGTATCTACTTATCTGACGCAGACAACGCAAACAATGCAATAGTAACTTTTGGGAGTTTCCAAATTCAGGGTTGCATTTTATTTTCCTATTTGTGTTTCATGGCCTTAATCAAAATTTCAGTTCTGTTTCAAAATGCATCCACCCATCTCCAAAAGTTCTAATTTTCTGTAATTTACATATGAATTGCAACATTAGCATCATCTTTTTTTTTATACCCCAGATCTTTTATATAACTTATTTTAAACTATTTTAGATCAATATAGGACACATAAATTTGTATTACCTTTTTGCTTTAATGTAGTTATTGTGTATTTATAGAGTAGATATGCTTTCAGCCCTCCCTGCATGCATTAAAAGGTGGTGGTATGTGTTAATGTTGCAAAGTATCTGTTTACTTTTAAATAACACGCAGAACACCTTTGTGCATAATACATGAAATATTCATATCAATGCGAGATTGTTAAATTTATGTGCATAAATTTTTTTTAATGCTCCTTAGCAGTATTCCAAAACCCTCTGCTTTTTGGGCAATTTATAAGTTGTATGCATATTAGCTAACCATATGAATAAGTAATGAATTCAGATGGGCTAAAAACTTTTTTTTACCACAGCTCAGCACTTGGGTAGAAATTTATTAAAGTAAAAAAATATCATAGATATTTTATTGATTTACTTTATGGGCTCAGTCTTACAAACTACCTAATAGGAAGTTTGTCGTCCATGTCCCGGCAAGGCACAGATGGTGCAAGATTGCTAAAGGTGTCTGGTGGTATCTGGTACTAACATGTTATCAGCAGATTCTTTTACTCCTGTAAGTTACATGGTTGAGCTGCTGCAGATCGGAGTTGCTGTTTGTGTTGGAACATTTGGAGGCCAGGGCATTACCTGGAAGTCGTCCTTATGTTCCGTGAATCATTCTCGAACAATCCGGGTGGTTTGGCATGCAGTATTATTCTGCTGAAAGAGGCAAACCAGAGGAGAATGCCATTGCCGCAAAAGGATGTACCTGGTCTGCAATGATATTTGGGTAGGTGGTAGACATCGTGCCCTACACATGGATGAAAGGACCAAGGGTTTTCCAGTAGAACATTGCCCAAAGCATTACACTTCCTCCACTAGCTTGTTTTAGACCCAAGGTGCATCCTGGTACCAACATTTCTCCGGGTAAACGATGCAAACATACCCGGCCGTTGAAGTGTTGCAACAGGAACCATGATTCATCAGACCAGATATCCATCCAATGAGTCGAAGTCCATTTTTGATGCTCGCGTGCCCATTGGAATGCTTTTGATGGGGAGGCACTGTTAGCATGGCCATTCGTCTCCATAGCCATATTTTCAGCAGGTTTGATGTACTGTGTGTTTGACCAGGGCTCTACAAATATGTTCTAGATCTAGGAGCCAGCTCCAAAATTTAGGCGCCAGGTGAAACAAAGTCAATAACGCATGAACAAAAACATGTTTGGTTATGACGCTAGAACGAAACGTGGTAAACCATATTTGTTAATTTTTATTTTTACCCAAACCACTTATTGCAAAAGGTTCATTCTGTGTCAAAATCAACACAATTTAATATGAATTTTAACTCACCATCCCAGATTTTGATGAAACTTGGCACAGAGGTAGTCTTCATATAGATGAAGAAAAATACCCAATTTTATTAAAATACGTCGACCCATTTTGAAAATACGGCAATGTGAAGTTGTCAAAAATTGCCAAAAAACACCCCACTGCCAATAATTTCAAATTGCTGTAGCAACTCTCCTAATTAAGCTAAAATGATAGGAAAAGTGTCGTTTTGCGGCATTTTCCAAGAGCTTTCATAGGACATACAACACAATATGGGTTTGAGATGAAAATTGTTTTTCAAATTTAAATTTAAATTTTTAATTTATCAAAAAGTACATCTTCAAAATTTTTCAAAAAGTTCTATACAACACTTCACATTATTGTTAACTAATTTCCCTAAGTATGAAAGTGGACTTCATGGGTTCACACCTGTATAAAATTTCAAAAATACATATTTCACTAAAAAAAAAAATAACATTTCTATAAAATTTATGGATTTAAGCGGAAATATACATAACTTACCCGTAATTAAATCATCACTTTTTCATAAATTTATTTGCAATATATTTAAAATGTAACTAGTGACTATGACAGGGTGATTATTCTATTAGAACTACTAAAAATATAAGTTTTTTTTAATACAATTGTAATCTGATAGCCATAATTATTAAAAGTTTTGAGTATATATAAAAAGTACAAATTGGGATAAAAAAAATCTAATTGTAAATTTATCCCATCTGTCATAAATAGCAAATTGCAATTTTATTGGATCTGCTCAGACCCAGCTATGCCAGTTCAGGAACTGCCTGAGTCTGGAGCTGTTATGACTCAACTGGTTTAAACCTGTACCATCTGGTTTAAACCGCAGGCAGACTGGTCAGTCTTCATACTGATTTAGTGGCAGTTGGATGTGTATGTTGTTGGTGATTAATGTGGTGGTATAAGTTTCTTTTGAAAATGTTAATATTTTGTGAGGTGTTGGTATTGGTGAAAAAATATTTTCAAAGTGGTTACTCATTATTTTAGTATATTTTCTTAGTGTTCTCTTCAGAAACATTTCTAAATTTTAACTGAGATCTATGTGATATTATACAATGGAGAAAGAAAGATATCGGGCACTACATGTTGCAATCCTTTAAAAAAAACAATCATTCTGTGAAAAACATAGAGACTAAGAAATGTGCCTGAATGGATATGTGATATGTTCCTTGATATGATGCCAAAGATGTCAAAAATTTGTGATAATTGTAGGAAGCAGATTGGTTCATTGAAAAATATGCACGAAAATAATGATTGCAGTTCGGATGATGATGAAACAAGCTAATAATCCTCCACCTTCAGCTGTTCCGGAGACACTAAATACATCTCTTCAGGAATTAGGAGAGTCCCCTGTATGTAGTACAAATCTTCAGATCAAGCAGTATTCAACCAAAAAATTAAAAAAACATTGGGTTAGCACTTAAAAAACTATTTGCTAATGCAGAGGATTCCTCAGAAAATGAATGTGAGTCACTGGAACAATCTGTCATACGTAATCTGAAAACTAGCTTTTCTTCAAGTAGTAGGAAAAAGAAAGTAATGCTATTAACTTGTTTGCCTGAATCTTGGAGTATAAGAAAGGTAATGCGTGAATTCAATGCTCCTAACTGCATGGTACGCCAGGCAGAATGGCTTTTGAAGGAAAGAAAGAGGTATATTAGAAAGTCCTGACCAAAAACCAGGAAAGAATCTGTCACAAGAAGTTGTGCAAACAGTATGTTCTTTTTATGAAAATGATGAAATAAGTAGAGTAATGCCAGGGAAGAGAGACCTGTGTAACTGTGAAGGGGTGGGGGAGGGGGAGAATGGAGATAAAACAGTAATATCTAAAAGACTTATTTTGTGCAATTTAAAAGAAACATTAAAATTTTTGAAGATAAATTTCAAGAAATGAAGATTGGGTTTTCTAAATTTGCAGAACTGTGCCCAAAACACTGCATTTTAGCAGGACATAGTGGAACACACTCAGTATGTGTTTGCACTACACATCAAAATGTCAAACTTATGATAAAAAATGCTAAGCTCGGTGTGTTAACCAGTGGAGAATTGGCCTCTTATAAACACTATTTGGCAAAAGTGCTGTGCAACCCAGCATCAATTCACTGCATTATGGGAAACTGTAGTTCTTGCCCAGGAAGCGACCCAATAAAAAGTACACTACAAAATGCATTTGATAATAATATGGTTGAAAATATCACTTTTCGACAGTGGGTTGGTTTCAGTAGACAGATGTAACTTAGAATCAATGCAGAAGACCTCATTGGAGTTTATTGAATTATTTTCTGAAAAATTGACCACATTGATACTCCATGATTTTTTAGCAAAGCTGCAAAGCTCTTTTATAAAAAGAAGTCAAGGATAACTTGAATAAGGGTGAATATGTTGTTACATGTGACTTCTCTGAGAATTACACTTTTGTGATCCAAGATGAGGCCCAGAGTTATCATTGGTCAAGTGATCATGCAACAGTGCACCCCTTTGTAGTGTATTACGAAGGAGAGAAGAAAACAGAGCATATGAGCTGTCATAATTTCTAACTGTCTAGAGCATAACACCATAGCAGTCTACTGTTTAAAAAAAAAGCTAATTCAATTTTTAAAAACCAAATTTCAAACTGATATACAGAAGATAGACTACTTTTTGGATGGCACTGCAGCCTAATACAAGAATAAAAAGAATTTTGTAAACTGCTTCCACAAAGATTTTGGCATCGAAACAGAATGGCATTTTTTTTGCATCCACTCATGGAAAAGGACCTTGCGATGGTGTCGGTGTCGGTGGCGCTGTTAAGAGATTAGCAACAAAAGCAAGTCTGCAGAGGCCATATGATAACCAAATTCTTACTCCACAACAACTTTTTGATTGAGCAGTTAAAAACATTACATCTGTACACTTTGAATTTTCAACACAAGAAGAGTACATTGAAACTGAAACATTTCTAGAAGAGCATTTTAATCAATCTGCTACCATCAAAGGGACAGAGGTTACATGCCTTTATACCGATAGCATCAAGTACATCAAAAATATTGGTAAAAACTTTTTCAGATACAACAGAATCTACTGTTGAAACAGTCAGAAAATCTCCAGAAAAATTGGCTTTGAGAGATATTCATGGATACATTACTGCCATCTACGACAAGAAATGGTGGCTAGATTATGTTTTAACAAAAGACGAAGGTCTTGATGAAGTTAAAGTTACTTTCCTTCACCCAGCTGGCCCATCACATATCCTACAAAACCTGATATTCTATGGATATCTGTAAATGATGTTCTTTGTAAAGTAAACCCAGTAACACCAACAGGAAGAATATATCAAATTCCTGGGGATGATACTGTAAAAACAAATAAAGCGTTTAAAAAGAAGTAAAATCTTAAAACACATACTGTTTGTATCAGGTTTCGCAAGTGACATTTTGAATGTATGTGTTAACAGTAAATTTGAATGTGTACATAGATATATTAAGAATAAAGAGTGAATATTTATTTATGGGTAAGTTATGTATATTTCCGCTTAAATCTATGAATTTTACAAACATGTCATTTTTTTTAGTGAAATATGTATTTTTGAAATTTTATAAAGGTGTGAACCCATGACAAGTCCCACTTTCATACTTAGGGAATTAGTTAACAATAATGTGAAGTGTTGTATATAATTTTTTGAAAATTTTTGAAGATGTGCTTTTTGATAAATTAAAAATTTTAATTTTAATTTGAAAAACAATTTTCATCTCAAACCCATATTGTGTTGTATATCCTAGGAAAGCTCTTGGAAAATGCTGCAAAATGACACCTCTATCATTTTAGCATAATTAGGAGAGTTGCTACAGCAATTTGAAATTATGGCAATCTGGTGTTTTTTGGCGATTTTTGACAACTTCACATTGCTGTATTTTCAAAATGGGTCGACGTATTTTAATAAAATTGGGCGGGTTTTTTTTCATCTATATGTAGGCTACCCCTGTGCCAAGTTTCATCAAAATCTGAGATGGTGGGGTAAAATCACTGTGTTCACTTGACATGAAATAACTCAAAATAAAGTTCCAATTTGCTTCACAATTTTCTTTTTCCATTCTTTTAGTAGATCTAAAAAAAAAAATTCAGATTTCGATTTTATTAAAATACTACTTGTGGATGTCATATTTTGTACATATTAATTCAAAGTATCATATTTTTTTTTCCTTCGTGAGATCCGCAAGGGCATGTAATCCAAAGTCTGTGAAAAAAACATCCCATACATAATCAGCAGCAGCATATGATTCGTAGATCAGGAAATTCTGAGAAAAACAATTTCTTCCTTCGCATAATCCGCAGCATGTCTCAGACCATGATATTAAAAAAAAAAAAAAGACTGTCTATACCTGCCAACATTGTTACTAATAACTAGTATTGCATGGCATACATACTCTATTTTACAAAATGATCCATCTCTTTGTAAAAAACAAATATGTGCCCCAACAAAACATTACAACAAACAAGAACTCTAATGAAACAAACTTAGCATGTGAGAAACACAAAACTGATTCCCCAGCGAGGGCATGATCTCAAGATTTAAGTTAAGTTCGAAACTTCCACCAGTAAAAATCGGTAAGGTGTGTTCAGAATTCCACAATGCCTGACAGACAGGAAATCCAAGCAAGTGAATGCGCAGTGCATGAACCTCCACTCACCATATGATCATACTGCCTCTAAAATTGCAGTCTAAGACAAGATGAGACCAAAGAAGGGGGGGGGGGGAAGCTGAACATTTTAACTGGTGAAATATCAAAACAGACAGCAAGAATGCAGACTACTGTTAGTCTGTCTTTTGTTGACTCTGCAACTGCATATCATCGATTGCTTAATTTTTCTTTCTGCTACTATCATTCTCTCCCTACTTCTTCATTGTCGCTTTTCTTTTTTTTTCTTGGCATGATATCAAAGCTTCAACTATTTCAGATAAATGGTGTAACTTTGGGAATATTTATATGTTTGAACACCATGCATCACTTTTTACGAATTTTCCAACTTCGTCACTTCCGTTTTCGGGAACTTCCTTCTTCCTTTATCAAGATTCAATACAAAAACTTGTGGGGGATATTTAACAACGCAGGAGAGTGTGAACATCACGGGAGGGGGCGATAGTGATTACGGGAATTCCGTCCGAGTTCCGGTTTTGGAAATTTTTCTCTTATTTTCAAGGTGAAATGCAAAAATTTATGCAGTAAAATATTACTTAAAAATACTGGACACAGGCAACATTGCGAGAAAAAAGAAATTACGATTACGGAAAAAAATCTGAACTCCGTCGACTTTCCATTTTCGAAAGTTTCGTAAAGATGGAATTCCATCCTTCGAAGAACGTCGATCCCTCCCACACAATTCTGTTTACTTGTGCATCAATCTCCTGAGTGGCCAACATAACGAAAAAGGCGGAATTTCTCGAATTCGCGGAGGAACCTCGAGCCTAAAGATTAGGAGGCAATTTTCGCGGCGTCTAACTTCCGTTTCCACAAATTCTTGCCTACAGTTTCAAGCTGAAATACGAACATATATGTCATAAAATGATATTTAACAAGAATACTAGACACAAACGCAACATCCGGAGAAAAAATTATGATTAGGGCAAATTCTTTTTACTCCATTTAACTACTGTTTTCGAAAGCTTTGAAACACGAAATACAGTCCCCAGACTGAAAATGACCCTACCCCCAAACTCTCTTCAGTTTTGCATCAATCGTGATAGCGGTCTAAATGATGACCCCAAAAAAAACCCCGGAGAATTCCGCAAATTCGCTTAAGAATCTTATTATATCATAAAATAATAGCAAAATATTTTTTTTTTTTAACAAAATGAAAATCCCTAGAATCCGTAATTAGAAAACTAAATCGGTAGAAAATACGAACATTCCATGGTAATTGGCATGCATAACAGTCGTATAATCGGCATGTTAAGGTGGACTTCAAGTAATTTTGCTTCCCATACTTTCAATGGAAAAACTTTTGTACACATTTCCTTCACAATTAGTGTGTTCCCAAGGATGAAAATTTGAACATCGATTAAAATAACTTAATGTTGTAACTTGGAATACTTAATGTTTTCTAAAACATAACTATAATTATATTAAAAATCAATAACTTTTCCTTTGGTGGTGTTGAAACCAGAAGCAAGATAGTGTAACCTGTACTTTGATGACGTCAGTAGGCAAACAAATGTTGGATTGCATAATTATGGTTATGTTTTCGAAAATATTAAGTATTCCAAGTTATAAAATGAAGCTATTTTTAATCAGTGTTAAAATTTTCATCCTTGGGAACGCATTAATTGTGAAAGAAATGTGTACAGAAGTTTTTCCATTGGAAGTATAGGAAGCAAAATTACTTGACTTCCACCTTAATCATGAATTGTAATTTCCGACAGAAAACTGTGATTCACAGGACCGACTCAGAAATCTAAAGATGCAAGAAAAAAAATGATCGTCTTATTGAAAAAGTAACTGTCATTTTGAAGTACTTTTGTGTTACTTTTAAGTAAAAAAAGAACTAAAATCGTTAGCTGTAGCCGCATTATCGCAGTTCATTAGTTAGACTAAAAAATCCGTTAAAATTGCAGACAGTCCATAGCATTGTCTTATTTCTGAATACATTTCAACTGAATACCGAAAAAACCTTAACTAATACAATCAGTGCACCAAAACTAGGCGATGCGATTCCCAGAATGGCTACACGCTACGGAATAGCTCTGCGCGATTCCCAAGATCACAAATTATCACACTTCGTAGGCTTCCCCACTCGCAAATAGTAACGCCTTCCTTGCGTCATATTTTCTGCCAAAATACTTCTAAGTAAAAGAAAAAATATATATTCTTACAATCTCTTGGCAGTCTTCTATCTTGCTGTTACGTTATATTTTTTTCTGTTATCGCATTTTCGGTACTTTCCCAGTAACACCACCTCTCCTGACAATTACCTCGCTGACTTTCTAAAACGACACACTGTTATTTTTTTCACCGGTGACCGCAGCACCTAAATTTATAACCTTTTAATAGATAATCTATGGATTACACAACAGAAATTACGGCATTTACTGCAATATATTACAAAATCTCAACTAAGAAGAAAATTGGGCACCATGGCCCAAATTTTAGGCGCCGTGGCAACCTGGAGCCCAGGATTTGTCAAGCCCTGGTTATGACGTATTACTCCTGTCTTAAAATTACTGGTGAGTTGTGTCAGTCTCCCTTCTGTTGTAGATTACTATACAGGCTTTCACTCGTGCCTTGCCTCGATGAGCCGTACTTTTCCACACGTTGCTGGTGGTTCGTGGGTTTTCCCTACTCGTACCACTTTCTAAAGGTGGTCCGAGGAGCAGTGCAATCTCAGAAATATTCTGCCCCAGTCATTTTTCCATTATAATTTGACCTTTTTCAAGATTGCATAAGGCCACTGCCTTTCTCATCTGAAGAACAAGACTAATACTGATTAACAGAGCCAAGCATCAGGTGTTATTTATACCATGTCCTGGCCTTCACACATGCTGTCGTTTACCTTTGTTTCATGACAATGATATGTATATTACATAATGCATGGTGTACGTTGCAAAACAGTGAAAAACTGTGCTCATATGAAATTTCACTTTTACAGAATTTTATTTAAAATATGAAACTCTTTCATCCATTAGAAAAGTGAGTCGTGCACTATATCTTTTATTTAGGGCCACAATCTGTTTTCAAATTTAAAAAAAATTATAGATGGCAAAAAAAAAGAAAATATTACCCTCCGTGTAACAGAACTAGTTCTCATGATGGGGTTAATTAACCTAGTCGAGATAAGGTTTCCAGAAAAGTAATGTCATTAGCACATGGTGGGGAGGTACAGGAACAGTCACCGTTGTTTCAATCATAGTTATTGGCATTCTATGCAGGACAAATTTGAATCCATTCTTTGAAAATATATTCAGCTGCTTTTAATCATCACAGCAGGGTTTCACATCCTGTCTCTAAAATGCTCTAGTCTACTGCAAATGAAAAAAAGTAAATGAATCTATGTTCCAATTTTTTGTGAGGGAAGAACATTCCTCATGAAGATTAAAATTGGTGTTTTTTTTTTGTTTTTTTTTTTTCGAGTGGCCATTGGCCAGTGGGTGGACAAAATCTAGTGGCCACTTTAGTTACGGCTATTTCTTATTGTATACACATTTTTTCACTGCACTGTATACCTTTCATTTATTTAGACAGTTAAATTTAAGCTTAGTAGTTACAAGTGCCCACTGTCTATTGTCCAGTGCAATTAAATGAATAAATATAATCTTAAAAGTTATTGGTCTCTCACTATGTTCACAAAAAAAAAATCTCTGAATCCCTCCACTATAAATTGATAGCAGTGGATGGGTCAAAAATTTCAAGCAGTGCTTACTTTTCCGTACTTTATTTAATTTGCTCTATTTTCTAAAATCATTCTTTGCATGAGCATCGTCTTGTCATCAAGAACATTGCCCACAATGCTTGCATTCTTTTAACTTCTGCATTGCTTGGCATAACAAACAGTCAGCAGTATTGAGTGTTTCTACAATTTCTGCTATGACCTTCAAGTGCTAAAAATTGTTTGTTTTTAGTTTCTCTAGCAGTTTTTGGGTGAGTTATTGATGGTCAAAAATGTTAAGACATTGTTTTGAAGCTGCTTCCATTCTGCTAAATTTCTCTTTTAATTCCATTTATTTTTGGTTAGGTTCTTCATGGTGTCAAAATGAAAACTGGCTGTATAGCTTTCAAAAATGAATTTGATATCTTATAGCAGAATCATTTTGTGGTACAGCTGAGATTGGAAGAAATGTGATACCAACCTGGTCACTTTATTTAACACTGTCAATGATTCCTGACCACTAACAGAAAATATTAAGCAATTTCCTGGGTTCTAATAAATATTACATTAAAAACATTGATAAACCTTCACAGGTGTTGAAAAAATAGTCATGACGAAATAAGAACACTTGCAGGGTATCCTGATTCCATCGAATTCTGTCTGGTTTTCAAACCAGTGTCATGTTGTTTTTTGTTGTTGTTGTTTTCAGAAAACATTCAGTTTTGGTAGAATTTTAATGATTTGTCGTTTTTCCTGTTTGCCCACCACAGACCTACCAATATTATGGAATTCTCCATAGTCACTACGAAAATCGTCTATCGCTGCGGAGTATGGGACATATTGAATATACTACGGAAATAAAAAAAACCTGGTTATTGTTGCCCCTTCCCTTCAGAAAACGTTGTTTTAGTAGAATTTTCATGGTTTGTCATTTTTTCCTGTTTGCTCACCTCAGACCTTCCAAGCGCTACGAATTCTCCATAGTCACTACGGAAATCGTCGATTGCTACGGAATACTGGAAACATCAAATATACTACGGAAATAAAAAATCTCTATGAAATAATGTTGTTCAACATTTGTTCAAAGTTTATTTTCATGTTTTCAAAATTCTAACATTCATCAAACATTTGTGGGACTGTTTATTGGATGTTTTTGTCGCTACATTTGTTCGGTATAATTTGAGCATCTTCATGCCGTTCGTCTCCTGAAAATGATCGTTTTAGCACGGATGAAAATGTATCTTAGTTTTCTAAATTTTGAAATTTTCTTACCCCAAGATGCGCTTTCTTTTCACTTTCTGGTTACATTCTTATGTTATATTTTTGCTGATTATGTTTCTCGTTTTTTAGTAGCTTCAGTAATAGTGAAAAAGAACAACTTTCTATTTTAAAAGTTTTTTTCTAGTGACTCACAGTTTTTGTTATTTCTAACAGCCTGTTCTTCAAACCCAATCAATACGGAAAGTATTTTTTCTTTTCCGCTTATTTAAAGCTAAAAAATTCAAAATCGGTACTTACTTATTCCGCCCATGATGGAATCTGCCTTTTCCATGACCTGTAAAATGACTATCACGGCAGAGTGAACAACAATACAGTACTGATTTTTTATATTTCATTTCGCTGAAAAACTTGTATTTACCCATTCCTTAGTAACATTTTACTGTATTAAGGGGCAGACAAGAGTTTATATTTTATTTTGTTTAAAGCGAACTTCACACGTTCAAAGGAAACGCAACTCTGCATGAAATGAAAGACGGCGCGCGGAGGTAGCGGAAAGTGAAGTTCCGATTTTCTACCTTTGATTTCTTTTTGTAAACAAAAGGGAAAATGCTTGCCCATTATGTTTAATGATAAGCAAGAAGTGCCTAAGCAATGGAAAATCGTGCATTTTCAGATAAACCAAACTTTAAAAAACGAGCTGCTGAAGACTAGTTGTGATGCCATAGTTCCATCTAAAGCCACAGGTGTCTATTCCCAATATGGTTTCTTTGTGCATGAATAAACAAACAGCTGCCCCTGTTCTTGAAGAGTGTATCTATAAATAGATCGTACCCACTTATTTGCAGAGGAAAGGGCTGTTTTTCACAGTGTGTGAGTTGGATGATTTAAAAATGTGTTTCCTATAACAGGAGTGTTTTAAAAAATGCAAATAAATTCTTTACCAATGAAAAACGGTAAATTTTCAAGCGTGGCGACTAAAGTAACTTTTTCTACTGGGCATTTCATTTTATCCAGTCGCCACGTGGCGGCTGCCAACCGCTAATTTTAATCTTTAATTGCTTAGCCTAAAAATATAAACCCACTACTGAATATCTTTAAGCTTGTATTCACTACTGGGATCTTTCCAAACACATTAAAAATCACAAATAATACCCCTAAATATAAATCAGGCTCAAAATGATGCAAACAATTACTGCCCCGTAGCTAACATGTTAATATTCGATAAAATCCTTGAAATTTTATATACACGAGATCAAAATCATACACACAAAAATGCAGTATCATAAATAAAAATCAGTTTGGTCTGCACTGCTACACATACAGAATATAATAATAAAAAAATTAGAATTAAAAACCATTAATTAGGTGTGTTTTTTTTTTTTTTTTTTTTAAAGACTTAACCAAAGCGTTTGACACTCTGAATCACTAATTTCTTTTAACTAAGTTATATAATTTGGGTATGAGAAGTAACTCATATACTCTATTAAAAAATTACTTGGCAGACAGATTTCAATATACCCTAACACCTCTACTACAAATAAATTCAAGGTGGTCACTGGTCTCAATTTTGGAACCCTTACTATTTAATTTATGTATAAATATTTTTAAGATTACAGCAAATAACAATATAATTCTATATGCAGATGATACATTATTTAGTGGAACTGATATTAATGAAATAACTTCCCAAGCAAATACTCAAACACATATATTCAGAATGGCTAACACATAATGAATTTGTAGTCAACACCAATAAAACTAAACTCATAATTTTTACAAGACAGAAAATAACACAAATTCATCATATACTTTTGAATAATACAGCTATTTACACAGAACAGAGCTTTGTGTATCTGGGAATCATTTTAAACCCTGACCTAAAATGGAAGTCACATAGAATCAATTGCAAATAGAATATCCAAAAATATAGTGATTGTTAGTAAAATTATATCAAATCTCACAATAAAAACTTCTATACAAACACACATTAATTACTGCTTTAACTCATGGGAGCAAATAACTGAAACAAATATCAATGAATTTCAAATATTACAGAATGGATACATAAGGTTACTTGACTTAAAATCTGACCCTCCTTCCCATAACAATTTACAACCTTACACTTATCATCATACTCGTATTAACCCTAACCATTATGGAATTTTATCAGTTAAACTACTATATGAGTTCAAAATAGGTAAACTTATGCTCCAAATAATAAAATAAAAAATTATGCAATAATATCGTGGAATTGAATTTTAATATACACAACTACAAGACACAGATCATTATTAAGACCTATACACCCAAAAACACGCATGGTTAAACAGAGTTTAAACTGTTGGTCCTGAATATTGAAACACCTTACCTGTTAAAGAAAAGATTAAGTTCTTAAAGATTCTTATTCCACAAAAAGGCAAACATGTTAGGAACTTTTATTTTACACAGAAACCCTGTGAAGTAATTGTAAATCTAGGTACAAATTTCTTAATGTTGAGGTTAAGGTGGAATGCGTACTTCTCTAATTTTTCTGGGGGGGTAGTATCTCTCCAAGAGACACTGGGTAAGAGCAGTTTAGAACAGAAGGTGTGAAAATGATGTGATAAGTTCAATAAATTTAGGAACCGTATGGGAGAGAAGCAGATACTTAGATGTGAAAGTAACGGAGATGGATGTTTACTGTGAACATAGCAATATGTCAAGATGCATTTTTCTTTGGAAACACTGAGATGAGGCATAGAAACACTTTGTGATTGCAGTACAACAATTTTTTGACAATTTATTTGGAACACAGCTTGGACAGTTTGCGTTTTTTAGAGTCTCCTTACCATACTATACTGATTATTTTTTTTGTTTCCAATATTGCCTCATACGCATACTTATGTAGTAATGGAGAATTGTTTATGCCGTTTCAGTTTTATGTACAGAGCAAAAAAACTGTAGTGGCACATTTTCAAACACATAATTGACTGTGTCCCAGTAAACATCTGTTTTGTGGACATTTTCGGAGAAGTACTTTTCAACGCACATCAAAAAAGAATGTAGATGATGGTTTGGGTGTATTATCTTCCCTCTAGTCTTGATGTTTGTTGGCTGAGCTACAGCTTGATTGCTATGTACAACTGGGCTAGTTATGGATTACTTGCAGGTGTAACAATCTGTAAATTTGCTATCCTTTCTGCATATGAACCCTGTAACATAGCAGATCAGTCTCTCACCTCTAACATGCCATAGTCATCTCTGATAATGTCGTCACACTCCCACTTGCCATCTGAAAGGAATACATCAAGATATGTTTTTAGTCTGTAGAAGTTACTTGAATCATGTTTGTCTTTAAATGCTTTCTGGAATTCTTGGATGGAAATATAAGGTTTCTGTTGTGGCTCAAGAACTTCAGTTTTGAAATTTGGGTGGTTTTAGGAGACTATATAATGAAAGAAGTATATACACTGCTGGCCACCCAAAATGCAACACCAAGAAGGACACGAGATAGCAAAGCCAGATTTACTGGACACATAACAGATACACAGATGAAACAATTGAGCTTACAGACCCGTGCAACTTGCGGAACACGCAGACATCAATAGTTCGTGTGGCCCCCATGGCTGGTAATAACGGCCACTACACGCCGCAGCATCAAACGAAAGAGGCTTTGGATGTAAGCTTGGGGTATGTCGGCTTCCACACGTTGCCACAGTTCATCAGGCGTAGCCGCGGGTGGTGCTTGCCGGGCCACTCGGTTGCCGATCAGCAACCAGGCGGGTTCGATGGGCGACATATCGGGAGAACAGGCGAGCCACGGCAGCAGTGACACCTGGTGGACCGTGAAGAATTGTTGCACGATGCGTGCCACGTGCGGGCGCTCATTGTCCTGTTGAAACGTGGCCGCTGGCAGGTCCTGCAGGTAAGGGAGGACTACAGGCTCCAAAACGTCGGAGATGGTGCGGTGGCATATCCAATTGAGCCCCAAACCATAACGCCAGGCGACGGACCGGTATGGCGATGCATAATGCAGGCGTCATACAGTCTCTCGCCGCGGTGCTGCCACACGCAGATCTGACCATCGTGGTGTTGCAGGCAGAAGCGGGATTCGTCGGAGAAGACAATGTCGTTCCATTCCGTTGTCCAGGTGCGGCGTTCAACGACCCACTGCCGCCGTACTCGCCGGTGGTGTAACGTCAATGGTTAATCGGAGCAATGGGCGCTGTGCGACAAGTCCCCGCTCCTGCAGACGACGTCGAATGGTACATGCTGACACAGGTTGTTGTGCAACACACCCTATTTCCTACGCTCATGTTCGTGATGTGGCGGTGCGAGCCGTCAATGCCCGCCGTACAACATGCTGGTCTTCTCATTCAGTGGTGTGCCGCAGCTGCAGCAATCGCTCACGTCGGTCCATCTGTCCCTCCTGCACCCACCGAATCCATACCTCACTGTGGCTGGATATTGTCCCACACAGGCGGCGATGTCTCTGTGCGATAAGCCACTATTCATGCTCTGTCGAACTCCGAAACGTGCTGGAATGACTGCCGTATTCTGCGACGAGGCATCGGGAAGCTTCCCACACAACACACTTCCACTACTTACACCCCGCCTTCTGTGCACCCTTCTTATAGTGCTTCTCAGTGGCGTGCCAGGCGCACATGATTTGCACATGCCCTACAATGCTAATCGTTTACATGTCCTCTCGCGGGCGACGCATGCTGCAAATTTCAAGCCAATCCGATGCTTCCTTCTTGGTGTTGCATTTTGGGTAGCCAGCAGTGTATATAACTGTAGAAACGTTGGCATCCCAGGGTGCTCATTTTGACCACCAGCTTTGACAAATAGTGCCAAAAAAGCATTCTATTGCATCTTGATTGAATTTTGCAGTCAAAACGTAGCTGAAACTACAGGAATTCAGGAGATAGTTTGTTAAATCAATAGTAGAGTGCATAGTCACCCGAAGACCTTCAGCAGTGCTTTTTGTTAGAAATGCATTTTCATTAATATCTCCAACAAGTACTTCCATTTCCCATGCATTAAGTCATTCCAAACTATGCTTTAAGACTTCAAAATCCTTCCCATTTGCATTACTACCTTCAAATGGAGCTCTTCTGTTCAGTGCATCAAACATGTTGTTTATCTGCAATGTGAATACTATCCACATCCGACAAACTTCTTACATTTGTAATTGATACAATTTCAGAGCATCCGCAACAGACTTACTAAAAATCTGAGTCGCCAGCTTGACTCGCATTTTTTCTGAATTTCTTGGTCTCGGGTGCGACAAACAGATTTTGTGACAAGCATGTAAATTCCCAAGTAGCTTCATTTCTTCATCATACAAGTAAAGGCAATGCCTCCATTTCACCCACTGGCCATTCACCTCAAGCTCTGCTTTAGAAAACAACCTATTTCGAATGCATTTAATGAGAAACTATTTCGAATGCATTTGATGAGGTGAGGCACATCTGAAAATGTGTATATCTTCCTACGTACATCTAATGAGTGAGTGAAAAAATATTTTTCGTTTCCAATTAGACCTGAAACACCCAAATCATTCCAGATACCTCTGTTTGTTGAAGCACCATCACAGACAACACCATCAACAGAGGCTCTCCAGCTCCTAAAAATATGATGGCTTGTATGAGCAAACCAGACAAAACTACTGATTTTGTGGGTCCACATATGCAAAAACTGCTAATGGTTGGGCCCAGGAATCTGCAAAAGGTTGGAACATGAAGACTAATCCATGATCGGCTAGTAGGCCATCGCTTAAGTTGCTGTTTTCACCATAATTCACAAATCCACTAATTCATTTTACTGGAATTGACATCCATACTTTTTCGGACATTGATTTCATCAAATAATACCATGCCATGATATTGTTGTTCAGACTTTCAGGACAGCTTAATTTTTAATGCTGAGAAAAAGGAGTCTTCAAATCCGCATTTACTATGCATAATGCTAAGACGCTCACAAATAATATTAATGCAAGGCAGGGGTAAAATGTCTTGTTCTTTAGGAAATCTGTACACTGTAGAATTTCTAATGAACAGCAAGGGACAAAGCAACAACCAGTCATTAGTGTATTGTCTACCATTTTTTGATGCCGTTTTACCAACATTTACACACTCCTTGATGAGCATTATTTGAGATGCAGGCAAATTAAGCTCTTTAATTTGAAAAGCCACAATCTCTTTATGAGTGTTTTTCAACTTTTTAAACATGTCACTTATCTCAGTTTTTAGAGCTGCACGTTTTGTAAGGCACATTTTCAGTTGTTGCACGTTTAGCCATTGCAAAAGCTTTAACTTTGTCAATCTTAAGACATTCTGTACCTCTTAATGACCTTTGTGTTCTTCTGTCGTTATTTGTGTACCCAGATTGCATTTGTAATTCGGGTACATGTTTTGCAGCATTTTCCTACATCAATAATAAGTGCACAGTCTTTGTGGCACCATATTACATTGTCGACATACGCTTTGTCTATGTCATAATGTTCTGCATCCTGATACTCGGGCCCACCAGAGCAAATGTTGTCATTGTTGACGAGCTGCAGAAGTGACAGAACATCAATAGATAAAGCCAGGGTGTGAGGCACTTGAGAAAATATTGTGCTGCTTACAATTTTGTTCTGAGCAGTAACGTACCACTCCAGGTTTTCTGTAACGCAAATAGTTTTTTTTAATTGATACTGTCTTGTCTGATTTAACAAGAATTTTAGAAAATAAAATGCACTTTTCTGAAGCTTTAGTGAAAATATGAAAACCCCATTACTCACTTAGCACTGTAAAGTTTGGAACATCCTTTACAATTGCCTCAAAGAGTACATTACTTTCAGAATCTGCCTTCTCCATACCTTGGAATGCAAGGGTAGCATCATCAATTTCATGGCTGGCAGACTGGCGAACAAAAGGCTGTTTTCGTGGCTTTGCTGCCTTTTTTGAAAGATAGGTTGAGCATCCTGGAAATATTATAGGAATAGCAGTGGAGTTAAGTCTGACATGGACAGGCACATTATATAAAACTTGGCCATTGAATGTTTCACTCCTGTCATGTGTCTAATTACACCATGGGCGAGGAAATGTTTCTCACAAACAAAATCGTTAGTGCTGAGTTTCCGATCGGCTTGAGGGATTGCTTTCTGTCATTTAGCAAGCATTTTTTCATTTTTGGGTGCTTTAAATAAAGATGCATGTTTTTTACTACTGGCATAACCAGAACGGCAATTGGGAACAAAACATTTTCGTCCCATGTCATGGGAATCGAAAACAACGAACCACTAAAAGCTTCAGTAAAAAAAAATGAGAAATAAGGCAGTTTACACTGATTTCAAAGTAGGTCAAGAATACTGAAAGCCCCTGTAAAGGGCCTAAGGCATGGCAATACTATTCGGCAACTGTGGTATCAGAAAAGGTAGAGATGTGTGTTATTTACCTTGTTCTAACTTCCTGTAACAAAAATCCAAATGTTTTAAAACAGCATGCAGAGCATGCCACTCCCTTCGATTTGCTTACTCACGTGATGATTCGAGTCGCAGAGAATGGAGATTCGAGTGGCCTGCATTTCCTCTTAATGCCCTCCAGTGTTTATTACATTAAGGGACCTTTTTTTCAGAACGAGAGGCATGTGGAGTTGAAACACCTGTCTATCGTACACCGTGGATGAGATGAAAGTGAATGTTGTGTCCAAACATTCGCTTTTAGACTGCCCCGCTGTTTTTCAGAGACAACATGGGGGTTTTCCAACCCCCATATGTGCACATTGTGTCTGTTTACTTTACCCAGAGGTGTGAAAAGTAACCTCATCTGAAAAATACATACTGCAGATACTTGTAATCATTGATATGCTGTAAAATCTCAGTTTCAAAAGCAGCACAACATGAACTGTCTTCCACCTGCAAGGCTTGAACAATCTGCACTTTGTAGCATACAGAGCCTTTTTTGTGAAATTTTCTTCAGTGTAGTGCAGGGGATTGCAAGTTCAGACGAAGCTCAGCTGGTGGTTTTAGAGGGACTGCGTACAAAATCTGTCCACACTGAATCAACATTTTTTCACTAACACCCAGTTGGCCAGTTCGTTTTTGGTCATCAACACTTCTCATCTCCTTAAACTTTGCATACCAAGCTGTTGTGCTTTTATGATCATGTGTCGGACGTCCATACTCTGTTCGGAAATTATGAAACCACAGAATGTATTGTACTATTTCCTGCACAGATACCATTTTGACATTTTGTGTTGGCACCACCACCATCTAGTTTTTACTCAACATTCACCTACAACAACAACAACAACAACAACAAGTATTAGTTTACATGCATTATTCCACAAACTGTTTGTTTTTTATCATAGTTTTAAATAAAAATCTTAATGAGGGAAGTACTTTTTGTCCACCTTGCACATAGCTCATCTTGATTCAGTTCTTAAATAATAACCAAATCAATTTCTGTGATAGTAGAATTGGCCACTTTGGTGGCCGAGCGGTCAAAGACGTGGGCTTTTTGCTAGTAGTCGGAGCTTGTCCCAGGCTTGAGCCTTATATAAGAATGAGTGATGTGTTTGTCCTATGATACTGGCCTTAGCATAGGCAGGGATTCTCAGTTGTGTCACATTAAGCATTCCTTACATAGCATTCATAGCTCTGTGTTTAGTGATGTGCTACTTATCTCTGTATTACTGTCAACTTTTTTCTTTATTATTTTAGTGTTCTACAGAGGATTTGTTGTTTAGAAAGGTAAGTAGTACATATAATACAGTTGTACGCAGTGATGTAGATCTAAGAAAAGAAGTGGCTTAGCGGTAAATGGGTTACGTAAAAGCAATATGGAAAGAGGACTCTTAAAAATTTTCAAAAGCTTATTAAAGTTTGTTGTTTTTATCATTTAGCATGTTTAATTATTTTTTATCAATTTCTATTAAATCGCTTAATTTAGCTATTCAAAACAAAATTAATTTTATGTGGGAGTCACATGTGTTAATATTTTGTTTTTATTTCTTTAATAAAAGTGCCTTTGGAGTGGACAACCACCCGAGTGGTGCAGTTGTCTAAGCATTGGCTTCTGACTAAAGATTAAAATTGTTGTTTTCAAGTGGCCATTGGCCAGTGAGTGGACAAAATCTTACAGCTGTTTCATGTTGTATACACATTTGATCACTGCACTGTATACCTTTCATTTATTTAGACAGTTAAATTTAAACTTAGTAGTTACAAGTGCCCACTGTCTATTGTCCAGTGCAATTAAATGAATAAATATAATCTTAAAAGTTATATTTTTCTTCAACCATTTCAACCAAATTTTCTAGACAGTTTTTATTGGAAAGATATTTTTTTTTTTTTTTTTTGGTCTCTCACTATGTTCACAAATAAAATCTCTCAATCTGTCCACCATAAATTGATAGAAGTGGATGGGTCAAAATTTTCAAGCAAATACTTACTTTATTTGCTGTCTATTTTCTGGTCATTTTTTGCATGAGCACTGTCTTGTCATCAAGACCATTTATTGCTACTGTAGAATGGTTACCAGTGGCACTGTATAACCATTACACTGACCATAAATCATTGTGAGAAAAGCCTGACATAGGAAACTTTTTTTTTTATTATTATTGTGAATAGAAACTTCTCTGTTAGAAAACCTCTACAGACTTTGAAAACTACTAACCATTTTTCAAGGTAATTTCAGTAGGAAGATAAAAAACTTTTTACACATAAAGACATAGCCAATATGCTAAACCTGTTAAATCATTAGCACATATGTTTTAGTTTGTATTTATAACCAGTGACAGTTCTGCTTCTGAACCATTCAAGATTCGTCATCTTTACAGGTATCATCACACCAGGGTCATTCCACGCCAAATCGTCAGATGCTATCCACCACACCATCTCCAATTCTTAAGATTTTTTTTTCATGAATAGATCACCCCAAGGTATAAAAATCCTGAAAGTTTCATTTTTTATTTCCCGTAGATTAGAAGATATTAATTTTCGAATTCTGGTGCATGGCGGGCCTTAATCGCGTAAAAACGCAAATAGCTCCATTGTTTGCATAAAAAAAAAGTACCAAAATCACCACTCCTTCGTAATTTCTCCCAAGGAATCAATTGGTGCATTGCACGAATTTCTATCTTCTTTAGTTTTTGAGTTACATGCAACGGGAGAGCCTTTTTTCAAAACGTAAAAAAGCAATGTACAGGATGCCCACGCGTCCTTGAAAACCGAGAAAGTCCTTGAATTTCAAAAAAAATATTCAAGGCCTGGAAAGTCCTTGAATTTCTTTAATTAGCCTGGAAAGTCCTTGAATTTTAAAATCCCACAGCCAAAAAATTTCTATTGTAATTTCCGTTCTTTTTACTTTTTTCTGCAATCCCCATTGACATCGGAAGTCAAAAAGGGTAAACTTCGAAGCAGCTGCGTCACTGGGAGAAAGGGTGCACTGCGGTCTGACGGGATATTAAGTAGGTCAAGATTGGATCCCCCCCCCCCACCACCCATACATCTATTGCGAGAGGAGTTGAGCGTTTGCTACCCCAGAGCACGTGTTCTGCGACGGGGAAAACTATTGTATCGTTTCTTTCATTTACCTTACGGCAAAGCGGGGATTTCCCCTTCTTTTTCTTTATCTGCTTCAAAGCGGGTTCATTCGATGCTGTTGACAGGTGCATTTCACCAGCCCCCCACCACGTCGCTCGAAGGGTTAATAAAAAAAAAAAAAGTGCGTAATTTAAAAACTTTTCATTGGATCCAAGCGAAATTTGCAGGGTAACCTTATAAGACCAAGCTATGGTAACTGTCAAAAATTCAGCTCTATTAAATGAAAATTCGGAAAATTATTTTTTGCATTTTTATCGTTAGTTAGGGAGAAGGCAGTTCAACAGGTGGCCCACGGGACTGCGAATGAAATGGTAGACGTGATTGACAAATTGTGCATGCAGACAGATCCTGCTTGCTGCTGTTGTTCCACGAGAGCAAAAAGTTGAAGTTATTTGTCTGTGTTGGTTCATTTTCCGTATTTTGGTTGCACTTCTTTTCTGGCCACAGAGTATTATATTACTCTTATGTATCTGGCAATAGCATAGGATTACACACAATGCTCATGGCTAGAGATGGGTTTGACGGTGACTTTTAAGTATCAGTGACAACGGTGACGGTTCCAAACAAGTATCAGTGAAAAGTATCAGTGACAAAATCACAGTCGGTGACAGCAGCGCCTCCAGACCGCGTAACGCTTGTCAGTCAGTGACTCAGTATATCAGTGACAGGAACCATCAAGCTTGCATTCACGGTTCCATGCAGCACTGGCCGCCATAAGTCACTGCCCGCGCTGCAGGTGACATCGCCTCCAGGCAAGAAGCTGCTTTGAAATTATGGAAACCAATGGAACTACAGATCAAATGAGGGATTTAATAATAATCAATTGAACAAGCTTACCCTTTTATCAACTGTATATAATAAAAAAAAAAAGTTTGTTTTTTCTTGCGGAAATCACTGTCACAGCTCAATAGCGCCTAACCCGTCCCCAAAGAGCAGGATTGTAGGAGCTAGAAGCAAAGCATATCTAAAGCTTAAAGAAGGTCAACTCTCATAGAGATAACGTAAAACAGGCGGCAACAACGCCACCACATCTTAAGAGAAATATGCTCTGCAGGAAAGTTAACATTCAGGAGCAAAACGCGTTAGGGAGACTACGGCAGTGAAGCTATTCTTTGATCCACGATGGTTTTCTTCGATCTGATTACTATTTGCTTAGAGCAGTTTCCTGTTATTGCTGCTTTCTGATATCCCACCTACCCATATTTTGGTGAGAAAAATATGCAATAACATTAGTATTACTATTTAAATTAAATTTCAGCAAATATTACAGTTAGGCCTAATGATCCGTACAAAATGCAGACATTCCCTAGTATTTGGCATTACTGAAAATATTTCTAAAAAACTGAAGAACAAACAAAAGCCTTAACTAACTCGGTTGGCGTAACAAAACTAACATATCCGATTTGCGAAGTGATTATGCTACCGAGAAGGTTACAATCACGTGCTGGGGAGTCCTAAGTAGCTCGGCTGACTGTTCTCAAAGAATTGAAGTCAACAGAAATACGCATGCGCATTCTGCTCCGGTATCAGCCGATCAACCTGTATGTTGGCTTCTGTGCACTGCATGTTTTCCCTGAAGACATGGCTGCGCTAGTTATGTCTCGCTGAGCCTTATCTTCTTCTCGTTAGATATTCTTTGCTAGAAGTTTCCGCCGGTTACAGCGACAGGTGGCGCCTACAGTGATTCTGTCACTGATATTTCAGCAAACGAGTCACAGCTGGTGACGGTGACATACTCGTATCAGTGACAAAATATCAGTGACGTGATTTCCGACCCATCTCTACTCGTGGCATTACTGAGTAGGACTTCGTTACATTGCTTTTCCGGAAAGTTCTTTGCGATGTGCGTGTAGCGACAGAAAGAAAAATAAAAAAGATTCTTGTTGGCTTAGTGTTTTGCTTTGAGATGTCTAGTTGTCATCTAATTGTTAGATATTAGAATTTTCTTGTTCTGGTGTTTAATAAATATGAGTCGTAAGTTCAATTTCAGTGATCTTTGGTTGCAAAATCCCAAGTATTCCATGTGGGTTGGTAAGGATTGCAGCAATAATCATGTTGCGAGATGTTTGTTATGCTTAAAGAACATCGATATTTCGTCCATGGGAGAGTCTGCATTGCAAAGCCACATGAAAAGCAAAAAGCATGTGACCCATTCTGAAAACAAAAGTCGAAATTCCACCTTAGATGGATTGTTTGAAAAAGTACGGGCACCAGCATCACAAACACCATCATCACCAGAGCCATCTTCATCATCAGCAGCAGGTTGTTTACCCAGAAAAGATCCTACAAAAGCCGAAATATTATGGGCTTTAAAAGTGGTAGAAAGCCATTATTCGTACAGATCATGTGCCGGAATTGATAAGTTGTTTCGATTGATGTTTCCAGACAGTGAAACGGCTCTCAACTTTTCTTGTGGGCAAACAAAATGATCATATATGTGCTGCTTTGGCTTGGCACCCCATTTTAAATCACTTTTGTTGCAACAGATTAATGGAAGCAACGATTTTGTTGTTTTGTTTGATGAGAGTTTAAATAAATACTCTCAACAAAAACAAATGGACATCCATATAAGATTTTGGGACAAGAACAGAGCATCACGGTATCTGACTTCTGTGTTTTTAGGCCACGCAAGTGCAGACATTTTATTAGACAAACTTAAGCAATCTTTGAAGAATTTGCCTTTAAAAAATACAGTGCAGTTTTCTATGGATGGACCGAATGTGAATTTAAAGTTTTTCTCTTTATTTCAAGATGATTTATCGGCCAATTCAAATGCATCTCTCCTAAACACCTGTACCTGTGGATTGCACATAGTGCATAATGCGTTGAGTCATGCTACTACTGTGAGTGATTGGGAAATCGAAAAATTTCTCTCAAGCTTATACAGGTTATTTAAAGATTTGCCGGCACAGCGTGAGGATTATTTAAATGTGGATAATGCTGTAAAAATGCCACTACAGTTCTGTTCACACAGGTGGGTTGAAAATTCTCCTGTGTGTGAACGTGCTATAGAAATTTGGCCCTTTATTTTGAAGTATGAAACTTTGGTAGCCCAGAAAATTGTAAATAAGCCTTGCACAGTTTCCTTTAATATTGTCCAAAACTAGGTGAAGGATCCATTGACACTTGCTAAATTATATTTTTTTAATTCTATTGCAAAGCAACTGAGTCCCTTTTTGAAAAAGTATCTGGCAGATAAGCCATTGCTGCCATTCATGGCTGAAGACTTAAGAGAACATGTTAAGGAATCTGATGAGGCGCTTTGTTAAAATGGATGTGTTAGAACAAACAAAGACCATTACGGCACTTCTAAAAATTGATCCAACTGATAATAAAAACTGTTCCACTTATAGGATGATTGATATTGGATTCCAGGCTGAAAAGGAGGTGAAGACTTTGCCATCAAATGTAAGTGAAAAACAGATAATGGAATTTCGTATGAAATGCAGATCAATTTTGCAAAACCTTGTCAAAAAATTGCTCACTAAATGCCCACTGCAGTATGCTCTTGTGCGGCACATGAAGTGTTTAGATCCTAAATTAATGAGTGCTGAGAAGGAATCTTGCTTTAAAAGTTTCAAGATTATTCTAGGAATTCTTGTAGATGCAAATCATCTGAAACCTGTTGTTGACACTATTATGCTACAGTTAAAGGATTTTATAAGTAGTGTTGCAGCAGTAACTTCAGATTTTAAACTTTTTGATAACAATTATGAGGAATTGAGAGTAGATGTGCTATTTTATGAACATTTATCCTCAAGTAAAAACTATGATCTGTTGTGGGAAGTAACTAAAAAGCTGCTGTTGCTCTCGCATGGACAGGCATCAGTGGAGAGAGGATTCTCCATTAATAAGGAACTACTACTAATAAGGAACTCTATTGTTAATAAGGAACTCTTAATAATGAACTCTATTGTTTCACAAAGAATAATATATGACCATCTAAGTAACATTGGTGGCATGGAAAAGGTCTAGTTTTCAAAATTGCTTCTGAGTAATGTCAGATGTGCTAGGCAAAGATATGTAATACATTTAGAAGAAAAATCTCGGGACAAGGCTAATTCTGCTGTAGCCCAAAAGAGAAAACAAATACTGGATGAAATAGAAAGTATGAAAAAGAAAAACATGTGTAGAAAATGAAGTATTAGATTTATTAAAAGCAGCTGATGATTTGGCAACAAAAGCAGAAGATACTCATAATTTTAACTGCATTGTTAAATCAAATAGCTTTAGAAAGACAGCTCAAGACAAACAATCATTAATAAAAGAATAGATTCTGAACTCAAGAAAAAATGGATTTAGTGAATAATAGTAAATAAATTATTCACCCATTTGCTTAATATTTTTTTAATATACATGTTAATTATATTTTAACAATGATAAATTTAATGTTGTGTTAAAAGTACTGACATTTGAGTAGAAAAAATTCTAATTATTTAAAAATTGATTACAGTATTTTCTCAAAATAGTATAACTATATACTAAAAATCCGAAAATTTATTGGCGTAGAATAAATAATCAAAATTTCCAAGCTTTCGCACATCAACCAGATGGCTTTCTCAAGGAAGGTAGACAGCTAACAGCAAACTGGATAATAGAACGTTTCAACACTTTAAACGCGGTGACTTGACTAGACAATAAATGATTAGGAGCAAACGTGATATTTCGAAGAAACGAGGTCACGTTGGTTGGGCACGCGGTACTATGGTAGAAATCTCAGCATTATTTGAAGAATTGATTCCAAATACGTGGTAACTCCAGAGAGACGCTATCGTTACAAGCCTCGCAGCTGGTCAAGATTTCCAAGGTTTCGCGAATGGCAGTAGATTTGGGTGTGGAGTATGAAGCTAATTTCTTTACATCACTCCATATAGGATCGGCGGACTTGAACTTGACTTCTCTTGATAGGGCAGTGGTTATTTTTCCGTCTCTTGTATCCCTTTTATGTTCGCTGATTCTAATTCCAAACGAACGTTTGGTCATTCCGATGTAGTATCGCCTGGAGCCGTCCGGATATTTTAGTGGGATGGCATAAATGCCTGCCTCATTGAGAAGAGGGGGCTTGTCAATATTTCTCTTAAGCATCGTGTATAAAGATGCCGGAGACCTTATGCCGACACCGAAGTTCATCCTTCTGAGCGCGTTTTTGAGTTGATAGGAAATATTTGGTATGTAGGGAATAGAGCCCAGGTAGCGAAGTTGCGGCATAGAAATATTATTAGCACTCCTGGTTCTGGCTTTCTCGATAAAGTTATGCATCTGGTTCAAAGTATATCCTGCCTCAGTGGCCAATTCGACGATGTTTTTTAGTTCAGATTGTCTGGAACGGGCATCGGATGAGACAGCGAAGGCTCTTCTAATTCGTGAACGGAATAAGGCGGTCTTGTAATCATCAGGGCAGAATGAACTGCGGAGCATCAGGTTGGGAACGGAAGTGGGTTTATAATAGACTTCCGTATGTAGGCGGTTGTCATGCGATTTGCTCACTGAGACGTCGAGATAAGGTAAGGTACCATTGTGTTCAAGCTCCATGGTGAAATTGATTCTAGGGTGTATACAATTTATTTTATCGAGGAAAACGGGAGAGTCTCCTTTCCGTGTGGCCATATGAAAAATACGTCGTCTGCGTATCGTAGCCAGGTGGTAGGTCTTGGGGTGATGTTGGTGAATATATGTTGCTCAATGGGGCGAAGTATTGCTTCCGCAAGGACGGCTGAGAGCGAAGATCCCATCGGAGCGCCATTTACTTGCTTATAAATTTGCCCTCGGAAACTGAAGTAGCTGGAATTTGAGACCAAGTCCATTAATTTGAAGATGCTGAGGCAAGACTCCTGAGAATAAACAGATGAATTAGATATAGCCTCTTTATGACACCATGGTCTTGCTTTCATACGGTGTCATATGTAAGGTGTTTAAAACCATTTTAATGATAAGCCCATAGGATCTTTTAATTTCTCTGTGGTGGAAACCTAATTCAATGGATTTAGAATCCATAATTTGCTTTCTAGTGCGTGCCTAACTACTAATAACTGAAACTGTGTATCGTAAAAACTTGAAGATAAACCGAAAGTAAAAGAAAAATTTCAATGCTGGTGTCGTTTCTCACATTTAGTGATAAAATACAACTACTTCATGTTGTCCAAAAATAATGCCCACTAAAGAAAGGATCATTCAGTCTCCTCACCCCATGCCTGTGTTTCCAAAATGTTTAAAGTATCTGTTTTGATTCTTGGTATTTAATTCAATGTGTACAAAACTGGTTACCCCACAGAAGTAATTGAAAAATGGCATGCATCCAAAATCCATCAATTATGTTCAGACTTGTGAATATGAAGACTTCTTAATGTGAAAGTGAAGAAAGGATTTTATTTCTGAATAACATGTAAGTTGTAAGTTTTCTAATTTTGCTGTGTTAAAATTTCAATATGAAAGTGAGCTAATATGTTATTAAAATCTTTTGTATTTTTTTCCAATTCATTAAATTTAAATATTTCTTTTATTAATGGTAAAAAGGTAAATGTTATTATAAAGTATGATATAAATAATTAGATGAAAATTTGGTATTAGGTTAAATCTAAAAATCGTCCAAAAGTGACTTAATGTGTTATACATACCTGATGGGTTCCATTTCAACTCAGGCAGGGTCGTACCATCATGGTCTCAGATTTCTCTAAAAAAAATTGAAGGGGTGTTCCTTGACTAAAATAAGGAGACCCATATTTTTTCTTTCGGCAAGAAAAAATTTTCCCTTCGAGATAGAGGGTTTCAAATCTTGCAACGTCAAACAAGCTCTCTAGAAAACGGTTATTTTTCCTAACTTCAGCGAGTCATTGCAGCAGAGTTAAAAAAGATATCGTGTTCTTGTATTTTTTTTTTACATTGTGTGTATAACATATAATAATATATGGTGCTAATATTTGCTACACATCGTATGATTAAAATTTTTAAAAATTGTAAACTTTGTGATTTTAAAAAAAATTGAATTTTTTAAGTTTTTTTAAACAGGTTTAGGTGGAGTTTTTTCTATATTCGTTTTTTCCGTTAAAGACATACAAATGTGCACTTTATTTGTAATTTTTTGTGTGTCTGTGAAACTGCTAGTTTCTGCGTTTCGGCAGCGTTAAAAACAGCCGATTTTGAAAAATCTCTAACTTTGCCAACGATTTTCTCAAAAAGGCCATTTTTTAAAATTCTGAAAATTAAATCCCTGTTTTATTATCAACAGGAGAATATCTGTGCAAATTTTCACGGACCTAAAAACACCCGTTTCTGAGTTAGACGCGTTTGAATTTGGTTTGAAATCCTGCGATTTCTCAGTGTTCTAAAGGCGCCATTTTGGAAAAATCTCCGGCGCAAAGTACATATTCTCTTACTCGAATGAGTCTCTTGGATCCGTCCACCTCACTCTACCCTGAGCGATAACGCCTAAAAAACGATCTTGGAAAAAAAATAACAAATCTATATATAGAGAGAATTGAATGTATGTCAATTTAGAACCACCAAATTTGGAATACTATAGCATGGTACCCTAACTTAGACCGCAGACTGTTTTTGGAAGGGGTCGGAGCCCTGAGTCAAAGGGCCCCCACACAAAATTTCCGTAAAATATACTTGTATATTATAGTGCCCTAACTGAGACCGTAGATGGTTTTTGGAAGGTGGGGGGAAGGGCAGAGCCCTGGGTGGGTGGGAGCCCGGGTGAAAGGGCTCCACGCAAAATTTCCGTAAAATCTAGTTTTCAATTTAGAACCATCAAATTTGGTATACTTTTTCTTGGCACCCTAACTTTGACTAGACTGTTTTGGGAAGGGGTCGGAGCCCGGGGTCAAGCCCGCCCCCCCCCTACAAAATTTTCATAAAATATTTTACAAAGTTAGGGTGCCAAGAAAAAGTATGCCAAATTTGATGGTTCTAAATTGAAAACTAGATTTTACGGAAATTTTGCGTGGGGCGCTTTGACCCCGGGCTCCCACCCACCCAGGGCTCTGCCCCCCTTCCAAAAACCATATACGGTCTCAGTTAGGGCACTATAGTATACAAGTATATTTTGCGGAAATTTTGTGTGGGGGCCCTTTGACCCAGGGCTCCGACCCCTTTCAAAAACAGTCTGCGGTCTAAGTTAGGGTACCATGCTATAGTATTCCAAATTTGGCGGTTCTAAATTGAAAACTGTAAATTTGTTTAGCAGACATACATTCAATTATATATATATATATATATATATATATATATATATATATATATAGATTTGTTATTTTTTTTTTCCAAGACCGTTTTTTAGGCATGTTATCGCTCAGGGTAGGGTGAGGTGGACGAATCCAACGCTCTCATTCGGATAAGAGAATACGTTCCAAAATTGCGCCTTTAGAACACGGAGAAATCGTAGGTTTTCAAACCAAATTCGAACGTGTCTAGTTCTGAAACGGGTGTTTTTAGGTCCGTGAAAATTTACAGATGTTCTCCTGTTGATAATAAAACAGGGATTTAATTTTCAGAATTTTAAAAAGGGCTTTTTTGAGAAAATCGTTGGCAAAGTTGGAGATTTTTCAAAATCGGCTGTTTTTAACGCTGCGGAAACTAGCAGTTTCACAGACACATAAACAATTGCAAATAAAGTGCACAATTGTATGTCTTTAACAAAAAAACGAGTATAGAAAAAAAAACTCCATTTGAACCAGTTAAAAAAATCTCAAAAATTTCAATTTAGAAAAAAAAAAATCGAAGTTTACGATTTTTTAAAATTTTAATCATACGATGTGTAAAAAATATTAGCATCAAATATTATTATACGTTACACACACAATGTAATAAAAAATACCAGAACAAAATATCTTTTTTAATTCTGCTGCAATGACTCGCTGAAGTTAGGAAAAATAACCGTTTTTTAGAGAGCTTGTTTGATGGTGGAAAATTTGAAGCCCTCTATCTCGAAGGGAAAATTTTTTCTTGCCAAAAGAAGAAACATGGGTCTCCTTATTTTAATCAAGGAACACCCCCGTAATTAATTTTTTTAGAGAAATCTGAGACCGTGATGGTACGACCCTGCCAGAGTTGAAATGGAATCCCTTTCTTGTTACCAGCCAACTAAGTTGAAACATTTTTGAAAGCTACCTAGCTTTGAGACACCTCACCACCACGTGAGGGGGGTCAAAACTCCGCTGGTTGGTCTCCTATCGATCCAGGATTATCTTCTAAGGGAACAGAAGACATGGGCAGTGCATGGTTTATCGTGGCCCAGGTGAAAATCACTACGAACACAATCCCCCCCTCTTTAAAAAAGTTGAAATCTTTGAATATGTTTTAAATAGATAAAAATATTTACACCACTATAAGCGCATAAGTTGTATATGTATTCTACTTGTAAAATCAGCTGATTGAACAGGAAATATACTCAACTTACATTTTATGAATAAGCATGCACGCGTATGTGTTAATTGTTCTTTATTTAGTAGATTAGACAATTGCCATTACGTTTCGGAGAGGAGGTATGCAGAGTTTGGGTAGCGACCAGCGCTATCAACCCAGCAGCGAGGTCAAGAGCATTGCACCTTCTCCCCCGTTCGCAGAGGACAAAACTCTCCTGAGCGAATATTTTACTATTACGAAAAACTGTGAAGTTAATTTTAGCAACTATAACAAAACAGCAACTGCTCTTCTGACAGTAGCCTACAATTAGCAACTCCCAGAAAAACTCGAGGGTGTTTAGCCATCGAAAATTAACATACAGTACACGTACCTGCACTCTTTTTCTTAAAATTATTTCATAACAGTTTTCTACTCTTTCATAGTCTTTTCTTATGCGATGTGTAAGTATATACGTAAACAAACAAACAACTGCTGCTGTCTTTCGCAACTCAACTTTGTTAGTGGAGCAGCAAGAATTTTCTTTATGTATTTGTTAACCCCCCCCCTTCCCCCGACAGTTTTAAAGGCATGTCATCACTCGGGGAAGGGTGAGGTGGACGTATCCAACCAGGGCCAGCTGACCCAATGCTCTTATTCCATCATTCGGGCAAAGAATATCTAACGCTTTGATTCGGGTAAGAGAATACGTACTTTGCGTCTGAGATTTTTCCAAAATGGCGCCTTTAGAACACGGAAAATCGTAGGCTTTCAAACCGAATTCAAACGTGTCTAACTCGGAAGCGGGCGTTTTTAGGTCTGTGAAAATTTACACAGATATTCTCCTGTTGATAATAAAACAGGGATTTAATTTTCAGAATTTTAAAAAATGGCTTTTTTGAGAAAATCGTTGGCAAAGTTAGAGATTTTTCAAAAATCGGCCGTTTTTAACGCTGCCGAAACGCGGAAACTAGCAGTTTAACAGACGCACAAAAAATTACAAATAAAGTGCACATTTGTATGTCTTTAACGGAAAAAACGAATATAGAAAACACTCCATCTGAACCTGTTTAAAAAAAAACTTAAAAAATTCATTTTTTTTTTAATTACAAAGTTTACGATTTTTAAAAATTTTAATCATACGATGTGTAGCAAATATTAGCACCATATATTATTATATGTTATACACACAATGTAAAAAATACAAGAACACGATATCTTTTTTAACTCTGCTGCAATGACTCGCTGAAGTTGGGAAAAATAGCCGTTTTCTAGAGAGCTTGTTTGACGGTGCAAGATTTGAAACCCCCTATCTCGAAGGGAAAATTTTTTCTTGCCGAAAGAAAAAATATGGGTCTCCTTATTTTAGTCAAGGAACACCCCTTAATTTTTTTAGAGAAATCTGAGACCATGATGGTACGACCCTGCCTGAGTTGAAATGGAACCCATCACGTGTACATAATTCTGAAATAGATATGAAGTGTTTTATTGTTATGATAATTTTGTGTTTGAGAAATTTTGAGTTTTGAACATTCAGGAAGAATTAATGCGATGCATATAGATGTTTTATGAAGATAATGAGTATCACAATACAACACACATAATTCTTGATATATATATTCATTGCGGTTTAGGACATTGAAAATTTCGTCCTTGAATATTTTTCCCTGAAAAAGAGTGGGCACCCTTAATGTAGTACAGCACTTAAAAGATCGCAATTGTTTTTCGTTTTTAAAGAAAAGTTTAGTCTAACAATTGAAGAAAAAAAAAACCTAGGGCTTTCATGTGCGCGCTGAGAAAAGACTTTTTAAATATGGTGCACAGCTTGTATTTTACCAAGCTGTGAAACCGCGTGCTGCGAATAGCGTTGGCAGGCAGCCGCAGCAGTGGATGTTGGCCTTCGGACGGTCGGCACATCAAGATACCATTGCACGTGTTGGTCAGATCGCAGGATAATTTGCTGTGATGCTTGAAGGAGGAAGGATAGTGAATTAATGTTATGTTTAAAGGCATTTCAAGTAATATAACTGTAAAATATTACTAAAAGGTCATTTCACGCCAAATCGTCGGATGCTATCCACCACATTCTTAGCCATTCGACGACGAGGAAAATTAATATAAACCATTTTCTCCGTACATCTTACCAATATGAGCTGTACTGTGTAAAAGGTTACACACAGATAACGCATAAAAATTATGCAACAGACGTTGAAAATATATTGGTATTCTTACCAATCAAAGACGAGAAGAACTAATATAAACTTTTTTTTTCTCTGCCGCCCCGGTGGCGCAGTGGTCTAAGCGATGGCCTCTGATCATTTGTCCGAAAGGGGTCTGGGTTCGAATCCCGGTGAGGCATGGATGTCGTTAGTCTTATGGCACTGGCTCTCTCCCTTCCCTGGAACCAGTGACCCTAAATCAAAGACGGGAGACTGCTTATAGCCCATTGAGTTTCTCACGGTGGCCGTTAAACCTTCAACCCCCCCCCCCAAAAAAAAAACTATTTCTCCTCGTATAGCTTAACAATATACAGTACTGACGCTTATAAATTATGCAATTGACGTTGAAAACAGTTTTTGGAATATTGATTAATGATTTCTACAGCTCACGCAATATCCGACAGAATTTTTAGACATGAAATAGTTCTATTTCAGGAATTAATAAATTGTCTAGTTGTTCACGCCTGCCGTAAGAGAAAATGATCAAGGAATGATAGCTCGAGAAATAAAGTAATAGGGGATATATATCTCGGTGCCTATTCTTGCGAGGTAGAGGAGATATGTACTACGTTTTATTTATTAACGTCAGATACTTGACGATCACATGATGACATTAGCAAGGCTCAGCGTCGGGTTAGAAAAAATGTTATAGATTATTTTCTGGTATTTAAATGAAAGAGTATATCTCGCAGTTGTCATCTTGCCTGGTTTTTATTTATTTTTTTATTTCAGTTGCTTATTTAAAGATTACGCGTCAGGTGGGAGCTCACGAAACTCTCGAATGCTCATGAAACAAAATGCACCACAGCACCCTAAAATAAGAAAAACACAGTTTAACTGTTCGTGGTGTAGCCTAAAAATAGGAAAATACAGTTTGACGGTTACACTGAACGAAAAATTGTATGCCTCCTATAATCACATCCTGGTGTCAGAGTGGTAGCAATTGGATTTATTTCAGTTATTATTTTTTTTATTAATCATGCCAATAAATTTAGAAATAATGAGAAACATTAACAGACCTCGAACGTATGAGTACGTTTTCGTTAATGTAATACCCAATGTATTGCAATTATTGATTACGAATTTATGAAAAACGAGTATGGAACTAGTGTTACTATTTAGCGATCGTAATTTGTCCGCTCTGTTTTATGAGCTTCTGTTTCTCTTTATCAGTAGCAACGCAGTTGTCGTCCTCATATTGACAAGTTACTTTAATTGTCTCTTGAATTAAGAATTAGTTTTTTTTTTTTTGTTTAACGCATTACGCCACAATAACAAAGACTATGAAAAACTAGGCAGCAACTTTCAAATCGCAAGAGAATAAGAGATCTGAGGAAATACACTACAGATCTTTTCCACTTTTGGTGCTCTCTTAGAAATTTGTTCTGTTTGCCAGAGGTCGTAAATTAATATCTGAGGGATTCGAGGTCTGGGGCTATCTTGTCTTTAAAAGGGAAAAAAACTAGAAGCAAGCATGTCGGCCATAGCACGGATAAAAAGAGTAAATAGTCTCTAAGAAAAATAAACAGTTCTGCATCTGTGGTGAAAAGAAAACGTCATACCATAATGGCAAATAGGTTAACAAACGCAGGGCAGTGGTGACGCTTGCTGCTTAGAACTGGGTGGGCCATTAATGAAGGGGGAGGGGGCTAAATGTGATGAGAGAGGAGGCACAGTGTTTGGCAGATTTTTTGGCAAAAAATTCTGTTCATGTGCACTTTACTCGACGCTGATAATGTTATCCCTTGTCAAAAAAAGTTTTCAAGTGAATACTGTACGTAGTATTTCTTCAATGTATGTAGTATGGGAACCATGGATACGAATCTCTATTGCAAGTTACTATTCGCAATTTTAGCTAACTTAGGTCTCTCTCTCCAGAGAAGGGAGAGAGCCAGCGCTGTAAGACAAACACAACATCCATGCCTCACCGGGATTCAAATCGGGACCCAATTTGGACGAATGATCATATTCATAAGTCATCGCATAGACAACTGAGCCACTGGGGCCGCAAGTTCATACTTAAGGATATCTTTACGAGGAGCAATAAATTTGCGGGATGTTGATTAGACAAAGTGCGCAAAAGGTCAGGAGCGTCAGGTCATTTGCAGTAACCCTCTACAAACATCTAAAAGGAGAGAGGCTTCAAACTAAGCACGACTGAACTTTTTATCCATGCATCATACATGCGTACTCGTCAGAATAAAAAAAAAACAAAAAACAAGACTATTCCCAAAATAAGCCGAAGAAATTTCACCACGATCTCTTGTCTAGAGCGAAAGCATTGGCAACAATCACCCCCCCCCCCCGAATAATTTTGGTTTTGCAGCGAAAGAAATGATTCAGATGATGACACAAAACGCGGGAAAGTCTCGCGAACACTGTAAAACCTGTAGATGTTAAATTTCATGACAATCGTCAAATTCGTTATAAGGGGAGGAAAAAAATGTGTTCCACGGAAGCTGCTCAACTTCCTCTGGTCTGATTTGATTAAATTAATCAAAAACTGACATGGAAGTTGATAGCAGTGTTGTAAGACATCAAAATATAAACATCGTTCATGAATTAATCATGATTTTTTTTTTTTTTTTAAAATAAAGAATTCTTTCAAAACGTGAGTTCAACAATACATGCGTCCGCGCGATGAGGGTGATTGCTTCTTGTGTGCGGGAGGAATGCCATTCTTCCGGTACCAAGTCTCCGCACAGCCGTGGCCACGACGCAGCGTGCTTCGCCGATTGCGCTGTCACCGTGACAATGCACTGGCCATGCACCATGTTCAAAAATTATTTTCTCGGCGCTCAAGCAAAAGCCCAAGGATTTTTTTCATTTGATAGATTAAACCTTTCTTTGCAAAGAATAATAGCTGCAGCTTTCTAAGTGCTGTACTACATTGCCTTTTTAAGCATTGAAGAAAGGCTCTCTCATTGCTCAAAAACTAAAGCAGATAGAAACACGTGCATTGCACCAATGGATTCCTTGGTAAAAATTAAGAAAGAATGATTATCTATTTTTTTTATTCTACATAACGGAAATATTGGCGTTTTTACGCAAAATATGTCCGCCATGCACCAAAATTCAAAAAATTATATCTTCTAACCTATCAGAAATTTAAAAAATTGAAACTTTCAGGGTTTTTATAAGTTGGGAGTAGCTACCCATTAAAAAAAAAATCTTAAGAATCGGAGATGTGTTGGTGGAAAATTAATTCAAAATCTGACTACTTCGCGTGGAATGACCCACCACTAAAGTATCTGCTTTGTGCATAGGATAGCACTCTTTACATGGAGATTTGTATTTCAAATTGTTAAATTTTGTTCCTTTGAAAAGTCCATTAAAAGAAAACGTGGCAGCAGCAAGATTTTGGTAAGAGGCGAGCATATTACTGAACAAAATGAAATTAAACACTTCCTTTATTTTAGATACCAGTAGGAAGTGAATCCCCCTGAAGAAATGATTCTTCACAAATATGTGTAATTTTCAAGTTTTTTGAAGAGTTGGCTACATGAGAAACAGCGAAAATACTGCACATTTGTGCCGATAATTACATTCGTTTTGTCTTTCATGTATTTGAAGAATTATTTCTACAGAGGGGATTTGTTTCCCCATCTATACCCAAGATATTATCTGAAGCAATGGAACTTGTAACCAATATCTGTACTTAGATGTAAGAAAAGTTCATGTTGATGCCATGGGGAAGCATCAGATTGTTTTGATTAGGGTAAACCTGAACAGTATTATAATTTATGAACTACATCTTCTTAGCTTCAGTTGCTTGGAACTTCATTGGCCTGGGTGGTGTAAGGATAGCGTGCCTAAACAGAAATCAAGAGTTGTGAGTTAGATTCCCATTCCAGGGTGATTTAATTTTCAAAGTTATTTTGTTTAAGATCTGGCTGGCTGCATGAATAACAGCAAAAATATGCATCTTTGTGCCAATAATGGCACTTTCTTTATTGTTTTAGCATGCAGTAATCACAATTTATGTACATATTGGTTGATCTTTCACTTTGGGCTGATAAATAGTTTTACCGGGGCTGTGGAAATCGCCTGTCCGCACTCAGTAGAAATTGAAGGAGGGTCTGGTTTATTCTTCAAACTGGTCGTTCACGCTGGGCAAACCAAAAAAAAAAAAATTAAGATTTTTTTTTTTTTTTTTGGAAAATGCACTTCCAACTTTTTTTCCCACATATTCTCATTTTTAGTAAACCTAATTCACTTGAAAGAACAGTAAAATAAAACCCCGTAAATAGGGTGCTGCGAGAAATTATGGCGTCAGAACACATTGCCACACGCACACATTCCAGCCGTAGCATGCATTGGCTACCGTCCTCACGGGGCGACCGATCCACTACGCTTTGTGCAATCATCTGTTTTGTTTGTTTATTTTCCCATCGCACACTTGAAATCTCGGACAGCACAACAAAAAACCGGTTTCCACTCCCCGATTCCGAGGGTGGCTGTCATAAACTTACCGCAGACGGGACTCAGGAGGAAAATAATTGTGCTTCAAATCAGTGGAGACGCAGGAAGCTTCTTTTATATATATATATCATCATCATCAACCATTATCAATCCACTGCTGAACGAAGGTCTCCCCGAGTTTTCCTCCACAACGGTCTGTCTTGTGCCAGTCTCCTCCATGTCAGTCCCGCATACTTTCGAATTTCATTCACCCATCTTCCATGTGGTCTTCTTCTGGGTCTTTTCCTGTCCCTTAGAATCCAATCTAAAATTTCAGCTGTCCATCGATGGTCTTTCCTTCTGGCAGTATGTCCAGCCCTTTGCCATTTCAGGGATTTTAACTCTGATCATGATGTCTTCCACTCTTGTCATTTTTTGGATCCACGAGTTCCTCTTCTTATCTCTCCTGGTTACACCAAGCATGCACCTCTCCATGCTTTTTTGAGTTGTCTGCAGCCTTTGTATGTCTCTTTTAGTTAAGGTCCACGTCTCTGCACCACATGTAAGCACTGGAAGGATGCATTGATCAAACACTTTTCTTTTAAGACATAATGGCATATTGCTTTTGAAAATTATGCTGTTTCTTCCAAAAACTCTCCAGGCAAATTTTGTTCGCCGATTAATTTCTTCATCAATGTGACCCTCACTTGATATCTGCTGTCCAAGATAAACGTACGTGTCTGTTATCTCCAGCTTTTCTCCATCAATCGATAAATCTTCATTTCTTGTAAAAGCATTGAGCATCACTTTTGCCTTCTGAAAGTTCATTTTTAATGCCACTTCTTTACTCTTGTCAGAAAGTTCCTGGATCATACTCTGCAGCTCTGATGGGGTAGTTGCAAAAATGACTATGTCATCAGCAAAACGAAGGTGGGTTAGATAATCTCCATTAATTTGTATCCCTTTGTTTTCCCAGTTTAGTGATTGAAAGACATTTTCCAATGTGGCATTAAAAAGCTTCGGAGATATGGTGTCACCTTGTCTCACTCCCTTTCCAATTTTTATGTGTTGTATTTTCAAACAGCCGAATCTTTGCACTTGCATTTTCCTAGATGTTATTAATAATATTAATGTACGCATCTTCAATACTGCAGGATTTCAGAGCCGTTGCAACTGCTGATGGTTTCACCGAATCAAAGGCTTTTTCATAATCGATAAAAGCCATGCACAATGGAAGTTCATATTCCCTCGCTCATTCAATTAGTTCTCTCAGTACGTGGACATGATCTATTGTGCTGTAGCCACTCCTGAATCCAGCTTGTTCTCTCGGTTGAGCCATGTCCAGTGTTACCTTCAAGCGGTGTGAAAGAACTCTAGTGAAGATTTTATAAACCACTGATTGGAGGCTGATAGGTCTGTAGTTCCTGAGATCCTCAATGTCACCTTTTTTATGTAGCAGGATCATTGTAGCGGTGTTCCAATCCTCAGGAATCTTCCCTTCATTAAGGCATCGAGTGAAAATTTGGGCGAGTACTGTTTCGATTTCTCCACTTGCTTCTTGTATGATGTCTACAGTAATTCCATCTTCTCCTGGAGCTTTCCCCCGCTTCATGTTCTTGATTGCATGTGCAACTTCTGCTGGAAGGACTAGAGGAACTCTGGTACTGGTATCTTTCATGATGTCTGGAGTGCATGTATCATCCCTTTCATATAATTTGGAGTAGAAATCTTTCACTCTTGTCAAAATTTCGCCTCTATTTCTTGTTACAGAACCATCTTCTTTTCTCAGTGCCATAATCTGTTTTCTTCCCTCACTGAGATGTCCCTTTGCTATCTTTAGGCTTTGGTTGTTTTCAATTGCTTTCCTCACTAGCTCACAGTTGAATTTTCTTACGTCTTCAGTGATACTTTTTCTTACTGTCTTGCATAGCTCTATATATTCCACTTTGGAAGTCACATCTTCTTTAGTTGTCCTCATCTCTTCTTTTTGCATCAACATTTTGGTTTTTCCTGATAATGTGTTCACATTCAACTTGTTCTTAGACCCAGCTAATTTTGTTGCTGTTTCCATAATGGCTTTGGTTACTTTTCTGTTAACTTCAGAAATATCCACTTCTTCCAATGTTAGGCCTTCTAAAGCAGAGAATCTAATCTTCAGTTCCAACTTGAAGGTATTATGGTGTTTTTTAAGGTTGGTTATGTCAATAGATTTTTGTCTTATGAGCTTGCCACGTTCAAGTTTAGTGTTGAGGTGCATCTTACATCTCACCAATCTATGGTCACTACCTGTGTTGAACTTGTTTAGCACACTGCAGTCTTCTATGACAAATTTTTTGTTACACATAATAAAATCAATTTCACTTGTCGTCCCATTTGGATGTCTCCATGTCCATTTCCTGTGTGGCTTTTTCTTGAAGAAGGAGTTCAAGATGAAAAACCTTTCTGCCTCTGCAAACTCAACGAGAGTATTTCCACGCTGGTTTCTGTTGCCGAGACCGAATTTACCTACTGAAGTTTCATTCTGTTGCCGTTGCCCTATTTTTGTATTGAAATCTCCCATAATTATCTTCAAGTGCTGCTTACCTTTATTATTTAGATGACGAATTTCCTCATAAAATTCTTCAATTTCTTCTTCAGGATGACTTGTGGTGGGTGCATAAGTTTGAATAATCTGAGCCTGGTATCTTTTCGAGAGTTGGATAACGAGTCGTGCAGCTCTGTCAGAGGAACTTTCAACTTCTACAACTTTTTCCTTGAGTTTCTTGTTTATTATAAATCCAACACCACTAGTTCTGCCAGTATCTGTCCCACGATAGTAGAAGAGATGTCCACTTTTCAGTTCAATGAGATCTCCTTTTCTCCTTACCTCACTTAGTCCAACGATGTCCCACTTGATCCTTTGTCGTTCCTCTTCCAATTCAAGAAGCCTTGAATCAGAAGATAGGGAGCGTCCCTTATACGTAGCCAAGGTCAGCATCAGATGGCAGCCTAGTCCGGTCCTCCGGGGATTCTTAGCACCCTCTGCCTTCATGTCGCACTGGCCGCTGCCTTGGCCAGGTACATTCCAGCTGCCGGAGACTGAGGGCCAAGATTTAAGTTGTGGAATCATTTTGGAGGGGTTTGGCCATAACTCACCACGCTGGCCAAGCGGGTTGGTGAGTGTGGGATAGCATTTCCTCTAATCCCGATGGTATAGTTATACCGCTATTGGCGGTCGTCAGAGCCCCTTTAGTGGGAACAGGAAGCACCACGAGAAGGCGGGGTTGACATTTGTCAAGGAGAGGCTGTGATGTTACGCATCACCTGACCTTACATCCCAGCATGGAGAGATGCATGCTTGGTGTAACCAGGAGAGATAAGAAGAGGAACTCGTGGATCCGAAAAATGACAAGAGTGGAAGACATCATGATCAGAGTTAAATCCCTGAAATGGCAATGGGCTGGGCATACTGCCAGAAGGAAAGACCATCGATGGACAGCCAAAATTTTAGATTGGATTCCAAGGGACAGAAAAAGACCCAGAAGACCACATGGGAGATGGGTGGATGAAATTCAAAAGTATGCGGGAGTGACATGGAGGAGACTGGCACAAGACAGACCGTTGTGGAGGAAACTTGGGGAGACCTTCGTCCAGCAGTGGATTGATAATGGTTGACGATGATGATATATATATATGAGTCGCCAGCTTGACTCGCTTTTTTTCTGTCACATAAATAACAATGAAGCGTTCACAATGTGATTTACGAGATTTTTTTTAAAGGCAATGATACCATTAAAAAAGTTAAAAATAATGCGACAGAACATGTGGAGCCTTCTTCATCGGAAGCTGAAATCGGTACTGAACTGCCTATGAATAGCAGTAAAACGCGGCATAATATCCATGACAGTTAAAAGCGGCAACACAGCTTATCAGAAGAATTGGGAAAAGGAATTTCCATGGGTTAAACTGAGGGATGAAAAAGAAATGTATTGCATTTGGTGCACTAGTTTTCCAAACTTAGCAGATAAAAACAGCCCTCTGTATAAAGGAATTGGCAGTTCAGCCCAAGGTTTCAGGAAAGAAGCTCTTCAAACACACGGACGAAGTAAATGCCACATTAAATGCCAAGATGCTGCTTTTGCAAAAGAGAATCCTGCAAGTACACCCATGGTGGTTGCCCTGAAGAATATTAACAAGGAAAATTTTGATAAGCTAACAAAACTCTTCAATACAGCTTATTTCCTTGTTAGTTAAAATTAAGCCTTCTCAAAATTCAAAGGCCTGTGTCACTTACAGGTAAAGAATGGCGTCACTTTAAGTGACAGCTATTTGAATTGTGATGCTTGTTTGGATTTTGTGACATTTATAGCTGTAGTTTTGCGAAGCGAAGTAGCAGGAAAAATAAGAAAAGCTCAATTTTTCTGCATCGTGGCTGATCGCTCAACTGATAAAAGTTCATGCGAACAGGAAGCCATCTACGTAAGATATATAAACGATGGTTTACCGAAAACTCAGTTGGCAGCTATAATTGCTGTAAAGTACAGCAACAGTAATGGGATTGAAGAAAGTATTTTAAATGGTTTGGAAAAGATAGGGATAACTGAGGAAGTACTAATAAGTTAGTGGGGCTAAATTTGGATGGAGCAGCAAGCAATATGAGCATTTATAATGGGGTACAAGCACTTACGAAAAAGAAATATCCCAGTCTTATCATCATACACTGCATCAGTCATAATCTAGAGCTGGCGATACTTGATATGAAAAAAAAAAAATGATCAGTATATGTTGATTTTTTAAAAGACCTTTAAAGCAAATACACTGTTGTGCAAAAATTAAGGACGAAGAGGAGAAATTAGCATAACAGCTAAACGAGCAGGCAGAACGGACCGAAAGATCACTTGGGAGATAGACTAGGGTCTGGTATAGTAGGGCATGCGCATATATGCAGCATGATGTGGGGGGGGGGTCGAAGGGTATAAAGCACATGGGCGGTGTATGCTCAGCAATTCGGTGAAAGCTATTGCACGGTGTACATCGGTTTGAACGACGTCGAGTTGCTGCCACCGCGTGATATGGCCAACAGGCAATCCAGTAGACTACATCTGGATTACTTTACCCGAGGTCGCGTCATTGGGAAGTTGGAAGAAAGTGACTAGTGTGGTCGAGGAGTTCGGGATCGCTCACAGCATCGTGTCACGAGCTTGGAGAGCATTTCAAATGACGGGAACAACTGTCCGAGAGTTTAGCAGTGGTCGTCCACGAGCAACCACGGCAGTGGACAACCGGTATATTGTCCTACGGGCGAGAAGAGACAGATGGAAGACAGCGGGAGAAATCGCAAGGCACATGCAACAGACAACTGGACGTCCGTTATCGCGTTTTACGGTGGCCAGGAGGCTGCACAAAGGTGGTCTATTTGCACGACAACCAGTACGGTGTGTGCCCTTAACACCTGCTCATCAGAGATGGCGGTTTCTGTCGTGCCAGGAACACAAGAACTGGACACATCAGCAATGGGGTCGAGTTCTCTTTACAGATGAGAGCCGATTTAGTCTGACTAGCGATTCTGGACGTATACACATCTGGAGAGAGCAGGGAACGCGCAATCACAGCTCCAACATCATCAAAAGGGACCGGTTTGGAGATGGCAGAGTTCTCGTTTGGGGCGGTATCATGCTTGGTAGCCGTACTGACCTCCACATTTTCCAAGGAGGTTCAGTCACTGGTGTCCGCTATTGTACCGAGGTTCTCCTGCCTCACATGTGCCTGTTTGGAGGGGCTGTGGGTCCTGAGTTCCTCTCCATGGACGACAACGCTACACCTCATCGTACAATGGCTGTCTCATAGCTGTTGCCCGCAAGGTCCCCGGACCTAAATCCAATTGAACACGTGTGGGACCTTCTTGGGAGACGCTTGGCAGCAAATCACCAGCCGCCAGCATAGATTCCGCAGCTGCGATTGGCGCTACAAGAGGAATGGGCTGCGATGCCTCAACAGCTCCTTGACAACCTCGGCATGGATAAACGTAAATCCTGCAACGCAATCAGGGGTGATCATATCCCCTACTAAAGACTGGATTTTTCTTGGCAGCCGCCTGTCACATGGACATTTCTGTCTTCTGTCCAGTTGTGCTCGAAGCTACCTTTTCAACAAAGTGCCTTTGTATCCTTTGGATTCCTTGTTTGGACGGTTTTTCTCCCTTGTCCCATATTCTTACATCTTGGGGATCTTGTCGTATGATTTGAGTCGGATGTGGAGCACTTCTGCACGACGTTACTTTCGAAAAACCGTCTCGTCCTTAATTTTTGCACGCCAGTGTATTTAGCTTCTATCATTATTCGCCAAAAAGACAATGAGAACTGGAGGAAGTAGCAAATGTATTAAACAGCCATCTTGTTAAATTCGGTGTTTTGAAAAACATAAGGTGGGTAGCAAGCCAACATCAAGCTCTTAAGTCCCTTACTAGCAATTTTGGTGCAACACTTCTGCATCTGGAAGATGTGGCAGAGCGAGCAAATAAAGATGAATCTGTGACTGCAAAAGGACTGCTGAAAGTCATGAAATCCGACAAATTCCAAATGTTTTTGCTTTTCCTGATGGATTTCTTAAGCATCCTGAAGCTGAGAGCATTAAAGGTCAAGGAAGGTTCACTTCCTGAGTTTTCAGAATTCACAGAGAATGAGACACAACAAAACAGTTGTCCAGCTTGCTTCCACATCCAGCTCAACTGATGAATCTGGTGTTCATGAAATTGCCTATGACTTAATTGACAAGGCTATTACATTTTTAGAGAAGCGCTTCCAACAGTTTCAAGAAAATGTCATTAAATCATTCTCTGTGTTTGACTTCTGAGTTGCCAGAGGATGAATCCCTTCTACTTTCATTTGGAAATGAACAAGTGTCCTACCTTTGGGACTATTTTAAGCAGATTCTTCCTGGGGATGTAAGAGATGGAAAACAAATGGATTAAACTGAAATTCAAAATATAATCAAGAACCAGCCAAGAAACTCATTACTTCAAGTATATAAAAACCTATTTTTTTCCAAGGAATACAGAAACATTCTCATGCTAGTTGAATTGATGTTAGCACTGTCATCAAGTACTGAAGTTGTTGAACGAGGATTTTCTGCGATGAATCTGCAAAAGGACATACTAAGATCTACTATGCAGCAACCTGCCTTGGACCACAGCTCTCAGACTTTGACCCCACTTTGGCAGTTATTCACTGGTTAGTTGTAGGCCCAGGTCAAAGGCACATAAAGTAAAAAAAAATCTGATAATTTTAACTATTACGCAAAATTGTATCAGTATCAAAATAAAGATATGTTGATTTTATGTCTACTGAAATTTTCTTCACTGTAATGCAATATTTAAATTTAGGATACATTTATAAAGGACGGGTGGTTTTCCTAAGATGCCGTCCTCGAGGACGAGTAGAAATTTTTAGATTTCCACAGCCCTGAGTTTTACTATTGTAAGAGATGTAATAGAAATATTCGCAATATCACACAATGCACTTAGAATAGGATCAATTTAAATTTGTTTGCTTTAAAATGTATGGAATGCTCACATTTTTCATCTTAACATCTGCACCAGCCACTTTCCACCCCAGTGGTGCAGCTTGGTCTAAGCGCTGGCTTCTGACCATTTGGTAAAAGTGTCTAGTTCGTAATTAGTGTAAACAAAAGTATGTTTTAAAGGGTTTACTTGTGAAATTGTTATTGAAACTAGAAATATCGTAGTACAGATCTGGTCAGTGAATGATGACTAATAAACTGTTTAGAATATTTAAATTTAGGATACATTAAGCCAAAGCTTAATTTGTCATTTTGGTTGCCAAGTAGAGATTAAAATTAGCGGTCGCAACTCGCCACGTGGCGACTGGATAAAATAAAATGTCCAGATGTCCAGTAGAAAAAGTAACTTTAGTCGCCATGCTCGAAAATTTGCCTTTTTTCATTGTTAAAGAATTAATTTGCATTTTTTAAAATGCTCCTGTTATAGGAAATGTATTTTCAAATCATCCAACTCGCGCGCATTGAAAAACGCCCCTTTTCTCCGCAAATAAGTGGTTACAATCTATTTATAGATTCACTCTTCAAGAACGGGGGCAGCTGTTTGTTTTTTCATGCACAAAGTAACCATATCAGGAATGGACACCTGTGGCTTTAGATGGAACTGTGACATCACAACTCGTCTTCAGCAGCTCATTTTCTAAAGTTTGATTTTTCTGAAAATGCACGATTTTCCATTGCTTAGGCACTTCTTGTTTATCATCAAATAAAATGGGCAAGCATTTTCCCTTTTGTTTACAAAAATCAAAGGTAGAAAATCAGGACTTCACTTTCCGCGCCACGTGCAGTCTTTCATTCCACGCAGAGTCACGTTTCCTTTGCAAGTGTGGAGTTGGCTTTAAACAAAATAAAAAAACTTTTGCCTGCCGCTTAATACAGTAAAATGTTACTAAGGAATGGGTAAACAAAAGTTTTTCAGCGAAATTATATATCAAAAATCAGTACTGTATTGTTCACTCTGCCGTGATAGTCATTTTTATGGGTCACGGAAAAGGCCGATTCCATCATGGGCGGAATAAGTACCGATTTTAAAATTTAATTTGCCTTTAAAAAAAGGCGGAAAAGAAAAAAACACTTTCCGTATTGATTGGTTTCGAAGAACAGGCTGTTAGAAATAACAAAAACTGCGCTTTACTAGAAAAAAACTTTTAAAATACGAAGTTGTTCTTTTTCACTATTACTGAAGCTTTAAAATGAGAAACATAATCAGAAAAAATATAACATAAGAATATAACCAGAAAGTGAAAAGAAAGTGCATCTTGGGGTAAGAAAAATTCAAAATTCAGAAAACTACGGAACATTTCCATCCATGCTAAATCAATCACTTTCAGGCGACGAACGGCATGAAAGATGCTCAAATTATATCGGACAAATGTCGCAACATTAAAAACATCCAATAAACAGTCCCAAATATGTTTGATGAATGTTAGAATTTTAAAAACATGAAAATAAGCTTTGAACAAATGATTGAATAACATTATTTCATAGATTTTTTATTTCCGTAGTATATTTGATGTTTCCCGTATTCCATAGATCGACGATTTCCGTAGTGACTATGGAGAATCCGTAGCATTGGAAGATCTGAGGTGGGCAAACAGGAAAAAATGACAAATTCTTAAAATTCTACCAAAACAACGTTTTCTGAAGGGGGGGGGAACCCTGACAACCAGATTTTTTATTTCTGTAGTATAGTCGATGATTCCCGTACTCCGCAGCGATCGACGATTTTCGTAGTGACTATGGGGAATTCGTAGTATTTGGAAGGTTTGTGGTGTGCATACAGAAAAAATGACTAAATCATTAAAATTCTACCAAAACTGAACATTTTCCGGGAAAAAAAAAAAAAGCTGACACTGGCTTCGAAAACCAGACAGAATCTGATGGAATCAGGATACTCTGCAAGTGTTCTTATTTCGTCATGACTATTTTTTCAACACCTGTGAAGGTTTATCAGTGTTTTTAATGTAATATTTATTAGAACAACCCAGGAAATTGCTGAATATTATCTCTTAGTGGTCAGGAATCATTACGAGTCTGTAAAATAAAGTGACCAGGTTGGTATCACATTTCTCCTAACCTCAGCTGTACCACAAAATGATTGCTATAAAATATGAAATTCATTTTTGAAAGCTATACAGCCAGTTTTCATTTTGACAAAAAGAAGAACCTAACCAAAAATAAATGGAATGAAAAGAAAAATTTAGCAGAATAGATGCAGCTTCGAAACATAATGTCTGAACATTTTTGACCATCAATAGCTCACTAAAAATTGTTAGAGAAACTGAAAACAAGCAATTTTTAGTACGTGAAAGTTATGGCACAAATTGTTGAAATACTCAATACTGCTGACTTATGCCAAGCAATGTAGAAGTTAAGAGAATGCAAGCATTGTGGGCAATGTTCTTGATGACAAGACAATGCTCATGCAAAGAATGACTTTAGAAAATACAGCAAATTAAATAAAGCAAAAGTAAGTACTGCTTGAAAATTTTGACCCACTCGCTGCTATCAATTTATAGTGGAGGGATTCAGAGATTTTTTTTTGTGAACATAGAGACCAAATAAAAATGATTAAATTATCTTTCCAACAAAAACTGTCTAGAAAATTTGGCTGATGTGGTTGAAGAAAAATATAACTTTTTTTAAGATTATATTTATTCATTTAATTGCACTGGACAATAGACAATGTGCACTTGTAACTACTAAGCTTAAATTTAACTGTCTAAATAAATGAAAGGTATACAGTGCAGTGATAAAATGTGTATACAACACGAAATAGCCGTAAGGAAAGTGGCCACTAGATTTTGTCCACCCACTGGCCAATGGCCACTCGAAAAAAATCACCAATTTTAATCTTTATAGCCAAGTGGTATGAAGCATTGGCTTGTAATCAAATGCCCGAAATGGGCCTGGTTTCGAATCCTGAGTGTAGCTTGGATGATGTGCTTGTCCTACTGCACTGTCTCTTTCACTTTCCTGAAACCAATTGTCTTAAATTTAGGACATGCAACTGCTTATAGCCCAGGTGAAAATACTCCAAATACGTGGCGACAGTTAATAAATAAATAAATACATCGCTCTTTCCATGTTCCAGAAACACACAGCATCCGAAAAATTGTTTTTCAACCAACCGCTGTGGAATTGAACCAACAGAACTCTCGATATCGCGCCGAGTGCGTTACATTTACGCCACGGTGGCCAACAATCCACAGTGCTATGTGTATTTAAGTCAGCTTCTGACATAAATCCATAAGATGGGCTGAGACGGGCATATAAAGGTAACGCACTCGGTGCGATATCGAGAGTTCTGTTGGTTCAATTCCACAGCGGTTGGTTGAAAAACAATTTTTTGGATGCTGTGTGTTTCTGGAACGTGGAAAGAGCGATGTATTTATTTATTTATTGCTTATAGCCCATTGAGTTGGTTAACCCCCAAACAAAAAACTTAGTCCACGTTATTATATCCTAAGAAATTATCTCCACGATTCATGTAGTTTTTCAGGGAGGATGGGGGCTAGTAGTTAAGTACATCATAATATTGGTGTGAACTTTACAATGTAGTAATACTAAAAATAATTTAACTGAGACCACAAAATATTACATACCATTAAAATAATCCATAGCATTTACCAGCATGTAACAGTTGAACTTTTATTTGTTAGAATTCCATATGCCATAATTGCATGTTATGTTTCTTTTTTTTTTTTTTTTTTTTCTTTTTTTTTTTTTTGAAGGAAGAATGTGCTGTCCGTGGCCATTGGCCAGTGGGTGGACAAAATCTAGTGGCCACTTTCGTTACGGCTATTTTTTATTGTATACACATTTTATCACTGCACTGTATACCTTTCATTTATTTAGACATAGTTAAATTTAAGCTTAGTAGTTACAAGGGCACATTGTCTATTGTCTAGTGCAACTGTCTCTTTCCCTTTCCTGAAACCAATTGTCCTAAATTTAGGACATGCAACTGCTTATAGCCCATTGAGTTGGTTAACCCCCTAACAAAAAACTTAGTCCACATTATTATATCCTAAGAAATTATCTCCATGATTCATATAGAGTTCGAGGAGGGGGCGGGGGATGCTAGTAGTTAAGTACTGTGAGAGAGTTAAGTACCACTTCATAATATTGGTGTGAACTTTACAATGTAATACTAAAAATAATTTATCTGAGACCACAAAATATTGTACCATTAAAATAATTCATATCATTTGCCATCATGTAACAGTTGAACTTTTATTTGTTAGAATTCCATAGCCATAATTGCATAATGATGTTCCTATTTTATTTTATTTTTTATGTTCCTGACATGTGTAGAAAGGAAATTATTTATAATAGCTTAATCCCTGTCTATGTACATAAATATTTTTGTTTTCAAGAACTTGTGATAAAGATTTGCAAATATGCAGATGATGATGCCTTTGTGCTCTGAGATTGCTGAAGAGATACCCACAGCGCACTGATGCATATCTTTGCAAATCTAGTGTTCATTTGCGTCTGTGCTTTTATCTTGCATTTAAGAAAAAAATCCTTTTTCTTTTCACTTTTGCAATTTCATGACACCCAAATTGAAGAAATTAGTGTTTGACAATTTTATCACAAAGTGTCATATGAAAATAATTGGAATTAAGGCCACTATGCTGTGTGGGTTCTTAAATGGGATTTGAACAAGCGACTCAGCAGAAGGAAATGTCCAAGAAATTTTGCAGAATTAGTTTTGAATGCTTAAAGATATGTCATAATTGGGGATTGAAAAATACCATGCCTGGGGTATGTAAATTATTGGCTTGGGCAGGTAAAAAATTAATCTTGGGCAACTAGATTTTAGAAAAAAAAGTCTGTCATTGCATATAATTTTTCACTTCACTTCAAATCACTGGAAGTAGTTTTATTGTTACAAAGTGCCAAGAACAGGAGAATATAATTTCTTTAATTATATTATGTCTACATCCAGAAATTGGGTCCATCTGTAGTTTTGCTTCAAATATTTATAGTTAGCAATGAGATTGGGGGGTGGGGCAAAAATGAGATCACACAGCCTCTGGTGAGGATGGGTCTGTAGTATAACTTGAGTGAGAGAAGCAAGGGCATGGAAACTCCCACCTATTAACAAACAGTGGTACTGCTGAAACAAAGGCTAATAAGTGTCTTTTTAAAACAAGCCTGCACTATGCATTCCAGTCAGTTGGGAGAAGAGCTAACATTACTGACGCTAATACTTAGTTTATCTAAACAGCAGCTTTCCGCTTCAGCTACCCCATCAATCAAGTTGTGTTAGGTAATGGGTATACAATGCCATGGGATTTTTTTTTCAGGGGGAAGGGGGTAATCCAGCAATGAGAGTAACTTCTCGTAAAAAAACGTGTTTAATTTCCAATTGGTAAAGATCCAGACTTACAAATTTTGCTAGTAGACATTGGCCACCAAGACCAAAATTGTTAGTGGCCATAAAAAAAACTGTGGCCAAATATGAAGAAGAAAAAATCAAATTCTATATTTCATATTGAATTATTTTTATAAAATTGCTTAGTATGGTATAAGTATGTTTTATTTTGCATATTTCAGTTATAGTATTCTTAAAAGTTGAAACTGAAGTAATAAAACAATGCAGGAGAGTGGGAACATCGCGCGGGGAGTGCGCTTACGGGAGAAATCTTTGCACCATCCGCCTTCCGGTTTCGGAAAATTTTCCCACTATTTTCAAGCTGAAATACAAATATTTATGCAGTTAAATACACTGCTGGACAATTGCTAAGGACGGATCATAAACTGCTATATAGCGCATAAAAAAAGTATGTGTGGTTGGATGCCAAGTGAAATAAAATCATGTCAGAATGCCAGGACATTACAAGAAAGACAATTTATTGTGCTCTGAAATCCAGAAGGCTTTGGAACGTGTTCAAGGGACAAACAGGCCATTTTGTGCAGAATACGTAAACGTGAAGAAAATGCAATTACCGTTCGCAGGCGTTCCGGCGTAAGATGTCAATACGGGATATGGCCACCATGGAGGGCGATGCAAGATTCCGCACGTCATGTCATGCTTTGCACAACATTATCAAGCAGCTGTTGGGGTAATTTATCCCATTCCTCTGTCAGTGCACGGATGAGGGTGTCCTTGTTTATTGGAGGGCATTGGCGACCAGCAAGACTCCTCCCCAAAGCATCCCACGCATTTTCAATGGGATTCAGATCTGGAGAACGTGCTGGCCATATAAAGCGTTGAATATCCTCGCTCTCAAGACACTCCTGGACAGCGACTGTTCGATGACATGTTGCGTTGTCGTCCATGAAAATGAATCTATCACCGACAGCACCACGGAACATGCGAACATGAGGTAGCAGAACATCATTAATGTATCGTTGGTCAGTCCCAGTCGGAAGCACATAGAGGGACGTACGGCCATTGATCATGATGCCAGCCCATACCATGATACTACATGTCGAATATCGGTCCCTTTCCTGTATGTTTGCTGGACAATATGCAGTACCACTATCACGCCAGATCAGTTGTCGTCGACAATCAGACGATAGACTGTATCTACTCTATCTGAGAAGAGGACAGCAGACCAGTCGTTATCAGTCCAATTGCGATGTTGATGGCACCATTGCAAACGGGCGGTACGGTGACGTCTGGACAATTGGATGCACATAATAACAGGACGGCGGGCGTATAGTCCTCCTTCATGCAAACGTCTGGCGACAGTTTTTCGGGAGATCCGCTTGCCAGTAGCAGCCATAAACTGATTTGCTACCTCACTAGCTGTGCTGCGCCGGTGTCTTTTTGTTGATAGCACTATGTACCGATCTTCTGCAGGTGTCGTACTGCGAACACTACCTCCCCTGTGATGTTTGCTACACTCTCCATTTGTTTTAAATGATTTCCAAAGCCTTTTAACAACACTGTGGCTGACGTCGAACTCCCTGGCAATATCTGTTATTTTTCGCCCTTCTTCAATCTTGCCAATAATACGGCCACGCGTAAAATCATTTAGGTGATGTCGGGAAGACATACTGAAAATTGCAAGTTCATCAATTGATTCTTTCCCTTTCAACTTTGCATTTGAACAACAACGGTCAACATGCGTCAAATCCTTTATATCTCTTATCAGCGCTATGACGTCACGAACAAGTTCGGCAATCCAAAATTTGCATTCGCACAACACGTCTTACTGTATCCCGCACTTATGCTAATTTCCACATTTTCCTGCCTTCCATTTTATGGTTTCTATTGTCATCCGTCCTTAGCAATTGTCCGGCAGTGTATTACTTAACAATAATACTGGGCAGAGGCAACATCGCGAGAAAAAAGGAATTACGTTTGCGGGGGGAAAAAAAAATCTGAACTCCGTCGACCTCCCGTTTTCAAAATTTTCGTAAAGATGGAATTTCATCCTCCGACGAACATCCCGTCTCCCCCCCCCTCCCAATTGTGTTCCCTGGTTCATTGATCTCACAAATGACCAAAATAATAATGAAAAAGGCGGAGTTCCTCGATTTCGCGGAAGAATCTGATGTCTGAGATTGCGGGGAAATTTTTGCGGCGTCTAACCTCCGTTTTCGCACGTTGTTGCCTAGTTTCAAGCTGAAATACTTTTATGCAATAAAATCATATTTAACAATAAAACTTTACACTAAGGCAACATCGGGTGAAAAAAATTACGATTACTTTAACTCCATTCAACCTACTGTTTAAGAAAGCCTTGAGACACGAAATACCGTCTCCAAACAAAACTCCCACACCCACCCACCCACCCACCCGCAAATTGTCTTCAGTTTTACGCTGATCCTGAGAGCGACCTAAATGATGACAAAAAAAAAAAAAAAAACTAGAAATTCCGCAAGTCCACTTAGGAATCTCGTGCATATCATAAAACAATAATATATTTAAAAAAAAATGAAAATTCGTAGAATCCGTAGTTTTGACAGCGATGTCCGTAGTCAGCCAACTAAATCCGTAGAAACTATGGACATTCCGCAGCAGTTCGCAGGTATGGAAATATTATTACAGTACAACCTCGAAGATCCAGACTATACCAATTCCGAATTTTAGAATTTTCCTATGGAATATGCAGGCTTTCAACGAGCATTCACTAAAAATAATAAAAAGAAAATGCATAACTTGTAAAGTTTTCATCGGATTGTGACGAAATTTCACATGGGAGTTTATTTTGATGTGTCTTGGTTACTGTTAAATTTGCATTCAGTTATTTAAAAAATTGGAGAATTTTTTTAATAAAAATTTCTCCCAGTTGGACTTTTCTGACGCAGACGTTGAGCTGTCCACCACCAGCTTTCATCCACACCGCAACCTCGTTCCCCTACGATGAACCAGCAGCCTTGGCGCATTCTTCGTGATCAAAAACAGACGCCCTCACCTTTTTTATAAACTTTTTTTTTTCTTTTCTGCTGTTCAAGCAGAATGAAACAGGTGATGGCCGACTTCCGTACAACTCAAATTTTGTGCCATTTCGTGCGGTTTCCGTACATTTGGAGTAAAATTTTTCAAAAACCTTCGAGTTCCGTACAAGTTAAAAAAAAAAAACCTGTACAATACAAGTTAAATAAAATAAACGTTTTCCCCGTACAAGTCGCCAGAATTGGCGATTTAATCAAACATTTTTAGTCACCACGGCGATGAAGTTTATCGCCAGTGGCGACCTGGCGACCGTGAGTCTGGATCTTTACCAATTGGTCTGCGGTAGTTTCAAATAAGTCTTCCACATTGCTGATTGATGTAATTTCAGAATGCTGAATCTACGTCTGATATATAATTAAAGTTTAATGTTTGTTTGTCCTCTATGCAAATCTGCTGTTTTCAAAGAACACCAAATTTGGTTTACTATCTCATGGTACTTTAACTTTGACCATAGGTGGTTTTATTTTGCCCAGGGTCAAAGGGCTCCCATGCAAAATTTTCATAAAAAGTTTCATTTTTTACTCTTATTTTGAATTCAAATTAAACACTTTGTGTGGTGTAATAAGAGCAAGAATTTTTTTTTTTCTTCCTCTCTTCTGTGATTTCTGGTGAAGAACTGCAACAAAATTCAGCATCAGAAGTGATGGTAAGTATTTCCATTCTTCCTTTCTTTTTTGTTTCATAAAGGTAAATTAAAAAAAAAAATTATCTTATTTTTCACATTTGCGGCTGTCCTGGCTCAGTAACCTAAATGTGTTATAATAAATTCACTGGAAAATTACAGGAATATCTTTTTCATTCATAAATTTTCACCTACTGAACTTGGTGATTCCATGAATAGTAATATTTACCTGGAAAATGCCAGGTACCCCTGCTTTTTATATGTATATAAAAAAGAAAAATCAAATGGAAAACCTAAAAACACAGTGTGCCTAAAGACTCTACAGAGAATAAAATTCAAATTCAATGAAGAAATGAAATACGGTATTAGGTACGGTTCATGCCGTAAAAAAATTGTTTTCATTTGATTTGTACAAAATTCATATAGTGAATTATCACCAAATTCTCCCAAGCAATGCCAGGCAATTCAGCTAGTCTATATACACTATCTACCAACAAGTAATTGGACACCTGTGATAGCAAAGGAAAATGAAGTTTATTCACTTTCAATAGTTAGTGGAGCCTCCAAGAGCGTTGATTACAGCTTCGACCCTCCAGGGCATACTCTCAACCAGGCGTTGTACGACGGCTAGTGGTATTTTCTTCCACTCGGCTTAGAGAAGACAGGTCAGTTCCTTCACCGATTTTGGACGGTGGGGGCACCCCTTAAGTCGACACTCCAACTCGTCCCAGAGGTGCTCGATAGGGTTAAGGTCCGGCTCTGCGCAGGCCAGTTCATTCGATTAACCCCATTGTCACCATACCAAGCCATGGTGGAACTTGCAACGTGACAGGTGGCATTGTGATCCTGAAAGTAACATGGGTCCACCCCTCAAAACTGCCACAACGTAGGAAGCGCATGGTCATCCAAAATGGTGCAGTAAGTCTCGATGTTGAGTCTACCAGGAATTGCGACCAGGGTCCCGTGCCATACTAGGAGGAACCTCCCCCCCCCTATAGCATAATTCTACCGCCGCCAAACTTCTCAGTTGGCACAATACATTCCGGCAGGAGGCGTTCTCCAAGCAGATGCCAAACCCAGACCCTGCCATTCGAACGGTAGAGGGTGAACCTTGATTCGTCACTCCAGAGGACCTGTTTCCACTGTTCAACGGTCCACTGTCAGCGTTTTTTGCACCACGTAAGCCGAGCAGCGCTATTGGACTTGGTGATCAAAGGCTTGTGGGCGGCAGCACGTCCATGATAACCGAGCAGATGGGCTTCCTTATGGATGGTATTCATCGAAAGAACACTCCCAGATGCCTGTTGAAACTCCTCGCGGATGTGGCCCGTCGACTTGGTGCGGTTCTTCCGAATTTCTCTGGCCAGCACTCGTCGGTCTCTTAACTCCCAGTTTTGTGGGTCTGCCGGGTCGGGGCACATTCCGACAGTCACCTCTCATCTTCCACTTTCCAATCACGTAAGCCACTGTCGATTTTGGGTACTTCAACTTGCTGGATATGTCACGTATGGATCTGCCATTTCTGTGGTACCCGACGAGAGATATATATATATATATACACTGCCGGACAATTGCTAAGGGCGGATGACAATAGCAGCGATAGCAACCATAAAATGGAAGGCAGGAAAATGTGGAAATTAGCATAAGTGCGGGATACAGTAAGACGTGTTGTGCGTATGCAAATTTTGGATTGCCGGACTTGTTCGTGACGTCATAGCGCTGATAAGAGATATAAAGGATTTGACGCGTGTTGACCGTTGTTGTTCAAACGCAAAGTTGAAAGGGAAAGAATCAATTGACGAACTTGAAACTTTCAGTATGTCTTCCCGACATCACCTAAATGATTTTGCGCGTGGCCGTATTATTGGCAAGATTGAAGAAGGGCGAAAAATAACAGATGTTGCCAGGGAGTTCGACGTCAGCCACAGTGTTGTTTCAAGGCTTTGGAAATCATTTCAAACAAATGGAGAGTGTAGCAAACGTCACGGGGGAGGTCGTGTTCGCAGTACGACACCTTCAGAAGATCGGTACATAGTGCTATAAAAAAAAGACACCGGCGCAGCACAGCTAGTGAGGTAGGAAATCAGTTTATGGCTGCTACTGGCAAGCGGATCTCCCGAAAAACTGTCTCCAGACGTTTGCATGAAGGAGGACTATACGCCCGCCGTCCTGTTGTGTGCATCCCATTGTCCAGACGTCACCGTACCGCCCGTTTGCAATGGTGCCATCAACATCGCAATTGGACTGATAACGACTGGTCTGCTGTCCTCTTCTCAGATGAGAGTAGATACAGTCTATCGTCTGATTGTCGACGGCAACTGATCTGGCGTGATAGTGGTACTGCATATTGTCCAGCAAACATACAGGAAAGGGACCGATATCCGACATGTAGTGTCATGGTATGGGCTGGCATCATGATCAATGGCTGTACGTCCCTCTATGTGCTTCCAACTGGGACTATGACTGGCCAACGATACATTAATGATGTTCTGCTACCTCATGTTCGCATGTTCCGTGGTGCTGTCGGTGATAGATTCATTTTCATGGATGACAACGCAACATGTCATCGAACAGTCGCTGTCCAGGAGTGTCTTGAGAGCAAGGATATTCAACGCCTTGTATGGCCAGCACGTTCTCCAGATCTGAATCCCATTGAAAATGTGTGGGATGCTTTGGGGAGGAGTCTTGCTGGTCGCCAATGCCCTCCAATAAACAAGGACACCCTCATCCGTGCACTGACAGAGGAATGGGATAAATTACCCCAACAGCTGCTTGATAATGTTGTGCAAAGCATGACACGACATGCGGAATCTTGCATCGCCCTCCATGGTGGCCATATCCCGTACTGACATCTTACGCCGAAACGCCTGCGGACAGTAATTGCATTTTTTTCACGTTTGCGTATTCTGCACAAAATGGCCTGTTTGTCCCTTGAACACGTTCCAAAGCCTTCTGGATTTCAGAGCACAATAAATTGTCTTTCTTGTAATGCCCTGGCATTCTGACATTATTTTATTTCACTTGGCATCCAACCACATTTACTTTTTTATGCGCTATATAGCCGTTTATGATCCGTCCTTAGCAATTGTCTAGCAGTGTATATATAAGTGAAAGTTTGTATGTTTATTCGCTATACAAATCTACAGTTTTCAACTTAGAACCACCAGATTTGGTATACTTTCTCATTGTACTCTAACTTAGACCGTAAAATGGTTTTAAAAGGGATCGGAGCCGGAGGGGAGGGGGCAAAGAGGTCCCCCATACAAAATTTTTATTTTAGTTAAAATTTCTACAGTTTTCAATTTAGAACCACCAAATTTGGTGTACTATCTGTGACTTAGACCGTAGACAGTTTTTGAAAGGGGCCTGAGCCGTAGGTCAAGAGGGGCCCCCCATACAAGATTTTCATTATATTAGTTAAAATTTCTACAGTTTTCAATTTAGAACCACCAAATTTGGTATACTATCTCATGGCACTCTTAGAGCGTAGACGGTTTGGGGAAGGGGTCGGAGCCCGGTGGTCAAAAGGACCCCTATACAAAATTTTCATAAAAAGTTCTACAATTTACAACCACCAAATTTAGTACATTATCTCCTGATACTCTAACTTAGGCTGTACACGGTTTTTGGTTAAAGGGGTCTGAGCCAGGGGAGGTCAAGGGGCCCCCATACAAAGTTTTCAAGAAAATTTCTTGCCGTTTTCAATTTAGAATTACCAAATTCGGTATACTATTTCATGGTAGTCTACCTTAAACCGTAGACGGTTTTTAGACTGGGTTGGAACCCTGGGTCAAAAGTTTCCGCACAAAATTTTTGTAAAATCTACAGTTTTCATTTTAGAACCACCAAATTTGGTGTACTATGTCATGGTACTTTGGCCGTAGACGGTTTTCGAAAGGGGTGGGAGCCCGGGGTTCAGGGGACCCCATACAAAATTTTCAATTTTATAGTTTTACTTTAGCTTTCACCACCAACAGGCTGCACCATCAGGCAGTAATATAATGTTATGTAAATAGAGTGTTCCAGATATTCAAAATGATAAACAAAAGGATGATCAATGTCAAGCCGCATGCACGCAACATGACGTACAGAAGTACATTGCATTTCAATGACGTGAGATTCTCAGAAGCGCAAGCTAAATGTACGGCAGTTCTATAGATGTCTCCTCGAAGGTAAGCATTTATGTTCCTTTTTTGTTTCGTTAAAATAAATTAACTAAATCGAAATTTGTTTTCTTTATATTTAATTTTTTTTCATGTGTTGGGGGGGGCAGAATATTACTGCATCGTAACATTCTGCGTCATATCAAAATAAAGGTATCTTGATTTTATGTATACTAAAATTTTCTTCACTGTAGTGCAATATTTAAATTTAGGATACATTTATAAGGGACGGGTATCCCTTGGTGGAGGACGGGTGGTTTTCTTAAGACGCCGTCCTCGAGGACGAGTAGAAATTTTTAGATTTCCACAGCCCTGAGTTTTACTATTGTAAAAGACGTAATAGAAATATTCGCAATATCACATAATTCACTTAGAAACCTGGAATAGGATCAATTTAAATTTGTTTGCCTTAAAATGTATGGAATGGTCATATTTTTCATCTTAACATCTGCAGCAGCCACTTCCCACCCCAGTGGTGCAGCTTGGTCTAAGCGCTGGCTTCTGACCATTTGGTAAAAGTGTCTAATTCATAATTAGTGTAAACAAAAGTACGTTTTAAAGGGTTTACTTGTGAAATTGTTATTGAAACTTGAAATATCGTAGTGCAGATCTGGTCAGTGGATGATGACTAATAAACTGTTTAGAATATTTAAATTTAGGATACAATAAGTCAAAGCTTAATTTGTCATTTTGGTAGCCAAGTGGTATGAAGCATTGGCTTGTAATCAAATGCCCAAAATGCGCCTGGTTTCGAATCCCGAGTGTAGCTTGGATGATGTGCTTGTCCTACTGCACTGTCTCTTTCCCTTTCCTGAAACCAATTGTCTTAAATTTAGGACATGCATCTGCTTATAGCACATTGAGCTGGTTAACCCCCAAACAAAAAACTTAGTCCACATTATTATATCCTAAGAAATTATCTCCATGATTCATGTAGAGTTTTTCAAGGAGAGGAGGGGGAAGTGCTAGTAGTTAAGTACTGTGAGAGAGTTACGTACTACTTCATAATATTGGTGTGAAATTTACAATGTAATACTAAATATAATTTATCTGAAATCACAAAATATTGTGCCAATAAAATAATTCATATCATTTGCCATCATGTAACAGTTGAACTTTTATTTGTTAGAATTCCATAGCCATAATTGCATAATGATGTTCCTATTTTATTTTTATGTCCCCGACATATGTAGAAAGGAAATTATTTATAATAGCTTAATCCCTGTCTATGTACATAAATATTTTTGTTTTCAAGAACTTGTGATAAAGATTTGCAAATATGCAGATGATGATGCCTTTGTGCTCTGAGATTGCTGAAGAGATACCCACAGCGCACTGATGCATATCTTTGCAAATCTAGTGTTCATTTGCGTCTGTGCTTTTATCTTGCATTAAAAAAAAAAAATCCTTTTTCTTTTCACTTTTGCAATTTCATGACACCCAAATTGAAGAAATTAGTGTTTGACAATTTTATCACAAAGTGTCTTATGAAAATAATTGGAATTAAGGCCACTATGCTGTGTGTGTTCTTAAATGGGATTTGAACAAGTGACTCAGCAGAAAGAAATGTCCAAGAAATTTTGCAGAATTAATTTTGAATGCATAAAGATATGTCATAATTGGGGATTGAAAAATACCATGCCTGGGGTATGTAAATTATTGACTTATTAGGCAGGTAAAAAATTAATCTTGGGCAACCAGATTTTAGAAAAAAGTCTGTCATCGCATATAATTTTTCATTTCACTTCAAATCACTGGAATTAGTTTTATTGTTACAGAATGCCAAGAACAGGAGAATATAATTTCTTTAATTATATTATGTCTTCATCCAGAAATTGGGTCCATCTGTAGTTTCTCTACAAATATTTACAGTTAGCAATGAGATGGGAGGTGGGGTAGCAAAAATGAGATCACACAGCCTCTGGTGAGGATGGGTCTGTAGTATAACTTGAGTGAGTGAAGCAAGAAGCAAGGGCATGGAAGCTCCCACCTGTGAACAAACAGTGGTACTGCTGAAACAAAGGCTAATAAGTGTCTTTTTAAAACAAGCCTGCACTATGCATTCCAGTCAGCTAGGAGAAGAGCTAACATTACTGACGCTAATACTTAGTTTATCTGAACAGCAGCTTGCCGCTTCAGCTACCATTAATCAAGTTGTGTTAGGTAATGGGTATACAATGCCATGGGGGGGGGGGGTAATCCTGCAATGAGAGTAACTTCTAGTAAGCAAACATGTTTACTTTCCAGTTGGTCTGCAATAGTTTCAAATAAATCTTGTGCATTGCTGATTGATGTAATTTCAGAATGCGGAATCTACGTCTAATATAAGTTTGATGTTTGTTTGTCCTCTATGCAAATCTGCAGTCTTCAAAGAACATCAAATTTGGTATACTATCTCATGGTACTTTAACTTTGACCATAGGTGGTTTTATTTAGCCCAGGGTCAAGGGGCTCCCATGCAAACTTTCATAAAAAGTTTCATTTTTTACTCTTATTTTGAATTCGAATGTAATAAGTGCAAGAATAGATTTTTTTTTATTTTTTTTTGTGACTTTTGAAGAACTGCAGCACAATTAAGCATCAAAAGTGAAGGTAAGTATTTCCATTCTTCTTCCTTTCTTTTTTGTTTCACAAAAGTAAATAAAAAAAAATTCTGCTTCTTATTTTTCACATTTGCAGCCATCCTGACTCAATAACCTAAATGTGTTAAAATAAATTCACTGGGAAATTACAGGAATATCTTTTTTATTCATAAATTTTCACCCACTGAACTTGGCGATTCCATGAATAGTAATATTTACCTGGGAAATACCAGGTACTGCTGCTTTATATGTATATAAAAAAGAAAAATCAAATGGAAAAACTGAAAACACTGTGTGCCTAAAGACTCTACAGAGAATAAAATTCAAATTCAATGAAGAAATGAAATACGGTATTAGGTATACGGTTCATGCATACATGAGATTCTTCCGCAAATTCGCGGAATTTTGCTTTTTTGTCATCATTTGGGTTAAATCTCGAGATCGATGCAAAACCGAAGAGAAATTTGGGTGGATTAGTTGGGGGGGGGGTCGTTTTTTGATCTGGGGATGGTATTTTGTTTCTCAAAACGTTCGAAAACGGAAGTTAAACGGAGTGAAAAAAATCTTCCCGTAATCTTGATTTCTTTTTCTAGCGATGTTTCTTCTGCACAGTAGTATTATTAAATATAATTTTATTCCATAAATATTTGCATTTCAGCTTTAAAATGGAAGAAAAATTCCGAAAACGAAAGTTGGCGCGAAAGTTTCCCTGTGATATTCAGGCACGAGATTTTGCCGTGGATTCAAAGAATTGGGCCATTTCCATCGTCATTTCGACAGTTCTCAAGATCGATGCAGAACTGAATAAAAATTTGGGAGGGATTGGTAGTGGTGGGGTCGTTTTCCGTCGGTGGGCGGAATTCTGACTTTCAAAACTTTCGGAAACAGAAGTTAGATGGAGCGAAGGTTTCTCCTGTAATCGTAATCCTTTTTTCTCGCAATGTTTCTTCTACAAGGTAGTGTTAAATGTAATTTTATTCCATAAATATTTCTTTTGAATCAAAATGGAGGAAAACTTTCCTAAAACGGAAGTTGGACAGAGCGTAGAATTCGCAGGTAGTCGCAATTTTATTTCTCCACGGTTTTACATTTATCCTGTGTTGCTGCTAAACATACAGTAATGTGCTCCACCTTAATATTTACATAACAAATTTCAGTGAACAATTTTGTCTTGCTCATGGCTCGTTATATTCACACTGTTTTGCAGCACATTCTTATTTTTCGCTGTGGTTAAAAAGTTCAGCTTTTTTTTTTCCTTTGTCAGTCTCATGTATGTTCATGCCGTAAAAAATTTTATTCTTTTCATTTGATTTGTACGAAATTTATATAGTGAATTATCACCAAATTCTCCCAAGCAACGCCGGGCAATTCGGCTAGTCATATATATATATATATATATATATATATATATATATATATATATATATATTCGGATCCACGTGTTCCTCTTCTAGTGGAAGACATCATGATCAGAGTTAAATCCCTGAAATGGCAATGGGCTGGACATACTGCCAGAAGAACAGACCATCGATGGACAGCCGGAATTTTAGATTGGATTCCAAGGGACAGAAAAAGACCCAGAAGAAGACCACATGGGAGATGGGTGGATGAAATTCGAAAGTACGCGGGAGTGACATGGAGGAGACTGGCACAAGACAGACCGTTGTGGAGGAAACTTGGGGAGACCTTCGTCCAGCAGTGGATTGATAATGGTTGACAATGATGATGAGGATGATATATATATATATATCATCCTCAAGTTTCCTCCACAACGGTCTGTCTTGTGCCAGTCTCCTCCATGTCACTCCCGCGTACTTTCGAATTTCATCCACCCATCTCCCATGTGGTCTTCTTCTGGGTCTTTTTCTGTCCCTTGGAATCCAATCTAAAATTCCGGCTGTCCATCGATGGTCTGTCCTTCTGGCAGTCTGCCCAGCCCATTGCCATTTCAGGGATTTAACTCTGATCATGATGTCTTCCACTCTTGTTATTTTTCGGATCCACGAGTTCCTCTTCTTATCTCTCCTGGTTACACCAAGCATGCACCTCTCCATGCTTTTTTGAGTTGTCTGCAGCCTTTGTATGTCTCCTTTAGTTAAGGTCCACGTCTCTGCACCATATGTAAGCACTAGAAGGATGCATTGATCAAACACTTTTCTTTTAAGACATAATGACATATTGCTCTTGAAAATTATGCTGTTTCTTCCAAAAAGCTCTCCAGGCAAGTTTTGTACGACGATTAATTTCTTCATCAATGTGACCCTCACTTGATATCTGCTGTCCAAGATAAATGTACGTGTCTCTTATCTCCAGGTTTTCTCCATCAATTGATAAATCTTCATTTCGTGTAAAAGCATTAAAAATCACTTTTGTCTTCTGAAAGTTCATTTTTAATCCCACTTCTTTACTCTTGTCAGCAAGTTCCTGGATCATACTCTGCAGCTCTGATGGGGTAGTTGCAAAAATGACTGTCATCAGCAAAACGAAGGTGGGTTAGATAATCTCCATTAATCTTTATCCCTTTGTTTTCCCAGTTCAGTGATTGAAAGACATTTTCCAATGTGGCATTGAAGAGCTTCGGAGATATGGTGTCACCTTGTCTCACTCCCTTTCCAATTTTTATGTGTGTTGTATTCTCACACAGCCGAATCTTTGCACTTGCATTTTCATAGATGTTATTAATAATATTAATGTATGCATCTTCTCTACCGCAGGATTTCAGAGCCATTGTAACTGCTGATGGTTTCACCGAATCAAAGGCTTTTTCATAATCGATAAAAGCCATGCACAATGGAAGTTCATATTCCCTCGCTCTTTCAATTAGTTCTCTCAGTACGTGGATATGATCTATTGTGCTGTAGCCACTCCTGAATCCAGCTTGTTCTCTCGGTTGAGCCATGTCCAGTGTTACCTTCAAACGGTGTGAAAGAATTTTAGTGAAGATTTTATAAACCACTGATTGGAGGCTGATAGGTCTGTAGTTCCTGAGATCCTCAATGTCACCTTTTTTATGTAGCAGGATCATTATAGCGTTGTTCCAATCCTCAGGAATCTTCCCTTCATTAAGACATTGAGTGAAAATTTGGGCCAGTACTGTTTAGATTTCTCCACTTGCTTCTTGTATGATGTCTACAGTAATTCCATCTTCTCCTGCAGCTTTTCCCCACTTCATGTTCTTGATTGCATGTGCAACTTATGCTGGGAGGACTGAAAGAACTCTGGTACTGGTACCTTCCATGATGTCTGGAGTACATGCATCATCCCTTTCATATAACTTGGAGTAGAAATCTTTCACTCTTGTCAAAATTTCGCCTCTATTTCTTGTTACAGAACCATCTTCTTTTCTCAGTGCCATAATCTGTTTTCTTCCCTTACTGAGATGTCCCTTCGCTATCTTTAGGCTTTGGTTGTTTTCAATTGCTTTCCTCACTAATTCACAGTTGAATTTCCTTACGTCTTCAGTGATACTTTTTGTACTGTCTTGCATAGCTCTATGTATTCCACTTTAGAAGTCACATCTTCTTTAGTTGTCCTCATCTTCTTTTTTGCATCAACATTTTGGTTTTTCCTGATAATTTGTTCACATGCAACTTGTTCTTAGACCCAGCTAATTTTGTTGCTGTTTCCATAAGAGCTTTGGTTACCTCTATGTTAACTTCCGAAATATCCACTTCTTCCGATGTTAGGCCTTCTAAAGCAGAAAATCTGTTCTTCAGTTCCAACTTGAAGGTATTATGGTGTTTTTTAAGGTTGGTTATGTCAATACATTTTGTTTGTCTTATGAGCTTGCCACGTTCGAGTTTAGTGTTGAGGTGCATCTTACATCTCACCAATCTATGGTCACTACCTGTGTTGAACTTGTTTAGCACACTGCAGTCTTCTATGACGAATTTTTTGTTACACATAATAAAATCAATTTCACTTGTCGTCCCATTTGGATGTCTCCATGTCCATTTCCTGTGCGGCTTTTTCTTGAAAAAGGAGTTAAAGATGAAAAACCCTTCTGCCTCTGCAAACTCTACGAGAGTATTTCCAGGTGTCACGTCAATTCGTCGCGTGCGTCAATTCGTCGACTGCGAGGATTCGTCGAGCGTCAATTCGTTGCGTTTACAGATTTTGGTTACATACAAAACAAATGCAGGAAAACGTACGATTTAAAATTTTCGTGAGATCTAGTTTTCATTTCAGAACCATCAAATGTGGTATCATGAAACTCTAACTTTGACGCTAGACGGCTTTTGGAAGGGGTTCAGAGCCCCCCCCCCGCATAAAAAAATTCGTAAAATCTACAGTTTTCATTTTAGAACCACAAAATTTGGTATACTATCTCATGGTACTCTTACTTAGGCGGTAGACCATTTTTGGAACGTGTCAAGGCCCTCGGGTCAGAGCCCCCCCCCCATACGAAATTTTCTTAAAAACTACAGTTTTCAATTCAGAACCACCAAATCTGGTATACTATCTCATGGTACTCTAACTTAGACCCTAGACGATTTTTTGAAGGGGTTGCAGCCCGGGGGTAAGGCCCCCCTCATAAAAAAAATTCTCAAAATCTAGTTTTCAATTTAGAACCATCTAATTTGGTATACTATCTCATGGTACTCTAACTTAGACGCTAGACCGTTTTTAGAAGGGGTTGGAGCCGGGGGAGGGGGTAAGAGCCCCCCCCCCCCGTCATAAAAAATGAAGTAAAATCTACAGTAATCAATTTAGAACCACCAAATTTGGTATACTATCTCATGGTACTCCAACTTAGACGGTAGACCGCTTTTGGAAGGAGTCAAGGCCCGGGGGTTAGAGCCTCCCCACATACGAAATTTTCTTAAAAACTACAGTTTTCAATTCAGAACCACCAAATCTGGTATACTATCTCATGGTACTCCAACTTAGACGCTAGACGATTTTTTGAAGGCTTTGCAGCCCGGGGGGTAAGCCCCCCTCATTAAAAATTCGCAAAATCTACAGTTTTCAATTTAGAACCACCTAATTTGGTATACTATCTCATGGTGCTCTAACTTAAACGGTAGACGGTTTTTTTGGAACGGGTCAAGGCCCGGGGGTAAGTGCCTCCACATACAAAATTCTTCTTGACAAGTGGTCAGAAGCTAGCCCCTAGATCACTCCGCCGCCGTAGCGGCACACGTTGAAATGTATTTTTCATACGGCCCCAAACGCTCTTATGGACATACTAGATTGAACTGGACGCAAATAAATTATTAATATAATTTGTACTAGCAGGGATACCAGTTATTTGCCAGGTACATATTACTATTTGTGGAATCACCAAGTTCAGCAGGTGAAAGTTAATGAATGAAAAAGATATTCCTGCAATTTTCCAGTAAACTTATTTTAAATTTTTTGATTTAGTTAATTTAATTTTGCAAAACAAAAAAGAAAGAAAAAGGAATGGGAATACTTACCTTCTAGGAGACATCTATAGAACTACAGTACATCTGGCGTGTGCTTCTGTGAATCCCGCAACAAAGAAATGCAATAATGTACCTATGTGATGTCGATTGCGTTCGACTTCACATTGGCATTGATCATCTTTTTTTTACCGTTTTGAATTTTGAATATCTGGAACTCTCTATTTACATTACATTATATTTCTTCCTGATAAGCCGCTCGTTGGTAGTGAAAGCTAAACTATATTGATTTGTGTTTTTAATACACCATTAAACGCATATTTTTGCACTTTATTGTTATCTACAGGCCCTAACTTAGACTGTAGGTTGCTTAGTTGGTTGCTTGATGGTTTATGGTGCAAGGCCCTCAAAGGGCCAAAGAGCGCCTTAGAACGTAGACAGGGTATTCTTAAGAGTAAAAACGAAACTTTTTACGAAAATTTTGTATGGGGCTCCCTTGACTCGGGCCCCGACCCCTTCCAAAACCGTCTACTGTCTAAGTTAGATAACCATGAGTAGTATACCAAATTTGGTTGTTCTAAATGGAAAACTGTAGATTTTACGAAATTTTTATGAGGAGGGGGGGCTCTCAACCCCCGGGTTCCAACCCCTTCCAAAAATCGTCTAGCGTCTAAGTTAGAGTTTCATGATACTAAATTTGGTGGTTCGTACCCCCCCCCCCCGGGCCTTTACCCGTTCCAAAAACGGGCTGCCATCTAAGTTAGAGTTCCATGAGATAGTATACCAAATTTGGTGGTTTTAAATTGGAAACTGTAGATTTTGCGAAATTTTTTATGAGGGGGGGCCCTTACCCCCCGGGCTGCAACCCTTTCAAAAAATCGTCTAGCGTGTAAGTTAGAGTACCATGAGATAGTACACCAGATTAGGTTGTTCTGAATTGAAAACTAGTTTTTAAGAAAATTTTGCATGTGGGTCTGACCCCCTGGGCCTTGACCCGTTCCAAAAATGGTCTGCCGTCTAAGTTAGAGTACCATGAGATAGTATACCAAATTCGGTGGTTCTAAATTAAAAACTGTAGATTTTGCGAATTGCGAATTGTTTTTATGAGGGGGCCCTTACCCCCGGGCTTGCAACCCCTTTAAAAAAATCTTCTAGCATCTAAGTTAAAGTACCATGAGATAGTATACCAGATTTGGTGGTTCTGAATTGAAAACTGTAGTTTTTAAGAAAATTTTGTATGTGGGGGCTATGACCCCCGGGCCTTGACCCGTTCCAAAAACTGTCTACTGTCTAAGTTAGAGTACCATGAGATAGTATACCAAATTTGGTGCTTCTAAGATGAAAACTGTAGATTTTACGAAATTTTTATGAGGGGGGGCTCCGACCCCTGGGCTCCAACCCCTTCCAAAAGCCGTCTAGCGTGTAAGTTAGTTTCATGATATCAAATTTGATGGTTCTGAAATGAAAACTAGATTTTACGAAAATCTAGTTTCTGACTCCCTGGGCCTTGACCCGTTCCAAAACCGACAACCGTCTAAGTTAGAGTACCATGAGATAGGATACCTGATTTTGGTGGTTCTGAATTGAAAACTGTAGATTTTACGAATATTTTGTGTATGGGGGCTCTGACCAACCGGGCCTCTGACCCGTTCCAAAAACCGTCTACTGTCTAATATTTTCAGTGCCAAAGAAAAAGCGTAATATTCCTATCCTGTCTGAGTATCCAAACTTTATAAATTTGATCAGGGAAGAAGACGTTCGAAATCGTACGTTTTCCTGCATTCGTTTTGTATGTAACCAAATCTGTAAACGCGACGAATTGACGTAGTCGACAAATTTGTCCGCGACGAATTGATGCAGTCGACGAATTGACGCGCGCCGAATCGTCGCAGTCGACGAATTGACGTAGAACCGTATTTCAACGCTGGTTTCTGTTGCCGTGACCGAATTTACCTACTGAAGTTTCATTCTGTTGCCTTTGCCCTATTTTTGCATTGAAATCTCCCATAATTATCTTCAAGTGCTGCTTACCTTTATTATTTATATGGTGAATTTCCTCATAAAATTCTTCAATTTCTTCTTCAGGATGTGGTAGGTGCATAAGTTTGAATAATCTGAGCCTGGTATCTTCTTGAGAGTTGGATAACGAGTCATGCAGCTCTGTCAGAGGAACTTTCAACTTCTACAACTTTATCCTTGAGTTTCTTGTTTATTATAAATCCAACACCGCTAGTTCGCCCAGTATCTGTCCCACGATAGTAGAAGAGATGTCCACTTTTCAGTTCAATGAGATCTTCTCCTTTTCTCCTTACCTCACTTAGCCCGACGATGTCCCACTTGATCCTTTGTAGTTCCTCTTCCAATTCAAGAAGCCTTGAATCAGAAGATAGGGAGCGTCCGTTGTACGTAGCCAAGGTCAGCAGCAGATGGCAGGCTAGTCCGGTCCTCCGGGGATTCTTAGCACCCTCTGCCTTCATGTCGCACTGGCCGCTGCCTTGGCCAGGTACATTCCAGCTGCCAGAGACTGAGGGCCAAGATTTAAGTTGTGGAGTCATTTTGGAAGGGTTTGGCCATAACTCACCACGCTGGCCAAGCGGGTTGGTGAGTGTGGGATAGCATTTCCTCTAATCCCGATGGTATAGTTATACCACTATTGGCAGTCGTCAGAGCCCCTTTAGTGGGAACAGGAAGGAGAGGCTGTGATGTTACGTATCCCCTGACCTTACATCCCATATATATATATATATGAACAATAAAATTATTTAAAAAGATCCAACACATGGACATATAGTTACTGGAAACTTGGACATCATTGAATTTCAGACACTTCGTTAGGTAATGCTGAGAGGTGCAAATTTTAGATTGTGTAATGGAAATCTCCAGACTCAGGACCTTATGAAAGTGATTAAATCAGACCTGAACATGTTCATTGTTAAAATTTCAAGTCGATTTGAAGTCCCTATACAAGCCTTCACGGAATGGCTTGGAGAGATTACTGGAAGGGTGCATACGAAAATTGGGAATGCCAAAAACTCAAGGATACAGCAGGACAATGTAGAGACCAGATGTATTTTTAAACAAATCAAAGCTATGAAAGATAAATTTTTGATAATATTTATTGATAAGGCTAAAAATAATTTTGCAGTGTTATATAAAATTTTCTACCTCCAACTATTACAGAAAGAACTTGCAACTGAAACAACCTATTCAAGGGTTGCACATAATAATACTATAATTAGTAAAAAAATTATTGCTTTACAGAGAAGACTAAAAATTATGAACATAATGTAAAGCTACCTTTCCTATATATATAGTCCCAAAGTTCCATAAAACCCCTGTGGGGTTCAGATACATTACTTCAGCTGTTAACTGCTATGGTATGTATCATCTCATTACTAAAATATCATTTCAATCCAATGCCTCCTTCTTGCTGCATGGAATTTTATGACAATGAGTGTATTTTGCCTTAGTTTTTCTGCTCTTGAAATTATTGCACTTCTTAACACAGTTTTGTGTAAGTGCAATGTTACTCTTATTTAGCCCATCAGGCTGCTTTATCACCTCACTTATCTAATTTTGCCGTGGTAGGTAACGAGCCACAATGGACCAGATGCTTCTGCTCATTCTCGGTAGAGTAAGAGACCACAGCAGAAAGCCCTGCAGCAGCTAGTAAGTATCAGGCATATGCACACCGGCCATACATCTGATAAATTCTGCTGTGTAACCCCGGCTCCTGTTTACCTCTCTGCCATTTAAGGAAGCTATTTTACATATTTCTTTTTCATTAGGAAGTGCAAGAGCATTAAATTATTATTGCATTGAAGAAAGTTATGTGATGTGAGTAAATAATCTACTTTCCTGGTATGTCTTAATATTTTTGTTCTGTGCAGAGCTAGTGTATTTCAATAATGCTGTTTTGTGCTTTGGTAATACTTGTTTAGTTAAAGCAAACAGCAAAGTGTTTTCATTCCACACTTTTTTTGTAATACCTTATTCCATACCTTTTGTAATTGGTGTAATATTTTTGAATCTTGGTTAGTAAGTCTTTATATCATACATATAATTGCAAAACGAATCTCCCTGAAGAAATAATTCTTCATAAATATATGGAAGGCAATAGAAATGTAATTGTTAGCACAAATGTGCCATATTTTCACTGTTTCCTTGTAGCAACTCTTTCAAAAAAACTTTAAAATTACATTGCCCTTGATCGGGAATTGAACCCACATCTCCCAATTTCTGTTTGAGCATGCTATCTGTGGGTTGTGTAACGGGTAGCATGCTCAAATGGAAATTGGGCGATGTGAGTTAGATTCCTGCTGCATGGAAACTGAAAATATGGCAAATTTGTGCCAACAATTACATAAGTCTTAAAATGTTCTCACAATGTGATATCCATTCGGAATTTTTTAAATATACAGAGTGGGCATAGAAAGTCTTTCTCTCATTAAGAAATTTTTTTATTTAAACTGATAGGTAGAAACAAGTGGTTTGTGGCATGATGCATGCAAACTAATATTGTTAGTACATCTTCACATGAGCACTGTTCGTGGCCTGGAGCACCTCTAGTCAGTATTAAATTTCCTGCCATGTTTTGCTTAAGGTCTCTTTGGAGACTGGCAATAGTATGTGTTGTCTTCCTCTGCAAAGTGTCAATATCAGACACTGGTGGTGAATAGACTTTATCCTTGCCATAACCCCCCCCCCCCCCCCCCATAGGAAAAAGTCTAGGAGTGTTATGTTGGATGACCACGTCAGCCATGGTGTTGGAACGTCTCTCCCAATCCAACTGTTCGGAAATGTGGTATTGAGGAATTTTTCAATTAATCCCCTATGTAATAGGTCGCCATTCTGCTGGAGAATTACTCATGGTTAACATTTATCCAACTGAGATGCTACAAGAAGCTTCATGTTCTAGTGCACATTTGCTGGTATTGTGTGTTCACAAAAAAGAGAAACTTCCATTGAGACAAAAGTGAATGTGGTGTCCAAACATTCGCTTCTAGGCTGCCCCGTTGTTTTTCAGAGACAACATGGGTTTTTTTCCAGCCCCCATATATTCACATTGTGTCTGTTTATTTCACCAGAGGTGTGAAAAGTAACCTCATCTGAAAAATACATACTGTAGATAGTTGTAATCATGGATATGCTGTAAAATTTCAGTTGCAAAAGCAGCACAACATGGGCTATCTTCCACCTGCAAGGCTTGAACAATCTGCACTTTGTAGCATACAGAGCCTTTTTTGTGAAATTTTCTTCAGTGTAGTGCAGGGGATTGCGAGTTCAGACGAAGCTCGGCTGGTGGTTTTAGAGGGACTGCGTACAAAAGCTGTCCACACTGCAACAACATTTTTCACTAACACCCAGTCAGCCCATTTATTTTTGGTCATCAACATTTCTCATCTCCTTAAACTTTGCATACCAAGGTGTTATGCTTTTATGATCACATGGTGGACGTCCGTATGAAACCACAGAAGCATCTGAAATTATGAAACCACAGAACGCATTGCACTGTTTCCTGCACAGATACCATTTTGACTTTTTGTGCTGGCACCACCACCTAGTTGTTACTCAGCATTCACGTACAACAACAAAAAAGAAAAAAAAACTATTAGTTTACATGCATTATGCCACAAACTGTTCGTTTCTTTCATAGTTTTTTAAATAAAAAAATTAATGAGGGAAGGACTTTTTGTCCACATTGTGCACAAGCTTATTTTGATTCAATTCTTGAATAATAACCAAATCAATTTCTGTGATAGTACAATTGGCCACTCTGGTGGCCAAGTGGTCAAAGACATGGGCTTTTTTTTGCTAGTAGTCTGAGCTTGTCACATGCTTGAACCTTGTGTAAGAAATGAGTGGTGTGTTTGCTGTATGACACTGACCTTGGCATAGGCAGGAATTCTCAGTTGTGGTGTCACATTAAGCATTCCTTACAGCATTCAATAGCTCTGTTAGTGATGTGCTGCTTATCTCTGTATTACTGTCAACTTTTTTTTTAATTATTATTTTAGTGTTTTGCAGAGGATTTGTTGTTTAGAAAGGTAAGTAGTACATATAATGCAGTTGTACGCAGTGATGTAGATCTAAAAAAAGAAGTGGCTTAGCGGTAAATGGTTTACGTAAAAGTAATATGGAAAGAAGACTCAAAATTTTTCAAAAGCTTATAAAGTTTGATGTTGTTTTTATCATTTAGCATGTTTAATTAAATGTTTAATTATTTTTATCAATTTCTATTAAATTGCTTAATTTAATTTAGCAATTCAGAATGAAATGAATTTTATGTGGGAGTCACATGTGTTAATATTTTGTTATTATTTCTTTAATAAAAGTGCCTTTGGAGTGAACAGCTTCCCCAGTGGTGCAGTGGTCTAAGTGTTGTCTTATGACTATTCGTCCGCAATGGATGCAGGTTCGAATCCCAGCGAGGCATGGATGTTGTGTTTGTCTTACGGCACTGGTTCTCTCTCTTCCCCGGAAACAATGGCCCTAAATTAGGGACAGGCGACTGCTTATGGCTCATAGAGTTGCTCACAGTAGTTGTTAAACCTCCAAACAACAAAAAAGGGACATTTGTTTATTATAAGAATGTGCTCACACATAAAACACAGCCATCATTATTTTTGCCTATGATCATCTATAAAAAAAAAAATCCTTTGCACTGCTATTCTTACCATGTAACTATAAAAAGTGCCTTGGCAATGCTAAGCCACATAAGGCCCTTCTACATCACTGGTTGTGTGTATAATTGTTAATCACATATGCAGTGCTTCTAACCATTCATCCGCATAATGTATGCAATTGAAAAGTTTGTTTACTCAGAAATACAGTGTATTAGGATACCATATGGCCCATGGGTGAAGCATGCCATTCACTAAAAGCAGGGGCTGCAGAAAGTGAAGTTTGTTGACCGGGCCCGAAATTTCGAATCGTGATGCACCCTTTACCTTCCCGCTTTCTGGAACAAACAGAAGAAAAACAATACCTAAGGAGCTTCGTTGGGAATTAGGACCACCCAACCACTTGCCTAGAGGAACTTTCTAAAGCATATCACAACAATCGCACATATCCAAATAAAAAAATAATCAAAATCTTGGCTGAAGTTATTGACCTGGCCTGGGCGGTTCCACCGCCAATGAACTAAAGTATCAGATTTAGTTTACAATAATATTTTCATTCCCTGCATTTATTACATAATGAATGCATATCAAAAGGATTGATTATACTGATAACTTCAACTGTTGCATTTCTAGGCTCAAGTACAAGTTAATGGCAAATTACCCAAATCCTGTGTGCTTTTAATTTAGTTTTTAGAGAAATCACTGAATGTGTAATTACCTCTGGTAGGTGAATATATTAAAACATTTAGTGTTCTAGTGCAGAAATAGGAACTGTAGTTGTGTGCCAGAATGTAATTTTCTGACTCACATGCAAGTAGGATTCTTCAGCACATATTTTGTAGCAGTTTTGTGATATTCATGAATGTATAGTAATCAGTAACCACTGTCTTCTAGTAATGTCTTTTGTTTTTACGTGCTATTAAACATCATGTGCTGATGAATACACTCATTCCTGAGATATGCTTTGCATCATATGCTATTAACTAAAAAAAAAAAATGACCTGCATAGAAAGTAGATATAGAAGTTTAAAAACAAATGGGAAGCAAATCCCCAAAAGAAATAATTCTCTCATTTGTTTCTATGATCTGAAACACTGGAGATATTATATTGCCCTTTAACCATATGTGTATAAAAAAAATGTCGACGTTGGGGCCGGATGGAGGTTTTGCGGGACCCCAGAGCAAATTTCCATTGCTGGCACTGGGAAATAAATCTCGTATTTTAATTAAGTTGTTACGTGAAAAATATCCATGAAGAGCACGCACAATGTGAAAGCCATAAATTTGCAGGTGACACGCCGAACTCACATCCCTCTACACCGGAGCCGAATGCTTTACCAATTAAGCTTTACCGACGGAATTTATCTCTGTAACCTTTCTGTCTTGATGTGCTTCACGTCATAATGTAACTATCGCAAAGACGAAATGATTATCTCAAAGAAGTATGAGTATTTGCTTTAAGCTTAAGAAAAAGACCATAACCTGAATTGAAAGTTCCGAAAAAGAGAGTGAGTGTAAAAACTGCCAAAATCTTTTCTTTCCGAGGAGATAGAGGGTTGAGGTTGTGTTATCTCTATTCTAAAAAGAAGTAACTGCTGCTGCTGCCACTGCTTTAGAAATTTTTCAACACTCTTGTTTTCCTACCTCGCAGTGCAAAACATATTGAACACAAAAATATGAAATTTACATCGTTTGTAGAGAATTGTTTGGAGAACATGCTGAAAAAAATTTTCACGATTCTGGCAATACTTCAAGAGCAAAGAAAGGTGACTTGATCACGCTAGTTACGTTAACTAAAACTTTTACAAAAAGTTCGTAAGTTGGAAGCTTTCGACCTTATCTTAGGTCTTCATCACGCCAATGGAGGACTAAGATTGTTGCCAGATTCTACATTTGAATTTTTCCTATTTTTGTTGCCAAAACTTAGAATTGATCTCCAGATCAACGGAATGTAGAGAGGAGATTCGGAGTTGCAAGTCATTGAGTTGAAAATAATTTCTATGCTTTCACGGTAACGGAGGGCAACGATTGTCAAACGAAGCAATTCGTTTTGCTTCGTTCCAGTGGGGAACTGCGGATGTGTCTTCCATTGTCAAAATAGACAAGGCAGTGTTGGGATTGCCTTTCAAACATCTTTTCTATGTTCTAAAATTCTATGGCTAATGCTCCTGTATGTGCTTCCAATGTATAAGTTATCCCCAGTAGAAGAAGAGATAGGAATGCAGTAAACTCCTGGGAGGTTCAGGCTTTCAACTTTGTCCCTATCCCTTTGTAGAAGTTTCAAGATGTTTGGGGTAGATTTAATGGCAAGATGGTAACCAAAACTTCTAAAAAGAATCTGTAACTTATAAGCATAGGAAGGATGGTAAGGAACAGAACCACAGAATTTCAGGTCTTCTTTCTTGTGAGGAAGGAGGCATTCTGATTTTCGAATGGTTTTCATATTTCTTTATGAGGGAGTTGACTGTAACAGCAGGGAAACCATGAGAGAGGGCTATTGCAGAAATTTTGGAGAGTTCTTCTTGAAGAGAGAGTTGGCTGTTGCAAATGATATGAGCCCTGTGGATGTAGGACTTCAATGCTGCAAGCTGTGCCAATCAAGTACTCTTCTTCTTGTTTAAAAGAATTCAGGTCATTTATTCAAGAAAATGACCTAGCCGTATGCAAAGCAGATAAAGTTGGTTGCCCAGTCATCATTGGTAAAGAAACTCTAAACCAAAAAGTGCTTTCTTTTCTTACATCTGCTAACTGCATCCCTTTACAGTCAGACACCACCAACTCACTCAAAAACTCAGTTGACAGATTAGCTAAGAAAGAAACTCTTCAATCCTTCCTTGGTGATATATCACCCCCTCCTTACTTTAGAACTCCCAGGCTCTTCCTGCAAGTGAAACTGCATAAAGCTGGTAACCCCATCAGACCTTTAGTGGAATATTCTTTTTCTCCAGCAGTAAACCTTGAAAAGAGATTGGTCCTCAAATGCAAATCCCTGGCAGCCAACCATCCTCATACAGTTGTCTCTACTTCAAACTTCATCCACAACCTTCCTAATTCCTTTCCTCCTTGTGATAATCTGTATACTCTTGATGTAGAATCTTTGTTTCCCTCTGTACCATATTTTGATTCCTACATGCTCCTCATGAAGAAATTGATTCTTCATTTTAAACCCCCGGTCCTCTTATCAAAGATCTTTATGATTGTTTCCACACTATTCATCAACATAGTTGTTTTGTTTTCAACAAAATTGTGTATAGGCAACAATCTGGTCTCCCCATGGGCTCACCTCTTTCCCCTCTGCTTGCTGAAATCTACATGCAACATATTGAAGTTTCCATAATTCCTCTACACCTTTTCAACCTTCCCTATGGTTAAGATATGTAGACGACATTTTCATTAGCTGGCCACATTCCGAGTCTGAGCTACAGATACTGATCAACTCCATTACAGAAAAAATTTCCTTCCATTAAGCTCACTATATCTAAGGAAGTAAATCACAAAATTGATTTCCTGGATGTATCTATCTGCAGAAACGCTGATCTCTCCATTACTCGTTCCGTCTATCGAAAACCTTCTGCAGCCACTAACATCATTCCCTACAAATCTTGCACCCTGCATCTCTACTAGCTTGCAGCATTGAAGTCCTACATCCACAGGGCTCATATCATTTGCAACAGCCAACTCTCTCTTCAAGAAGAACTCTCCAAAATTTCTGCAATAGCCTCTCTCATGGTTTCCCTGCTGTTACAGTCAACTCCCCTCATAAAGAAATATGAAAACCATTCGAAAATCGAATGCCTCCTTCCTCACAAGAAAGAAGACCTGAAATTCTGTGGTTCTGTTCCTTACCATCCTTCCTATGCTTATAAGTTACAGATTCTTTTTAGAAGTTTTGGTTACCATCTTGCCATTAAATCTACCCCAAACATCTTGAAACTTCTACAAAGGGATAGGGACAAAGTTGAAAGCCTGAACCTCCCAGGAGTTTACTGCATTCCTATCTCTTCTTCTACTGGGGATAACTTATACATTGGAAGCACATACAGGAGCATTAGCCATAGAATTTTAGAACATAGAAAAGATGTTTCGAAAGGCAATCCCAACACTGCCTTGTCTATTTTGACAATGGAAGACACATCCGCAGTTCCCCACTGGAACGAAGCAAAACGAATTGCTTCGTTTGACAATCGTTTTTGCCCTCCGTTACCGTGAAAGCATAGAAATTATTTTCAACTCAATGACTTGCAACTCCGAATCTCCTCTCTACATTCCGTTGATCTGGAGATCAATTCTAAGTTTTGGCAACAAAAATAGGAAAAATTCAAATGTAGAATCTGGCAACAATCTTAGTCCTCCATTGGCGTGATGAAGACCTAAGATAAGGTCGAAAGCTTCCAACTTACGAACTTTTGTAAAAGTTTTAGTTAACGTAACTAGCGTGATCAAGTCACCTTTCTTTGTTAATATTGTTACGTGTTTTGCCCATAATCGTCATACTTCAAGAGCTATTGTATTTCAAACTTAAGGTAAGCAAAAAGTGCTATCAGGTCGCCTTCTGGACACACTTACAGCAACAGACCCACGAAACTTTGTAGGCATGTAGTGACATGATGACCAAATTTTTTGCACCTCGTCGCCCTTTTTTGAACTTCGATTTATTTTACGAGAAATTAAATTTTTAAATTTCACAAAATTCTCTATTTTGCGATGGGGTCCATTTAAAAAAGTGGATATATGGCAAACTATAAATCATAACACATTGCAATTTTAACAGCATAAACTTACAGCTATCATCCCTTTTTTACAAACAAACAAAAATTAAGAAAAAGTCATTTTCTATTTTTAAGCATTTTTTTAAAGACTCAAAGGAAAGAAATGAACGGCTTGTCTGTCTTTACGATAACCACAGATGAAAGTTCTGGTCCCGTGGCCTGCTACCATGGTGACGCAGAAAATTTGTTATGCATATGTTTTGTTGGTAAAGCTATCTCAGTTGTTTAAGGTGGACATCAAGTAATTTTGCTTCCTATACTATCTCCAATGGAAAACTTTCTGTACACATTTTCTTCACAATTCCTGCGTTCCCAAGGATGAAAATTTGAGCATCGATTAAAATAGCTTCATTTTATAACTTGGAATACTTAATATTTTTTAAAACATAACCGTAATTATGCAATCCAACATTTGTGTGTACTAACATCATCAAAGTACAGGTCGCGCCATCTTTTTTGGTTCCAACACCACCAAAGGAAAAGTTATTGATTTTTAATATATTTATAGTTGTTTTAGAAAATATTAAGTATTATAAGTTATAATATGAAGTCATTTTAATCAATGTTCAAATTTTCATCCTTTTTTTTTTTGCGTTGGAGGTTTAACGACCACCGTGAGCAGCTCAATGGGCTATAAGCAGTCGCCCGTCCCTAATTTAGGGTCCCTGGTTCCAGGGAAGGGAGAGAACCAGTGCCGTAAGACAAACACAACATCCATGCCTCACCGCGATTCGAACCCGGACCCCTTTTGGACAAATGATCAGAGGCCATCGCTTAGACCACTGCGCCACCGGGGCGGCAAATTTTCATCCTTGGAAACTGATTGTAAAGGAAACGTGTACAAAAAATTTTCCATTGGAAGTATAGGAAGCAAAATTACTTGATGTCCACCTTAACAGTTTAGCATAATGGTTTACGGAAATGCTTTTTGGACCGCTTTTGTTTTTCTTAGTGGTAAATTTAGAAAGTGCTTTAAGTTCAAACGACAAAAGTCCGACCTTCCAAAAATTAACGACAGTAAAAAAACTCCGAAACTTCGGAATAACAAGCCTTATTTGCTTACACATACAAGAAAATTTGAAATTTATATGAATTTTCCGGTTTCTATTTCATGTGATAAACTTGGAGATTGAGCTGCAGGGCCCGATGCTACTCTGGAAACGAGCGTAGTGAGCCTAGAGGGCCCCTAGTAACTTTTAATAAAAAACTTCCTCACAAAATGACCAAAAAGCTACCTGCGTAGCAAAAAATTTTTGTATTGCAAATATTTTAGTTAAGGAATAATAATAAATTCGTATAAATAGTGTTTTTCTCCTGATACATGTTTTAGTGTTTGATTTTTAATGCAAAGTGGAGTAAATGACAAAATAGTGACTTTTATATGTGCTCATATGTTGTTGTTTTTTATTTTTAGTAATGTTTTTAAAGTCACTGAATAAATGGCCTCCATATTTAGCCCGAAACCAACTTTGATATTGTTCTTTTTATTTATGCTTTCCTACCATAGGTTGAAGAAGCGTACATGCACCAGCTTTGCCCATCCACACGATAACTTGCGTAAAAATGGTTCGATTTCGATTAAATTTTGTACCACGTGGGGACGAACCCTATTGAAAATGAGCAAAGTGGGGTCAAAGATCAGGGCATAGGAGCGGGGTGCATTCCATTGCAATCTTATTGAAAATGGGGTCAAAGGTCAGGACATAGGAGTGGGATCCGTTCCATTGCCCTTATGCGTCATAACTTGCATAAAAATGGTTCGATTGAGACAAAACTGTATCATGTTGTTCCGGAAGTATACTTTACCGGTTCTGTTGAATATCACCAAAATGGGGTCAAAGGTCAGGTCATAGGAGCGAGATTTATTCTACAGCCATTATACTCATAACTTGAGTAATGATTTCTAGTATGTTGAAAAGCGTATCATAATCAACGCATTGCATGATTTTACTAACTTGTTTCTTTAAATTTAAGTATCTGGTTTGCATGCAAATTGTTAAATATATTTAACAGGGCAACAAAATGATGAAATTTAAGTTGCTATTTCATGAATGGGTAAAATATTAAGGTAGTTACCATAATCACTTGAAATCCACAAATCTCAGTATTTGTACAGCGAAGGGCGATAACTTATTCAAAAATAAGGAGATGGGGGGGGGACATTTTTAAGGGCCTTGCACCCCAAAATTTACACACAAAAAATAACAATTGTAAAAAATGTTACCGAAAATGATTTTTTCCCCCTAAACTGCAGGACCCCTTAAAAGGTGCAGGGCCCAGGGAGACCGCCCCAGTTGTCTCCCCTGGATGTGTGCTAGTCGAAACAATTTTCACTTCATCATAACGTTAACCGTGGTTCAGCCGGCCCTAGTCAACGTTATCCAAAGGGTTGTTCTGAATCATAAGCTACATCTCCTTAGCTTCAGTCGCTTTGGACTTAATTGTTCTGAATGGTGTAATGATAACAGTTGGGATGCAAATCAGGAGAAGCGAGTTCGATTCCTGTTCCAGGTCGAGGTAATTTAAAATTTTCTGTAGGATGACTGCATGCCAAAAGCATAAAAATGTATGTCATCCATATGCTAACTATTATATAAGTTGTATAATTGGTAGAAAACCAAAATTAAAAATTTCATTTTTAATGACATTTTAGTGCTTGTTCAATGAAATTGAAAGTTACTAGGATTCAATATTGTATATTTTTCATTCTGTTCTTCCAGTAATTCTGTATTAAACCCTACACAAGCTCAACAACATACAATAATCCAGAATGCATTGTTTAGAAATTACCATGTAGGCACTGAACAATTTGACAGAAATGTGAAATCTTACAAACTATCAATCTCACCATTGACCAACACAATATGATGTGAAGGGAGTTAGGTGTGTAGGTTTCTTTTAATCACACCCAAAAGCATATTAACTGAGTCATTCTGTTATCAGTTTAATAAGTGTGGTACACTGTAAAATTCCATATTTTTTTGTGGTAACACATGTATGTTGTATTGTTTTCACTTCAATGTAAATCTCTTGTACCTGATACTTTAGTAGTCTTTACTGCTTTTCTGTATTTTATGTCTTAACACTTTAGTATTTTTATTGTTATGTGTCCATGCACACACACATACCTTCTTTTTGTCCCATTAGGACAGTTTGGAGGACTAATCTTTTTGAAAGAACAAACACATGTACTTACACTGTGGGTGGAACACATTGAATCTGGTGGAAAGCATTTTGCTGCAGCTGTTAAAGGATGTCACCTGGTGATAAGAATGACTATTTGAGAGAAATGTTTTGTAGTGGATTTATATATAAAATTCTACTCAAAACATTTGTTTTTAGTGGTCTGAATTGTAGCAGTAAGAATATCTGAAACTCATGCTACAAATACTGTGGGTAAGCTTCCTTTCTTGCAAATATTTTTAATGATAATAGGAAGTTTTATATTTGCACAGAATAAGATGTCACCAGTTTTCAACCAGAAAAAAAAATTAATTGCCAGCTTTTTTCACTCTTTCACTCATCTCTAGAGACTGGCTGATATTCAAAATCATCAGTAACTGATATTGGCAAAATGATTTTTTCGGAAGTTTTGTTACTGTCGTATAAAATGTCAGATTGTTCTGATATCTTTAGCTGCTATAAAGAGTTTTCTTATCTTTATGTTCAATGAGGTGTATTATTCAAAGTGGAGTTGTTTTGCTTAGCACGCTTTCACTATTTATTTTTTTTAAATAAAACTTGATTTCTGCCTTAAGAGAAGTTTGTTTTGCAAATAGGGTAGCTTTGTGGACTTATAGCTATGAGTAAACATGTGTTTTCTGAATGAACAGTGTGTATATATTTTTGTATTGTTGATTGGAAAGATGCAAAAGAAAAATTACAAAAATTGAAGTGAGAAGAATGTTTAAATAGAGTAGCAATTCTCATACTTTTTGGTCTCAGGACCCCTTTACATTCTTGAATATTTTTGAGGACCCCAAAGATACGTCTGTAGATACTTAGTGTATTAGAAATGAAACTGAGGAATTTGTAAAATATTTATTTTTTGATTCATTTAAAAAACAATAACAAATCCGATACATGTTAATACACTGACGGGGGGGGGGGGGATCACAACACCACAAAAAAAATAGCTGTAGAGGAATGAAATGGCGGCAATACATTTGTATAGGTAACATATTTAATCGATTAAGGTTTCAAGATCACAGCTTATTGTAAGCGCGAGAAGAGCCATTTTAAATGTGAAATGCTAGTACATTAATAACCGGTGTAACCGCCAGAATGTTGAATGCAAGCACGCAAACGTTCATGCATTGTGTCGTACAGGTGCTGGATGTCAGTTTGTGGGATGGAGTTTCATGCCTGTTGAACTTGGTCCGTCAACACGGACAGTCAATGCTGATTGGGGGTCACGCTGGAGTTGTCGTCCAATGATGTCCCGTACATGCTCAATTGGTGAAACATCTGGTGATGTAGCAGGCCACGGCAACATGTCGACACTCTGTAGAGCATGTTGGGTTACAACAGCGGTATGCGGGCGAGCGTTATCCTGTTGGAAAACACCCCTGGAATGCTGTTCATGAATGGCAGCACAACAGGTTGAATCACCAGACCGACTTACAACTGTGCCGTCAGGGTGTGTGGGATAACCACGAGAGTGCTCCTGCTGTCATAGGGAATTGCTCCCCAGACCATAACTCCAGGTGTAGGTCCAGTGTGTCTCGGCCGCAGACAGGTTGGTTGCAGGCGCCCACCTGGCCTTCTAACCAACACACGGCCATCACTGGCACCCAGGCAGAACCAGCTTTCATCAGAAAACACAACAGATCTCTACTCCGTCCTCCAATGAGCTCTAGCTTGACACCACTGACGTCGCTAACGGCAGTGGTTTGGAAATGCAAGTGGAATGCACGCTACAGGAAGTCTGGCTCAGAGCTGTCCTTCAAGTAACCGATTTGTAACAGTTCATTGTGTCACTGTGGTGGCAACTGCAGCTCGAATTGCTGCCGCAGACGCGGTACAATGCGCCGTACACGGCGGTCTTCCCTCTCAGTAGTGCTACGTGGCCGGCCGGAACCCAGTCTTCTTGAGGCAGTACCCTCCCTTGACCACCGCTGCCAACAATCATGCACAGTGGCTACATTCCTGCCAAGTCATTCCGCAATATTGCGGAAAGAAAATCCACCTTCTTGTAGCCCTATTACACGTCGTCGTTCAAACTCCGTGAGCTGTTGATAATGGCTTCTTCTTAAAGGCATTCTTGACTAACATCAACACCCTACGTCGAATCTCAACGATAACTAACGCTCACGAACGTTACAGCGCGTATTTACAGCAAACCTGCTTTGCATGTTCCGAGGCGCTAGTAGCGCCACACGTATGCGCCGAGCGCGAAATTTGCATCGACGTCATCTTACAGATGTACTCTCACCGCCTACCAACTGTAGTTTGTCTAACACAACCCCTTCTTGGTGTTGGGATTTTTTTTTTTTTCTGTCAGTGTATAAATGACATTTTTAATGAAAAATAACTATTTTCTTAAACAAGCAAATTAGTAAGAAGAGTGGCATTGCTTTACATTTCTGTAGATCTTAATGTCTGGCTTAATAAAAGATAGCAGGGTTCTCATATCTGCTTTTGTATTCAGTCTGTTTTGATATGTTGTTTTGGTGTGTAAAATATGGCCTACACAGATGTTGTTTTAAAAGGGAGAAGTTATATATTTCAATAGCCTTTTCAAATAATTGTGGATATTCTTTTTTGACTCTACACTAAAACTAACAAATGGTAGTTCCTTAAAAGTTAGTTACAATACAGAATTAGAGACCATATCAATGAACTTTCCGTACTCCATTACATTAAAATCCACTAGTGTATCGTGCACTAGTAAGAGCGCAGTAGAAGTAATGAATTGATCTCAGAAAATGTACATATTTATGCCCTAAACCTAGTAGTATCTTAGAAAATTCCAGAAGACCCAAGAATATACAAGCACACATTCCATTTTCTGTCAGATCACTCAGCACTACTGAGTTGTACTGAATGATTGTTCTGGTACCAACAGATCAAATGATTCAAGGAAAGATATCTTACTAATGCAAAGAGTTATCTATATGAACTGAAAAAACATGTGTCCCAGCATAAATGTACAATAAAAAAATTTCAAATGAATTGTGCAAATTTGCATTCAGGTTTTTTTTTTACCTGTTATGCAGTAATTGCATAGTTTTATTATTTGAGTTTTGAAGTATAATACTTGCACACTTTCTTTATTCTGTTCTTCATGTATATTTTTTCAAATATACATGAACAGAATAAAGAAAGTATGTGAGTACTTCAAAACTCAAATTTCAAATGAAACCTTATTAGATAAACATAGAGAGAAACTTGTCCTAAAATGAACTGGAACATCAAAACTATGTAAAAAGAAAAAATACTTGGAATCATAGGTAAATATTCCATAGTTGATGATCACACACATTTATTGCTACTTCAAATATTGGTCAGTAATGGCAAACTGTAACCATTACAGTGATTGTGAACTGCAATGAGAAAAGCCTAACAGTGACTTTTTTTCTTTTGCAAATAAAAACTGTTCTAATAGAAAACCCATACAGATTTTGAAAATTAACTATTCTTTTTCAAAGTAATTTTTGTAGGAAAATAAAAACCTATTTATACTCATAGCTAATTCTAGAAATATGTTAAATCATTTGCACTTACATTTTAGGTTGTATTTGTGAACAGCAACAGTTCTGATTTCAAACCATTCAGGGTTTTGTTTTTGCAGTTACTGAACCAGTAAAGTAGCTTATGTGCATAAGAAAGCACTGTCATTTTTTTTTAGTGAAATATGTATTTTTGAAATTTTATAAAGGTCCCATGACAGTGTCACTTTCACACTAAGGGAATTAGTTAACAATAATGTGAAGTGTTGTATAGAATTTTTTGAAGATGTACTTTTTGATAAATTAAAATATTTAATTTAAATTTGAAAAACAATTTTCATCTCAAACCCATATTGTGTTGTGTATCATAGGAAATATCTTGGAAAATGCTGCAAAATGACACCTCTCCCATCATTTTAGCTTAATTAGGAGAGTCGCTACAGCAACTTGAAATTATGGCAGTGGGGTGTTTTTTGGCGATTTTTGACCACTTCACATTGTCGTATTTTCAAAATGGGGCGACGTATTTTAATAAAATTGGGTATTTTTCTTCATCTATATGTAGTCTACCTCTGTGCCAAGTTTCATCGAAATCTGAGATGGTGAGTTAAAATGCATATTAAAATTGTTGATTTGACACGGAATGAACCTTTTACATAAATAAATTATGGTGATTAATTCCATCTTGCTCATGCTGCATTATATTCACACTTGTTGTTTGCCCCAAAGATGTTCAAATTTTTCGCCTTGTTAAAAAGTTCAGCTTTTTTTTATCTCTTCAGTTTAATTTTATGAAAATTAAAGACTTACTTTATTGTTGAGCATTAAGTAATCAGAATTTATGCATATATTGGTTGATGTGTTTAACTTTGTCCTGATAATCTGTCTATTATACTACCGTGAAAGTAGTAATCGAAATATTCTCCTAATTATTGCATGATTCACTTAGAAATAGCAACTATTAAAAGTTGTTTGGCTTAAAACATGGAATGGTTATATTTTTCATCTTAGCATCTGCTGCAGCCACTTCAATATTATTAATACAAGTGTCTAACTCATAATTAGTGTTAACAAAAGTGTATTTTAAAGTGTTAGCTTGTGAAATTGTTATTGTAAATTTTGAGGCTTTGGAATATTAGTATAGATCTGGTGTGTTCAATGGTTTATGACCAATAAATTGTCACATACTGATCCTAAAATCATCCCCATGATCTTGTCTAGTTTTTTTTTTTTTAAACACCATAATATTAATGTTAACTTCACAATGTGATAACTAAAAATAATATTTCTGAGACCACAAAGTATAAGCATACCCTTAAAAAAATTCAATTCATTTGCTATCATGTATGTAGCAGTTTAGCTTTGATTTATTTGAATTCCATTTGCCCATAATTATATAATGTACATTTCTCTCTCTTTAATGAACTAGCTGTCACATATAGAAAGATAACTGTTTGTAATAGGTAAATCCTAACTATGTGCAGAAATATTTAAAAAAATGTGATGAAGATTTGCAAATGTGCACATGATGATGCCTTAGTGGTCTGAGAATGCTGAAGAGATACCCACAGCGCACTGATGCATATCTTTGCAAATCTAGTGTTCAATTGTGTCTGTATGTTTATCTCGCATTAAAGCTTCTCCCTTTTATTTTGCAGTTTCATATGGTACCTAACATTGAAGGAATTAGTGTTTGACAATTTCATCACAAGTTGTCATATGAAAAATAATTAAAAGTCCAATGCTTTTTTGCAGAAATTATTTAAAACATGCTTAGAAATAAATCATAATGCCATAGCAGTGTTTTGCATTAGTAAAAGTGATCCACTTAAAATCAGTAGCGCAATGCCTGATGTTAAAGCAAACTTGTGCCCAATGCTGTGTATTTGTGTAAAGATGCATTTACTAAACAGTATAATTAGTGGATTGTTTCTTGACAAATGCTTGGTTTTGTTTCCCCCCTTTTAGAATACCACTCAGAAAAAGCAAAGTGAAGAAAAAAAAAATTGAGATATGATCAACTGTAAAACTGTGCTCATCTATGCTTTAAAAAAAAGCAATTTTTTTGTTAGATTTTAATTTAATGAATGTTAAATGGCATTAAGCTTGTTTGAACTCAATGTTGCTTAAAAGGTCGATGAATCAGTGATGAAAACCAATGCTGTGCATATTATGGGTATGCTCAGTAAACAATGTATATCCAATTTATTTAAAAAATCTATTTCTTAAATATTTGTAATTTTGTACATATTTATTTTGCAATTAGTCTTCTGGCTCTCAAGATTACAGTAGTTGTTATCATAATTTGCTTCTTTAAGTGCAATTTTGTGCTTATAAGGAGTGTTTCAAGCTGTTTTCTCACCTCGCTTGTATTCTTATTTTACCATGGTAGGTAAGAAGCCACGATGTTGGCGCACGGGCCATATGCAGGGACCAACTTAAACAGTTTGCAGCCCTGGGCAGTAGGTGTTCAGGGATCCCTCCTCCTGTTACAAAGAGAAAGTGATTGGTTGCACCATACATTCTAATGCTGGGACTGATTACATAGTTGTTATTGGCAAATTAAGACTTTAATTTGCCAATAATATGGTGTTCTATTTATTTGTGGAAATTATAATTGTCATGTTCATGTGTTTCAACGTACACTTCAGAAATTACCATTTTAACTTTTTCAGTGGATGAACATTGCAAATCAGTTTGATGCAATTGATGCAACCAAAATAGTTGTATATTTATAACTCCCCTCGCCATTTAGGAAAGTAACTTTGCTTTTGGATTATTTCCTTTGTTGGAAGCATGAGAGCTTATAATCATTATTGGATTTGTTATTGTACTGGGATGTTATATGATGTAACTACAAATTTACTTTTACAATAGACTTTAATATTTTCGTTCTGCACTGTTTTGTGTTTTCAATCTGGACCTGGATTCAAGTCCCACATGAGGAGCGAGTGGTATGTTTGTCTTATGGCATTTGCTTTCTTCCCTGGAACCCAGTAACCCTAAACTGGACAGGCAACTGCTTTGTAAGCCTTAGAGCTCCTCACGGTGGTCATTGAACCACGAAAAAACAAAAAGTTGTAAATACCATTTTGGCATAAAAGTTTCAATGTATAAAGTCTCCAAATAAATTCGTAAAAAAAAAACCTTAAAAATACTGCTTTTGTATAAGAATTTCAATGAATAAATGTAAAAATTTAGAGCACTCATAGTTGTCGTTTTGGCATAACAATTGTTGTGAATAAACAAGTAAAATTTCATGAAAAATTCCAACTGCATACCCTGCACCATGCCACTGATGTAAACTAGACTCTCTGTCCCAGTTGCATGTGCATGCAGGCTTCTAAATGTCCAAGATGGGTTCTGGCTTGAATCCCCAGTGAGACATGGATGGTGTTTGGTTTACGTCGCTAGGAACCAGTGACTTTCTAGTGATGTAAGCTAAACATTACAACACTTACACCAGTGACCCCAAATCAGCAATGGGTGGCTACTTATAACCCATAGAGTTGCCCAGGGTAGGCTTTACCCTCTCCCTCCAAAAGAATGTTTTGACCAAAGTAAATAAATGGCTGTGTTGTGTAAAGCTGAATTCTGGAAGCTGCACATTAAACAGCTGTTTGTTTTTTAAGAATTTGGAAGTTTCTAATCAAGTGCATCAAGATGTACAGTCCCTGTAGTGATTTATATTTGGGACATATGTTTTTCCAACGGTACCACCACCACCACCTCTCCAGAACAAGTGCCTAATTTGAATTCCTGATTAAATTTTGCATTTCTGATCATATTTTTTGAAATTTTATTCACCTCATCAAGTCCATAAGCAGTCTGCTGCAAACTCACTACATTCTACTATTTTGGTTAGACATTCCTTCGGGTAGTCGGTGGCAGATTTAGTTACCAGGGCCCTGTGCACAGCATCTATTTTAGGGGCAGTGTCCTTCAAAATTGTACCATGCCTATCACTCATTTTTTTTTTTTCCTTCCTCGTACTAACGTATGAAAAAGTATTGTTATCGTAAAAAATAATCTTTGATATTTCAACAGAAACGAGGACTCCAACTACTAGGATTATCTGTAGTCACTATGGAAAACGAAAATCTAAGTGAAATAACCATTTTAATGATGTGCGTAAAGTTTGTGTTTTCAAGATTCTAACATTAATTAAACATTTTGGAAAGCGTTTCTTGGATGTTTTGAATACTGTTCCATTTCTCCCAAGTTTGTTTTTTTTAATTTGTTTTGGATGTTTTAGTGTCTGGTCATGTTCAGAGTTGTCACGATCAGAGTATCAGTAAGTGCCAAACCGAGGATAGTCTGTTCTGTACTGCTAAGGTGATGACATCTGATAATTCGTAAAAGTCCTGCATGGGGAACTTGTGCTGTATTTACCTGGCAGCGCTGGCTCTTTTCGTTCCCTAGAAAAGCATGTCCTTAATTAGGGACAGAAGACTGCATTTTGCTCTTAGATTTGCTCTAATATAATCTAAGATCTATATGTGACTGCATATAGCGTTTAGACAGCATTTCTAGTATGTATCAAGGATAAGTGCTTTTGTGGCGATTTAGAAAAATAAATCTTATAGAGAAAAATGTTATATCGTTAAGATTTAAATTGTTTGGGGATGTTCGATATTTTATACATACGTACATCGAGAACTAATATTCTTGTTACTGATTTTTTTTTTAAATTGTTTTTACAAAGCTATACAGAAAATAAAAATCCTTCCTTTTCCGACTAGAGCACAAAAGAGATCTTATATTTCTTTTGTGGAATAGGATCGAAATGGTCTTTGTGAGGCAAATATATATAAAACTTCGGATAGCCCTTGCTGCTTAGAAAATTAAATGAGAAGTTCTATATTTAAGAAAACTTGTGGGGAAAGTCAAAATAAAAATTGAGGCGTTAAGAAAAATGGCTGTTAAAATCTAATTTCTCAATACAAACTATTACAAAAAACAGCTGTATATTTTAGGTACACAGACATCTTTACAAATACGTAAATGAAAAAAACGAGCATGAAAAAATACATCATCCTACAAAATATAATATCATGAGCTCCCAGTTGAAAAGTAATTAGCTCGAGCAGATGAAAAAGGAACATCGTGCACTACAGGAGACTTATTCTCATGTGATCTGTGAATGAGCATGAAAAAATACATCATTCTACAAAATATAATATCATGAGCTTCCAGTTGAAAAGTAATTAGCTCGAGCTGATGAAAAAGGAACATCATACACTACAGGAGACTTATTCTCGTGATCTGTGAATGAGAATCAAACTTTTTATTTTTTTTTTGGATTGAGAGAAAACCTCACGCTGAAAGGGAACGAAATGAACGTGAGTCGCTCTCTATGGACATGTTTCACCTCATCATTACACAGCTTTAAATGTTTTTTTAAAATAAATTTCCACAAACAACCGCCACAGGGTGACAGCTATACATGAGTTTCATCAAAAGAGATGGAGAGCGTGTGATGTTTTCCTCCAGTACCACCAGTCCGCACCACCCTGCGGCACAAAAGAAACTTAACCCAACAACCGATAGATGGTGACACCAAGGTACGCTGCTGGTGGACAGCACCAACTATATAAGTAATAAATCTGCAGCCCCAGCCACTTGATGACTACTCACGTGTCTGTAAACATGATGGAGAAATTTCTTTTGCAGAAATATCGCTCACGGCGAAAAATATTTTTTGCTTTTTACTACCAAAATTATACCAAGTGAACTTGTTTGGATCGTAAACGCATGGCGTATGTTACCACTTTTTCTACGAATCTAATGTGAAACATTCCTTTTCTCATCGTATTTTGTCCACTGAGAAGAATGTGTCTTGTATGATTCTCCGAAAAGTGACTGTTCTAACACCGATTGGTCCAATGATTCATCCAAACCTACAATTAGTCCAATGGTGCGATTCGCCCAGTGATATGACTGGTGAAGTGGCGATTGGTCCAATGGCACGATTAACCCAATTCCATCCGATCTGGCCAAAATCCTTCGGGTATCACGTTTAAAAAAAGGGCCGTTGATAGGAAGACACTGCTGATGAATTTGCATGGGATTAATCGTACCATTGGACCAAACGGAAATGGACAAATCAACCCTGGACCAAACTTGATTTAACACATTGTCCGGAACCGGCAGGGAATATGACGCAAGTTTCTTTCCCCAATCTCTCTCACTCCCCCCCCCCCCCCATACAGAAAGTTCTTTTGTCACATGGGGTAACAGCGAACAAGTTTTCAGCCTTATCGCTGCTTGAAATCCTTCTTATACCATGCTATTGACAATGGTAAAATTTCCGGCTAATATACTCGTTATGTAGAACTTGGGTTCTCCTCTAGTAGAGTGCATGTATAAAACCTTTTCTTTATTCTGAGTAGCTAATGTGAATAATAACCAGTAATTTGTGCTGAACGTGTAAATTTACGAAACTTTAACGAAGAGTACTGGAAACATAAAAAAGTGAAATGCGTTTGTAGCGCACAACAAAATTCGATGATTGGCGTAGATAAGCCGAATACTATACCCCAATAATAAACTCAGAATAATAACCCTATCTACTCAAAAACTCGTTCAGGAGGATGATCTTCTGTGTCGGCAAAAGGTCTGTGGCATCTTTATGTACTATGCTTAAGAGAAATATTGACAAGCTGGTCCTTCCGTTGAGGCAAGTGCTTTTGCCAGGAGCCATCATACTTGATCGAGCCACAATGCAGCTTTAGTGACATCATAGCAGGAGTCCGACGTTTCGCTTCGATGGATCTTGCTTTCGTTCAGAGAAGGCGATGTGTTGTGTTTAACGTGGTGTTCTGCATTTGTTTAAATCATGTAGGTTCATTTGCAAAAAACTTAGCGAATTACTTTCTGTGCGATGAAAGTTGATATTGCAATATGAATCAAATGTGCTAATATTTAGCTCACGAATTACTTAAAAAGTTGTTGTGAAAAGTGAACGAAATGCTAATGTTTAGATGAAAGTGACAAATTATTTGAGTTTTTACTTAGAATACTAACAGACAGGAACTTTGAAATTTTCTGCACAAAATAAATTAAATGTGCTGTTGTTTTATTAGCAAATTACTTAAAAGTACTTAAGTCGTGGCATGAAATACAAATACTTAGACGAAATTAATAATTTATTTTTTAAAGTTTTTGTACGAAGTGAAAGAACCTAATGTTTTGACGAGCGTGACAAATTACTTCGGTCTTACGCAAAAACGAAATGTAATTACTTAATTACTTTTTTTTTTTAAGTTGTAGCATAAAGTACAAGAAAAGCTAATATTTCAATGAACCTAACAATTGTCAGGGTTTTTTCACATTCAGTCAGCAGTTAATGCAACAAATAATCCTTATATGAAAAATTTGTTGGCGAAAATCTCATTGGTGAGATTTCTCCCCAAAGCAAGTTAACAGATGAAGCGGTACGGTTTTTTTTATTTTATTTTTTTTATTTATTTTTTTTATTTTTTTTTTTTTTGAGAATATTATATGCTTTGGGGGGGGGTACGATTTTTTTATACAACTAAATATGTTATGAGTGTATTTTTAAAATGTATGCAACATCTGTTAAAAATATTCAAATAAATATTACTGAAAATTATTATTAATATTCTTATTACCTGTATTCTTATCACCACATAATGGTTGACAACTTATATTTTGCAATTTATCTATGCAGGAAACAAGTTGGGAAAAGTGATTGGAATCCTGATAAGACCAATTTGTGCGCGAGAAATCTATTTTCCAAAGCACTAATAAAACTAATATACATGTCTAAAAGTAATACATAAATTGAAATCATGTAACAGTCTTCTGGGTTTCGTTACAGCGTTGTTTTTGTTGTAATGTGATTCTTGGTTTTTTAATCAAAACTCCTTGCTTTAGAGTAATCTGAAATAAGTCATGGAACTCAAATTTGACGTTGCCTCATCACCGTAGAAACTTTTGATATACTCGTGTATTGGCTTTTTCATTGCCATGGAACATTCTGGGCCTTGGCTCCTTGCCCCTTCTTCGTCTTAGTTGAGAAAACACGCTCAGTTGCTGTCATGAGGCATAAAAACAATTTCAAATACTAATAAAAAAATTGCCTTTTAAAATCGTGTTTTTTAAATATCTAAAGGTTCCAAATTTTGGGGTGTTTTAACCCCCGCCCTTCCCCCCAACAACACTGAAGTTGGGGTAGATTGTGAATTTCGCTTTTTCAGAAAACATTTGTTGAGATCCTTAAGGTTATTTTATTTTCCCATATTGTTAGTGAAATATTAAAGGGTTATCTTATTTAGAATGCCATAAAAATCATTTTCATAACATGAATTACCTCTTCACAAAACTTTTCCTGTTCCTAAAAGTTATTTTACTACCACTTATTTTTGACAAAGCATTGTAAGGGGTTGTCTTTGTTAGGGGAGTAATGTTATAAAAAAAGAAAGCATTTCTATCACAGTGATTGTTACTGCAACACAATCTCTAACCATTATGTATTTTTTTTATTGTTCACAAGGTATAGGACTTTGTAAAATGTTTTAAGTCTAAAAGTCCATTTTAGTGACTTCATCACGGCTGTTGCAATTTTCTTAGGAATTCAGTTGCTGGTACACGGCTGTTGCAATTTTCTTAGGAATTCATATAACTGGTATGACGTAAAACGGCGGTTAACATGAGGTAGGTATTTTGATATCACTAACATCCGAATTATTGAAACATAAAACAGGGTCAAATTGTATTGTCATTAATAACAGTTTTTCAGACACGTTTGAAACTTTGCTAATAGATTAGAAAAGTGAGGTGAAATGCTGGGAGATAAATCAAGTAGTGCTTTCAGAGCCTTGTTTTTAAATTTTCTTTTAAATGCAGCTAAAGGCTATCTGTGTTTCACCTGCAGTCTGTGCATATTATATCCCAGTTTATATTTATCTATAAATTTTACCAAGAAGAGCCTTATTTTATTTTGGTATGTGGGCTATTCCATGTCAAGTGATCCAATTTTTAATGAATTTTTTACCTCATGTCTTCCAATTTTCATAAAATTTTGTACACCTGTTAAATGATCAAAACTAAGTTTAAATCTTAAATTTTTATTTTTTATTTTATCCCGTTTTTGAGTTGTGAGGGTTTGAAATTTCAAAAAAATGGCAATTTTGGCCTTTCTGGACTACACAAAAACCTTAAAAGCTCAGCCCAGAATAAAGATATTTCAAAACTGAAAATACCACTCTCTCTTCAGAAATTCATAGGCTTTAATATGATATGCCACGTGATGGACATATTTTAAATTTTAAAACTAAGTTACAAAATTTAAACTTTTAAAAAGTGATTAAAAAAATGAGTAAACATTTTCAAAAAATTTGTATTGATTATACCGTATTTCTAAAAGCTTTCTGCAAAATTTCATCTTGGGATCTCAGTGGATCAGATTTTAAAAAATATTTTGTACATACATATGTTTGCCTTATTGGGCTATGTTCATTATAAATTGGTCTTATTGGAGTGAAATAAAACAAAATAAACAAGACTTCAAACCATAATATCAGTTATTTCAGGAATTTCTTTAAAAAGGTATCTGAAAAGCTATCAGGCTTTTCTTTAAAAAATAATTTCTATAGTGGAATGACAGCTTGCTGTTGCATGATAGAACCAGTTTAATCTTGTTTGAACCAGCACTAACTGGCTCTGACTTGTATGGACAAGCTGTTGCTTGTTGTACAGGGCTCATGGAGAGTTGAGACTCAGTCTTTCCTTAGCTCTGGTGTTGATCTGTTGGTGTCTTTGTGCTCCAGCTGTTTTATTGACATTTTGGTGGGAATACACAAGTTAACTAGATTTACTAAATTTTATTGTAAATCAGGTGTACTAATATATTTTCACTAGACTATGGCTGCAACAGAAAAAAATGTCTAATTTAATATATTGCTGTAATCCTTTTAATAAAATCGGTTACAAGACTATTAAAAATGTAAGGCCTGTTAAGAATTGGATGTGCGAAATGCAGCCAGAGATTAATCGTGGCATGAAGATATGTGACAGTTGCAGAAAACAGTTGCCAAAGAAGAAGAAAGACTGAGAAATAATGGAGGAGGAGGAGGATAATGAGGCCGCCCGGTGGCGCAGTGGTCTAAGGCGTTGGCCTCTGATCATTCGTCCGTAAGGGGTCCGGGTTCGAATCCCGGTCAGGCATGGATGTTGTTTGTCTTACGGCACTGGCTCTCTCCCTTCCCTGGAGCCAGTGACCCTAAATTAGGGACGGGCGACTGCTTATAGCCCATTGAGTTGCTCACGGTGGTCGTTAAACCTCCTATCAAAAAAAAAAAAAAAAAAAAAAGGATAATGAGTCAAGACAGCCAGACATTCGAGACATTAACAAAGCCTGCAGAAGAATTTATTGAAAATTTGTGTGAACAGCTGGTATTGTTAAAAACTCACTCTTTCATTACACATCAACAAGCAGCATACTACTCACCTGAAAGTGAACATTCAGGAGAATCAGGTCTTGATAACATTGGACTTTTCAGAGAACTACTCTTTTGTCCTCCAAGATGAAGCCCAGTCATTCCACTGGAACAACAACCAGGCAACAATTCATCCATTTGCTGTGTATTATAGTCAAACAGGGGAGATTTAATTCAAAAGCTTTGTTGTGATTTCCGAATGCTTAACACACAATACTATAGCTGTTCATACTTTTAAGAATAAGCTGATCTCATTCCTCAAGGAAAATGTTATTCTGTCCTTGGAAAAATCTTTTATTTTTCTGATGGATCAAGTGCACAATACAAAAATAAGAAAATTTTCTCAAACCTGTGGTACCATAAAGAAGATTTTGGTATTTATGCAGAGTGGCACTTCTATGCAACAGCCCATGGAAAAGGAGTATGCGATGGTTTGGAAGGGACAGTCAAGCGCCTTGCAGCCAAGGCAAGTTTACAAAGACCCTACACAGACCAAATTATGACACCGCTGGAACTCTTTCACTGGTACCAAGATAACATCCCTTCCATCCAGTTCTTATTTTCAACAAATGAGGATTACAGAAAGGAAGAAATGTCTCTAAAACGACGCTTTAAAAAAGTGAAAGTGATCAAGGGAACACAAGGATTTCACTGCTTTATTCCATCTACAACCAGTCCAACAGAAATTGTGACCAAGGTGTACTCCTTTAGCAATGAGAGTCGGAAGTTTGACATTGAAGGACGACCGACTATGAAAGTGAAGAAGCAATTGTGAGCTTCTTGCACCTGCCAGGCCCAGCATCATTTGTTTACCCATCTAGTCAGGATGTACTTTAAGTAGAGCGAGCACAAGTTCTAACAAGGGTTGAACCAAGGACTGCAACTGGTCGCACTTACACTTTGACAAAAAATGAAATGTCGTGTGCAACAGATGCTCTTGAAAAGCATCTGGATAAGTATAAATAATGGAAGAATACAAGTTTTCAGACCCCTTTGATGTGTAAGTTATTATTTTTTTCTAATTTTGTTTGATATCTATTTTGTTATAATGTTCATGATATGAAGTACAAACAACAACAAAATTTTAATACTTAAAGGTGTGACAATTTTTTTGATTTTCCTCACAAAATAAACCTGGATGAAGTAGTAAGAATTCTGAATAATTTCCCCAATGCCCTATTCTGTTGCGATAAAAATTAATATAAAGACATTGCAGGGAGAAGTGCCCGTTATCAATACAATTACGATTAGACTCATTAAGAACAATGTGCTATTTTTTAAAGTATGATCCCATTGAGATCCCAAGATCAAATTTTGCAGAAAGCTTTTAGAAATATGAAATAATAAATACAAATTTTTTGAAAATTTTTACTCATTTTTTTTAATTACTTTTTAAATTTTTGTAGCTTAATTACGAAATTTAAAATAAGTCCATCATGTGGCATATCATATTAAAGCCCATGAATTTCTGAAGAGAGTGGCATTTTTAGTTTTGAAATATCTCGATTCTGGGCTGAACTTTTAAAGTTTTTGTGTAGTCCAGGAAGGTCGAAATTGTAAAAAAATTTTATTTCAAACCCTCATAACTCAAAACCGAATGAGATTAAAAAAATATATATTATATCTGGGACCTTCTCTTATACTACTGTTAGAAAACTGAAAATGAAAGCAATATAAAATGGTAAGGTAAAAGTCATTGGATCACTTGACATGGAATGACCCATGTGAGCTGCTTTGTATTTTTCCAACACTTGTGTATTTGGTCTTTAAACATTGAGGGTGCAGTATATCATATTTTTCCCTGTTTTGTGAATTTAAACTTAATTTTTGGTCATGATTGTGTTAGTATTAGAGGAAGTTTGTTTAGCATAATGTCTCTAGTTTAATTCTTGTGCTTAGGAATTGCAATTCTTTAAGTTTCTCCTTGAGTGTCCAAATGTGTTGCAGTACGTAGGCTATAAATAATTGTAAGTACTTTATTTTATTGTAGGTATAAAATATGCATGGTGAAACACCTTTTTGAGGAATTTGGATGCAAATTAGCTATGAAAAGAGCCTTCCAATCCAGTTTGTTTGGCTTCGACACTGTGCTGTGCTCTTCTGTCTGTTTATTTTTGTACATAACATTAGCTGAAATTTCTAAAAGGTATAAATTCTTTTCCTGTTTCAGTTCATAGGTGGTCACAAAAAGTTATTAACGAAACAAATACACACTTCATGTATTCATTTCGTTATTTTCATAGGCTTCAAACACAATTCATGTATTCTAAATCATAAGAGAATATATATATCATCATCATCATCATTGTCAACCATTATCAATCCACTGCTGGACGAAGGTCTCCCCAAGTTTCCTCCACAACGGTCTGTCTTGTGCCAGTCTCCTCCATGTCACCCCTGCATACTTTCGAATTTCATCCACCCATCTCCCATGTGGTCTTCTTCTGGGTCTTTTCCTGTCCCTTGGAATCCAATCTAAAATTTCGGCTGTCCATCGATGATCTGTCCTTCTGGCAGTATGTCCAGCCCATTGCCATTTCAGGGATTTAACTCTGATCATGATGTCTTCCACTCTAGTCATTTTTCGGATCCACGAGTTCCTCTTTTTATCTCTCCTGGTTACACCAAGCATGCACCTCTCCATGCTTCTTTGAGTTGTCTGCAGCCTTTGTATGTCTCTTTTAGTTAAGGTCCACGTCTCTGCACCATACGTAAGCACTGGAAGGATGCATTGATCAAACACTTTTCTTTTAAGACATAATGGCATATTGCTCTTGAAAATTATGCTGTTTCTTCCAAAAGCTCTCCAGGCAAGTTTTGTACGCCGATTAATTTCTTCATCAATGTGACCCTCACTTGATATCTGCTGTCCAAGATAAACGTACGTGTCTGTTATCTCCAGCTTTTCTCCATCAATCGATAAATCTTCATTTCTTGTAAAAGCATTGAACATCACTTTTGTCTTCTGAAAGTTCATTTTTAATCCCACTTCTTTACTCTTGTCAGCAAGTTCCTGGATCATACTCTGCAGCTCTGATGGGGTAGTTGCAAAAATGACTACGTCATCAGCAAAACGAAGGTGGGTTAGATAATCTCCATTAATCTTTATCCCCTTGTTTTCCCAGCTCAGCGACTGAAAAACACCCTCCAATGTGGCATTAAAGAGCTTCGAGATATGGTGTCACCTTGTCTCACTCCCTTTCCAATTTTTACGTGTGTTGTATTTTCAAACAGCCTAATCTTTGCACTTGCATTTTCATAGATGTTATTAATAATATTAATGTATGCATCTTCAATACCGCAGGTTTTCAGAGCCATTGTAACTGCTGATGGTTTCACCGAATCAAAGGCTTTTTCATAATCGATAAAAGCCATGCACAATGGAAGTTCATATTCCCTCGCTCTTTCAATTAGTTCTCTCAGCACGTGGATATGATCTATTGTGCTGTAGCCACTCCTGAATCCAGCTTGTTCTCTCGGTTGAGCCATGTCCAGTGTTACCTTCAAGCGGTGTGAAAGAACTTTAGTGAAGATTTTATAAACTACTGATAGGAGGCTGATAGGTCTGTAGTTTCCGAGATCCTCAATGTCACCTTTCTTATGTAGCAGGATCATTGTAGCGGTGTTCCAATCCTCAGGAATCTTTCCTTCATTAAGGCATCGAGTGAAAATTTGGGCGAGTACTGTTTCGATTTCTCCACTTGCTTCTTGTATAATGTCTACAGTAATTCCATCTTCTCCTGGAGCTTTTCCTCGCTTCATGTTCTTGATTGCATGTGCAACTTCTGCTGGAAGGACTGGAGGAACTCTGGTACTGGTATCTTTCATGATGTCTGGAGTGCATATATCATCCCTTTCATATAATTTGGAGTAGAAATCTTTCACTCTTGTCAAAATTTCGCCTCTATTTCTTGTTACAGAACCATCTTCTTTTCTCAGTGCCATAATCTGTTTTCTTCCCTTACTGAGATGTCCCTTTGCTATCTTTAGGCTTTGGTTGTTTTCAATTGCTTTCCTCACTAGTTCACAGTTGAATTTCCTTACGTCTTCAGTGATACTTTTTTCTTACTGTCTTGCATAGCTCTATATATTCCACTTTGGAAGTCACATCTTCTTTAGTTGTCCTCATCTCTCTTCTTTTTTGCATCAACATTTTGGTTTTTCCTGATAATTTGTTCACATGCAACTTGTTCTTAGACCCAGCTAATTTTGTTGCTGTTTCCATAAGAGCTTTGGTTACTTTTCTGTTAACTTCAGAGATGTCCACTTCTTCCGATGTTAGGCCTTCTAAAGCAGAGAACCTGTTCTTCAGTTCTAACTTGAAGGTATTATGGTGTTTTTGAGGTTGGTTATGTCAATAGACTTTGTTTGTCTTATGAGCTTGCCACGTTCAAGTTTAGCGTTGAGGTGCATCTTACATCTCACCAATCTATGGTCACTACCTGTGTTGAACTTGTTTAGCACACTGCAGTCTTCTATGACGAATTTTTTGTTACACATAATAAAATCAATTTCATTTGTCGTCCCATTTGGATGTCTCCATGTCCATTTCCTGTGTGGCTTTTTCTTGAAGAAGGAGTTCAAGATGAAAAACCCTTCTGCCTCTGCAAACTCAACGAGAGTATTTCCACGCTGGTTTCTGTTGCCGTGACCGAATTTACCTACTGAAGTTTCATTCTGTTGCCGTTGCCCTATTTTTGCATTGAAATCTCCCATAATTATTTTCAAGTGCTGCTTACCTTTATTATTTAGATGACAAATTTCCTCATAAAATTCTTCAATTTCTTCTTCAGGATGACTTGTGGTGGGTGCATAAGTTTGAATAATCTGAGCCTGGTATCTTTTCGAGAGTTGGATAACAAGTCGTGCAGCTCTGTCAGAGGAACTTTCAACTTCTACAACTTTATCCTTCAGTTTCTTGTTTATTATAAATCCAACACCACTAGTTCTGCCAGTATCTGTCCCACGATAGTAGAAGAGATGTCCACTTTTCAGTTCGATGAGATCTTCTCCTTTTCTCCTTACCTCACTTAGCCCCACGATGTCCCACTTGATCCTTTGTAATTCCTCTTCCAATTCAAGAAGCCTTGAATCAGAAGATAGGGAGCGTCCATTGTAAGTAGCCAAGGTCAGCATCAGATGGCAGCCTAGTCCGGTCCTCCGGGGATTCTTAGCACCCTCTGCCTTCATGTCGCACTGGCCGCTGCCTTGGCCAGGTACATTCCAGCTGCCGGAGACTGAGGGCCAAGATTTAAGTTGTGGAATCATTTTGGAGGGGTTTGGCCATAACTCACCACGCTGGCCAAGCGGGTTGGTGAGTGTGGGATAGAATTTCCTCTAATCCCGATGGTATAGTTATACCGCTATGGGCGGTCGTCAGAGCCCCTTTAGTGGGAACAGGATGCACCACGAGAAGGCGGGGTTGACATTTGTCAAGGAGAGGCTGTGATGTTACGCATCACTTGACCTTACATCCCAATATATATATATATATATATATATATATATATATATATATATATATATATTCTATTAAGAAGAGACTGAAGCAAAAAAAATTTTTGACTCATACCAAGTACAACATAGAAAAGGTTATGTATTGACCGGTGTGAGTAAAAAGAGAAAAAAAAACTGAATGTAGAAAGTGTCTAATACTGAGCCTTGGCTTTATCAAGGACCAGCAAAAACTCTGCATTTTCTCACTTCCACAAAGACCTATTTGGAAATGGGTTTCTGCAAAGTCATATATATATATATATATATATATATATATATAGTGGACACAAAAGTTAGGGATTATTATGGTTTCAAAGGGGAAACATGGTGATATGCAAATTTGTGAGTACTGGAGATAAGTTATCAGCATAAGTTAGCATCATGACAACACAGCTCATGGTGTGCGAGCTCCGACAACAATAGCTCCCAAGGAGTGGAAAATGGGAATTCACAATTAAATATTTTGTTTTAAGGTCATTTCTTCACAATAAATATTTGTTTTAAGGTCATTTCTTCTCAATAAATATTTGTTTTAAGGTCATTTCTTCAGAATAAATATTTATTTTAAAATCAACTATAGTTTCACTGAGTGTTTGGCTTGGCGTCATCAACGTAAATGGAGTGCAAACGTTCAAATCGTTGTAACAGCGGTCACTGATTTTGGTAAGTTGTTTCCGTGCGCTTGAAAGAAATGGAGTAGATGTCATGTTGATGACAAGCCGTGAAGAGTTGCAGTATATGTGGAAAGCTAATATATTAAACTTGATAGTCAAATCAGTTTTATCAATAAGCGTAGCATTTTCAAAAAAAAAAAAATATGGTTGTTTTCATGACAATGTCAAGCTATAGACTACTTCACTTCACAGTTCCATACGTAACACTTGTGTTCCTTCACACAAAAACTTAAAAGCCCTGCAGGCCTGTCATACATACGTAAGTCCACAATCCCAGGGGATCTAATAAATTCCCTAGGAATTTGTGTCTTTAGCATAGTCTTTTGATCCTTAAATATTCACCTTGTTTACAGATTTGAAAATAACTGAAATTATAGCGTTTGAGAATTTCCTAAATTTTTGAACAGCTTTGCCACAACAGAAGGACTATATTCTCTGTGTATTGCATTCAATTCCTTTATGAAAGTTGAGCTCTTTCTAAAAGGAATCCTCAGTTGAGCATATATGTATAGCACGATATATGTATGTATTGAAAGCACTGACTTCTTGTTGACTTTTCTTCATGACTTGTCAATGCCATGACACCTACTCCATATCTTTCAATAGTATGGAAACAACTCACCAAAATCCATGACTGTCAGAAAGCTGAGGTGTCACAATGATTTCAATGTTTATGCTCCTTTTGTCCTGATGAAGCCAAGCCAAACGCTCAACAAAACTACAGTAGATCTTAATGTAAAATGTTTAACTGTGAATAAACGCTGCTTTATTCTATTATTTCAAGTATGGTTTAATCCTTTAATTCCACCAATATTTACTTCAAGTTAGTTGACTTTCACTGGGTTATCCAGTTGCAGAGGATCTACTAGGAGAGATACTGAACTGAGAGATATAAGGTTAAGTTTTAGAGCTACAGAAGGTTGTACTTGATTCCCACTCACCCGTGTTTTGCGTAACATCCCTAACTTTCCTAACCAGTGCCATGCATGACCAAATCTGAGTAAAATTAAAAAAACAAAACAAAAAACAAGCAGTTATGTAATTTTTTTAGATAATTCAATTGTTTTGAATGCCCAATTATTTCTTAATGTAAATTCATGCATGAAATTTGCCCTAAGAACTTTCAAAATTTTCCCTAAGAACTTCCAAAATGAAGCTCATAAAAATATAAGATATTCCACCAAATTAATTTCTTTATATACAGATCTTATATATATATATATATATATATATATATATATATTTATAAGAATCGAGCAAGAAATAAAATGGGATGTAAACACTGAAAAACAAGTTGCTAGTAAAGTGAAAAGCCAAAATGTGCACAAGCTGCAGTTAAAAGCAATTTACTAAGAGTGAAAATTTCACAAAAAAAAAAAAAAAAAGAGGTAAGCCACTGATAAAACCTATTAAAGGAGCTATGGCATTCAACTTTTTCTATCTGTGTTATTTATTTGACAGCCAGAAAGACACAGATAGGTGCGCACATATATATATCATGTGTGCTAACGCATGTAACAGCGGTGTTAAGTAGGGAGGGGGATTTCTTCTTGACACACAGCTGCTCATACTATGTGCCTATTTTATGATTTCCAAAACATCACTTAAATGAGCATTTATTCCACTGGTAGACCTCTGTGACATGTTGACTATAATATGGGAGGGACAAGCTGCTTCAGACACTCGCCAATAAGGCATTATTAATACAGACATTTAACGTGGACCAGGAACATCAAACAAAGATCTTCGCTCTCTCCACGTTTATAAGTGAGTCACAGAAAAATTCTCATTGGCCGCCACCAGGAGTCGAACCCAGGGTCTTCTAGTTACGCGCCGGATATGCTTCCGCTACACCACAGGGGCCTCGAATTCATCCAGACTCGCACACGCTAACTCCCAAGCCAATTTGGCAGGTTGCTTCTTGGAGCCCTGCACAATGCTGGGGTTTCACCAAAGATGGTAAGCAGCAACTGAACAAATAATTAGAAGGCGAATGAATAATTAATACAGACATTTAACGTGGACCAGGAACATCAAACCAAGATCTTCGCTCTTTCCACGTTTATAAGTGATTCACGGAAAAATTCTCATTGGCCGCCACCGGGAGTCGAACCCAGGGTCTTCCAGTTACGCGCCGGATATGCTTCCGCTACACCACAGCGGCCTCGAATTCCTCCAGACTCGCACTTATAAACGTGAAAAGAGCAAAGATCTTTGTTTTTTTAATGTTCCTGGTCCACGTTAAATGTCTGTATTAATTATTCATTCGCCTTCTAATTATTTGTTCAGTTGCTGCTCGATTGGATTTAGGTCTGGGGACCTTTCAGACCAATCCATGCGTTGAATATCTTCACTCTCCAATGGCTCTGTGATAGCCACTGTACGATGAGGTATGACGTTGTCATCCATGAAGAGAAACTCAGGACCCACAGCACCTCTAAACAAACGCACGTGAGGCAGGAGAACCTCAGTACAATAGCGGACACCAGTGACTGAACCTCCTTGGAAGATGTGGAGGTCAGTATGGCTACCAAGCATGATACCACCCCAAATGAGAACTCCACCTCCAAACAGGTCCCTTTCGATGATGTTGGAGGTGTGATTGCGTGTTCCCTGCTCTCCAGATTTGTATATGTCCAGAATCGCTCGTCAGACTAAACCGACTCTCATCCGTAAAGAGAACTCGACCCCATTGCTGATGTGTCCAGTTCTTGTGTTCCTGGCACCACAAAAACTGCAGTCTACGATGAGCAGGCATTAATAGCACACATCGTACTGGTCGTCGTGCAAATAGACCACCTTTGTGCAGTCTCCTGGCCACCGTAAAACGCAATAACGGACGTCCAGTTGTCTGTTGCATGTGCCTTGCGATTTCTCCCGCTGTCTTCCATCTGTCTCTTCTTGCCCGTAGGACAATATACCGGTTGTCCACTGCCGTGGTTGCTCGTGGACGACCACTGCAAAACTCTTGAACAGCTGTTCCTGTCGTTTGAAATGCTCTCCAGGCTCGTGAAACGATGCTGTGAGCGATCCCAAACTCCTCGGCCACACTAGTCACACTTCGACCTTCTTCCAACTTCCCAATGATGCTACCTCGGGTAAAGTCATCCTGATGTCGTCTACTGGATTGCCTGTTGGCCATATCACACGGTGGCAGCAACTCGACGTCATTCAAACCGATATGCACCGTGCAATAGCTTTCACAGCCCGTGTGCTGTATACCCTTCCGACACTCCCGCCCTCTATGTCATGCTGCATATATGCGCATGCCCTACCGTACCGGATCCTGGTCTATCTCCTGAGTGGTCTTTCGGTCCGTTCTGCATGCTCGTTCTGCTGTTATGCTAATTTCTCATCTTCATCCTTAATTTTTGCTTAGTCTTTTCTACCATATAGAAAAGACTACGAACATTAAAAAAACTCCATCACTCAAAAGAAACTGATACAAAAACAGTTAAACACTTCACAAAAACAAACAACCCAATGGCAAGGATTCGTTGGTCGGTTGGGGATAGGTATGGAATATCAAACACTTCCAAAGTTATAGCTGCTTAACCTTAAATAAGTATTGAATAAAAATGTTTAAAACAAACTTGCGTGAGCAATAACAAATCTCTCAATGGTTTAATAAAGCCCATCCAGGCTTTATATTCGAAAAATGTAACAAATTATTTACTCCTCCTAGCTTAAAATACAGTTGATGATATATAAACTTGTTTAAAAAACTGAATACATGAATGTGTTCACGTGTTACCAAAAGAATGCATGAATTGTATTCGAAGCCTATGAATTAAAACAGGAAAAGAATTTACCTTTTATAAACTTTAGATTAATATATTTGAAGTAATCCACCGTTTGACTTGTAATTTATTATAAAACTTCAACGTTGGTTCATGCACACCAGAAACACTGTGAGCTGTGTCTTTTGAAATCTTAAGACACGCTAGTCCGGCTTGTTATGACCCCTGCTATGACGTCATGCTCTACAGCAGTGCCACACATTAAGGCTCGATGAAATATAACCTGACCATTTTTTATTTTTATGAAACTTGGTATATTTGTAGAATTCATCAATATAAGCATATAGGAACTTTTTCAGAATTTTTAATGCATGCGTTTTTGAGTTATTGATTTTTGAAATTTCAAAAAAACCCTGAAATTTTATCATCTGAGCAAACTTTAACTGCCAATTACTCGGTTTCTAGTAGAGCTAGGGTCATGAATTATGGCTCATTTTAAAGATCTTGAATTGGGCTTTCATTTGATATGCCACATGACACTATTAAAAAAAATTGTCACTTTTAAATTTTAAAATTGAAATATTAAACGTTTTTTAAAAAATCTGAAAAAAATATATGTTTAACAAACATTATTTTTCTACATATCCTGAAAGTTTCATAATGGGATCACTATAAAAAAATAAATAACATAGAAGGACGTTACTAAACGCACCATCAGTGACTGAGGAATTGTTTATTTTGTCTGTCTAAAGTGTCATCCCTGGTCTTACAGACACTGCAAATGTTAATGAATTAATTATAATTAGTTAAAAAGTTAATATATATCCATAAGGGTAACAAATTATGTTTCTTTCCTAGGTTTTAAAGTAAAAGCAAAGTAAAAGATGGATGCCAGCAGACCATCCACATCAAAAGTTTCAAGTGTGGTTTACTGTTGCAACCCCCTTGGGAAACCAAACCATAAATATAACAACAACAAAAAATCTGCGGCCAGTTTCCAAGAATCTATTGCTACAGAACAAGTTGCTCAAAACTGGAGACAAGATCTGTGACAGGTGTAAAGCAATCCAGAAATTTCACTCTGAAGCTGCTGCACATTCCTCTTCACCTTCTGACAGCTATAATGAACAAGAAGCCGAAGTCCATGCTGTTCTGTCTGAAAACATTGAAGTATCAACTCCTGAAAAAGAGCATGCTATAGAAGCATTTAACAGAAGTTTACAATGTCTGGATGAAACACCAATCAAGAAAAAAAGCGTGCAAGAAAAAAAAATACCCTGAAGAGAAATGTAAAAAAGCCCAAGAAACATTTCGAGCAAAATTATTAAAGTTAAGTCCTGCGTCGGAACCAAAGGATATTTCATCTCCTAAACCAGAAATTATAAGACAGTTGAAAGAAAAAGTTCATTCCACAGAAAATAAAAGCATAAAAATGCAGATATTGAGTACACTGCCTAAATCTTGGTCACTGAAACGAATTGAAACAGAATTTCGAGTTTCAAATTTTATGGCCAGAAAGGCTAAAAAGCTAGTAAAAAGAAAAAGGTATCATGTCTTCTCCTGATCCAAAGCCAGGAAAGACTTTAGACAAAGACACCAAATTGTATACAAGAATTTTATGAGAGTGACGATGCAAGTCGCCAAATGCTAGGAAAAAAATACTTTGTTTCCATTAAAATAGATAATAAACGTCAACAGGTTTGCATGAATTGTATACTCTTTTTAAAGAGAGTTCAAGATTAAAAGGTGGGGTTCTCCAAGTTCTGTGAACTTTGCCCTAAGCACTGCGTTCTTGCAGGAGCAAGTGGCACACATTCTGTTTGTGTTTGTACAATGCATCAGAATGTTACACTGATGATGACACAATGCAAGTTACCTGAATTAACAGGAGACACTGTTCAGCCAATAAACTCCTATAAAGATGTCCTTACAAACATAATTTGTGGAAACCCTACACCTGCATGTTACTTCAGTCAGTGCAACAACTGTCCAGGATTAGAACAGCTCAAGCAACGATTTGAAGATTGTTTTGATCTAAATAGTATAGAAAATGTGACATTCAAGCAATGGATGCAATTAGAGAAGAGGACAGTACTTGAAACATTATCAAAATGCACACAGGAGTTTTATGACCTGTTTGGAAAACTTCCAGCCCTGCTTCACCATTCTTTTATAGCAACTCAACAGTCAAGTTACTTAAGACATCTTAAAGACGCAATAACAGAAAATCAATACATAGTAATTTGTGACTTTGCTGAAAATTATTCTTTTGTATTGCAAGATGCAGCTCAGGGTTTTCACTGGAACAATGCCCAAGCAACCCTGCATCCTATAGTTATATACTATCGAGATGAGAAAACTCAGAACCTAGGACATGTAAGTTTTGTGATTATATCAGACTGCCTAATTCGCGACAGTATAGCTGTCCATCTGTTTCAGCGTTACCTAATTAATTTCATGCAGTCACAGGTTTCTCAAAAACCTGAAAAGATATTTTATTTTTCGGATGGAGCAGCTTCACAATACAAAAACAAGTCAAACTTCCTCAGCTTGTGCTACCATGAGACTGGCTTTAATATAAAAGCAGAGTGGAAATTTTTGCAACAGCACATGGCAAAAATGCATGTGATGGTATAGGGGGTACTGTGAAGCAATTAGCTGCAAAGGCAAGTTTATAACTTGTTTATAATAATCAAGTTATGACCCCACGCCAACTCTTTGAATGGGCCACTGTGCTAATATTGCCTCCTTTCGGTTTGCAACAACAGAAAATTACAAAGAGGAGGAAATTATCCTTAAAAGTAGAATAGCTTCTGCTAAGACAATAAGTGGTACTCAGAAACTCCATTGTTTCATTCCTGCAGGAAAACACAAATTACTAGTCAAAAACTTACTCACTTTATGAGCATTTTAAAGATGTGCAACAGATGAAGGGGAAGAGAACATTAGTTTTGAAAATATGGTAGGTTTTGTGATTAGTAAGTACTCAGAGCACTGGTGGTTGGGATGTGTACTTGGTGTGAATGAGGACACAGAAGAGGTAAAAGTGAGCTTCCTGGAGCCACATGGTCCATCTCCATCATACAAGTATCCTTAATCACCGGGATATACTGTTGGTTCATAAATCTGATGTTTTGTTAAAAGTTGACCCGACAACAGCTACTGGAAGAGTATATAATTTAACAATGACTGAGACAAAGAAGGCAAATCAAGCACTGGCATACAAGTGCGGCAAAATTTAAAAGAAAGAAAAAAAAGCAGGGTACATATAGAAGATAAAATAATTTTGTAAGTGTAAATAGGCACACAGAACCTTATACTGAATTATGAAATGAATTACTTTGGGACACAGTTTCAAATTACTTAGATGTTTATTTTCATTCTTTAACATTCACAATGTTTAAAAGAAAAAGTATGACATTTTACACAAATCACATAAAGAATACCCTTTCCAGTCATGGGTGGAACCGGTAAGTACATCTGGCACATTTCAGTTGCATTGTTCTACGTTATTATTATTTTTTATAGTGATCCCATAGCGATCCCATTATGAAACTTTCAGGATATGTAGAAAAATGTTTGTTAAACATAATTTTTTTTAGCTTTTTTAAAAAAACACGTTTTTTTAATATTTCAATTTTAAAATTGACATTAATTTTTTTAATAGTGTCATGTGGCATATCAAATGAAAGCCCAATTCAAGATCTTTAAATGAGCCATAATTCATCTACTTAGAACCCGAGTAATTGGCAGTTAAAGTTTACTCAGATGATGAAATTTCAAAAATCAATAACTCAAAAACAGATGCATTAAAAATTCTGAAAAAAATCATGTTTGTTTATATTGATGAACACTACAATTATACCAAGTTTCATAAAAATAAAAAAATGTCGGGTTGTGAGCCGTGTTGATTAACGATGGCTCTGTTTTGCCATCCCACTACAATATCCGGACGGCTCCAAGTGATACTACATCGGAATGACCATGGCTTTCTGCGATTAATCATATAATACAAGGCTATGCCAATTTCGCCGATCCTACGGGATTCCGTGTACGAGCAAAAATGCCGGTTCAGTCACATGGGGGCGCCAAATCGCGACCCCAAAACATCAATCTCCACTGTTGATTTCAGCTGAGGTATACGGGTATGTAAGTATTTATTTGGGTTGTTTTTGGAGATATTGGCGTGTTAAAACAAAATATTTTGAGATTTGCAGCATAATGTTCGTTTTGTGTCATTTCGCTGTTGTAAAAAGGTGTAGTGATAGGAAAAAATTACTGTGCATTTTCCCGATGATGAACGTTAGTGAGTTACCTGGAATAAATGCCATATCTCGACATAAATTAAAGGTATGATAGATAAGTTTTGCAGTAATGTGCATTTCAAAGACTTTGTTGCCAGTCTTAAAGTAAGACGTTTAAAAAATGGAGCAGTGTTGTAAATATTTCCGCATTATTCATCGTACAAGATTCTAGAAATTGCAAAACATTATTTTTAAATCCACTGACATGAAGTACTACTACCAACAACTATTCGGTGCATTAAATGTATTTCTGAACTGTAACTTTCATTATGTTTTGGCATGAAGTTTCGATGATCCAGTGGAAATATGGTTCATTCCTCTCCTACAATGTCAGATTAAAATGCCGATTAATTCCAGGACTGTTGTGTTTGTTCTCTATGAACCATATTTTAAGATCAGGCATCATCACTACTATATAGGTAACAGCAAATATGACTCCTCATTTCACATCGGAATAATGATGTTAAGCTTTACTGAAAAAGGGGAGGGTACATTCATTTTTCCAGAAAGATCCCAAACCATAATCAGCTCAAAGAAATGTCGTACGTTATTTATATTAATTTTTGATATACAGCTGTAATAAGAACCTAAGGCAGTTTCATTTGCATGAGATAAGTAGTTTTAAAAATGGTGCTAGTTTTGTTAAAAACACTTGCAGAATTCTTAAGTCCTTTAAGCACTCTGTCCTAAAAAGGTTTTTTTTTTTTCAAATTCTGGAATGAAAGTGCTAATCAAGTTGATAAGCATGTTTTAGTTCTGGACATTCTTAAGCATATTCTTAAAGAGAAAATTTCTCTTAAAGGAATTTCAAGAAATTATGTGACCATCAGATTTCTTAATAAAAGCATTGATCATCTCAATGTTAGGAAGCTGTTCTACAATAATGCAATTTTTTTCCCATACACAGACACCTGTCTATTTTAAGTTATAAGTATGTTAAGACCTTGGGGTCTATAGTTAAAAACTACAAACTTGGATCTTCGAGTTCTATCCCTGTAGTTACTGCATGTTCATGTGAAGAACTTAAGGACACAGTTCACTATGATAGGCATTACAAACATATTATAACTGGTAACTTGAACTTTGTTGATAATGATGAGCTCAGGTATTTGTTGATAATGATGAGCTCAGGTATTTGTTGATAATGATGAGCTCAGGTATTTGTTGATAATGATGAGCTCAGGTATTTGTTAGAGTATGGTACCAAATTTAGACCTTCTTTCCATATCTCCAAAAAATGAATTCTTGAGAATTTTACTCAAAATGTTAATAGATATATTATTAAACAAGTTTAGCATTCAATCAGCCAATTGAGGCCTTCGCAGAATGGAAATATAATGTAATTAATAGCTTCTCTAATAAGTTGGCAGGTCTTGATTTATGTTTTGACAGAAATCTTTTTTCTCTGGAGATGCCAAAAGGTCACTCTCTAAACTACAAGATCAATACATTTTTACTACTACAGATAAAGCTAGCAATAATTTTGCAATTATCTGCAAGAAATTCTATTTTGAATTGTTAAATCTAGAACTCTACAATAGAGTAACCTACGAGCCGGTAAGTTATTGTACCAAACAGCTAGAAAATCGTTACAAGGCCTTCTTCAAGAAGCTGAAAATTCCACAAATGAGGAGATATGAGCCTGAATTTTCCTTTCTTTTTGCAACTGTCAAGTTTCATAAAGATCCGGTAAGGTTCAGATTCATAGCTAGTGGAGTTAGAAGTCATAAAAAGAAAATTTATCAAGCTTTTGTAGGAATCTTGAAGAGGGTCTTGAAACATATAAGTAACTGTACTAATATGAAAGACAGAGATTTTTGGATAATAAATAATAATTCAGAAGTAATTTCCACTATACTCAATATAAATCCCATAGACATTAATAGTTATGATTTCGAGAACCTATATACTAATCTGCCTCTTTCAGGTATCATCACTACCTTTAAAGAGTTATATGTTGAATTTAAGCTTAACCAATTTGTTAATGTAGGTGCTTAGAACTCTTATCTCAATTGTTGCATAAACAATAACCATATTTTATATAATAATACTCTATAAGCAAGTTAACAGGATCCCTATGGGAGAAGCCCACTCCACAAATATAGCGAATCTATTCCTATTCTTTAAAGAATATAAGTTCATTAATAAAAGCTCCTCATGCTCAGATAACTACCTATACACCTATAGGTATATTGACGATTTGCTTTGTATAAATAATTCGGAAGTTATAGAAAGTGATTTTCTGAATATCTATCTTAGCTCTCTTAACTTGTGTAAAACCAACCACAGTAATCAGGAACTAGATTTCCTAGACTTAAGCATTAAACTTAACTGTGATAACCCGTCCATCAGCCTTTTTGATAAGAGTTAATTTTCCTTTCAAAGTAATAAAATATCTGCACTGGAACAATAATATCTCGACCAAAGTAATTGAGAATGTACTAATTTCTCAGGTACTTAGAATTTCAAGAATTTGCAGCAACAATTTGGATTTCAAATTGTTGAAATCCAAATTGTTGAAAACAAAATTCCAATTATTTTCATCAAAAGAACTTTAAGAAAAATTGTTCTGAATAACAGAGTTAGGTTGGCAGATCTGTTTTAATTTCTACACAGTTAATAAAATGATTCTGGCCAATGAAAGCCTTTTGGAAGTTGGTCTGTAGGATGCATATTAACTACAAAAAGGAACCTTTGGTGTTATGGACAGGACAGTCCTAATAAAAATAAAAAATGCAAATAAAATCACAAAAAAAAGTTTATAATTTGATTAAAAAGTAAACAAAAAATAAATAAAAAGTAAACTAGGTATTCGCTCACTAGAATAACTATCCTAAAAATAGAAAAACTTACGTTAAAATAAATAGGATCTTGAAGTGTCTGTAGAAGTACACTAAGTTAATTAAATGCATATAAAGGTTATTGAATACACTACAAGTGTATTTGATAATATTTTTCATGTATTCTGGAGAGTTATTCTACTCTATTTGGACAAACAGGACTTCATTCTTAGTTGTATAATTCTCTTGGTAGAAATTTAACGGGCAGGGTCTTTTATGCGGAGTAAAGTTGGGAACCTCCCGCACCACAAACCTGCTTCTAGGAGCGGCCGAGAAGAGAGTTCGGCCATGTTTTTAACACTTGAGCTCCAAGTGTGGCTTGGAAGGTAAGCTCTCATCTTTGTTCTTAATCTTACTTTGTTCTAAGTTTAATTAATGAACATTCTTGGCAGAAATTTTAGTTTTTTAGCATCAAGAATTAGGAGCAAGCATTTTTACTAACTTGGGTTTTTTTCCTCTTTCACTTAATTAGAATATTAGCGTGATTTTGGGCACTTTGAGTAGTTAGCCGTTTTATTGTTCTTGTTGTCAACTATGTTTTTTCATTGTTGGTAGGAACTTAATATCTACATGATTATACTCGTAAAGCACTACTGAAATATTTGTAAATACCGCAACTAATTGTTCACTTCATATAATTTTTTCCAAAGCATATTTTTATTTTTTTCTTGTTATGTCAGTTGTTGAGTAAGTTGTGGGTACGAAAAATCCTGTTTCCTTTTAGGAATCTCATTATAAAAAATTTTCATTCTTTTGTTTTTTATTTTATGGCATTTTGGATAAAGCTTTTTTCACCACAAAGCATAAGACTTTGTAGTACTTTGGTACTGTTATTCATGTTTAAAATCTCTCTTAGGCGGCTAGGTTGCTTGGCAACGTGATTTTTAGCTGAATAATTCTGATGGCTTATTCAGACACTCTCACAACTTGTGGTTTTTGTAATCATTTTTTTGTTTTTTGTGGCAGATGACGAGCAAGGGTTGGGCCAGGAAAGTTATAGATGCATGCAAAAACTTTAAATGATTCCTCATGCAACTCTGAGGAAGTTATGTTAATTAAAAAAAAAATTTGTGGGCTTTAAACTTGTATCTATGGCTTTGCAGAAACCCATTTCCAACTGGGTCTTTGTGGAAGTGAGAAAATGCAGAGTTTTTGCTGGTCCTTGATAAAGCCAAGGCTCGGCATTCTCGACACTTTCTACATTCAGGTTGCTATTACTTTATCTCCTTTTTACTCATACCTGTTGTTTTTTGAGTATTTCTTAGTTGTTTTAGTACCAGATAAAGATTTTTTTTGCATCTGTCTCTTCTTAATAGTATGTGAATTCTGAAAATTCATAACTGTTGTGTTGCGCGTCATGATCTTCAGGTTTTTTAGCAAATTTAGTTTTAAATTCTTAGGTAAAATTTTGTCTTTGACTCTGGACTTGGGTATATATATATATATATCTACCATTACTTAGCACAGAGGCTTAAAGTGACATACTGACTGCCTTTGTTAGTCTTGTAATGTGCTTATTTCAGAAACATTTGAAGAACAGTTTTTGAATTCATCAACGTCACACAGGAATCAGCAGAACAGTGTAACAACCTAGATGAAAAATATTCACGTGGCTTATCCTGTCAAAATATGGCTATTAAGCATGCAGTCATTTCTAATGGCATATTCATTAACAATTATTGTAGACTGAAAAGCATTGCATTTTTACAAAACTTAGGTAAAATTTTGTCTTTGACTCTGCTCACCTCTTAGCATACATACACATTCTCCGGCCCTATGCTTCTTTTTTTTTTTTTCTTTCTTCCTCCTCCTCTCTCATTAAGAGACTGGGTGGGAGAGAGGTAATGGTCCCTTTACTAAATAGCATAGATTGCTGGCTATGGCACAGTCTTTTGCAGCACAACAAGGCCATTGCTTGAATCATGTGTAGCATTTTTTTAAACAAGTGGTTAAACAAACCTTCCCCACTTTTTTCCAGACAGTTAGGAAAGAACAGAATGACAGCAATGATTCAGAATACACTATATAGAAACTGCTTATGACAGGCAATGAACTATTTGATAGAACTGTAAAATCTTCTAAACTATCACTTGACCATTTACCAACATGAAATGATATGAAAGATGATAGACATTTGCATCTCAGTTGATCACATCAAGAAAAGAAGCATCTTAACTGAGCTGTTCTGTCGTATGAGTTTAATAAATGTGGTCAAGTTGGGAAAATGTGTGTTTTGCACTTCAGTGTAAATCTCTAGTGCCTAATATGTTAGTAGCTTTTATTATTTTGTGTCTTAACCATTTGGTATTCTTGTATATATTCATTCACATCCTTCTAGGTTTTTCCCCCTTCCCATCAGAACAGTACAGGAATGAGCCTTTTGAAAGGACAAGCATATGTACTTACCTGTGGAATGCATTTTTCTGTGGCCAATAAAGGATTTCACCTTGAGATTGGATTGACTATTTGAAGGAAATGTTTTGTAGTGGATTTATGAAAAAAAAAATCCATTCAAAATTTTTGTTTTAATGGTCTGAATTGCATCAGTAACCAGATCAGAAGTTCAGGCTATAAATACTGTATAGGTAAGCTTCTGTTTCTTTTCTTGCAAACATGTTTAATGACCACAGGAAGTTTTACATTTGTGTGGGCATCAATTTGTCAGAATCCAGTTTTCAACCAGAGAAAAAAACTTAATTAACAGCACTGGTAGTATTTTACTAACTACTATAGACTGGCTAATATCATTCAAAATTATTAGTGACAGGTATTGGTGAAATGAATTTTTCCCTCAGGGATTCAGTTTGTTGCAGTCCTGTAGAGTTGCATAGTGTTCTGATATTTTTCATTGTTATACAGTGCTTTATTTTCAGTCAGATTTATTATTCACATGGTTGCCATTTTTCCATCCTGGAAACAGATTTCCATCTTTCCAAAATTTTGGACTCTTGTCATGATTGTCAGATTATTTTAAAGTTCCATTCCCATTTTTACTTTTAATTTCCCTCCAAAAAATTATGCAAAATTGTATTCCTGTGATCACTGAAATGTGGAGTTGCACTAAATGTTTTAAGTTTTCAAAATGTTTTGAAAATTTTGATGGGGTTGCATACCTGCAAAATTTTCTGGATTTTGCTATTGCGTCTTCCAGTTCAGAAAAAAAGCTTTCTACTGGATTTTTTTACATTTTTGAATGTCCGCTTACTGGTCGAATTTGGAATCTGCAGAAATACAGTCTGTTGTAGCAGTGATAAATATATTCTGAGATTTTTGGTGTTTCGAATTTTTCTAAGTTTTATTTTATTATTTATTTCTTCTTCAGAGATGAAAAATGGTCAGTAAAAGTCAGTATTTTTCAGATTGGTCAGTTTTAGTCTGTATTTTTCAATTTTGGTCTGTAAAGTCAGTTTTATACCATGGCTTTTTTAAAAAAAGATTTATGTGATATGAAAAACAGTTTGTGGTCGGTAAAGTAATGTTTTATGTGGCAGATGGATTGAAAAATTAGAAAATGCCATTGAGAAGGCTCTAAGTTATAACTTTGTTAACAACCTTGTGCACTAGAGTGGTTTTTGATCTCTATATTAGGAATGTTATCTAAGTGCAAAAAGTAAATTTCGGTTAACTTTCCTTGCCAGATGTATTATTTTAGTTTGGGGAAGAGTTGTGTGTGCGCATATACACAAACAATGCTCCTACCCATCTTATATTTCCTATATTTTGAGCCTTTATACTGTATTTCCTATAATTTTTCTTATCACTTTCTAATACATTAGTGTGAGGAAGTATTGTAATCGTGCAAAATTTCGAATTCGAGATTTCAACGGAAATACATGTTTTTGGGGTCCCCGAATACGATTTCACTATTTTCGAAGTGGTTTCTGTGTGTCTGTATGTCTGTAGTTTGTGTCCACCATAACTACATAATTATCTAGGCTTTAGTTCAAAAATTTGACAACCAACTTTCATTAAAAATAACCTCTAAAAGACCCGTAAAAAAAAAAAAAAAAAAAAAAAAAGTTATTCCACAATAATTATCTGGTTAATTGTGAAGTTCTTTCTAACTAATCAGTGCTGATTTTTTTTTTTAATTTCTGTGAAAATAATACGGAGGTGAAATTTGGACATCGTAGTGTCCTGGTAGTTCACCACTATGTAGGGCGGGGTGGGGCCCTATACTGGCACGAAAATCTTAACATGGGAATACTCAGTAAATTTTACTGTAGGAATTTAATAGACACCCTGCTTAAAAATTTCTCTGGATCTCTCTCTCTCTCTCTCTCTCTCTCTCTCTCTCTATATATATATATATATATATGTAAGGTCAGGTGATGCGTAACATCACAGCCTCTCCTTGACAAATGTCAACCCCGCCTTGTCGTGGTACATCCTGTTCCCACTAAAGGGGCTCTGACGACCGCCAATAGCGGTATAACTATACCATCGGGATTAGAGGAAATGCTATCCCACACTCACCAACCCGCTTGGCCAGCGTGGTGAGTTATGGCCAAACCCCTCCAAAATGACTCCACAACTTAAATCTTGGCCCTCAGTCTCCGGCAGCTGGAATGTACCTGGCCAAGGCAGCGGCCAGTGCGACATGAAGGCAGAGGGTGCTAAGAATCCCCGGAGGACCGGACTAGGCTGCCATCTAATGCTGACCTTGGCTACGTACAACGGACGCTCCCTATCTTCTGATTCAAGGCTTCTTGAATTGGAAGAGGAACTACAAAGGATCAAGTGGGACATCGTCGGGCTAAGTGAGGTAAGGAGAAAAGGAGAAGATCTCATTGAACTGAAAAGTGGACATCTCTTCTACTATCGTGGGACAGATACTGGCAGAACTAGTGGTGTTGGATTTATAATAAACAAGAAACTGAAGGATAAAGTTGTAGAAGTTGAAAGTTCCTCTGACAGAGCTGCACGACTCGTTATCCAACTCTCGAGAAGATACCAGGCTCAGATTATTCAAACTTATGCACCCACCACAAGTCGTGCTGAAGAAGAAATTGAAGAATTTTATGAGGAAATTTGTGATCTAAATAATAAAGGTAAGCAGCACTTGAAGATAATTATGGGAGATTTCAATGCAAAAATAGGGCAACGGCAACAGAATGAAACTTCAGTAGGTAAATTCGGTCACGGCAACAGAAACCAGCGTGGAAATACTCTCGTAGAGTTTGCAGAGGCAGAAGGGTTTTTCATCTTGAACTCCTTTTTCAAGAAAAAGCCACACAGGAAATGGACATGGAGACATCCAAATGGGACGACAAGTGAAATTGATTTTATTATGTATAACAAAAAATTCGTCATAGAAGACTGCAGTGTGCTAAACAAGTTCAACACAGGCAGTGACCATAGATTGGTGAGATGTAAGATGTACCTCAACACTAAACTCGAACGTAGCAAGCTCATAAGACAAACAAAATGTATTGACATAACCAACCTTAAAAAACACCATAATACCTTAAAATTGGAACTGAAGAACAGATTCTCTGCTTTAGAAGGCCTAACATCGGAAGAAGTGGATATTTCTGAAGTTAACAGAAAAGTAACCAAAGCTCTTATGGAAACAGCAACAAAATTAGCTGGGTCTAAGAACAAATTGCATGTGAACAAATTATCAGGAAAAACCAAAATGTTGATGCAAAAAGAAGAGTGATGAGGACAACTAAAGAAGATGTGACTTCCAAAGTGGAATATATAGAGCTATGCAAGACAGTACGAAAAAGTATCACTGAAGACTTAAGGAAATTCAACTGTGAACTAGTAAGGGAAAGCAATTGAAAACAACCAAAGCCTAAAGATAGCAAAGGGACATCTCAGTAAGGGGAAAAAACAGATTATGGCACTGAGAAAAGAAGATGGTTCTGTAACAAGAAATAGAGGCGAAATTTTGACAAGAGTGAAACATTTCTACTCCAAATTATATGAAAGGGATGATACATGTACTCCAGACATCATGAAAGGTACCAGTACCAGAGTTCTTCCAGTCCTTCCAGCAGAAGTTGCACATGCAATCAAGAACATGAAGCGGGGAAAAGCTCCAGGAGAAGATGGAATTACTATAGACATCATACAAGAAGCAAATGGAGAAATCAAAACAGTACTCGCCCAAATTTTCACTCGATGCCTTAATGAAGGGAAAATTCCTGAGGATTGGAACAACGCTACAATGATCTTGCTACATAAAAAAGGTGACATTGAGGATCTCGGGAACTACAGACCTATCAGCCTCCTATCAGTGGTTTATAAAATCTTCACTAAAGTTCTTTCACACCGCTTGAAGGTGACACTGGACATGGCTCAACCGAGAGAACAAGCTGGATTCAGGAGTGGCTACAGCACAATAGATCATATCCACGTACTGAGAGAACTAATTGAAAGAGCGAGGGAATATGAACTTCCATTGTGCATGGCTTTTATCGATTATGAAAAAGCCTTTGATTCGGTGAAACCATCAGCAGTTGCAATGGCTCTGAAATCCTGCGGTATTGAAGATGCATACATTAATATTATTAATAACATCTATGAAAATGCAAGTGCAAAGATTCGGCTGTTTGAAAATACAACACACATAAAAATTGGAAAAGGAGTGAGACAAGGTGACACCATATCTCCGAAGTTCTTTAATGCCACATTGGAAAATGTCTTTCAATCACTGAACTGGGAAAACAAAGGGATAAAGATTAATGGAGATTATCTAACCCACCTTCGTTTTGCTGATGACATAGTCATTTTTGCAACTACCCCATCAGAGCTACAGAGTATGATCCAGGAACTTGCTGACAAGAGTAAAGAAGTGGGATTAAAAATGAACTTTCAGAAGACAAAAGTGATGTACAATGCTTTTACAAGAAATGAAGATTTATCGATTGATGGAGAAAAGCTGGAGATAACAGACACGTACGTTTATCTTGGATAGCAGATATCGAGTGAGGGTCAAATTGGTGAAGAAATTAATCAGCGTACATAACTTGCCTGGAGAGCTTTTGGAAGAAACAGCATAATTTTCAAGAGCAATATGCCATTATGTCTTAAAAGAAAAGTGTTTGATCAATGCATCCTTCCAGTGCTTATGTATGGTGCAGAGACGTGGACCTTAGCTAAAAGAGACATACAAAGGCTGCAGACAACTCAAAGAAGCATGGAAAGGTGCATGCTTGGTGTAACCAGGAGAGATAAGAAGAGGAACACGTGGATCCGAAAAATGACAAGAGTGGAAGACATCATGATCAGAGTTAAATCCCTGAAATGGCAATGGGCTGGACATACTGCCAGAAGAACAGACCATCGATGGACAGCCGAAATTTTAGATTGGATTCCAAGGGACAGGAAAAGACCCAGAAGAAGACCACATGGAAGATGGGTGGATGAAATTCGAAAGTATGCGGGAGTGACATGGAGGAGACTGGCACAAGACAGACCGTTGTGGAGGAAACTTGGGGAGACCTTCGTCCAGCAGTGGATTGATAATGGTTGACAATGATGATGATCATCATCATCATCATGTGCCAGTCTCTTCCATGTCACTCCCGCATACTTTCGAATTTCATCCACCCATCTTCCATGTGGTCTTCTTCTGGGTCTTTTCCTGTCCCTTGGAATCCAATCTAAAATTTCGGCTGTCCATCGATGGTCTGTTCTTCTGGCAGTATGTCCAGCCCATTGCCATTTCAGGGATTTAACTCTGATCATGATGTCTTCCACTCTTGTCATTTTTCGGATCCACGTGTTCCTCTTCTTATCTCTCCTGGTTACACCAAGCATGCACCTCTCCATGCTTTTTTGAGTTGTCTGCAGCCTTTGTATGTCTCTTTTAGTTAAGGTCCACGTCTCTGCACCATACGTAAGCACTGGAAGGATGCATTGATCAAACACTTTTCTTTTAAGACATAATGGCATATTGCTCTTGAAAATTATGCTGTTTCTTCCAAAAGCTCTCCAGGCAAGTTTTGTACGCCGATTAATTTCTTCACCAATGTGACCCTCACTTGATATCTGCTGTCCAAGATAAACGTATGTGTCTGTTATCTCCAGCTTTTCTCCATCACTCGATAAATCTTCATTTCTTGTAAAAGCATTGAACATCACTTTTGTCTTCTGAAAGTTCATTTTTAATCCCACTTCTTTACTCTTGTCAGCAAGTTCCTGGATCATACTCTGTAGCTCTGATGGGGTAGTTGCAAAAATGACTATGTCATCAGCAAAACGAAGGTGGGTTAGATAATCTCCATTAATCTTTATCCCTTTGTTTTCCCAGTTCAGTGATTGAAAGACATTTTCCAATGTGGCATTAAAGAGCTTCGGAGATATGGTGTCACCTTGTCTCACTCCTTTTCCAATTTTTATGTGTGTTGTATTTTCAAACAGCCGAATCTTTGCACTTGCATTTTCATAGATGTTATTAATAATATTAATGTATGCATCTTCAATACCGCAGGATTTCAGAGCCATTGCAACTGCTGATGGTTTCACCGAATCAAAGGCTTTTTCATAATCGATAAAAGCCATGCACAATGGAAGTTCATATTCCCTCGCTCTTTCAATTAGTTCTCTCAGTACGTGGATATGATCTATTGTGCTGTAGCCACTCCTGAATCCAGCTTGTTCTCTCGGTTGAGCCATGTCCAGTGTCACTTTCAAGCGGTGTGAAAGAGCTTTAGTGAAGATTTTATAAACCACTGATAGGAGGCTGATAGGTCTGTAGTTCCTGAGATCCTCAATGTCACCTTTTTTATGCAGCAAGATCATTGTAGCGTTGTTCCAATTCTCAGGAATTTTCCCTTCATTAAGGCATCGAGTGAAAATTTGGGCGAGTACTGTTTCGATTTCTCCACTTGCTTCTTGTATGATGTCTACAGTAATTCCATCTTCTCCTGGAGCTTTTCCCCGCTTCATGTTCTTGATTGCATGTGCAACTTCTGTTGGAAGGACTGGAAGAACTCTGGTACTGGTACCTTTCATGATGTCTGGAGTACATGTATCATCCCTTTCATATAATTTGGAGTAGAAATCTTTCACTCTTGTCAAAATTTCGCCTCTATTTCTTGTTACAGAACCATCTTCTTTTCTCAGTGCCATAATCTGTTTTTTTCCCTTACTGAGATGTCCCTTTGCTATCTTTAGGCTTTGGTTGTTTTCAATTGCTTTCCTTACTAGTTCACAGTTGAATTTCCTTACGTCTTCAGTGATACTTTTTCGTACTTTTTTATGTAGCAAGATCATTGTAGCGTTGTTCCAATTCTCAGGAATTTTCCCTTCATTAAGGCATCGAGTGAAAATTTGGGCGAGTACTGTTTCGATTTCTCCACTTGCTTCTTGTATGATGTCTACAGTAATTCCATCTTCTCCTGGAGCTTTTTCCCGCTTCATGTTCTTGATTGCATGTGCAACTTCTGTTGGAAGGACTGGAAGAACTCTGGTACTGGTACCTTTCATGATGTCTGGAGTACATGTATCATCCCTTTCATATAATTTGGAGTAGAAATCTTTCACTCTTGTCAAAATTCCGCCTCTATTTCTTGTTACAGAACCATCTTCTTTTCTCAGTGCAGGGATCGCATTCCTCCTAAAATTCCTAATATTTTGTGACCCTCCTTAAATTCCTAAAATTATACCTTAAATTTGCTATTCATCCTAAAATTTTCGTAAGCTTATTTATTAAAAACACAACCGTTATTAACGCCAATAAATTTACCATTACGCAGGGTGCGCACGCGTGCTTGAAAACCTGGAAAGTCCTGGAAAATCATGATTACGTTTTCAAGGCCTGGAATATCCTGGAAAAATGGTGTTTTTTTAATGCCGTCTTGAAAAGTCTTGAAATTTGAAATTAGTGCTTAAAAAAATGCCCTTTTAGGAAATCGTGTTACTGTTACCCCTTCATTTTTTAAAGTTCCTTTTCTCTGTTCTCAAAGAAACCACTGGCAGCGGTTTCCGATGTGCACCAAATCCTAATTTGGCTGGGGGGAAAAAAAGAAAAAAAAGGCACTACTTCCAGTGCAATAAAATTGGATGATTACTAGTAGGTCGAAGGGGAGCTTGATGTCCGTCCAACAATTGAGAACAGAAGGGGAAAGAAGAGGCATTTAGCATTTGCAGGGGGTCGCGTATGTACCAAGTCAGCTGGCATCCACCAGTGAGGAGTATGCATGAACAACACATTCATCTTCTTCTTGTTTATGTGCATGCCACCCTCCCTCCCCTCAAGAGACTTCCACTACTTATGATAAAAAATAAGAAAACTATCTTTGCGAATTTTTCACGAAAGTGGCTGAAATTTTTACATTCACTGTAATTGGATTACAGAAGCTCACTTCCAAAATTCCAGTTGAATCGGTTTAAAACTTTAAAAGTTAGCATTGGTAATTTTTATTATGGACAAGTATGTGGGCCTCTTTGGACAGAGTGAGCCTCCAGCAGAAAGGGTGTTACCATAGCAACGGTTGATTGACAGCTGGGAGCGCTGATCTGAAGCCCTTGGTTGGGAAGAAAGCAAACACCTGTTTATCACTTCCACAGCACAAAAGGACTAGGAGAATATTTTCAGAAATCCATTTTTCTGAATTTTGAAAATAACACAGTAAAATTTTTACAGTAGTTAAGATACATCACAATAAAGTTCTAGTGCAAATTTCGCCAAATTCCGTTAGGAACTTTAGCAGATGCAAAAAAAAAAAACGTTGCATGTGGTGGAAGCAGAAAAAGATAGGCTAATCAGGAAAAGGTTAAAACAATAATATGAAAAAAGTAATTCAGTGAACAATTGTACATAGTTCTTGGTTTTCAATTACCTTTTTAGGATATTATAGTTTAATGTGAAACCTGAAAACTTTACTGTGAAAATCGTGAATTGCTTCTGGTTCAACAGCATATTAATGTTCAAAGTGAAACTTGAATGTGGTAAATATACTTGAATATGATAATAACACGTGAAAAGATAAGAACTGAACATTAGAAGTAAATCATACTTAAACTTTAGACATTAGACGTTATGCAAAAAATTTGGGTGTGAACTTCGACCATATATACTAATGGACTGCGCATTGGCAATAGCTGCATCAAAGCCGCCATGGCTCAAACATTGGGCACGTCATCATCAGACTCCAAATTTCGTGTACAAATGCTGTTATGATTACTAATTTACGCTGCAGAACTTCAGTGTTTTCGGTGTATTATGTGAATGCACCTCATATATAATGAAAACTCTTCAGGTAAGTTTACTTATGAGCTATATACATGCATGATCGTGTTGTTTACATTTTGTGATTTATAATGTGATGAACATTTGCGAAGAATTTGGAACATGCATTCCATTTTTTTTTTCTTAAGTTACTATATTTTTATATCAATAGCTGCAAGTTTCTGGTTAAGTAATTGAACTTTATTGACTTAGGTATTTAATTCGTTTCTTACCCATGAAAAATCATAGAACTTTCTTTACTATATCGGTCAGAGCAACCATAAGCACAGCAGGTGTAACCCATCTTTTTGACTGTTGTCATGTGATTTTATGTTGGAGCCAGAAATTTTGATGTCATGCGCAGTCTATCAGTATATATGGTTGAAGGGTGTGAAGCAAACTCTTTACAATGTATACAAAGTTGTTTTACTAGATGTATACAAATATACATCTAGTTTTTATTGAAATACACTCCTAAAATTTTCCTAAAATTTTTCTAAAAATTCCTAAAATTCCTAAAATTCTTACCTAAAATTTTCCAGAAGTATGCTATGATCCCTGTCAGTGCCATAATCTGTTTTTTTCCCTTACTGAGATGTCCCTTTGCTATCTTTAGGCTTTGGTTGTTTTCAATTGCTTTCCTTACTAGTTCACAGTTGAATTTCCTTACGTCTTCAGTGATACTTTTTCGTACTGTCTTGCATAGCTCTATATATTCCACTTTGGAAGTCACATCTTCTTTAGTTGTCCTCATCTCTCTTCTTTTTTGCATCAACATTTTGGTTTTTCCTGATAATTTGTTCACATACAATTTGTTCTTAGACCCAGCTAATTTTGTCGCTGTTTCCATAAGAGCTTTGGTTACTTTTCTGTTAACTTCAGAAATATCCACTTCTTCCAATGTTAGGCCTTCTAAAGCAGAGAATCTGTTCTTCAGTTCCAATTTGAAGGTATTATGGTGTTTTTTAAGGTTGGTTATGTCAATACATTTTGTTTGTCTTATGAGCTTGCTACGTTCGAGTTTAGTGTTGAGGTACATCTTACATCTCACCAATCTATGGTCACTGCCTGTGTTGAACTTGTTTAGCACACTGCAGTCTTCTATGACGAATTTTTTGTTACACATAATAAAATCAATTTCACTTGTTGTCCCATTTGGATGTCTCCATGTCCATTTCCTGTGTGGCTTTTTCTTGAAAAAGGAGTTCAAGATGAAAAACCCTTCTGCCTCTGCAAACTCTACGAGAGTATTTCCACGCTGGTTTCTGTTGCCGTGACCGAATTTACCTACTGAAGTTTCATTCTGTTGCCGTTGCCCTATTTTTGCATTGAAATCTCCCATAATTATCTTCAAGTGCTGCTTACCTTTATTATTTAGATCACGAATTTCCTCATAAAATTCTTCAATTTCTTCTTCAGCACGACTTGTGGTGGGTGCATAAGTTTGAATAATCTGAGCCTGGTATCTTCTCGAGAGTTGGATAACGAGTCGTGCAGCTCTGTCAGAGGAACTTTCAACTTCTACAACTTTATCCTTCAGTTTCTTGTTTATTATAAATCCAACACCACTAGTTCTGCCAGTATCTGTCCCACGATAGTAGAAGAGATGTCCACTTTTCAGTTCAATGAGATCTTCTCCTTTTCTCCTTACCTCACTTAGCCCGACGATGTCCCACTTGATCCTTTGTAGTTCCTCTTCCAATTCAAGAAGCCTTGAATCAGAAGATAGGGAGCGTCCGTTGTACGTAGCCAAGGTCAGCATCAGATGGCAGCCTAGTCCGGTCCTCCGGGGATTCTTAGCACCCTCTGCCTTCATGTCGCACTGGCCGCTGCCTTGGCCAGGTACATTCCAGCTGCCGGAGACTGAGGGCCAAGATTTAAGTTGTGGAGTCATTTTGGAGGGGTTTGGCCATAACTCACCACGCTGGCCAAGCGGGTTGGTGAGTGTGGGATAGCATTTCCTCTAATCCCGATGGTATAGTTATACCGCTATTGGCGGTCGTCAGAGCCCCTTTAGTGGGAACAGGATGTACCACGAGAAGGCGGGGTTGACATTTGTCAAGGAGAGGCTGTGATGTTACGCATCACCTGACCTTACATCCCATATATATATATATATATATATATATATATATATATATCATCATCGTCAACCATTATCAATCCACTGCTGGACGAAGGTCTCCCCAAGTTTCCTCCACAACGGTCTGTCTTGTGCCAGTCTCCTCCATATATATATATATAGGGGAATAGTTGTGTGTGCATATGTTTTTTCTTCACTTCATACTGTAATGAATAGTAATCCTAATTTTTTTTATTTGTTGTTTCGGGTAATGCAGCTGTCTTTATAAAATCATACGTTTTTTGATTAACTGGATTACCTAGACAAAAGTATGGGAAAATGTACTGTAAAATCAGAATGGTTCCAAAAAAAAAAAAAGACAGCAATGGTTTCATGGTTTCTGAATGGGGACAGAAAAAAAGTGACAGTGAAGTTTTTTGTATGTTGTGCACACAAACATTTTCAGTTTCTTGGGGCTTTAGTGCTATAATAGAGCAGCATGCTTCTACTCAGAAGCACAGAGAACAATGTAAAGTGAAACTGAGTTCTTCACAACTACATTTGTCTTCAGATCGTCCTGGATGTAGCAGTGATGGTGTAATTTCATCTCCCAGAGCTACACCATCAATTCAGCTTTATTCTGCTAGACAAGCTGCTTCAAGGGCAGAGTTAATCTGGTGTTTGAAAATGATTGGAGGGAACTTTGCTGTTCAGCCAGCTTGTGAAGATGTCAAAGAAACCTTTGAGGCAATGTTTCCTCGAAGTGTTCCTTCTGAGTACACCCTTTCAAGGACAAAGGCAAGATATTTAGTATGTGATGCTTTAGCTCCATTTTTTAAAAAGCAGTTGGTGGATGATATTGGAGGAGCACATTTCTCTTTTTGTTTTGATGAAACTGTGAATGCAGCTTCAAAGAAAGAGCTTCAAACTGTAGTTAAATACTGGTCTGATTCCAAACAAATGATTATGACACGACATCTACAGACTTGCTTCATTGGTAAAGCCACTGCTAGTGATATTTACTCCAAGTTAAATGAAGCCTTGGATAATGCCCAGCTTTCTCGTTCAAAGCTATTGATGCTAGGTTGTGATGGACCAAATGTTAACAAAACTGTGAATCGTCTTATGTATACGATTGTCTGATCCTGTTAGGAAGAAAACAGTTGATTGATGTTGGCACATGTAACATACACATCATCCATAATGCATTCCAAAAAGGATTACAAGACTTTGGTGAAAATGCTTCAGACATGATCTTGTTTCTCTATAATTTATTTGATGGCCAAACATCTCGTTGGGAAGATTTTGAAAAAATACAATCAGATATGAAACTTCCAGGTCATCGGTTTATGAAACATGTTTCCCCTAGATGGTTGACATTAGAACCAGCTGGAGAGGGACTTTTAGAACAATGGTCAGCTGTTGAAAAATACTTTCTTCAGTTCATACCCCAGCACAAAAGCAAGTTGATAAGTTCTTTGAAATACAAGAATATTGTTAAACTATTAAAAGACAAAACTACCAAAGCAGAAATTATGTTTGCTTGTGCAAGTGCTCATACATGTTCAAGATTCACTGGTTTCCTTCAGAAGAGAGATCCTTTAATGCATCTAATCTATAATGAGCTCACAAACCTCGTCAGAACACTCATGAATCGATTTTGTGTTAGTGCTGCTCCATTGAGTACACTAGAGAAAGTTAATATCTCAAGAAGCTAAGTGCACAAGAAAGATGCTATATTTCTATGAAAGCTAGAAAGCACAATGTGTCTGCTTGTACACATATTTTGGAAAAGTCTTCTTTGGATAAACCTGTGTTGTGATATCTTCGATGTTTGCATCCTGCAAAGAGGGTGAAAGAAGAATCATACAAAAACATAGTGAAGTTAGCTGCAGTTCTTCCAATTGAGTACAGTGAGCATGCACTAGTTGATGAATGGAAACTATTGACGTTAGAAGAAGAAAAATCAGGTAGTGACAAGAACCCAGTGAACGTTTACTGGAGTCAGTTTTTTGAGAAGACATATATCTCTGGAGAAAAGAAATACCCTACTGTTACGAAAACTGTGAAGGCTGCACTTGCACTTTCGTATGGCAATGCGGATGTAGAAAGGGGATTCTCATTGTCGGGGAACATCTTGAATGAAGACACCGCAAATATGTGTGAAAGAACATTGGATGCTTATTTGACTGTAAGAGATGCTGTGGTGAATTTGTTTGAGGGGAAGGCTCACTTTCTAATTATCACTCAGGAACTTCTTCAATTGGCACGCACAGCTCATGTCAGATACAAGCAGTACTGTGAAGATGAGAAGAGAGTGGCTGAGGAAAAACTTAGGAAACAAGAAGAACAGGAAAAAGAAACATTGTTGCAAGCAAGTATGAAGAGTAAGTTTGAAAAAGAAAAAGTAAATATTGAACACGGTGAACAGGCACTGAAGAAAAGGAGAAAAGATTCACTGTTGACAGTTTACTGGATGATGCAAACAAGTGCTTTTTAAAAGAAGCAATAAATAAAAAGAACTCAGTGAGAATTAGTTTGGCCCAAGCAATGTTGGAGAGTGCTACGAAAGTTAGGGAACAAGAAGTGAAGAAAATTAAAGACGTAGAGAAGGTACAGAAAGCAGTTGATAAGCGAAAAAGCAGTGTTATAACAACATTTTTTTCAAAGAAGCAAAAACAAAGTGAAACTTAATGACCTAATTTTGTAAAGAAAGCTAGATGATTTTCCACATTACATTTAAAAATTCAAAGTTGTAAACATTTTGTTTGTATTATTCTGAAAATGGTACTGTACAGATGCACTTTAAACTTTTTCTAGTTTTAGGTATATTTGTGCTGAATAGGAGCATGTCAGTATTATTATAATAAAGTGCAATGATTTTCCTGATTATTTTTATTATTATTATTATTATTATATGTAATTTTGTAATAGTTTTATATGTTGATTACAATTAAAACAATAAATAGGTGTGAGTTGGCTGTCTATGAGGATGGTGGAGGCCAGATTAAAAAAAAAAATGTTTTTGACCCTTCTTTCCTAATGAGAAATTTGAGTCAGTATTTAGTCTGTTTTTTTTGTTTTTTATGTCCAAATCAGTAAAGTCAGTTTTTGTAATCAAAAATGATCAGTAAGTCAGTAATTTTAGTCTTAGGTTTGGTTTCCATTGCTGCTTCTTGAGTGTATTTCTTATTTCTAATTGTTTTTTGACAATGTTCATTTCTTATTTTCGTAATGGGGCAAAACAGCAATTTGGTATTTTTGAAAGTACTTTTCTTAATGAAATGTGTGTTTCCCTCTTACATGACAGTCTTTCCTCCAAAATCAATCCACGGAGCTCACATTTTTACCCCATCCCCAATTATTTTAACCGAAATTAAAATTCTAAATGTCTGTTTTTCATCTGTCCATGATGGGGCTGGTACCATTTTCTGTGACTCGTAAAATTGTTTTCACAGCAGAGTGAGCTACGGCAGCAACAATTTTTGGAATTCAATTCCATTTCACTTAACATGCATGTTTTACCATTCCTTAGTCACCTCTTGTTATAATATATCAAGGAACAGAGCAGGCATTTTTCTTAACAAAATTAAAGTTTGAAAACGGCAGTTCCTTCACATTGTACAGAGAAAACGACTTTGCATGCCATGATGGACTGCTGGCAACGAACAGTTGAAGTTTCAATTTTGATTTCTTAAAACAAAATGAAAAATTTTGCTTCTTGCTATAGCAAACAGTGAAAACAACTATTTCATTTTTGATGAAATTAAAGTTTAAAACATGTAATGCTGTTTCTCTCTGTGCAGTAAGAACAACTGTACGGGTAACAGAAATGGTGATATTTCTAGCATGCATAGGGTAAATAATGATTTTCAACATGAATTGTGCTCTGAAAAAGAAGAAATGCTTTCTCCTGGGATGGGTATAGGAAGAAGGGACTATAAGGTATAAAAAAAATGTCCATTCATTAAGAAAATTTATATAAAAAAAAATATGAGATCATATTTGTCATTTTCAGTGATATCTGGATCCATAGAACAACCACAAGTAAAAAGTTTCATTTTCAAGAAAACGTTTATAACTAGGTATGTTTTAATATTTTTCCAAATCATATTCAATTCCTTTTTAATCCCCATATCTAATGAAAGTTTCAATTCACCAAGAATTAGAAGTTCTGAAAACTTCCAATTCATTCCAGTGTTTAAATAATCACTAGAATACATCAATCCAAATGTATGACTGGTGCCATCTATTAATTTTACTTAGCAGTTTTTTTTAAAGATTTATTTTCTGCTGGTATGTACATGTGTGTATGTGGGGGGGAGAGGGGTGTAATTGTATATAGTCCTTGTTTCATTGACCAATAGACTCAACTCCTCACGGTGAATGAGACTTGATGTTCAGTCTAGGCTTGAGTACCTTAATGACAATCTTGTATTTAATATGGAAGTGATTCTGAAGTGTTATGAGCATCCATCCACTGCATCCACCAACACATTTGTTTATGTTTCAATAGTGGCTTTGCAGGAACCATTACACTATATAAACACCACCGCAGGTTTGTTTACAATTTAGAAATCCTCAGTGGTGTACCCCATCTCCCCGTGCTGGGGACAATTTTTATATCCTCAGCGGTGTACCCACCCCACCTTCCCTGTGCTGGTTAATTAAATCTGTAAAGTTCAGATTTGGAAATCAGGAATTTAGATCTGCCTGGGGGCATACTTAGAGAGAGTCAAGGAACTCTGCTCCTCCCTACTGTATTATTATTATTTTTTTTTTTTTTTTTGTTAAAATGTTAGATGTGTTTATTTTAAATTTAAATTTATCAAGATTTCATTTCATTTATTTTGTTGTTGTTTGACTATGTTATATTTCAAAATTAATTTCATAACATATAGTATTAAGAAAAACAACATATATAGTGTGAATACTTATGTACAGGGTAACCACAGAACAGGAAATTGAGTAAAAGGCTATATATATATATAGCCTGAGTGAATCCCAATTCCCCTAAAGTACGTAGTCAAGTCAAACGTCCTGCACATACTGCACATATAAAATTTACTGCATTACAGTGACTTGCAAAACGTGACTTGCATTACCAAAAAAAAAAAAAATGTATCAACTTACATTTTAAAAAAATCTTCTGTTTTCCATTAATTTTCATTTTGTCTTGTTGGATTTCTAAAACTTCCATTTTTTGTGTCACTCCAATTTGAAGTACATATTTTGCAAGGCAAAATATCACATTTAAAAATTCTGATTTTCCAAGTTTTGTAAATTAAGGCCAAAAAATTGTGATCTTGATGATGCAAGTAGCACTTGCATCCTCTGTGTATATACTATTAACTAAAATATCAAATTAATGCTAAATGGATGAAAAATAGGAAAGTTATCTGCAAAGAGTGATGCAAGTCTAAAGATTCAAGAATATAAAGACTGCACAGGGAATATACCCTTTGTGAATCACCTTAACCAACTTGCTATTTAGGTGAATACAAAAAATGCTCAGGAACTGAAAAATTAGAAAATAATTTTAATGATTTGATTGTAATGTAATTGATGATATAACTTACAAGCACTGAATATCCACAAACTGTGTTGGACACTTGACAAAATTAACAAAACCACTGATAATTGTTTAGTTATGTTTTTTAAAAATTTATTGTTCATCTAAGATGATCATTTATAGCTAAAGAGCAAGCAGCTTTTAATAATGAATAAATTGCAAATTTTCAAGCTGGTGAATTTTTGTCAGTGTGTGATTTTTCTAACAATTATTCATTTAATTTGCAAGATTCTGCTCAAGGATTACATTATAATAATTTTCAAGCCACTATTCACCCATTTGTTGCATATTACAGAAAAACTGGGAAAACTGAATGCACAAATTATGGCATAATTTTGGAGAGCTTGCAACACAATGCAGTAGCAGTTCACCTTATGCAGCATTACCTGCATATCTCAACAAAAGTTTAAAGACTTTTTATTATTCATATATATAAGAACAGAACAGGGAAAAAAATATAAGATCAGAAAGAAAAAATTGATCAACTTCTGCTGCCATGAGATAGATTTTAGAACAGTTGCTCGGTGGCACTTTTATACAACATCATGTGGTAATAGTGCATGTGATAATGTTGGTGGCAATCTTAAAAGTCTTCCAGATAAAGCAAATTTAAGGCCATATAATAATGCAGATTATGACATCACATCAATTATATAATTGGACAACCAAAAGCATGTCTGTGATTTTGAATACCACAGTGAAAGTCAATATGAAGCTGAAAAAAAGCTATCATAGCCACATTTTGAAATATCAAGATCGATACCCAACACTCCCAAACTTCACTGTTTTATCCTAGTGTACAAAAACAGCATATGAGTTTATTCAAGTTCTTACAATCAGCAAAATAGAATATGTAAAAGTATGTTACTTCTGATAAATGTGAGATAGCACTTGCAGTTATATCTATCTTTGTGGCATGCCTCTGTACAGAATGCTTGTGGGTTGGATGTGCCTTGAATACCTTTGAAGACATAGATGAAGTAAAAATAAATAATGTAAAGCATCGCACAAAAAACAATTTCGTGTGGTGCACGTCTTGATGCAAACTATTCTTTATTTTACATAAAAATAGTTTTCTTCAATGGTTACAATATAAAATTGTCCCCACAAACATGAAGATAAATTTTTGAAGATTTTAAAATTAGGTATCAGTGCCATGTTCAAGTGCATTATGTCAACTCTTTTCAGCAAATAATGCATGTCCTTATTTAAAGCTGAACTGCTAAGATATTAATTTGAAAGTTTTATATTGTTATAAATATTACAGAGTAACCCATCACCATAGTACATGTGTATTCCTTTTTATGTAACTGATTGACTAGATTATTAAGCTTCTCTATAGATCAGTGGAACATGCACAGTTTAGTCATACAGTAAGTTTACGAGCATGTCGATTTAACAGTTCCTTGTATCTTTTGATGCCCTTCAACTACCACCACCAAATTTATAAAATATTATCACTATGTGATGTAATTTAATTTGTTATTTTTTTAAAGAAACCAAAATGGCACTTTTTGAGAAATTCAAGGTCAAATTAAAAATTTTGTGACTTTTAAATTAAAAATTATGCATTAAGTAATATATCATTTTGAAGCCAGGAAAAAGATAGTAAAATACTTCATTACCCTGTGATTAAAAGAACTTCAGTTATAAATACATTTACAAAATACAAAGCACTGACATTTAGCAAATTTTTTGAGTTTCATGATCTATCTCAGGAAATTTAAAGGCTATTTGTGGGCTAAAAGTTGGCACACATTCCTTTCTGGTGTATGTCAACAAATCTACAGAATTTCATAAAAAAATCCAACGGGGTCACATTGAAAATGCTATTTTTCTGTGTTGAATTGACAGGAAATGACCCATTTACAGTCAGAATGCAGTGTGTCCATAATTATTGAACCATCACCACATCTCCATTGATATCAGTAGGAATTGTGCCAAATGACAGTTCACTAAATCGGTTCAGTTTTGCAAATACAGTGGATTCCGGTTAATTGGGTCATTGGTTAATCAAGGTAGCTGTTTATTTGGGACGATTCTTGAAGAACATCCCAAATTAGCTCTTCAGGACAAAGTTTTGCATAATTGGGCCAAAACATTCCATGCCTGATGTGCCCCAATTAACCAGAATCTACTGTACTTCAAATGAGAAGCTACATACTGAAATTGGTGCATGTCAATTGGTACCATATGAAAAATTCAAATTTTTAGATTTTGTAGGTCAGCATTTTTTGTATTTCTGATTTTCAAAAACAGCAAAAATGTCAAATTTTGCATGAACACCATTCACAAATTGTACCTTACGTAGTCAATGGTGCACAAGAACATCCTGTGTATGTTGTTTACTTCTGTTTCTTTCTGTTTTGTACCTATATTTCAACAATTATTCCATCTGAACAAATTCAAAAAGAATTACGTTTGTTGATAATGTCTATGGAAAAAGTACAGTTATTGAGATTATTCTAAGGTAGTATTTCAGTTTTTGCATTATATGGAATTGGGTCTATGAGTATGGGGATTTTCTGCCAGACTTTTGTACAAACCCTAAAATCATATGCATAATGTGAATGATGCATAAATTATTAATTAAACAACAAATAAGAATTATGCAATAAAAACATAAACATGTTTTATAAGCATTATTAAAGAATAAACATTATTAGGCCAAGTTGATACAAAAACATATGCACTGTGCTTCATTTTTCAATACAAAAATAATATTTGCCTCTCTCCGCTATTTGTGCTGCTAAGTTAAGTCTGGTTCTTCTCTGTTGGAAGTTAAAACAGAACTTCAACAATCAATACATTACTTTTTTTTTTAAGGAAAGAGGGAAGTGTCTGGTAGTGAGTTCAAGAGATTATTAATGAGCAGCCCAGTTCCTATGGAGCTTCCATAAATATGCACAAGGGTATGTGCAATTAGGGCACATGGAAAATAATATATGCAAAAAATATAAAACAGCAGTATTCAGATATATTGTGTATTGACATTTAACTTTGCTTAAATTTCAGTATTTGAAGAACATCATTTTCCTGTCAAAAAAAGACTGATAAATTAATAACCATAATCTAAAATAACTGAATACAGTTATTGTTTAGTATTGGCAGGCTTTCCATTACCTTACCAGCTACTAGGGAACTGAGAAAAAAAGAAAAGCCCCAACTTTAGAGGGGATCAGAACTATTCAGATGGAAGAAGGAGAGGAGGAATAAGGCAAACTTTGTAAGCACCATGTTCAAATGCTGAAGAAAGTTGGACCTCATTGTTAGGATATTTTCAGCAATCATCCCTTGAGTCTTACTGCCATCTGTTAAGCACAATTTTGATAGTGATGAGAACAGTCTTTGCATGAATTTTGAACAACTTTTATCCCTATTTGGGTGGAGTAAACTTCTAAGTACTGGTAATCTCCTTATTTTTGATATTGTTAATAAAACTTTGTTGTCATTTGCTTTTTTTTTTTTTTTTTTTTTTTTTTTTGATTGAATGTATGTTTAATGACCACTGTGAGTAACTCAATGGGGTATAAGTAGCCACCCGTTTCTAATTTAAGGTCATTTACTCCAGGGAAGGGAGAGAGCCAATACTGTAAGACAAGCACAACATCCATGCCTCACCGTGGTGGCTCATTTGTCTTCTTAATGAGTATTAACTTAAGTAAATATTACTAGAGGATATCATAAAGTTTCCTGAAATATGCTGTTCGTGCTACATGTATTTATCAATTTGTTCTGCCCATTTGTGATTTAAAATCTACATTTGTAATTATTCATGGATCTAATTTAGAATTAGAATCTAAACATATGCATAAATATCAAGGACATTTCTATGATATTCATATGCTTTTAGAATCTATATTTGTATTTAATTAAATATATTGAATAACTTTATGTTCTTTGTTGATAAATATAGCAGCACCCATAATTTGCAATTGTATAATATACAGATTTTGTACTTTGAATTCATTTATGTGGGTTATTGAATATGACATTCATTTTTTAGTTTATGCATAAATATCAAGGACATTTCTATGATATATAAGGAATAAGCTGCATTTCAGTCAGTCATATTTGCTGCTGTTATGTTCGATTACAAGGGTGTAAAGTTTTGCTTTGTAAATATTTTAATATATATACATTGTGTTTTGGCATATGATTAATTCATTGCCATCTGGAATGCATTATGTTGTAGCAGTGGTGCACCTAGGATTTCTTTACGTGGGTGACCCACAATATTGAAGATGCAAATAAAAATACCCCATAGAAAACATCTGAAATATTGTAAAGCAATAAAAATATCTCCACCATATTAAAATGTGTTTCTAATGATTTGTAAAATATATGTTTGAAAAAAGTGATACCTCTTGGGGAGGGCTCAATCCTCTGGGCCATCTTCACCGAGTGTCCCATTGTGTCTTACCATGATAACCACTGCAAAAATGATCTGAGGTAAAGAATTTTTAAGTCACACTTCAATGATTTACAGCTTTAGTTCAGCGTTTTTATATTGGTTAACCTGCTAAAACCTAATACATGAAACTGTATTTTGCATTGAAAATGATTTGAGTATTTTTGCATACTTAAACTTAGAAAAAATCCTTCATTGTATGGCTTATACCACTGCTGTCGATGTAAGATATCTATAATTATACATTTCATGTACTTTTGAGTTGAGAATTTATTAAAGTTCAAAACAAAACATGCTTGTGCACAAGAAGGCATTTTTGTGTATTTATTTATATTTCAGTTTCGATTGTTACTGAATTTATATTGCTGCACAACTATATCAATAAAGTTGTAGAATCCTACTCTGCTGTCTACTTAATGGTCATTATACCATTAAGTAGACAGCAGAGTAGGATTCTACAATGTCAATACATTACTTAAAGGAATTTCTTGGTGTACAAAAAAAAAAAGATCTCCCCCAAACAATATTTTACACTCTGTTGGTTGTTACCATGGTTTAGTTCATTTTGGTTATTATTCATTGTGCAGAGCTATGGTAATCAAAACGTCACTTCGTTTTTCTTTTCAAATTTTAATTAACAATGGGAAACAAAAAAATCAGAACATGTGTGAAAACTTAATTTTGTACTGGCACATTTTTTGCAGAAATATTGAACATAGCTCATTACTGTACGCCATGAATGGTACCGCAGTTATTTAGTACTGTTGTCATCAAATATTCTCATTTAATGTTTCTGGAATTTAAATTCTTTGAAGTCATAGCTTTCTTTACTTACGGCGGTATATTCAGAAAATGAGGTCCTCTTATTAGAAAATGTTAGCTGCCTTTACCCTTGAACATATCGGCAAACGATTATCGTTTCTTAAAATATTATGTTCGGCATGCAGACAGCCAAAAGTTACAAAACATGTTATAATTTTAGTCAAACTTCGGAGTAAAATAACTAGATTTCCTGAAGCAGTCCTGGGGAGCATGTACGAAAAACTTTCTCGTATTCACGTTTAGAAAATAATAAACTATATAAAATAAGAGCCATACATCAAGAATAATTAACAGATTGATTACACAATTTTAAATTGTGAAAGTGAGCTAAAATATTGGCAAAGGGCATATATACACTGGCGGAAAGTGAAAAAAGAACACCAAGAAGGAGACGTCTGATACCAACGAAATTTATACAGCATAATAACGGAATACAGAGGATAACGTGATCAAAACAGTATGGCAAAATACAGCTGTATTTGCTGGTAAACTGAAAAATAACATTTCCATGTAACATGGTTAGTACGAGGTTGAACCGTCATGAACTGCGTCACACTGTGCAATTCTGGCATGGAGTCTGTCGTACAGATGTTTGATGTAAGTTTGGGGTATTGAGTTCCAAGCATCCTCAACCTGAACGCGTAAATCGGGGATCGTCGTGGCTGGCCGTGGAGACCGGATAAGTCGTTGTCCCGTAAAATCCCACACGTGATCAATGGGGGACATATCCGGAGAACGTGCAGGCCATGGAAGTTGTCTCACACCCTGAAGTGCATGTTGCGTTGCACCTGCCGTGTGTGGGCGTGCGTTATCTTGCTGCAAAACGCCACGATGGACCGACCTTGCAAATGGCACAACAACGGGCTGAATGATGTTGTTGATGTAGGAGGTGCTGTTTAACGTACCCGGTACAAACACTAGTTGTGTACGGGAGTGATAGCTGATCGCTCCCCATACCAGGAGATCAGGTGTAGGCCCTGTGTGTCGCTGGCGGATGCAAGAAGGGTGGAGACGCTCCCCTGTGCGTCTGCGAACACGCATACGGCCATCGGAGGCTCCCAAGCAGAATCTGCTTTCATCGCTGAACACGACAGAGCGCCATTGCGTTCTCCAGCGCAGACGTTGGCGACACCACTGCAGCCGTTCCTGACTACTGGCGACAGCGATATATACATGTATCGAGTTATCTCATTGGCCGCAATAAAACCCGTACCCACCAATTGGCGACCTGCGCCTAAACGGCATTAGTTTGTTGGATAATGGCTACTGTGAGGCAGGGAAGAGGTAAGTTTGAGAGAATAAGTAAGTAGTTACGGGCGGTCGTAGTGAGCGATGGGTTTGCCTCCTTGGGGCGCTCCATGGTAACAATGGCACACACAACAGCAACTAGGGCCTCTGTGAATCTTGGAGAGGTGCAAGCTAGTTCTTTTTTTTTTTTTTTTTTTTGATTGGAGGTTTAACGACCACCGTGAGCAACTCAATGGGCTATAAGCAGTCGCCCGTCCCTAATTTAGGGTCACTGGTTCCAGGGAAGGGAGAGAGCCAGTGCCGTAAGACAAACACAACATCCATGCCTGACCGGGATTCGAACCCGGACCCCGTTCGGACGAATGATCAGAGGCCATCGCTTAGACCACTGCGCCACCGGGGCGGCCAAGCTAGTTCTGTGTGACATTGGCGAAAAGACCCAACTCACTCACAAAACCCCAACTCACTGGGTTTTGTTCCAGAATCCTTAGTTTGAATGACCAACTGGAACCCTCGGCTGTGGGCTAACCCCTACACTGATGTACTTACCTGATTAAAAAGACAAAAAGAAATATTAATAATGACTCAAGTGTGGGATATGGTGGACCTACCACACTTGAGAAGGACGGTCCACCACGGAATCGACCTGGACTTTCTAAACGGCGTATGAGAAAGCGATCTCGGCTGAGTGAATGTAAGATTGGTGTATGGAATTCTAGAGGTATAAATGGCAATATGAGTGAGGTGAATGAGGAGATGAATAAGTATAGACTGGGTGTGCTGTGTGTAAGTGAAACCAAAAAGAAGGAAATTGGGGTAGAAGAAGTGAATGGCATGGTGAGTGTGTGGTCTGGAGTATTGGATAATATGAGAGGACAGGCTGGTGTAGGTGTGATTTTAAGTGAAAAGATGAAGAACAACTTGATTCACTATAGTTCAAACAATCTTTATTGGTAGAAAAACAGTACAGATTCATACACGCTGTTAAAACATGAGAAATAACTGGAGAACAAACATGAATAATTACAGATGCCGGAGCAGGACCCCCATCCGGAAATAAACCAGAAAGTTAAAACGGATGAGAAACTATCACAGTGTGTACAATTGTACACATAGAAATCAAAACATTATGCTAAAGGAATAAGAGCACATAGCGTGCCTCAAGGAGTAATGTGATAACAATATATGAGAACGACATATGTCGGAGCGAAACTAGCCTCCGGAAAAAAAACAAAGTTAAAAGATTTAAATGGCGATACATTGTCAACAATCTCTCATGAATAGACCAAAACATGGTGCAAATTTTACAGGAAAACATAGTGGTCGACATAGGTAATCAACTTATAAAAAACACAATGCAAAATCACAGGGAGGAAACACAACAAACTTATACACTATAAAAAAATGAAACACATGTGCAAATCTCAAAAAACACCAGAAAAATAAAAAATGCCACATGCAAGGAGCTATGCAAGTGATTAACAGATAAAACACGTGGGCACTAAAAAAAACTCTTCTGCTATACAAAGCACTGAAAGTTTGAACATTACGCAACATAATCAAAAAAACAAAAACGGCGGCAGAACAGTACATTAAAAAACAATATAATGAAAACACTAAGGAAATAAGCAAAATGCAACAATACGGTAGAGGCAAACAACAAGACAGAAGTACTAGGAAATCAGCAAATAAATTCTCATAACAAACCCTGTGTAATGTCATAGTGAGAAACATAGGAAACAGCCGATTCCCATGGCACCAAACAACTCATCCAGAAAATGCACAATGTATAAACAATAATCATATATACATAACAATTCCTCCATTAGCACATGGTACAATAGAACATAAGAATACTGAGGCAACTCAATGGTTCAGCACAGTACCAAGATACAATACAAATTGCTCGGGATTACAGCACCATCACAAATATACTACGGAACACATACACAGAACAGCAATAAATGGGTAGAACACGTCGTAGAACACATTCGAAAAACAAGAGTCCTTAAACTCATGAGGACACCACCATAATAGAACAACACATGGTGGATAACCTGTGTCAGGAGGAAAGATACAGAGACACAGTAGTCAAGCTCCAAAATGATTATCCTCAGAATGCAATTCAAATGTAGCACAATAATCACGACAATGCGAGGAAGAAACAACAAACAAAAGGCTACAGAACAAAGAAAACTCCTCACGTTCCAACTTGCAAGGAGTACTGAGTGGTTAAAACGATAGACTAATGGTGGTACCATCAATCCGGAACCAACCGGCATCCTGCGCCCAGACTTGACGAAACCGTGCTAAAGAATTAGTAGATTGTGCTTCTGCATATTCGAGGCGGAGGCGAGCTGTTAAACGGCTGCGAAAATAGGTGAGGATTCTGTCACTCGCAATAAGGGGATTAGCAGAGTCTGCGGCATTCCGGAGATAAAGATGATAGATATATATTGCTTGTTTCACCAAAACAAAGAGAAAGGCGCAAACGTCCGGTAAACGAGACGGAGGGTGCTTCGTTAAAAGCAACCAGGAATAGGCGAGAAAAGGTAGATTGCGAGAAGTGATATGATTCACGAAACGAAATACACAATGCAAAACAGGAATCAGGATGGGACAATGCCAGTATATATGGACGATATCTCCTATGGACTCACAAAATGGGCAAATGGAGGAAGAAAGGAGAGACATACGGGATAGAAGAAGAGGGACAGGAAGCCGGCGGTGGAGATATCGCCAGTGAATGTTAAACTCCAACGGTGCAGAAAGAGGAGAAGAAGAGGAAGACCAGATGGCCTGAGAGAGGGAAGAAGGAACATCAGAAATTGGGTGCGGAGCTGCGGTAGGTGTACGAAAGAAACGGTAAAAGGAAACAGTGGAAACTGAGAGAATAGGGACAGAAACGCCTCTAATAGAGAGAAAAAAAGGAATAGGGAGACTGGGACCAAGGACAGAGACGAGGCCATGAGAATTGACGAGAGATGGATAAAGAAAACCGAGGAAAGAGCGAAGAAGAGCATAATCAGTAGCATGGAAAGGTGAAGGATCGGAAAATAAGGAAGTAAGGGGTTTCCAGGTCAAGTCGGGATTAACGAGTGCGCGAACAGTTAGTATACCGGAGCGGATCCAGAAAGGCAAAAGAAAAAAAGGCTGTCTGGAGGAATGGACGAGGGTGGAAAAGAAAAGAGGTTCATCCAAGAGATCAAGGGTGGTGGTCGGAGGGGCCCGGGAAAGAGGAAGAGCGTGGAAGAACGTCAGAGCTTCAGAAAGAACAGAAGGAAAATTAATGGAAGAAGAAGAGAAGGAATCCATCTTGAGATAAAGGGAAAAGGAGAAAGATGTGTGACGTACCTGCCAGAAGGACGCACACGACATAAAGGCAGATAGGAATCAGAATAATCGTCTGCGTAGCTCAGTTGGTAGAGCAACTTGTTCCGGAATAAGCGGCCTCGGGTTCGAATCCCGGCGTAGACCAAAAATGACGGAGAAATTTACTTCGTTATAATGGCGCCCGAACTATCCGGATGACCCGGCCGTTCAAAATCTAGCATTGGTGTGATGTTATTTCCACACCGCGAGACAGGAAAAATCAGAGAGTTCCTTCTCCAGCGCTTCGAAAAATAAAAATGTGTGATGTTGCATTCCACACAGCAGATTGACTGGGAGTTCTCAAGTGCACGTTCTACAGTGGATGGCTGCCTGCAACGATTCATGGTCACGGCTGACCCGTGGGCCATGCCCCCGGCCCTCTTTCGTTGGGGGGAGATGTGACGTACCTGCCAGCAGGACGCACACGACATAAAGGCAGATAGGAATCAGAATAATCGTCTGCGTAGCTCAGTTGGTAGAGCGACTTGTTCCGGAATAAGCGGCCTCGGGTTCGAATCCCGGCGTAGACCAAAAATGACGGAGAAATTTACTTCGTTATAGATGGATCGTGAAGAGAGAGAAGAACATCAAGGGTAGAAGAAAGGGACGGAGTGGGAGCAACCGAGATCCGAAGAAAGGAAACAAGTCTGTGAGCACGATAATATATGTGCACATCCGGTAAATTGATGCCGCCGTGCTCCTGTGAAAGGTTGAGCGTCGCCGCCGCGACCCAGTGCTTTGTGGACCAAATCATCGATGTACACAGACTTTTGATATGATCAAGACGATACGTAGGCAGTACAGTAGAAGACCAGGTAAAGAAACAAAGTGGCAAGAGGTAACGACGTACAATGGCAGCACGCTGGTGGTAAGAAGTGTATGAGTGCGTTGATTTCCAGAATCCCACCGTACGGTGAAGACGTGGGCGTAAAGCATCCCACGAAGCAACTGCAGCCGTAAACGGATGCCCAATATAAGTACCAAGAATTTTCTGAGAAGAAGAGGACCACACCGCACCCCATGGGGCATCAGTACGGCCCACCCACGATCCACACCATAAGCCGGTGCTTTTTGCAGCATTAAAAGTAGCACCAGATAAGTCCGCATAGGATTGATAAACTTGATATAAAACATCAAAGAGGTGGTCGGAACGCAAGCAGAACGTAGCATCATCGGCATACGCAGTATATACACAGCAGTGATGCCTAATGCTAGCGACTGTGGGTGGCATAACAGAGAGAAGGGATCGTTTCGCTGCAAGAAGAAAGGGCTCAAAGGCCAAGGCAAAGAGTTGTCCCGAAAGGGGACAACCCTGCCGGATCTCACGTTTTAAAGGCACAGCCGCCGTCAAAAAGAAGGCCGTTCGAACGTGAAGACGGGCACCCCGGTAGAGACTGAGAAGGATAGAAACGAAAGAAGGAGGGAAACCAAAAGAGGTAAGAACAGTACAGAGATAATCGTGAGAAACGTTATCAAAGGCAGATTTTTGATCGATATTAAGGAGTGCCAAAGGTTCAGAAAATTTACGAGCAAGGAAGGTAAGAAGAATTAGAAAAGTGGTATTATTATTATTAATGGACCGACCAGGCACAGTGTATGACTGGTCGGGAGAAACAAGAAAAGGAAGGACAATATTAAGTCGGCGAGAAAGTAATTTAGCGTAGAGTTTATAATCTAAGTTGAGAATTGAAATGGGGCGCCAATTCGTCAAATCCAAAAAGGTCTCCCTTTTTAGGCAGGAGAGTAATATGTGTGACAGTGAAGTCCGGCGGTAACACAGAAGAAGAAAGAGCACAAAAAAAACATGCTGACAGAAAGGGTAGTAAGGACGGAAAGAAAGCACGGTAAAAGGAAAGTGGAAGACCGTCAGGTCCTGGAGAAGCATGCGGGTTAAGAGACGCGAACGCCTCTCGGAGTTAAGAAGGGGGAAAATCCGATTGTAAGAAAGAGCAAAGGTGAGCTGGGACCTGAGGGAGATTAGAAAGAAGCGAAGAAGAAGAAAGATCAGTAGTCTGCGGTACCGCTCGGTACTTGTCCACAAAGGCATTCCGAACATGGGAACACACGACGGATTGATCATCGGTAACGGTACCATCAGCGAGGCGGAGATGTCGTATGGAGGATGAGGCTCGCTTCTTAGACTCCATTTTAGCAAAGTATTCATACGACTGCGCAGAAGAGGAGATATGACGCCAGCGCATCCGCCGGACAGCTTGCCGTGCCAATGGTTTAAGAAGTGCAGAGAGATCACTTTGATACAAGGTATCTGAGGGTCTGCCGGAGTCAGAATTGACAGATGACCTCGTAGATTGGCAATCTTCTGGGAACGTTCGGTGCAAACAGTAAAGGAGTAATTGCGAACAAAGAACTGCAGATCACTCTTAACCTTCAAATAAAGATGCAGAGCACTCGGTGTGGAGTCTAAAAGACAACGCCTATCGGCTAGAAATTGGTTGACTGCGGCACAAAATCCAGGGTCCGTGAGAAGCTCATCATCAAAGGTCCACGTGCGACGTGTACGAGAAGGTGTAGAAGTCTCACAGACAGTGAGACATACTGCACAGTGGTCGGAGGAAACCGTAGGAAGGTGTACCACGTCTGTAATGGACGGAGTCATCGTCGTCGAGACATACACACGATCAAGTCGTGCCAATGGAGAGCCAAGTGTCGCCGGATCATGCCACGTGTAGGAAATGTCAGTTGGTCGTAAATGCCGCAAAGCGTCAACAAGCTGAAAGTCATGAATAATAGGTGAAAGCAAAGATGTAAGATTTCGACGGTATTCACCTCTGGATGAACACCTATCGAGGGAAGGCTCGAGAGTACAGTTGAAATCCCCACCCAGGATAACAAAATCCTGAGCGGGGAGAGCAGCAAGGGCATCTCGAAGACAATCACAAAAGGTTGTCACCAGAGATTCGTTCTGCGGGAAGTGTGCGTTAAGCACATGATAGGTAACATTATCAATAGTAAACGAAAAACATTGTAGTCGACCCGGAGATATAGATTGAACTGCATAAGACGAGAAGCGATGCAACAGACGATGATGGACACCAACTGCTACACCGCCCCGTCTCCTAATACGATAGTCATGGGAAAAGGTATATGGCCATGTACGCCATAAGTGGTATGAGGTGTGTGCATCGCAGTTAGTCTCCTGTATTAGTAGAAGATTTGCCTGGGCAGAAACCAAATCCTCGTGCACAAGAGAGTTAACCTCCGGGGTAGCAAAACCCCTACAATTAAACGTCGTGATCTGGAATAGTCAAATCCACTGTCGGCTGATGTATTGTGGAAGTAACAGCCTTAAACTTCTCTACTTGGCGGAGAATCGTTACAACAAGTTCACCATAATCACCAGAAGCGTCGTCCACACTCTGAATAGCTGCTGCCACATGTGTGAGCTGTTGAAGAACAGACGGTATGAGCGCACCCGCTTCAAGAACAAAAGCTTTTATTGCAGGCCTTTTCACATCAAAGCAGAGCAAATTATAAATTTGCTTATGAGATAAAGGTTGCTCTAATATTTTGTAATGCCGCAGCTGTTGGGCAAAATCATCAAAGGGAGGAACACCCGAGGACACCTCAATGTCCATAGACATTTCATAATCTTTGAACGCAGTTGGAGAAGTACGCTTCCTACTTGAAGCACGAGGAGAGTGACCAGGAGGCTTTCCGCGTTTAGCCTTCGCGCCGCGACCGCGGGAAGCCAGTCGCTTCTCATTTCGAGATCTTGAGTCTGCCACAGATCCATCACTGGGAGCAGGGTCACCAGTACTACAATAGGTATCCTCTGAGTCTGCGATTGAAGTCTCAGCATCCGAAACACCGCTGCCGCCATCTGAATGTCCAGGAACATCCGGAGGGCGGAAAGGTGCAGTCGATGGAAGATCAGGGTAGTGAGCAACAGTGACAGGTGGTGGTTGGGGTACTGCCGACTCAGCATCCAACGTTGTGGAAGATGCTGCAGAAGGACGTGCAGAGACAGTTGCTTCCGCGTTCCGAGAAGGAGGTAAACGATCCATAGTAGTAGGCGGTCGAGAGGAGACGTATCTACACTCTGTCTGATTATGTCCAAATTCCTTGCACTTCCCACAGTGAAATTGAGTAAGAACGTCAATACGTCTCACATGATCACCACATTTAACATTGTACTGAGTGAGACAGGCTTCAATGGAATCTTGTGTAGGGAATACAATCCGTGCAACTCGTCGAGCTCGCTGTATAGAACGCGTGACCGCTCGGCCATCCAGCTTAGCGGGCGCTGCGGAATGGGTGTGTATCGGGCCGACAACATGACCCAAACTAGAAGCAACAACATATAACATGGAATCTGACACTTCTGGTGGCACTGGATAGAATGTCTGGTGGCACTGGATAGAATGATACACTCACAGGACGATGTGCAACGGGATCAGGGTACAAATGCTGATCTCGAATAGCGAGACCCTTCAAAATAACCTCGTGAGCATATTCAGCTTTTGTAAAATAAACAATTACAATAGTAGGACGACGCGCCATAAATTGAATACAATCAGATGGAAACATACCTTTTAGGGCGTCTTCATACACATAGAGAGGTGTATTCGGCAAGGCGACAAAACAAACTCCTCGATCCAGGATTGTAGTGAAGGCTTGTCCTTCTGGAGAAGCTACTGGTATGTCCAATTGGAAAGAGTTCCCAACACGGTGAAGGTGAGATTTCAAACTAGGTGCATCAGTGTACATCTCAGCAACAGCAGGACGAGATTTTGTGGTCGCAGCTGAATATGAAGGTGGAGCTGCTTGGCACGACGCTATAGGCCCAGGGGATGCAGCAGGAATAGTGTCCATGTTAACAGGATCCTTGAGGAGCGCTGACGAAGTCGAGCTGATCGGTGACATCACAGCAGGAGGGTAGCGAGAAGAAGCATCATCGGAAGGCAGCTGAACTCCGACGGAAGGGGAAGACGGCGTAGGGAAACCAGGCATCGAAGAAGAAGAACGAGTACCATCGGAAGTGAGGTCGGGAAACTTGTCCTCACCTCCGGAAGTCGCCATCTTTAATGGCGGCGCCCAGACAGGGCCAACCAGCCCGGTCAAAAACGTAATCAAACGAAGAAACAACACAAAATAAGCACTCACCAGCTCGGGAAGTAAACTAAAACGAAGCCCCAGACCTTTAACTGAAGGCTGGGACAAAAAGAACCACCCAAAACACGAAAAACACTCACTCACTAAGTCAAATAACGAGAGCTCGAAATTCACTATAGTTGCATAAGTGAGAGAATTCTCTGGATTCGTTTGAAAGTGAAACTTCAGAGACTTGTAATTGTTGTAGTGTATGCTTCTTGTGACTCGGAACCTACTGATAAGAAGGAAGATTTCTGGAATGAGCTGAAAGCTGTTTTGAGCCAGTTTGGTGCTAAAGAAAAAGTTATAATAGCAGGGGATTTCAATGCTAGAGTAGGTGTGCAGAATGCAATTTCTGACAATGTTCTGGGTAAGTTTAATCATCCTTGTGTGAATGATAATGGTGAAAGATTAATTAAGCTCTGCATTGAGAATGATTTGTGTGTATCTAATACATTTTTCAACCACAAGTATATGCACACATATACTTGGGAAAATCGTACTCTTGGTCAAAAGAGTGTGATAGATTTTGTTGTTTACGACCAGCGTTTGAAACACTTAGTTGTTGACACCCGTGTGATGAGAGGTGCAGATGTTGGTTCTGATCATTACTTGGTAGTGTCACGAGTGAAACTTCATGTTGGTTGGAGGAAAAGGAATAGGAAGAGACCCAGGATAGAAAGAATAAAGGTTGATAGGCTCCTTGAAGATCATCAGCGGTATTCTGACTTACTCAGAGAACGACTGAAGGATCTGAAATCTTGTGAGAGGGATGTAGAAAAGAAGTGGGAATGTTTTAAGAACTGTGTTTTTACTGCTACTAAAGAGGTCTGTGGCACCACAATAGTGGGTAACAATAGAGGTGATGCTTGGTGGAATAGTGAGATTGATGAGGCAGTAAAGAAAAAGAAGGAAGCCTATTTGGGGATGTTGCAAGGTAGAGTCTCTGTGGATGAATATCGCTGTAAGAAGCGTGAAGCTGCTAAGCTGGTTCGCTACAGTAAGGCAAAAAATAGGAAAGAGAAAGTGGAAGGCATGAACTGGCTTTTTGGAAAGATAGAAAGTCCTTCTGGAAGTACATGAGACTCAGGAAAAATAGGGGAAACAAAGTTGTAAGTTGTGTGAAGAATGAGATTGAGGAAATGATATGGGAGCCCAATGAGTTAAGGGACAGATGGGGCGAATATTTCTGTGAGTTATTAGATCAGGAGAGCAAAAATGATTCTGAGACAGATGCAGATGATGTCACAATGATGGGTGAAAGCACAGGAGGGATCTCAAGAGAAGAAGTGTGTAAAGCTCTAAAATCTCTTCAGAATGGTAAGGCTCCAGGAGTTAATGGCATAACTGCAGAGATGTTGAAGTATGGTGGTGACTCTATAATTGAGTGGTTAACTAAAAAATTTGCCAGTTGTGCTGGGAGTTAGGAATGGTCCCTCGGGATTGGAAGGATGCTATCATTGTTCCCTTGTATAAGGGAAAAGGTGATAAGACTGAATGCAAGAACTATCGTGGTATTAGCCTACTGAGTGTGCCAGGGAAAGTGTTTGGTAAGGTTGTTATTGAAAAAGTACGGGGTCTTACATCAGAGAAAGTGTGGGATGTTCAGAGTGGTGTTATGCCTGGTAAAGGCTGCACTAACCAGATTTTTGCATTACGCATGATGATTGAAAAGTATCTGGCTGTTGGGAAGAAAGTTTTTACTGCCTTCATAACTTTAGAGAAAGCTTACGACCGAGTCAATAGGACACTTTTGTGGAAGGTATTGAATGAATATGGTGTTACTGGAAATCTACTTAATAGTGTAAAAGCCATGTATGCTGGTAGTAGAGCTTGTGTACGAGTGAATGGTGTTTTATCAAAATGGTTTTCCATTGGTGCAGGAGTTAGACAAGGTTGTGTAATGTCACCATGGCTGTTTAATATATTTATGGACGCATGCATGCGTGAGGCCAAAATAGATAATAGCGGCTTATGTCTTGGTGATATCCGTGTGTGCAGATTGCTGTATGCTGATGACACTGTCCTGTTGGCAGAGAGCAAAAGTGAGTTGCAGAGTATGTTGACTCGGATGCACGAAGTTTGCATAAAATTCAAACTGAGTATAAATAAGGGAAAAACCAAAGTTATGGTGTTTGAGAGAGGAATGGGTAGCACTGAAGTAATGTAAGTATAAATGGCACTGTGATTGACCAGGTGAGTGAGTTTGTGTATTTAGGAAGCATGTTTGACAGAGAGAACAAGTTGGATGGTGAAATCAGTAGGCGAATGAATTCTTCTTTGAAAGTCATAGCTGCTCTGGGAGGTTTTCACAGGAAAGATGGGTTCTCTAGAGAGTCCCGCATGGCTGTGTATGAAACAGTAATTGTTCCTACTCTGATGTATGGCAGTGAAACCTGGGTTCTGCAGAAGAAACATAGGAGTCGTTTGTGTGCTGGAGAAATGCGTTACTTACGTGGGGTTTGTGGCAAGACACGATCTGATTGTGTGAGGATTGAAGATGTATTGCAGTTGTGTGATGTAAAGCAAAATGTTGTTAGCAAGGTGGAGACCAATATGCTTCGGTGGTTGGGCCATGTTGAAAGAATGAGTGATGAAATGCTTACTAAGAAAATATTTTCAGCCCAAGTGGCAGGAAGGAAAGGCAGAGGAAGGCCAAGGAAGACATGGGTGGATCAGATTCAGGAGTGTCTGCATGAGAAAAAGATTATGAGTATGAAGTATAAAAGATCTTGTGTACGGCGTGTAATGGACATCAGTGAAGCACGAGTTGTATGTCAAGATCGCTGTAAATGGCGAAGTTTGATACGACAACTATAAGTAAAAATATCTGGAAGTTTGTATTTCTTTTTGGAGCTAACCTCTGAATCTCAGAGAACAGCTTAGTGATATGTATGTATGTATGTTTTTTTTTAATCTTTTATCTGGTTAATATTTATATTTGGATGGCTACTGCGAACAGGCTAAGTTGTTCGATTTGTGGTGTTTCATTCGGGCAGAAATACAATTTGAACCAGATGTACGTCGTCGAAGTCTTGACACAGGTTGTTTACATCTTAGTTAACATTAGTTTCTTCGTTGGCGGCTGTCGATAGTACTGTACAATTGATATTTTAATGTGAAATTGGATTTATTTGATGTTCTTTTATGTTTTGCAGCTTACTGTAATCACCAGACTGTGAAAAATCAGTGTTCCTTTTACAGATTTCCGAGAAACAAACGGAAACATGTCTTCAACTGTGTCAATATATTTTAACACCTATTAGTGAAATTTATATTTTTGAATATATGAATTTGGACCATATGTAAAATATGAATTTGGAACACGCATCCCGCCCCTTTTTGTTTGTCTGTTATCGTTTTCAGAACATTAGGTTTTGCCTCGAGGCTGTTATATGAAGTTCCGTACCGATGAAACTCGTGCGGAGTTTTTATAACATGCGATGCCTTTGGAAGATTTTAGGTACCCTAAACAAAAATATAAATTTCACTAATCATCATCATCATCATTGTCAACCATTATCAATTCACTGCTGGACGAAGGTCTCCCCAAGTTTCTTCCACAACGGTCTGTCTTGTGCCAGTCTCCTCCATGTCACTCCCGCATATTTTCGAATTTCATCCACCCATCTCCCATGTGGTCTTCTTCTGGGTCTTTTCCTGTCCCTTGGAATCCAGTCTAAAATTTCGCCTGTCCATCGATGGTCTGTCCTTTTGGCAGTATGCCCAGCCCATTGCCATTTCAGGGATTTACCTCTGATCATGATGTCTTCCACTCTCGTCATTTTTCGGATCCACGAGTTCCTCTTCTTATCTCTCCTGGTTATACCAAGCATGCACCTCTCCATGCTTTTTTGAGTTGTCTGCAGCCTTTGTATGTCTCTTTTAGTTAAGGTCCACGTCTCTGCACCATACATAAGCACTGGAAGGATGCATTGATCAAACACTTTTCTTTTAAGACATAATGGCATATTGCTCTTGAAAATTATGCTGTTTCTTCCAAAAGCTCTCCAGGCAAGTTTTGTACGCTGATTAATTTCTTCACCAATTTGACCCTCACTCGATATCTGCTGTCCAAGATAAACATACGTGTCTGTTATCTCCAGTTTTTCTCCATCAATCGATAAATCTTCATTCCTTGTAAAAGCATTGAACATCACTTTTGTCTTCTGAAAGTTCATTTTTAATCCCACTTCTTTACTCTTGTCAGCAAGTTCCTGGATCATACTCTGCAGCTCTGATGGGGTAGTTGCAAAAATGACTATGTCATCAGCAAAATGAAGGTGGGTTAGATAATCTCCATTAATCTTTATCCCTTTGTTTTCCCAGTTCAGTGATTGAAAGACATTTTCCAATGTGGCATTGAAGAGCTTCGGAGATATGGTGTCACCTTGTCTCACTCCCTTTCCAATTTTTATGTGTGTTGTATTTTCAAACAGCCGAATCTTTGCACTTGCATTTTCATAGATGTTATTAATAATATTAATTTATGCATCTTCAATACCGCAGGATTTCAGAGCCATTGTAACTGCTGATGGTTTCACCGAATCAAAGGCTTTTTCATAATCGATAAAAGCCATGCACAATGGAAGTTCATATTCCCTCGCTCTTTCAATTAGTTCTCTCAGCACGTGGATATGATCTATTGTGCTGTAGCCACTCCTGAATCCAGCTTGTTCTCTCGGTTGAGCCATGTCCAGTGTTACCTTCAAGCGGTGTGAAAGAACTTTAGTGAAGATTTTATAAACCACTGATAGGAGGCTGATAGGTCTGTAGTTCCTGAGATCCTCAATGTCACCTTTTTTATGTAGCTGGATCATTGTAGCGTTGTTCCAATCCTCAGGAATCTTCTCTTCATTAAGGCATCGAGTGAAAATTTGGGCGAGTACTGTTTCGATTTCTCGATTTGCTTCTTGTATGATGTCTACAGTAATTCTATCTTCTCCTGGAGCTTTCCCCGCTTCATGTTCTTGATTGCATGTTCAACTTCTGCTGGAAGGACTGGAAGAACTCTGGTACTGGTACCTTTCATGATGTCTGGAGTACATGTATCATCCCTTTCATATAATTTGGAGTAGAAATGTTTCACTCTTGTCAAAATTTCGCCTCTATTTCTTGTTACAGAACCATCTTCTTTTCTCAGTGCCATAATCTGTTTTCTTCCCTAACTGAGAAGTCCCTTTGCTATCTTTAGGCTTTGGTTGTTTTCAATTGCTTTCCTCACTAGCTCACAGTTGAATTTCCTTACGTCTTCAGTGATACTTTTTCGTACTGTCTTGCATAGCTCTTTATATTCCACTTTGGAAGTCACATCTTCTTTAGTTGTCCTCATCTCTCTTCTTTTTTGCATCAACATTTTGGTTTTTCCTGATAATTTGTTCACATGCAACTTGTTCTTAGACCCAGCTAATTTTGTTGCTGTTTCCATAAGAGCTTTGGTTACTTTTCTGTTAACTTCCGAAATATCCACTTTTTCCGATGTTAGGCCTTCTAAAGCAGAGAAACTGATCTTCAGTTCCAACTTGAAAGTATTATGGTGTTTTTTAAGGTTGGTTATGTCAATACGTTTTGTTTGTCTTATGAGCTGGCCACGTTCGAGTTTAGTGTTGAGGTGCATCTTACATCTCACCAATCTATGGTCACTACCTGTGTTGAACTTGTTCAGCACACTGCAGTCTTCGATGACGAATTTTTTGTTACACATAATAAAATCAATTTCACTTGTCGTCCCAAAATTTCACTAATAGGTGTTTAAATATATTGACACTGTTGAAGAGTATCCATAAGATTTACATTTTGAAATGTAAGCATATAAATGGCCAATAATGTATGTCATGCACTTAACATTGCAGTACATCCCTTCTTACTGAATGCATATTTCAATACATTTTTTCAAAAGCTAATTGATTTGGCAGGGGAAGTGTTAATTTTTTTTTTGCAGGAGAGACAGCTGCCCGAATGAAACACCACAAATCGAACAACTTAACCTGTTCGCAGTATCCATCCAAATATAAAAAATTAACCAGATAAAAGAAAACTTACTTACCTACTTACTTACTAACTTAAACCTACTTACTTACTCTCTCAAACTTACCTCTTCGCTGCCTCGTTGTAGCCATTATCCGCCGCCATTATCTCCGACTACAATTACCGTTTCGGCACGTTTTGGCGCCGGTTGCCAATTGGTGGGTACGGGTTTTATTGCTGCCAATGAGATAACTCGATACATGTAGATATCGCTGTCGCCAGACGCTAGTGCCGTTCCTGACGGTGGGCTGGAGTCAGAGTTACACATGCCGGAGGCATCCAGTAGACGGTTACGGATTGTTCGCACAGTCACCTCCGGTGCAACGGCAGCTCGGAATTGCGTCGCAATGGATGTTCTGCTTGACAACGCCGCTCTTGTGCGTCGATCGGTCCGCTCATCAGTCCGTCTGTGACTTCCGGTTCCACGTCTTATCGTGTGGGAATGTTCCTCAGACCATCGTACCACCACCAATACTTCCCGTCCAATTCGCTCCGCAATACGACGATGCGACCACCCGGCCTCACGGAGTCCGACTAGACGACCTCGCTCAAAGTCCGATAACTGCTGAAATCGTACACGTCTTCCATGTCCAGGCATTGCAGCTTCTTCGGGGTCTTTGCACGTGTCCGTACGCCGACGACTGATTACATTCACTTCGCCGTACTCCTTAAATACCACCGACGATAATTTGCATATTATGCCGTGCTGTGGCGTAAGCGCTCACCGGTTGGTCTCGAAATTAACATCACACCTACGTAAACTCGACCCCATTAACATATGTAAATTTCATGATCGTCCGCCAATTCCTTCTTGTTGTACTTTTTTCACTTTCCGACAGTGTAATATGTTGACGGCGAAGTAAAATTTCAAGTTGTTTTTTTTCAACTATTTAATTTCCCAGGTATAACCCCCCCCGCCCTATCTGGAAGTATCACGTTAGGGGAAGCACCTAAGTATCCCGACCTGGGAAAATGGCAGGTTAGTGGTTAGTGGTTTCATTCTTTTTGGCAAGATTAGCAATTATGCGTAGGCCTATTTCCGCCAAAACCTCAGTTTCGACTTTTCAAGTTCTGTTCTCTATTTCCGGTTCGAGAACAGCCCAGCAAAAACAGTATTGCTGGGCCAGCAGTGGGCCATTACTGGCAGCCAGCACTGCCAGCAATGGCCCAGCACTATGTTGCCGCTGCCGAACCGTCAATAAAATGTCCGGGCGACCAACATAAGAGCCAGCAGTTCAGGCCAACAGTTGGCACCCCATCAGTTGTCATATGCCACAACAGGGCCATCAGTGGTCCATCACAGGCAGTATCTGCCACAAGTGGCCCTTCAGTGACGCTGCAAGTACTTGCCAGAAATGATGGCTAGCCTAATGTGGTCCGCTAGTGGGCCGTTCGTGGCAGCCAGCAACCACGTGACGTAACTGGTGGCTTGCCGAATCTTGTCCGCCAATTTCACAGTAGTAGCAATAATAAATAAATAAATAAGCAAGGATAACCGCAGTTCCCTAAACCTACAATTTTTTTATTTTACTCAGTTTGTGAATTAATGCACTGCGCTGGGGAAATTTTCTCGACAGGCCGGAAAAACGCCATTTGCATCTGACTAGATTCGATCCTGGGCCGTTTACATGGAAGCCGCGCTCGCTACCGACCGGACTAATTCACGACTCTCGGGTACGTGCTGGAAGCTATTTGTTTAGTATGCAATTTGTAATCGAATGCTTCCCTCTTTCATTTTATAATATTGCGAGGTATTTTTCATGAAAGTCAGTTTCACGTAATTGATAAATTAATTTTTTCAACGTAACGATATTTTTTTTTTTACCTTAAGGGAACTTCACTCATTTTCAAGGCGTGTACATACTTAGAGTCGCTTTCCAAAGTTTTGTACTGTCCTTGCCGTCTTGAAAAGAGATTGTTGAATAAATATATATTTAGCCGGGTTCATGTTACATTCTGTTACATTTTTAACGTTATGTCTTTCCTTTCCGTTGTCCGAAGCTACATTTGTTTTAAAGAGTAAAAGATATTTTATTTTACTTGTTATTTTTAGAAGCGAATTCCTCCTAGTCTTGTGTATTCAACCCATGGATGAGTACACCACATAGCGTCGCTTTTTTTTTTTTTTCTTTCAAATAATTAATAAATTTTGTACACGTATAATTCTTTTTTTTTTTTCAACAAACGCTATTTGAATGGTTTTCCAGGATATGTGTTTCAAGTGGTTTAAAATTTTTTCTTGTTATTCATCCACTCCATTCCATGAATTGTTATCCATGGGAATAGAGTGGGTGTATTTCATGGCTGTAATCTAGTATTTCACGGCTTAATCTGATATCTTCGTCGACGTAAAATTTCATTAGGAAATTAATTCTCCTCTCCACATATGGATTTTTTCTTAATATCCACTAAAATAACACGATGGCGATAGCGTCGTCTTCAACTAACTGGTACCATGAGAGACACAGCAAGTGTTGCTTCTGCGCATGCGCAGTCTCCCGATGCTTCCACCTGCTGTTGGGGGTTGCATTGGTTGCCAGCAACGGGCCACAAGTGGCACTTGCTTGGAGGCCCACAATTCACGGCGATGCTGCAGGGCCATCAATGGCTCGCCAACTGATAGCGCTGCCACCAACGGACCACTACCGGGCCGTGAGCGGCAGATTTCAGCCAGCAGTGACCCATCAATGCCAGCTGGTGGCCAGCAGTGACCCATCAATACCAGCTGGTGGCCAGCAGTTTCCCAGCACTTGTGTTTTTGCTGGGAGCCGAAGCATAAGGCCCTCAGTATTGTTTGCATTTTGGGTCGGAAAAATTATTTTTTGGAAATTTCTCCTTTTTTCGCCCACGGCGTTCGCATTTCTAAAAAAAATAGAAATGCGTCGCTGGGAAATTTCCGAAAAAAAAAAAAATAGCCAATTCGGCAACATTCTGTACTCTTACCATTTTTTTTTCTAGCTTTCGCTTCAGTTGCCCAACTAATCTGTACCTATTTTCCCGTTTAAGTCTGAATTTTTTTTTTTCTAAAATATGGCGGTCTAAGTGCTCCTGTAAAATTACCGAACAGTAGTTGATTCCCTGAGCCCCCGGGGTACTTCTTTTACAATATCTTCGCACAACCATTTTTCTCGTTAGCTAAATTTTTTCCTTCCCTCAATTTTTACTCGTTATTTTAATGTGAAAATCGTTTATCTTACATTCTTGTAATTCTTATTTATTTATTTTTTATTGAATTTTAAGTACTCAGCCTCTTTTTCAATACGATAGTTCGTTTACTATTGATGGCGGAAGAATACTTACTTTTACTTACCCACACGCTTTCGGTGAAGTGATATGTTGACAACAACTGCTCATAGCGGCAAAATGGTCGCCCACAAGCACAGCGAATCTCCCTGAGCAATCCACCATGAAACCAAAGACGTGAAATTATCCGATAGAAAGGATAAATCAGAAACCATCTCGAGGGTCCTATGAATGAGTTCAGTATTTTTCCTTTTTACAAAACTGCATGTTTTAGAACGATAATGAATTGTACATTTGTACTTCTGACCGGTGTTTTTCTGAAATTGTTATTCTTTCAACTGCAGCGCTTGAACGGACGTCCCCCATAGACTTCACACAGGGAGTTCCTTAATTTATGGAAACCATTGTATATATATAAAAAAATTAAATGATGACTCCTTGTAAGACTAACAGATACTGTTATCGCACAATTAGGCAAACACGGCGGTTAATAAACTTTCTACTGAAAATCCCACGTTGTAATAGTAAAACGGAACCATGCCGATTTCTTTTTTTTTTTTTTTTTTTTTAGCATTGCTGTGTCTCTATATAATTATGTTTACAGGTTCTTGCTGCCTCATCCATAAGAAAAGTTGTTGGAAACTTTGGGAGAAAAAGCAATATTACTACCACTATTGTTGGTGACTGACTGCCAGCCTTCTTTCAAACTTTTTCAAACAGGCATTTGTGGCACATTTATATAACAATGTGTCCATTTGTCTTTTTTTATAGAGTTTTTTACTACATGTATACAGAAACTTGATATCCATCAAGTTTCCGTGTTGATGGCTAACCTGTGAAACGAACAGGTCAATTGATTCCTAGGTCACCGGAAAAATAACTTAAAGCCAAAATCTTAAAAGCAAGAAGTTTGTTGCACAGATTAGAGTCAACGTAAAAGGTCACTGACATTGTGTTTGTATCACACTCCTAAGACTTAGCATGTATGTTACTGGTGTTTAACCTTTAAATGGGTAATAATTGAGAAGCATCTGGTTTCAAACCTTGTGTATTTTCAGTAAAGCTTGTTCCAACCAAACTAATATTGGATTGAGGAATAAGTAATGTCGGTTTTTTCTACGATTCCATTTGTGTGCCAAAATAAAATATTGTGGCAACATGTGATATACTATGTGACAGATACATGTTCGCTCTACATGCCAGTGTGTGTGATTTGATTTAATTTTATTTGATATTCAGGTCATTAAAATGGAATGTCAAGTGGACAAAAAGGAGCATTACCGACATCTGCTGCTCTTCGTGTTTAATCGAGGGACCAAAGCCACGAAAGCTGCTCGTGAGATTTGTACTGCCTACGGTGAAGATGCTGTGACTGAAAGGATGGCTCAACTGTGGTTTTCGCACTTTAAATCCAACAATTTCGACCTTAAGGAGATGGATCACCCTGGTCGCCCGGTTGAGTTCGATGAAGAGCAATTGAACCAGATGCTGCACGAAAATCTGAGTCGATCGACCAGAGAATTGGCTGAGCAAATGAACTGTGATCAGAAGACAGTCGTTAACCACCTTCGTGTAATGGGAAAAGTTCAAAAGCTCGGCGCTTGGGTTCCGCATGTTTTGAACGACAACAACAAAAATAAACGTTCCACAATTGCTGCCGGTTTGCTTGCTCGTCACAGGGCTACTCGTGGTCACAAGGAAAGATTTCTGCACCACATCGTTACCGGCGACGAAAAATGGTGTCTACGTCAGCATGAAGCAGCGAAAAGAATGGCTCAGTCCCACGAAACACGAAACGCAGCGAGCAAAACAAGAGTTGCATCCTCTGAAGACGATGTTGTGTGTCTGGTGGGAATGGCAGGGCATCATCCACTACGAACCTCTTTGGAACAATGAGTCGGTCAACGCGGACTTCTAAGTTCAACAACTACATTGACTCCACGACGCAATGCAACAAAAGCGACCCGATCGGCGATACGGTGTTGTGCTGCAAAAAGACAATGCTAGGCCCCACATCGCCAATATGACCAAAACCGCCATTCAAGAACTTAATTGGGAAGTTCTGCCGCACCCGCCCTATTCTTCGGACTTGGCTCCATCCGATTTTCATCTGTTTCAATCGCTTTCCAACAATTTGCGCGGCGTGTCGTTCAATAATGACGTGAAATTGCGGACGTGGTTGGACGACTTCTTCAGGTCACGACCGGCAGCTTTCTATCGCGGAGGCATCAAACAGCTTGTTGAACGATGGGAAGCAGCTGAAAATACAAGTGCCGAATACATTATTGATTAAATTGTTATTTTTTGTTGTTGCGAAATAAAGGTTTCCAACGTTTGAAAAAAAAAAAAACTTATTCCTCAACCCAATATACGTATATCCTGGTTCAAGGTTTAGTGTTATACACCAAACATATGGAACACTATAGTACTGATTGAATTCACACCAGAAATTTAAAAGAAATTGAATCACACTTATTTCCTATTAGGACTAAAAAAATTACACACAAATCTTTGAACAATGAAATCATAATAATAAAAAAAAGCCTAGTATAATTTTACATTCTTTATTTATTTACATCATTAGAAAAAAGCATTGCTGATTAGAGTATTTACAATATAAAATACAATATTCTGTGAAGTTCCTATAACAATGCAGCATTTTGAAGATAGCCTTGCTGGTGGTTCTTTCTTGTAGGTGAAGTAAAATAACAAAATTCAAAGAAAAAATAGTATCCCCCTGGGCCCAACAAGTATGAAAATTACATCTTAAACTAACAACTGATTACAAACGAAATGAAGAATAAAAAATAAAGGGTTACAAATCACAGATCCATCTGACGCGCATTCAAGAAAATCAAAATGCATGCTGTCTAATTATTATTACACTACCTGATACGTAATGTACATAATCTGAATAATAAAACCACGTACGGATATCCCATATAAAAAAGATATCCAATATAAACATATTGGATGGAAATTACATATTTAAGTAAAAATATAAATACTATTGGGAACCTCAACGAACTATAGGGGACGCTGCGCAAACGTAAACAAACTTCTCTAGTACAGGTAACGTCGCACGTGTTTCCATAAAGTCGAATGTTAGAATGGCTGGTTTGTCGCTTTCAATCTTTGAAATAATGAAATTTGTGGACGCTTCCAAAAATTCAAGATGCATTAAAGAAGGGGAAGTGATTGTTAATGTAGGCCATATAATTTTTTGTGGAATTAAGGAGGAAGATGGAAGAGAAATTCTCATAGTTTCGCACTGCATTCAGTCCACGGCAATAACGTCGTCGCATCACTCCATCAACGGTGTTTTAGATACAAGTAACAGCGAAATTTCTATGAAGTCATTTGAGTGCTCTTGTAAAGCGGGCAGAAGTGGAACGTGTAATCACTGTGTAGCAGTAATGCTTTACTGTAACAGGTAATTTTTATTTTTACATTTTCAGGCAAGTGATATAGTAATACCGACAGGGGTGTTCTAATCCGGATTACTATTAAAATCTGACATTTCGTTTCACTTGACGTTTCACTTGACGTTTCCCAGGACCCATTTTCAATACTGTCAACAATAACATTTGTAATTTTTGAACATTCTGTTCCTAAAAGTGTTTGTGAATTGGTAATTGTTGATCATCATTGGGTTCTGCGTTTTTGAACCGATGACTGTTGACAGAACATTGCAAATTTTGTTCCATAATGAGCGATCTACCAACAGCCAAGCATTGAGCCAAAAACGTTACCCGTACTACAGTAATTCTTCCTTTTGCCGCTAGAGGGAGAACGGACCGCTGAGATTGCCAATTCAAAATGAAACATGTAAAAAAATCAAGTCTGAAATATAGTATATAGAAATAATTGACACAAGCTGGTTTCAACTTTACAACTTTTTACTTTGCACGCAATAGGACTAAGAAAAGAACAGTGTGGAAATCTAATGGCCACTGCCATGTGATTTAGCATTCGGTTTATTCAATTTCACATTACATGCTAAACTTCGCTTTCTTTTCTTTGAACCACCTTCATCTTTTACTGGTCGTCCTGATGGCAAACGTTTGCCACTCCTGGCAACTTGAGCAGACCTCCTTGCAAGCGAAGTCGGCTGAACACGGATTTGAATCCCATATCTTCGTCTAAGAGGTACATGGACACCAGCTGTATGCAGGAATGTTTCCCACTGCCCAACAGACCTGACTTTTTCCAAACGTTCTCTCATTTTTTGTAAGCCAGAAGATGAAGACCCAAATTTGGAGTCACAGTCACTCAGCAAAGACAGAATACTGTCTAGGCTTTCATGGCTCTGACTTTCATCTGTGGTAGCAAGTTCAGGAATACCTTTTACAATGAGTTTTGGATGACTCGCGGGTTGGATTTTTTTTTTTTTTTTTTGGGATTGGAGGTTTAACGACCACCGTGAGAAACTCAATGGGCTATAAGCAGTCGCCCGTCCCTAATTTAGGGTCACTGGTTCCAGAGAAGGGAGAGAGCCAGTGCCGTAAGTCAAACACAACATCCATGCCTCACCTGGATTCGAACCCGGACCCCTTTCGGACGAATGATCAGAGGCCATCGCTTAGACCACTGCGCCACCGAGGCGGCGACTTGCGGGTTGTATGGGCAAAACTGTGACAGGGTTTATGCTGTCAGTTACAGTAAAAGGCTCATAAAAAGTTCTTGGAGCAGCTCTTTCTCCAAGATCTAAGAAGGCAACAGAGTGGCGATCCTTCGCTGTAACTGGAGGGAAATTTTTAGTGACAACGTCAAAATATTGGAACACAGCTGACTGGTGTTTGCAAAAATTACCATACATGCCACCATTACAACTACAACATCCAATCACTGTATTCAACACATACATTTCTGACCTATTTTGCTCACTTGGAACAAAACATTCCTCCCCCTGTTGAACGATTTCATTTGGGTGAAGGTAAGCAGCTTTTCGCAGCATGGAGTTGAGGAACAATCTTGCTGTTGATGTTCTGCTGTTTGCAAATTTTCGGAATCGGTGACAATAATATTCTTCCAGAACAGTGCATGTGAAATCGATCAAGGCAATCACATTATATGCCTTTACCCGTGATAATACAACATCTTTAATCAGCAGAACTGAAATTTCAGAAAAGTTGTTTGTGATGGTCTCTTGTCGTTGCATCTCTCCATGCAAGTCCCCCCCCCCCCCCTGCTCCTTTATGTTTCAGTATCCCCATAGGTAATTATGAAAGCTTGGGAATCCTTCTGACTCAAACAGGCATTCAGCAAATGCTTCCTCTGCTTCAACATCCGTGCACGAATATAAAATGTTCTGGAAAGCCGCCGTTAGTACTGGGCGGTGTTCTTTGGGAATAAAATGCTTTGAGTCCCACAGCCACCTCCAAATTGCCTGACCCACACGAAAAATGCAAAGCAGTTTTCTGCTTTGGGGCCAAACTGAATCAAGTGCTTTGATTTCCGCATCAGAGTGATCAGTCAAAAATGTGTGTGGATAGCCTTTCCCACTAAAACTTCCTTTGATTGCACCTTAAAGCAATTTCAAGCCTTGCGAATATACATCATATGTCTGCCTAACATGAATGTTACAGAATGATTTTTTCTGCATCACAAACACTTGTGTTGTCTACAAAAACTATATCTTGTGAAGTTTCCAACTGATGGGCTCTTTCCATTAGAGGAGTCACCACAGCTACAACAAAAGAAGCTTCACTAAACACAACGTGTATTCCTTGTTAGTAGAGGAAAATGGGGGATTCTATGACAAAGGAAAACTGCCCACGACCTCCACGGTGCCCTACAGCCGTCCACGGACCACGTGGCCTCTCCGACGCCATCTTGGAACACCACATGGTCATCTACTGATGCGTGTGGTCAGGAAGGGAGGGGAGGGAAGGACCTCGCCGACATTTATTTTTTCCTCGTGATCTTTCCGACCATCTTTTGTTCGCCATTTTATTTTCACCACGTTGTCATTTTGTACACCACGTGTTTTGGAATGAGTCACCGTTTTTCTTTTGTCTCCGACCATGCCATTTTGTGTGCCACGTATTTTGGGATAAGTCACCGTTTTTCTTTTGCATCTGACCATACCATTTTGTGTGCCACCTGCTTGGGATGAGTCATCGTTTTCTCCAACCATATCATTTTGTATGCCACGTGTTTTGGGATGAGTCACCATTTTCTCTTTGCCTCCGACTATAGCATTTTGTATGCTACGTGTTTTGGGGTGAGTCACAATGTTCTCCGACCATGCCATGTTGTATGCCACGTGTTTTAAGATGAGTCACTATGTTGAGTAACACCGTCGTGCTAGCAGGCGGTGACGTCAGCCAACGCCATTTTCTCCTAACGGGGTCGGCGCTAAGCTTTTCTTGTGAACAAATGGAAGGAATTAAAAATGGGGTATGAGGAGAAGTGACGTCATTTGAGATTCTGTTAGACACATTAAGCTTCAAGACTGATTTTTTTTCAATGACTTGATTTTTTTTTTTGCAAGGAATGTATTCCTTATTTGTTTCCATAATTTCCCATTTTATTTCCATAATTTTTCAACGTAACGATTTTTTTTTATTTTCTTTGAGGTGACTTCACGCATTTTCGACGGATGTACCAACATAAAGACGTTTTCCAAAGTTTTGTTCTGCAGACCTAATCTTAAAATACGATTGTTTATTAATGTATTTACGTGTTCATGGCATTTTCTGTTACATTTTTTAACGTTGTACCTTTTTCCACCGTCCAAAGCCGCAATTTTTGTACATAGTTAAAATATTTTTTTTATTTTTTCGTATTTTTTATTTCTTCATGATTAATAAGTGAAATGCACCTTTTAATGCATATCATAATCTTTTTTTTTTTTGTAAATGCTTGCATACTCGTTAAACTTCCCGATATGCCAACATTATTTTATTTTCTAAATTTACATATTAACAACTACTTTTATCGACGCTTTATTTTTTTCTTATTCAAACAAGCAAACATTTCTGCATTATTATTTCTTTTTCCTATGCAAACTACTTTTCTTACTTGCTTTTAAGGTATGACTTAATCAGTTTTTCTATACAGCTGTTTCATGTTTGTGCAAGAAATATACAGATCTATAGCAGCTGTACAAACAATTCGATGCCGCCCCGGTGGCGCAGTGGTCTAAGGCGTTGGCCTATGATCATTCGTCCGAAGGGGTCCGGGTTCGAATCCCGGTGAGGCATGGATGTTGTGTTTGTCTTACGGCACTGGCTCTCTCCCTTCCCTGGAACCAGTGACCCTAAATTAGGGACGGGCGACTGCTTATAGCCCATTGAGTTGCTCACGGTGGTCGTTAAACCTCCAATCAAAAAAAAACAAAAAACAATTCGATCGTTCGGTATCTTTTTTATCAGATTTAAACTAACATACGTTTCTTAACGACTTGATATCTATTTACAAGATGTGACGAAACTTCAGATTTTTTAATTTTTTCCCTCTGAAACTATTTTTTTCTTACTTGCTTTTAATGTATGGTTTGATATATTTGTCTATCTTGCTTTTCTATGTGTGTACAAGATATATACAGATCTATAATAGTTAAAATTCGATTGCAATATTTTCTCCATTCTTACTGTATTTTTACATTCCTTTCTAACAGACGTTTTTCTTCTTCTCAATTCCCGCTATCTAACTTAATCTATGTTTTGAATATCATTCTATGTTCGCGTATTCGTCCATTATTTTATTTCAAACTTTGCAAACTGCCGCATATTATTATTCTGACTTTATTTTTTTCATTTCAACCAACGTTTCTTAACTACTTGAATCTCTGGATGTGACAAAACTTCATATTTATTTTGTTCCCTCTTAACCTATTTTTTCTTATTTGCTTTAAATGTGTGACTTAATCTATTTTTTACATCGCTGTTTCATGTATGTACAAGAAATATACAGATCTATAGCAGTTAAAAATTCGATTGAAACAGTATTTTCTTTATTATTACTTTATTTTTACATTTATTTTTGACAAACATTTTATTCACATTTCCCGTATTTAACTTCATTTGTGTTTTGAATATCATTCTATATTCGCGTATTCGTCCATTTTTTTTGTGTGTTTTTTTTTTCTAACTTTGCAAACTAACAGCTATTTTTATTGAGATTTTATTTTTTCATTTCATTTCAACCAACGTTTCTTAACCACTTGATATCGCAAGATGTAGCAAAACTTCATATATATATTTTTTTCTTCATGTAACGTAATGTTTTTTCAAAACTCATTGTTATGTATTCCTAAAAATTTTACATTTATGAGAAATATACAGATCTGTAGTGGTAAAAATTGGACTGCAACAGTATTTTCTTTATTCCGACTTTACTTTCCTATTTCTTTTAAACAAGCGTTTCTTCATTATTTTTTTTCATATGTAAGCTACTTTTCTTTCTTGCTTTTAATGTATGACTTAATTAATTTTTCTATATTGCCTTTTCATGGGCATACGAGAGATATACAGATCTATGACAGTTAAAATTCGATTGTATTAGTATTTTCTTTACCCTGACTTCATTTTTTCATTTTATTTCATTTCAGTAAAGGTTTTTAACGACTTGATATTACAAGATGTACCAAACACTTCAGAATTTTTTGTTTCCCTATATAACATATTATATATTTTCCAACTCACTTTTAAGTATTCCTGAAAGCCTGCATGCATGTGAAATATCAATATATTTTTTGTATTCTATCCTAATTTGGTATACTTTTCTTTAACTGACCCAACAGAAAAGTCATTCATTGTCAAAACATTAACTTAATCTATTTTTTTTTTGAAATATCATTTTATGTTCACGTATTCGTCCATTTTTTTTCGAACTTTGCAAAAAAACTCTTGCATACTTTTGATCTGGCTTTATTTTTTCACTTCATTTCAACAAACGTTTCTTAACGACTTGATATCACAAGATGTAGCAAAACTTCAGATATATTTTTTGTTTCTTCATGTAACGTAATATTTTTTCAAAACTCACTTTTAAGTATTCCTAAAAGCTTGCATGTACGTGAAATACGAGTATTTTTTTTTATTCTATCCTAGTTCGCTGTACTTTTCTTTTACTGATCCAACAGGAAAAGCATTCATGTCAAAACATTTATTCTAAAGCATTCTTTCTTACGCCAAAATTTATATTCTTTGCGATATATTTTCTGTATATTTTTTCTAAATCAACAGGAAAACATTCATTCTGGACAAGAGCGGTTCTAGAGTTGCAGTCTGGGGGGAGGAGGGGTAATAATATTTGATAAGCTTATGTAAACTATTAACTATAGCATCTAATAATAACTAATATTTCGTGAAATTTAGCTATTTAAATTAAATTTGTTTAATATATATTCTAATTAAATTATATTAATTAGATTAATATTCATTAATTCAATTAGTTATTAAAAACATTACTGTTTATTCACACAAATAAAATCAAATGACGAACTCCAGTCTTCGGTTCGTCATATTTGTTGCAAATCTGTTAATAACATTGTCCACTGATATGAAGATATCTCGATGAACATGAAGAAGGGTAAGGCCAACCAATCTCTCTTGCGTCATTGTTGTTCATAGCCACCTTTTCAACCTTTTTAATGCTGAAAAACTTCTTTCACTTGAAACAGTGCTTACTGGGAGGGTGCACAATAATTTCAATGCACTGCTGATACACGGATATAAATCTTTATCGCAACAAGAAAAAGTTGCTACGGCATTACTTGGTAATTCTTCAGTTTTCCATTTTTTCCATTTTTCAACATACAGGTCTATCTCCGACTTGATTTTGGACACTAGAATTTCTTCTTTTTCTGCAACAATAGGAGCCAAATACTTAGAAATGTCTTCCCCAATTGTCGATATTTCCGATCTTGACTTTTTCACGATTTCTGATGGTAATAGGGAATTAGATGCTAAAGAATTGAAAATAGTAGAGGGGAATCTGAAATCAAGGTCTTGAATCACATTTTCTAACAAAGGGATGTAAATGGTGATTCTGAAGTAATCTTCGGCACTATCAGTGAGGGCGTTGCACCTATGTTTTTGATTTTTGACTCTTCTAGGGAGTGAAACGGATAAATCCAACTTTTCATGTAGCTTTGTAATTTCCACTATAGATTGCTGAACGTTTGTTTTGCGTTTTCTCTCTTTTCCTTTAACACTGATATTACATTTTGGATCAGTTCTTTTGCTACTTTAGTGTCCAAATTTTTCTTTTGTAATAACTTACTCACACTTTGAGTAAAGTTCAGCGTAAAAGACAAGCAACACAGCAATTTATAAAATTTGTAGTAAACATAGTATTCAGCAGGATTTGCGCTGAAGATGATGACTGGCTATCTTTCCAGCTGGCCACCGATTCCAATGCGCAGACAATTTCGAGAAAGTATGTTTTAAATCTCAAAATCGCTTCATGCCTTTCTGCCCACTTAGTTTCGCACAATTTCTTCAATTGCTACAAATACTATGGTCCGTAATTCCATAGTATTGTTACTAATTCCATAGTATAAATACTAATTCCATAGTATTTGTTTGTTTTAATTTTATTAAGGACAGAGTTCAAAATTTCATCTCCACAACCCTTAATTAGTTCATTTTGCGTGGTGTTGCTTATGTACGTTGCTCGCGAACTTTTATTTTCCATAAATGTTTTAAGCTTCTCATCACCACTTGCAACACGATACTGTAACAATTCCCGAAAATTACCTTCATTTAGATTTAAGTGACTTTTGTCATTATCGTCAGAAAATTGGTCATCAACTGATAGAAATGACATTTCGCCATAATCCCTATGGCCACGCAACGCTCAGTTTTGACGTCCCAAAAAAATAATGGACTCGATTATTGGAATCAACCTTTCCCGGTTCTCCTTGTTTTGAAGCTCACAGGATGAATCTAACTTCCTCAACACTCCGTCTCCCTCTTATGTTTTCTTATGATAAATTTGAATAAAGCGATTTTGAAACCTTCCTGAGGATTTCCATATGTTTTTATAAAATCTGAAGCAAAAGAAACAGATTCTTTATGGTATTTATTTTGCTCGTGAACAATTAAATCTCCATCTTTGCCTAGTAATTTAGAATATTTATCCAAAGGCACAGTAACGAGTTTTTTAATGGAGTGGCTTTGTTTATTCCTCCGTATTTACTGGAAAACAAGAGACAGTACTTGCAAAATAAACTTTAAGTTCGCACGAATACGTTATCCAATTAAACGAACAGAAATGCTTTTGAGAGAGATAGCATTTCACTTCTTTATTATTTTTCCTGTGCACTGAAAAAGGATAAATGAAATTTTTACCTGGAGTCCACGCGCATTTCAGAATACTTATTTTTTCATTAGCTGTTATTGAAGAAATGCATTGCTTCTCACCGAGAAACCCACATCAATTTTCCCATCAAATAGAGCAGGCTGAGGTCTATCTGTCCCTGTCGCCAGTTCTACAAAAGCGACATCCTTTGGCACGTACATATTTGACGTGGATTGAGCTTCACATGAATGCTGCTGTTGTAACTCTTCAGTACTTGCTGAAACCGAAATTTCATCTTTTTTTGAAAGTGAATCTGTTCCTTGTTTGACTTTGAGTAGAAATTTCATCTACTCAAAGTCAAACAAGAAACTGATTCACTTTCACCACAATCTTCTTTCAACTTTTTGAAGAAACAATCTAACGTACTTTTTTGGCGTTTGCTCATTTTCTTTTCTAAAAGCTACCGGCAGTCAGGAAAACTAGCATTCTCATTCACTACGTGGGTACTGGGCTGAGAATGAAGTCGAAGGTCATATGACACACGCGATCAAGAAGGAAAGCTTCGCTGCGGCGTAAAGGGCGACCTCTGTCGGTAAACTTCACTTGGCGGTCCAAATGGTAGTACTGAGAAGCCCAGAGTAAAGGGGCAGCGCGTGCGTACTGCCTGTTCTTGTTCGGCAGTTGCAAGTCTCATTGTGTGCTTAATTTGAACAAAGAATGTATTTTTTTGAATTAACTCCATAATTAACGTCCGCGAAAGCGACAACATTTATGTACTTGAAACCAAAGAAAACATTGGGAGCAGCGCGAAGCTATTAAAGACTCATATCATAAACAGCAGAGATCTGCACTCTTTTAAAACACGCGAAAAGGGTGGTAATGCCGTTGTTGTTGTTGTTTTTTCATCCTGTAATGCAGGCTTTCCAAACATGTCAATTGGACCGTCAAGTACGGCGGTGCTGCTGTCGTGTGTTTTACATTAACCCTATTCCCCATGGAGCTGATTGGAACCTTTTTTTCACCCCTTATATATTCTTTGCTCCAGTCACCCAATTCACCCCTAGATAAAAAAGTATATTGTGCTGCCATCTTTTGGTTTAAAAAATATACAGTAAGTTGAATTAGAAAAACTGTCAAAAAATGTCCCTTATATCAGTAAATGAAAAAATCAGTATCTTCACAACGCAGCGAGAATGATGAGACGTACGACTAACGAGTGCCTTAGCTGACGAATGCGTGGGTCATCGGCGATACAAGCACGAGCACGTTACGGACAGGTGCAAATAATCAAGAATTACACGTCGCTTTAAAACCAGTGTCAAATGAGCAGGCAAAAAGTATAATTTCCCGATGGCGAAAAATGAAATCGACTACATGTGAGAAAAAAAATGGCGGTGATCGTGAAACGTCGACCCTCTCCAAAAAGAAAATGGCTGCGACCGCTAGTTCGATGACGACATCCAACTTGACGACTCACCCGCACACGTGGTGCACAAATCACACCTCAAAGAAGTAGATATTAAACTTTCTTATTCTTACATTACCATCATCCACAAAAAATTTTAAAATGAGTGTTACTACCTCCATTGTTCCACCCTCAGACTTTATTTTTCCTATGCGAACAGAAACGAGCGTGAATCATTGTCTTAGAAAATGCCTCGGCTACATTTTTTCCCTCGACTCGCACAAGACCAATCTCGTCGCCTTTTACCGGCACTAGTTCTCCAAATTTAATGTAACATGACTTCTTAATAAAGAACATTCGATTGGCTTCATGTTAGGTGAATAGGATCTGGAACACCCAGATCCTTCAGCTAGAAAAATAGTCAAAATAAAGACATGTTCTGAGAAAGCACGCAGGGAACCAGATTGTCTGGCTACTGCTGGGATGAGGGGTCTCCCCGCCCAGCAAACCAATCCGGATTCCAGTAGATTACTAGATCAGTGGATGCGCAGCCGACATTTCTTTGGCACAGGAGTGTCCGAAGGATCAGAGGTCACCCTCAGCCTTCAGCAAGGTCACAGACTCTTTTACCGGGCAGATGTAGTAAAAAAAAATTAAATTATAAATTGTCAATAACAGAAAAAGAGAAACTTTCTGAAAACAGGAAAAAAGAAAAGGATGTTTTAAAGAGCTTTTCTAGCAAAGCCAGAAGATCGAATCGTTCGTGCAGGCTTTTATTGAAACAAATCAGAGTACTGAAAATTAAGGTAAAAAACAAAATACGAAAAATCAAAAATTGAAAAAAAAATGACAAGTGCTTTTCAAACATACTTACAAAAATACAGGTAACCTCTTTTGTAGAGGGTATAAAAGTCAAATTAAATAGGGACTTGAATATTTGAAATGTTTCAAAAATTACAGTAGTCGAAGTTTGAAGATAATTTTTTTCGTAAAATGTGATATGCCCCCCCCCCCCCAAAGTAAATTTTTAAAATGACAAGTTGTCCATAACAGAAAAAGAGCCTAACTTTCTGAACACAGGAAAAAAATGATATTTTAAAGAGCTTTTCTAGCAAAGCCAGAAGATGGAATCGTTCGCGCCAGCTTTTATTGAAACAAATCAGAGAACTGAAAATTAGCCGCCCCGGTGGCGCAGTGGTCTAAGCGATGGCCTCTGATCATTCGTCCGAACGGGGTCCGGGTTCGAATCCCGGTGAGGCATGGATGTTGTGTTCGTCTTACGGCACTGGCTCTCTCCCTTCCCTGGAACCAGTGACCCTAAATTAGGGACGGGCGACTGCTTATAGCCCATTGAGTTGCTCACGGTGGTCGTTAAACCTCCAACTAAAAAAAAAAAAAAAAAAACTGAAAATTAAGGTAAAAGAAACAAAATACGAAAAATCAAAAATTGAAAAAAAAAATACAAATGCTTTCGAAACATGCTTACAAAAACACATGTAACCTGTCTTGTAGAGGGTAAAAGTAGAATTAAATGGACATCTGAATATCCGAAACGTTTCACAAAAATGACAGTAGCCGAGGTTTTGTTCACAAAAATGAATTATTTTCGCACTTGATGGAAGTAATACATATATAAAAGAGGAAACAATCAATGATATATTCTGCTTCACTCCTTTTGTTTCTTTAAATAATTTCCCCATTTTGTTTCATATTTGGCGGCTCAGTAGTTGTATTTACCATCAGAGTTCCCCACACAGAGCAAAGCAAACGCGATTCCTAACACTCAGAGATGCATCGCAGCTACGTCACCAGCCGCAACTTCCGAGGACAACTGAAACCTGCCGTATGAGCCAGCCCTTGTATCTAGAGCGCTGGGGCAGATGTATCAACAGTGTAAAACATCCCCTACCGCCTACCCCTCCCCAACCGATTAAAGCAACAGCATAACTAAGGCAAGTTTGTAACTAAGGTACCGCGAAAGGCACGTAGAACAAACACTCAGATCCTGGCTGAAGCTCATGTTTTCCGAGGAAGATCTCCTCTCAAGAAGGACTGAAGGAATACACGTGCTTCAACTATTGTTTCTTAATTTAAAGACCATATCTTGCGCGTGCATGCAATATAGCATGCATAAATTAACTATGTATTATTTTTGTAATAGCACACAATATCTTAGGGTCATTGCTATTATCTTTAAGGGTGTAAGGACCCGTTGGAACCTACCCCCCCCTACACACACACACACATCGGCGCACTACTGCGTGAAGCCTCAAGGTGTGGAAATTTGACGTTGTTTACATGATACCTATGTAATTTCAACTGTGTGTATTTTGGAATTGCGTAAATTTTAATTGCAGAAATTTTATTAATATCAAACCAGAATGAATTATACTTCTTACACGAGCAAAGTTTCCAATTTTAACGTTATGTTTTGTTCAGAATTCGCACTAACGTTCGTGTATTTCAATTTAAAATAAAAATGGTAGAAGCCTCAAAATAATTAGGAATTTTATAAATTCAGCGTTTTTTCACACACTAGCAGCAAGTTACGATGCAAAATTGGAAACATTTGCGACGAAAGAAAGCGATTCGGCCAATACAAAATGCATTGCATTAGCCTTGAAAACCATCGCAGCTTTCCCACAGTTTCGCTGCCGTCGCTCGCGGTTATAGGCTTCACGCAAAGTGGTACTGCTCCATTAACAAAGATATCTCCAGATACCTTATTCTACCTCCTTGTGTAGTACACAGTCGAACCCGCTTAATGGAATATCTGATAGTGGAATAATCCCGCTTAAAAGAATAAAATTCTTGTGTCCTAAAGCGCAATATACACTGCTGGCCACTCAAAATGCAACACCAAGAAGGAAGCATCCGATTGGCCTGAAATTCGCAGCATGCGTCGCCCGCGAGAGGACATGCACACGATTAGCATTGCAGGGCATATGCAAATCATGTGCGCCCGGCATGTCTCTGAGAAGCACTATAAGAAGGGTGCACAGAAGGCGGGGTGTAAGTAATGGAAATGTGTTGTGCTGCCGGACCTGTGCGTGGGAAGCTTCCTGATGTCTTGTCGCAGAATACGGCAGTCATTCCAGCATGTTTCGGAGTTCGACAGGGGGCGAATAGTGGCATACCACGACAGCGGTTTATCATATCGAGACATCGCACCCGTGTGGGACGACATCCAGCCACAGTGAGGCGAGTATGGATTCGGTGGGTGCAAGAGGGACGGACTGGCCGACGTGAGCGATTGCCGCAGCCGCGTCACACCACCGAACGAGAGAACCGGCATGTTGTGTAGCGGGCATTGACGGCTCGCACCGCCACATCACGAACGTTAGCGCAGGAATTAGGGTGTGTTGCGCAACAACCTGTGTCAGCCCGAACTGTTCGGCGTCGTCTGCAGGAGCGGGGACTTGTCGCACGGCGCCCATTGCTCCGATTACTACTGAAGTTACAATACCGGCGAGTGCGGCGGCAGTGAGCCGTTGAACGCCACACCAGTACTACGGAATGGCACGACATTGTCTTCTTCGACGGATCCGGCTTCTGCCTGCAACACCACGATGGTCGGATTCGCTTGTGGTGGCACTGCGGCGAGAGACTGTATGACGCCCGCATTATGCACCGCCATACCGGTCCGTCGCCTGGCGTTATGGTTTGGGGCGCAATTGGATATGACACCCTCCCCCCTCTGATACGCATTGTCGGTACACTGAACAGCCACCGCTGCATCTCCAACGTTTTGGAGCCTGTAGTCCTCCCTTACCCGCAGGACCTGCCAGCGGCCAAGTTTCAACAGGACAATGCGCGCCCTCACGTGGCACGCATCGTGCAACAATTCTTCACGGCCCACCAGGTGTCACTGCTGCCGTGGCCCGCCTGTTCTCCCGATATGTCGCCCATCGAACACGTCTGGTCGCTGATCGGCAACCGAGTGGCCCAGCAAGCACCACCCGCGGCTACGCCTGATGAACTGTGGCAACGTGTGGATGCAGCCTGGACCGACATACCCCAAGCCCACATCCAAAGCCTCTTTCGTTCGATGCCGCGGCGTGTAGCGGCCGTTATTGCCAGCCATGGGTCCACACGAACTATTGATTTGTGCGTGTTCCGTTAGTCGCACGGGCCTGTAAGCTCAATCGTTTCATCTTTGCATCTGTTGTTATGTGTCCATTAAATCTGGCTTTGCTATCTCGTATCCTTCTTGGTGTTGCATTTTGGGTGGCCAGCAGTGTATGTACATAATGATGAAACGCTCCGGTTAATAGAATAAGAATATTGTATTCATCCTGGTTATTGGAATAAATTTTTGCTCTTTCAAGGTTACAAACGAGAAAAGCAGTTTCTTTATTCAAGGCATCTTTCCGGGAATTTGTGTTGTGATTGTTCACAGACAAAAACACACGTACAAAGCGTGGTGGGCTAAGAACGGGTCCCAACTACAATGATCAGGTTAAAGTGGTCATTTCCGACCAGACTTGACGTCGACCTTATCTCACATTACTGAAAAGAAGTGGTGAAAAAGATCGTTGCCTCTTTGGGTTTTAATGATATGCTGGTGACATTATTAAGCAAATATCAATACTTACTGCGGTTCACGGGATGAATAAATCATGGAACGCAAGTTCAATAGAAAACATAGGGCCGCGGGTGGCCTAGTGGGCAACGTTCGTGACTGCCACGGAAAATAACTCAGGTTCGTTCCCAGGCATGTACGAACGCTCGATCCACTAAATACCCGCCGTGCGTCGGATGGGCACGTTAAGCCGTCGGACCCCGGGTACTGGCCCCCGGTAATAAATAAGGGCGTCTTCCTTCCCCTTTCTACTTCGCTTCCGTGTCACTTTCCTATCGGACACTCTAGCCCAAATCTCCTAGCTTCCTATTTCTAAGGGTTGTTTAATACCTGCGGGGTCAGACACTCCCTTCCTAAAATCTTCTACAATCAATCAATCAATCAATAGAAAACATAAAAAATCGTTTTCTTAGGTGTAAACTTTTTTTTATTGGAGGTTTAACGACCACCGTGAGCAACTCAATGGGTTAAAAGCAGTCGCCCATCCCTAATTTAAGGTCACTGGTTCCAGGGAAGGGAGAGAGCCAGCCTTTCGGGCGAATGATCAGAAGCCATTGCTTAGACCACTGCGCCACCGGGGAGGCGTAAATTTTTGGTAGATGCTACTCTTGAAGAAGTGAATTTACCTCTCCTCCATCAGTGGAGGACTGGCAATTCATAAACTGCCTTGGAAGTTGATTTTGAGTAGCACACTACAGTGGCGGACTTCCGGTCCATAAAGGTCCCTGGAAGCTGCTTTTGTTGCTGCCCACTTTTGGAAAATCTCTGCCTTATGTTTCCAATGGTAAAACTTCTTTACATATTTTCTTTGCAATTAATGTATTACCAAGGATGAAAATTTGCACATTGATAAAACTAACTTTAGGTTAAAGCATGGGATACCTAATACTGGGGCTAAAACATAACCATAAGGAAGCAATCCAGCATTTGTTTCTCTACTGACGTCATCAATGTACAAGTCGCGCCATCTATTAACAGGTCTGAATATTACTCGAAAATAAAATGATTGATTTTTAACATAATTATGGTTATTTTTTGGCAAGTAGTAAGTATCCCATGCTATAACTTAAAGTTAGTTTTATCGATGTGCAAATTTTCATCCTTGGGAATACAAAAATTGTGAAGAAAAGATATACAGAAATTTTACCATGAGAAACAAAAGGCACAAATCTTAGGTGGAACCACCTTAAGGTAATCCCTCCCTAAAAAACCGGGATGTCAACAACATTGTTTACTGTCTAAACATCTTTTCAGCACAAGTCTAAAAATCATTGCAATTTTTTTTTATTGAGGCAATAAGTTAACAACATTTTATCCATTTTACTGGTCCGTAGCCTAATAAAATTTAATGCAAGAACAAAATTTCTTTCCTGGCGTAGAAGCAATAGACAAGGTCAAAGACCTTTAAGATACATAGACTAGAAAATGAGTGGCAGCAGCTGGAGACATTTTGATCGCAGAGCTTGTACGGCAAGACGGCATGTTTCCTATGTAAACAACGTTAATTAAGCTCTTTTACCTGAGAGAAACAAGGAATTTTACATTGTTATAATAGTGCGTATTATTATTTTTTTCAATGTGGAATAAATTGGACGTTGTACCTTTTAACTTACGATTAAAGAAAACATCATTATCCTATTTTTGGGGGAGAAGAAATAACTGAAGGGGAAACGTCGCTTGTCCTACGTGCAAAATGTATTTCGGTTTCAGCTGCTTGCAAACTGCGTGATCTAGTTGCATGCAATTCGTGTTTCACATTCTAAGTCGTGTCAAAAATTATTTTAACGTGGTCATTTGTTTATTCTTAAGAGAAGTTGCCGAGAACAAAACTTTTAATTGGAGGTTTTTCCCGCAGTATTATGAGTTCGTAATAGCTACTCAAGGGGAGAAAAAATAAATAAAATTAAATATGATAGAAAGAAATGCTCTTTTCACATAATTTAGAGTTTAGACCATTTCAAATCTCGGGGACTGAAAATCTTGGAAAAGAAAATTGTTTAAATTGAAAAATTTGCAGCTCATTAAAAAGTTTTGTTTGATTGAAAATTTGTTTAGCTCATTAAATCTGGCTACATTACTTTCTGAAATACTTTACAATATATACACTATTTATAAAACAAAACATAATAAATCTTACTGGTTATACATATAAAAAAATGGATGTAGCATATAAATACGCGAACGCCTTTAGTAAACAACGATGATGTGACAGATAACAACGCTGAACTTCAAATGTCGCACGGTTAACTTACGGCTTTCCAGTCTATGTATCTTAAAGATCTTTGGATAAATTATGTTCTCTAAGAGAGATTTGAAAATTTTATTCCACTCTTACGAATTTTTTTGCGATGACTGAATTCAGAGTTTTTAACAGTTTTTTTTCTTTTACTGAGAACGGAAACCCAAATGTGTCAAAATTAATTGCTCTTTCAAGACTTATCTGTCATTAATAAAAACAATTACAAAAATCAAAATCTCTTGAAAAAATTGAAAGTGTCCAGAATTGTAAGAATTTCAGTGCAAATTTATAAAGTGTGAGAAATGAAAAAATGCGAAAATTAATTTTTATTTAATTGCTTTCAAATAGAAAAAGCATTTTTGCTGTACCTGAAACAGACTTTCCAGAACTGTAGTTCAAGAATCCGTGTAACTGTAAAGCCCAAGAAAGTAGTAAATCGGATGTGGATCTCGTTCAGAAGAAAGAAAGAAAAAGTAGAAAAAGAGATATGCTGCATATAAAAAGAAGTCACCCAAAAATTTTACCGCAGATGAAGCAACAAAAAATTGAAACAATCCAAAAATTTTACCACAACGAATTTGGAATTTTATCTCAGCATATTTGGTTAAGTAGTATTGATTGATAGCATAGTTGGTTAAGTTGTATTGATTGATAGCATATTTGGTTAAGTTGTAATGATTGATAGCATATTTGGTTAAGTTGTATTGTTTATTCAACTGCAGTTGGCGAAAGCAGACTGGGGCGTAGAATATATCAGCCCAAAGACACGGGGCTTAAATTTGAAAGTCAAGGAATGTGAAGAGGGTGTATCAAAAACAGTGTTTGTCTCAACAGAACATTTACCACGTAGTTTTGTTGTTGTTATTTTTCTGAAGTAGACAAACTGATAGAACAACTTTGCCGTTTCAGCATAACTTGGTTTTCTTCAACAAGAATATTGAAGTATAAGTATAAATACAGCGATGAGCCATAACATTATGACCACCTCCAGCCTAGCGAAACGAATGCGACTGGAGACCGAACGGTGGCGCAGATGAAGTTCACAGAGCAGTATTTATACAACCCGAGGACCGACTTTTGGTTAGTAGAGTGTTCGGAGTCAGAATGGGAAAAGCTGCCTATTCGTCGGAGTCTGATAAAAGACAAATTGTGATGGCACGGCGCCTCGGAACTACGATCTCGGAAACGGCGCGGCTTGTGGGTTGTTCACGTGCCGCTGTAGTGAGTACGTATCAAAAGTGATGCACAGATGGCCAAACGACGAACCGTCTATCCGTGTGTCGTTCGCAACTCATTGATGCCAGAGGGGAGCGGAGACTGTCGTGCATTTTTCACAGCGACTGCAGGGCCACAGTGCGACAAATCACCTGCAGCTACAACAGTAGTGATCAGGGCAATGTGTCACAGCACACAGTTCGTCGCAGCCTTCTGCGCATGGGTCTACGTAGCCGAAGACCCAGCCCAGTCCCCATGCTCACTGGACGTCATCGCCAACAAAGCTTGAAATGGGCCCAAGATCATCGACTTTGGACCGTGGATGATTGGAAGAAAGTGGCCTGGTCTGACGAATCAAGATTATTAGTGCATCACGTTGACGGCCGAGCGTGGATACGCCTATTACCAACGGAGGCTATGGCACTTGGATGCACTCTTGAGCTGAAACAGGCCGGCGGTGGTGTTATTGTGCTGTGGGAAATGTTTTCTTGGGACACATGAGGCCGCATTATCCCAATAGCAAAATCCCTGACAGCTGTCGTGTGTCTTAACATCGTTGCGGACCATGTTCACCCATTCATGGCAACTGTGTTTCTTGCTGGTGATGGCCATTACTAACAGGATAATGCGCCATGCTACACTGCCAGAATCGTCAAGGAGTGGTCCGAGGAACATCCTGATGACTTTCGGTTAATGCCCTGGCCTCCAAATTCACTTAACATGAAGCCAATCGAACATTTGTGGTTCGACTTGGAAAAGCGGGTTCGTGCCAAATCACCACCACCCCGAAATGTAAGAGGACTGGAGGACCTGCTGTTAGCATTATGGTACAAGATACTCCAAAATTCCTATCGCCACCTCATTGAATCGATGCCCCGCCGCAGGGACGTGCCAAGCCGGGGTTCAACGGATGTGAAGCACACGGGCGCCAGATTCCGAGGGCGGCAGGACACCTCAATCAACTTTTACGGTTGATAAATTAATACCAGTGGCGTGGGAGAAGTTAGCAAAATGTTATACTGTGAGAAATCGTAATACTGTTGCTACGTGGCACGTTTATTTTTTTAGTGAAAATATTTCAGTATACAGTAAAACCTCCGTTAATGGCAACCTCCAAACAACGGCAATTTTTGGTCGATACAGAACAGCTGAGGTAAAATAAAATAAATAAACAAATAAATAAAAATCCAAACAACGCGACATTAGCAATAACCTCCAAACAACGCAACCTCTTAACAACATTAACAGACACTCCAGTCTACCTTGAAGGAGGTTTTACGGACACTTTGCCCGTAGGATTTTACGCACTTGCTTCGGTACTTTGGCTGGAAGAATAAAAGGATGACAAAGAATGTTGCTGTACACGCATTCTGGCGGGTACAGTGGAATGCTTAACAAAAAATAAACGTGCGGTGGTAATGACATAAGGCGAGCTGCGTATCCCGTGTATATTTCAGTCTCCCCACCCCGCGTCAACTGGGTATGAGATGGTCTCTGCCAGTTGGGGGAGGTGTCGATTGGTTTTGTCTCTGTGGGTTCTGTTATTCCCGCTTTCCGCTTGCAGCTGGCAACTCTGCAGTTACACTTCACTGTCTGTAACATTTTTCTGTTAGAGTAACATAACGCTTGTAACGTACCAGGAGATGTGACGTACCTGCCAGAAGGACGCACACGACATAAAGGCAGATAGGAATCAGAATAAAAAATGTCCGCGTAGCTTAATTGGTAGAGCAACTTATTCCGGAATGAGTGGCCCGGGTTCAAATCCTGGCGCGGATAAAAATGACGGAGAAATTTACTTCGTTATAATGGCGCCCGAACTATCCGGATGACCCGACCGTTCACAATCTCGCAATGGTGTGATGTTATTTCCACACCGCGAGATAGGAAAAATAAGAGCAGCACTTCGAAAAAAAGAAAAAGGGGGAGATGATGTAACGTACCAGGAGATGTGACGTACCTGCCAGAAGGACGCACACGACATAAAGGCAGATAGGAATCAGAATAAAAAAATGTCCGCGTAGCTTAATTGGTAGAGCAACTTATTCCGGAATGAGTGGACCCGGGTTCGAATCCCGGCGTAGACCAAGAAGGACGGAGAAATTTACTTCGTTATACGCTAATCTCCTTTCAAATGACTGTTCAAGACCAGGCGTTAGGCACTGCCTTCCTAAAATCTTCTACAACATGATTAATTGATTGTAAAGGCTTTCCTAGAGAATCCAATGCTAGTGAGCAATATAGAAAGACAACGAGAACGGATCGTACATTTAAATTGCAAGTCACTCATACTCGCTATTCCTTTTTCTGCTTAAAAAAGTCAGCTGTAAACAATCAGTTGTTTTACTGTTCTGAATCCGGACAACGTCGTTCTTGAACTAAGTTCAATTTTTCGTAGGCTAACAGTTGCGTTTGCATTCTGATCCCTGCATCAATAGAGGCGCGGAGTACATCTATATCTGTCACTAATTCCTTATTGACTTTCAGGATTTGCTTAACCCAACTGTTTGATGAATTGTTTAGCATCCAGAAATTATTTTCCTATGTACTGTGTCTATTTTTCTTCCCATTTCGTTAAAGCTGGTTTCACGTACACATAAGCGGAAAATCTGCAATATTCAGGACGATTTTTCAACATTAGCTAAAAACATATTTTTTTGCAGTTTAAATTCCTGAGTTATTGCACTTTCATGAAAATGAATGAAAAACGGAAGAGAAAATTATTGACATTAGCAGAAAAGGTGAAAACTATTGAAGAGAGTGAAAAAGTAATAAGTGTTCGCTGTTTAGCCAAACGTTATGTTTGCGTAAGGACGCAAATCAGTGATTTATCGAAGAAGAAAAATTAGTGCAAAGGTTTCAAGTAATCAAAGCGAAGATGTAGTTAATGAGATAGAGACTGAAAATGGCAACTGTGAACTTATTTTAATACCGAATATAATGTAATCTATGATACATTATATTCGGTAACGTGCAAAGAAGTATAGAAAATTTAAATGTTATCAGAAAGAGAAATCAAAACAGTTATTCATAACAAATTTCTTCAAATACTCAATGATTTACAAAAAAAAAAAAAAAAAGTGCCAGTTGAATAAACTCACCATATTCGAAGATAAATCCATGTAACAAATAATTTCATACATTAGCTAGTTACATATCACAGTAATGCTAATACATTCTCATTATTTCATACAGAATTTAGGAAAAGCAGTGCAACCGTTCTCTATGTTATTCAGTTTCATACAGTTACTCTGCTTTTATACATGTACAAAAGCAACTGACAACAGTATCAACGTAGGCCTAAGCACTGAAAATCAACATTGTTCGAGAATTACAAATATATGCTTTCTTTTCTGAATTACCTTACCGTTGGCAAATTTGAAAGAAATAATTTCCAGCTTTGACTGTAAAACCGAGCTCTGAAACAAGGTGAGAATATAGGATCGCTGTAATAAGGATAAAGAGGACTAGGGTACAATTTAGATGTAATCTATGATACATTATATTCGGTATTTTAGAGACAGTGATGCACGAAATTTAATCAATCTTTCCCAGAAAAAAAAAAAGGAAAAAAATATGGACGTTTATTCCTGAAAGATTTGATACACTCTTTCTTCAAAAATAAATGTTAGCAGCGCATTAATGCTCTGTTGTAGTTATACCAATCCTATAATAGAAATGTTAAAACGAATAAATGACTGCTTAAAAGAATGTATTGGGTTGGTGCGAATTAAATGTTCGGAGCGAACGAGCAGTGGAGACAGGGTTACTATAAGTAGCACGTGTGTGAAGTTCAAGCGCGGTTTGTTTGGACGTAACGTGGCTTACAAAGGATACATGCAGACGCCGGATTTAACAGTCATCTTCCTGTATAAATTTAAAACGGGCCTTTCTGCAGGAATTGCCGCTCGAAACGTTAACAAAGCGTTTGGTGAGAATACAGTCAACGAACGAACCATTCGGCGATGGTTTGCGAAGTTTCGAAGCGGTGATACGGACCCACAAAACGAAGCACGTGGTCACCGACCTGTTGCTGTTTCTGACGATGTTCTGTTACGTGTGGTTGAAGCGGAGATACGGACCCACAAAACGAAGCACGTGGTCACCGACCTGTTTCTGACGATGTTCTGTTACGTGTGGTTGAAGCGGACCCCCAAGAAACGTGTCATGAGATAGCGGCAGAGGTAGGTGTCCATCACACGACAGTTGTTCGGCGTCTGGCTGCGCTGGATAAGGTCAGAAAGCTGGACATAAGGCTGCGGCAGAGTTGACAGCTGCTAACAAGGCTAGGTGTTTGGAAGTCTGCACGCCGCTGCTTGCCAGGAATAAATAGGAACCTCTACTGCATCGAATCGTCATCTGTGACGAGACGTTTGTCCTTTATGATAATCGGAAATGATCTGCACAACGGTTAAGTAAGGCACAGCCTACTGGACGGCATCCTAAGCCACCCCTACACACCAAGAAGATTATGATTCTTGTCTGGTGGTGCGCAGCCGAGATAATTCATCGGAGTTTCTTGGCAAGAGGCCAAACCATCGCTGCAGAACGTTATTGTGCTGAATTACACCAGATGCACCGGAAATTGCTGCAGAAACAATCGGCTTTGGTCAGGGCCGGATTAGGGGAGGTGTATAAGGGCTATAGCTATAGGACCCACCATCACCGAGGGCCCAGGGGATATGCCTGGTTAAATAATAGATAGGTAGAGAGAGAGAGAAAGAGAAGTTTTAAAATAGTTTTACTTTTGTCTCGTATGATTTCCACTTGGTCAGAAACAGGGGCTGGTAGACGAACAGATTTCAAGGAAAAGTTTTTATGTCGCTGTGTTCAGTGGGGTGACAAAGTTTCATCTTTCACTAGGATTCAGATACACTTCGAACTGATTTGATGTACGAAACATTAAACGGAGTGGTAAGTGAAACAGAAGTGTAAACGGGTTGAATGGCATTTAATGTAGTATCCCTTACATATTCCGGCATTAATTCCAAATATATTTGCACTTGGAACAGTTAGTGATCGAAATCCCCTGTGGCTTTACATTTTGCATAACAAAACAGATGCACTAAGAAAAGTATACAATGCTAAATCATTAGAAAACCAAGACGAAACCTAGGTATCTTAAGCTTTTAACTCATGTTCTTATAAGAACAATGAAAAAACTGACTTATTATGAAAACTCTGCAGATAATTTATTAGTTTGAAGAACGCACTACGTATTAATTATATCACAAGTACATTGCTGCAGTTTCGTGTTTTAACGGAGTTCATAATTATTCCATGTAATAATTCTTTGAGGGCCCACTCAAATGTCTTAGCCTTGGAGCCCATTCAAATGTCCTCAGATTTGGGGCCTTAATCCGGCCCTGACCCCAGTCAAGAAATATCATGGAATACGGTTTATTTAGAGACGCCAGGTTATCACATCTTAAATGTTTAGGCTTTGTATCTCGAAGAGGCATTTGGTATTGTCAATTGCAATTTCGGCTCTTGGCGGAAAGGTACCGAAGTGTATGCGGGCCCACTCAAATGTCCTTAGCCATGGGTCCCACTAAGGCCTTAATCCGGCCCTGGCTTTGGTCAACAGACATGGTTTTCTTCTACTCCAGGACAACGCCCGTCCTCATGTCGCACAATGAACAATGCTGACACTAAGTGCCTTGGGCTATGAAGCACTGCCTCACCCTGCCTATTCCCAGGACTTGTCTCCCACAGACTATCATCTGTTTCGTAGCCTGGATTACTTCCTGTCCGCGAAACAGTTCACGACAGACAACGAGGTTCAACGTGCGGTTGATGACTTCTTCGGGTCCCAGCCACAAGACCTTTCGTTCCGGGATCATGGCCTTGCCGGACAGATGACAAATGTATGTCGATGACGAGGGGGATTATTTTGCCCAGGTAAGTTGTCCTACTTTTCCGTTCTTGCCGTCCACGTGTGCTGGCTTTTGCCGGACATTTCATTCGCACCAACCCAATAGAACACGTGAGGGGTTTTAAAAGCTGTTAGCTGAAGATAAAACAATTGCCGAAGAAATAAATTGAAGAACAGAATTTCCAAGTGTTGAATTGGTTAGACCACGAAAAAAATGAAAAAAAAGAAAAGGAATTTCTGGTACCAAAATTATTGATCTGCCAAAAAGAAATAAAAAAAAATAACTTTCCTATCTTTTGATACAACGATAAAAACGGTTCGAACACCTGAACACGCATAACGAGACTTTTCAATTTTTAAGTGAACTTTATTTTTCTTATTGACACCATTTCTTTATTGACACTAAACATAGATATAAAAATAAAATAATGTATGACTTACAAATAAAATTGTTAGGTATGGCACAAAAAGAATATGATATATTTGCTTCAGATTTACGTGACTAAATTGAAATTCTTTGGACTTATGTTAAGCATCACATGAACCCATAAAGTACTTTAGAATACATATTTTCCAATGACTCATTAATATATTTTCCAAACAATTACAGTTCAGTAGCATTAAGAATATTTTTGATGATGCTGGTACGGTTAGAGGCGGACGGGGAGGGGAGGGGGACCCGTGTCCCATGTTGAGTTAAACAAAAAAAAATTTGGATTTCGTGGGGTTTTACACTGACTAAAAATAAACAACTTTCGTTTTCTTACTGTTAAGCTTGAAATCCCAAAAGGTCATTAAAATAACAATGTTCCCTTTTCCATTCCACAGAATTGATAGCAGTAATGAGGTGCACAAAACCTTTTTTCAAATTGTTACTGTCTGTAAAAATGGCTTACCGGGAAGGATCATTTTCCAAACTTAAAATCATAAAAAGTTACTTTTTATTAAATATGAAACAGAGATCAGATCAGATCATATGTAGAGGATTTTTTGAAGGGAGTGTCTGGCCCTAGGTCTTAAACAACCCATAGGAATAGGAAGCTTGGAGATTCGGGCTAGAGTGCCGACAGGAAAGTGACACGGAAACGAGGTAGAAAAGGGAAGGAAGACGCCTTTATTTTTTACCGCGAGGCCAGTACCCGGGGTCTGACGGCTTAACGTGCCCATCCGACGCACGGCGGATATTTAGTGGTTCGAGCGTTTGTACATGCCTGGGATCGATTCTAAGGTTTCTCCGTGGCAGTCACGAACGTTGACCACAAAGCCATCTGCGGCCCAAAGTTAAGCAGGAACGACTTTCAAATATAAGTATCGTTAGTATTGAAAACAAGATTGTTACAGACTTAGACAATTCGGACATTGTTAAAAAGTTTGTAACGATAAAAACAAAAAGCTACAAAAGTTAATTTTAGCTGACACTACGCATGTTCGTGTGCTTTCCTGAAGCTTCAGCATTTAGCATATAGGAAAAAAATATTTTTATTTAATGAGAAAACCAGTTCTTTCGAAATCTGCTTTTAGTTTTATACAACTTATTTGTATACGTACCCATATGAGAGATTTTTTGGTTAGAATAGTTAAAGTGACGCTCGTCATGTTCAATGTCATATATTGTGATGCATTACATAAGTAAAGCCTATGTCAAGACGACAAATCTGCAGTGATATATTCCGTCCGTGTAGCTTCGTTGGCAGAGCAACTTACTCCGGAGTAAGGTGGTCACGGATTCGCGTTGGCGCCCAAATGTAAAAATGGATGGACTGGCCGTTGGGTTCTTCGAAAAATGTTGGATATTTGCTCCACACATCGTCTAGAATTAATGAAAAATTCGTTCTTCGCTTCAAAAAGGAAGAAAATAAGGGGAAAAATTAAGAGAGAGATGATGTGACATATTACAGAGGAAAAGCGCGTGTCAAGACGACAAATCTGCAGCGATATATTCCGTCCGTGTAGCTTAGTTGGGAGAGAGAGTTACTGCGGAGTGAGGAGGCGCGATTTCGATAATCCCACGGACAAATTTGTGTTTTCACAATATATATACTGTATTTACGTTGTGACGTACCTGCCAGCAGGACGCACACGACATAAAGGCAGATAGCAATCAGAATAAACGTCCGCGTAGCTCAATTGGTAGAGTGACTTATTCCGGAATGAGGGGATCCGGGTTTGAATCCTGGTGTGGACAGAAATGACGGAGAAATTTACTTCGTTATAATGGCGCCCGAACTTTCCGGATGACCCGGCCGTTAAAAATCTCGCATTGGTTTGACGTTCTTTCCACACCGCGAGATAGGAAAAATCAGAGAATCCCTTCTCCAGCGCTTCGAAAAATAAAAATGTGTGATGTTGCATTCCACACACTAGATTGACTGGGAGTTCTCGAGTGCACGTTCTACAGCGGATGACTGCCTGCAACGATTCATGGTCACGGCTGACCCGTGGGCCATGCCCCCGGCCCTCTTTCTGGGGGGATGTGACGTACCTGCCAGCAGGACGCACACGACATAAAGGCAGATAGCAATCAGAATGAGCGTCTGCGTAGCTCAGTTGGTAGAGCGACTTGTTCCGGAATAAGCGGACTCAGAGTCGATTCCCGGCGTAGACCAAAAATGACGGAGAAATTTACTTCGTTATAATGGCGCCCGAACTATCCGGATGACCCGACCGTTCAAAATTTCGTAATGGTGTGATGTTATTTCCACACCGCGAGATAGGAAAAATAAGAGAATCTCTTCTCCAGCGCTTCGAAAAATAAATGTGTGTGACGTTGCATTCCACACACCAGATTGACTGGGAGTTCTCAAGTGCACGTTCTACAGTGGATGGCTGCCTGCAATGATTCATGGTCACGGCTGACCCGTGGGCTATGCCCCCGGCCCTCTTTCGGGGGGGTGTGACGTACACAACATAAAGGCAGATAGCAATCAGAATGAACGTCTGCGTAGCTCAGTTGGTAGAGCGACTTATTCCTGAATAAGCGGACTCGGGTTCGATTCCCGGCGTAGACCAAAAATGACGGAGAAATTTACTTCATTATAACGTATATATATATATATATACGAAAACTCTTAATTTACGGAAAATAGAAAATGATGTTCCTAAATCCTAAAGGTATTTATTTCATGTAAAAATGAATAAAAATTGAAAAATGTTCTCGTACAAGGAACGGCAAATATGGGCTTGCACCCTGGCTGCAAATGCCGTTGGCGCGCTTCTGCCCCGCCGAGTGACCGCTGTTTTGCGGGCTAAAGGGGGTCCTACAGCTTATTCGGTAGGTGGTCATGTAATGTAATGGCTCATCGGCGTATACCAAAGAGAGTACTTGCTTTGGTGTATACTATTCTTTTTTTAGTTAGCACAGATTCTACCTGTCCAGAATACAGTGGCCCACCTGGAATTCCCCGGTATCCCGGTGGCACCGCCCGCACCTGTCCTCGATCCCGCACCTGTCCTCGATCCCGCACCTGTCCTCGATCCCGCACCTGTCCTCGATCCCGCACCTGAATGAACGATGGAAGATGACTTTTCTAATTTCGTAAACGTTGATAGTGATTGAGAGGTGTTTGGAGAGATATCTGATAATAACATCCTGCAAAATGAAATTATAGAAGATGATGATGATCATCATCATGGGCGGATTTATGCTATAGGGGGCCCGTCTCATTGAACCTTTCGGGGCCTCTCATTTTGAGACACATCTGGGTTCCGGGCATATTTACCATAGTTTTTAAATGGACTATAAACAATTTCATCATCAAATATAATTCTATTATTATTCTATATTGCAACAAAGAGAAACATTATTTCATTTACTTACAGTCATAGCATCATGTTTCTCCTTGCTTTAATTACAGCAAAAATGTCTATGACTTCATTATAATTGGCATGATTCAGCGCATTACTTTCTGTGTACAATATAGAAAAACTATTCAAGTGCTCTTGAGAAAGTGTTGATCGTAGACATAGGCGTAGCCAAGGAGGTGGTCCTCGAGTCCGGTCCCCCCCCCCTTCTCCCTTGAGGGGAGATTTAGTATGAATTTAAAGCGATATATATGTATATATGGGGATTTCACCAATGAACCAAACCCATGGAACCCCCCCCCCTTAAGAAATTTCTGGCTACGCCACTGATCGTAGATAGTTTTTCACTCTTTTGAGAGCACTAAATGATATTTCGCTACTTGCATTAGATATTGGTAAAGTAAGAAAATTTTTAAGAACGGTTCCACATTTGCAAATGTTTCTTTCAAACCGTCACTGTTCACAAGCAGTTTGTAGTAGTCTTCCGGCCGGACTGAGGATTGATCTTGATCCATGAGATTCACAAAACCACGGAAGTGCTGCAGTTCATCACAAACTGTTTTCCATCTATGTCCTTTGAATATACCGTGGAAATATTGCTGAGGTCACATTTCGTAAAATGGTCATGTTCATCCGCAAAAACTCCTTTGAATAGGTCAATATACACTCGCGGACAATAAATTTGCTCACCAAGAAGAAAGCATGAGATTGAACTAAAATTTTATGGAGGTAATGATGCAGATGAATGATACACGTGATGGCAAAAACAGAACTGCGGGACAATCACTGAGGGATCTGTGGCACGTACTCCGGTCATCTTCAATAACGCGTCGCACAGCCTCGTGCGACGATACATGCTGCAATACGGTTCGGCATGGAGGCGAACAGACGCCTGGTGTTGTTCTGAGGTAGACTGGCCCACACGTGTTGGACGGTGTGCTCCAAATCCCGGATGTGCGGCACGGAGGCAGCTGGCGTTTCAACTGGTCCCACACATGTTCGATAGGGGACATGTCTGAGCAGCGGGCAGGCCATGAAAGTGTCTGGACATGACGTAAGCAGTCCTGGGCAATCCGAGCCATGTGCGAGCGGGCATTATCTTGCTGGTATAGCACACCTGAAATACCAGCCAGGAATTAGAGCACATGGAGACGTAGGATCTTATCCACATACCGCTGCCCGTCAATGATCCACGTACCACTACTAGAGCTGATCGGCTATAGTAGGCTATGGCTCCTTAGACAATAATGCCTGTAGTTGGGGAGGTGTGGCGCTCGATAGCGAGGTTGGGATTGTGCCGTTGACCCGGGGACCTCCACACTCGGACACGAAGATCATCTGTCCGCAAAACGAAGCGGCATTCACCGCTAAACACCACACGTCGCTCTGGCTTGGAACCACTGCAGACGGAGCTGGAGATGTTCCGGTGTTAATGGCAGCACACGTGAGGGGCGCTGTGATCGCATATTCGCTTCCGCGATGCGTCGCGAAATGGCTCGAGGGCACACAGGAGCTGCTACATCTGCCTGTATGTGGACTGGGCTCCTGTGGGATACGTTCTTGCTTGGCGCACGATATGTCGATCATCTCTATGGGTGGTCCTCCTGGTCCGTCCGCAGCCTCTCCGCCGTGTGGCAGTATCGCCACGTGTCCACTGCTCCTAACACAATCCGACGGTATGGTCAAAATGATCCACGTTGCGTGCTATACGGCACGCCGACCACCCTGCGGTTTTCAGGCCGATGACCAGGCCTCTCTCAAGTCCGTAAGTTGCGTAAATCGACGTCCTGGCTTTTACACGGCATTCTTGTCACTCTGTATTCTTGCTTGTCAGTGCTTTTCGCTTTCATAGGGTATCGACTACACCCCGGTTTAAAAGGCTGCCGGTTCGTGTTTGCAGTACCACCACAGGATGTGCGGTCATGCGCAATCGCACCAGACGTGAATCATTTGCATACCAGCACGCACTCTAGTTATTTGCAAAGTTTCACGGTTGTAGCATGCTTTCTTCTAGGTGCTCAAATTTCATTGTCCGTGAGTGTATATCCTAACTTTTCTTTTCTTTTCTCCAGCTCAACTACCAGGTTGTCACAGATAGCATTCAGTATCTCCACACGAATCTTTTCTTTTCCCTCCACATGAATTCATTGTCTGTACATTCATCAGCAAAGCGCTTTCTTTCTATTCTCCTTTCGTACATTGTCTGGTTGCTCCACAGATGTAGACAAAGTCGAGGCTTCCATGTCAATCCCAGAATAATCGTTACGTACGTCATCAAAGAAGAGTTTCAAAAACTGAAACAGATCTACTGCCATCTTCATGTTTCCTGCTAGGATTTGCTGACTTTGTCGATTTGTGGCAACAGCCAGTTGCACAAGACTCATGAAGGCAGTTTCATATTTGTCAAACTTTTTTGCCAATGATTTTGCCTCTGTTTTGGCTAAAGGCCTTTCAGTTTCACACTCAGAAAATTTAGGTAATGCTTTTCTAATCTCACTATAAGCTCCTCGTAAGGCTGATACAGCATCAGCTGTTGCTGACCATCGAGTATCACTCAACTGTTTCGCAATGTGTTGATGTGATTGAGGGTGGGATACACCGATGAGCCAATACATTATGACCACCTACCTAATAAGTTGTAGGACCCCCTTTATCCCGCAAATCAGCGGCCACTCGGCGAGGCGGCAATTCGATGAGGTGACGATAGGTATCTTGGGATATCTGGTACCCTAATGTCAACAGCAGGTCCTCCAGTTCCCGTACATTTCGGGGTGGTGGTCATTTAGCGCGAACCCTCTTTTTCAAGTTGAACCACAAATGTTCTATTCGGTTCATGTCAGGTAAATTTGGAGGCCGGGGCATTAACAGAAATTCACCAGCATGTTCTTCAACCCATTCCTTGACGATTCTGGCAATGTGGCATGGTGCATTATCCTGTTGGTAATGGCCATGACCAGCAAGGAACACAATTGCCGTGAATGGGTGAACTTGGTCCGCAACGATATTCATATACTTGACTGCTGTCAGGGATTGTGCTATTGGGATAATGGGGCCCAAAGTGTCACAAGAAAATATCGCCCACAGCATAACACCGCCGCCCCTGGCCTGTTTCCACCCAACAGTGCATCCAAGTGACATAACCTCCGTTGGTAATCAGCGTATCCGTGCTCGACCGTCTATGTAATGCACCAGAAATCTTGATTCGTCAGACCAGTCCACTTTCTTCCAATCATCCGCAGTCCAATCTCGATTATCTTGGGCCCATTCCACGCTCTGTTGGCGATGACGTGCACTGAGCATGGGGACCTAGCTGGGTCACCGGCTACGCGGGCCCATGCGCATAAGGCTTTGATAAAATGTGTGCTATGACACATTGCCCTGATCACCACTGTTGTAGCTGTGGGGAATTTGTCACACTGTCGCCCTGCAGTCGCTGTGAACAATGTGCGACAGTCTCCGCTCCCCTCTGGCATCAGTGAGCCGCGGACGATATACGGCTGGACGACGGTTTGTCGTTTGGCCATCTGTGCACCACTTTTGATACGTACTCATTACAGCTGTACGCCAACAACGCACAAGCTACGCCGTTTCCGAGATCGTAGTTCCGAGTCGCCGTGCCATCACAATATGTCCTTTATCAAACTTCGATAAATCGGCAGCTTTTCCCATTCTGGCTCCGAACATTGTACTAACCTAAAGCTGGTCCTCGGTTTGTATATATACTGCTCTGTATACTTCACCTCCTCTACCGTTGGTCTCCAGGCGCACTAATTGCTCTAGGCTGGAGGTTGTCATATTAATGACTCTATAACGAAGTAAATTTCTCCGTCATTTTTATTCGCGCCGGGGTTCGAACCCGGGTCCACTCATTCCGGAATAAGTTGCTCTACCAATTAAGCTACGCGGACATGTATTCTGATTCCTATCTGCCTTTATGTCATGTGCGTCCTGCTGGCAGGTACGTCACATCTCCCCCCCCCCGAAAGAGGGCCGGGGGCATGGCCCACGGATCAGCCGTGACCATGAATCGTTGCAGGCAGACAACCACTGAAGAACGTGCACTTGAGAACTCCCAGTCAATCTGGTGTGTGGAATGCAACGTCACACACATTTATTTTTCGAAGCACTGGAGAAGGGATTCTCTGATTTTTCCTATCTCGCGGTGTGGAAAGAACATCACACCATTGCGAGATTTTGAACGGTCGGGTCATCCGGGTAGTTCGGGCGCCATTATAACGAAGTAAATTTCTCCGTCATTTTCGGTCTACGCCGGGGTTCGAACCCGGGTCCACTCATTCCGGAATAAGTTGCTCTACCAATTAAGCTACGCGGACATGTATTCTGATTCCTATCTGCCTTTATGTCATGTGCGTCCTGCTGGCAGGTACGTCACAACTCATCGGTGTAAGTATTTCCCATCGATGAGTGGAGGCCGAAAAAAAGTTTATACTTTTTGAACAAAATCAAAGCAAGCTTTAGCAAATCTGCAGCATTCAGCAGCATTATTGTCTACTAAATTCAAAGAATGGCTTGAGCACGGCACATAAATTGCTGTGGGACTTCTTTCAACTATTTTTGCTTGTAGGCCAGCATACACGCCTGATATGTTCCATAGCATTGGCCTCTACAGTTTCTTACATCTAGTCCTAGATCTGAAATCTTTTCCAAGGCAGTATCTTTCAAATATTCTGCTTTGTGAGATTTCATGGGCAAGAAACCAAAGAATCATGGCTGTCAAGTGAGACTTCGAGATTTCATTATAAAACTTTTTCTGTACAGGACCAATAAAAAAATTCATCAACAAGAACTCTAAGTCATTTTTGTGGTCAGGAAAAAGTTTACACGCATATAGCAGTACACAGACTTATAAGTTTCAGAAACAATTAACCAGTTTAGTTTTTCTTTTGTTACATTTGTCTTCAACCTATAAAAGTGATTTTCGTTTATGTTCCTGAAATACGTTTTCCCAGAATCAGAAAATACTTTCCTCAGATTTTGTAGCTCTGCTTTGTTTTCTTGTTTGTTCCTAATAAAGTAATCTATCACATCAGAGGTGGGGGTTAGAAGGCCATAAAGCTATATCAGTAGGATAGTATGAATTCATTAAACAGGTAGGCCTACGCTTTTCCTCTTGATTTGTTGCCCAGCAAAAACACAAGTGTTGGGAAACTGCTGGCCACCAGCTGGCAGTGATGGGTCACTGCTGGCTGAAATCTGCCGCTCACGGCCCACTAGTGGTCCGTTGGTGGCAGCGCTGTCAGTTGATTTTTTTTTTTTTTTGATTGGAGGTTTAACGACCACCGTGAGCAACTCAATGGGCTATAAGCAGTCGCCCGTCCCTAATTTAGGGTCACTGGTTCCAGGGAAGGGAGAGAGCCAGTGCCGTAAGACAAACACAACATCCATGCCTCACCGGGATTCGAACCCGGACCCCGTTCGGACGAATGATCAGAGGCCATCGCTTAGACCACTGCGCCACCGGGGCGGCCGCTGTCAGTTGGCGAGCCATTGATGGCCCTGCAGCATCGCCGTGAATTGTGGGCCTCCAAGCAAGTGCCACTAGTGGCCCGTTGCTGGCAACCAATGCAACCCCCAACAGCAGGTGGAAGCATCGGGACTGCGCATGCGCAGAAGCAACACTTGCTGTGTCTCTCTTGGTACCAGTTAGTTGAAGACGACGCTATCGCCATCGTGTTATTTTTAGTGGATCTTAAGAAAAAAATCCATATGTGGAGAGGCGAATTAATTTCCTAATGAAATTTTACGTCGACGAAGATATCAGATTAAGCCGTGAAATACTAGATTCCAGCCATGAAATACACCCACTCCATTCCATGAATAACAATTCATGGAATGGAGTGGATGAATAACAAGAAAAAATTTTAAACCGCTTGAAACAAATATCCTGTAAAACCATTGAAACAACATTTGTTGAAAAAAATTATACGCGTACAAAATTTATTAATTATTTGAAAGAAATAAAAAGCAACGCTATGTGGTGTACTCATCCATGGGTTGAATACACAAGACTGGGAGGAATTCGCTTCTAAAAATAACGAGAAGTAAAATAAAATATCTTTTACTCTTTAAAACAAATGTAGCTTCAGACAACGGAAAGGAAAGACACAACGTTAAAAATGTAACAGAATGTGACATGAACCGGAGCCGTCGAGATCACGTCAGTCACTTCGTTCCTCACCGGGCCCAAGCAGGGCCAAACTAGATTCTGACGGGCCAGAGCATTGGAATAATGTTTGCCTTATGACGTCAGCAGAGGAGTCCATACAAGAGAGCCCCAACGCCTGCCTGACGAGAGTAGAGCGGTCGCTTTGATTGCACATTTGAGTAGTGATTGTGACTGTGTTTTGCGATTTCTCACAGAACTTGTTATCGGATAAACAAAAACTTCGACATTAAAGGTAAGTTAATTGAGGTTAATCGAGTCGTATTATTGTGTTGCTAACAATAAACAGACGAATCTGATTGCTTATCGTTTATTTATGCTGAAGCACATGGTTAGGCTTACCGTGGGACAAAGCGTGTACTCGCTTTGACCGTGGGGGAACGCTACTCACTAGTGAATGTCTCTGTGGTAATAGAAAATCAGGAATGAATATTTCTTTCTCTTGGCTCAAAGCTCTCGAACGTTTTTATAACACTATCATGAATAACCTGAAATTGGATTATCGTGAGACTAACATACGAATGACCATTGTAAAATAGCTTTCTTAGCAACATGAAACAGCAAAATGTTTCATCAAAACCCAATCGATTTTAAAGTAACGCCTTGATAAACTGCTGTCTTAAAATGGCTTTGTATGTCTGTTTTTATGAGCATTAATAGGGTTTTCTTCCCCAAAATAGCACACAAGAATGGGAATTTTGCTAGGAAGCTATGGTATTACTCTTCTCTAAATATGCTTAGTAATATTAACGACAAAATTGAATGTAACTGTTTACTAAATGAATTTTCTAATACAAAGGGAAGACTTCAAGTTAATTTATATGAAATACATTCTGTAGCTGCCTCAGTGATGCAGTGGTCTAAGCACTGCTTTCTGATCTGTTCATCCAAGATAGGTTTGGGATATTTTAATATGTTATGATGCACGCATTAATTCATGCATCATAACATATTGTGCTCAAATCCTGATGAAGCAGTTGATGTGTTATGGCATTGGCCTGTCCCCTTCCCTGGAACAAGTGGCCCTAAATTTGAGATGAGTGACTGCTTATTTATTGCCCATCAAGTTGCTCATGGTGGTTGTTAAGGCCTCAAACAAACAGGATAGAGCAGAGACATGTGAAAAAAATTTCTGCCTCAATTTTAAAAATATTTTTAAGATGTAACTTGATATCGTATGATAGACTTGATATCATATAATTTAAAATGAAAACCCATGCAATTGCAATAATTTTATGTTTAGTGTTCTCCCTAGAGCCTTTTTACTGGGCGGCCCTGTCACTTAATTTTTTCTGCCGCCCAGTTATATTTCTTTTAACGAATGTTTTCACATAGCACATAATAGTAAGAATGAAAAACTTATTTCCACATACACCCTCAGTGTTGATGAAAACTGGCTAAAATCTGTGTTACCGCCCTGGTGGCACAGTGGTTTAAGCGCTGGCTTATGACAATTCTTCAGAGAAGGGTCCAAGTTCGAATCCCGATGAGGCATGGATGTTGTGTTTGTCTTACGGCACTTGTTCTCTCCTTTCCCTGGAACCAGTGGCCCTAAATTAGGGACAAGTGGCTGCTTATAGTCTATCGAGTTGCTTACTGTGGTAATTAAACCTTTAATATATATATAAAGCCGCCCCGGTGGTGCAGTGGTCTGTGATGCCCTCTGATCATTCGTCCGAAATGGGTCCGAGTTCGAATCCTGGTGAGGCACGGATGTTTTGTTTGTCTTGTGGCACTGGCTCTCTCCCTTCCCTGGAACCAGTGTCCTAAATTAGGGACGGGCGACTGCTTATAGCCCATTGAGTTGCTCATGGGGGTCGTTAAACCTCCAATCAAAAAAAAAAGAAATCTGTGTCAAATGTAATTTGTTAGTAAATACTCATTTTTTAAACCATTTTTGCACAATTTTTTAACTGTTTATCATGTTATGTTGCATTAATGCCTACCACACCACTTAAGATGTTTAATAAGTATAATAATGTTAAGGAAAACTTTTTTATTTTTTATTGGAGAAGGGGTCGTTAGAAATACCAACAAGCTAAAATTAGTTGCCACCTAGCTGTAAAAAAAATCTAGGGAGAACAGTAATGTTCATCAGTTTTATGCATTAATAAATTTATTTCTTGATATTTGTTTATTTAATGTGTAGATGCCTAGGAGATGTTGTGTTCCTGGATGCAAATCCAACTACACCTACCCGGGGAAAGCAAGCGCTTATGTTTCATCTTTCCGTTTTCCAAAAGTCCCAGAACTTCGAGCTCAGTGGATCCGCCAAATCAACCGGAAGGATTTTCAACCCAATGACAATTCTGTTGTGTGCGTTGAGCACTTCAGTGAGCAGTTTGTGATTAGGGAAGATCGTATTACCAGGGGTGATGGGAGTTTATTGGTTGTGCCGCGTACACACCTGGCATTAGCCAAAGATGCTCATCCAACAATCTTCCCTAACCAGCCCTCATATTTATCATATGAGCCACCCCCCAAAAGAAAAACACCAGAAACACGCGTGCTTGAAATGCAACAACGTGATGAACACAATTTTAAAAACTGGAATGAAAATGATGTAATAAATTCATTTAATGATTTTGTTACTCATTATGGAAATAAAAATTTAAATGGTTTCTTCAGTTTGAAAAATGATGATTTCATTCTTTTTTATAAGATTGATTCTTCTGACTGCCCTAAGATGCCCATTTGTTTTAAAATATTTTCTGATTTGCAATTGGATGTTTGGTATGATGGCATACCATATAATGTTAAAAATTTGGTATGGGTTCTGGGTCATGAAAAAAAGTGTGATCGATGGACAAAATTTGAATGTCTGTTATCACACCTCAGTTCCTTTTCTTCACAGGCAGTCGCACCTGTGGCTAAACTGAATACTGCACTTTCATTGTTAAAAGCATATGCAGATGACAAACAACAAAATGAAGAATCTTCTAATTCAATTATTTCAAAAATACTGTTTATCATAGAGCAATTAAAACTTTTAACTGCTAAACAGTACCGCTATAGCCCTCAGTTGTTACTGTTTGCTGCAAAAATTCATTTTTGTCATCCATCTGCATATGTTATGTTACAAAACAGCGAGTCTCTAAGCTTGCCCCATCCAGTCTATTTGAAAAAAATTGCTTCCACGTTAGATACCTGTGGCAGTGGTATTATTAATAGGCATGTGCTTTATCTGCAAGAGAAATCAAAACTTCTTGAGGAAAGAGAACTGGTAGTAAATGTTCTTCTGGATGAAATTTATGTTTCCCCTGGTGTGGGTTTTAAAGGAGGGAAAATAGATGGCATTTCTCAAAACATCTCTTCTGAAGCCACAACAATACAAGCATTCATGATAACATCTGTGTTTTCCAAAAATAAAGACATTGTTGCACTTATTCCTGTAAAAAATTTAATTGCTGAACAATTACAGACATTCACACTTAAGGTTTTGAAAATTCTTAATGATTCTGGATACCAGGTACTTGCATTAATATCTGATAACAATAGGATTAATCGCAATATGTTCACACTTCTATGTGGTGGTAACCTTGTATCCAGTATCATTAATCCCATTAATGAGAATTTGCGCTTGTTTTTGTTGTTCGACATTGTTCATTTGTTGAAAGCAGTTCGTAATAATTGGCTCAATCAGTCATATACAAATCAGACTTTCTTTTATCCATCTATGAATGACTTTAACAAAGTTTGTGTTGCTAGTCTCGCACATCTTCAAAAAATATACAATAAAGAACAAAATCTTAACATTAAACAAGCACCTAAACTCTCCCGGAAAGTTTTGTACCCAACATCTGTTGAACGGCAAAATGTTAAACATGCTGTTGACATTTTTCATGAAACAAATATAGCTGCTTTAGAATGTACTGCAAAAGAGTTTGGTAGTGATTTATTACAGACCAAAGAATTTATTACAATAATGAGCACATGGTGGAAAATTGTAAATGTAAAATATCCAACTAAGGGAAAACATCTACGTGACAGTAGCTGTGATCCAGTACACAACATACTTGACAACAATATTACATTTCTAAAGAAATTCAGTTCATGGCTACAAGCTTGGATCAATATATATAGGTGTAAAGATACATCCACTTCATCAGGTTTTGCTGTGCCTGAAAAAGGTGGTTGTTTATCCAAAGAAACACAGTTTGCACTTCAACATACTACAGATTGTCTTGTTCATTTAACAAATTATATGTTCGAAACTTTAAAACCATCATACATTTTGTTTGGGAAATTTCAAACAGATTGCTTATAAGCTCGTTTTGGACAGTACGGGCAGTTGAGTGGGGGAATTATAGTATATCTGTGATACAAGTTCTTGAGTCAGAAAGAAAATTAAAAGTCATGAGTTTGGTTCAAATGCAATCATACAAATGTGGTGAAATTAAACTGAAACAGTTCTCTTTTCCACAAGAAGAAGTAAATGATGAGCAGCATTGCTTCTATCACACATTTGACAATATTTTGCACTTGTGTGATAGTGTAGATATATCTGAATCAGTTATGTCTGTTTTAGTATACATAGCTGGTTACATAGCAAATAAAGTTAAAAAAAATACAGTGCCCAGATTGTAAAAAAACTTTGGCCTGTGATAGGAAATTGGATTACGAATACTCTGATGAAGAAGTTGCCAAATATTTACAGCTTATAGATAGGGGGGGTCTGACATGGCCAGAGGAGTTCACAGCGAAGGTTGTATTAAAAACGTTTCAGGTGTTTTAAGCTATTCTTCAGGAAGAGCACGAGCAGGCCTTCATTGAATGTTTTAAGCAGAAACAACTTGTTTGTTAACTTACTGTAGAAAAGCTTGAAACTTCTGATACCATATCAAAATTTAACTGCAGTTGTAACAATAGTTCGCTAAAGTTGGCCAAAATGTGCATAAATCATATGGTCAATATTTTGCTAAATAATTATTGCAAAGCACGAAACGATCAACTGAACAAATCAAAATCGAAGAGAAAATTGTCTACTCTTAAACCTGCCACTGCACATAACACAAGTGGTCAAGTGCAAGAGAAAGTCCCTAAGAGGAGGAATATAACTGCAAACAAAGAGCAAAAAAACAAGTAACACGTAAAGCAGCCTATGATAAGAATGTGGCTAATCACAGAAAATAACAAAAGAAATTCAAAAATGAGAAATAAAACAACAGATTAAGAATGGAAGTAGATATGCCTCCAAAAACTTGAAAATTATGTTGTCCTGGATTAGGAAGTTAACCCGCATCTCCACATTTATGTATGAGTATATGTTACTATTACCCACCCTGAACAAGGAGCTCCCAAGCTACTGTGGATGTATTTTGATTAAATTGGCACCCATCTTCCTGTAACATCTTATTTAACAAATTAAAAATTCAAATGGCTGCTCTTACAGTTTGCTTGTGTAGCTGAATACTACATAATTCACTACACTTTACTACTTGATACTGTTGCAAATTATTTTTTAGAGAGTGATCATCGTAAAGCGTGCACGGTGAGCTTTCCGAAATATCCTATCAAAGCAACCCCCCCCCACCACCACCACCACCACAAGAACGGTCCCACTAAAACATTTAAATAATTGTAATGAGTGGCTTTCAAAAAGCCAAATGGAACACAGCTTTTTTTCTTTAATATTTTACATAAAGTGCTGGCAAAAATTTACAACCATGACATCTAGTTACTAACTTAATTCCATCTGTTTTTTCATATCCATGTGACAGACTTTTATATGGATGTGTGTGTATGTACTGTAGCCGCTTAACAGACCTTCATATGGACATGTGTATGTTTTATGTATCAGTGATGCTCCACATGATTTTTGTTAAGTGGGGGATCATAAGAATGAAATAATTTTTGACTGAAAACCCAAATCTTGTGTGAAGGCTGTGAAGTTGTACTTAAAGGGATATGTATACATATAACATAACACCCAGTTTCAAACTTAATTCCATATGTATTTGTCATATCCATGTGACAGACTTTTATATGGCTGTGTGTGTATGTATTGTTGTATCCGCTTAACAGACCTTCATATGGACGTGTGTATGTTTTATGTATCAGTGGCACTCCACATGGTCTTTGTTAAGTCGGGGATCATAAGAATGAAATAATTTTCCCAGATGTCATCTGAAAAGGTGGCGGAAAACCCAAATCTTGTGTGGAGCCAGTGAAGTTGTGCTTAAAGGGATATGTATACATATAACACAACACCCAGTTTCAAACTTAATTCCATGTGTATTTGTCATATCCATGTGACAGACTTTTATATGGACGTGTGTGTATGTATTGTTGTATCCGCTTAACAGACCTTCATATGGACGTGTCTATGTTTTATGTATCAGTGGCACTTCACATGGTTTTTGTTAAGTGGGGGATCATAAGAATGAAATAATTTTCCCAGATGTCATCTGAAAAGGTGGCGGAAAACCCAAATCTTGTGAAGCCTGTGAAGTTGTGCTTAAAGGGATATGTATACATATAACACAACACCCAGTTTCAAACTTAATTCCATGTGTATTTGTCATATCCATGTGACAGACTTTTATATGGAAGTGTGTGTATGTATTGTTGTATCCGCTTAACAGACCTTCATATGGACGTGTCTATGTTTTATGTATCAGTGGCACTTCACATGGTTTTTGTTAAGTGGGGGATCATAAGAATGAAATAATTTTCCCAGATGTCATCTGAAAAGGTGGCGGAAAACCCAAATCTTGTGAAGCCTGTGAAGTTGTGCTTAAAGGGATATGTATACATATAACGTAACACCCAGTTTCAAACTTAATTCCATGTGTATTTGTCATATCCATGTGACAGACTTTTATATGGACGTGTGTGTATGTATTGTTGTATCCGCTTAACAGACCTTCATATGGACGTGTCTATGTTTTATGTATCAGTGGCACTTCACATGGTTTTTGTTAAGTGAGGGATCATAAGAATGAAATAATTTTCCCAGATGTCATCTGAAAAAGGTGGCGGAAAACCCAAATCTTGTGTGAAGCCTGTGAAGTTGTGCTTAAAGGGATATGTATACATATAACATAACGCCCAGTTTCAAACTTAATTCCATGTGTATTTGTCATATCCATGTGACAGACTTTTATATGGAAGTGTGTGTATGTATTGTTGTATCCGCTTAACAGACCTTCATATGGACGTGTCTATGTTTTATGTATCAGTGGCACTTCACATGGTTTTTGTTAAGTGAGGGATCATAAGAATGAAATAATTTTCCCAGATGTCATCTGAAAAAGGTGGCGGAAAACCCAAATCTTGTGTGAAGCCTGTGAAGTTGTGCTTAAAGGGATATGTATACATATAACATAACGCCCAGTTTCAAACTTAATTCCATGTGTATTTGTCATATCCATGTGACAGACTTTTATATGGATGTGTGTATGTATTGTTGTATCCGCTTAACAGACCTTCATATGGACGTGTGTATGTTTTATGTATCAGTGGCACTCCACATGGGTTTTGTTAAGTGGGGGATCATAAGAATGAAATAATTTTCCCAGATGTCATCTGAAAAGGTGGCGGAAAACCCAAATCTTGTGTGAAGCCTGTGAAGTTGTGCTTAAAGGGATATGTATACATATAACATAACACCCAGTTTCAAACTTAATTCCATATATATATATATTTGTCGTATCCACTGCACATGAATTTTATTAAGTGGGTGAATATGAGAATGGGGCAGTTTTCCCCACATGCCCTGTGTAAAGGTGACGAGGAAAATCCAAGTGATTTTCCTCGTCAATACACAGTCATACCTGAATTTTTATACACAGTATCACCTGGATTTTCTTCGTCAAAAACAGTCATTCAAATATCTTATGTGTGGCTTTGTTTTGAGACTACTAGAAAGAAACTCTGAAGTCCAAACATTTAGTAAGTGCTTCAAAATATATAGACCTTTGCAGGTAAAGTAAAATAGTAAATCAGTTTGTGTCATGGCAAGGAATTGTGTGTGTGGTCACAAAGTTATATAGAAAATTTTCCTGCATTCTCATTGTCCTGGTATGCTAAATGAAGTATTCCTAACGATCAGTGTATTACTGATTTTTTACCCCTGTTTCTGAAATTTGTGTTCATTACCCCATCTTTTATTTCGGAACTGAAATAGTCGGAAATAACGGAATGAAAAGTCGAGTGCGATAACTTTGTTATCTTCATTCCTGATATTAAAATTGCGTACTGAAAATCAATTGCTCAGGCAGCTGTTATGTTTTTGATTAAAAAAGAGTAAAGCCATGCATGATTATGTACATCATTTCATCTGTTTAGTTATATTTTCCAGATTTGTTTTCTTTGTGTGTGGGTACACAAATTAGGTTAACATTCGTGCCTATATAAACGATGTAAAAATTACTCCCATTGTTTATGCTGACATATTCAAATTGTAATAGGTAAAGAAATAAGTCGACTGTATCCCGTTTTTTGGAAAAGAAATCGTAAGAATCGGAGAAAATTATAACTAAGCGACGACACAAAACAAGCTTATAGCGGCGAAAATACCGCTGTGATCTTTGGCGATCGGACTCCTTTCGGCAGTGGGGACGTGGCAGGCTCAGGCCCGTAGACTCTAGCCGGCCATGGCCCAAGCATAGGTTTTGTGACGTCACGAAAAGGATCCTTTCAGTCCAGCGTTGTCGCAGCCATTGCTTCTCTACGGAAGAGAAGTTTCATGCTGGGCTTTCATGTTTAACTGTCATCTGAATTTTGCGAACAATATTGCATTTTTTTATGATGTTTCTTCTACAATATTCGCTAGTAAGCACTCATTCAATTTGATAAGACAACACTACACGAGGATCATTGCGTTTGTTTACATCGCGTTTTGTTGACAAAACGATCGGTAACAGATCTTGGCTGCAGCTTTTGCGAAACTCAAGAGAACCATTGTAAAAACAAATATAGGAAGAAAATATACACTTTTATTAGATTGGGGAAATAGGATTCACAAGTTTGTGGCGATATAGTGGAAAATCTGAGTTGATAAAATGCCCTGGTAAACCCAGATTTACGAGAACAGCGAAAATATTCCTACTTAAACACCTTTTTAAAAATAAATCTACATCTGCATTCAAAAATATTACGTACTTCTAGTACATATCACTGTCATAAAAACACATACATATGTAATAAGTTAATGGGTTTTAAGTAGTAAATGAAACAGGAATGCATAAATGATAAAAAAATTAACTTGGCTTCTGAAACGTGCATACTGCAGCCAAATACACATATGTATGCAATTTAAGACAAATTTATATTTTACATTACATTTATTTACTACTAGACAAAAAATTCATCAAGGACAAATTATGGAGTTATAGTTGCTAACGAATATGTGTTCAAGAACAGGGAATTTGCAAAACGATCTTGCCGCAGTGGTCTAAGGCGCTGACCTCTGATCATTCGTCCGGAAGGGGTCCGGGTTCGAATCCCGGTCAGGCATGGATGTTGTGTTTGTCTTACGGCACTGGCTCTCTCCCTTCCCTGGAACCAGTGACCCTAAATTAGGGACGGGCGATTGCTTATAGCCCATTGAGTTGCTCACGGTGGTCGTTAAACCTCCAATCAAAAAAAACAAAACCGATCTTATTACTGGGAAATCTGATCAAACAAGGTATGGTTATTCAACATATCAGAGAGATTAATTTTAGCTAATGATGGAGAACATTGCTAATAGTAGCCCATATGCTAATTCACATGTAACCTATTTTTTATGGTCACAGAAATTAGTCTCCGGTGCATGGGGAAAATAGTTCATATTTTCTTCAATCAGATTATGGTACTAAATCTGCTTTGGTTTATTGTTCAACATTTAACATCTTCAGTACCCAAAATCTGATTGTCCAAATTTTAACTTGTGCTGCTGTTGCTTCTGATAGCCTGTTTCATCTTCTTAGTTAAGTAATAAAGTTTTCACGAAAGTAATTGGCACAACATGTATACTCATAAATTTTATGCTGTTATATTTTCACCTCAGCTGCATTAAAGTTTTTTTCCCCATTTTTGTCGCCAAAATGCCTAGAAGCAAGCTGCCTTTCATCCTAATTATATCGCAAATTGTGGAAAAATATATCTGAATTATAACATTCTAATGGGGGTTCAGTTGCATCTCTAGTTATACAAGACAAAAGTAAATAAATGAGCAGATTAAAACGTAAAGAATTTATTTGAAAATGTAATTAAAAAATAAAAGAAAAATAAGCTTACCCACAAAGTATTTGTTGCTTGAACTTCAGATTTGCTTATCGGTGCAATTCGGACCATTAAAACAAATATTCGTGATGGATATTTTCTTATAGAAATCTACTACAAAACATTTAATTCAAATAGGAACGAAGTGACTGGCGTGATCTCGACGGCCCCGCATGAACCCGGGTAAATATATATTTATTCAACAATCTCTTTTCAAGACGGCAAGGACAGTACAAAACTTTGGAAAGCGACTCTAAGTATGTACATGCCTTGAAAATGAGTGAAGTTCCCTTAAGGAAAAAAAAACTATCGTTACGTTGAAAAAATTAATTTATCAATTATATGAAAATGACTTTTATGAAAAATACCTCGCGATATTGTAAAATGAAAGGCCGCCCCGGTGGCGCAGTGGTCTAAGGCGCTGGCCTCTGATCATTCGTTCGTAAGGGGTCCGGGTTCGAATCCCGGTCAGGCATGGATGTTGTGTTTGTCTTACCGCACTGGCTCTCTCCCTTCCCTGGAACCAGTGACCCTAAATTAGGGGCGGGCGACTGCTTATAGCCCATTGAGTTGCTCACGGTGGTCGTTAAACCTCCAATAAAAAAAATGAAAGAGGGAAGCATTCGATTACACATTGCATACCCAATAGACAGCTTTAAGCATACCTTCGAGCGTGGCAAATTAGTCCGGTCGGTAGAGAGCTCAGCTATACACGCCAAAGGACCAGATTCAAATCTACTAAGATGCAAACTGCTGTTTTTTCCGACTTGTTGAAAAAATTTCCCCAGCGCAGTTCGTTAATTCACAAGCTTCGTAAGGGTAGAAAAGAAAATTGTAGCTTTGGGAAACTGCGGTTATCTTTGCTTTTTTATTATTATTATGGCTACTACTGGGAAATTGGCGGACAATATTCGGCAAGCCACAAGTTACGTCACTTGGTTGCCGGCTGCCACTAACGGCACATTAGCGGACCACATTAGGCTAGCTATCATTTCTGACACGTGCTTGCAGAGCCACTGAAGGGCCACTTGTGGCAGCTACTGCCTGTGATGGACCACTGATGGCCCTGTTGTGGCATATGACAACTGATGGGGTGCCAACTGTTGGCCAGCTGTTGGCCTGAACTGCTGGCCCTTCTGTTGGCCGTTCGGACATTTTATTGACGGTTTGGCAGCGGCAACATAGTGCTGGGCCATTGCTGGCAGTGCTAGCCCAGCAAGACTGTTTTTGCTGGGTGGTTCATGCTCTTGGTTGATTATTTGGACTGGCTCTGAGAGCGGACAATTAAAATCATTCAGTGGCAAATGGGATGGTTTCTCACATGAATCTAAGTAGCTGGAGTCAAGATTTGAATTTATTAAACTACCTTACCATCGTTGTGGTCTAAACTTGAATCGTGTGGGTCCTGTATATGTTCCAGTTGTACAGGTTTTTTTGAAGCACATGAATCCGGATGCTTTTACTCAATTCCCTGCTCTCCGATATGACTCTGCAAAGGTTTCTGTGGGAATACTAATAAACTATCCTTTTGCTTTTGAAGACGTTCGTCTTTCTTTTTTTTATTCTTCCGCTTTTCATAATTTGACTCATAACTTCGTTTCACTGGCTTCATTTTCAGAAGAATCAGTCACATAAACTATATGTAAACGAAACAGAAACAACAGCTGTAAATGTGCCGATTTAAAGGGTACGGTTTAGTATTAATAATCACAATGTACGAAGTTATGAGTCAAGTTATGAAAAAATATAATACCACAACGGGGAGATCGAATGGCAGCACAGAAATACAGATTACAGACGACAAGACAGACGATATATTAGATTACGTATCGACGTTACCAGTGGTCAGTGTTGCCACCACGCACAAATAAAATTACTCTACAGTTAGCAAACTTTTACCCGCCTGTCAAGCAGGATAGCCAACTTTGCATTTCTTAAGTAGAAGACAGACAGCAAGCACTATATGTATAAAGTTTGAACCACAACTGCTTTTCTATGAATCCGCAAAATATTATATTCATCAACCTAACTTCCCCCTCTTTTTTCCTTTTCCTTGTTTTCTCCTTGCTTTACTTCTCTTTTCACAGTGAATCGGGGGTCTCAGGGACGCAGAGCTCTTCGCGATTGCGACTTGCGCGACCCCATAAATCCGTCCCTGATCATCATCATCATGTGGATATCGAAGTACGTTCTCATAAGGAAGTGAATAATCAGTGACGTGCGGTGACCCAACAGACTACCCAAGCAGTCGCAAAGGCAATTACTTTTCACTTTTTTACAATTGATATTAGGTTCAGATTTTTGAAATAATAAAAGTGGAAAAATATGGCGTACGATATAGATACCACAGCTACTTTTTTATATCTATTCTTTTACACAACACAGCAAAATCTAAAACAAAAGACTTCTATTTTCGAATAGACTGAAGTCACTTAACATACCTTTCTATTTAAAAGTAAACTCCATTCTTCGATCACTTGCAGCAAAATGTTCTATTACAGAATCGAAAAAAGTATTTCTTTCTTTCAGAGTATTTAACAGATCACTTTCAATTGATATCAGTCCAAGATGCGAGAGTCGTTTCTGTCCTGTTCTGTTTGGTGCGTATGTCTTAATTCGCTTTAATGCAGAAAAAGATCTTTCAACTGTTGAAGTGGATACATGTATCACACTTATAAGTGAAGCCAGTAGGTAAAGTTGTGGCATGGACTGTGCTGAAGTCGCTAACACCTTCATTAGATGTGACTTGTCAGAAAATTCGTGTGAACTCTATGCGCCGCCCCGGTGGCGCAGTGGTCTAAGCGATGGCTTCTGATCATTCGTCCGGAAGGGGTCCGGGTTCGAATCCCGGTGAGGCATGGATGTTGTGTTTGTCTTACGGCACTGGCTCTCTCCCTTCCCTGGAACCAGTGACCCTAAATTAGGGACGGGCGACTGCTTATAGCCCATTGAGTTGCTCACGGTGGTCGTTAAACCTCCAATCACAAAAAAAAACTCTATGCTACGATTAATTCGTTTTTCAAACGTACTTCATTGAAGTAGCAACCATAATTTTCAAGTAAGCTTTTCAAACCAACAGTTGGGAAAGTGTGAACGTAAGAGCTGTACTTCGAAGAATCCAGTAAGCACAAAAATGTAAGCTTTTCATAATCCTGAAATCTTGTATTAATGTGTTGTTCGACATTATCGGAAATTTCAAAATATAATCTTCTGTATTTAGTGGTAATCGTAACGTCTTCAGAAAGGTTTCGGTTTCGTTTTATTGGGAGTCCAACATCAGCAACGGTTCCTTCGTACAATTCCTGAAAACGACTTCTCAGAGATTTCATAGCATTTTGTGTTTCCATTATCTTACTTCTGCAGTAACCAATGTCTAATGAAGCATTCTGAAGCACGCTGAACAAAACATCAGTAAGAGAAAAAATACTATGAAAGGTCGCAAGAAGAAAGCAAAATTCAAAGTTTTCTAAATTGGACAAATGTTCCTGAACACCCGCAAGAATATCCCTTTCTACTTATGATTGATGTTCCAACATGGCAGCAAAAGTCTTATTAAGCTCTTTTTTTTCTCGTGGACAGTATTGACGAGTAGTGATGAGTACCCAGCAAAAACAGTATTGCTGGGCCAGCAGTGGGCCATTACTGGCAGCAGCACTGCCAGCAATGGTCCAGCACTATGTTGCCGCTGCCGAACCGTCAATAAAATGTCCGGGCGGCCAACAGAAGGGCCAGCAGTTCAGGCCAACAGCTGGCCAACAGTTGGCACCCCATCAGTTGTCATATGCCACAACAGGGCCATCAGTGGTCCATCACAGGCAGTAGCTGCCACAAGTGGCCCTTCAGTGGCCCTGCAAGTACTTGCCAGAAATGATGGCTAGCCTAATGTGGTCCGCTAGTGGGCCGTTAGTGGCAGCCAGCAACCACGTGACGTAACTGGTGGCTTGCCGAATCTTGTCCGCCAATTTTCCAGTAGTAGCAATAATAATAAAAAAAAAAGCAAGGATAACCACAGTTTCCTAAAGCTACAATTTTTTCTACCCTTACGAAGCTTGTGCATTCACGCACTGCGCTGGGGAAACTTTCTCGAGAGACCGGAAACACACCGTTTACAGCTGACTAGATTCGATCGTGGACAGTTTACGTGGAAACCGCGCTCGCTACCGACCGGACTAATTCACTACGCTCGGATGTCTGGAAGCTATCTGTTTGGTATGCAATTTGTAATCGAATGCTTCCCTCTTTCATTTTACAATATTGCAAGTTATTTTTCATAAAAGTCAGTTTCATATAATTGATAAATTAATTTTTTCAACGTAACAATAGTTTTTTCTTTTACCTTAAGGGAACTTCACTCATTTTCAAGGCGTGTACATACTTAGAGTCGCTTTCCAAAGTTTTGTACTGTCCTTGCCGTCTTGAAAAGAGATTGTTGAATAAATATATATTTACCCGGGTTCATGTCACATTCTGTTACATTTTTAACGTTATGTCTTTCCTTTCCGTGGTCCGAAGCTACATTTGTTTTAAAGAGTAAAATATATTTTATTTTACTTCTTGTTATTTTTAGAAGCGAATTCCTCCCAGTCTTGTGTATTAAATCCATGGATGAGTACACCACATAGCGTTGCTTTTTTTCTTTCAAATAATTAATAAATTTTGTACGCGTATAATTCTTTTTTTCCAACAAACGCTATTTTAATGGTTTTCCATGATATGTGTTTCAAGCGGTTTCAAATTATTTCTTGTTATTCATCCACTCCATTCCATGAATTGCTATTCATGGGAATAGAGTGGGTGTATTTCATGGCGGTAATCTAGTATTTCACGGCTTAATCTGATATCTTCGTCGACGTAAAATTTCATTAGGAAATTAATTCGCCTCTCCACATATGGATTTTTTCTTAACATCCACTAAAATAACACGATGGCGATAGCGTCGTCTTCAACTAACTGGTACCATGAGAGACACAGCAAGTGTTGCTTCTGCGCATGCGCAGTCCCGATGCTTCCACCTGCTGTTGGGGGTTGCATTGGTTGCCAGCAACGGGCCACTAGTGGCACTTGCTTGGAGGCCCACAATTCACGGTGATGCTGCAGGGCCATCAATGGCTCGCCAACTGATAGCGCTGCCACCAACGGACCACTACGGGGCCGTGAGCGGCAGATTTCAGCCAGCAGTGACCCATCACTGCCAGCTGGTGGCCAGCAGTTTCCCAGCACTTATGTTTTTGCTGGGTAATTACCTCTTGTTGGGCAAACATTGGGTAGTCGGCGTCCTAAAAAGGCATCAAGAAATTTTGAGCGCTTTGGTGATCTCGAGAAAAACGCTGGAAGCCCACTAAGAGTAGCAAAAAAGATATGACATTCAAGAATACTTGAAGCGCTTTGGGAAAGCACTAAATTCAAACAGTGAGCAAAGCAGTGAACAAAGTGGGCTTGTGGAAAGGATGCCTTAATATTCGACTGTACACCGTGCAAGGAAGAGGCCATTATTGCAGTTCCGTCGTAGCTCTGCGCGACGAGTTTTCCACCACAGTCTGAAAAATCCTTAATATGGGGCAAAATAAAACCAGAAAGTGCTGCCGCTGTCTTGTCCTCACTAACTTCTTGGAAGCACACAAGTCTTTCTACCATCCTCCCTTCATTTGCATGCCGATAAACAAGAGAAAATTGAGACCTATTCGAGACGTTGGTAGTTTCATCTGCTAATATGGCAACAAAATCGGACTGCTTTAACTGGCGTTTAATTTCATTACACAGTGCATTGGCGACAGAATGAATTAAATCATTTAGAATACGATTTGATACTCCTTTGAATACTGTCGAAGACTCCAAATGGTTTTTTAGTACAGGATCATACTGAGCAGTGTAGTCCAAAAGTTCCAAATAATTTCCGCGGTTGTTGGAAGTTTTTGACTCATCTCCTCAAAATGAAATTTCTAGCTTTGCAAGGAAGCAAACGGCATTTATAAGCCGTTTCAAAATACCTCTATTGCGTTTTACCTTTTCATTGTGTTGGCTTATGTTTTGTCGTATCTGGTCACTGACCTCAGTTTCAATACGAACAGTTCCAAAAGTTCCGAGTGCAATGGACGTACGAATATGCTGAACAACAACATCATGATCCCGTATTGCTTTAGTTAAATTGCTTAGCTTGCTGTATCCTGTTGTCCAAGTGGAGCTTCTGTCGCAGCTAAACAGCAAACAGTTGCAACAAAACAGTTTGTTGGTCTTAACAGTTCCGGCAAGCCATTCGCATCTTTCATAATTGGCGTTTTGAAAATGTCGAGTAATATTCTTTTGTTGCTGTGTTAAACTTGGCAATGCAGGCATCGGTCTTTTCGAAATCACATTTTTCTTTTCTTCAAAAGTTCGGCGAGAAAACGGAGTTTGTAACAAATCTGCTATAATGCCTTCGTTTATGGTATCAGACATGGCTGTTTAGAATCTTTTTTAATTCACATGCATGATATATTCAGTAATTCACAGCACACGATGTAAAAAGCACACAAATCTTTCTACCATCCTCCCTTCATTTGCATGCCGATAAACAAGAGAAAATTGAGACCTATTCGAGACGTTGGTAGTTTCATCTGCTAATATGGCAACAAAATCGGCATGCAAATGAAGGGAGGATGGTAGAAAGCACTTTGAACAATGCATCCACAGCTCAGCTCCCATAACCCAAGCAGTCCGTGGACTGCTTGGTTGATCATCATAATCATCATGTGTAGAGGATTTTAAGAAAGGAGTGTCTGACCCCAGGTCTTAAACAACCCTTAGAAATAGGATGCTAGGAAATTTGGGCTAGAGTGCCCGACAGGAAAGTGACACGGAAGCGAAGTAGAAAGGGGAAGGAAGACACCCTTATTTATTACCGGGGGCCAGTACCCGGGGAACTGCTTGGTTAAGAGCAGCTACACGCTAAGACGGTCGTTTCTAAGGAGCATTTCTCATTGGTTAGCAGACTAGTGCCGTCAGGTTGTCATAACAACACCCCTACATCGGCGGTGACGCTTGGGTGATGGAAGCAGGTGTTCCATGCGCTCGGCAGCTGCGACCAATCGGAGTGCAGCATTATTTGTTTCTCCTGTCTCTTCGTTGTTATTGCCGGTGTGCATGGATTATACACTTATGAAAACTTCAGAGGTATAAGAAGGGATTTATAACTTTCTGGTGATTATTATCTGTGTCGAAAACCGAAATTTAAAGAATTACAGATTTTTTATGTATCCTTCATTTCCTTTGTCCAAGCACTGTTTGGGTGGAATGCACGTCACTATGAATAATGCATGCAGTATTTTAAGACGTTTTTTGGAAAATAAGAATAATGTGGACTTCTCCTCATATTATAAACTGGAAAATCAGGTAACAAATTAATTAGATTCCTAAGAAAAAGTAATGTAAAATATATAACTGATTATTTTGCCAACCCCTGAATGTTACACCTACTATACTGTACATGTGTACTGTACTGTATTTTATCAAATTGTACGCAATTATATGTATAGTACTGTACTGTATAAAATTTTAAGTCGCTATAAAGCACTATTTAACTTACTTTTTACTTTCAACATTTTCTTTTCTGCCCTACGTATTTAGTTATACGTACTGTACTTGAGTTCGTATGTAAATGCATACGTATGTGAATTTACTTGGAGAGATCCCGGATAATGGAATACCCAAGGAAGTTAGAATAAGATATCTGGAGATGCCCTTGTTAAATGAAGCAATGAAGCAGTACCACCACTTTGCATGAAGGCTGTAACCGCGAGCGACGACAGCCAAACTGTGAGAAAGCTGATGGTTTTCAAGGCTATTGCAATGCATTTTGTTAGCCGAATCTCCTTCTTTCGTCGCAAATATTTCCACTTTCGCATCGTAACTTGCTGCAAATGTGTGAGAAAATGCCGAATTTATAAAATTCTTAATTATTTTGAGGCTTCTTCCCATTTTTATTTTAAATTGAAGTACACGAACATTGGTGCGGATTCTAAACGAAACATAACGTTAAAATTGTAAACTTTACTGTAAGAAGTACAATTCATTCCGGTTTGATATTAACACGGTTTCTGCAACCAAAACCAAGAATTCCTAAATACGAACATATGAAATTGCATAGGTTTTATGCAAACAATGGCAAATTCCCCCACACCTTGCAAGGCTTCAAGGTTAAGAGATCAGGGCATCTCCAGAAGTATTATTCTTTTTTTTTTTTTTTTTTTTTTTTGAGATTTAACGACCACCGTGAGCAACTCAATGGGCTATAAGCAGTCGCCCGTCCCTAATTTAGAGTCACTGGTTCCAGGGAAGGGAGAGAGCCAGTGCCGTAAGACAAACACAACATCCATGCCTCACCGGGATTCGAACCCGGACCCCTTCCGACGAATGATCAGAGGCCAACGCCTTAGACCACTGCGCCACCGGGGCGGCGAAGTATTATTCAAACCTCCTTGGGAATACCCGCTTATTGGAATATTTTCTTATGACAAATAGGTTATTCCATTAAGCGGGGTCGACTGTGTATCAATTACATATGGAAACGTATTGCCAAAATGACACTGCAAGAAAATTTTATCGTATTTTCTTGAGATGAAAAGGAAAAGATATACCTAAGTAATATTTTTATATTTCAGATGAGAAATTGGAATTATATGTGAGAGCGCGCAAGGGGCCACAGGGTGAAGGCCGCCCCGGTGGCGCAGTGGTCTAAGCGATGGCTTCTGATCATTCGTCCAAAAGGATTCGAATCCCGGTGAGGCATGGATGTTGTGTTTGTCTTACGGCACTGACTCTCTTCCTTCCCTGGAACCCGTGGCCCTAAATTAGGGACGAAAGACTGCATATATCCCATTGAGTCGTTAAACCTGCAATCAAAAAAAAAAAAAAAAAAAAAAAGAGTGGTGAAGGGGGCCTCGTGCCACGACGCGATGGCCACCCAGAGCTAGGTTCTTAAAGCGTCCCTCCTCTTCAAAGCAAACTTTTTTTTTGAGATAAAGCGAAAATTTTGAGGAGTTTAGGGACAAAAATCAAATTTTGTTCCCAAAGACATCAAATATTTTTCGGGACTGTCCTCAAGAATTATGGAACCAGTGGCCCTAAATTAGGAACGGGCGACTGCTTATAGCCCATTGAGTTGCTCAAGGTGGTCGTTAAACCTCCAATCAAAAAAATTATTCTGGACCTCATTTGGCAGTCGTTTTAAATTGATGGCTCTACCAGTGGGGTAACTACCACCCCCGCAACTGCGGGGGCGCAGATAACGAAGGGGCGTACTGCAGCTAACAGTTACAGTTTTATGAAAACATCCGTACACGCACAAAAAACAAACAAATAATTAACCCAAGGATTCATATTTTCATTTAAGATTGTTTAAATAAATATCAAGTTTCACTTTTAAAACACTGGATGCCACCACAGATTGAATTATTCGGCCCTTGGGTCCAAGTTATACAGTCTCTCCAATATGTAACCGAACAAAAATAAGGTGAAGACAACCCGTCTGAACTGGTTAGAATTCTTTTAATCACATAAGACCCCGTCTGATAGGGGTCCCGTTATTTACACAATATTGAAAGACTTGTGGTGAAGGCAGCCCGTCTGATAGGGACTGTACACAATATTGAAAGATTTGTGGTGAAGGCAACCCGTCTGATAGGGACTGTACACAATATCTGTTGTGTTGTGGTGAAGGACACCCATCTGATAGGGGTTGTACACAATATGTAACAGATTTTATGGTGAAGGCAGCCCGCCTGATAGAGGTTGTACACAATATCTAACAGATTTTATGGTGAAGGCAACCCGTCTGACAAGTGGTGTACACAATATATGTTAGATATTGTGGTGAAGGCAACATGTCTGATAGGGGTTGTACAATATCTAACAGATTTTATGGCCATTTGTTTCTTCATTCCAATGGATATATTTTTCATTCCGGAAATGACGTCATTCTTTAAGACGCTCTGATTGGTTGTCGTGTTTAGAATGTATGATTTGATTGGTTGTTTATTTACACAGCTGTGATTTGATTGGCTATCCATTTAGTAATGTAGTGATTGGATTGGTTGTTCATAGTGGACGAGCTCAATTATTTTTCTGGGTAGTATTGCCTATATAAGTAAGTTATTAGAAATTGGAAAAGATTGTGATAATTAGGAATAACAACTAAGAGCTAAGAACAAAAATATTGGCCTCCGGAACGCTTTTGTATTTTCATATTATAATTGATAAAAGTTTTTATAATATATATTTCTAAAATTAGTACTTAGAAATTGGAAAAGATTGTGATAATTAGGAATAAGAAATAAGAGCTAAGAACCAAAATACACTAATTTCTACAAAATTAGTGCTTAGAAAATGGAAAATATTGTGATAATTAGGAATACGAACCAAAAAAAACACTAATTAGAAAACATGGAAATGTTGAAACCTTAGTATGTAGACTTTTATAATAGACCTTAGTATGCAGACTTTTATAAATTAGAATATGAAAATACAAAAGCGTTCCGGAGGCCTGTTTGAAATTTCTATGGTTACACGTTCCAAAGAGTTAAATTGTATAATAATTTCCTCTATTTTGTCATTAATTAATCTTTTTTTTCTCTTCAAATTGGTTGTCAAAACATTTAGATCTTTTAAAAAAGACTGACGAAATAATATTTTATGAATATCGTTATGGCAAGTCTGTGTATATCGTTATCGAATCTAGAAATACATTTCGTTGACAAGTCCTGCTGCTCTGCTTGAATGAAATAACAAGCATATACAAAAATGGATATAACACACACACAATACACTACACAATATACACACACATATACATATATACGCACACTTAAATAGACATAAAGGTAAGGTAAGTGGAAAGGCTTGTTATGGGAAGAGGGAAAATCTGTCAAAGTCTTCCAAAGCACAAAAAACTTGATGTAGTCATTTACAACTACCTCAGAGCTGCAGAGTATAATCCAAGATCCGTTACTCTTTTGTCCCCCCTAGTTTAGTGATTGAAAGATATTTTCCAATGTGTGGTATTAAAGAATTTTGAAAGATAGTGTCATTGAATGTGACTGGTTTTACCGAATCAAAATGTCTTTTCCATAATCAATAAAAACCATCAAGTATAATGGAAGAGTTTTCTCAGGATTTGATCTATAATGTTATACTTTTTAAATCCAGCTATAATGTTATACCCTTAAATCCAGTTTATTCTCTCGGTTGAGTCAAAATCATAGCATTTCTCCACTTGTCTACAGTAATTCCATCTTCTCCTAAAGCCCCTGATTTCATGTTCTTGACTGCAACGTTTGTTGGGATTTATTTTCTTTCCTTACTGAGGTGTCCCCCCTTTTTTGCTCTTCCAATTATAGTATAATCATAACCCACTCCTACGATTACCTCTGTAGAATGTATCAATTTATCTTAATCCCCCTTTTTATTGGGTACCAAATCAAAGACCTTTTCATTAATCAATAAAAGCCCCTTTTTATTAGGTACCAAATCAAAGACCTTTTTTATAATCAATAAAAGCCATGTATAATAATAATGGAAGTTTCCTCGAAAACCTAATCTTTTTTCTCAAGTCCCATGATTTTCTTAATAAATCTCGCTCCTGACTTTTCATATTTTCACCCCCCTTTCAACCAACTGTACAGATTCTAAACTATTATGAGTACTTAACCACTAATAGGAGACATCTGTGTATGGTAGCAAAATCATTATAGCAATTTCCCCTGTTGTATAATGTAATTCTCCTCTTACAAGTACAATACATAAAAATATAACATAGAAACTTTTGTAAATTATATATATTATGAAAAAAATACAAAAGCTTACCCTACGGCCTGCGCTTCGCTTGGCCTCCGGAACGCTTTTGTATTTTTTTAATAGTATATATAATTTACAAAAGCCTACATACAAAGGTCTATATTCCATGTTCTCCACAGATTCCTACCTTTATTTCTAAGTAGATAATATGGAAGATATGTAGGCTTTTGTAAATAATATGAAAATACAAAAGCTTATCCTATGGCCCTTCATAAACAAACAATTCCTCACTGTATCAGAGTAGGAACAAGGCAAATTATGATGAAGATATTGAAACCATTTTTGTCAATAAATGATCCAAATTCTCAATGAGGTTAAAATCTGGAGATTGTGTGTGTGGGGCACCTAAGCAAAATAAACTCACTGACATGTTCCTGAAACCAATCCTGTACAATATGAACACTACGATACAGTGTATGACAAACAGTGCATGCAGAGATCATTTGAGGAGGGGGATCCTTGATTAAGATGGTCTATAATTTGCTGCCCTTCTATTGTTACCAGTCTGGACACTCTCTGTTCCACCTGAGCAGTCGCCGACCACACGTTGTACATAAAAACCCAGTCTGTTTTTTTATCCAGTCTTTAAACACTTTAATTGCTCTGGAACATTTCACGAATGTGGCAGTTTCGGTGATACTCGCTCCATGGCTTTGAGCTCCTACAATCATCCCACGTTCCGTCAAATTGTATTTTTATCCATCTCATTACCCAAAAATCACTTTTACTACTGACACAAGCACTAAGCTTTCCCCTTTTTTATATTAGCCAAAAAATAGTAGGGTTAAATGGATACTGAATTAAGGTTGTTTGAAAGACAGACAAGGTGTCTAGTTAGTATTTAAAAACTCCCTCCTTTTTAAACAATCTTATTGTACCTTGGCAAAAATCATTTGCATTTTAAAAATTATCTTTCCTAGTTGTCTAAGATGGAGAAGGACCTGTTTTTTCAACACATTACAAGACCTAATCTTTTTCTCAAGCAGAAATCCGAAGTTATTTTTTTATCTCACAAGACACTTGAAAAAAATAGGTTGACTTAACTTTTATTATAGGTTATTTTTTTCCTTAAAAGTTAATTCAACAAAAGAAAGATTACACAATATTAAAACATTTATTTTTTTTATCACATCTTCCAAAACGTTTGTTATAAACTATGGTTGCTGAAATAGTAGATGAACATCCATAATATAATTTTTTTTGTGTGAAAATAAATAGAAGAGCTACATAATAACATGAGTTGCTGAAATAGTAGATGAACATCCATAATATAATTTTTTTGTGTGTGAAAATAAATAGAAGAGCTACATAATAACATGAGTTGCTGAAATAGTAGATGAACATCCATAATATAATTTTTTTTGTGTGAAAATAAATAGAAGAGCTACATAATAACATGAGTTGCTGAAATAGTAGATGAACATCCATAATATAGTTTTTTTTGTGTGAAAATAAATAGAAGAGCTACATAATAACATGAGTTGCTGAAATAGTAGATGAACATCCATAATATAATTTTTTTTGTGTGAAAATAAATAGAAGAGCTACATAATAACACGAGTTGCTGAAATAGTAGATGAACGTCCATAATAGAGCTACGTGATAACATGAGTTGCTGAAACAGTAGATGAACACCCATAATAGAGCTACGTGATAACATGAGTTGCTGAAACAGTGGATGAACATCCATAATAGAGCTACTTGATAACATGAGTTGCTGAAATAGTAGATGAACATCCATAATAGAGCTACGTTTTAGCTTTACTCCAAGCATTCAGGTGACTGGGTCTTTCCCTAGATGATAAGCATTCAGGTGACTGGGTCTTTCCCTAGATGATAAGCATTCAGGTGACTGGGGTCTTTCCCTAGATGATAAGCATTCAGGTGACTGGAATCTTTCCCTAGATGATAAGCATTCAGGTGACTGGGGTCTTTCCCTAGATGATAAGCATTCAGGTGACTGGGGTCTTTCCCTAGATGATAAGCATTCAGGTGACTGGGGTCTTTCCCTAGATGATAAGCATTCAGGTGACTGGGGTCTTTCCCTAGATGATAAGCATTCAGGTGACTGGGGTCCAATTCTTTTTCCTTCACTTTAAAGAGAGACAGCTGAAAAAAAAATCTAATTAAACAGATAAATATTTATAGTTTGTATACAAAATATTCAAATGGACATTATCATAAAAAAATTATCTTTAATATATTATTAAAACTGTTTTTCTGATAATCATAGGTTTCACAGAAATATCATTTACAATAATTTCAACACACAGTTTTTGGTCTTTATCCACAAGATGTTTTGGTATTTCATGTAGTGTTTTTGTCAGATACCATATATAAGTCAATTTTAAATGAACTTTATCCCTAAACAAGCCCAAAAACTGTGTGTCGAGGCATCTGTGTAAACTTATTATAGGTGAAAATTAGACCAATGTCTATCACACACTAAATACAAGACCTCTTATAGCTTTCCTTGACCAAATCAACAGTGCACTCCAAAAATGAAGCTATTTCTGATCTCACAAGCCAATTTAGTTGAATAAGTAATACATCTATTCCATACCAACACACAAGACTTTTTGTACTTTATAATTTTTTTTCCTCAAGCAGATTCACATTTCCCCCCACATCTTATTTTCCATTTTATAATACTATATTTCCATTTTTCATATCTCTTATTTAACATCATTTCTTGTTTATATTCTCTTTTGTTTAGAACGCATCCCATTTTTTATTCCCGTGGGTTTTCTCTTAAGACATCTCAATATTTAGTTTAAGTTATTTCATACCAACACACAAGACTTTATAGTCCCCAACAGATAATGATATGAACATCTGTAATAAAGTTTTTCTCTTAAGACATCTCAATATTTAGTTTAAGTTATTTCATACCAACACACAAGATTTTATAGTCCCCCAACAGATAATGATATGAACATCTGTAATAAAGTTTTTCTCTTAAGACATCTTAATATTTAGTTTAAGTTATTTCATACCAACACACAAGATTTTATAGTCCCCCAACAGGTAATGATATGAACATCTGTAATAAAGTTTTTCTCTTAAGACATCTTAATATTTAGTTTAAGTTATTTCATACCAACACACAAGATTTTTGTACTTTATAGTCCTCCCCAAACAGATAATGATATGAGCAGCCAACACACAAGACTTTTGTACTTTATAGTCCCCCAACTCATACCAACACACAAGACTTTTGTACTTTATAGTTCCCCCAACTCATACCAACACACAAGACTTTTGTACTTTATAGTCCCCCCAACTTATATCAACACACAAGACTTTTGTACTTTATAGTCCCCAACTCATATCAACACACAAGACTTTTGTACTTTATAGTCCCCCCCCAACAGATAATGATATGAGCAGCTGTAATAGGTTTAGGTCACACAAGGTTTTTTTTTACTTCATAATATTTTTTCCTCAAGCAGATTGTGATATTCTATCTGCGTGAGGAAAAAAGATTTGTCTTTCTCAGAGAGAAATTCAAAGTGAGATGGGTTTATTTAAAGTATATAAAGTTCTCTTAATCAGTCTTTCAATATAAAACAGCTGTAAAAAGTTTAGGACACACACCATAAAATGCATCTAACTCCCCATCAATCAATATAAATGGTGTATAAAACTTGACTGGAGAGCTTTTGGAAGGAATGGTACAATTTTTAAGAGTGTCATTATGTCTTCAAAGAAAAATATTTATCCTATATGGAGCAGAGGCATGGACCTTAATTTAAAAAAAGGACATATGAAGAAAACAGACAAGTCAGAGATGTATGTTTATTATGACCAGAAAAATATTATAAAGAATAATTTTATGGATAAGAGAAATGATAGTCATGAATGACCACAGTATGTTGTCAAAAGAATAGATGACCAATTTTGTTTGTTTGTTTTTAGACTAAGCGTGTGAAAGTGACATAGAGGAGACAAATTTAAGACAGACAGTTGTGAAAGAAACTTGAGAGGGGGGGGGGACCTTCATCCAGCATTGAATTAATCATATTCTAATAATGAAGCGGTCTCACAAGACCAAAACAAATCTATTACTTACAAGTCTTCTCAAAATTATAGTTGCATCACTCTATTATTTAAACAGCCACAATTTTTTTGTTTAACAACATTAGTATAAACAATTTGAGAGGAATCATTTACTTTTTAATAAAGAACTACAATAACAAAAAATTAATAAAAATGACATAATTTCTAACTTTTCAATTTCTTTCTTTTGTATAAAATATATATGTCGTCTTTCCGTAATTTTAATTTTTTAGATGGCAGATATTCTTTTTCCTTTTTCATATATTTTTTCTCCATATTTCCATAATACACAGCTTTTATACGTCGTAATGTATACATTGCTTGGCCTTCCTGAAAAATAATTCATTACATGTAATTTCTCACATTATCTACAACACATATTCATTCCATTGCTTATATGATTAGAGCATACCTTACCACAAATCAACCTCCCTCCTTTTTTTTTGTTTTCTAAAAATAATGCATTCCCCTCCCCAATACACAAACAACAGTGAGGAGTTGTACCATCAGAGTAGGAAACAATTATTATTTTCACATACAGCTAGCTATTCAGGACTTTCTTAAGAATCGGTAACCCATTTTGATAATAAGATACGTCTTCCTCAATTGAGCCCACTTCCTCCCCCCCCCCCATTATTATCTATGTGTAATCATGCTTAAAATATTTTAAGAAAGGGTTAAAAAAAAAAAGGAGATGGGCTTAAAGAAAAGTTATGTAGATTGAATTAGATAAAAAAATCCACTTTCTTGTTCATGAGAGAAGACATTTCACTTCGACAAAAATTGACTATCATCCCCCTCATCTAACGCCTTTCATCTACCATATTTCGTTTTTAAGTTACAACTTTACAGATATTATACATAGCATATCAAATATAAACCATAAGATAGAAATTTTTATAAATTAGAATATGAAAATACAAAAGCGTTCCGTAGGATAAGCTTTTGTATTTTCATATTCTAATTTATAAAAGCCTACATACCAAGGTCTACATTCAACATTCCATTGAACTTTTTTTATTTAAATTTAAAATGTGATTAAGATGATTTAGCTAAAAATTGGTTGATTTCATTTGTAATCACAGTAAAACAAACACTTTTATCATAAAAAAAAAAAAACCCAAATAACTTTAAAATCAGGTTGTTTGTTAGATATAGCAATCTTGAATATTGATCATAAAATGATTTTTAATTTCACAATAGTTTAAATAAAAAAAATTAGTTGAGTTTTGACAAATTTCATATAACGGCTGCATGGATTTCCGAGAAACCATTTTGATAACAAATAGTAAGATAATGATAATTATACTAACTTTTGGGAATGGTTATTGTATATTGACAATAACAATAGACTGTCAAGTGATTTTAAACTTCAATTCTATACTTAAATTAAAAATGTACCTTAAAATTGGTTTGTTTCCACTTGTAAAAGATTACACATCAGGATAGGAAAAGAATACATAAAAAATCAAATTATCCTAAAAACAGGTGGTTTGTTAGATTTAGCAATCTCTACTATTGATCATAAAGTCAGTTTTGATCTTACAAATAGTTTAAACAAAAAAAACAAGGTGAATTTTGGCAAATTTCATATAACGGCAAGGAAGATTAGATTTTACGAGAAATCATTTTTTGATAAAATAGTAAGATACTGACTTCTTTTTTTGGGGGGAGGGGACTAATTATTGTATAATTACAGTAATATTAAACTGTTAAGTAATTTAAAGCTTCAATTCTATGCTTAAATTAAAAATGTAACTGAAAATTTGGGGTTGACGACACTTGTAAAAGATCACACGCCATGATCGGGGAAAAAATCAAATTATCCTAAAAACAGGTGGTTTGTTAGGTTTAGCAATCTCTACTATTGATCATAAAGTCAGTTTTGATCTTACAAATAGTTTAAACAAAAAAAACAAGGTGAATTTTGGCATATTTCATAGAACGGCAAGGAAGATTAGATTTTCCGAGAAATCGTTTTTTGATAAAATAGTGACTTCTTTTTTGGGGGAGGGGACTAGTTATTGTATATTGACACTAATAGTAAACTGTTAAGTAATTTAAAGCTTCAATTCTATGCTTAAATTAAAAATGTAACTGAAAATTTGGGGTTGACGACTGTACAGAAAAGATTTATTGGAATGCCCAACAATATAATGAAGACTATTAAGTGATTTTAAACATTATATTCTGTGTTTAAATTAAACAAAATAGTTCAAATTGATTGATTTCACTTGTAAACATATTTTAAAAAACACAAGGAGGCTTTAGAAGCTCAATTAACTCCCCCCCCCCTTTTTTTTTCTTTTTTTTTTTTTTTGCACAGGGAATAAAAGTTAGTGAATACCTGAATATAATTTGATGAAGTGAATACAGGGAATGAGGATTATGTATAATATATTATTGTTAAAAGCATTTTTGAAACCAGGCAATTAAAAAAAGCGGATTACAGTTGTAGAAATGAATACTTTAACTGGCAGAAAAATTGGTTATCTTAATGTAATTTTTAAAGGATAAAATATGAGAATAAGATTCTCAATAATAAAATAAAGTCTTGTTTCATAATCAACGTCTGACTTAATCAAAAATTTACTTACAATTTATTTCGGAACGATACCTTCAGGAAGATCAAAAATTTACTTACGTTCCTCCTTTTCATCTGTATTTCCATCTTTAACGGTAGCAGCCAGGGGTCCTTTTCATCTGTATTTCCATCTTTGACGGTAGCAGCCAGGGGTCCTTTTCATCTGTATTTCCATCTTTGACGGTAGCATCCAGGGGTCCTTTTCATCTGTGTTTCCATCTTTGACGGTAGCAGCCAGGGGTCCTTTTCATCTGTATTTCCATCTTTGACGGTAGCAGCCAGGGGTCCTTTTCATCTGTATTTCCATCTTTGATGGTAGCAGCCAGGGGTCCTTTTCATCTGTATTTTCATCTTTGACGGTAGCAGCCAGGGGTCCTTTTCATCTGTATTTTCATCTTTGACGGTAGCAGCCAGGGGTCCTTTTCATCTGTATTTCCATCTTTAACGGTAGCAGCCAGGGGTCCTTTTCATCTGTATTTCCATCTTTAAAAGGTCATCTTTGACGGTAGCAGGAGGAAAGAAATGTATGTGAATTTGTTATGATGAAAGTTTTAATGTTTGTGTTAGTGTAATAATTTTGATACATTTCACTGTATGTCTAGTTACTTTAAGATTTAACTAGACATACAGTGAAATGTGTACTAAAAGATCTGAATGAATTGTTAATTTGATTTGTTAACTTTGTAATAGCTAGAATTCCCCCTCACTTTTTCACATAATGTTGTGGACATTTTTTTTATATAAGTTTGATTGTCTATTCTAAAAGCATTTTAAAAAATGTCATGAAAAGACCATGTGTCACTGTAAGTGTCAAGGAATGATATGTCTGGATTACCTAATTTTGTGTATTTGGATTTTAAAAGGGCAATAATAAAAAAATCTTCATTTTAAAATGGTGCCGTGTTTAAATGTCTTCCATCAAGGATGTATGATAAATTGTGAAACATGGGGCTTTTAATTATTACTTCGTGTTTTTGTTTACGATAGGTTAAGAATACGTCTTGTATTTTATCACTTCTAAATCGTATTATATGTGGGTTTTTGCTTCTTAAAATTTCACTAAGTAAATTTTTTGTGTTAGTTTGTTTTTTGGGTGAGGGGGAATTCTGGTTATTTTTTCTTTTTTGCTGTGTGGATGATTGTTGTGTGGATAATTGTTCCAAATCTCTACCTGAGTCTGATTCAGAATCAGACTCAGATAGAGATTTATAAGATCTAACAGGTTTGTCAAGAGATCCTTTCATGGCAGCATTGTCAGTTGATTTATCAATTGGTCCAGAAATCTATAAAAGAAAAGAAAAGTTAATCAGAGCTAGATTCATACAGTGTATTCTATAAGGGGGATAAAATTGAGAGAGAGAGAGAGGGGGAGTATTTAAATGGGGTAATTACATTATTCAAAAAATCAGTTTGCATTTTTCCTGCGAGGTGAGGTGATCGGACGTATTTTGTTCACCGCTTCGGAAATCTCAAGCTTTGAGGACTTCACTGCTGCTGGGTCTGCGCGTACTACTAATAATATTTTCTAGTGCATTTATGTTCTATTTTTAGGGTCTTCTCTGTTTTCCTGCTGCTGTCTTACTTCTGCCTCAACATCAAGGAAGGACATGGTAAGATTAACACAGTAAATAGCGAGCCCAGCAACAGCGAAAATTGCACGAAAACACGAACCCCTGGTCGATGCTGCTACCGAATTATTCATTTACAAGATATTCCTGAATAATTCGGAAAGCAGGTCTTCCACCCACTCTTCAAACCGCGAGGCGGAAAGCACTAAAGCTTTAGCGCATGCTTCAGCAAAGAAAAAGAAAACACCACAGGACGCACCCCCCCCCCCCGATGGAATTGTATCCACAGGACCGACTTCCTTGCGAACCAATTCACGTTAAATTTATTTAATACCACGAAAAATCATGACGATATGGTACACGAAACAATTAAAAACTATTTTCTGAAAAACGACAGCTCTCCCTGCGGTCCGGACTGGACGAGGCATCTTGCTTCACTCACGAACATCAAAACCAAATTCCCGCCGAAGCACCCGAGGTAACGGTTGCTGAAATTACGAATAAAAAAACGCTTCTCTTTTACTTTAGATACAAAAATGTGTCGTTCTAGGTTTAAGAAACTTCACGTTTTGACGATTTAAATGACATCCTTCCTTATTCCATTGGGGAGAAGAAATACCGTATGCAGGAAGTTAACTTAGCACGCAAATCGTTAATTTTGGAAAGGAGCGAAAATTTTTAAAGTTCACAGTTTCCAATAAAAGGATTAACAACTTAAAAGATTATTGAATCAAATCTAATATTTTCTTTTCTCCTTAATGACAAATTTAAGGGAAGAAGTACATTTGGAAAAGTAGAATACGACAGAAAAGGTTTTACTTACGTTAACTTGGCAAAATGTCGGTTTGGATTTCTACACGTAATATTCCGTAAGTGATATCAGACAAACTGAAGCAGTTAGTGTTTGAAAGCTTTCATATTTATACATTTATATTTTACAGAAAAAAACATAATTCTTAGAATGCAGTCAAGTATTTATCTTTCCGTGAAAGAACGATTATGCAACATCCCACAATGTTTTAGTTTATTTACAAATCCAAGGACAAATCCGAGGAAAACTAGTTACACCACAACATTTTTCTTACAAATCCGACGAAAACTAGTTACACCATAACATTTTTCGCATCGCAGCTGCCTACACACAAGATCGTAATCAACGAGGTTTGCAAGTTTCTGGGAAGTAGAATAGACAGGGAATTTCCTACAATCAGATAAACTATTATGAATAAAATTATCTTGACTATAAAAGCAGAATCACAATTGACATTTGAAAAAGGATAGGAATCAAATTGGAGGAACGTAAGTAAATTTTTGATCTTCCTGAAGGTATCGTTTCGAAATAAATTGTAAGTAAATTTTTGATTAAGTCAGACGTTGATTATGAGACAAGACTTTATTTTATTATTGAGAATCTTATTCTCATATTTTATCCTTTAAAAATTACATTAAGATAACCAATTTTTCTGCCAGTTAAAGTATTCATTTCTACAACTGTTATCCACTTTTGTTAATTGCCTGGTTTCAAAAATGCTTTTAACAATAATATATTATACATAATCCTCATTCCCTGTATTCACTTCATCAAATTATATTCAGGTATTCACTAACTTTTATTCCCTGTGCAAAAAAAAAAAAAGAAAAAAAAAAAGGGGGGGGGGAGTTAATTGAGCTTCTAAAGCCTCCTTGTGTTTTTAAAAATATGTTTACAAGTGAAATCAATCAATTTGAACTATTTTGTTTAATTTTAAACACAGAATATAATGTTTAAAATCACTTAATAGTCTTCATTATATTGTTGGGCATTCCAATAAATCTTTTCTGTACAGTCGTCAACCCCAAATTTTCAGTTACATTTTTAATTTAAGCATAGAATTGAAGCTTTAAATTACTTAACAGTTTACTATTAGTGTCAATATACAATAACTAGTCCCCTCCCCCAAAAAAAGAAGTCACTATTTTATCAAAAAACGATTTCTCGGAAAATCTAATCTTCCTTGCCGTTCTATGAAATATGCCAAAATTCACCTTGTTTTTTTTTGTTTAAACTATTTGCAAGATCAAAACTGACTTTATGATCAATAGTAGAGATTGCTAAACCTAACAAACCACCTGTTTTTAGGATAATTTGATTCCCCCCCTATCATGGCGTGTGATCTTTTACAAGTGTCGCCAACCTCAAATTTTCAGTTACATTTTTAATTTAAGCATAGAATTGAAGCTTTAAATTACTTAACAGTTTAATATTACTGTAATTATACAATAATTAGTCTCCTCCCCCCAAAAAAGAAGTCAGTATCTTACTATTTTATCAAAAAATTATTTCTCGTAAAATCTAATCTTCTTTGCCGTTATATGAAATTTGCCAAAATTCACCTTGTTTTTTTTGTTTAAACTATTTGTAAGATCAAAACTGACTTTATGATCAATAGTAGAGATTGCTAAATTTAACAAACCACCTGTTTTTAGGATAATTTGATTTTGTATGTATTCTTTTCCTATCCTGATGTGTAATCTTTTACAAGTGGAAACAAACCAATTTTAAGGTACATTTTTAATTTAAGTATAGAATTGAAGTTTAAAATCACTTGACAGTCTATTGTTATTGTCAATATACAATAACCATTTCCAAAAGTTAGTATAATTATCATTATCTTACTATTTGTTATCAAAATGGTTTCTCGGAAATCCATGCAGCCGTTATATGAAATTTGTCAAAACTCAACTAATTTTTTTTATTTAAACTATTGTGAAATTAAAAATCATTTTATGATCAATATTCAAGATTGCTATATCTAACAAACAACCTGATTTTAAAGTTATTTGGGGTTTTTTTTATGATAAAAGTGTTTGTTTTACTGTGATTACAAATGAAATCAACCAATTTTTAGCTAAATCATCTTAATCACATTTTAAATTTAAATAAAAAAGTTCAATGGAATGTTGAATGTAGACCTTGGTATGTAGGCTTTTATAAATTAGAATATGAAAATTTCTATCTTATGGTTTATATTTCATATGTTATGTATAATATCTGTAAAGTTGTAACTTAAAAACGAAATATGATAGATAAAAGGTGTTAGATGAAGGGGGATGATAGTCAATTTTTGTCGAAGTGAAATGTCTTCTCTCATGAACAAGAAAGTGGATTTGTTTATCTAATTCAATCTACATAACTTTTCTTTAAGCCCATCTCCTCTTTTTTTAACCCTTTCTTAAAATATTTTAAGCATGATTACACATAGATAATAATGGGGGGGGCTCAATTGAGGAAGACGTATCTTACTATCAAAATGGGTTACCGATTCTCAAGAAAGTCCTGAATAACTAGCTGTATGTGAAAATAATAATTGTTTCCTACTCTGATGGTACAACTCCTCACTGTTGTTTGTGTATTGGGGAGGGGAATGCATTATTTTTAGAAAAAAAAAAAAAAAAGGAGGGAGGTTGATTTGTGGTAAGGTATGCTCTAATCATATAAGCAATGGAATGAATATGTGTTGTAGATAATGTGAGAAATTACATGTAATGAATTATTTTTTCAGGAAGGCCAAGCAATGTATACATTACAACGTATAAAAGCTGTGTATTATGGAAATATGGAGAAAAAATATATAAAAAAGGAAAAAGAATATCTGCCATCTAAAAAATTAAAATTACGGAGAGACGACATATATATTTTATACGAAAGAAAGAAATTAAAAAGTAAGAAATTATGTCCTTTTTATTAATTTTTTGTTATTGTAGTTCTTTATTGAAAAGTAAATGATTCCTCTCAAATTGTTTATACTAATGTTGTTAAACAAAAAAATTGTGGCTGTTTAAATAATAGAGTGATGCAACTATAATTTTGAGAAGACTTGTAAGTAATAGATTTGTTTTGGTCTTGTGAGACCGCTTCATTATTAGAATATGATTAATTCAATGCTGGATGAAGGTCCCCCCCCCTCAAGTTTCTTTCACGACTGTCTGTCTTACATTTGTCTCCTCTATGTCACTTTCACACGCTTAGTCTAAAAACAAACAAACAAAATTGGTCATCTATTCTTTTGACAACATACTGTGGTCATTCATGACTATCATTTCTCTTATCCATAAAATTATTCTTTATAATATTTTTCTGGTCATAATAAACATACATCTCTGACTTGTCTGTTTTCTTCATATGTCCTTTTTTTTAAATTAAGGTCCATGCCTCTGCTCCATATAGGATAAATATTTTTCTTTGAAGACATAATGACACTCTTAAAAATTGTACCATTCCTTCCAAAAGCTCTCCAGTCAAGTTTTACACACCATTTATATTGATTGATGGGGAGTTAGATGCATTTTATGGTGTGTGTCCTAAACTTTTTACAGCTGTTTTATATTGAAAGACTGATTAAGAGAACTTTATGTACTTTAAATAAACCCATCTCACTTTGAATTTCTCTCTGAGAAAGACAAATCTTTCTTCCTCACGCAGATAGAATATCACAATCTGCTTGAGGAAAAAATATGAAGTAAAAAAAACCTTGTGTGACCTAAACCTATTACAGCTGCTCATATCATTATCTGTTAGGTGGGGGGGGGACTATAAAGTACAAAAGTCTTGTGTGTTGATATGAGTTGGGGACTATAAAGTACAAAAGTCTTGTGTGTTGGTATGAGTTGGGGGACTATAAAGTACAAAAGTCTTGTGTGTTGGTATGAGTTGGGGGACTATAAAGTACAAAAGTCTTGTGTGTTGGCTGCTCATATCATTATCTGTTTGGGGAGGACTATAAAGTACAAAAATCTTGTGTGTTGGTATGAAATAACTTAAACTAAATATTGAGATGTCTTAAGAGAAAAACTTTATTACAGATGTTCATATCATTATCTGTTGGGGACTATAAAGTCTTGTGTGTTGGTATGAAATAACTTAAACAAAATATTGAGATGTCTTAAGAGAAAACCCACGGGAATAAAAAATGGGATGCGTTCTAAACAAAAGAGAATATAAACAAGAAATGATGTTAAATAAGAGATATGAAAAATGGGAATATAGTATTATAAAATGGAAAATAAGATGTGGGGGAAATGTGAATCTGCTTGAGGAAAATAAATTATAAAGTACAAAAAGTCTTGTGTGTTGGTATAGAATAGATGTATTACTTATTCAACTAAATTGGCTTGTGAGATCAAAAATAGCTTCATTATTGGAGTGCACTGTTGATTTGGTCAAGGAAAGGTATAAGAGGTCTTGTATTTAGTGTGTGATAGACATTGGTCTAATTTTCACCTATAATAAGTTTACACAGATGCCTCGACACACAGTTTTTGGGCTTGTTTTGGGATAAAGTTCATTTAAAATTGACTTATATATGGTATCTAACAAAAACACTACATGAAATACCAAAACATCTTGTGGATAAAGACCAAAAACTGTGTGTTGAAATTATTGTAAATGATATTTCTGTGAAACATATGAATATCAGAAAAACAGTTTTAATAATATATTAAAGATAATTTTTTTATGATAATGTCCATTTGAATATTTTGTATACAAACTATAAATATTTATCTGTTTAATTAGATTTTTTTTTCAGCTGTCTCTCTTTAAAGTGAAGGAAAAAGAATTGGACCCCAGTCACCTGAATGCTTATCATCTAGGGAAAGACCCCAGTCACCTGAATGCTTATCATCTAGGGAAAGACCCCAGTCACCTGAATGCTTATCATCTAGGGAAAGACCCCAGTCACCTGAATGCTTATCATCTAGGGAAAGACCCCAGTCACCTGAATGCTTATCATCTAGGGAAAGACCCAGTCACCTGAATGCTTATCATCTAGGGAAAGACCCAGTCACCTGAATGCTTGGAGTAAAGCTAAAACGTAGCTCTATTATGGATGTTCATCTACTGTTTCAGCAACTCATGTTATCGCGTAGCTCTATTATGGGTGTTCATCTACTGTTTCAGCAACTTGTGTTATTATGTTATTTTCACACAAAAAAATTATATTATGGACGTTCATCTACTGTTTCAGCAACTCATGTTATCACGTAGCTCTATTATGGACGTTCATCTACTATTTCAGCAACTCGTGTTAGTATGTTATTTTCACACAAAAAAATTATATTGTGGACGTTCATCTACTGTTTCAGCAACTCATGTTATCACGTAGCTCTATTATGGATGTTCATCTACTATTTCAGCAACTCATGTTATTATGTAGCTCTTCTATTTTTTTTCACACAAAAAAAAATTATATTATGGATGTTCATCTACTATTTCAGCAACTCATGTTATTATGTAGCTCTTCTATTTATTTTCACACAAAAAAAATTATATTATGGATGTTCATCTACTATTTCAGCAACTCATGTTATTATGTAGCTCTTCCATTTATTTTCACAAAAAAATATATATATATATTATGGATGTTCATCTACTATTTCAGCAACCATAGTTTATAACAAACATTTTGGAAGATGTGATAAAAAAATAAATGTTTTAATATTGTGTAATCTTTCTTTTGTTGAATTAACTTTAAAGGAAAAAAATAACCTATAATAAAAATTAAGTCAAACTAGTTTTTTCAAGTATCTTGTGAGATAAAAAAATAACTTCGGATTTCTGCTTGAGAAAAAGATTAGGTCTTGTAATGTGTTGAAAAAACAGGTCCTTCTCCATCTTAGACAACTAGGAAAGATGATTTTTAAAATGCAAATGATTTTTGCCAAGGTACAATAAGATTGTTTAAAAAGGAGGGAGTTTTTAAATACTAACTAGACACCTTGTCTGTCTTTCAAACAACCTTAATTCAGTATCCATTTAACCCTACTATTTTTTGACTAATATAAAAAAGGGGAAAGCTTAGTGCTTGTGTCAGTAGTAGAAGTGATTTTTGGGTAACGAGATGGATAAAAAATACAATTTGACAGAACGTGGGATGATTGTAGGAGCTCAAAGCCATGGAGCGAGTATCACCGAAACTGCCACATTCGTGAAATGTTCCAGAGCAATTAAAGTGTTAAAGACTGGATAAAAAAACAAACTGGGTTTTTATGTACAACGTGTGGTCGTCGACTGCTCAGGTGGAACAGAGAGTGTCCAGACTGGTAACAATAGAAGGGCAGCAAATTATAGACCATCTTAATCAAGGATCCCCCTCCTCAAATGATCTCTGCATGCACTGTTTGTCATACACTGTATCGTAGTGTTCATATTGTACAGGATTGGTTTCAGGAACATGTCAGTGAGTTTATTTTGCTTAGGTGCCCCACACACACAATCTCCAGATTTTAACCTCATTGAGAATTTGTGGGATCATTTATTGAAAAAAATGGTTTCAATATCTTCATCATAATTTGCCTTGTTCCTACTCTGATACAGTGAGGAATTGTTTGTTTATGAAGGGCCATAGGATAAGCTTTTGTATTTTCATATTATTTACAAAAGCCTACATATCTTCCATATTATCTACTTAGAAATAAAGGTAGGAATCTGTGGAGAACATGGAATATAGACCTTTGTATGTAGGCTTTGTAAATTATATATACTATGAAAAAAATACAAAAGCTTATCCTACAGGCTGCGCTTCGTTTGGCCTTCGGAACGCTTTTGTATTTTTTTCATAATATATATAATTTACAAAAGTTTCTATGTTATATTTTTATGTATTGTACTTGTAAGAGGAGAATTACATTATACAACAGGGGAAATTGCTATAATGATTTTGCTACCATACACAGATGTCTCCTATTAGTGGTTAAGTACTCATAATAGTTTAGAATCTGCATTTTTGAACTTCACTTTTAGTTGGTAAAGTTCGATGAACACTTACCGCACGTGGGGCTTGGCTTTCAATCCATATTTCCGTTACGTGGATGCGGCACGGGATTTTTCATTTGGCCACGGGTCTGCTTCTTCTTTTTTTTTTTTTTTTTTTCTCCGTTGGAATTTATTTTGTCTCATCACCAAATGAGTTTTTCCTTTGCTGCATCCTCATTTACTTCAATATTTATTCATACCCGAGTACTTTCGGTACTACTACTATACCGTCTTCGAGGGGACATTTTGCTCCAACTAGCACGGACCGTGTCAGCTGGGCATTTCGGTGGTTCTCGCGGGCTGCTTCTGTCATCTGCTATCGCTTCTTCTTGGGCGTTGTGGCGCCATCTCTTGTTGAAGCGATAGCAGATGACAGAAGCAGCCCGCGAGAACCACCGAAATGCCCAGCTGACACGGTCCGTGCTAGTTGGAGCAAAATGTCCCCTCGAAGACGGTATAGTAGTAGTACCGAAAGAACTCGGGTATGAATAAATATTGAAGTAAATGAGGATGCAGCAAAGGAAAAACTCATTTGGTGATGAGACAAAATAAATTCCAACGGAGAAAAAAAAAAAAAAAGAAGAAGCAGACCCGTGGCCAAATGAAAAATCCCGTGCCGCATCCACGTAACGGAAATATGGATTGAAAGCCAAGCCCCACGTGCGGTAAGTGTTCATCGAACTTTACCAACTAAAAGTGAAGTTCAAAAATGCAAATGCATTAATGCACGTTAAATAATTAACCTCCAATATCGGAAGTAAATTGAAAGTTTAGAATCTGTACAGTTGGTTAAAGGGGGTGAAAATATGAAAAGTCAGGAGCGAGATTTATTAAGAAAATCATGGGACTTGAGAAAAAAAGATTAGGTTTTCGAGGAAACTTCCATTATTATTATACATGGCTTTTATTGATTATGAAAAAGGTCTTTGATTTGGTACCCAATAAAAAGGGGGAGTAAGATAAATTGATACATTCTACAGAGGTAATCTTAGGAGTGGGTTAAGATTATACTTTAATTGGGAGAGCAAGAAAGGGGGGACACCTCAGTAAGGAAAGAAAATAAATCCCAACAAACGTTGCAGTCAAGAACATGAAATCAGGGGCTTTAGGAGAAGATGGAATTACTGTAGACAAGTGGAGAAATGCTATAAGGATTTTGACTCAACCGAGAGAATAAACTGGATTTAAGGGTATAACATTATAGCTGGATTTAAGGGTATAACATTATAGCTGGATTTAAAAAGTATAACATTTTAGATCAAATCCTGAGAAAACTCTTCCATTATACTTGGTGGTTTTTATTGATTATGGAAAAGACATTTTGATTCGGTAAAACCAGTCACATTCAATGACACTATCTTTCAAAATTCTTTAATACCACACATTGGAAAATATCTTTCAATCACTAAACTAGGGGGGACAAAAGAGTAACGGATCTTGGATTATACTCTGCAGCTCTGAGGTAGTTGTAGTTCAAAATCACTTTATTAAAACTGGAAAAGTACAGAGAAATACATTGCAGTAACAGAGAGTATAACAGGAAATGACAAAGTATACAGCCGGGAATGAAGTACACAAACGTCAAGGACACAATCGCAGGAGGAGAGCAATTAACATTTTACATTAGCGGAGAACAAGTTAGGAAAAAAGTCACGTATTGAGAAAGCAATTCTTGTAAATGACTACATCAAATTTTTTGTGCTTTGGAAGACTTTGACAGATTTTCCCTCTTCCCATAACAAGCCTTTCCACTTACCTTACCTTTATGTTTATTTAAGTGGGCGTATATATATATGTATATGTGTGTGTATATTGTGTAGTGTATTGTGTGTGTGTTATATCCATTTTTGTATACGCTTGTTATTTCATTCAAGCAGATCAGCAGCATCAGCAGGACTTGACTAGCGTCCGGGAACGACAATGGAAATCTCGTAGGAAGATCCTCATTGGTAGGAATAAAACGCAACCAACCAATTGGCGTGCGTGATGTGTGTGATAGGAAACACAGGCGTAGGCATTTTTGGCGGGTAGAATTCTTACTGTTGTTACTTCTTACTGCGGATTTTTGGCGTGTTTTCATCAAAGAATTTGTTTTCATATTTCGCGGTGACCATGAATACTGCGAACAGATTCATTTGTTCAATCTGTGGTGGTTCATTCGGGATGAAATATAACTTAAAGAAGCATTTTAAAAAAATTCATGGAACCAATTGGCGTGGGTGATGTGCAGAGCAATAGCTCGTTTTAGATTTTAGTCCTAGCAAATTCTGATGTGTACGTTTGATGGATATAAAAAGGTTTGTATTGAAGTACCAGGTACTACTATGAGTTTAATACATATTCATTTTTAGTGATGTTCATCCTAGCAACTCTGTGTGCAAATATTCCCTTTATATGCACGTTTGAAATGCGTGCGTGACTTTTTACACACACCGAGAATGCCGTCTCAATTTTTGCAGCGTCTCGGATATCTTTAGCCGCTATATAGTGCTTTTATTTTCAATCAGACTAGTTAATCGTAGTGTTTGTTCACGTTTGAAATCATTATCCTATGTATGCATTACCACCAGTAGCGTTACTAGCGGTGCCCCCCCCCCCATCGCAAGATTTACTTCAGCGCCCCTAAGCACAAACGTTTTTCCAGGATTTGGAATGATCCAGGAAGGATGTGTTTTTACAGTGTGTGTGTATGGTTCGGAGGGGGGTCAGGAAGATAGGGAGAGTGTCTGAAAAAGTAAGGGGGTGTTCCTAGAGACCTGTGATTTTTACTTTTTGATTTTTTTTTTTTTTTTTTGATTTGGGGTTTAACAACTACCATGAGCAACTCAATAGGCTATAAGCAGTCGCCCGTCCCTAATTTAGGGTCACTGGTTCCAGGGAAGGGAGAGAGCCAGTGCAGTAAGACAAACACAACATGCATGCCTGACGGAATTCGAACCCAGACCCTTACGGACGAATGATCAGAGGCCATCGCTTAGACCACTGGGGCGGCGAATAATTTTCGGAACAGAAACACTGTGTAAGGTTATTAATCGGCCAATCAGGATTAACGGTGCGCGGACTGGTGCATGAACATCCATTTTATCACAAGGAACAAATTCAACAAAATATATTTAAATGGTAAAATTAATAATTATAAGACTTCATAATCATCCGTTTTACTTTCAGTTGTTTCTGATGTGCCCAGTTTTTGTCAAATGCCTACTTTTGAACAATTGATGAGCTAAACAAATCACCACTCTTTTCATCAGAAACGTCACTTGAGCTAACGGGCTCAGCGTAAAGAGAACTGCTTGGGTGTGGGAAGTTTCTTCGTGGGCTCTCGTTTTCTTTTCCTCTGATACTGTGGTCCACTTGAACATTTGTGACATTTTACAAATGGATGCCATTCTCCTGTATATGAAAGTTTTTACACAGTGAATGAGAGGTAGACATGCTTACTATAAAGAAGCAATAGCAACATTTGTTTTGTTCAAAATAAAACAAAGCATTTGAAGAAATCTCCCTCATACACATCGCAGAGTTGCGGTGAGTAAATGCGCCTGTTGTGTTCGTAATCCTAGGCGATTGACTGTTTTTGCGCATCTTTCACAGGGTATTTCCGTATGGCTTCACACTTTTCCGTAGCAGCACAGAGGGAGAGCGATCATATTACATGCCGGAGCCAAAGGGCGGAATAACCTCAATCAGGCTATCCAGTTTTTAAAAAGTAAAACTTGACATATATTTACTTGCAAAGCTGAATATATCTTTTTTGTGTGCATGTTCGGATTTTTTCATGAAACTATAAAGTCTGTCGGCTGTAGTACGCATCTTCTTTACGTGCGCTCCCGCATCTGAAGGGTTGGTAGTTACGCCACTGATTACCACAGGCTTGTTTACAATTTACAAGGTGTCTTCCAAATTCGGGAAATACAATTTCATGACCACTTAAGCTATCTGTCTGTATGTATATATAATTTTTTGCAAATGGGATATATATATCCCTATCCAAGGCAGCACTATATGTGCAACACACGTTACAGCAGGGAAACACTCCACCCTCTCTTTTTTTTTTTTAAATGAACACCTGCTAGTAACAAAAAACTGACTTTGTCATACTTTTTGATTATGCCTAAAAGTAAGGCATAGTCAAAGGATATGTAATGAAATTGTGTGGCACGATTGTACTACTCTTTCATTGCAGTCTTTCTTTAGCATTTATACCTGAAAAATATCGTGATTTCCTAAGTAACATATTTTAAAATTGTTAAATTGATCTCAAGATTTTGTACAGATACACTGAGTGATCACTGAAGTATGACCACCTACCCAATACTTCATAGGTCATTCTTTCACCCTCAGTACATCAGCTAAATGACGACATCGATTCAATAACATGCCAGAAGCAGTAGGAAGGTATGGCCAACAAAGCTGTGTGTAATGCAGCTTTCAATGCTGATATGGAGGTATTATTGGTGTATTCAGACGACTTGAAATGTCATTTTATAATGTCCACACAAGTGTTCTATGCGATTGGAGTTCGAAGTCTAATCGATATGCTTGGAAGTCCGAACTGTGTTCCTCAAACCATTCCTGCACAACATTGGACCTGTGGCTTGGCGCATTGTCATCTTGAGAGACAACATCACCATTCCTTAAAAGGTGCAAGATTGCTGGGTGTGCAGACCTATTGCTACAGCTAATGAGAGTTGTCCCCTGGAGATGAGATTGACTATTTGAGATAAGTGTTTTGTAGTGGATTTATATGAATGTCCACTAAAATCATTTGTTTCTGATGGTCTCAGTTACAGCAGTAAGCAGATCTGAAGTTCAGGCTACAAATATTGTGGGTAAGTTTTTCTTGTAAATATTTTTGACGGCTGAAAATTGTACATTTGTGTTGGCATCAACTTGTCAGAATATTTCTTTACATTGTTATTAGCTCATTTATTATCTTTTGTCAACTGAACCCTCGCTGGGACATGGTAGCTTTGATACATTTTTCCACAGCTTATGACAGTATGAAATGCAGCTCACTTTCAGGCTTTTTCAATGAGAGAAATGTGAAAAATTTTTGATTCAGCAGACAAAAATATAACAGCATAAAATTTATTTATGAATAAATGTATTATAATACTAAATGATGAACTTTACTCATTGTGAAACTGTTGCTACTCACTGGCAAAAAAAAAAAAAAAAAAGTTTTAAAATGAGTTATGAGCATATTGAGTTTGTATATGAATATGCACACTGTAATTATGATTGCAAAGTCTAAGAAATTTAAATTGGTGAAAACCATTGTAGTTGAAGCATCTTTATTTTTCTGTATAAATTTGCACATGCAGAATTAAAGGGATTTGTTTTATGTCTCACTGACATATAATAAAATTTTGGTAAAATAAAACTTTGCATGGTGATATTTGTTTCTCCCCCTTCCTGCAACATGTATCTTAAAAATATCACTTTAATAACAATGATTCTACTTTAATGATGATTGGCCAGTTGTATTTTAAAAGCGAGAATTTGTGGTCAAGTACTGAAAAAATTAGGAAGTTATAATAATGTTTCCTGTGTTCATTTTCAGAAAGCATTCTGGGTCCATCAGTTCTGAAGATGCCGCCCTGGCATAAGTGATGGCCTCTAATCATGGGTTTGGGTTCAAATCCCGATGCAGCCTTGGATGTTGTGTTTGTCTTACGGCACTGGCTCTCCCCATTCCCTGGAACCAGTGGCCGCAAATTAGGGACAAGCAACTGCTTATAAAGCACATCAAGTTGCTCACAGTAGTCATTAAACCTAAATACACATACACTTCTGAAGGTTCTTGCCACATTTTCTGCCAACCAGTATCACAAAGCAATATATTTTGGGGCGGGAGAAAGTTTTATTCACATTTGAGATAGATGTAATTAGTACTAATTAAAAAGTAAATTTGCATTGCAGGCACATGGTAAGATATGTAAGGTTCCAACACATGCATATAAAATTAGGTTAGTTTTTTTTTTTTTTTGATTGGAGGTCTAACGACCACCGTGAGCAACTCAATGGGCTATAAGCAGTTGCCCGTCCCTAATTTAGGGCCACTGGCTCCAGGGAAGGGAGACTTGGAAATGCTTCAAAATTAAATGTTAAGTCAGTGATAAAGGAATGTACTGCAAATTAAATTTCTTTATTTATTCATTCTTAGGGCAGAGATACAGTACATATGCAATCAAAATAAAGGAAAGAATAAAATAAAAACTGACATGCTGATATGCTAACAATGTTTATGATTATTTTCAATATCAATAATATAAAAGGTAGGTTCAAAAAGTTTCCAGAAATTCCTTTTCATACAGAAAGCAATAAGACTACTGTTATTTCCATTGCATTCCCTTTGAAATAGTTTTCTTAGGGAGCTACACTGTCCATAAAATTGTTTCAAGTATTCCTGGAATCCATTCTATGAAACCATTTTAAATTCCTTTGTCACATTTCAAATTGTGTCCTCAGCAATTGCTTGTGAATAGTGGTGATTTTAGGGCAGATCTCAACTGTGTAAACAAGTAAACATTGGGTGGTACCAAGTCAGGAAAATATGGAAATGCTCAAGTGATGTCCCATTGTTTTTTTGGACCATTATATAATGATGTGCAGGTGCATTGTCATGAAGAAACTATTTGTTCTCATTTTTCTGGTCATTTTTTACTTCAGATTGCATCCCTGAAGAGACAGAAGATATCAAAGTACATTTCTTTATTCACAGTCCTCCCTTCTCCAAGAACTTCATAGTGAATAATAAGGTCCAGATAGTGAAAGAAAACTTCCAGCACACTCTCTTACTAGTCCAAACAGGGTGTCTCTTGTCAAGGAAATGCGTTACTTTCCATTTAAAAGATTGACTGTGGATCACACGAAAATCATCATGTTTTGTCTCTTCTGGTTACGGTGGTTAGAAAACTGTAATATTGATCAGCTGTAATGCTTGTGCCACACATAAACTTCCCATTGCACCATATGCTTGCTGAAGCATGGCTAATGTCTGTCACATTGATTTTCGAAGAAAAACACAAAATGTCATGATGTCTTATAGTTGCCATAAGTTTCAACTGCAATGTTATTAAATACATGGTACACCACAATAGAACAGTTGGTGCTCAACACAGACAGGAAATGCAAAGGTGCCACTTGTCAGCAATCTATATCATGATTACTGCCAACATATGAGATGGAAAATTCCCCTGACATGCTTCTTCATTTGCACAGTTTGGAACTATTTCAGGAACTTTTGAACCTACCTTATGATCTTTTGCAAACTGGGCTACTGATGGACTAATTAAATATAGGTAATTTTTATTATTTTAACAAAATCAATATATGTGCATTCATGGTTTTGCTTTCACCTGTGCACATGGTAATGAACACACACAAAGGAATACATGTAAAGTGGTAGAAAATATGTGACCTTTTTCAAACAACGGGGCCACAGACAAATGAAATGTAGGTCATTTTTGCTCTTTCGACAAAAGATATTAGATATCATAAAATCAATACATGTGTGTACTAGTATTAAACTAGAATTCCTGGTGTTGTTTTCATGCACCAGTGCATATGGTAATAAACACACACACAAATGAAATTCACACAAGTTGCACATGATCAACAAACGACAAACCGAAGAGTTATGTGAAAAGCGACAGAACTTGTCAGTAACATGTTATAATAAGTTTGCAAACTAGCAGTGAAAAACATCGTCTTCAATACTGTTTTATTTTGCCTACATCTACACACATTTCTATATAACAGAGATTTATCTATCAAGCTAGTGTTATAAGAGCATTAAGTCTTGTAAATACAAAGGTTTTTATGCAACAATGAAAATATTTCATCAGTCATGCAAGTTGATGACCATTTACATAAAACACTCTTTCATACATTATGTGTATAAATGTGCACAAATTTTCCTACACAACAGGAATGAAGTGCTCCTTCCTACATGGAATTTGTTTATTAAAGTGAAGTACATGATCTTCAGATTTGTTTTAGATGAAAATCAGTTTCATAAAATATGCCAGGAAAACAAAGCTACATATCAGATGGTTAACCGCAGTGTCGGTAAGATTTTGTAAATATACAATTCACTAAACAGAATTTTTTTTCATTTACCCAAAAGATTACATAATTTGCCTTGCAATATTTTTGCTTGACGAATCTTTTATAAAAGTTTAGGTCCAATACAAAACTAATGTAGTTCTGCGCAGCTCATTAAAATACTCAGCCACATTGTTCTGTTCTAAGAATTTCTCTAACTACATTCTGACACCATGTTTCCCAACACAGACGAAATTTTTTGTCAATCTCACTGCTCGCTAAAAGCAAAAGGATATCCTAACAAAATTTTAGCAGTTATTTCAGTAAAGTTCAGTTAAACGATGCCACAGCTGCTTTTCAGTTGTCTACTTCTGCACAGAAGTAGACAACTGAAAAGCAGCTCAGTTGTCTACTTGCCGCCGGAGAATATTCAGCATGGTAAAGAGATGTCACATTTCCACCTCTCCAGCACTTATCATATCTAGCTCCCTACCAAAATGATAAAAAAGTGAGTAGCAACAGTTTCACAATGAGTAAAGTTCATCATTTAGTATTATAATACATTTATTCATAAATAAATTTTATGCTGTTATATTTTTGTCTGCTGAATCGAAATTTTTTCACATTTCTCTCATTGAAAAGCCTGAAAGTGAGCTGCATTTCATACTGTCATAAGCTGTGGGAAAATGTATCAAAGCTACCATGTCCCAGTGAGGGTTTAGTTGACAAAAGATAATAAATGAGCTAATAACAATGTAAAGAAATATTCTGACAAGTTGATGCCAACACAAATGTACAATTTTCAGCTGTCAAAAATATTTACAAGAAAAGAAACTTACCCACAATATTTGTAGCCTGAACTTCAGATCTGCTTACTGCTGTAACTGAGACCATCAGAAACAAATGATTTTAGTGGACATTCATATAAATCCACTACAAAACACTTATCTCAAATAGTCTCCAGGGGACAACTCGCATTAGCTCTGCACACCCAGCAATCTTGCACTTTTTAAGGAATGGTGATGTTGTCTCTCAAGATGACAATGCGCCAAGCCACAGGTCCAATGTTGTGCAGGAATGGTTTGAGGAACACAGTTCGGACTTCCAAGCATATCAATTAGACTTTGAACTCCAATCGCATAGAACACTTGTGTGGACATTATAAAATGACATTTCAAGTCGTCTGAATACATCAATAATACCTCCATATCAGCATTGAAAGCTGCATTACACACAGCTTTGTTGGCCATACCTTCCTACTGCTTCTGGCATGTTATTGAATCGATGTCATCATTTAGCTGCTGTACTGAGGGTGAAAGAATGACCTATGAAGTATTGGGTAGGTGGTCATACTTCAGTGATCACTCAGTGTATCTGTACAAAATCTTGAGAACAATTTAACAATTTTAAAATATGTTGCTTAGAAAATCACAATATTTTTCAGGTATAAATGCTAAAGAAAGACTGCAATGAAAGAGTGTAGTACAATCATGCTACACAATTGCATTACATATCCTTTGACTATGCCTTACAAGTATGACGAAGTCAGTTTTTTGTTACTAGCAGGTGTTCATATAGAAAAAATTAGAGGGGTGGAGTGTTTCCCTTCTGTAACGTGTGTTGCACATATACCGCTGCCTTGGATAGGGATATATATATCCCATTTGCAAAAAATTATATATACATACAGACAGATAGCTTCTTAAGTGGTCATGAAATTGCATTTCCCAAATTAGGAAGACACCTTGTAAATTGTAAACAAGCCTGTGGTAATCAGTGGCGTAACTACCAACCCTTCAGCTGCGGGAGCGCAAGTAAAGAAGAGGCGTACTACAGCCGACAGACTTTATAGTTTCATGAAAAAATCCGAACATGCACAAAAAAAAAAAAAAGATATATTCAGCTTTGCAAGTAAATATATGTCAAGTTTTACTTTTTAAAAACTGGATAGCCTGATTGAGGTTATTCCGCCCTTTGGCTCCGGCATGTAATATGATCGCTCTCCCTCTGTGCTGCTACGGAAAAGTGTGAAGCCATACGGAAATACCCTGTGAAAGATGCGCAAAAACAGTCAATCGCCTAGGATTACGAACACAACAGGCGCATTTACTCACCGCAACTCTGCGATGTGTATGAGGGAGATTTCTTCAAATGCTTTGTTTTATTTTGAACAAAACAAATGTTGCTATTGCTTCTTTATAGTAAGCATGTCTGCCTCTCATTCACTGTGTAAAAACTTTCATATACAGGAGAATGGCATCCATTTGTAAAATGTCACAAATGTCCAAGTGGACCACAGTATCAGAGGAAAAGAAAACGAGAGCCCACGAAGAAACTTCCCACACCCAAGCAGTTCTCTTTACGCTGAGCCCGTTAGCTCAAGTGACGTTTCTGATGAAAAGAGTGGTGATTTGTTTAGCTCATCAATTGTTCAAAAGTAGGCATTTGACAAAAACTGGGCACATCAGAAACAACTGAAAGTAAAACGGATGATTATGAAGTCTCATAATTATTCATTTTACCATTTAAATATATTTTGTTGAATTTGTTCCTTGTGATAAAATGGATGTTCATGCACCAGTCCGCGCACCGTTAATCCTGACTGGCCGATTAATAACCTTACACAGTGTTTCTGTTCCGAAAATTATTCGCCGCCCCAGTGGTCTAAGTGATGGCCTCTGATCATTCGTCCGTAAGGGTCTGGGTTCGAATTCCGTCAGGCATGCATGTTGTGTTTGTCTTACTGCACTGGCTCTCTCCCTTCCCTGGAACCAGTGACCCTAAATTAGGGACGGGCGACTGCTTACAGCCTATTGAGTTGCTCATGGTAGTTGTTAAACCCCAAATAAAAAAAAATATTCAAAAAGTAAAAATCACAGGTCTCTAGGAACACCCACTTACTTTTTCAGACACTCTCCCTATCTTCCTGACCCCCTCCGAACCATATACACACACTGTAAAAACACATCCTTCCTGGATCATTCCAAATCCTGGAAAAATTTAGGGGCGCTGAAGTAAATCTTGCGATGGGGGGGGGGCACCGCTAGTAACGCTACTGGTGGTAATGCATACATAGGATAATGATTTCAAACGTGAACAAACACTACGATTAACTAGTCTGATTGAAAATAAAAGCACTATATAGCGGCTAAAGATATCCGAGACACTGCAAAAATTGAGACGGCATTCTCAGTGTGTGTAAAAAGTCACGCACGCATTTCAAACGTGCACATAAAGGGAATATTTGCACACAAAGTTGCTAGGACGAACATCACTAAAAATGAATATGTATTAAACTCATAGTAGTACCTGGTACTTCAATACAAACCTTTTTATATCCATCAAACGTACACATCAGAATTTGCTAGGACTAACATCTAAAACGAGCTATTGCTCTGCACATCACCGACGCCAATTGGTTCCATGAAATTTTTTAACATGCTTCTTTAAGTTATATTTCATCCCGAATGAACCACCACAGATTGAACAAATGAATCTGTTCGCAGTATCCATGGTCACCGCGAAATATGAAAACAAATTCTTTGATGAAAACACGCCAAAAATCCGCAGTAAGAATTAACAACAGTAAGAATTCTACCCGCCAAAAATGCCTACGCCTGTGTTTCCTATCGCACACATCACGCACGCCAATTGGTTGGTTGCGTTTTATTCCTACCAATGAGGGTCTTCCTACGAGGTTTCCATTGCCGTTCCCATACGCTAATCAGGACTTGTCAACGAAATGTATTTCTAGATTCGATAACGATATACACAGACTTGCCATAACGATATTCATAAAATATTATTTCGTCAGTCTTTTTAAAAGATCTAAATGTTTTGAGAAAAATTTGAAGAGAATAAAAAAGATTAATTCATGACAAAATAGAGGAAATTATTATACAATTTAACTCTATGGAACGTGTAACCATAGAAATTTCAAACAGGCCTCCGGAACGCTTTTGTATTTTCATATTCTAATTTATAAAAGTCTACATACTAAGGTCCATTATAAAAGTCTACATACTAAGGTCCATTATAAAAGTCTACATACTAAGGTTTCAACATTTCCATGTTTTCTAATTAGTGTTTTTTTTTTTTTTTTTTTTGGTTGGAGGTTTAACGACCACCGTGAGCAACAACTCAATGGGCAATAAGCAGTCGCCCGTCCCTAATTTAGGGTCACTGGTTCCAGGGAAGGGAGAGAGCCAGTGCCGTAAGACAAACACAACATCCATGCCTGACCGGGATTCGAACACGGACCCCTTACGGACGAATGATCAGAGGCCAGCGCCTTAGACCCCTGCGCCTCCGGGACGGCCAGTGTTTTTTGGTTCTTATTCCTAATTATCACAATATTTTCCATTTTCTAAGCACTAATTTTGTAGATATTAGTGTATTTTGGTTCTTAGCTCTTATTTCTTATTCCTAAGTATCACAATCTCTTCCAATTTCGAAGTACTAATTTTAGAAATATATATTATAAAAACTTTTATCAATTATAATATGAAAATACAAAAGCGTTCCGGAGGCCAAAATTTTTGTTCTTAGCTTTTAGTTGTTTTTTTTTTTTTTTTTTTTTTTTTTTTTTGATTGGAGGTTTAACGACCGCCGTGAGCAACTCAATGGGCTATAAGCAGTCGCCCGTCCCTAATTTAGGGTCACTGGTTCCAGGGAAGGGAGAGAGCCAGTGCCGTAAGACAAACACAACATCCATGCCTGACCGGGATTCGAACCCGGACCCCTTACGGACGAATGATCAGAGGCCAACGCCTTAGACCACTGCGCCACCGGGGCGGCCTTTTAGTTGTTATTCCTAATTATCACAATCTTTTCCAATTTCTAATAACTTACTTATATAGGCAATACTACCCAGAAAAATAATTGAGCTCGTCCACTATGAACAACCAATCCAATCACTACATTACTAAATGGATAGCCAATCAAATCACAGCTGTGTAAATAAACAACCAATCAAATCATACATTCTAAACACGACAACCAATCAGAGCGTCTTAAAGAATGACGTCATTTCCGGAATGAAAAATATATCCATTGGAATTTTTTTTTTTTTTTTGATTGGAGGTTTAACGACCACCGTGAGCAACTCAATGGGCTATAAGCAGTCGCCCGTCCCTAATTTAGGGTCACTGGTTCCAGGGAAGGGAGAGAGCCAGTACCGTAAGACAAACACAACATCCATGCCTGACCGGGATTCGAACCCGGACCCCTTACGGACGAATGATCAGAGGCCAACGCCTTAGACCACTGCGCCACCGGGGCGGCCCATTGGAATGAAGAAACAAATGGCCATAAAATCTGTTAGATATTGTACAACCCCTATCAGACGGGTTGCCTTCACCACAATATTTAGCATATATTGTGTACACCCCTTGTTAAGCCGCCCCAGTGGCGCAGTGGTCTAAGGCGCTGGCCTCTGATCATTCGTCCGTAAGGGGTCCGGGTTCGAATCCCGGTCAGGCATGGATGTTGTGTTTGTCTTACGGCACTGGCTCTCTCCCTTCCCTGTAACCAGTGACCCTAAATTAGGGACGGGCGACTGCTTATAGCCCGTTGAGTTGCTCACGGTGGTCGTTAAACCTCCAAAAAAATATATATATATTGTGTACAACCTCTATCAGACGGGTTGCCTTCACCATAAAATCTGTTACATGTTGTGTACAACCCCTATCAGATGGGTTGCCTGCACCACAACACCTAACAGATATTGTGTACAGTCCCTATCAAACGGGTTGCCTTCACCACAAATCTTTCAATATTGTGTACAGTCCCTATCAGACGGGCTGCCTTCACAAATCTTTCCATATCGTGTACAGTCATTATCAGACGGGCTGCCATCACCACAAATCTTTCAATATTGTGTAAATAACGGGACCCCTATTAGACGGGGTCCTATGTGATTAAAAGAATTCGAACCAGTTCAGACAGGTTGTCTTCACCTTATTTTTGTTCGGTTACATATTGGAGAGACTGTTTTTTTTTTTTTTGGGAGGTTTAACGACCACTGTGAGCAACTCAATGGGCTATAAGCAGTCGCCCGTCTTTAATTTAGGGTCATTGGTTCCAGGGAAGGGAGAGATCCAGTGCCGTAAGACAAACACAACATCCATGCCTCACCGGGATTCGAACCCCGACCCCTTCGGACGAATGATCAGAGGCCATCGCTTAGACCACTGCGCCACCGGGGCGGCAGGAGAGACTGTAATACGATCGCTCTGCAATGGGTTATGATGCGATCGCTCTCCAATCGTCCTCTCTTTACGCTGCTGAGGGAAAATGCGAGGCCACACGGGGATTGCACGTGGTGGAAATGGAAAACCAGTCATCTAGTGAGTACGTACACGACAGGCGCCAACTATTATTATTCACAGCATCCGCAGATCTACAATGTATAGAGTGTGATTTCTTATTGTTTTAGTATTGGACAAAACAATTAGATGATGCTATTGCTTTTAGTTCTTCCTTATAGTAAGTATGTCTATTTTATTTACTGTTTGGAAACTTTCATGTACAAGCGAACGACATCCAGTGGTAAAATGTCGCAGAAGCGTCCAAACGAAACACGGTATCGGCGAAAGAAAGGAGGAGAGCGCCCAAAGAAACTTCCCAAACTCGACCAGTCCTTTTTCAGCAGAGTCAGTTAAGGTCAAGTGCCGTTTCTGATTAAAAGAATGATTATTTGTTTAGCACATCAATTGTTTAAAGTTTAAAAGCAGTCATTTTACAAAACCTAAGCACTTCAGAAACAAGTGAAAGTAAAGTGGGTGATTATGAAGTCTTAGAGTGATAATGAATATTTTTCGGAATTCGTTCCTTGCGATGAAATGCAGATTCATGTTCATGCATCTGTCGGCGTACCATAATAATCCCGATTGGCTGATTAATAACCTTTCATTACGTATTTCTGTTTCAAAAATTACTTAAAAAGCTAAAACTACATGGCTCTAGGTAACTCCCTTACTTTTCCAGACACTCTCCCTGTCTTTCTGACTCCCCTCATCACCACGACCACACACACACACACCGTGAAAAACACATCCTCCCTCGTGAAAAACATATCCTCCCTCGTGAAAAACATATCCTCCCTCGTGTTCGAAATCTTGGGAAAATTACTGTGCTTAGGGGTGCTGAAGTAAATTTTGCGGGGAGGGGGGCGCACATTATGCTAGTTACGCTACTGGGCTCTAACGCTGATCTGCACATTGGAAACAAAACCAGTTGAACAACTTATTCTGTATACATTATCAAAAATATTTTCCATAAAACTCATCCATAATAAAATTTAAATATTAGCTGATCCTTAGTGTTTTAGGAAACGAATATCTGAGCGGTAATTATTTGCTGCCAAACCTGGCAAAAGTTGTTTATCAATGTTTTGGTTGCGGAAGCATTGAGTTTTGTCGTCAACAATGGCAGTGATCAAGCACGTGGTTTGAACGCGTGGCTAGTTTAATGGTGGACGCCATTTAAATCCTTCACATTTCCATCTGAATCACTCAACGTGCTTTTGTGAAAAGTTTTTGCCTTTACTAAATTGAAAAGCATTGTAGGTATGAGCGACGACGATAGGGACAATGATATTGAAAGTGATGTAAGTGAAATTTTTAACTGTTTACGGTAAATCTCTTTTCTGTGTTTGAGAATTCTTTATCTGTCAATATTTTATTTCACGTGGAACTTCAGAGTGTCTTAAAAATATATCAAATTAATGGAATGTGAGTATTAATCACGCTTCTAATCTTGCAGAAATTGATTTGTGGTAAGTAATTTTTATGTTTCGGAGTAGTAAAATCAGTGTTGCTGTTTGAAAGATTCCTTATTCGTATTAGGTGATGTTTTGTAAGCATAACTTATGTATACGTAAAAGTTTATAAGGTAATGAAAATAATTTTATTGGATAAAAATTAATATTTGGTTGACTTAAATTAACAGCAAGTGTTTAAGATGTGTGGCTTTTATGCAACTAGGAGGCACATAGTGGCAATCGCCTGTATGTGTAGGCTGTTGGTGTCAGTGAAGTGGCCAACGGCTATGTACTTTTTTGTTTTCCAGAACGCACAGAGTGTGCAGATTTAAATATATAATAATACATCTTCAGCTTTCCACAGGCTGTAAGTGGTTTAAAGAATGTAAATTGAAGAATTCTTATCCTTTGCATATATCATAATCTTTATGAACTGTACCATAGTAACCACTGCAGATGCTAGTTCTTATTCTCTTCTTAGGTTTGTATTGGGTATTGGAAAATAAATGTTGCAGAAGTTACCGATTTCTTCAGTATGCATTGTGGTGTACAGCAGATCTCAACCATGTTGAGATTACTAAGAAGAAAACTTGTTAATTTCATTACTTTGGAATGATATCCAGACTTGAATTTTTATGTGATATACCCAGGGCTTTATTTTTTTTCTCTGGCAGAATTGTGTTCCAGCATCTTTTTTTAACACACAACTTTTGGGTTTGAGTTTTGGAGTAATAATTTAATTAAAGTATGAGAATAATTGTAACATTTAAAAAAATTTAATTACCATAGCATGTACTAGGAAAAAAATGGCAGTTTAACAGGTTGCATTTGATTTTTTTTTTATCAAGTTGTACATTAAACAGTTTCTTTTCTGTTCATAATGTATCACTATACAATCTTTGTACAGTGCTACATTATACATAAAGGAAAATATACATACAGTGGTGTGCAAAAGTATTGTATCACCTGCAAAAAGTGTGAATTTTTAACTAACTGATTTTCATTGTTATTTCATCTTTTATGTCATTAGATGATAAATTTAAGGGAGATTTCAAAAATGTCTTGGTTTTTCCTGTAGAAGATACATTACAAAAATCATGACCAAGTCAAAATTATTATGAAAGGATTATTAAACAAATGAGATGCATTATTCATACATTACTCGGATTACAACTCTATGCACATTTTATTCACACATAAGGAGCAAAGTTCTGTTCTGATGATGGTAACCAAAGCATGAGAATCAAATAATGTTAAATCAACTTAAGAAAGGGGGTAAAAGTTATGAAATTGAAGTATTTTGCAAGTCAAACAGTATACATGCTAGAATAGCAACATAAGTCGTGAAGGTAATGCAGTTCTGTATCAATTTAGCACAGTTCAACACAGCCCTGTTGCCCAACACAGTTCTGTATCACTCTAAGGCCAAGGACTCGCAAATGCAAGTTTAAATATGCAGGCAGTTTGATGGTTAAAATGTTTAAAAGATCACACCTAAAAATATTTGGTGCAGCAGTATAAAATAGATGAATAGATGAAAGATAAAAAAATAATTCTTTACTTGGTTTAAAATGTTGAAACTCTGCTTCTCCACAAAGTAAAACAAACATCTGTGGGATATTCATGCACACGCTATGCATTTCGGTATATGTTCATACCATTATCAAGCTGTTATGTGGTAGTTTCAATGTTGGAGTGGGTAGATTTGTTTAACAGTTTCAGCACATTACAATCGACCATATTCTTATCATTATAATATTTCTTCGAAAACGATCATTTATCCAGTACTTAGGTTTACAGCAATAAATTCGTTTTTGTAATTCATAAGGAATTAAATAACATTTAAATACAGAAAAATAATGAAGCAAAATTATAAAATTTACCTAATAGTTTGTTACCCAGCCTTTAGCTTAAATCACAGCTTTGCATCTTGAAGGCATACTGTGAACAAGGTTTTGTAAAAGATTGGGTTGAACAGTACGATTTCAAATTTGAATTAGATCTTCAGTGAGTTGAATTTTGGTTGTTGGCTTCTTTTTTGATAGTTCATGCGACACTTTGAACCACAAGTTTTCGATTGGGTTTAAGTCCGGTGACTGATGGCCAATCAAGATGTTGAATATGTTTTTTCCTGAAACCACTTTTTCACTACTTTAGCATGATGACAGGGAAACGTTGTTCATCTTGCAAAATAAAATTGCCATAATAAAGTCTTCTAGAAGATAGTAGCATCTTATTTTCTAATATTCGGACGTATTTCTGGTCATTTACCATCAATATGGAGGTTCCCAACACCATGTGCACATATGCAGCTCCAAATCATGACCTTCACCGGATTCTTAACAGTAGTCACTAAGCAACTTGGATAAAATTCTTCATGCTTGAATCTGAATCTCCGTACATAGGCGCTACTCTGATTCCCATTAAGGCAAAATTCTGGTTCATCACTGAAAGAACGTTTTCCCATTGCTTGGTTGTCCACGAGACATGTTGTTTTGCCCACAAAAGTCTACAGGGTTATTTGATTTGCATTTAAGTGGTTTACACCTGCCTATGCAGCCACATATGTCATAGTGAAACAGCAGCCTCCTAACAGATGTACTAACAGTAACATCAGTCACTTCAGACCATCTTTGAAGCAATTCAGGTGAAATGAGCTTCCTGCCTGCCAAGCTTAGCTTTCTGAGCACTCTGTCCTGTCTGGTTGTAGTGGATCTGGGTCTTCCACTGCGACGCATATTTTTAATATTACCAGTGTCTTTTACTTTCTTCTGTAGATTGATTACAGCCCACTCTTTCAGCGATTTGTAGTACAATCCTATAGTACAATGCTGAGTATTTCAACTTACTCTAGGCGCAGTTGAAGTGTGGTGAGTTGGATTTTGTTGCTGACAGAAGGCAATTTTTTCTGTAGAGAAAAGAGGAGGGCCAAGTGTTCTCCCCTCTTTTTGTGTGTGTGTGTGTGTGTGTGTGTGTGTTTAACGCTGTTTTGCATATGGATCTAAATATTAAAAATGGGATTTTTATCATCAACCATTATCAATCCACTGCTGGATGGTCTCGCCAAATTTCTTCCACAATTGTCTGTCTTGGGCCTGTCTCCTCCACGTCACTCCAGCATACTTTCGAATTTCATCTATCTCCCTGGGGCCTCCTTCTGGGTCTTTTCCTGTCCCTAGGAATCCAATCTAAAATTTCGACTGTCCATTGATGGTCTGTTCTTCTGGCAGTATGTCCAGCCCATTGCCATTTCAGGGATTTCACTCTGATCATGATGTCTTCCACTCTTTTCATTTTCCTGATCCATGAGTTCTTCTTATCTCTCCTGGTTACACCAAGCATGCACCTCTCCATGCTTTTTTGAGTTGTCTGCAGCCTTTGTATGTCTTTTTTAGTTAAAGTCCATGTCTCTGCTCCATACGTAAGCACTGGCAAAATCCATTGATTAAACACTTTTCTTTTGAGACATAATGACATATTGCTCTTAAAATTTGTACTGTTTCTTCCAAAAGCTCTCCATCCAAGTTTTATGCGTGGATAAATTTCATCAATGTGACCCTCACTCGATATCTGCTGCCCAAGATAAATGTAGGAATCTGTTGTCTCAAGCTTTTCTCCATCAATCAATAAATCTTAGTTTCTTGTAAAAGCATTGTACATCACTTTTGTCTTCTGAAAGTTCATTTTTAATCCCACTTCTTTACTCTTGTCAGCAAGTTCTTGGAATCATACTCTGCAGCTCTGATGGGGTAGTTGCAAAGATGACTAAATCATCAGCAAAACGAAGGTGAGTTAAGTATTCTCCATCAATCTTTATCCCTTTGTTTTCCCAGTTCAATGATTGAAAGATGTTTTACAATATGGCATTAAAGAGCTTGGGAGATATGGTGTCACCTTGTCTCACTCCCTTTCCAATTCTTATTTGTGCTGTATCCTCAAATATCCAAACCTTTGCATTTTCATAGATGTTATTAATAATGCTAATGTATGCATCTTCAATACCGCAGGGCTTCAAAGCCATTGCTACTGCTGATAGTTTCACGGAATCGAAGACCTTTTCATAGTCAATAAAAGCCATGCATAATGGAGTTCATATTATCTTGTTCTTTCAATTAGTTCTCTCAGTACATGGATATGAGCTATAGTGCTGTAGCCACTCCTGAATCCAGCTTGTTCTCTTGGTTGGGCCATGTCTAGTGTTACCTTCAAGCGATGTGAAAGAACCTTAGTAAAGATTTTATAAACCACTGAAAGGAGGCTGATGGGTCTGTAGTTTCTGAGATCCTCAACATCACCTTTTTTATGGAGCAAGATCATTGTAGCATTGTTCCAATCCTGAGGAATCTGACCTTCATTAAGACATCTGGTGAAAACTTGGGCGAGTGTAGTTTCAATTTCTCCACTTGCTTTTTGTATAATTTCCACAGTAATTCCATCTTCTCCTGGAGCTCTTCCCCGTTTCATGTTCCCCGCACGGGGACAACTGGTTTTCCAGTTATTTGGGGAGCGGCGCCCCCACGGCCCGAGCTGACCTTGTGACTGGTCAACATCTGATGTCATGCCACCGCTTTGCTGTTGGTGTTTGCAGGGACGGCTGTTCATCCAGCTGTTGGGGAGTCGCGGCCCCACGATCCCGAGCTGGTCTTGTGTCTCGCTTTTCGTTTTTATTTATTTTCTCCACTGGCTAGTTGCCCGTGTTGTATACTTTACCTATTCGCTACCACGTTATGCACTAACACCCCGGTCTTCTGGTTTTGTTACCCTCCACCACTAACTGATTTATATTAACCGCTCAGTTCGTAGGTTGCTGAGATTCCGTTTAGGTTCCCTGCCAGGATTTGTCTTCTTTGGATTTCTTTTTTTCCTTTTAGCTGGTTTGGGTGCTAGACCTACCTGCATGTTTGCCGCGTGCGGAGACCCGTGAGGCGGAAATGGGATGTCTGGCGGCTGAGGTCGCAGGAGACCTGTTCAGTGCCTCCTGTGTGCCAACACTCCTCTTCGACCCCGGCTTCGCTGTAAACGGGAGGCTAGAGACTAACCCACCTCTAGTCAGAAGTCTTGTACCAAGTTGTGTGCAGGGCTTTAGCGGCTTTTTTGTCGTATAGCACGGCAGGGTGAGCCCGGGGCTGTGGGATCATGCCAAAGGCGTTGGCATGACGGTACCCGGGAGGCCGAAGTGTCCGCCGAGTGTGTGTGATCACAGCCAACGGACTATATCTGCAACGTATAAGCTCCAGAACTGTGTCCAGCGTCATTTTCTTGGCTTGCAGACCTCCAGTTCTCCCTTGTAGGGCTCGGTGGTGGGTGGAGTAGTCTGCAGACGAATCCTTCTCCTTTTTCCATGGGTAAACCCAAAAACAAACGCTCCAAATTCAAGTCACCTGAGCAAATGATCGTTGACAACGACTCTCCTTCGTCTTCTCAACCTACCAAGTCTCATACCTCTTAAAAGATCTTTAGACCATGATCTGGACCCAGAATGTGGAACTTCTTCTTCGGCAGCTGTACCAGTCGCTCCGAAGCGTCGTCTCCCATCGATTGCTGTGACTACGCATGCCACACACTTACTTGTAGAATCCATCGATCCGAATGAGAGACTGTCCACCAGATCTCCATTTTTCATTTCTAAAGCTTTGGACGCTGCGGTTGGCCCCTTGAAGTCTGTGAGGAAGCTTCGCTCTGGGGACCTGCTTGTTCAAACTTGCAGTGTTTCTCAGAGTAACACTTTTCTGCGCCTTTCTAGTCTTCAAGGCATTCCTGTCAGAGTGACACCTCACCCTGTTTCTTAACACCTCTCGCGGTGTTATTTCGGAGTTTGATCTCTTGCCATGCAGTGAGGATGAATTGGTGACTGAACTTGCGGATCAGGGTGTTCTTGCTGCACGTCGTATGATGTTCCGGCGTGATGGTTCCATGATTAAGTCAAAAAATGTCATCTTGACTTTTGACTCCCCGAAAGTTCCGACAGAAATCAAAGCAGGCTACTTGGTCTGTGCAGTTCGCCCGTACATTCCCAGTCCTCTGCGCTGTTTCAGGTGCCAGAGGTACGGGCATTCACAACGATTCTGTAAGAGTTCCGCCGTTGCGCAAATTGTGGCTCCAGTGAACATGACGGGGATGGTTGCACCTCTGCGTGCCTGCTGTGTTAACTGCGCTGAGGCCCATGCAGCTTACTCCCGCAACTGTATGAAATGGAAGGAAGAGATGGCGATCCAGCGCCTCAAGACCCTGGAAGGCCTCTCATACCCTGCTGCCAAAGCCAAGTTGGGTATTCCCAACACCCGACAGCGTAGTTTTGCCGCAGTTGTTAAGTCTCTGCCACAACCCGTGCAGCCCTTTGTTCCGCGCCCTGTAGCTCTCGCCGCACTTGCCAGCGATCTACAGTTGAACAGGCGACACAGGTGGATTTCACCGAGCTCCAGCTTATTCGACCAGCTGAGTCTGCGCCTTCTCTTTTGAAGACGACCGACTCTTCCGGTTCCCGGCAGACAGCCTGCACGTGCGGAAGACCCGGCCCTCAATCCGCAAAGGTGTGCAGTGTCCATCAAACTGTCTCGGCCTCTGCGGGTCCCCACCCTCAACCGACATTATAGAGGACCATGGGGGGAGGAGAGTGACAGTTCGTCCCCAGCCTCAACCAGTATTGCAGAGGAACATGGGGGGGAGGAAAGTGACAGTTCAGGCCCGCCCTCTGCCAGCATTGCAGAGGAGTGTGGGGGGAGGTGAGTGACTGTTCGTCCTTCTCCGTTAGTAATTTTTTTTATAAATCTGATTAACTACCTTGTCTTCCCTGCTTTCATCATACTCTTTTTCAACTTTTACCAAGCCTGTCTGATCTTCATCATTTTCCACGTTTTTAAAAATCTGTGGCTGATCGTTCTTTGTCTGGCGCTCTTTGGCCAAACCTGGCCCTTGCGCCAATAAAATCCAACAACCAACCAACCAACCAACCGTTTCATGTTCATAATTGCATATGTAACTTCTGTAGGGAGGATTGGAAGGACTTTGGCCCTGGTACCTGTCGTAATGTCTGGAATAAATGTATCATCCCTTTCATATAGTTTTGAATAGAAATATTTCACCCTTGTCAAAATTTCTCTTCTGTTTCTTGTTACAGTACCATCTTCTTTTCTCAGTGCCATAATCTGTTTTCTTCCCTTACTGAGATGTACTTTTGCTCTCTTCAGGCTCTGGTTGTTTTCAATTGCTTTCCTCACTAGTTCACAATTGAATTTCCTTATGTCTCCCGTGATACCTTTTCACACTGTCTTGCACAGCTCTATATATACCACTTTGGAAGTAACATCTTTATTTCTCCTCATCTCCCTTCTCTTTTGCATTCGTTTTTCCTGAAAATTTCTTCATGTGTAACTTATTCTTAGTAACACCTATTTTTGTTGCTGTTTCCATAAGAGCCTTGGTGAGTTCTCTGTTAACTTCAGAAATATCCACTTCTTCCGATGTTAGGCCTTCTAAAGCAGAGAATCTGTTCCTCAGTTCCAACTTGAAGGTATTATGGTGTTTTTTAAGGTTGGTTATGTCAATACATTTTGTTTGTCTTATGAGCTTGCCACGTTCGAGTTTAGTGTTGAGGTGCATCTTACATCTCACTAATCTATGGTCACTACCTGTGTTGAACTTGTTTAGCACACTGCAGTCTTCTATGACGAATTTTTGTTACACATAATAAAATCAATTTCACTTGTCATCCCATCTTCATGTCTCCATGTCCATTTCCTGTGTGGCTTTTTCTTGAAAGAGGAGTTCATGATGAAAAACCTTTCTGCTTCTGCAAATTCTACAAAAGTATTTCCATGTTGATTTCTGTTCCTGTAACTGAATTTACCAACTGAAGTTTCATTCTGTTGCTGTTGCCCTACTTTTGCATTGAAATCGCCCATAATGATCTTCAACTGCTGTTTGCCTTTGTTATTTAGATTCCGAATTTCCTCGTAAAATTCTTCAATTTCTTCTTCAGGGTGACTTGTGGTGGGTGCATAAGCTTGAATAATCTTGGCCTGGTATCTTCTCGAGTTGGATAACAAGTCGTGCAGCTCTGTCAGAGGAACTTTCAACTTCTACAACTTTATGCTTCAGTTTCTTGTTTATTATAAATCCAACACCACTAGTTTTGCCAGTATCTGTCCCACGATAGTAGAAGAGATGTCCACTTTTCAGTTCCACGAGATCTTCTCCTTACCTCACTTAGCCTGACGATGTCCCACTTTATCCTTTGCAGTTCGAATTCAAGAAGCCTTGAATCAGAAGATGGGGAGGGTCGATTGTAAGTAGCCAAGGTCAGCATCCAATGGCAGGCTAGTCCGGTCCTCCGGTGATGGTTAGCACCCTCTGCCTTCATGTTGCACTGGCCGCTGCCTTGGCCAGGTACATTCCAGCCGCCGGAGACTGAGGGTAAAGTTTGAAATTGTGTAAGCATCTTTTAGGGGTTTTGGCCATAACGCGCCACACTGGCCAAGTGGGTTGGTGAGTGTGGGATATCATTTCCTCTAATCCCGATGGTATAGTTATACCGCTACTGGCGGTAGTCAGAGGCCCTTTAGTGCGAACAGTATGCACCACGAGAAGGCGATGTTGACATTTGTCAAGGTGAGGCGATATGTTGCGCATCACCTGACCTTGCTTCACACACACGCACACACACACACACACACACACACACTGAAGTGCCAGAAAAACTGGTACAGACAAGCGTATGCAAAATACAAAGCAACTTCACCTATGCAGGTACTCGGTTGTGTCCGCCAGTGCGTATATAAAGCGATAGACGTCCTTGCCAGCTGTCGGTGCTGTTTTCTGCATGAGAATGACAAGTAATAACGATTTAAGTGATTTTCAACGCGGTGTCATAGTTGGCGCTCGTGAGATGGGCCATAGTGTTTCGGATATAGAAACGAAGTTCGGATTTTCACGGATGACCATTGCAAGGGTGTACCGTGACTACAAGAATTCCGGCAAAATCCCCAACCTACAATACCAGGGTGGCCGTAAAAAGACATTGGGTGAACGTGACCATCGTCGGCTGTCACGAATCGTTTTACGTGATAGGCGTGCAACACTCTCACAGGTATTATCGGAATTCAATGCCGGAGCCTCAACAAGCATCAGCGTCCGGACTGTGCAACGTACCCTGCATGATATTGGCTTTGGGAGCCGATGCCCAACTCAAGTTCCCTTGATGGGCTCACGACACAGAGCTATATGCCTCGCTTGTGCACTGCAACACTTCCACTGGACACTTGATGACTGGAAACAAGTAGCCTGGTCTGACAAGTCGCGTTTCCAACTGTATCGGGCAGAACGGATGGATTCGTGTGTGGCGCAAACCCCGTGAAGCCATAGATCTCTCCTCTCAACAGGAAACTGTACCGGCTGTGTGTGTGTGTGTGTGTGTGTGTGTGTGTGTGTGTGGGGGGGGGGGGGTCCATAATGGTATGCTAGGGTGTGTTTAGCTGGACTTCACTGGGACCCCTGGTACGTCTACAAAACTCTGTGACCGGGCAATGCTGTGTGTGTGTGCATCCTTTCTGACGAGGTACACCAGTTCATGTCCTGCATTCATGCTGATGGGTTGGGCCTGTTCCAACAAGACAATGCACCTCCACACAAGTGTTGGGACGCCACATTATGGCAATTGGAGCATTCATCTGAGTTTGGGGTGTTGCCCTTCCCACCCAAGTCCTCAGATTTTGGGATGTCGTGCAACGCGCTATCGAACACTGGAATCCGAGACCTCGGAATACACCAGAGTTGTGGAACACTCTGCTGGAAGTATGGTGTGCATTGCCTACAGCATATTTCCAGAAGCTAATGGATTCCATGCCCTGTCGTATTTCTGCAGTCCTGCGCTCCCGTGGGGACCTACCAAACAGAGATCGTGCTAGGATTTTTTCAAAAGAGTAAAAATACTCCTTCACATTTCTTGAAGGAATATTTTTCTTTCCAAAGGAGTAATGTTATAGAACGAACAATTATCACATTAAATTTTTAGCTAAATAATATTTAATATAAAAACAATATCTATTGAGTTATCAGAAAAGTCGTGACCTATTTTAGCCATGTTTTGCAAAGGTCAGTTATTGATAGAAAAAAACAAAGATCAGTAAATGATATAATGCCCGTTTTGTTCGATTACCTTTTGCCAACTGTCAGTGAGCTGCAGAATGCCTCTTTCATAGAAGGACCTATCTTTCGTGGCAAAAAACTGTACAAGGTGCTGATTTACAGCCTCATCTGAATTGAATGTTATACAACTCAAGGACTCTTGAAGAGGGCGAAACAAGTGGAAGTCTGACGGCGCAAGGTCAGGTGAGTATGCTGAGTGTGGCAACACATCTCACCCAAGCTCCAATAATTTTTGGCGGGTGATCAAACTTGTGTGTGGTCTCGCGTTGTCATGATGGAACACAACAGCTTTATGATGAATGAGCTCTGGACGTTTCTGGATGATGGATTTGTTCAAACTGTCCAATTGCCGACAGTACACATTCAAATTGATTGTTTGGTTCTGTGGTAGGAGCTCGAAAAACACACCACCTTTAAAATCCCACCACACTGAGGCCAGAACCTTCCGCTGATGAATGTCTGCTTTGGATGTCGTTTGAGGCGAAGCAGCATGTCGGGACCAAGACAGTTTGCGCAGCACATTGTTGTACACAATCCACTTTTCATCACCAGTTATCATTCGCTTCAAAAAAGGATCGTTTTCCTCATGTTTAATGAGCATATCGCAGATGTTTATACACGCCGTCAATTGAGCTTCTTGAGTTCATGAAGAACCCACACATCGAGCTTGCTTACGTATCCCAGCACAGCTTCTTCAGATGGTCGTGAATGCTTGAATGATGGATGTGCAATGTGTCTGCAATCTCTCGTGTCGTGTAACGTGGGTTTGACTCTATCAGTGCCTTGATTTGGTCATGATCAACCTCAGTTGGCCTCCCGGACCGAGGAGCATCGTTGAGGTCAAAATCACCAGTACGGAATTTTGCGAACCACCGCTGGCACTGACGTTCTTGTAGAGCATTATCACCGTACACTTTACGCAACTTTTCACAAACTTGATGCACGTGTTTCCCTTTACGGAAGTAAAACAGTAAAATATGGCGAAAATGCACAGTATGGTCTTCCATCTTCAACTTGATGTCAGATCTCCGCAAATCAACCAAATCGCTCACCATTCCTTTTAGATTGCAGCTAGAACTGGCACCTGTCAAGTGCCGTAGCGACAACAGAGTTGCGCATGCCTCTAGTACTTCCAAAACCGCCATCGGGGTGCCAAAATACGTCATGACTTTTTCGACAACCCAATATATATAAATATGTCAACATTAGTTCATTAAATACGACAACTCTAGTTCATTAAAAAAAAAAAAAACTAGAGTTGTTCGTTTTGCAGTACGTTGATATCATAAAATTGCTCCTGCAGTATATATGCCTGTCTTTCATTCTTTTCCACAGTTAGCAAGCTTTGATCAGCTGTTGTTTTATTTCTGAGGTTTTATCTGGCCCAATTTCAGAAATGTGCATTAAGATTTTTGTTGCTCAGTGAATCTCTAAATTTTGACTGAATTTTGTTTTGCTGTTTAAAGACTATACCAAAACTTGTGCGTGCGTTGCTTCACAGATTCAGATTCTACACACTCAAACTTCAAAAAGAGTTCTTTTGTGGAGGAAGGAAATCTAGACTATCTCAATCATAAGAGTAAATGAACCTTCATTGGACATTGTGATGTGCAAGTTTAGTATTGCAAAAGTCAACTAATTTATTATTTTTGAACATGTTTTCCTTCAGCTCTGAAAAAAAAATACATCTTCTTGAATACTATTATGTATGAGATGTTTAGTTTACATAATTGAGACTTGGTTGATTCAACCATTCTTCTGATATGAGGAATGTCCAGTTTCTCCCTTTGCAACTATTTATAGGGGGAAAATCACATTTAGCAACAATTCAGGACAGTGGAAACACCGCGAAAAAAATTACGATTAAGAAAAACTCTTCGCTCCATCCAACTTCTGTTTTCTGAATTTTTTTTCTCTGTTTTCAAGCTGGAACACAATCAGTTATCAAACAAAATTATATTTTACAATAAAAATGAGCAGAGGAAATATTGCGAGGCAAAAAAAATTATGATTACAGAATTAAATCTGCAGTTTGTCTAACTTCCGTTTTCAAAAGTTTTGAAAGACGAAATTCTGTCTCCAGCAAGACCCCCGCCCCCCACGCCTTCCACCGCCACTACGCACACACACCACCCCCAAAAAATTATCTTTAGTTTTGATGACAACAAAGTCAGAGTTACTCTTCGAATCCGCGGAAGATCGTGCCTAAAGTTTACAAGGAAATTTTTGCTACGTCAAACTTCCGTTATCGGAAACTATTGCCTACACTTTCAAGCTGAAATGCAAACATTTATGCAATAAATTGATATTTAACAATACTTGACAGAGGAAACTTTGTGGGAAAAAGAAATTACGATCGCAGGAAAAAATTTCACTCCGTTTAGCTTTCGTTTTCTGAAGTTCTAAAAACCGGAATATCATTCCCCAGGCGGAAAACGACCCCCCCCCCCCTTCACTAATCCTCCGAAAATAAAACATTATCTTAGTTATTGTTTTTCATCGCTCTCAAGTATAACCGAAATGTGGAATTCCGTGAATCTGAAGAACAATCTCGTGCCTGATTCGTATTAGTCCGCGATATCTAAAATAAACTGCTCATACGGCTACGCAGGGAAGCCTATTCATGGGTCCATAAACTGATTATGTTCCCGACATGAACGATGTATGCAATTTTTGAAACTCTGAACGGTCTGTTTCTAAAACACGTATTTTTACAAAGAATATGTTTTTAACGTGCGAATTTTGCAAGCAAACCAAAAACGGAGCCAAGGTTTTATATTTATTCTTTTCTTAAAATTTCGCAAGGCAGGAAACACCCACTTAACTGGTTTGTTTCGGCGGGAATCCCACCACCGCACCTTGAAATTTTTACCCTGAAATGGCAATTAAACGAACTTCAAAACACGTCGCATTTCACTTCCTCCAAGCCAAGGCTTAACTGCACCACACTGCACCGATACACTAGCGTCTCAATCCTGACGCGGCTGAATCGTTACCTCCGACACGGCTTAATCCTCCTTTCCTGTAATGCGCATGCCCATTGGTTGAGCTGCTCTTTGGTCCAACTCTGCCCTGAAGGTTCTTCTGAATGATTACCGAAAGCCGATCTCTAGCTGACTAGCTCAGCAATGGGAACAAAATCGGGATTTTTCATAAACTGTGACATAAAAGTTAACTTATGATTTCTTAATAAAAAAACAAACAAAAAATGGTCATTTTTATGACAAAATTCTGGCGTAATCACCGATTATAAAAGGAAATTTCATATGGAAAAACAATGCGTAAAAGTACGCATTTCTAAATTTTAAAGCGTATTCGGCGTTTTTAAGGCGTGAAATACATGTGTAGAGGTGTTATCGCGATCTCTGCTACCAAGTATTACACTGGTGTACCGATTTTTCTGGCACTTCGGTGTATATATATGTATGTGTATATATATAATATACTTGCAAGTAACAAAACCCCACATATTATCATTGTTGACCATTATAAATCCACTGCTGGATGAAGGTCTCCCCCCAAGTTTTTTTCACAACAATCTGTCTTGGGCCAGTCTCCTCCATGTCACTTCTGCATGCTTTCAAATTTCATCCACCCACCTCCTACATGGTCTTCTGTGTCTTTTCCTGTCCCTTGGAATCCAGTCTAAAATTTCGGTTGTCCATTGTAGTCCATTCTTCTGGCAATTTGTCCAGCCCATTGCCATTTCAGGGATTTTACCCTCATCATGATGTCTTCCACTCTTGTCATTTTCCTTATCCACGAGTTCCTCTTGATATTTTTCCTGGTTACCCCAAGCATGGTTATACCAAAGATGTATGGAAAGGCATCTCTCCCTGCACTGGAAGGATGTGCATTGATTTAAACACTTTTAAGACATAATACCATGTTGCTCTTTAAAATGTTAGTTTCTTCCAAAAGCTCCCCAGCCAAGTTTTATACACTAATTACTTTTTTTCTTCAATGTGACCCTTGCTTGATATCTGTTGCCCAACGTAAATGTAGAAATCGGTTATCTCCAGCTTTTCCACATCAATTGAAAAAATCTTCATTTTTTGTAAAAGGTACATCAGTTTTGTCTTGTGAAAGTTCATTTTTAATCCCACTTCTTCACTCTTGTTAACAAGTTGCTCGATCATATTCTGCAGCTGTGAAGGAGTAGTTGGAAAAATGACATCTGCAAAATAAGGGGGAGATAAATATCTTTATCCCTTTGTTTCCTAGTTCAATGATTGAAAGACGTGTGCGTGTGTATCCATATACACAAGGTAAGTCAAAAGTTGCAGGACACCGTTGTTTCGTTTTCATTCCTGTTTCTGAAATGCATCTGAATATCCCAGCAAATAATTGGTGAGGCCTATCTTTTAGGCTTATTTTCGGAACATGGCCGCTATCTTGAAATCTGTCGTATTGGATCAAGGTCAATTTTTTCAAATGGTAAGGGGATCATGTTGCATATCAAAGAAGACCAGAATTTCGTCAGAAATTGATTGCCATAATCAGATTTAGCATATGTGTTGTGGATAAGTTATCAACACAGGAAGTTGAAATAACCCTCTAATGTACCCTGTGATGTGCAGCTATTTGATGTGTTCAGTGTGTTGTTCCTGTTGCTGAACACAGAACTGAAAGCACTCGATCCAGTCGTTCGCACCTGCACGAGAATATTAGGAGAAATGTGGGTACAGGCCTCCAGGATGCATTGCTGAAGGTGGTGGTGGTCATAGATTTTCTCATCGTACACCTGGTGTTTCAGATGACCCCACCGATAAAAGTCTAGTGGTGTGAGGTCGGGGATCTGGGTGGCCATTTCACAGGATCTCGTCGGCCAATCCAGGGAATTGAACATCTAGCCATTGAAGGAAAGTTGCTCCGTAGTGTGGTTTTTCTGTGTGAAATTGGTGATCTTTCTGGGTGTCGGTTGTTGAAGTCTGTGGCTATGATTTGGCAGCTGCATTTCCCAGACATTAAGATCGCCTCAATCCTCTCCTCTTTCATCAATGCCATCTTCAGTTGCCTGCAACAGACAATGGTTATTTCAACATTCTGTGTTGATAACTTGTGAGTCACAGCACATATGTCAAAGCTAATTATGGCAATCAATTTCTGAGAGAATTCTGGCCTTGTTTGATATGAAACATGATTCCCGCACAATTTGAAAAATTTGACCTTGATACAATATTGCGGATTTCAAGATGGTGCCTATGTTTCGGAAATAGCCTAAAAGTTGGGCACCTCATTGATTCTTTCCTGGGGTATTCAGATATCTTGTTTTCCATCCAGTTTCGGGAATGCAAGGGGTCCTGCGACTTTTGACTGTATATATTATATAAACATACACAAAGCTCTTTTGTGAAAACGGTCATGAAAATTGCTATTTGATTATGAAACTGCATTTCTAAAACTTGGTAGACACCCTGTGGTGGGTCTTCTCTGCTCTGTTGACCCACAAGTGACACACTGCAGCAGGCAGCTGCAGGAATAAACTGACCAGTGGAGGATGGAGGGCGCGAACAAGAATCTAGAAATGAATGAATACATTTTAGCGGCAGCTTGATAGAACATATGATTACAATAAAATAATTTGATCAAAATGCATTTGAATTATTCCTTATTGAAAAAGCCGGACATTTGGGCTATTTCCCTTAATGCCAGAAGGACACGGTAAGAAAAGGACAAGTCCTCCAAAAGCCAAACGTCAAGTCACTCTGATCGAAGGCAGTCGGCTTACTATTAGTTGTACAAATAAGTTTTAAAGCATTTTAAGACAATGCAACATGTAATTTGAGAGAAAACAACAATACCTTTACGAATCAAAATATGTGCCGTCATTACCTTCCACCATCAGTCGAGCAGCTGACGGATTCCAGCCGTGAAGAATACATCGTCGTGTGACACGATGAAGTAGTCAATCCATTTTTGCACTTTGTCACATGTCCGGAACCACACAGCAGACAAACGATGTTGCATCGATCAGAACAAATGATAGTCTGAAGGGCCTATGTCGGGACTGTACACCGGGTGCTCCAAAACTTCCCAGCCAAGCGCCAATAACGTTTCCTTGACCGATTTCGCGACATGCGGCCTATCGTTGTCGTGCAGTAATTTCATGGGACACAATCCTTTGCATGTGAAAGGACGTTTCCGACAGATTTCCTGGTTCAGCTGCAGCAATTGTTGCTTGTAGTGATCAGTAGTAACAGTTTCACCCTTTTCCAATAGTTCATAGTAGAGCACACCCTTCATATCCCACCAGATGCACAGCAGAACTTTCTTGGAGTGAATATTGCATTTCAGTGTTGAACAGAGTTTAAGCTGTCCCAAAAAATGCTGTAGCAAAAATGCTAAAATGAAGGAAAAAGTTGTAGCAAAATGCTCAAGAAATTTAGCCTCTTTTGTCGATGAATGACGCGCGGCGAATCGTCGTAGTGGACTAACTGACGCGCTGCAAATCGTCGTAGTGGACGCGCGACGAATCGTCGCGATCCCGTCCAACCGAACAATGGATGACGTTTCCGTCGTATGACTGAATACTTCTTACCACGAATTAGCGCCGGAATTTTAATTTTTTTCCCTGGACTAAAGGAGTTCAAATTTTCGAAAATTTCGGAACATAATCACCTCTGTGATATTTAAATATCTGGCGCCATTTTGCGACGGGACGCTAATTTTCTTGCGCGTATTAGATTAATTCATCGCATTTTGCGAAAATAGCGATCGTAGCTTAACCTCTGGTGTTGAAGTCGTTGCTTCACTGGGGTCTACCTTGCATTTGGGATAGTCGTACCATATTCACTTTTCACTTTTCATCACCGTAACGATTTCCCACAGGAAAGACTTTGTGTTGTTTATTCAACAGATTCAAACACTTGATGTGCTCATCCTTGTTCCTCTGGCTCAAGTCATGTGTCACCCATTTTCCTTTCTCCTGAATCTTCCCCATTACGCGTAAACGATTGGAAATGGTTTGTTGAGTTACCCCCAGTTGTTTAGCTAGTTCTTTTTGCGTTTGAGACGAATCTTCATCAAGCAATGCTTGCAGTTCATCATGTGCAACATCCTGTGGCGCAGCGCTAAGTTCTCGATCGCCAACATCAAAATCACCTACTTTAAACCATCTAAACCAAAACTCACACGTACCTTTTGATACAATATTTTACCCCAGAACAGAACAGATTGATGCACATGCTTTTGTAGCACTTTTTCCTTGATGAAATTCATAGTGAATGGAGTGTCAAATAAATGCAGTATCGCTTGCCATCTTTCACCTACCAATGTGCAAGTGCATTTGACTGTTGCGCAGACTTCTTTGTTACATTTTATACTCTGGACCAGTTACCGACACATAACAAAGCAGAGGAATGTCTGATATTTAAATTAGCGGTATATGTCACACAAAAAATGCTTTAAAACTTATTTGTACACCTAATATTTAGCTGAGGCCTTTCGCCACACTGTGTGGCATTCTCAAAATCTCATTACTTTTAAGAGTCATTTTTGTCCTTGACCTACTAAAAATGTTCGATGCGCAGAGTGGTCTTACTCTATTTTTTGGCGCATGTATTGTCGAATGAACGATGTTTTGCACATCTCTTTTTGGTAGTATCATTCATTTGATAATATGTGCCGAAAAACTAAAAGCGAGACCACTCCCTACAATGAACGTTTTCAGTAAGTCAAGGACAAAAGAACTCGGAGCAAATCCTACTATAGCTGTAGTCCTGAGGAAGGAAGGGTAGGGGTGCTACCTGAAAATTTGACAGATTTCCTTTTATTCATTAACCCCCCCCCCCCCCATAATTTGGAGATACAGTAGACTCTCAGCTATCTGACTACTCAACCTCCGGCCTATCCGACCCGCCAAAAAAAAAAAAAAAAAAAAGTCATGGCAAGCAATTTACCACCATGCGGCCATGTACTATTGCTTAAAGTATTTGATGGTGCTTATGCGCGCGTGAATCACTAGCCGCCAATACGTCAATTGATTCATGTCGCGACAAAAAGGTGTAGCAAGTGCACCACAGTCTGTGTGGTTCAGTTATTTGTGGATTGTTAATTTATGTTATAAAGTGTATATACAGTCCAGTGTATTGTTGGTGGCTTTTATTTTTAAGTGAAATATGGGTGACAAATGAAAGAAAGTGGTTGTAACTTTGGAAGAAAAACTGCAAGCAATAAAATGAATGGATTTTGGTGAATCGGCGAAGAAAATTGCATTGGAGTTAGGAGTTGGAAAAACTACTGTGGGTGATCGGCAAAGAAATCGTGCAGAGATTGAAAAATGGTGTTCTAAGCAAGCAAGTGGCGTGAAAGTTAGAAAAACTATGCAAAAAGGCAAACACATGGAAGTTGAAGAGGCTTTATATCTGTGTTATGAAAATGTGAGAGGGAAAGGAATGCTGGTTTCAGGCCCCTTGCTCCTAGAAAAAGCAATTCAGTTTAAAAAACAGATCAAAGGAGACGATGGTGAATTTACTGCCAGTGACGGGTGGCTTGATCACGGGAAGAAATGTTTTGGTATTCAACAGATGACGATTAGCAGTGAAGGGTGGCTTGATCGCTGGAAGAAATGTTTTGGTAATCAACAGATGACGATTAGCAGCGAAGCTTTGTCTGCAAACAGTGATGCTGTCCCTGACTTTAAAAAACACCTTTTTGACTTGCTTGATAAGGAAGGTATTTCTGGAGAACAATTGTGTAACTGTGATGAGACGGGGTTGAATTACCAGATGTTGCCATTTAAACACTAGCATCTAAACAAGAAAAGGCCACACCAGGGTTCAAGAAGAGTAAGGACTGCATTACAGTTTTAGCTTGTAGTAATGCAACCAGAAACCATAAGTTGAGACTGACCTTGATTGGAAAATCTCTCAAGCCTAGAGCTTTTAAAAATTTTAAAGATTTAAATTCTTTGCCCCTGTACTATACCCTCCAAAAAAAGACGTGGATGAATGGAGAAATTTTCAAAAAATGGTTTGAACAGGAATTTGTGCCAGAAGTTGAGAAACATTTAGCTGAAAACAATTTATTAAGGAAAACAATCCTAGTTTTGGATAACGCTTCTTCGCATCCAGCAAATGACCAATTAAAAGATGGAGAGATAAAAGCTTTGTTTTTGCCTGCAAATGTTACATCTCTATGTCAGGCAATGGATCAAAGAGTGCTGGAAGCTTTGAAAAAGAAATATAGACTTAGGCTACTAAGCAATATCATAGCGGCTATTGATAACAATACAGAAGTTGCGGTCGCATTAAAGTCAGTTGACATGCTTGATGTTATCAGATGGGTGTCTGAGGCATGGGATGAAATTCCATCTGTAACACTTGTGCAATCATGGAAAATTTTGTTGAATCACAGAGCCAGTGATAAGTGGGAAGAGGAGGTAGAAGAGCAATGCGATGTGGAAAATGCAACTGATAACACTGAGATTGTTTCGCTGTTAAAAAAAGTTCCCGGATGTGTGGAAGCTTCGTTGGAAGACATCACAGAATGGATGGCAAATGACAAAATCGAAGAAACTACAAACGAAGATTTTGTAGCGATGGTGTTAAATGAACAGCCGATTGAAAAGAAACAAGATGATGATGAACCCTCCGATCGTATAACCCACTCCGAAGGCGATTGAGACAGCGCTGGAGTATATTGGCCAACGACAAGAGGCAACACCAGCAGATATCATATCTTTACTTAAGTGGAAGGACATATCGGCAAGGAAATTAATGCGAGGGAAGAAACAGATCTGGATTACAGACTTTTTCAAGCCTTAGGCAGTGTAGTTTTAGGTTATAATATTTTGGTTTATATAAACACCTGATTTAACTGAAAACTTTCTTTTAAATGAAAACTCGAAGTAAAATTTATTCAACTTATTGTTCATTACACATTGCGTTTCGTTCTTCAAATAAATGTTTCGTGAAAGGTACGTACGCATTTTTATTAAGTTTCCTTCTAATTCAGTAATTACTGTACATTGTTAATAAGGACAAATTAATATGACTTAAGTCTCCAAATAGCAACAAGTGCATACGACATGTACATACTGTACGTTACGTTCAACGCAATAGGGTGGCGGTCATTAACCTTGCAGGGGCTGATATGCCTATGGCTCCGGCGTATCTGACTATTTTGCTATCCGACCCGGCTGACTGCCACATTAGGTCGGATAGCTGAGAGTCTACTGTACATTTGTAATGCTCAGAAAGTAACGCAGTTTTTCGAACGTCACACGGTATGGTGAAAGGCCTCAGCCAAATAGTAAGCGATTGCCTTCGATTCACGCGTTTCTGGGAGAAAGAGGGTCAATAAATAGAAACATGATAAAAAAATTATCATTAACTACCTTCCCCGATGACTTAAAAAACAAATGGTCAGTCAGAGGAAGCAACTTGCTATAAATGTGGGGAAATTAATAGATTAACAAGAAGGAGAGTTATTTTCCTTCAAGATTATTTGTTTAATTAAGTCTAACACAGTTTTTGTGGGAGAAAACTAGTGCTATTTTGCCAAGTATTTTTATTCTGGGATTCCCTTAGTATTTTTTCCTGAAGTTTAGAAACTTGTGATGGAATGGCTAAAAATTTCCATTGCAAACTAGAAAGTTGTCATGTTTTCTGTAACTCCTGGTCATAAACTACATTCCTGAAAACATTCTACTAAAATTTTGTAAAAAATCAAAATTGTTTTTAGCACCTAATAAAACATATTTTTTTGTTGTTTTAAAAATTTTGTAAATTATATTTATTATTGGTGTATAGTAATCAGCCTATGAACACCAATAATCGGATTTTATTGTGCACTACAAGTGCCTTTCAATTTTGTACATTTTGTGTACTCTTAAAGTTTGTAAATTATCACATTTAGTACGAATAATTGATTTTTAAGGTAATATTTTGTTTTGTTTGTGTTTTTAGGAATATTTTCTCGATCACATGAAATAATTCAATGTGTATTATTTTTAACTACAGTTTGTGAACTGCGTCATACATTACTTTTTTTGTGGTAACTGGTAAGTTAAAGCAATTTGTGTCATACATACGGTAAAACATGACCTAAGATTGCTTTGAGAGAAAAGAAGACAGTGGTGATAAGCACACTGGACAAAAAATTAGTCACCCCTGTCAAAACTTGCCTAAAATGGGTGTTGGCACCTTCGATTTGCAGCCACTCAGGCCTCAATTGGTTCTGCCAGAGTGCGTGGGTGTCTATTCCGGGATTTCATCTTCTGATCCAAATGATCCCACAGATTTTCAATAGGATTTAAATCTGGGGATTTGGCGGGCCAGTCGAGGTTAGACAGTGTTGCTTATTGTTCGTTGTGCCACTCAGACACAGGTTTAGCTCTGTGCACACGGCAGTTGTCATCTTGGAAGACAAGAGTGGCAATGTGAATTGTGATGCTGCTCCTGGATATGTAAGGCAAAGGGCAACACTTTGTCATTCAGAATGTGAAGGTACGCATGCTAGTTCAAATTCATCATTACTGCAATGAGAGGGCCCATTTCATGGTACAAAAACATTCCCAAAACGTCACAGCTGAACAACACCTTCGACACAATCTGGATTAAAGGCTTCATTGAGCCTGTGAGAAATTCGCCTGTAATCTTATTATGGTTGTTGTAAGATCTTCAACCATATATATTACATGGTATTGTACTTTCTTTCGAACAACATTATGTTATTGCTCTAAAAATTACTGTTTTACACGTTGTAAGTGATAATCTCTTTTGGTACTGGATGCATTGCTATAACTGTTAAATAATAAAATAATTTAGTATAGCATCAAAATAATTAACTCATAAGATACCGATACTGTCTTGGGTTGTCATTTTTATTTGTTGAATAATTCTTTCATTCATGCATTTGGTTTATGTATTCAGAATTTTTCTCTTCTTATTTTCCCAAAAAATATCAGACTGCCTTTGTCATCCGATCCTGTGCATAAACAGCATCCTTTGTTGATCTTGATAAGCTATGCTCGGAATATGTTGATTTATCATTAAATTCTTCTTGATCCAAGGTTCAAATGGTTCGTTGTACATTCACAGTTAAGCATTTGGTTTCTTTAATCATAGTTCTTTTTCGTCTTATTTCCGACAAAAGGCCGATTGTCCTTGTCATTCGATCTGGTGTGTAAACGGTATTGATGACTTTGATGATCTATTTTCTGAATATGTTGATTTAGTATTGTTATTCGTGATACAAGGTTCAAATAGTTTGTTTTTAAGTTCAAGACGAAGATAAGAATTTTTACCAAAATCAATGATTAGAATTTATATAAAATGAAGTCAACCTTGTAAAATCATGTAACAGCAATTTGAAGCAAAGGAATCTTATCAGTCTTACTAAAGTATTTAAAACTTAAAAAGAGTTGAAAAAAGCAAACTTTACATCCAGCCCTCATACGTTACCAGACCAGTTTCAACAGCATATCTCCGCTGTCATCTTCAGTGGTCGTATATGCAGACTTTGCGGCCTGCTGTACTACTTGCAATTAGATAAAAAAATTTACTACATTCAATCTCATACAAATTACCATGATTCATTTTACAAAAACAGAGGTGTTCGTTTTGTAGTACATTGATATCATAAAATTGCGCCTAAATTATGTCTTTCATTCCTTGCCACAGTTAGAATGCTTTGAACAGCTGTTTTTTTGAGGGTTTATCTGGCCCAATTTCAGAAATATGGATTTTTGTTGCTCAGTGAATCTCTAAATTTTGACTTAATTCTGTTTTGTGTGTTAAAGCCATGTTCACATGGTACATTTGTTAAACACAATGCAAGACCGACTTGCAGAAGAACCTTAGATTCTAATGGAAATGGGTGCAGATGGTTGCAGTGGCGCCCATGTGAGTACTTTGGGGGGGGGGGGGCACTAAGAAAAAAATCCTTACCTCCTTCAAGGCTATCAATAATTTTAGTAAATGTACAAAATACTAAAATACAACAATTGACACAATCATTAATATCTTATTATTTTTAAAAATGCTTTAAAAAAAGGTTTCGTCTATTTAGTGATTTAAATTTATCAAAAATTTGGCTAAATCAACGGCTGGGGGAAGGGGGCGCTAGCCCCCCCATTCTATGGGCGCCCTTGGATGGTTGCTTATAAAACTCTTATAAAAAATTTGTAAATTGGAACATATACTCTTCATATACAGCTATGTTTGAATAGTGAATATTCCATAACTGCATATTCTTCATTAATTTTTGAAAAAACAAACAAAAAAAACTGGTCTGTAAGGCTCTTGAAAGCTTGTACTGGAATTGTGTTGTCTGTATTTTTTTGTTTTATACATTTCAGGTTCCACACACTCAAACTTCAAAAAGAGTTACATTGTGGAGAAAAGAAATCTGCAGTCCATCTATCCCATTCACAAAAGAGAAATAAACCTTGACATTACCATGTGCAAGTTTTTATATTACAAGGGTCAACTAATTCATTTTTGAGAAATTGTTTTTCTTCACTCGTCAGCTCTAAAACAAACATCTCTTCTGGAATGTTATAAGATAGTGTTCTTCCTATATTTTTTTAATAGCTGGGTGGCAAGGAATTTCAGCTGGATGGTACTTTTAATGACCCCTTCCCCAATTAAGAAAAAAAAAAAAAGGATGTTGTTTTCCTTTACATTATTATACTTAGTAAACATCTTTAGCAGTGTGGTGGCATTAATGTAACATAACGTGATAAATAACACTAGAAAATTGTACATCAGTGATAAAAAAAAAAAAAAATGAGTAATTACTAATCATATTCAAAACAGATTTTGACCAGTTTTCATCAATATTTATAGTGCATGTGGGTATAACTTTTCCACTCTTACTATTATGCGCATTGTGAAAACGTTCATTAAAGGAAATTCAGCTGGACAGCAGAGAAAATTAGCTGGGCGGGCTGCCCAGTAAAAAGGCTTTAGGGAGAACACTACAAGATGTTTGCAGTTCACAAAATCAAGACTTGACTGCTGCAACAGTTCTTCTGATACGAGAGGAATGTCCAGTTTTTCACTTTGCAACTACACTGGCGGAAAGTGAAAAAAGAACACCAAAAGGGAGATGTCTGATACCAATGAAATTTATACAGCATAATAACGAAATACAGAGGATAACGTGATCAAAACATTATGGCAAAATACAGCTGTATTTGCTGGTAAACTGAAAAATAACATTTCCATGTAACATGGTTAGTACGAGGTTGAACCCATGAACTGCGTCACACTGCAATTCTGGCATGGAGTCTGTCGTACAGATGTTGGATGTAAGTTTGGGGTATTGAGTTCCAAGCATCCTCAACCTGGGCGCGTAAATCAGGGATGGGCGTGGCTGGCCGTGGAGACCAGATAAGTTGTTGTCCCATAAAATCCCACACGTGCTCAATGGGGGACGAATCCAGTGAACGAGCAGGCCATGGAAGTTGTCTCACACCCTGAAGTGCATGTTGCGTTGATGTGCCGTGTGTGGGCGTGCGTTATCTTGCTGGAAAACACCATGATGGACCGACCTTACAAATGGCACAACAACGGGCTGAATGATGTTGATGTAGGAGGTGCTGTTTAACATACCCGGTACAAACAATAGTTGTGTACGGGAGTGATCGCTCCCCACATCAGGAGACCAGGTATAGGCCCTGTGTGTCGCTGGCGGATGCAAGAAGGGTGGAGATGCTCTCCTGTGCATCTGTGAACACGCATACGGCCATTGGAGGCTCCCAAGCAGAATCTGCTTTCATCGCTGAACAGGACAGATCGCCATTGCGTTCTCCAGTGCAGACGTTGGCGACACCACTGCAGCCGTTCCTGACGGTGGGCTGGAGTCAGAGGTACACATGCCAGAGGCACATGTGCGCGTAGTCCTGCATCCAGTAGACGGTTGCGGATTGTTCGCACAGTCAGCTCAGGTGCAATGGCAGCTCGGATTTGTGTCGCAGTGGATCTTCTAGACAACACCGCTCTTCTTATGCGTCGATCGGTCCACTCATCAGTCCGTCTGTGACTCACGGTTCTACGTCTTCTCGTGTGGGAATGTTCCTCAGACCATCTACGCCACCATTGTACCACCACCGATATTTCCCGTCCAATTCGCTCCGCAATACGACGATACGACTACCCGGCCTCGCGGAGTCCGACTAGACGACCTCGCTCAAAGTCTGATAACTGCTGAAATCATGCAAGTCTTCCATGTCCAGGCATTGCAGTTTCTTCAGAGTCTTCGCATGTGTCCGTACGCCGATGACTGATTTACATTCACTTCGCCGTACTCCTTAAATACCACCGACGATAATTTGCATATTATGCCGTGCTGTGGCGTAAGCGCTCACCGGTTGGTCCCGAAATTAACATCACACCTACGTAAACTCGACCCCATTAACATATGTAAATTATATGAACGTCCACCAATTCCTTCCTGGTGTTTTTTTTTCACTTTCCGCCAGTGTATTTATGGGGGAGGTATAACATTTAAGAATAATGGGTACTTACGTATTAACGCCACCGCAGCAGAAGTTGTGCTAATAATAAATCTACACCTAAAATTTTTGCGACAAATCATAAAATAAAACACTTTATTTAAAAACAAAGTAGTCAATCGGATTTCGGTGGAAAATGGGCCGATGTAGAGTTCAACATAGATTCAAAACAGTCTCTATTTTCTTTCACCTGATGCTGTCGTCATATGAACTCTGATAAATAAGATTCCAAATGATGTCTCGCTGTCCCCCTATGTCTCTTGTTCCTCCATTTAGCACTGCCCCACATTCTCTCAACTGTTTGTGTATGAACTCCTGTATCAGGATCAATAAAATTGTATTTATGATTAACTTTAGCATGTAGGAATCCTTCTATTTCTATTCTATTTGTTTGGTAACCTTTCCAACTGTCAGAATAAATTGTGCTACCATCTGCAATGTTTTCAATAATTTTATCAAGAAGGGTACAGCCAGTTCTATTAGGAACAGTTACAACAAACGAATCTTTTGTTTCTCTACATATACCACCAAACACCCACTGTTCGGGTAATACTCGACCACAATTATTTTTACGTTTAGTAAACAAACTTTCATCAATTTCCACAATGCAATCTGGTCCACCTAACTTCTTGTTTGGTTTATTCTCCATATCCAAGACACATAATTCACGCATGTAATTGTTCCAATCTATAACAGTTTTATCTGATAAATCAAGTTGCTTTTCACAAAATTTAATCGACGTCAACTCCTCGCACCAGCAGTATATGAATCTCAAAGCTGAACAAAATGGAATTCTGCTTCCCTCAAACCAGTTGTCTTTTCTAAGTCCCACTTGCTGATCACACTGTCTTAAATTACATTTCCAAAACTTACGTTTACCGAAATAAAGTTTCATGTCATGGGAATTGGTACATTTTTGTTCCTTTGGTAAAATATTTCGCTCCTGAAAAAATAAAATTGCATCTTGTTCTGTTTTTGGCAAATCCCAAATGCGCATTTTCGTAGCACTAAAAAATGGCGTCAAAAATCAGCAAACAAAAAGGCAACAAAAAATCCAAAATATAAATGCCTGCGTGTGCGAACAACAAGATTGCTCTTTATTGGCGCATTAGCACAACTTCTGCTGCGGTGGCGTTAATACGTAAGTACCAAATAATGCATGCAGACGGTGTGAACATCGTGAAAAAAAAAATTGGTTGCAGAAAAAAATCTTCGTTCTGTCCAAATTCCGTTTTCAGAAAATTTTCCTCCATTTTCAAGCTGAAACACAATGCTATCAAAACAAAATTATATTTTACAACAATACTGAGCAGAAAAAATATCGCGAGGGGGGGGGGGGAAACAAATTACGATTACGGGTAAAATCTGCAGTTTATGTAACTTCTGTTTTTGAAAGTTTCGAAAGACGAAATTCTGTCCCCAGCTGGAAAATCCCTCCACCCCCTCCTACCACCCCCTCTACACACACACACACACACACACACACACACATCAAACCTCTCCTCTCCAAAAAAAAAAAAAAAAAAATCTCTTTAGTTCTGCATCGTTCTCGAAAATGCTGGAAATGATGACAACAAAGGCAGAGTTCTTCGAATCAACGGAAGGAACTTGTGCCTCAAGTTTAAAAATTTTTTTGCCCTGTTGAACTACCATTATTAGAAGTTGTCTATATTTTCAAGCTGAAATACAAACATTTATGCAAAAAACTGATATTTAGTAAGAATACTGGACAGACAACTTCCCGAGGAAAAAGAATTATGATTGCGGGAGAATTTTTCACTCTGTTTGACTTTTTTTCGAAAGTTCTGAAAAATGGAATACCGTTCCAGATGGAAAATGACCCCCATTCCCTCCACACACACTAATCCTCAAAAAATAAGACATTATATCAGTTTTGTATCGATCTCAAGTATAACCGAAATGATGGCGAAAAAAGCGGAATTGCGCGAATCCGAGGAAGGATATCGTGCCTGATTAGTAACAGACCACGATATGCAAAATGAACAGCTTATACAGCTTACATATGAAAACAGATTCACGTGTCCATAAACTGATTGTATTCCTGACATGAATGATGTATTCAATTGCAAATTTCAGAACTGTGAAGGGTCTGTTTCTAATGCACGTAATTTTAAGGAAGGATACTTTTTTAACACTCACCATTTTGTGAGTGGCCCCAAAACGAACCCAAGATTTAATATTTATATATATTTATATTTTTTCTTAAAATTTTGTAAGGCCTGAGAACTCCCTCAGCTAACAACTTTATTTCGGCGGGAATTTAAATTTTTCGACAGGGACTCCACCCTGAATTTTAACCCCTGTTAGCATCTCATAATCACTTTCCAAGGGCCTTCTGCGCAACTATGTCTCCACCGCTGTGACTTTTCATTTCTGTCTGTTTTTTCTAGTGGTAATATTCTTCAAAATTTGCCTTTTCTGCAGAAAAGGCAAAAAAAAAAACCCCTAGCATTTCTCTCTTCTCTGGCCCATTTATCACCAACAAGCCCTGTCCCCATGTGGCAGAGAATCATTGATGCAGCTGCTCCTACTGATTCACTTTGAAAAGTAACTTCCTTTTAGCTATTCATTGTTTGTGCTGTATCACTTCAATTTTTCTTGTTTTTAAAAAGTGACACATGACAAAATAAGGTAAAGTATTTATGCTTATAATGAAATACTTAATACAAGTCATTTTCATAAACCACCAAAAATAAAAGTTCAAAGAACTTGCAGCAGGCATGTTTTTTTTTTTTTGATGGTGGTGGTGGGGTGGGGGTTGCTTGCCTTTACAGTAGATTGAAGTTTCTCTAGCCTCCTGCTAGTTACAGCCCTGGCAGGATAACACAAACTTCAGCTTTATTATTATACTTTATTGTGTAATTTTACTCTTTATTGGTAATGCATTGCCTTATACTCTACCCTGAAATGGTTTCATTGCTAGAATAGCAAGCCAACAGGAAAGTTTTAGTCTGTACCAGTGTGATTGTGGCATTATGATAAGTGGATAGAGCAGCCATAGAAATATGCTTGAAGATTTAACTGTTGTTTAAAAATCCTAAGTTTCATACATTGAAAAATTAATGTGCTACCTCTTCACAATTTTTATATTGTCTCTCCATACTTTTCAGTGATGTCATGCATGCCTTACAGCATTTTTTACCCTAGAATTGGATACCCCAAATTTTATACTTGTAATGTTGAAATTAACCTTATTTTTTAAAATTTAAATTTGCTTAATTTCAAGCAATAACTTAATAGCCCAATAAGAATAAAATAAATTCCCATATTTACAGTTGACATGTCTGCTGTGTTGACACCAGTTTTATTTTATTTTTATTTTTTTCTGTGTTTAATGTAGACAATAAAATTTCCTTCTTGTGATGTTTTGTATGTCAGGTAGGAAAACTTTTATAAGTAACTGTGAGTATTATAAAACAGTAATGTTATTTTAAGAACTTGCATGCAAATTGTGCTGATTAGCTTCTTATTGGGTTGTTTTGTATGTTCCTTTAAAGTAAGCATATTCAAATTAGTAAGAAAAAGTTACAAAGCCTTACTGATTTCAAATGTTGGCTTCTAAATCTGCAACTAATGGCTGTACAGAACATGTGTATTTCATCTCATAATATAACTGCTGCATTTTTTTTTCATGTTTCTCCTAGGCTGATAAAAGGGCACATCATAATGCATTAGAAAGAAAACGGCGTGACCACATTAAGGATAGTTTTAGTAGTTTGCGAGATGCACTGCCATCTCTCACTGGCGAGAAGGTATGAATACTTACGTTTAAATGTGTGATTTTTGCATGTCAGTGACTAGGAAAGTCCTGTTACTTACTTTTCTTGCTTTGAATACCCTGTTGTTTGTTTCCTGGATATAATTTTGATTTTATTGTTCAGATCATCCCAAATTAAAATACAACTGAGCAAATCAATTTAATAGTTTCTCTTTATATCCATAATGGGTTTTACTTGAACAGCAAGTTAGTTCATGCCACGTGCGCTCTGCCGTTCATGGTTCTTCCATTTTCTGATTCTCCTATTTGGTGAATTTAGTGAAAGAGTTTGGTGTCGACTGTCGAAATCGTCAGAAGGAAGTTCTAAAGAAAATCTTATATTAAGAATACTTTTGGAGTATTAAAGTGAGAAAAGCATGCATCCTTAATCTTTAAACTTTTAATAAAGTTGGGGAAATTTGGCATGTGTTTAGTTTCATACATTGCAACAGTATCTGCAACCAGGGTTGACCATTTTGCCGGCAAAGAGGTATTTTCACTGGGACAGTGGCAAAAACTAGTAAAAACCAGGCAAAAATGAAAACCCCTCCCGGCAAAAATGGAAAATATGTTAGACTAAACACAATAATACACTTTACATAGCAATGATTTATAGTCATATCAACAGTGAAATATTTATATCACTCAGTGTCATTTATTATTTTGTTAATTAAAAATATAATTTAAAATACAATGTAAAACGATTTCAATGTTGAAAAAAAATTAGTGTTCCAAGAATCTTTCATCAGGGGATGAAACTGATTCTTAGAAATTAAGATTGCTTAGAAATTAATAAGAAACCATATAAATAGTTGATTAAAATAAATTATTTTAGAAATTAATTATAATTTATGCTGGGGTTTCCATTTCATTTAAAATATTTTTGAAAAATGCAAATTTTTGTCAGTCATCAATTTTTCAAGAGATAAAAAGGTTTATATGAATTATGAACTGACTTCTACATTGATTAATTTAATGTCATAAAGTTTTTTTAAATCTTAGTTTAGTAGACTTGAGTTTTGATATGCTTTGATACTATTTTTTTTGCAGAAATAAAGATTTTAGCCTAAGTAACGTAGTCAGAACTTGAAGTTTAAGATTTTGTATGGAGGGGAGTAGAGCTGGGTGATACATTGAAAAAACCGATGTACTTCTAACATCAATGCATCAGTGTTAAACTCCGAGATCATCGCAACCACGATGTTCCATAAAGAATCGTACAAACACTGGGAATCGCCAATTCTGCCAGCGATGTGAGGGTTACGATGCTCTGTGAAAAAACGTACAAACCCCAGGAATCGCTGATGCATTCATCGACGTGAGGGACGCATGTGACAATTTGTAGCTTCGATCTCGCATCGGCCAATCCGGTCTGCACATAGCCACATACGGTGGTAAAATATTGGATGATCTCGTGATGTTTCGTTCAAGACGTTACACCTCAAGGTTCCGGGGAGCTATGTTGAATAGATCACCAAAACAGCAGTACATCGGATAGTCTTGTGATTTCTCACTCGAACAAAGCAAGAATTAGTCTGAATTACTGATCGCTTCAGCACTGTTTGGTATACAAGGGAGGGAACATATCGGGATCTCGCAATTTGTGCTTTACGAAGCACGCTTGAATCACTGATTTCACATGTTTGCGATTTACAGCCAGTTTCACGCGCCTAGTTGCAGGAAGAGAATGGTATTATGGCTAAAATATTGTGACAGTATTATTAATTATTTTGGCAACATTATTACCTCTAAATTATTGTAAAAGTTACCACCACAAATGTAAGTACCAATTCTGCATTTTATTACAAAAAACTGTCTAATATTTAAAAATTAATCATCATAAGCAACCTGGAAAGCAACTTCTGCAATTTTATTTTACCAAGGGCTTCTCAACTTAATAAATTGAAAATAAAAGAAAAGCGAACAAACATTTTTAAACAAATAATGTACAAAGGAGGCAGGAGAAAAGACCCTATTTGGGAATCTTTTGATGAAGTATCTATCAATGGAAAGAACTGCTGCAAAGTGCAAAAGATGTGGACATGTACAGAGTAATAAAGTAGCCAGGTTGAAAGTACGTGTTTCTAAGAACTGTGTGAAAAATGCTTCAAGTGAATGTATGAAAGTACTTCCTTTATCCATGCCAACAGATGTGACCAAGAACAAGGGTTACTTTGGTAATTCAGAGACAGGGTGTAGGGAAGAAGTTGATCAGCCACCTCCAAAGATATTGTGTTTAGGAAGCAGTATCAACAAGTTTGTCTCAAAAACATCAGTTTGTGATAAAGTAAAAATTGATTTGATGGTTGCTAAACTATTCTATGCCTGTAATATTCCATTTGCTGCTCTGGAAGTGAAGCATTTAAAAACTTAATTCACATCTTGAGGCCAGGCTACAAATTACCTTCACATAAAGAGCTGGCAGATGGCCTTTTAGATGCTGTTAATAATGAAATGAAACAGTCACTTAAAGAAAATTTGAAAGGAAAAGAAGGAACTCTTGTGATTGATGGATGGAGTAACATTCATAATGAACCGATAACAGCTTTGTGTATTCAAGTTTGTGGAACATCATATATTGTGGATGTAGAAGCTACAGGTGCAACTAAAAAGACAGCAGAATTCTTGATTGAGGAATGCAATAAGGTCATTTCGACTGTTAAAACCAAGTATGACTGTGAAATTAAAAGCATCATTACCAATAATGCTAAGAACATGGAAAAAATTAGATCTGAACTTGAAAAACAGGATGAAAATTCTACATTGATATCATACCGATGCGGAGCTCACTGGTTGAACCTTCTAGGTGAAGATATAACACCTAGTAGTGTGCTAAAGCATGAAGTGGAGGTGAATAAATATTTCCGAAATCATCATGCTCCTGGATCATGGCTTCGAGAATGTTAGTTAGTGGTCATGTTTTTCCTCAGTTACCGGGAAAAACTAGGTGGAACAGCCAATTGACTTGTCTAGAAAATTTTGTGCAAAACCACAGCTCATACATAAAAATAGCAAATGAACATTTTGAAGAGATGGATCAAAACATTGTAACTTGTATACATGATTTTAATCTTTATCAGCAAGTCAAGGATCTTATTAAACAATTGAAACCTGTATCAAGTGCCTTAGATATTCTTCAGTGTGATTCAACAACATTAGCAGATGCTTGCCATACATGGTGCAATCTATTGAGAAATGAAAATTTGAAGCCACATTTTTCTACAATAAAAAAACTGTTTGCATAAGCAATTCTGCCTGTCATTTCATTGCATATTTGCTGCACTCTAAATATAGAAGTGAACACCTAAATTTTGCACAAAAAGAAGATGCAAAAGCATGGTTGGGAAAAAATAATCCTGACTGCTGACTATGTATCATGCACCATTAACTTTGAGCTTAAGGAAAAGCCTTCTTAGTACATATTTTATGGAACATGGGACAACAACAATCGGTGCTCATAAGTGGGGGAAAAGCGTGGCAAGATCATGCAAAATTTCTAAAGATTTTTGCATGTTAATCGCTCACCTTCCTACATGTCCATCAAGTAGTGCTGCAGTAGAAAGAATATTTTCAAATTTTTCATTTGTGCACTCCAAAACCCAGAATAGGCTTTCAACAGAAAATGTTTCAAAACTTGTTTTTTGTTATGCAATGCTGAAACAACAAAAATTTGGCTTTGATGTAGGAGATATTGTTGAATTAGATGATTAAACTGATTACTGAAGTATGAAATGTGCCTTTGTATCCTTAAAATGAAATTTGAATTTAAAAAGTAGAATGTTTCATTTACTTTAATTTTATATATTTTTTATTTATATTTCTTATTTGTGCATGGGCTGTAAGATTTGCTAGGTCATCTTCATCAAATTGGGTGTACATTTTTTGGGTTTTGAAATATTGTTAATTAATTTCTCTGTATAAACATGAGCAGTTTGTTAATAGCTTTTGATTTTGATTATTGTTTTGAATGAGGGAATGATTTTCAACCATATGAATTGGGTAAACAAAATTATAGCTTTTATAAACACATAATTTATATTTTGTACTCATATTTCCTTAAAACAGTTTCAAAGTGATAAAAATGTATTTTATGTCAAAAAAGAATACTTAACCCTTAAATCAAGGTTTAAAAATTCAAAATTATTTTGTTTTCCTTAAAAATCATTTGTAGAAAACAAAAAAATAACTTGATTATATGCCCTGTAAGTAAACACAGTAAATCCCTATTTTTGCCATTTTGGCAAATTTGGCAAAAACCTGTTTTTGCAGGAACTTCGGTTTTTTCCACCTGTGGCAAAAACTTGCCAACCCTGTCTGAAGTTCTTTTTATGTGAGCGAAAAAGTTTGGTGGCTGTAAATTATGTGAATGCATAATATGAAAGGTTTTAAAATGTTTTAAATTTGTTTTAAATTTGACCCTTGAATTTCTCAAAAAGTGACAATTTTGATTTATTTTTAATTATGTGTAAATTCATAACATTGATACTGTGCTGTAAATTGGAGGTTGGAAGTTAAAGCCATTTAAAGCTACTAGGAATTGAAGAAATTACTACAAGCAAATGTACCATAACTGTATGCTATAGACAATTCCTCTGTTCTCAAGAGAAGCATTATGTAAAATCTTGTCAACCAGTATAGCATAAAAAGAACATTTTTGCAGTTGCCATTGATTAATGGTAAGTGTAAAGAATTGACACACACACACACATTTGAACTTTGCACTGACATCTAATTTAAAAAGGCCTACAAAAATTTATCTTCCAGATCCATAATGCTATATATTGTAACTGCACAAGAAAATTTATTTTACATGAAATGAACTAAGTATGTTTCGAGTGCATTGTTTTAAAGGGCTATTCCATTTCAATTCATGCAATTTTCCAAAAAGTGTGTTGGATGAACCTCAGGAATTTTCCTGGAAAAAATATTGAAGCCCTAGTCATATAACAGAAAATACAAATGTTACTTCTCATCTGAAAACATTTCGTATGCAAATTATCAAATTATGATGTTTTTAAAATAGTGTGCTGTAGTGAGCCTTCACAGCAGAAGGAAATTTCAGATTTTTTGGAATTAATAACTCTTGAAATTTTAAAGCTGCAGCTGTGTGGTTATTTTGTGTGTGTGTGTAGAAAGTACAATGTGGGGACTTTATTTTGTACTATTACTTTTAATGTGGCTGCGCCTCATGTTTATACAAAAAATAGCAAAGTGTAAAAACATTCAAAAAATGCAGTTTTTAAATTTTTATTTAGAAAATTGCAGAGTTTTACCTTAAAAATTCGTGTGCGGGTGGTTCCTCTATTTGTTCACGATTGTTAAAAAAAAAAAATGGTTTGCCTGCATTTCAGTTTTACTTTTGCAATGTTAAACATCCAAATATTGAAAAAACAAAAAAAAAATAAGTAAAAATGTCAATTTTAAAAAATTAATACTTAAAAAGAGGCCCATTTTTTTTAATCTGAAAATTTGGTAGATGATTGTCATTCTATACTAGTATAAGATAAAGCAATAAAAAAGGTAGTATTTCTGTTATAAATTTTTATACCCAGTCTAACATGGTATATTTGCTATGAAAAATTTTCCTAATGAAAAGTTGAGCAGTAGCTCAGGAAAACTGTCTCATGTTCATAAAAAAAACAGCACCTAAAAAGAGTCAAACTATGATTTTGATTTTTACAGGATATGCTAATCAAGGCAGTATTGCAGAAGTGATTAGCATTTCGGTGTCATAGGTGCTTGTGTACCACTTCTAGGTAAATCAGATCGCGCAACATCACAGACCAGAAATCTGCCATTTTTTATAAGTGCCACATGACCAGCCCTTACGAATGTCGGTAGCCAGTGGTCAAATGGCGACTAGATATTTTGTAGTGGCTAGTAAATTTTTTAATATAGTTATAGTAGCCAACGATGGCCAGTAGATTTTTTTACCCAAGTGAGCAACTATTTTGTCCAACTTTTGCCCCACTTGTGAATGAATATAAAGTTCAGTTTTCTCGCCCTTGTTCCTGTAGCTGCTTCGAAAATGAATGGAAGTGAAGGTGGGATTTGAGAGAAACTTAATCTGCTGACGTATCAGCCTGAAGTGACCAAAGGGTCAAGGTTGCTAAAGCAACCTTTGCCATGGTAAAATGTATCTTTGCCTTGATCTTTGTCATGGTATACTTTGCACAAAGTATAATGTCATCTACAGGTAAAAAAATTAATTATCTTTGAATCTCTGTTTAGATGCATATATGCTGAACAAAAAGAAACAAACTGTTATGGCAATGTTTTTAAGATGCAGCTGCTACATCTAATGTCATGTAGTACTGCTTCTTGTGAGCGTGGCTTTTCAAAAATTAACTTCATAAAAACGAGTAATTGGGCATGTCTGAATAGTAACACTTTAATGACTAAATGATTTAGATGCAATGGCCCTTCAATTAAAGATTTTGATCCTCAAAATGCTATTCAATTGTAGTGGGCAGATACCTCTGGGATGATCAGACACAGTACATATCAGCGGTAAACTGTATTAACATTATTAGTGCCAAAACAAATATAAAACAATCCATATTTATTGGTGTAGGAAAAAATATAATCTTCCCAAAGCTTTCCATGTCAACGGACAGCTTCTTCAGTTGGTTACAGAGGAAAACAGAATCAAACTAATAGATTAATACGCATACACATAAATAAATAAATATGATATGTAGAACACCACACTCGCGCATGCCAAACACGCAGGTAACAACAGAAATGCTACAGTATATGATATATGATCAAAACGTAATAAATCATTAATGTATACAGGATCATTGCATCCTATTTATTATGCCAAGCAGATAGCTCCGTGCCACAGGGAGCTCAATTGAGACTTCTGTGTTGTACACATAATGACGTGTTAATATCTCAATAGTTTCTCTAATTGCTGCCGTTCTGGCATATCTGTATGGAGCAATCTTGTGGATGTTCTGCCATTGTGGTTGCACTCCCTGAATAGCTACTTCCCTGGCAAGCGCTGTGGTAAGTTTAATTTGCTTTACGTCCCTTTTGTGTTCTGCCATTCTCACACTAAATGACTTTTTAGTGAGTCCCACATATTGTTTCGTGGACGAGTCCGGGTAGTGTAGTGGAAGGCTATAGATAACTGCGTTCGTAATTCTTGTGGAGTCTCTTCTTTCGGTGCTGAGTCTGGCCACCATTGATTTAGGTGATTTCAAACCTACACCCAGACCTCTCCTTCGAAAGAGGTTCTTGATGAAATATGAAATTCTGGGTATGTAGGGAATAGCTCCAACAAATTTCAATGGCGCCTTTTCACTTACCTTAATTCATTTGTTTGCCTCCGTTTTCGCTACGATGTTTTCCACTCTGGAAGTGTCAAATCCTCCAGCTCTGGCTAGATCTTTCAGAGCTCCAATTTCTGTTTCATAGTCTACCTTCTCAGTACATAGTTCCCTAGCACTTTTAACTCTGTATTTGAAAATTGCATATTTATGGGCTGTTGAGTTGGCTGAGGTTGGCAGAATGGGGTTATTCACATGCGTGGGCTTATGGTACACTTTGGTACTGATTGCGCCTGATGCTAATCTCTTCACGAGCACACCCAAGAAAGGTAATTCTCCTTTGTTTTCAATTTCAACATCAAATTTTGTCATCGTGCACTTTGTTTATAGCAACGACAAAGTCTTGCAAGTAATGTTTTCAGACAAATAAGACTTCATCCACGTCATGATGTGTGCAACACAGAAGTCTCAATTGAGCTCCCTGTGGCATGGAGCCATCCATCTGCTTGGCATAATAAATAGGATGCAATTATCCTGTATACAATATACATTGACGATTTATTACGTTTTGATCATGTATCATATACTGTAGCATTTCTGTTGTTAGCCGCGTGTTTGGCATGCGCGAGCGTGGTGTTCTACATATCACATTTATTTATTTATGTGTATACGTATTAATCTATTGGTTTGATTCTGTTTTCCTCTGTAACCGCCTGAAAGAAGCTGTCTGTTGACAGGGAAAGCTTGTGGGAAGATTAAATTTTTTTCTACACCAATAAATATCGATTGTTTTATTTTGGTATTGCTTTGGTGTTGACAACCCACAATTTACTCATTATTAGTGCCACTTGATGCATATATATCCTAGCTTTTGTCCCTTTTGTTTTAAATACAGGATAATTCAAAATGATTGCCCCGATTACAAATGACAACATGTTTATGAAGATGAATAAACAGCTGATATCCCTACACAAGAAAGAAGGAAGTTTAGAATTTTATTGGAACCTGCTGCTGTGTTGCTATGGTCTTGCTAATTCTTCCAAACCGTTGGATTGGTCATTGTGGACAGGACGACAGGTTTTTCTGCAAGTGACCCCCTAGATCTCCGCACCTTACTCTTTGTGACTTCTTTTTGTGGGGGTATGCCAAAGACCAGGTGTATGTGCTACCTTTGCAGAGAACACAGCAAGAACTAAAGATGCGCATTCAGCTTGCAGTGGCATCAGTGACTACGGACATGCTTCATAATGTATGGTGCGAAATGGATTACCATTTAGATGTTCTCTGCATGACCCAGGGGAGTCGTATAGAACATTTGTAAGGTAGGGAAACAAAATTCTAAACTTCCTACTTTATTGTGCAGCAATGTGATCTCTATCTATATTCATAAACCAGGTATTGTCATTTGTAATCGGGACAATCATTTTGAACTACCCTGTATTATTAAAGAAATTAGACATCTAACTTCAGTGGCCTCTCAAAAATAAATTATGTATGATTAAATTAAGATAATAAGAGCAATTATGTTACAGCACGGAAAAATAGTAAAAAAATCAATCATTTTGAAACCAAAGCATATGCACTATTTGCAATCAATCTAATGATCCTATGCAGTAACTGCTCTGCATCTGTTTTTATGAAGTTAATGGTGAGGGGTCTGTCATTAGAAAGAAAAATAAAAACATTCACCCATTGAATTTCATAGAAACGTAAGTAGAGAAGTTACTGAATTATATATATTTTTTTACTTTGCATGGCCAGTAGATTTTTGTCATTTGGCTAGTAAAATTTTTATTTCACTAGCCACATAGGCTAGTAGATATTTCAGCAGTTTTGCAAGGGCTACACATGACTCAGCCAACATATCAGTGCTTGGTCAGCAGTGGGTAAGGATGCCTCATCGTCATGTAAAACAGTCTTATAATCACGTCGGCAAGATCAGCAGAGTTTGTTCCTTATCTGCATGAGAGAGTGCAATGCTTCCCTTTAGGAGATTGCTGGTGTGTGAGGTGCAGTGTGTCCATTGTGGCAAGAGTGTGCAGGGAATGATATGGAGAAGGGTGTAGGACGGGTTTGGTCCATTTCACCAAAAACGAAAACCAATTGACCGAAGGGTCACTTCACCGAAAATCACTTCACCGAAAAGTTCATTTCACCGAAAGTTTATTTCACTGAAACGTTCATTTCACCGAAAGGTCATTTCACCGAAAAGTTCACTTCATCGAAAGTTTATTTCATCGAAAAATTCATTTCGCCGAAAGGTCGTTTTGCCGAAAAGTTCACTTCACCGAAAGATCACTTTGTCGAATGTTCACTTCATCGAAATATCGTTTTGAGCAGCTGCTAATTTCGATGGAAAGGTAATATTCTTCGAATTTGAAACTCAAATTTATTTATTTATTTTCGTGAGATGCAACCTAATGTCGATCTCATCCACAGATTTGTCTCCTAATACCTCAAATATTAGTACTACTTTATATACGTGTATTTCAGTAAAATCTCACGTGTGGAACATTTGCCCATGTTTAATCTTATGAAGACTAAATTACATAGTGCGCAAAATTAGTTCAATATATATAAAAACCTAAGTCTAAAGTCTAATAAACAACAGTCTGTAGGTAGAGTCTAACATTGAACCTTTAGATGATATGGACCGTTATTAAAATAGCCTTTTTTTTTTTTTTAATTGAAGGTTTAACGACCACCGTGAGCAACTCAATGGGATATAAGGTAGTCTTCCGTTCCTAATTTAGCGCCACTGGTTCCAGGAAAAGGAGAGAGCTAGTGCCGTAAGAAAAACACAACATCCACGCCTAACGGAATTCGAACCCGGACCACTTCACAGACTAATGATCATAAGCCAGCGCTTAGGCCACTGCGCCACCTTTGCGGCGAACTCCCTTTACACTAAGATGTAATATTATTTGTTTTAATTATTATCATGTCCCTACGGGTGTAAGAGAAGCGGCCACAAGAATTTAAAGGGGACGTATAAAACTTGCGTTTTTGACCGCTTCGTGGCCACGAACCCAAGAGGTTGGTTATCTGAGTCATATAAAGTTTCCGTAATTTCGTCTTTTTTTAATTGCGATAATTAATGTAATTCTTTATGAAAAATGTTTATGATCTACAACTCAACAAAATATTTCAGGGTTTACAATCTTACAAATTACAAGTCTGCAAATTATAGGGCATGTGCTGACTCAGTAAACCTGTGAGGGGGGGAGGATTCCAAAGGTTTAAAATACGAAACATTTCTGGGGTCCGATGGGTAGATTTTCATAATTTACAAGCTACAACTCGACACATTATCTGAGGGCATGTGCCTACTGAGCAAACTTGTCGGGGAGGGGGGATAGCAAATGTGCAAAATATAATGTTTCGGGAGATCTTCAACATTTACAAACTGCAACTCATAAAATTTTCTAAGGGCATGTGCCTACTCAGCAAACGTGGTTGTGTGTGTGTGTGTGGGGGGGGGGGCGTAATACCGAAAGTGCAAAATATAATGAATTTCTCGTCCGAACGGGATATCTTCAGCATTTACAGGATACAACTCGTCAAATTTTCTGAGGGCATGTGCCTCCTGAGGCAACCTGTGTGTGTGTGTGTGTGTGTGGGGGGGCTGAAATATAAAGTATTTCTGGTCCGATAGGCAGATTTTCAGCCTTTAAAACGCAGCAACTCAACAAATTATATGAGGGCATGTACGTACTCAGGAAATCTGTCGGCGGGTTGGTTGGTAAATACCAAAGGTGTAATATGTAAAGAATTTCTCATCCGATTGGGAGATTTTCAGCATTTACAACCTACAAGTCAACAAATTATCTGAGGACATGTGCTGCCTCAGGAAACCTGTCTGGGGGGGGGGGATACCTAAATTGTAAAATAAATAGAATTTCTTGTCCGATCGGGAGATTTTCAGCATTTACAAGCTCTAACTCTATGCATTATCTGAGGGCACGTGCCTACTCAGCAAACGTCGTGTACGTGTGTGTGTGGGGGGAGGGGGAGGATGGTACCCAAAATATAAAATATAAGGTATTTCTGGTCCGATCGGGAGATTTTCAGCATTTTCAACCTACATCTCAACAAACTCCATGCGCGCATGTACTGACTCATCAAACCTGATGGGGGGGGGGGGTTAAATAACAAAAGTGAAAATATAGTATTAATGATTTCTGGTCAGATCGGAAGATTTCGACCGTTTACAAACTGCATGTCAGCAAACTCTCTGCGAACATGTGCTAACTCAGGAAACCTGGGGTGGGGGATTTCACACCAAAAGTATAAAATTTTAAGAAATATAAAACAAAGTATTTCTGGTTGTAAATGCTAAAAATCTCCCGATTGGACAAGACATTCTTTATATCTTACAACTTTTTATCCCCCTCCCCCCCCCCCCCCCGACAGGTTTTCTGAGTTAGCACATGTTCGCAGACAATTTGTTGAGTTGTAGTTTGTAAATGCTGAAAATCTTCCGATCGGACCAGAAATTCTTTGTATTTCATGTATCAGGTTTTAAGCCCCACCCCGACAAGTTTCCTGGGTTTGCACATACCCGCAGAGAATTTGTTTAGCTGCAATTTATAAACCTTGAAAAATATCGTAAATAAGAAAATTACGAAATTGCGGAAATTTTATGTGTGTCAGATAACCAATACCGGGAGACGTATTGGAGACATCCAAAACTTGCGTTCTGGACGGAGAAGTCCAGAATGCAAGTTTTATACGGCCCCTTAAACTTTTTATGGCCAGTTCTCCGATTTGTCTGTGGCCTGAAAATCATGGAAATGTCGAAATTTCTTACTGAAAATGAAGTATTAAAAAAAATATTTTATGAACAATAGTTGCTTAAGTAGTGGGGAATATACCCACACGAAATTTGTTTATGCAGAACAATTTTATGGCACTGAAATTCCAATGTGTCCAGTTCTCCGTACCCAGTTGCTACAACGTTACGGGGGCGTATACAAATTGCATGACTAACAAATTGCCGTCAATTTGTAGATCTTTTAAAGCTATGGTGTTCGGTTAAACAATAGAATTAGAGTAAGATTGATTCTAATTCAGAACAGGGTGGTCTGTTGGTACGACCGTACGAGGGCATATACAAATTGCATGGGTAACAAACTTTAGTAAATTTATAGATCTTTTAAAGCTATGGCATACGGTGATTTATAGTAAGACAGATCCTAATTCAGAAAATTGGGGTAGAGTGTTTTTTCCCCCCTTTTTGGGTAGGCAGAATTGAAGAGGATTGTCAGCAAATTTGAATCAGCCGTGTTGATATTCATAAGGCTTGCATAACAAGTTAAAGTGTAGAATTAAGTTTTCGCTCAGGCACAAAACATTAATTAATGGGCCCTAGGCCTTTCTAGTAATTTTCAACCCGCCGAGCTCAGATTTTGAAGGTTTACATAACAAGTCAAGGTTATAGTATTGCACATTTTACTTAGACACAAACCATTAATTAATAGGCCCTAGTTTTTCTCGCAACTTATCAGAATCGGAAAATTCCCCCACAGGAAAAGTCCTCCTCATGAAAACTTTTTCTCCTCAGACTTTTTACCAATTACCTAGCAGGGTTGGGTCGGAGAAATTTCCAGGTTAGTATTTCCACTCTAACCGCGGGTTTTAATTGAAAACGTGTCTTAGAGCCAGGAGGCTGACAATGTGGGGAAAAATTCCAGGGTCGGCATTTCGACTTTTAGGATGCGGTGGGGGAAATTTCCAATATCATGATTTCTATTTTCATGCACTTTAAAACAAGATGCAACCATGCAAGTAGCACAAATACGTGGGGGAAATTTCCCGGGTCGGCATTTCAAGCTGCTTGGCGGAAGACCGCCACACAGGAAAACTGCCACACGTCTTTCAGCAACTTGGAAAACCGCGACACAGGAAAACTGCCACACAGGAAGATTGCCAGACAGGAAAACTGCCACATGCTTTTCATCAAGAGGCGGGCCACAAATTGCTGTTCTTCCGAGTAACACTCTGAATGTGTGGCAGTTTTCCAAATTTCCGAATAATGTGTGGCAGTTTTGCAAGGTTAGTCTAACAACGGGAAGGAGTTTTTTTTTTTTTTTTTTTTTGTTTGTCTGGACTTTCGTATCGGATCATACGAGTTTACGGCAACAAGCCACAAAAGTTCAAGGGTGTGTGCGGGAGGTCGGTGGGGGGTATAAATATTACCGTTTCTTAGCCTATATTGAGAAATGAATTGGGAACTCCAAACAAATTTCGAGAAAACGTTCTATGTAAGCCAAGCAAGAATTACAGCATATTTCATGCTATGTTCAGAAAAAGGACCCTAAGGTGGGATTTTTTAATAACGCTGTACTTAGGCACTAAATATTTATATACCATGTCAAGTTTGTAATATTTTTCTTTAATTAATTCACAGGCCCAACACCTTCGCCTGTTTAACTGCTTTTAATCCGCCGCCTTCACATTCATAATGTTTACGTATCAAATCAAGTCAATAGTGTTGCGCTTTTACTTAGGCACTGAATATTAAAATCATGGGCCCCAGGCCGGGGCCTTTTTAACAGTTTTTATTCTATCAATGCCATATTCACAACGTTATACATCAAATAAAGTAAAAATAATATTGCGCTTTTACTTAGGCACAAAATATTAATTTATAGGCTCTAGGCCTAGGCCTTTTTGACGGTTTTAACCGTCGACTCCATATTCATAAAGTTTACATATCAACTCATGTTAATAATATTGCGCTTTTACTTAGGCACTAAATATTAATTATATAGGCCTTAAGCCTAGGCATTTTAAACAGTTTTTATTCTACCTATGTCACATTCACAACGTTTACATATCAACTCAAGTTAAAAATATTGCACTTTTATTTAGGCACTAAATATTAATTCATAAGACCTAGGCCTAGGCCTTTTAAACAGTTTTTATTCTACCGATGTCATATTCATAACGTTTACATAACAAGTGAAGTTAATAATATTGGCATAATGGGAAGCAAGAAAAGGAAGTCTTGGATCAAGAAAATGACTAAAGTGGAAGCCATCAGGATAAAAGTGAAATCTCTGAAATTGACAGACCACGGATGGATTACTGAATGAATTGTTATTGGACTGGGTAACATGGGGCATTAAAAATAGATCACGTGGGAGATGGGTGGATGAAATTTGAATGCATGACGGAGGGACATGGACATGAAAGAGGTTGGCTCCAGACAGTTTCTTTAAGAAATGTGGGAAGACCTTCATCCAGCAGAAGATTGATAGATTTAAAATTCGAGATGTATATTAATTTACGTTTTATCGATATAATTGTTTTATCTGTAGCACGTCCTACTGAAAATGAAGGAATTTCAAATGATGATGAAAGAGGAAATTTATTTCTTCGTACGCGCAACCTCTGGACACAATTAAAAGTTTGAAAAAATTGTATCCAGAAAAACAATGACGACTTGGTTTCCATAGGAAATGACCTTCAGACTGGGTGGCTGATTGTGTGTCTTTTCTTAAGGCTATACAAGACCTGGCCCCAAAATCGCACCGTTCAGGACAACTTTAGAGCCCGAGGTGTAAGGAGACACAATTAGGAGGAGCAATTCAAGTTCAAAGCACTGGGGGAAATCCCTCTGACCACAGAACACAAAGCACGAGAGGAATGCAGATACCTCACATATCCCCCCCCCCCCCCGACAGTTAAAGCCCTTGGAGCTAGGTCATTCTTATTATAGCATTGTCTACACTGGTGGTAACAGTGGCCAACAGTGAAGACGCTTCACTACTATGTTGTCCGTTGTCCCAATGAAATAAAAATTGATTAGGGTTATTACTTGTTTTTATAAACATTTTTGCTGTAAGATTTTGATCTAACCCTTTTCCACAGGGTCAAATAAAATAATAAAAATATAACTTTTTTTATGAATATATCAAACTTCGTTAATTATTTTAAATTTTTTCGGAGTTTTGAGGATTGTAGGCAACAAACAATATATAAGCATGAGCGGCGAAAGGTAGGGAACACGAGGGTCCGCCCCCCCCTCCCCGGAAATCTTCTCATGGTCTCCCTCACTTGGAGAGTCGTTCTACGAAACGTCTTAAAAAATTGTGGTTGATATATGACAGTTTTTTATATATGATAAAAAATTGTGGTTGATATATGACAATTTTTTTTTTTTTTTACGATGATTTCGTGCAGACCGTCACCATGTTTTGCAGCCTTTTGGAAAACGCTTCAAGTACAATTTTGAAAAGTTAATTCAATGTTGTGTTCAGCACTTTAAAAAGCCGCCCCGGTGACGCAGTGGTCTGAGCGATAGCTTCTGATCTCTCGTCCAAGATGGGTCCGGGTTCAAATCCCTGTGAGGCATGGATGTTGCGTTTGTCTTACAGCACTAGCTTGCTCCATTCCCTGGAGTCAGTGGCCCTAAATTAAGGACCGGCGACTGCTTATATGCCATTGAATTTCTCATGGTGGTCGTTAAACCTTCATTCAAAAAACAAAAACAAAAAAAAAACACCCAACCAAAAAAAAAAAAAAAGATGAAAGAAAAAAAGAAACTATCTATTGCCAGCCCTGTATTGTGTTTGACTTCTTCTTTTCGAGATATGTGATAACTGTTTAAAACAGTTATCAAGAATAAAATAAATAAAACTACAGGGTCGTATTACATCTGGTGCCTTTCGATCGACCTTCAAGTGTTTAGAAGGAACGTAGGCGGCCGGCCTTTCTCGTAAGTTTTGAATTACAACCTAAATATTCGGTACATGTAGACATGCCTAAAAGCTAATAAAATGTACTCTCAGATATTTACAAGACACCTAGGCCGCGGCCCTTTTTGGAAGACTGAGTTACAACCTAAATATCAGTTTTGTATAAACATGTTATAAGAACTAATAAAAGAGGTTCAATGGAACAGCCTTAAACTCTCTGAAAGGCACCTAGGCTTCGGGCGTTTTTGGAAAATTTGAAGTTACAATATAAATAATTGTTTTGTATAAACATGATAGAAGGCCTGATAAAAGAGACTCAAACTGATGTAAATGCATGTTTACAAGGCGCCTATGCCGGGGGCCATTCGCTTTATAGTAGGTCCTAAAATTTTGTCACAAATTTAAGTCATTGCCACATTTGAAACTACAATAATTTTAATATTTTGTAAGTCTGAATAGTGAATAAGAAGTTCTCGAGAGCCAATAACACAATTTATGTCAGATGCGTTCAAGGAAACTACACCAAGGAATTTTAAATGAAATTTAAGCTATAGTCTTGACTTTTATAGTGAGATGCATTCAAATGTACAATAAAACTGATATAGATAAAACAGCACATCAGATTTCATAATGTAATTAAATTTATTTCGCAGAATATATCCAGCTATTCTTTATAATTGTAGAAGAAATGAAAAAAAAAAGAAGAGAAAACAAAAAATTATGTTTGTGCTTCTATGCATGAACTACCATAACATTTTATCATTTGCAACTGCGCAATTCTGAGTTTCCGAAAATGCTTTTACTATTTTAACGCATTTCTGCTATCTGGCAACAGCAGGAACAAGTGAATGTAGTTGCTTGTCATCTGCGTGAATTTTTTACAGTAAATAAAACAATGCGATTTAGGGCCACTATGCATTTTTCGAGGGGTTTTGAAGGACGAGAACCCTACTGACAATGCCTGCTTCCTAACGATTTCATAAAAAAAAAATCAAATAAAAAAAAAAATCCGAGAAATATTGCGACTGACTGCTGTTATTTATATTCGATATTTTATCAGCTGCCTATTGAAACATCTAATGTGCTGTGAAAGAACACAGGGAAAATGTGACTTTGTTGTGTCTGATATATTTATGTCTAAGAGCTGTCAGCCGTCCACTACTTACGTATAGAAGTACATATCTTATACCTGACCGCGTTTTCTTGTGAGTTTTAGAAGAACTTATGAAGCAGTATTTCCAAGTAAGTCTTCTGTGCAATAAATTCTGTCCTGGTGTTCAGTGAACACTCTAAAATCAAAATGGCACTGACAATTAATTATCACAAAACACATAAAGGTTTGGTAACGCTGTGGAGTTTGACTCGAAAAAATTTACGAATATTAATTGAGCACTTTTTTAAAAAGTGTATATGAATGCTATTCGATAACTATTAGTACAAAATTCAAAAATGAAGTAAGAAAGTTATTTTCAAATGACAATTACAGACCATAACTGCTATGATGAAAGATCAAGACTCTGCTAAATGTTGTATTTGACGCTCAAATACAACGTTCACGGCAATCTAAACGCGCTCGACAATCATCAGAAGAGCGAGAATCTCAACGTGTTCAGGACGTTTCCCGAATTCTGCCAATCAGACTTGGTCAGCAAGCCACAAGAGTGTCCAGAAGAGGCTGCATTATGACGTGCTGAAGTACAACGTTCACACCAATCTAAAATCGCTCGACATTCATCAAAAGATGAAGAATCTCAGCAAGTTCACGGTGTTTTACGAATTTAAATAATCAGACTCGGTCAGCAAGCCACAGAAAGTCCGGAAAAAGCTGCAATACAGCGTGCCGAAGCTGCTGCTTAAAGATAACGATCATGTCCATCGCATCGTCCTGCTATTCTCAATCATGAAACCTTTAACGAGTTCGAAAATCCTGCTAATGATTGTTGTGCGATGAATGTTGACTGTCAGTTCTGCCATTCTATTAATTTTCCTGCTGAGAAATCTGATGAAAAAACCTTCAAGTATTGCTGTTTCAAAGTAACTGTTTTGCTTGAGAATGAAGGCCCAGCAGTTCGTGAGCTTCCATCTGATTTGAAGGATCTGCTAAGTAATCCACAGCATCCAAATTATTGGCACTTCAAGGAAAATATTAGTTCTTTCAACAGCGCCTTAAGTTTCATATCGTTGGGTGCACAAATTTGCCCACGTCACAGGAAACGGTCCCTACATCTTCAAAGTTCACAGGCAGATCTATCATCAAACAGGCTAGATGAATCCAAGTGAAGACAGCAATTGCTTTTATGCTGAGCTTTATGTTATTGACTCAGGCTTGGCAAATCAACAGCGTATAAATCATCCATCCACCGAATCAGCAACTTAATCCTGATATCGTAGCTTTCTTGGATGAGGTAATTTGTCGTAACAATGTATGCTTATCGCATGCTGCGAAAAGTTGAAATTGATGAAAAGAAAAGAGCTGCTGATGAAGACCATAAATTGTAAATGACCGCAGACGCTACAGTGTTTCTATAGTTGATGAGATCGCCATGATTTTCCTGTCAGCTGACGGTGAATCACCATTTAAGCGCAACTTTTGAATGTCTTCTCGAAATTCCCAGCAACTACTCGTCAAGCTCAACATTTTGAGTCCTCATCTGAACTCAATGATTTATGTGTCGTTTTATCCGTTTGGTGAAGCAGGTAAGCTACCAAATATTGAGATCAACGCCATAATCGTCCTGATCAACAGCATGCACGTGTATTGATGCCGCAATGGAAGGTATCTCAAACAACCTTAAGAGTTAACCGCTTCAATCCAATTTTACACGGAGGAAAGTTGTTCCAGCAGTGTGCTGTAGATTCTTATTTTCAAGTTTAAAGCAACAACTTGAACTATATCCGCAGTCAGCAAGACTGTTTGCGAGTCTAGCAATATCAAGACTTAATGGTTCATTTGAATGACGTTGCTGATTGACGAGGAGTGAACGTTGGGCGTGCCTTGATTTTTCCATTCTCATTTCAAGGTTGGCCTCGCAACATGAGTGAAAGGTATCGCGATACCATGGCATTGTCTCTAAATTTGGCAGGTCTGATCTATTTGTGACCATGGCATGCAGTCTGAATTGGCCAGAGATTCAGAAAAATTTGCCGCCATTTTCGCAATTTGCATCCGCCTTCTGATCGTCCAGATTTAGTAGCATCGTATTCAGCATAAAACTTAACAGCTCTCCTCAAAGACATCACTAAGAACGGGGCTTTTGGACACGTGAAAGCTTTTGTGTACACCATCGAGTTTCAAAAGTGAACACTGCCTCACGGACACATCTTGACCATTCTTGGAGATGATTAGAAAATTGAGACAGCAGAAAAAGTAGCTCGATACGTTTGTGCTGAGATTCCTGATCGTCGAGTAGAGCTGAAACTTCACGAATGCGTCATTCTAACAATGATTCATGACGCATGTGACACTTTGAATCCAAAAGCATCTTGCATAGACAACAAGGAGTGCACAAAAAAGTTTCGAAGCAGTTCAGACCTCACATGATCACTGATGTCAATGTCTACCTGCTGTATAGACGTCGCAAAGGCGTTCAAGTTGAAATCCGGAATTTTACCGCCAGTAGTTGCTTTGTTGTGCCCTACAACAAATTTTTCACGAAGAAATTCAATTGTCATGAGAATACTGAATCGTGCCAGTCAGTCAAAGCCATTGAGTATATCTTTAAGTACATTTACAAAAGTTACAACAAAGCTGCAGTCGAATTCCATGATGTTGGTGCGCAAGCTAATGTGATTTATGACGAGATTAGCCAGTACCTTGATGCGAGATTAGCCAGTATCTTAATGCGAGATTTGTGTCTGCGCCTAAAGTGATGTGGAGATTTCTGAAGAACGGCGTGCACGATCGGCCCCAGGCAGTTTATCGCCTTGTCATACATCTTCCAAATGAACAATTAGTTTACTTCCAAGAACGTCCGAAACACTGTGAGTAGATGACAGAAAAAAACAGCTGACAGACTGGTTCCAGCATAACGCGACTGATGAAGTTTCCAGACAATTTTACTACTCGGAGTTGCTATATCACTATGTTTGTGATCAAAAGTTGAGTGCCTAGAAAAAAGACAGCGTGGAGGGGATAAGGTTGTGTCGAATGTATAGCGTTAGCCCTAAGAATTATGAACGATTTCATTTGCGGCTGCTGTTTCAGTACGTTCAAGGTGCAATGAGCATAAATGACTTGAAGACAGTCACTGGAATTTTTCATGAGAGCTTCAAAACAGCAGCAATCGCTCATGGCATGGTTGATGACGACACTGAATGGGTTTGCTGCTGAGAGGAAACTTCAAAATTCAGCATGCCACGACAACTGCAACAGGGCCGCCCCGGGGGCGCAGTGGTCTAAGCGATGGCCTCTGATCATTCGTCTGAACGGGGTCCGGGTTCAAATCCCGGTGAGGCATGGATGTTGTGTTTGTCTTACAGCACTGGCTCTCTCCCTTCCCTGGAACCAGTGACCCTAAATTAGGGACGGGCGACTGCTTATAGCCCGTTGAGTTGCTCACGGTAGTCGTTAAACCTCCAATAAAAAAAAACCAACTGCGACAGACATTCGCTCTGATCCGTGTTTTCAATTTCGCCAAAAGATCTACTTAATCTCTACTCAGCTGTTTCTTGAGTTTATTGTTGGGTACTTTATTTGAGGCTTTCATGGCCACATTGCTGAAAGAAGAGTACTTCAAGAAATCGGAATCGTTTTCCAATTCACAGCACAAAGTGCACGGATTTTGGACTTCCAGAAGCAGTCGTTGTCACATCTTCAACTTGGACGATGAAGCATCAAAAGCTAAGCGTTTCACCCAGACTCTCAATGCAAAATAGGTGAAACTTTCAATAAAATTATCGCTGCTGTGAACGACAACAAATCAGCAAATTGATTTTTCTTCATCCACAGTCCTGGTGTATCCGGCAAGACTTAAATGTACAACCCAATGATGACCTATTTGCGAGGGCAAGGCAAACGTTTGGGCTTTTGCGACGATTCGAATCGTTGCAGATTTGCTGAAGGGAAGTCGAACGTCGCATAGTGGATTCAGAATTCCAATTTCAGCTGTCGAAACTTCTGTCCCCAGCATGAAGGTGCCATCAAATGATTAGTCTAAATTGAGAGAAGCTTGGCTAATAATCATCATTGATGAGGAATTAATGTTGCCGACACACTTATTGAAAATAATCGATTTGTTGCTGCCAGAAGTGATGAATAATGCACGTCCATTCGGTGGAAAAACTTTAGTGCTGGATGGAGATTTCCGCCAAACAACCAACATCGTTCCACGTGGTAGTGTTGCAAAACATTTTAGAAGAGTGTGTGAAGAATTCTCCACTGTGAAATTTTATCAAGCAGCGCAGTTCGGCTGTCAGCATGAGAACCACCAGGCAAGACGATTCCAATGATTGAGTCCCGCGATTGGGCAACGGCGATCTTTCAACAGGGATTGATGACTTTGACACTGACCTCCTCGTGCTTCCTGATGAGTTTGTTGAAGATCATATCAGATTTTATCGCCTCAATCTTCGGTAATAAAATTCGCCCACAAACGGATTAAGACATTGCTGACATCGCAATGAAAGTCATTCTTACGACCAAAAATGTAACTACAACAGAGCTTAATTGTGAAATTTTCAAGCAACTTCGTGGTGAGGAAAATAGTCATCGAAACGTCGACAGTATGATTGCTGAAGATCCAGAAGGTGCCATCTCATTTCCAGTCGAGTTTGTCAATCAGCTATGCCCATCAGGAATTCCACCACCTGTCTTGAAGATCAAAGTTGGCTCATTGTGATGTTACTGCAAAATTTGCTTCCAAAGAAGGGACTTTCGAATAGCACACAAGTCGTGTGCTCACGACTGGTCGTAAAAGCTCTTCATGCAAACATCGTCGATGCTGAGATCATCACAGGCAGCAACTAAAGCGAACGAACGATGATCCCTAGGCAGCCTCCCATTGATCAGGCGACGTTATCAGTTACCAATCATTTTAGCTTTTTCAACGACAATCGACAAATTACAGGGGCAATCACTTGATCACGCTGGAGTCTTTGAAGAAACCTGTTTTTGAACACGGCTCATGAGAATTTTTGCGTGTATGTTTATGACACTCCATATCAAGGTCAGATTCTCAATGATGAACTAACGTTCACGAAAAGGGTTGTGATCAAAGAAATATGTGGTGGTGTATAAATCTGTGGTCTGCCTCAACCTCAGGTTGAGATAATTAGAGTATTGTTTTTCAAAACGTTCATTATATATATACACTGGTTTCCGTAAACTAAGCAACAAATGGAAAAATCCTGATAACTCAAAATGTTCCTAATTTAGGGTCACTGGTTCCAGGGAAGAGACAAACACAACATCCATACCTCACCAGGATTCGAATCGGGACCCCTTTCGGACGAACGAGCAGAGTCCTACAGTCTTGTGTATTCATCCCATGGATGAGTACATCATATCCACATAGCGTTGCATTTTTTTTTTTCGAACAATTGATAAATTTTTTACGTATATAATTTTTTTTTTCTTTTTTTCCCCCAAGATAACGTTATTTTAATGTTTTTCCAGGACTTTATTTTCAAGCGGTTTAGTGTATATTAAAACTAAAAATTACACAAATTATTTCTTGTTATTAATGGAAATGAAGTGGGTGTATTTCATGGCTTAATCTGATGTCTTCGTCTACGTGGCATTTCATTAGGAAATTAATTCGCCTCTCTACATATGGCTTTTTTTTCTTAACATCCACTAAAATAACACAATGGCGACAGCCCCTTGTTCAACTAACTGGTACCACAAGAGACACAGCACCTGTTGCTTCTGCGCATGCGCAGTCTCGTTGCTTCCACCTCGTGTTATGGTTGCATCGGTTGCCAGCTATGGGCCACTAGTGGCACTTGCTTGGAGGCCAGCAATTCACGGCGATGCTGCAGAGCCATCAATGGCTGCCAACTAATGGCGCTGCAACCAACGGATCGCTACCGTTCCTTGAGCTGCAGATTTTAGCCAGTAGTGACCAATCACTGCCAGCTGGTGGCCAGGAGTTTCCCAACACTTGTGTTTTTGCTGGGTATGAATATGACACAGGTAGAATAGAACCTGTTAAAAAACCTAGGCCTAGGGTCTATGAATTAATATCTCGTGCCTAAGTAAAAGCGCAATAATTTTAACTTGATTTGGCATGTAAACATTGTGAATATGACTTCGGTGGAATAAAAACTGTTTAAAATGCTTAGGCCTAGGGTCCTTGAACTAATGTTTCGTGCCTAAATAAAAGCGAATTATTTATTAGCATGAATTGACGTATAAACGCTGTCAATATTACATTGGTAGAATAAAAATTGGTAAAAAGGCCAAGGTATAGGGCCTATGAATTAATTAAGTAAAAGAAAAAAAAATTACAAACCTGACATGTTATGTAAATATTTAGTGCCTAAATACAAGTGCAGCGTTATTAAAAAATCCCACCTTATCGTTCTTTTGTGAACTCAGCATGAGTCATGTGTAATTCCGTTGTTTCGTCGAGCACTGTAGTTTTAAGAAACGTACTATAAGTCATGACAATTTATTTCTTCAAAGTAAAGTAAAATTCTCCCTTGGCTCACATACATGTAGAATGGTTTCTCAAAATTTGTTTGGAGTTTCCAATTCAATTATCTATATAAGCCAAGAAACGACGATCTTTATACCTTCCCCCCCCTCTCCCTGAACGTTTGTGTCCAGTTGCCTTAAACTGCTATGAACTGGCTTGAAAACTCGGACAGACAAAAAAGCTCCAAAAAGAGGTCATTAAGCACCTTGGAAAACTGCCCCACTGAAAAACTGCCACATATTCAAAGTGTTCATCAGAGGAACAGCACTTTGTGCCCGGCCCCTTAATGAAAAACGTGTGGCAGTTTCCCTGTGTGGCGGTTTTCCGGCAACCCCACCACACTAGGTAAATAATGAAAGTATGTCTCCCCACCACACTAGGTAAATAATGAAAGTATGTCTCCCCACCACACTAGGTAAATAATGAAAGTATGTCTCCCCATCCCCACCCCAACATTCAAACAGTATGTCAAATAGACTTATTAGAATGCCATGATGACATTCAAAACGCCAGTCTCGGACTTTTTTCCTGGACTTTTTAACCGATCACCACATTTGTCAAGCAGAGGCTGTAGCATGTTGTGCATCACCTGACCTTGCATCCCTATCTATCTATCTGTATATATACTGATGTGTGTGTGGGGGGGGGATATATATATATATATATATAGGTTTCCCGATGCACACATGCCCATTTGAACTGCAGCAAGAGCACAGAGGTTCCGAAGATGGCGTGGTTGTGGGTCGGCACGTCGAACCTACCAAACCAAATAGTCCCACAAGTGCTCCATTGGACTGAGGTCTGGAGATTTCGCCTGCCAAGGGAGAGCGGAGACATTGCTGTTGTGTTCCTGGAACCAGTTACGCACCCTCTAGTGATTTGGCAGGACGCTTCGTCCTGTTGGTAGACACAATCACCACCACGGTAAACTTCAAACATGAATGGATACATGTAGACAGCGTGGATGGACAGGCAGCCATTGGCGTTTAGGGACCCATCCAGTGGTACCAGCGGTCCCAGGTCATACCAGGATAATATTCCCCAGACATGCACACTGCCACCGCCGGCCTGTACTTAACCGACAAGCACGTGCGGGTGTTGGTTCTTGTGTGTCTGACGCTGTATCCGCCACAGCCCGTCACTTCTGTGAAGTAGAAACCTCTGTTCGTTAGTGAAAGCAACCTTTTCCCACTCTTCCACTGTCCAATGATGGTAGTTTCATGCGAACTGCAGGCGTCGTTCCCGATGGAACTGGGTTAACATGGGCGCCTTGACGCAGCGTTGACTCCGGAGACCCACGCGTAACAGAGTTCGTTCTATTGTTATCGGGGATACGTACCTGGGTGCTCCAGTGTTCATCTGCGTGGTCAATTGCTGCGCGCACTGTATCGCTTGGATTGCCCTTTACCAGTCGAGGGAGGCGACGTTCTCCTCTGGGGTTGATGGCCTTTGGGACTCCACAGTTATGACGTCGGGAGGTGTTAGATGTGCCAGTGGTTAATTCTTGTACACTCACATATCGGATAACTATTTTGCCTGCACTCCTTTTTTTGCAATTCTGTATGTCTGACAAGTTGTAAAGAAGTGACTATGCCTTAATATCTCTGCACTGATCTCATAAAAGAATTAGTTCTAATCTCGTTCTTGTGTGATTTTTTAAGCACCCTGTACATACAAGTTATGACACGTGGTGTTAATTACTCTGTTTTCACTTTCTCGTCTTCTAAATTGTAAAGGTGCGCAAGCCAGTTCAAGCTCCTTCCAGCCTGGAACGGAGAAGTGGCCACCGAAGAACTGGACACGTTGGAATATCAGTGTCATAAAATTGTTCTGCAAAAACAAATTTCGTGTGGCTATGTTCCCACTACATGAGCAACTATTGTTAATAAAACATTTGTTTTTTAATATTTCATTTTCAGTAAGAAATTTAGACATTTCCATGATTTTCGGGCCAAAGCGGTGAACTGGCTTGAAAACTTTTAAGGGGCAGTATAGAAATTGCATTCTGGATTGTTCCGCGGCTACGTCTCTCGATATTGGTCATCTGGCACACATAAAATTTCCGTAATTTCATATCTTTTTTTACGATATTTTTCAAGGTATATAAACTACAGCTAAACAAATTCTCTGCGGGTATGTGCAAACCCAGGAAACTTATTGGGAGAGGAGGAGGGGGGGGTTAAAACCTAAAATATGAATTATAAAGAATTTCTGGTCCGATCGAAATATTTTCAACATTTACAACCAGAAATACTTTGTTTTATAATTTAGGTATCTCCCCCCCCCAACAGGTTTCCTGAGTCAGCACATGTCCTCAGAGAGTTTGTTGACTTGTAGGTTGTAAATGCTGAAAATCTCCCTATCGGACCAGAAATTATTTATATTTGGCACTTTTGGTATCCCCCACCCCCACCACAGGTTGCCTAATTAGGCACATGCCCTCAGAAAACTTGTCGAGTTGTAGCTTGTAAATGCTGAAAATCTCCCGATCGGATGAGATATGAGAAATTCTTCATATATTACGCTTTTAATATCCCCCCCCCCCCCGGCCCCTCCGACAGGTTTCCTGAGTAGGCACATGCCCTCAGATCATGTGTCGAGTTGTAGCCTGTAAATGCTGAAACTTTCCCGATCGGACCAGAAATTCTCTATATTTTACAGTTTTGGTACTACCCCCCCCCCTTTCAGGTTTCCTCAGTCAGCACATGCCCTCAGATTTTTTTTTTAATTAGAGGTTTAATGACCACCGTGAGCAACTCAATGGGCAGTCTCCTGTCCCTAATTTAGGCCCAGTGGTTTCAGGGAAGGGAGAGAGCCAGTGCCGTAAGACAAACACAACATCCATGCCTCACCGGGATTCGAACGAATGATCAGAAGCCAGCGCTTAGACCACTGCGCCACAGTGTTTTTCTTTCTTTTTATCTTTCTTTCTTTATTTTAATCATATACATATTTTTAAGCAATCAAAGCTGATTATATCCGCTTCTTCAGCCTATGGATGGAGAAGCGTACATGAAATGTTGTTTTAGAAATGTTAAATGAAGTCTCCTTACATTTTAACATTTCTGAAACAAAGTGCAATTTTTATACAATCCATAAATATTTATGTGATCAGTTTCTACACTTGATCGGAAACGTTTTCCGAAGTCAAGTATTATCTACAAATCATCCATAGTGGGCAAGTGGCCAGTGGGCAAATGTCTTGAGTGGGCAAGGGTCCGGGTGAGCAAATGTCCGGTGGGCTTTTGTTTGGATCTCCAGTTCTCCCCTTCCGCACAGCGAAAATCTGAAGTAACACCAGTGGTAATTAAAATGTTAATTTTGGGCTATTTCTTTATAGTAAGAAATGCACTTATATACACAATATTTCTTATTATTAACGATATGGCAAACTTTAGTGTATTTAAGTGCTTTTTTTTTTTTTATGCATTTGTGTCGCGTTTGCCTTTCAAGGAAAGCGATAGTAACCCAGAATTATTAGGTAGGAATCCCGTTTAAGGAAAAAAAATTCCCAGAATTTCCGTTTTGCGTAGGGTGTCTATTCAGTAGTAAGTAGCAGTGTAGGTATTTTTAGCACAGCTTTTTCAATTGTATTTCAGTGTTTTTAGTGCATAAAAAAACACAAAAAGCAGAGCATTTTTGCTCTCTCCTTTCCAATGGGTAATAGTTGTGAAGGCAAAATTAAGACAAGTGTCGCAAGGAGATGTAATATTATATAACACCGCGACTTCAGTTCTTAATACAGGTTGTTTATATACATTCATATGAAGCAACAGATTATAAAAGAACAGCTCAGCTAAACAAGAACAGATAAAAGAACAGCTCCTGAAAAATGAACACGAGCTGAGAAGAACTGTTCATTGGAAAGAACATTTCCCATCCCTATTATCCAGTCAGTTTTTACGGTATTTTCGCTCCCACACTGCCCCGTTCTGTGGAACAATAGCAAAACAACTAATTACCACGTCCCCAGATGTTTAATCGCATTGTCCCACGGCCCTGATTGTCCTCGCCTGTTTTTTAAAGAGGTAGTCGCGTGGAGGAGGGATCACCATGTATAACAAACAGCACAGTCTAACCACATATTGAGATTGTTCCCTTTTTGAACAAAGGGGAGAGAGGGCGGGGGAATAAAAAACTTAACTATACCCATGTTTCTTCATTAGTTACACCGCCCATACGTACAATGTAGAGAAAGACGCCATCGGACATTTCGGAAGCGAACTCATTGGACTTTCATTAAAGCGGCATATCTAGAATCCAGATGGCTTTGGGAATTGTGAGCTATTCTTACAGATCACATGACACCCAATGATGAGGCACATTTTCCCATTTTGGAAAGTGACATACTGACTAACATCATGGATTCTCAGGTTGCTTTGTGTATATCGTAAAATATTCTTGGAAAATAAATGTATGCCCAAAAGCAGAAAATGAAAAACAAATTTAGAGTCGAAAGTCGGAGGACCAATTTTCCACGAAATAAATGTTTTGTTGCAATTATCTTTACATTTATTAATCAACACATGAAGAAAATTCATTCAATAAAAATAAATGAATAAATGAAAGATAAAGATCTTTATCATTCGCTGAAAATAGCTGAAAAACAGTATTGCATGACTTAAAGGATCTGCAAACACATAAACTGGATAATTTAATTGAATCTTTATTGGATGTTTTTCTCATTATGACACTGAACAATATAAATACTAAAACACCATAATACCTTCAAGTTGGAACTGAAGAACAGATTCTCTGCTTTAGAAATCCTAACATCGGAAGAAGTGGATATTTCTGAAATTAACAGAAAAGTAACCAAAGCTCTTATGGAAACAGCAACAAAATCAGCTGGGTCTAAGAACAAGTTGCATGTGAACAAATTATCAGGAAAAACCAAAATGTTGATGCAAAAAAGAAGAGAGATGAGGACAACTAAAGAAGATGTGACTTCCAAAGTGGAATATATAGAGCTATGCAAGACAGTACGAAAAAGTATCGCTGAAGACGTAAGGAAATTCAACTGTGAACTAGTCAGGAAAGCAATTGAAAACAACCAAAGCCTAAAGATAGCAAAGGGACATCTCAGTAAGGGAAGAAAACAGATTATGGCACTGAGAAAAGATGGTTCTGTAACAAGAAATAGAGGCGAAATTTTGACAAGAGTGAAATATTTCTACTCCAAATTATATGAAAGGGATGATACATGTACTCCAGACATCATGAAAGGTACCAGAGTTCTTCCAGTCCTCCCAGCAGAAATTGCACATGCAATCAAGAACATGAAGCGGGGTAAAGCTCCAGGAGAAGATGGAATTACTGTAGACATCATACAAGAAGCAAGTGGAGAAATCGAAACAGTACTCGCCCAAATTTTCACTCGCTGCCTTAATGCAGGGAAGTTTCCTGAGGATTGGAACAACGCTACAATGATCCAGCTACATAAAAAAGGTGACATTCAGGATCTCGGGAACTACAGACCTATCAGCATCCTATCAGTGGTTTATAAAATCTTTACTAAAGTTCTATCACACCGTTTGAAGGTAACACTGGACATGGCTCGACCGAGAGAACAAGCTGGATTCAGGAGTGGCTGCAGCACAATAGATCATATCCACGTACTGATAGAACTAATTGAAAGAGCGAGGGAATATGAACTTCCATTGTGCATGGCTTTTATCGATTATGAAAAAGCCTTTGATTCGGTGAAACTATCAGCAGTTACAATGGCTCTGAAATCCTGTGGTATTGAAGATGCATACATTAATATTATTAATAACATCTATGAAAATGCAAGTGCAAAGATTCGGCTGTTTGAGAATACAACACACATAAAAATTGGAAAGGGAGTGAGACAAGGTGACACCATATCTTCGAAGCTCTTTAATGCCACATTGGAGGGTGTCTTTCAGTCGCTGAGCTAGGAAAACAAGGGGATGAAGATTAATGGAGATTATCTAACCCACCTTCGTTTTGCTGATGACGTAGTCATTTTTGCAACTACCCCATCAGAGCTGCAGAGTATGATTCAGGAATTTGCTGACAAGAGTAAAGAAGTGGGATTAAAAATGAACTTTGAGAAGACAAAAGTGATGTTCAATGCTTTTTCAAGAAATGAAGATTTATCGATTGATGGAGAAAAGCTGGAGATAACAGACACGTACGTTTATCTTGGACAGCAGATATCAAGTGAGGGTCACATTGATGAAGAAATTAATCGGCGTACAAAACTTGCCTGGAGAACTTTTGGAAGAAACAGCATAATTTTCAAGAGCAATATGCCATTATGTCTTCAAAGAAAAGTGTTTGATCAATGCATCCTTCCGGTGCTTACGTATGGTGCAGAGACGTGGACCTTAACTAAAAAAGACATACAAAGGCTGCAGATAACTCAAAGTAGCAGGGACAGGTGCATGCTTGGTGTAACCAGGAGAGATAAGAAGAGGAACTCGTGGATCCGAAAAATGACAAGAGTGGAAGACATCATGATCAGAGTTAAATCCCTGAAATGGCAATGGGCTTGACATACTGCCAGATCGACAGCCGAAATTTTAGATTGGATTCCAAGGGACAGAAAAAGACCCAGAAAAAGACCACATGGGAGATGGGTGGATGAAATTCAAAAGTATGCAGGAGTGAAATGGAAGAGACTGGCACAAGACAGACCGTTGTGGAGGAAACTTGGGGAGACCTTCGTCCAGCAGTGGATTGATAATGGTTGACAGTGATAATGATGATACACTGATGGAAAAAAATCCCAACACCAAGAAGGGGTTGTGTTAGATAAATGACAGTTGGTAGGCGGTGAGAGTACATCTGTAAGATGAAGTCTATGCAAATTTCGCGCAGTACATCTGTAAGATGAAGTCTATGCAAATTTCGCGCTCGGCGCATACGTGTGGCACTAGTAGCGCCCCTCGGAACATGCAAAGCAGGTTTGCTGTAAATACGCGCTGTAACGTTCGTGAGCGTTAGTTATCGTTGAGATTCGGTGTAGGGTGTTGATGTTAGTCAAGAATGCCTTTAAGAAGACAAAGTCATTATCAACAGCTCACGGAGTTTGAACGAGGTCATGTAATAGGTCTACGAGAAGGTGGATTTTCTTTCCGCAATATTGCAGAACGACTTGGCAGGAATGTAGCCACTGTGCATGATTGATGGCAGCGGTGGTCAAGGGAAGGTACTGCCTCAAAAAGACTGGGTTCTAGCTGGCCACGTGGCACTACTGAGAGGGAAGACTGCCGTGTACGGCGCATGGCTGTGGCGCATCGTACTGCTTCTGCGGCAGCAATTCGAGCTGCAGTTGCCACCACAGTGACACAACGAACTGTTACAAATCGGTTACTTGAAGGACAGCTCCGAGCCAGACGCCCTGTAGCGTGTATTCAACTTACTCCAAACCACTGCCTTTGCGACTTCAGTGGTGTCAAGCTAGAGCTCATTGGAGGACAGAGTGGAGATCTGTTGTGTTTTCTGATGAAAGCCGGTTCTGCCTGGGTGCCAGTGATGGCCTTGTGTTGGTTAGAAGGAGGCCAGGTGAGCTCCTGCAACCAACCTGTCTGCGGCCGAGACACACTGGACCTACATCTGGAGTTATGGTCTGGGGAGCAATTTCCTATGACAGCAGGAGCACTCTCGTGGTTATCCCACGCACCCTGATGGCACAGTTGTACATCGGTCTGGTGATTCAACCTGTTGTGCTGCCATTCATGAACAGCATTCCAGGGGGTGTTTTCCAACAGGATAACGATCGCCCGCACACCGCTGTTGTAACCCAACATGCTCTACAGAGTGTCGACATGTTGCCATGGCCTGCTAGATCACCAGATCTTTCACCCGTCGAGCACGTATGGGACATCATTGGACGACAACTCCAGCGGCACCCCCAACCAGCATTAACCATCCCTGTATTGACCGACTAAGTGCAACAGGTATGGAACTCCATCCCACAAACTGACATCCAGCACCTGTACGACACAATGCATGAAAGTTTGCGTGCTTGCATTCAACATTCTGGTGGTTACACCGGATATTAATGTACCAGCATTTCACATTTGAAATGGCTCTTCTTGCGCTTACAATAAGCTGTGATCTTGAAACCTTAATCGATTAAATATGTTACCTATACAAATGTATTGCACCATTTCATTCCTCTACAACTATTTTTTCGTGGTGTTGGGATTTTTTTCAGTCAGTGTATTTACACACAATGTTGAAATAATTACTTTTCTGCAGGAACTTTTTATTTTATTTCATTTATTTATTTATTCATTTTTGAGAATTCCGTACAATAACTGAAAGAGACCATTTCAAACTTGAAATGTGCGTAAAATACCTGGAGTGGAAAAATATGGAATTGTAATTGCAACAAATTGTAAGTTTGCAATAGAATACATTTTGAAACTCCTAAATTGAGGAGTTATATGTACATGTGTAAACTACCTTCGCAGTGACAAATGAAATCATGTAATTATTTTTATTTATTTATTTTTAAGATTTAACGACCGTCATCAACAACTCATTGGACTGTAAGCAGTCGCCCGTCCCTAATAGTAACTGAGCCCATCTTAGGGATTTATGATGTCAGAAGCTGATAGAAAAACACACATAGCGCTGTGGATTGTTGACCACAGTGGTGTAAAGCTAACGCGCTCGGCTAGATATTGAGAGATCTGGGGTTCGATTCCCCAGCAGTGGCCGAATAACAATTTTTCGGTTGCTGTGTGTTGCTAAAACGTGGAAAGAGCGATGTCTTTGTTTTTCGTAATATAGAGCCACTGGTTCCAGGGAAGGGAGAGAGCTAGTGCCTTAAGACAAACACAACGTCCATGCTTCACCGGGATTCGAACCCGGACCCTTCTCGGACAAACGGTTAAAAGCCATCGCTTAGATCACTGCGCCACCAGAGGAGGGGGGGGGGCTTGCAATTATTTCCGTATTTTTAAATTGTCGATTTTGAAAGTCTTTAATTAAAAGAATAAAATTTGAAGAGAAAAACTTGTTAGTTAAAGTTGTAAGTCATCATCATCATCATCATCATCATTGTCAACCATTATCAATCCACTGCTGGGTTTCGCCCTGTCCAGGGTTGGTGGCACGTGGTTTTTTTCCGCATGAATTTCATCTAATAATATGAAATTCATACGGAAAATGAAAAACAAAAGCATCGTAAAATAATTTTGGTTAGCTTTGACTTGACAGGGGTGAACCACATTCTAGTGAAAATTATTTGAAATCCTAACGATTTAATTGTTCATACTTACAACTTTTACCTTTGGAAAAGTTGTAAGTATGAACAATTAAATCGTTAGGATTTCAAATAATTTTCACTAGAATGTGGTTCACCCCTGTCAAGTCAAAGCTAACCAAAATTATTTTACGATGCTTTTGTTTTTCATTTTCCGTATGAATTTCATATTATTAGATGAAATTCATGCGGAAAAAACCACGTGCCACCAACCCTGGACAGGGCGAACTTTTAAATTTATTTTCTTTTAGATGGATTTGTCATTCAAACATTTCTAGAATGTGTGGTCACGGAATATTTCCCCATCCCTCCTAGATCCTTGTACTACTTGTTTAATGACACCTCATTGAAATATTCTTGCATCTTTCCATAAAGCTTGAGACCTGAGTTTAAGACATGTTGCCACTGGAACAGGTCTTTTTACAAGTTTTTAATAAACGCAACATTATTTATTTGATTTGTTATGTAAACTTTTTGAATATGAGCTTCATGGATTATAAATTTAAGAAAGGCCTAGACCTAAAGCATATTAATGAATGTTTTGTGCCTACATAAAAGTGCAATGCTGTAACCGTATGTAAACGTTCAGAATCTGAGCTCGGCGGATTGTAAATTGCTAGAAAGGCCTAGGCCTAGTGCCTTACAGTTAATGTTTCGTGTCCGAGCAGAGGAGCAACGCTATTAACTTGATTTATTATGTAAACGTTAAGAATACTAGTCCGGGGATCGAAAATTGTTAGAAAGGCCTAGGCAGGTCTAGGCCCTTGCGATTAATGTTTTGTGACCAAGTAAAGGAGCAAATTCTTGATTTGTATTTAAGTCTTTTGAATATGAGCTCCGTGGATTATAAATTGCAAGAAAGGCCTAGGGCTTATTAATTAGTGTTTCGTGCCTAAATAAAAGTGAAATACTATAACCCTGACTTGTTATGTAAATGTCCAGAATCTGAGCCGGCGGCTGAAAATTGCTAGAAAGACTTAGGCGTAGTTCCTGCGGCTAATGTTCCGTGACCGAGCAAATGAGTAACATTAACTTGATGCTTTGTGCCTGAGTGAAAACGCAATTCTACAAGCTTTAACTTTTTATGCATGCCTTAAGAATGTCAGCACGGCCGATTGAAATTTTCTGACAATCCTCTTCAATTTCGCCTGCCCCAAAAGGGGAAAAATAACCCACACTACCCCTACCCCTTCTGAATTAGAATCGGTCTTACTATAATTCCATTGTTTCACCGAACACCATAGCTTTAGAAGATCTACAAGTTGACGGCAATTTGTATATGCCCCTTTAACATCGTAGCAACAGACCCCCTTTTTTTTAAAAATTAAAATCAGTCTTACTGTACTTCTATTGTTCTACCGAACACCATAGCTTTAAAAGATCTACAAATTGACGGCATTTTGTTAGCCATGCAATTTGTATATGCCCCCGTAACGTCGTAGCAACAGAAGGGTACGAGTTTGCCGGGTACCAATCTCCTGGGTACCAATTTGCAGGGTACGAGTTCGCCGTGTACCAATCTCCCGGGTACCAGTTTGCCCTTCCCCCATATTCGCAATGTTTACATATCAAGTCACTGGCATAACTACGAAGGATAAAAAGAGGAACATATCATAATACTGGCATAACTATGAAGGATAAGAAGAGGATCTCTTGGATCAGGGAAATAACCAAAGTTGAAAACATCATGTTCAAAGTAAAATCCCTGAAATGGCAATAGGGTGAACATATTGCTAGAAAAATGGACTACTGATGTATTAGACTGGGTACCAAGGAACATAAAAAGACCCAGAAGAAGAAAGGCCGCGTAGGATATGGGTGTATGAAATTCGAAAGCATGCAGGAATGACAAGGAGGAGATTAGCTCAAACAGACACTCGACCAGCAGTGGCAAAGAAGAAAGTGTTAAAAGGCCTATAGGCCTTTTCATTAATGGATGTGCTTAAGTAAAATGGATGGTACATATTATTATTGACATTACTTATTATGTAAATTTTATGAATATGGGAATGACTGAATAAACTCTTAGAAACGACTAGACGTTAGACTTGATAATTAATATATTTTGCCTGAGTAATATCACAATATTAATAATTTGACGCGTTACGTAAACGTTACGAACATAAGCACGATGGAATAAAAAATGCCGACCCCGGAAATTTTGCCCACCGTGTCAGCCCGTTACCATAAACTACGGTAAAAATGGAAAACATCTGTAGGTTGCATTAAGAAAAAAAAAAAGGAAATGCTGACCCTGGAAATTTCCCCCACATATTTGTGCTCGTTGTACTGCTGCATCTTGTTTTAAACAGCATGAAAATGGAAATGGTGACCCCAGAAATCTCTCCTACATTCGACATTTTTGTGTAAACTGCAATTTGTGCATGGTCCCTGACTGAAAAGGTGGGGAACTTTTCCGATTACCGTAACCGAATTTTTCGAATTCAGAGAAATTTTGTTTTATAAAATGGATTTTTTTTGTTAAATTTAGTGTTTGTGCTTCTGGGAAATGGAGGAAGTTTTCTGAGCGAATTTCTAAGAGAGTAGTAGAAACACACCATTTTTATAATTATATTTTTAAAAGATGAGAGAGAGAAAGTTTCCTTGTTAGGTTACAAACTAAAATTCCTAAAGAGGCTTATCACAGCAAAAAAAAAAAAAAAAAAAAAAACAAAGAAAGAAAAACAGAGAATGAAAGAAAAAGAAAGAAAGAAAGAAACGACGTAAGTAAGCTAAAATTGCAAAAAAATAATAACTTGCCATAGGTATTCGTATGCATAGTTCCCTTACTACATACAAGTATGCACCTGAAAACTTTTTGATTAGGGATAACATTTTCAGGGTCGGCTAAAATCCGTATGAACGGAATTTTCGGACTGGATTCCAAGGGACAGAAGAAGGCCCAGAAGAAAACCACATGGGAGATGGATGAAATTTGAAAGCATGCCGGAGTAACCTGGAAGAGATAGGCTCAAGACACACAGTTGTGGAAGAAATTTGGGGAGACCTTCTTTCAGCTGTGAATAATGGTTGACGGTGAATGATGATATCTTTGTTGTTACTTTTAATTTAAAATATGCCATAAATCTTCGTTGTTACTTTTAGTTGTAAACATACTATATACTAAACTGTTATTTAAACTTTATTAAAACATATGTTAAAACTGTGACTCACCCCTGAAGATTTATCAAGAAAGTTCTCTTTATTAGTTTTTATTGCTCATTTACACATACCAACTATTAAAATTATAAACAAGGTGCTTTGTATGCAATACTGGATCAATCAGTTGCTTAGATCTTATTTTATTTTATCTTTGTACACGCATTCCAAATATTAAGCTTGTGACCTAAAATCTGCCCAATTTACTACTAGTAAAGGGGAGGGAGCCTTATATAAGCACTTCCGCATTAATATTTGCATGCACTTTATTATTTATCATTTTACATATATGAAATATTTAAATCGTACATTACAGTTTACTTAAAAGGTATACTGCCCAGGTTTTAAGAGACCCACAGATTTATTTCGATTAACTAGTTTTCCAAGTTTCCGAATTATGTGTGACAGTTTTCCATGCCTACGAACGGAAGGAGCTATTTTGTCTGTCTGAATTTTCACACCGGTTCATACCAATTTAAGGTAACTGGACATAGAAGTTCAAGGGGGGGGGGGGTATAAAGATTGCCGTTTCTTGGCAAATGTAGAGAATTGAATTGGAAACTCCAAACAAATTTTGAGAAACCATTCCATGGAAGCCAAGCGAGAATTTTACTTTACTTTGAAGAAATACATTGTCATGACTTATAAGTACATTTCTTAAAACTACAGTGTTCGACGAAACAACAGAATTACAGCATGACTCGTGCTGTGTTCAGAGAAGGACGATAAGGTGAGATTTTTTAATAACGCTGCACTTGTATTTAGGCTCAAAATATTTACATAACATGTCAGGTTTGTAATATTTTTTTCTTTTACTTAATTAATTCATAGGCCCTGTACCTTGACCTTTTTAACCGGGTACGGAGAACCACATCGCAATTTAAATGCCATAAATTTGTTCTGAATAAACAAATACCGTTGGGTTATACTGTATTTCCTACTACTTAAGCAATTATAGTTCACAAAACATTTTTTTTAATATTTCATTTTCAATAAGAAATTTGGACATTTCCATGATTTTCAGGCCAAAGACAAAGCGGAGAAGTGGCCACAAAAATTTTAAGGAGCCGTATAAAAATTACGTTTTTGACCACTTCGTGGCCACGTCCCCACAGGTTGGTTATCTGAGTCACATAAAGTTTCCGTAATTTCGTATTTTCTTAACTACGATATTTAATGTGATCCTTTATGAAAAAATGTTTATATTCTATAAACTCAACAAAAGAATTTAAGGGTTTAATAAACTACAGCAAATTCTTTGCGGGCATGTGGAAACGCAGGAAACTTGTTGAGGGGACGACGACTTAATACCAAAAATATAAAATATAAAGAATTTCTGGTCGGATGGGAAGGTTTTCGGCATTTACAAACTCAATTCAACAAATTCTCTACGACTGGCATCAGGCATGTGCCTGTGTGTGTGTGTGGGGGGGGGTATACAAAAATTAAAATATAAAAACTTCTGGTCCGTTCCGGGCAATTTCGGCATTTACAAATTAAAAATCTAAAACTGAAAATTCTCTGCAGGCATGTGCTAATGCAGAAAACCTGTTGAGAGGTGGGGGGTTAGTATACCAAAAATATAAACTATAAGGAATTTCTGGTCTGATCGGGAAATTTTCAGCGTTTACAAACACAACTCAACAGATTCCCTCAGCGCATTAGCTAACGCAGGAAGCCTGTCAATGGGTGGGGTGGGGGCATAAATTATAGAGAATTTCTGGTTTGATTGGAAGATTTTCCGCGTTTACAAACTACAGCTCTACAAATTCTTTAAATTCTACATTTTTGGCGTTATGACTCTCTCCCCCCCATCCCCACTCCGCCCTCCCAGAGACAGGCTTTCTACGGTAGCAGATGCCGGTTGCCTGCAGAAATTTTGCTCAGTTGTAGCTCGTAAACGCTGAAAATATCCTGATTGGACCAGAAATTCTTTATTTTATTATTTAAGCAGCACCCCCCCCCCTTCTGAGAGCTTTCTCGCGTTAGCACATGACCGCAGAGAATTTGTTGAGTTGTATTTGTAAACGCTGAAAATCTCCCGATCGGACCAGAAATGCTTTATATTTAATGTTTTTGGTAATAAGCCCCCCCCCCCCCCGAACAGGTTTCCTGTTTTTGCATATGCCCACAGAAAATCTGTGGATCTGTACGAGTTTATAAACTCTAAAATTCTTTTGTTGAGTTGTGGATTATAAACCGTTTTTTATAAAGAACTACGTTAAATATTGCAATTAAGAAAATACGAAATTACGGAAACTTTATGTGACTCAGATAACCAACTTGTAGGGAAGTGGCTACGAAGCGGTCAAAAACGTAATTTTTATACGATCCCTTATAATGTTTGTGGCCAGTTTCCCGGGTGGCCAGTTCTACACCCGGTATGAACTGGTGTGAAAATTCACACAAACAAAGGAGCTCTTTCCTGTCGTTAGGCGCCTTAGAAAACTGCCTCACATAATTAGGAAACGTGGAAAACTACTACAAATTCAAAGCGTTCCTCGGAGGAACAGCAATTTGTGCCCGGCTCCTTAAGGAAAAACGTGTGGCAGTTTTCCGGCTAGCCCATAACACTAGGTAAATAATGAAAGTATGTCTCCCCAACCCAACATTCAAACAGTATGTCAAATCGACTAGTTAGCATGCCCATGATGACAATCAAAACGCCCATCTCGGACTTTTTTTCCTCGAACTTTATTTCCTCCGACCTTTTTTCCTGGACTTCTTTTCCGCGTTTATCAACAGTCTCGGACTTTTTTCCCTAGATTTTAATATTTATATATACAGGGTCGGACCTACGAGTGGGCGACGTGGGCTCAAGCCCACGTCGGCGGTCATGTGGAGGGCGGCTGGCCGCTAGACTGCCCTTATTTTGCTTTAGCTTTTTCATATAAAAATATATATTATGTTTATATCATGATCTGAAATTTACTGTTTCATAAAATACATATTATTTGACCTTTTTTCTTTGTGAATTAATCGCGCTTGTTTCATCCGTGTTATTACACAAAAGCGAATTCCTAATTGCAATATTTTATAGCAGTTCTAATTCTCTGCCGTTCTTCCAAGCCAGTATATTTAGCCTTTCTATTTTTGAAGTCTGCATCTTTGTGTCTCTTCCTGGACCTGAGACAACATTACTCGCCTTGAGGCTACAGTCATGAAAATGTATCCAAAGTACGATTGTTATTCGCTTCTTGACCAACCCCTTGTTTTGCAAAGCAGGAGGCCAGGAGCAGGACGGAAGGAACCCTTGGCGCTCCCCCCGTTACCCTAACCACTACAGCACGGTATCATTTTCAACGTGACCGCCTCCGCAATTTAAACTAATTACACCATAAAAGGGAGGACGGTATGACCGCTTCGATGGGAAAATGTCATCCTAGGACCGAGTAGGAAATCGGCATGTTTGGTTGTTACAACAAAATGTGATTTAGCAATTCTGATTTTACCCGTATGATGTGAAGAGACTGAATACAGGAAAAATACTCTAATTATTTAGAGGAAAAACCCAAATTGGGATTTCAGTGGGGGACACACCTTTTCCCCCATTTTCAAAAGATTTTGCATTATTTGTTTTAACCTAATTGCTAATTAAATCCAGATTGCTAATATAATAAAAAGAGAAACTAAATGAAAATGTGTACACTACAAAATTCAGGTAACTCCTCAATCCCTGGTTTTCTTTAGATACCTTTTGTACATACAGTCTATCTTAATCGGTTGGTCTCGAGCCTCGCATTAATCAAGGGACTCCAACTTAATAATGTTTTAATCGAAAGGAAAAAGAAATTTCCTGAGAACTTTTGAAGTGTAAAATCAGTATTTGGAAATTTTCCATGTAAGTTAGTTTGACACCCCCCCCCCCCGGCTGTATGAGGGAAACATACCCCGATGTCATTTCTGATATACGTTCCACAGTCAGTGAAAGTTTTTGGAAGTATTCCCATAGGAAGTAGTTTTTCGTGATGTGTATTCTTACAGGATTCTCCCTCAAAATACAAACTGGCAATTTGTGCAGGTTTTCAAAGAATTTTTGGAAGATAATTCCATAAATAATGCTATCACTATGTGGACTGTGTGCCTCAAAAAATATGTGTAGGGGGGGTGGTATGTGTGTAACAAAACATCTTAATTTCATGTAAAGGCAGCCAGACCTCCACCATGTCCACGCATGAACAATATCACAGGCCGGCCCTGTATATATAGACTACAGAGAGAGAGAGAGAGAAAGAGAAAGAATGCTGTTAAAATGTCCAAGAAACTGCTGCCCCCCACACACATTTTTGTATTAATTGAAAAGTTTGTAGGTGTAGTAATCTTTTTCATTGAGCAAAGCCATATTTCTCAAGGCAAGCCAACAAACCCGTCAGCGTCGTGGAGCAATTTTTGTTTTAAAAATATGGTAGGCCTATTTTAGCCCCGTATGATATTATAGTAATTCTGCATACATAGTAATTGCTACCGGTAAAAATAAGTTTAATTGAGAGTTCAGTTGTTCTCTTGATGTAATACACTTTCTATATTGTACTACATGTCGTTGAACGATTTTGTTTTTCATTTCAATGTCATCCCAAATTACAGAAATTTTAATACTTCTTTAATAGTACTTATGAGATTCAAAATACATCTGGCAACAGTAATCACCCAAGTCGTACATTTAAAAGTCTTAAAATTCGACCTGGAGTTCAAATTTCTGCATACTTATATTGCATATAAGTTACGAGGCAAAAGTAGTTTTCACATAAACATTCAAAAACAATTGCACGATTTGTGTGTAGTAAGAATTTCAGTCACTATATAAAAAAAAAAAAATCAAATTTAAGGTCACTCTTTCATCATGAAGCATTTTGAAGAATGTGCAGGTTTATTATAGCGATCGATTCTTTTCTGGTTAGAAAATATAAAAAGCATCCAACCGTTGGATATATTTTTGTATTTTCTTTTCCTCTCTCCTTTGCCGGAATCACCGACTAATAACAATTAATGATTCTGTAAGTGATAAATTCAGGACATTGTGGACCCCGATTAAACATCTAAGAAGTTCCTGACATCGCATAGGGAACAGACTACAATGGGGATGTTACGTTTCGGTGAAGTGATCTTTCGGTGAAATGAACCTTTAGTTGAAACAACCTTTCGGTGAAATGAACTTTTCGATGAAATGACCCTTTCGGCGAAATGAACTTTTCGGTGAAGTGATCTTTAGGTGAAATGAGCGATACCCGTGTAGGACACGAACACAAGGTTCTGGACATTGTTAACAGGCAACCGTCATCTCATGAGGATATCTTTGAGAAACTGTTCTGCATTAGCAATGGTGTTTGGGTAGCAATGGCAAACTGTGATGCCATTCCTCCATGTCAGTTGTAACAGTACGTTGCAGTTATTACAGTTTGGACTTCCTTCAGGGATAACAACATTCTACTTCTGCTGGCCTGCTAAATCGCCAGATTTATCACCTATCATAGAAAATCTCTGGGACATGCTCAAAAGACTAGTACAGCAGTATGACCTATAGGTGCAGATTAGCACTCTCCAAATGGCGATTAATTTACAACTTTAGCAATTAAATTTATTTTAGGTGTCGCCAGTTTGGCCATTTGTCATTTTTAGTGCCAATGTCAAGGGTATAAACATTTAAAAGTAAAAGGATGTGAAACCAGTTGTAACTAAGGATGAACAAAGAACCTCTGTTTTTGTACATCGAAGTTTTGCTTCCGATAAACGATGTTTAAACCTCAGTGTTGCAGAAGCATCGAAAAAATGTCGAGGCTTTATGACCGATGAAGCGGTTGCTCTGGCTTTTATAAAGTTTTCAACAAACCATTTGCCAAATTCAATTTTATTTTGCTAAAGTGTTAATTCTAATAATGAGTGACTTTCATGGCTTCCTCTTATTACTTTCAGTATTATAAATATTTAACGGGAATTATCAAGGATAAATTTATTAAGTTACATTACCTCTCAAATTTTTGATCTGTGCACTAGATCATCTTCAGGAGTTCTTGCGTCTTACTACTTCCACAGGTCTGGCGACCAAGCCTGGTGGATTTTCCATCCAGCGTGGTTGTTGATGTTGCCACCTTGTGTCTTGTAAATTTCCAGGGATTCTTCTAATTTCTGGATAATTGCGTGGGATTGATGTTTGATCACTTTTAAGGAATCCCAGTCCATTTTGTGGCCAGTATGTTGTATGTGCCTGTCTAATCCTGTTTTATTTGAAATGTTCCTTATTGCTGCTTTGTGTTCCTTAATTCTGGTGATTAACCTTCGTCCTGTTTCTCCTATATATGGTAAACCACATGAACACTCAATTTTATAAATGGCTCCTTCCTGGAGTAAAGTATTTTCTTCTCTTTGTTTTAGGGATGGTAAGTATTTTTTTAATTTTGTTATTTAAACCTGGAGCTAACTTAATTTTTTATTTAGTACTGATTTTTTTTTTTTTTTTTTTTAGTTTTTCAAACAGTCCCTTGTGGTAAGTGACTTTTCTTGTGAATAAGTATTCAATTTTCTCTTTATTTTTGTCTGTAGTGCCAGTCCTGTTCCTAGTAGGATTTTCTACCAGTAGTTCACGAATTTCTTTTGAAGGGTAATCTCATTTTCTAATAAGATTGATTTTAACTTATTTTTATGTTTTTCCTTAGCTTCTGAAGATGAATTCAGCTTTTCAACTTTTTCTTTAAATTGTAAAGCTACATTTTTCTTTATATAATAAGCGTGATCTGATTTATAATTTAAAAAATTTCCTGTATTTGTAGGCTTCTTGTATAACCCTGTGGTAATATATTTTCCTTCCCACTTCAAAGTAATGTCTAGGTAATGTAGCCTATTTTCGTTTTACTCTTCTAAAGTGAATTTTAGGGATTCATCTTGGGAATTAAAACCTTCTAGAATTTTTCACGAGTATCCACTCGAATCTTGATCTATGATGAAAAGGATTTCATCCATGTATCTAGTATACATGCAGAAAATAAAGGGTTTCAATAAGAAGGCCTCTTCTATTTTACCTACGTAATAATTTGCTAGGAGAGGTGCTAATGAAGAACCCATTGCTAGCCCACATCTTTGCTTATAGAAGCAAATTTGGAATTGAAAAAAATGTTTAGAGCAAACACTGTAAGTTCATAAAGGCCTATTGCTTCTTCATTATAATCGTGATTACATAGATGTCCTATCTGACTTAGCAGTGTTTCATGATTATAATAAAGAAGAAACCATAGGCCTTTAAGTAAAATAGAAGAGGCCTTCTTATTGAAACCTTCGATTTTCTGCATGCATACTAGATACATGGATGAAATCCTTTTCATCATAGATCAAGATTCGAGTGGATGCTCATCAAAAATTCTAGGTTTTAATTCCCAAGATGAATCCCCAAAATTCACTTTGGAAGAGTAAAACGAAAATAGGCTAAATTACCTAGACATTACTTTGAAGTGGGAAGGAAAATATATTACCACAGAATTATACAAGAAGTCTACAAATACAGGAAAAATTATAAATCAGATCACCCTGATTATATGAAGAAAAATGTAGCTTTACAATTTAAAGAAAAAGATGAAAAGCTGAATTCATCTTCAGAAGCTAAGAAAAAACATAAAAATAAGTTAAAATCAATCTTATTAGAAAATGATTACCCTTCAAAAGAAATTCGTGAACTACTGGTAGAAAATCCTACTAGGAACAGAACTGGCACTACAGACAAAAATAAAGAGAAAATTGAATATTTATTCACAAGAAAAGTCACTTACCACAAGAAAAGTCACTTACCACAAGACTGTTTGAAAAACTAAAGAAAATCAGCACTAAATATAAAATTAGGTTAGCTCCAGGTTTAAATAACAAAATTAAAAAATACTTACCAAGCCTAAAACAAAGAGAAGAAAATACTTTACTCCAGGAAGGAGCCATTTATAAAATTGAGTGTTCAGGTGGTTTACCATACATAGGAGAAACAGGACGAAGGTTAACCACCAGAATTAAGAAACACAAAGCAGCAATAAGCAACATTTCAAATAAAACAGGATTAGACAGGCACATACAACAAACTGGCCACAAAATGGACTGGGACTCCTTAAAAGTGATCAAACATAAATTCCACGCAATTATCCAGAAATTAGAGGAATCTCTGGAAATTTACAAGACACAAGGTGGCAACATCAACTACCATGCTGGATGGAAATTCCACCAGGCTTGGTAGCCAGACCTGTGGAAGTAGTAAGACACAAGAACTCCTGAAGATGATCTAGTGTATAGATCGAAAATTTGAGAGGTAATGTACCTTCATAAATTTATCCTCGATAATTCCCGTAAAATATTTATACTTAAAGTGTTAAGATAGTACAAAAAGGTATTTGCCAGTATTTTCACTAATACTTTTTTCCATTGCTTAAACTTTTTGTTTCGCAAATTGAGAAGAATGCAATCGGTGATTAGCAGCGCAATCCGTGTGATGTTTGAAACTAGTAAAGAATATTTTCTACGTAAAGTAAAAGAATTTCTTTTTGTTGCTTTCTTGTAAAGAGGAAAGGAATATCGTCTTTCCATGTCGTGAATTGGATGTTTTGGTCTATGTTCTGTCGGAGAAATAGTTCTTTTCCTCGATGCTACAGGAACCGATACATCAAAAAAATTTCTAGGTTTCCTCGGAAACAACAAGTTTTAACAAATATTATTGGTTACTTGATTTGAATTGGTGAGTAATCCAGGGGTGCTTATTTCCCAGAAATTTCCGCCATTTTACTCCGGAAAATCTTTCCATTTTTTTTTTTTTTTTTTTTTTTTTAGAAATATTCTACGTTTTTCATTCACGAGATTCTTCTGCAGATTCACAGAATTCAGATTTTTTTTTCCTTTGTCATTTGGGTCGTTCTTGAGATCAATACAAAACTGAAAAGAAATTTTGGGAGGATTAATCTTAGAGAGGGGGTCGTTTTCCTTCCGGGGACGATATTTCGTCTTTTAAAACTTTCGAAAATGGAAGTTAAACAGAGCGTAGGATTTTTTCTATAATCGTTATTTTTTTCTCGCAAAATTACTTAGCTATCTAGTATTGTTGTTAAATGTCATTTTGTTGAATAAATGTTTGTATTTCAGCTTGAAACTGTAGGCAACAATTTCCGAAAAACGAAAGTTAGATGGCGCGAAAAATTTCCATGTTATCTTCAGGCAATAGATTCTTCTACGGATTTCAGAAATTCCACCTTTTTTGTTATCATTTGGGCCATTCATGCGATCAATACACAACTGAACAAATTTATTGTTTTGGAGATTGGTGGTGAGTGGGGCAAATTTTTTCCTTCGGAGGACGAAATTCCATTCTTCCAAACTTTTGAAAACTGATGGTAGACGGAGGAAAGATTTCTCTCGTAATAATTTTTCTCACAATGTTTTTTCTGCCTAGTATTGTTGTTAGATATAATTTTATTCCATACATATTTATATTTCATCTTGAAAATGTAGGATAAATTTTTGAAAACGGAAGTCGGTAATCGTAATTTTTTTATCTTGCGATATTTCCACTCTCCTATGTTGTTGTTAAATGCTACTTTCCTTTTCAATGAATACATAAAGCTGTTTCAGATAAAAAAAAAAACTGTTGCAAGATTGCATATTGAACTTTTTATGTTGGTAAAGAAAATATAATTTTTCATTAAACATGAAAGAATCTCGAAGTGCAAAACTCACAAGCATCTTTTGAAAATAGATTTGAAGTGTGGTGAAAAATCACATGCCAGAAATAAATTTATTTATGTTGGAGAAAAAGCCAAAAAACTTATTGTTGCAAGTTCATCAAATGATCATATGGTATCTTCATTTAAGAAGAAGCTAAAGGAATGTTATCTGGCATGCTCCTTATACATGATACAAAAACTATCCATGGGGAATTGTATTCCAATTAAATTTTCAGGGTTAAGTTCCTATTAATCCCCCTTCCTTCCTTCCTTTTTTTTATGCTGGAAAATTCTTTTTGGGCACTAAGATTTGTTTTACTCAATAGCCAGTTTTTTTTTTTGTTTTTGTTTTTTGCCACTAACTTTTGTTGACTTACCGACCACTGGCCAATTATTTAAAATTCCAGTCTGCCCCTGTAAGTACAACCGTCCACCAACAACCCTTGATGAACTTTGGGTACAGGTCAATACAGCTTGGATGGCTATTCTTCAGGACACCATTGATTAGGAAAATGAGAAGTGTTGATAACATCTTCATTAAAGTGCAGACCCTAAGTTATGAAGATAAAAATTAGCGGTCGCCACTCGCAGACATTTTCTGGTCCACACAGACTGGTGGCCAGCCAAATTATTTTCTCATTACTAAAGAATTTATTTGATTTTTTAAATCCTCCTATTAATTAGCAAACACATTTTCTCTCAACCAACTCGCACGTGGGGGAAAATAGTCCTTTCCTCAGTAAATAAGTAGGTGCAATCTATTTATAGATTCACTTCTGAAGAAAGGAAGTGGCTACTTTTTTTCCCACTGAAGTTGGGGCACAAAGTAACCACATTACGAATGGACACCTGGAGCTGTAGATGCAACTGCATACCAGCCAAGAACTACGGAACACACTTTCGAAACTACGGATTCTACGAATTTTCATTTTGTTTATTTTGCTGTTACTTTATGGTATGCATACGAGATTCTTGAGCGGATTCGCGGAATTTCGCTTTTTTTTTTTTTTTTTTTTTTTTTTTGTCATTTAGATAATTCTCAAGACTGCAAAACTGAAAAAAATTTGTAGGGGGGGTCATTTTCCATTTTTTGTCTGAGGATGATATTGCATCTTTCAAAACTTTTGAAAACTCAGGGTGAGGAGCTGGTCACCTTTTCAAACCTTTTTTAAATTAGTCACCTTTTTCAGCTTTTGTCACCTTTTCAACCTTTCTTGACCATATTGGGGGAAAATGTACAATTGAACAATATACACTGCTGGCCACCCAAAATGCAACACCAAGAAGGACACAAGATAACAAAGCCAGATTTACTGGAAACATAACAGATACAAAGATGAAACGATTGAGCTTACAGGCCAGTGCAACTTGTGGAACACGTAGGCATCAAAAGTTCGTGTGGCTCCCATGGCTGGCAATAGCGGCCGCTTCACGCCATGGCATCGAACGAAAGCGGCTTTGGATGTGAGCTTGGGGCATGTCGGTCCAGGCTGCTTCCACACGTTACCACAGTTCACCAGGTGTAGCCGCGGGTGGTGCTTGCGTGGCACTCAGTTGCCGATCAGCAACCAGACGTGTTCGATGGACGAAATATCGAGAGAACAGCGGGCCACTGCAGCAGTGACACCTGGTGGGCCGTGAATTGTTGAACGATGTGTGCCGCGTGCTGGCGTATATTGTAGCGGTGGCTGTTGAGTGTACCGGCGAAGCGTACCAGAGGGGTGGGGGTGTCATATCCAGTTGTGCCCCAAACCATAACGCCAGGCGACGGACCGGTATGGCAATGCATAATGCAGCATCATACAGTATCTCGCCGCGGTGCCACCACACGCGAATCCGACCATCGCGGTGTTGCAGGCAGAAGCGGGGTTCATCGGAGAAGACAGTGTCTTGCCATTCTGTAGTCCAGGTTCGGCGTTCACCGGCCCACTGCCGCCACACTCGCCGGTGGTGTAATGTCAGCAGTAATCGGAGCAATGGGCGCCGTGCGACAAGTCCCCGCTCCTGCAGACGATGTCGAATGGTACGTTCTGACACAGGTTGTTGCGCAACACACCCGAATTCCTGCGCTAACATTCGTGATGTGGCGGTGCAAGCCGTGAATGCTCGCCGCACAACATGCCGGTCCTCTCGTTCGGTGGTGTGCCGCGGCTGCGGCAATTGCCCACGTCGGTCAGTCCGTCCGTCCCTCCATCCCTCCTGCACCCACCGAATCCATACTCTCCTCACTGTGGCTGGATGTCGTCCCACACGAGCGCCGATGTCTTGGTACAATAAACTGCTGTCACGATAAGCCACTATTCGTCCTCTATCGAGCTCCGAAACATGCTGGAATGACTGCCATATTCGGTGACGAGGCATCGGGAAGTTTCCCACGCACAGGTCTGGCAGCACAGCACACTTCCACTACTTACAGTCAGCCTTCTGTGCACCCTTCTTATAGTGCTTCTTGGTGGCGTGCCGGGCGCACATGATTTGCATATGCTCTGCAATGCTAATCGTTTACATGTCCTCTCGCGGACGACGCATGCTGCGAATTTCAGGCCAATCGGATGCTTCCTTCTTGGTGTTGCATTTTGGGTGGCCAGCAGTGTAGTTTCAAAAGAAGTTGCTAGAAGTTGAAAGATTGTTATTGTAAGTATGCCTACAACTACAGGGTGTTTCACTCGCTACTTTACCCGTCATTTTTGTAATAACTGTAAGAGGAACGAAGATATCGTAACGAAATTTGAACTGGACTCACCTTGGCTGTGAGAAAGCAAACAGAAGCAATGTGTACACTGAAGAGCAATTTAATATTATATTAGAGACAGCTGGCGATGTGCAAATGTGGCGCTGTGGGCGGCCCCGGGAACGACATGATGTATGCAGCGATCCGACAATATAAGGAGTGATGCGACAGGAATCAGTAAGAGTCTGACACAGTATGGGTAAGACGAAGGATCTCGGTGCATTTGATCGTGCGCAAATTGTCGGGGCCCAACGAATGGGTCACTCCATCTCGGAAGTCGTGCAGGCACTGGGATTTTCACGAGCCACTGTGTCACAGGTGCGCCGTGAGTACATCGAATCCGGTAAAACCATCTCTGCAAGGGCCAACTGCCGTGGATGAGCAGGGTCATCGTCGGCTAGCTCTCATTGTAACAGCAGATAGACGGGCCGCAGTGCAAGAAATCACTCGGCAATTTAACGCTGGTGCACAAAAACGTGTAAGCAGCCACACCATCCAGAACCATCTCCTCGCTATGGGGTACAGAAGCCATTGTCCCACGAGGGTACCACTGCTGACTGCACATCACAGGGTGCAAAGATTAGCATGGGCGCAAGAACATCGCCACTGGACCCTAGACGTGGGAAAATGTTGCCTGGACTGATGAGTCGAGATTCACGTTGGTAAATGCGGATGGCAGGATATGAGTACGGCGCAAACCACATGAAGCGATGGATCCTTCTTGCTAGCAGGGTACTCTGGTGGGGGTGGCATTCTCGTCTGGGGACTGTTTCCCCTGGTACGTGTTACATCGTCCCTCACAGGTCAACATTACCGGGATATCCTGGACGACCATTTGCTCCCGTTTGTGCGTCTTCAACATCCCACTGGGGACCTCATCCTGCAACAAGACAATGCAGTGTGCCATCACTCCCAAATTGTATCCGAATGGTTGGATGAACACTCCACTGACGTGGCCTCTCTTCCATGGCCAGCCAGGTCACCTGACCTCAATCCCATCGAGCACATCTGGGATGCCATCGAGAAAGATGTTCAAGGCTCTGACCCCCTCCATCAAATCTTCATTAACTGTGGGAGCTTGTTCAGGGGTCTTGGATCTGTATGGCTTCCAACGCTTACAGTGTCTTGTTGAGTCCATGCCGAGACGAATCGCCGCCGTCATTAGGGTGAAAGGTGGTGCTGCACGTCACTAGACAGATATCTCTAATTCAATTGCTCTTCAGTGTAGTTGCACTGACACTGTGGGCGTGGTCAGAGAGAAGTGGCGGCGCTAGCCCAAAATTGGTGAGTTAGAGCCACCACTAGCCAAATATTCCCAGTGGTGGCGCAACTGACAATCCCCACGCGACACACAAAAAAACCCTATATCCAGCAAAGATCGGTGTTTGGTGGTGGTGATGTCACAGCAGTGCATTATTGGGCCGATCTTCTTCGAAACAACCATCTCGACAGCAGCTTACGTGGAAATTTTAGACCTTCATGAATCAGTTGGATGATGAGGAATTATCCATTGGATATTTCCAGCTGGATGGAGCAACATGCCATACTTCTGGTGTCACCATGGCCGAAATTAAGTCATTTTTTGAGAAGTCATTTTGAAGGAACTTTCACCTCCGCGGTCACCAGATTTGACGTCGCTCGATTACTAAAGGTAAAGTTTACGGCAAAAATCCACGATCCATATCCACATTGAAATTCGGGCAATTCCTGGGGACATGCTGATCCGAACCTTCCAAAATATCAAGTGTCATGTTCATCTCTGCTTGGACGCAAATGGTGACCATTTCCAACAGATGTTATGATGCCATCTCTTTTCTCACAGCCTAAGCTAAGTCCAGTTCAAATTTCGTTACAATATCTTCATTCCTCTTCCAGTTATTGCAAAAATGCCGGGTAAAGTAGCATGCAAAACACCCTGTATGTGAATGTAGTTACATAGTACAACTATGTGAATGTAGTTATTTCTGTACTCCTATACCTCCCCTTATAATTGTAGGAAGGCCTCATAATTAACACGTTCGCGGGCAAGGCAGCATGTGCCACTGCACATCCAGTGGCATGACGTTATATGCCGTCCAACTTTACTTCACGCCGTAAGTACAAAGCTGCAAATGCCGACAAAATTGTATGGGGGTTCCAGTTACTTTAAGTTTACTGTCCTGCTGAAAACATGAATTTCCCATAAATGTCTCTGCATTTTTGTTACTGTCCACAAATGTGTTAAGCCCCAGTGATGTACGAAGATGAGCTGAAGGGCATCTAAGCCAATAACATTTTATCCTTTCATCCTCTGAGAAACTCCGTTTAAAAGTGAAATAATCTTGCTGGCTGTCATCAAAATATTTTCCTTTGTGTGACAGAATTTTCGAAAGCAGTCACTGTTTTTGATTGTATTTGTTGGGTGCATGCTTCTTGGCCAAATTTACAGATTTTGACAATTGTTAAATGTTTTCAGAAAGCTGAATTTCCGCAAAACGCAGAGATGAATAATGAAACTGAAGTTGACCATGATTGGAATACGGAATTACACCATACAATACAAATTTTGAAGATGACAATCTGTTTTTTGGTGTAAATATGACAAGGAAGGATGGTAAGTCAGATAATATCTGAAAACTGGAAAATTTCGTCGTCCTGGAGCGGGAATCGAACCAGTGTCTCCCAGATAGCGCCTGGGTATGCTAACCACTACACTACCCAGAACGACTAAGCCTCAAGTTTCCGATTTAATCATACATGAGATTCTTCCGCGAATTCGCGGAATTCCGCTTTTTTCGGCATCATTTTGGTCATTCTCGAGGTCATTGCAAAAATGAAGAGAAATTTTTCAGGATTTTTTAGGGAGGGGGGGGGGTCCTCGTTCTATAGAAAAAAAAAAAGCTGAATTCCGCGATTCCGCTTTTTGTGGAGTAAAAGAACTAAGCGCTTTCTAGCTTAAAGCATTGTTTTTGGAGCAGACGCGAGGGGGGGGGGGCAAGAAGAAATGTTGGAGGGTGGAGTCAGGAGCTCAATTCATTTACTGCTGTCAACAATGGATGGGATGTCAGTCACTTGTTGAGCATCACAGCGCAAAGGGTGGAAGCTCCGCCTACTTCGTGCGTTAGGGAAACTACCGCAGCCCTTTCCGTGTCTTGCGGGAAATCGCCACTCTGCATTCTATCAGGGCCAAACTATCTGCTTAATTCTATCCGTGACGTCATCGCCAGAAACTCTCTTGTAATTTGCAAATGTACCCGAATGCGTTCCCGCTTTTCTGAGATCGTTCGAGAATCGAAGCACTCGTGAATCCTCTTCCTACGGAGTATGCCAAAAAATACGGAATCTCCGTAATTATTACGGATTTCCCCCGGGATTACGGGTGACTAACAAAAAAATTATGGATATTCAGATTTTTGCTGTTATTAAGAAAGTTTTACTGATTTTGTAAATAATCGACGTAAAAGCCTCTGAACAAAGTTCGTAACACAGCCCTTTGTCTTTTTTTTTTTTTTTCTCAGGTGGTGGAATTTGTTTTGCTTGTTTCAAAGTGTGAACAAAAAAATGCCCGTCGTGCTTCTTTCGCCGTGGCCCGGGATTACGTCGACCTGAAGCATCTGAATAAAGTTCGTGACGCAGCTTTCTTTTCTTGAATTCGTTCAACCCCCTCCCCCCGAAGAGAAAGAATTTGTTTTGCTTGTTTGAAAGCTAAGTGGAAAGGAAGAATGGCGCCACGCCGGAATTATGTAGGCCTGGTGGGCTTCTTTTGCCGTGATCCGGAATTACGTTGGTTCGGACGTGCTTTCGCTGTTGCCCGGAATTGCGTCTGCCCGATGCCTCTGAACCATGTTCGTGACGAACCTTTTTGTTTTTTTCTAAGGAGGAGGAATGTGTTCTGCTTGTTTGAAAACTTAGTGGAAAGAAAGCAGGGCGCCCGGCTAGGATAACGTCGGCCCGAAACCGCTGAACAAAGTTCGTGACGCAACTCTGTTTCTTTCCTTTCTTTTCTTTTCTAAGGAAGAATGTGTTTTGCATGTTTGAAAGCTAAGTGTGTGTGTGTGTGTGTGTGTGTGGGGGGGGGCACAGCTTCGGGCCGTTATTATGTCGGGCCGAAGCCTCTAAAAAGTTTGTGACGCAGCTTTCCGTTTTTTTTTTTTGCTTTTTATTTTATTCTTTCTTTCTAAGAAGGAATTTGTTTTGCTTGTTTGAAAGCTAAGTGGAAAGAATGTGTCATGGGAGATTCAAAAACAGGGTGAAAAACAAGAATTCGGCAGAGAAAATCTCCCCACTTGCTTGACGTTGATGGAGATTCATGTCACCATATTCACAATGCAAGCAAAAAATTTTGCAAGCCATTTTAGAAGGTTACATTGAGAAATACTTTATTGACTTCTTCAATGACTAAAAACTAATCTGTGGATATATGCTTCTAATTCTTGCAAGTTTCTAATTGCTTGACTAAATTCACAAACTTTCCTAGATAAATACTTTTCACCTCAGGATTTAGCTAGTAAAGATTCACATGTAAGTTTTAAATCTGATTTTTTAAAATATTTCATTTTATTTTGTTCTTAAATCCCTACTTTTCTATTGTGAATATAATAATGTGCTTCACTTTAATATTTACTTACATAATTTACAGAAAATAATTCCATATGGCTAGCGTACTCTTAAATATTGTATATATGCTGCATTTGAATTTGCTCACCGTGCGTTCGCGTGTCCTAATTTTCCACCCAGTTAAAAAGTTCAGCTTTTTTTGTCATCGGCCGGTCTCATGTATGTTTAATTTGAATATAACCATCACAGGATTTGCTAGTCGAAGCAACCACCATTCATGTTTAGCGAATCTGGAGGTTAAGAATCCTATCCCACGATTGCCCAGAACAGCAGATAAATCGTGAATGGAATACGGGATTACACCATACAATACAAATTTTAAGATGACAATCCGTTTTTTGGTGTAAATATGACAAGGATGGTAAGTCAGATGGTAAGATTTTCCAGTTTTTAGATATTATCTGACATACCATCCTTGTCATATTTACGCCAAAAAACGGATTGTCATCTTCAAAATTTGTATTGTATGGTGTAATACGGGCACCATATTACACCATACAATCCATTCATGACTTATCTGCTCCTCCGGGCAATCATGGGATAGGATTCTTAACCTCCAGATTTGCTAAACATGAATGCTGGTTGCTTCGACTAGCGAATCCTGCGATGGTTATATTCAAATTAATTGGAAACTTGAGGCTTGGTCGTTCTGGGTAGAATAGTGGTTAGCATACCCGGGCGCTATCTGGGAGACATGGGTTCAATTCCCGCTCTGGGACGACGAAAGTTTCAAGTTTTTGGATATTATCTGACTTATCATCCTTGTCATATTTACACCAAAAAATGGATTGTCATCTTCAAAATTTGTACTGAAGTTGACAGTACCACCACCAGCCTACTAGGAACATTACCTGAAGAATCAAAAACAACCTGCTAAGTGAAAAATCAGTTCCCACCAATAGATTGCAATATCATAATATATACTTATGTTAGAGGAAGCATGTTCATCGTACTACACACTGAGTTATGATGACACAACTAATGTTAAAGATAAAAAGGAGCTGCAAACACGTAGTCCCGCTGCCGCAGCAGCGTGACTACGTCATCATCTCCAGCTCGCGTCTTCAGGGGAGCCGACTCTAAGGACCAGCCCTTCTCTTCTATAGCCTTGTGGTAATATACTCTTTTAGCTGTTTATCATAATGAGAAACAAACTCCAGCAAATGTAAAAAAATCCACATTTGTCTTCACCTATCTTTGTACTTGAACCTCGAAAAGCCAATTTGTTGACTGAACAAAACAAAATGCAATCTACAATGATTCTGAGAATGTGCCGCCATTTCTCTTTTTCTTTTGTAATCATTTGCTGTAGTTCAGTATCAATTGCACAGCCCTCTTTAATCCTTTATTCAAAGCTTTTCCAGGAAACATAGCACTCACAGTGCTCTACAGAATTTGCATGCTCTGGAATTCGAGGGTGTAATTTTTTCCACTGAGAAAATCCCACTTTTGGATTTGCCAAACGTGATTTCAAATGCTTTCCAAATAGCATGCAAGAGAAACAATAACTTTTGTTGCTTCACTGTAAATTAACCAATCCCGCTCTACATTTTCTCCATTCAAAAGTTTTTCTGTGGAGCCAATTTCCCGTAAAATGCCTTTTTTCTGCATTAATTGATAAAAGAAAATTACCATTTATTTTGTTCTGGACCGTGTTCAACTAACAAGCTTCTCACATGGCCATTCAAATCAGGCCATGTTGTGGGATCATTAAAATTAAGTTGAATTTTGGTTTGTTCATCTTCCAAATCCTGTTCCTGTACACCTTCACAAGGACTCAATTTTAGAAAGGACGGGTTAAAATAAGGTGTAGAATCATCTGAATGCACACTAGCACTACTAGTTATATTCTCAGTTACTTCAGTAACGTTTTCATTTTCTAAAAGTGTTGATGTAGATGGCTTACTTTCAATCACTTGCTGTAGTGGGAGCGCAGCGGTTGAGGAATCCACCTTCTTTACCCACCCCAGTTTTTGCCACTGCTTGGCTTGGACTGCGTTATCCACCTCTTGTTGTTTTTTTCGTTTTCTACCTTGTGCTCCAGACAACTTTGTAGGTCCCATTTCGAAACACACACGCACGTCACGTGGCACAGTGCACTAATTCAGCGCGCTACTCAATCAATCAAGCTATACAGACAACGTTAAGCAAACAAATGTTGTCACAGTGTCACGGCAAATATTGCATTTAAACTGTCGCAACCTTAACGGAGTAATGTTTGTTCCGTGCATGCGCACTGTATGCTTCCCTGTCGACGAATCGTCGCCATCCGTCATTCGTTCTCAATACACGTAAGGAGTGATGGATCATGGACAGAGGAGGCCGTGAAGGTCACAGCACCCGTCGCCCACATTTCACCCCCTGAGACATGCAGCCGTGGTCGATGACGTACCTGCACTGGCCAAAAGCCTGGGAGCTTTCTGTCAGAGCACAACATGAAAGGCACTTTCAGTCAAAGTTACTACCGTATTTACCCGATTACAGTGTGTCATCTACTGCAAGGCGCACTCAAATATCAAAAATTATCTTTTTGGAAAACAAAAGTTCATGATTTTTGGGGGCCTAAAAATCAGAAAACATTGATGTTATAGTATAAATTGGATAATTTTAAATGAACATTTTCTGTTATGCATGCTCTTTCTTTAAAAAGTATTTTGCTTAATATAGCAAATATACTTTTCTGATCTCAAAATCAAAAATCATATGATTTGAGGTAAAGTGCTGGAATTACAGTGCATCTTGATATGTCTTCTGGTGTCCATTTTAAAACCTGTTTCTTCTCGCTAAGAGCATCAGTTTGGGTTTTCAGTGTACAACTTAAATAAAATACAACGTGAAACAAATATGATACACCAAGAAAAAGTGCTGGCGTAAAACACTGTCATAACAGAGGGAAGTTCTGTCCTGGAGGGAACTGAGCTGAGCCAGAAGGCCAGCGTGATGATGTAGAAACAAGTACACTACCCATTTTTTACCCAACCTTTCAGACACGGGTCGGTCTTCAGCACTTCAAAGGGGCGTACTAGCCCTTCCCCTCTAAAGTCCTGGTCTACACTAGCCGCTGCGCGCGTCTCAAATGTTTCATAAACATAGCAACTAAAATGTACTGTCACACCCAAGCCAAATCGATCTGAATATTTGGCGTTCGGACGATTGGAGTTCTCCTTTAATTTAGGTTTCATCTGGTCGCCATTTTATTCTTAAAGCATAAAGAAGTTTAAATTTTATACATTTTTTTAATTACGTGTATAAATTAATTTCAGATTTTTTACATTTATATAAAAAAATCTACGTCTCGATGGCGCCCCCTCCAGCTCGGTGCCCAGGGCGACCGCCCCTGCTGCCCCTTCCCCCCTCGCTATGGCTCTGGCGTGGAGCCTCCACAAGCAACGATTACAGCTGCGACCCTCCGGTGCTACTCTAAACCAGGCGTTATACGATGGCTAGCGGTATTTTCTTCCACTCTGCTTGGAGAAGACAGGTCAGTTCCTTCACCGATTTCGGACGGTGGGGGCACCCCTTAAGTCGACGCTTCAACTCGTCCCAGAGATGCTCGATAGGGTTAAGGTCCGAGATCTGTGCAGGCCAGTCCGTTCGATTAACCCCATTGTCACTATACCAAGCCATGGTGGACCTCGCAACATGACAGGCGGCATTGTCATCCTGAAAGTAACATGGGTCCACCCCGTAAAACTGCCACAACGTAGGAAGCGCATGGTCATCCAAAATGGTGCAGTAGATCTCGGCATTGAGTCTACTAGGAATTGCGACCAAGGGTCCCGTGCCATACCAGGAGAAACACCCCCATAGCATAATTCTACCGCCGCCAAACTTCACAGTTGGCACAATACATTCCAGCAGGAGGCGTTCTCCAGGCAGACGCCAAACCCAGACTCTGCCATCCGAACGGTAGAGGGTGAACCTTGATTCGTCGCTCCAGAGAACCTGTTTCCACTGTTCAGCGGTCCACTGTCGACTTTCTTTGCACCACGTTAGCTGAGCAGCGCTATTGGACTTGGCGATCAAAGGCTTGTGGGTGGCAGCATATCCATGATAACCGAGCAGATGGGCTTCCTTATGGATGGTATTCATCGAAAGAACACTCCCGGATGCCTGTTGAAACTCCTCACGAATGTGGTCCATCGATTTGGTGCGGTTCTTCCGAATTTCTCTGGCCAGCACCTGTCGGTCTCCAACTCTGTTTTGTGGGTCTGTCGGGTCGGGGCACATTCCGACAGTCACCTCTCATCTTCCACTTGCCAATCACATAGGCCACTATCAATTCTGCGTACTTCAACTTGTTGGATAGGTCACATATGGATCGGTCATTTCTGTGATACTCGACGATTACACCTTTCTCGAAATCGGAAAGCTCCGAACTGCGTGGCATCTTGCATGCGACTGGTTGCGTTGTTGTTTCCCCACACAATATTTAACGGCGGCGGCCATGATGTGTATAAGGACAGCAGATATCGTCAATTGCAGGGGTGTTGTTGTTGATTGGAGGTTTAACGACCACCGTGAGCAACTCAATGGGCTATAAGCAGTCGCCCGTCCCCAATTTAGGGCCACTGGTTCCAGGGAAGGGAGAGAGCCAGTGCCATAAGACAAACACAACATCCATGCCTGACCGGGATTCGAACCCGGACCCCTTACGGACGAATGATCAGAGGCCAGCGCCTTAGACCACTGCGCCACCGGGGCGGCATTGCAGGGGTGTCCAATTACTTGTTGGTAGATAGTGTAGCTGTTAATGGGGAGTTTATGTTCAGTAGCTAATTTTGCCATATGACACCCTAAAAACATGACTAAAGTTTTAATAAATTGTGATGCACATATGTATACTACATGTACCACTTACTCAACAATGATTCAGTTTTTTTTTACTGCAGTTCTACAAACTTTGAGAAGCCAATTTTTATCTCTGGGAATGTAATCTTAAACCAGGGCTGGAAAAATAAGCTCCAGATCTAGGAGCCAGCTACAAAATTTAGGAGCCAGGTGAAATGAAACCAAATTTTAAAGTATCATGCACAAACGTAATGCATGATGATACAAAGAGTAATAATATAAGTGTATTAAGCACTGCCTATTACCCAAACTACTTACTGCTAAATGATATTCAGTCTATAAATCTCAGGGTTCTATAGTTTTGATAAAAATCTAAACATAAAAAACAATGTGAAAAAAATCCCTTTAACCTCATGAATCTGAGATGAAACTATTTGGAAGAAAATAATAGCTAAAAAATTTGCGGCCGTCATCTTCTGGAGTGTAACACGGCTTTGGAAATGAAGCAGGGGCGTTAAAAAAGATGTACAGATGTGTGGTTGTTTTTTTTTTTTCCAGGTAGAACCATTTAATGGTGGTTTTAACTGCTGTAACTTTTTACATGTTATGTTTCCTTTGAGTGGAAAGCAATTTCTCGGTTGGAAGCTATTAATACTCGCTGCGACTATATATCGCGATAATCGAATGTGATTCTAGGAAAAATCTTTCACGTACCTCTCGGTTGTAGGTGGTCGATGTTCAAATCCTTGCACTGTTGTTCTCATCAGGTTTTTGGGTGTAGGCTTTTTTGACTAACTTCAAAAAGTTTGCACGTTTCTTGAGTAGGATATACTTTTTTAGTTGAACTACGGGAGGCACATGGAGACAAAGGAGATGTGAAAATTACGTTGGAACACTTGAAAAATGGAAAAATGAATCACACGTAAAAATATTTGCATGAGGAATTGATATCACCAAAAAACTTCGTCAAACTTCTTGGATGTATTGTCCGATGCATTTCGGCATATCTGTCTGCAATCTTCTGGGACCTCTGGTCGTCCGTTCTCTTTGCAGTTTACGCTGAATATGCGACGTGCTCAGTTTGGGAATCTTTGTGACATCATCGGATGTGTTGCATTGTTACTCTGACAGTGATTTGAAGACTCAGGAATTTTTTTCTTCTGTCTGCGTGTTTGAATTGTTTCTGTTCTGTTGCCTCTTATATCATTATCTTCCATGGAATTGGCATTTCTACTCCACTACATGTTGCAGTTGGGTTTTTTGTTTTTTTCAACTACGATTGCTTCGGCGAAACGGATGGTCTTTTCGGTTGGTTGTTTGCAGATAATTTCGATATTTTCAAGTTCTGGTATTGTGTTATTTTTTATGCAATATTGTACAAGTGCTCTTTTTCCCTCCTTTTTTCCCCAGTTTGTTTTAGAAAAAAATAATTCGAGATAAAGCCATCTGGAAGTAAAAAGATAAATAAAATAAAATGTGACCGTCAACTTTCGAAATGCCACAGAAACGGAAGGGAATGTTTCAAATGCTTAACAAATATGGATTTTGTAAAAAAAGAAAACAGCAACAATCTAACTGAAATGAAGCTATCTGAAGCCAAAAAACGCAAAAACTGCGATCAACTTCCGGAATGTCTCGTAATGCGACCGTGAAAAATGAAAGATGGACAGTAAAAATGTTTAAAAAAAAAATAAAGAGGAAGAACAAACAAACAAACAAACAAAAAAACACACCTGTCAATCTAACTGAATACTGAAGTGAAGCTATCTGGAAGCAAAAGGGGAAAAAAGTTGCAACCTCATCTTACGGAAAGCCAACAGCCGTGGAAGCAGAGAAAACGCTTTAAAAATATGGTATGGCACTCGTATAAAAAAAAATACCTTAATTTAACTTTCAGTTAGGCCTCCATGCCAAAAAAAAAAAAAAAAAAAAAAAGGAATTGCGGCCATTAGCTTCCGAAATGTTTGTTTTTATGCTCTTTTAACCACCATGCACATCAAAACTTGTGTGGTGCATTAAAAGTGCAAAAAAATATCGCTTCAGAGATTCAAAGCTCAAGAAAAGCAATATATCTTATCAAGTTGAAGTTATCCATTTGAAAAATATGGAAGAATGAAAGCTAAAATAAAATGAGGGGGAGGGGGCATCTATCCATTATAGACTTTGTCTGCGTGATCTATCGATTACAGCATTACATCTTAAACAGGAGCCAATGTTGAAAATGCGTGAAAATTTCCTTTCCTTTGTTTTAAAATTTAAAGAAATCTTAAAAACAATTAATGTTAAGAAAATAGAAAAACAGTCTGCAAACCTTTCAGAGAATCTGCGACGGGCGTCGCTGCGTCTTGCTGTTTCTGCTCCCGGGCCGGCAGCTTAAACTAAATACAGTCAAATCTCGATTTAACGAACTTCGAGAAACCAACAGTCTTGTACGTAAAATCGCAGAATTGAGGAAGTCTTAAAATTAAACATTCAAATTAAGCTAGTGTTCATAATAGAATACGTTAGCAGCTATGTTCTCTTTCTTTCAGTGACATTTAAATTATGTATAGTACTTTCAATAATAAATTATCAAAAATGTTACAATACGTACACATTTACTTTGCATATTAAACACATAATTCATAGATATTAGACTTCAATATGTAGCATCAAAATTTAAGCGTACTTTAAAATTGTGAGAAAAATACTATAGTTGATTTTAGCTTCTTAAATAATGATTTCAGTATTTTAAACGGCATGAAACAGAACATCGGTTAGTACTAATTAACTTGTAAAAACAGAATATGTGTTGATACCTTTTTACACTGTAGAAAAGAAATTCTTCAGAGAAGATTGCTTATATTTTTTGGAACGTTTAGCTTTATAAATTGCAGCTTCAATTTTATGAAGTGCATGAAAAACATAATTACTATTGAAAGGCATCAAGAACTTTTTAGCACATTCTACACTGTTACCAGCATCACTACTAAAGCAGCTAACTTTCAGTTCTGCTTCATCTTCTTCATCAGAATCCGATGCATTTAGTCCAATCTGTTCCCCCAAAACATCATCAATGGATTGCATTTCGGCTAACTTTTAACATGAAAATGCTAGTTAACATAGTTTTGTGGTTTAAAAAATAAAAAAAAATGTTCGCTAAATTGAGGAAATGTGTTCGTTAAATCGGGAAACGACAAGCATTAATTTCAATGTGATTCTGTCGGGACCATAAAAATAATTACATAAAATCGCGGAATTCGTTAAATTGCAGTCCTTTAAATAGGGGTTCGACTGTAGTGTGATCTTCAATACTTCCGCGATCTGACAGGTTAGTCACGTGACTCAGAGGAATTAATCGCGTTTCTCTGCTTAAAACACACGGTTCAGGATAAAAGCTGACAGAATTTATAAATGCGATCAAGGCTGAAAATTTCAGAGTTTCATTTTTTAAAATTACAATTTGTTTTCATGAACTCAAAGTAATGACTGCAAATTTACAAAATTTGAAGTAAAAAAAGTTGGGTGCCAGGACCAAATTTCCAGGCGCCCGGTAATTTTCCAACCCTGTCTTAAACTGTCTGTGAATATCTTTCAGATTGTTTAATAAAACATCCCCACCTACTCTTTTTTTTTTTTTTTTTTTTTTTGTAAATCTGTTTTTTCAGCTAGTACTGTTGTTACTGCAACAATTTTATTTCTCAGGCCTGCACTGCAATGCAATCATGGTAATAAAAATCTTGCACCATATCTGCTATCCCTTGTTTTAATATTTTTCTTAGTTTCAGGTTTTGGAAATGGTTTTACCTTTCTTGCTATGTAATTTGAAATACTGAATTCATCCTACAAGTTTTGAAAACTCCATCATTTTGGTAGTACATTATGAATTGGCAGCTTTTAAGCTCTTCACTTTGTATCATTTAACATTTCTTTAAGCTGAGCAATAATTTCTGTTTTATGGTCAGATGTTTGGTGTTCAGCATCAGGAAAAGATTAATATAAAACTTTCTTTAGTAAAAACCATATATTCATTTTCAAATTTGCATAAGTATGTTTTTGTTCATGCAGTCTTTTTTTTTTTTTTCAGGAGTTTAGCCAATTAATTGTAAAGATATATTAAAAATTTGTATTGCGTTTTCAGATTTCTCCTACTTATATATATATTTTACCCTTTTTTTTTTTTTTTTTTGATTGTGGATTTAATGACCACCGTGAGCAACTTGAGGATCTATAAGCAGTCACCCGTCCCTAATTTAGGGTAACTGGTTCCAGGGAAGGGAGAGAGCCAGTGCCGTAAGACAAACACAAAACAACATCCATGCCTCAACAGAATTTGAACCCAGACCGACCTCAGACGAATGGTCATAAGCTGGACTAGATTTTGACCGGTAGTTAGTAACAAATTGCTAGCAAGCAAATTCATTTGCTAGTGATAAAAAGTGGTTCTAGCAAAAGTTGCTAGTGGAAAAATATTGACTGTTTTAGTGTGAACTGCAAAGCGCCACTGCATTGCACGTGTGAAATATTTTAGACGCATACAAAAAGGAACAAATCTGCTTTCTGAAAACGAGAGTTTCTTGAAAAGTACAAACATTTATAAAAACATTTTGGCACTAGTAGAAATATCCAGTATATTTCCCTTATCTACGCATGTGAGGTTGGGTTCAGTTTCATGAAGAGAATCCAGAGTGATTCGAGGGGCAGTTTAAACTTGCAAACATTGAATGCTCTCATGAGTATTGAGGTTGAAGGTCTGTCTGAAGACAAGTTTGACCCCAGGCCTGCTGTTTTAAAGTGGTATGATGAAAAGACCTTAAACCCAGATCATAAACCACACAGAAAATAACTTAAGATTCTGAATAGTGTTCTTGAATTTTGTGAATAAAATTAAATAAAAAAAGGTTTCTTTAAATATTTGCATTTGAATTAAATTGTTAGAATTAATCTGTCAGGTCATGAAAAGGTGAGATATCTAAAAATTTGCAATCTTTTCAGCATTACAATGCGACAATTACAGGGGTGAAATCAAAATTTGTCATGATTGACTAATGGAGGGGGACATGTTAAAAGTTTTTTTTTTTTTTGTATAATGTTAATAAACTTTTGCTAGTAGATAATGCAATTTGCAGGGATCATAGCATACTTCTGGAAAATTTTAGGTAGGAATTTTAAGACTTTTTAGAAAAATTTTAGGAAAATTTTAGGAGTGTATTTCAATAAAAACTAGATGTATATTTGTATACATCTAGTAAAACAACTTTGTATACATTGTAAAGAGTTTGCTTCACACCCTTCAACCATATATACTGATGATCGACTGCGCATGACATCAAAATTTCTGGCTCCAACATAAAATCACATGACATCAGTCAAAAAGATGGGTTACACCTGCTGTGCTTATGGTTGCTCTGAGCGATATAGTAAAGAAAGTTCTATGATTTTTCATGGGTAAGAAACGAATTAAATACCTAAGTAAATAAAGTTCAATTACTTAACCAGAAACCTTGCAGCTATTGATATAAAATATAGTAACTTAAGAAAAAAAAATGGAATGCATGTTCCAAATTCTTCGCAAATGTTCATCACATTATAAATCACAAAATGTAAACAACCCGATCATGCATGTATATAGCTCATAAGTAAACTTACCTGAAGAGTTTTCATTATATATGAGGCGCATTCACATAATACACCGAAAACACTGAAGTTCTGCAGTGTAAATTAGTAATCATAACAGCAATTCTACACGAAATTTGGAGTCTGATGATGACTTGCCCAATGTTTAAGCCATGGCGGCTTTGATGCAGCTATTGCCAATGCGCAGTCCATTAGTATATATGGTCGAAGTTCACACCCAAATTTTTTGCATAATGTCTAATATCTAAAGTTTAAGTATGATTTACTTCTAATGTTCAGTTCTCATCTTTTCACGTGTTATTATCATATTCAAGTATATTTACCACATTCAAGTTTCACTTTGAACATTAATATGCTGTTGAACTAGAAGCAATTCACGATTTTCACAGTAAAGTTTTCAGGTTTCACATTAAATTATAATATCCTAAAAAGGTAATTGAAAACCAAGAACTATGTACAATTGTTCACTGAATTACTTTTTTCATATTATTGTTTTAACCTTTTCCTGATAAACCTATCTTTTTCTGCTTCCACCACAACTAATTTACTTTTAGTTTTCTTTATTTCAGTTGAACCTTGTATGATCAAGTTAGAGGCAACTGCTATTTCAACAGCATTTTGTTTTTCTACAGCTTTTCTCATTCTTTCTGTTCCCTCTTGAATTACTGCTAGGGAGGCTTCTTTATCTTTTTTAAGCCTATTTATTTCTGCACCATTTTCTTTTATTTTGTCATCAAACTCTGCTTTTCTTTTTTTCTCTAGTTGCTTTTCCTTATTTTCCCTCTCTTTCTGCTTCCTTTCTTATACCTTTTTTGATTCTTCTTCCTTCAGCTTATCAACATACTCTTTATAAAATTTATGTGAATCACGAACACTATTTAACAAATTTCTTGTTATGGGAACTTTACTTAGACATCCATAGTGTTTAATGGCCCCTTTAACTATTCTTATTGATGTTATAGTTGAGTCTTTTAAGTTAGCCTTGTCCTTCCTTAACAGAGCAGTGTTAACCAAAAATCCCCTTTCTGCATCATCAGCATTACCATGAGGTAAAACTAAAATTGACTTGATGAGTTTAGCAAGATTTGAGTATTTTTCTTTTCCGCTAGTCTTTAATACTAAATATATTACGCCAGTAATGATCAATCCGAACTGGAATATGCCCTTCCTCTGAAAATTTCACTAGTTCATCTAGAGTTGGCTTATCGCAATTTAAAAGTTTCCACTCTTCTCTTACTCTATCAATTTGTTCCTCAGAAAGATGCAAAACACTTGAAATTCTGGTTATTTCTGAAAGTCCTTCAGTGACTGAAAGTTGAGTTGACTCTTTCTTTGGTCCTTTTACCTTTAAAACTTCTGTGTCTCTTAGCTTTTGATTGCAGAATATCAAATTTGACTTTAAATATTTTGTGGTTGCAATTAGTGATGATGATCTTACATCTAAGAGAAATAATTTCTGCCTGGTCTCCTGAACATTCCTGAGGAGATTTTTTGTCTTCATACCAACTTCTAACTCCCCTAGTTTTTTCCATGAATTTTTGTTTTCAAAATCTATATTCTTTAGGTCTTCTCCAAATTTCCCTGCAATAACATCATCTTGGATAAACTGAGCCATAACATTCCTCATTAAAGTATTTAAATCAGAATATAGCTGGTGTATTTTTGGTTCTTCACTCTGATAACATAATGAAAACTTTTCAAAATTTTGGTGTGAAAATGAAATTAATGCTAAACAGCAAAGAGTTAGCTCATTTTTCAGGAAAAAGTGAATTCTTTTATACCTTGCCGAATTGCGTAGTTGTTTTTCAAATATTTTTTGAGATGGCAAGAAGTTTACATTCTGTAATATTTAGCCATTGATCCAAGAGCCTCTGGGCTACAGAACCAACGGTTAACCATCTGTTGCTGACATGACGCAAAAGAAATTTGGCTGTGACCAATGTTATATCCTCGACAGATTTATAATCCTCTCGTCTTGCCGCACTACTCTTTAAAAAGTAATGCATATCAGTAGCAAATTCGTCAAAATCTATATTTAAGCTTGTCAAAAAAATTTTAAATGCATTACTAACAACATGCAGGTTGCAAAAACCTAGTTCCAAAGATTTCTGGCCTATTTCTTGTTTTACAACTTCATTGAATTTGCGTAAAAATCACTTATTTACATTTGGGCTGTCCATGGATACACAAATAATTCTGTTCAACGAAATATTGAAGGATGATAACACATCAAAAATTTCTTTTAGCAAAATATCTGCTGCTGCATGACCCAGAAAAACGCTTGTTAGGTATCGGCAAGAAACTGAATTTATTTCTGAAGACCAGTACCTGAGATACACATCCAACTGCTGTTTCACTTGTGTATTTGTAGTTTAATCAAATGCTATAGTAACCTTTCCTGGGCTACTAGATGCAATGTCTTTTTTCAAATCCTCTTCAAAATATTTTGACAATCCGTGTGATATCACATAAGCAACTTTTTTTCTTTAAGTTGCATTTTGGCTGCAATAGCAGAATCAGGAAACATTTCTTTGAAAAGTTCAACTGTTTCAGTGCATGAAACAAAAGACATATTGTCCTTAGCAACTTTCATGGCCCATAAAGCTTCGGCTTTAGCCAACTGTAAATCATGACTCAGTACTTCACTAATTTGTTTTGGGCTGAAGATCCCGTCCTCCAAAGGCTTTCAGGATGGACTTATTTTGAAATTTACTTTGAAATTTCTGCAAATGTTTTTTCCTTTATGATGCACTTTTACTTGTGAAAAGCCACTATTAGAAATATTGAAAATTTCTGAACACAATATACACTTAGCAGAAAATATTGTTTCAGTTGCAGAACACGATTCTTTCAACTTCACTCTGTCCAATTCTTTGGCGAGCCACGCATCTTGAAATTTCGTTTTGGATTTAGGCATCTTAAACACTTGTATTACTAACCAGAAAATGAAAGGGAAGTACAAAAACGCGTTCCAATATTGCAAAACCAGACAACTTCCCGAAGTTTGGCTGCGAGGATGTCAGAAGATAGAAAAAAAAAAAAAGCAAGTCACCACTAGAGAACTGAATCTGCACACAGCACAGAGAACACCATAAAAGACGCAAAACCAGAAACTATCATACGCATCTCACGCAAGTTCAGTCAAAGCGAGTCGGATCCGAGATATATTGCGCATCGAAGGTCGCTGTCGCCAACGCACGATCGAAGGTCAATGATCACGTGCTCTACTGCCTGCCACGATAACACTCAGCTACCATCCCATCGTCATTACCGGAGGTTACGGAAGGAGACCACATGTTTCCTCTTTGCTTCCACCCACCTGCGGTTTACAATAACAAAACATCAGCAGAAAGAGGAGGTTCCACAAGGCATTACAAAAATAAAGTATGATCTTCTGCGTGCCACGGAGTTCGTCTGCAAAGCGCAAACCAGGGATGAAAGTGAACCCTCCTCTTTTCTCTTAGATCTCTTGTTACTCTCGAAAACTGTCCGAAGGCACAAAAGTGGAGCGCCCGCCCCGAAGCAAGTGCATCTCGATGGCGTCATTTTCCCTCCCTTCAGCAGCACAGCATATAGAATGTGTTTCTACAATAACAGGTCTTTTTACTTTACCGTAATGGTAAATTTATTGGCGTTAATAACGGTTGTATTTTTAATAAATAAGCTTACGAAAATTTTAGGAAGAATAGCAAATTTTAGGTATAATTTTAGGAATTTAAGGAGGGTCACAAAATATTAGGAATTTTAGGAGGAATGCGATCCCTGAATTTGCTAGTAAAAAATATGGCAACTAGCAAGTGTTGCTACTGCTAAAAAAAAATCCCAAATCAAAGCCTGGTCATAAGCCAGCGCTTAGATCAATGCGCCACCGGGGCGGCTATTTCACCTTCACAACTACTCTGTCTTATGATGGGCTGGGGGTGACCTAGTGGGCAAAGTTCATGACTGCCACGGAAAGAACCTTAGGTTCGATCCCAGCCAGGTACGAATGCTCGATCAACTAAATATCCGCCGTGCGTTGGATGGGCACGTTAAGCTGTCATACCCCGGGTACTGGCCCTCTGGTAATAAATAAGGGAGTCTTCCTCCCTCTTTCTACTTCGCTTCCGTGTTACTTTCCTATCGGGCACTCTAGCCCAAATCTCCTAGCTTCCTATTTCTAAGGGTTGTTTAAGACCTGGGTTCAGACATTCCCTTCCTAAAACCCTCTACATATGATCATTTTGATCTGGCTTATGATACATTAAGTATCAGCTTCATCACCTGTGAACTTTGAACTGATGAGGCTGTCATCAGTTCAAAGTTCACAGGAGTATTTACTCTTCAAAATATTTTTGTAACTTGTTACAGATTTTTTTACGAACAGGAAGTTTAACCATCCACTCTGAGGAACAGGAAAATATTCTTTTTCACATTATAGTGTCCCTTTTCTTAAAACAAGTTATAACAAAGGTCTCTCTTAAACAGGAATTAAATTACTTATACAAATCTTTGTTATAAACAAAAGGGTCTTAAATTTGTGACATTTTAGCACTTAAAGAAGGGGAATAATTTCAGCAATAGTTCCCCCAAGAAAAAAACAAAATAAAAACAGCACTATTTTTTTTAAAGGAACTACTCCTTTAATGCAGTATATGTATATGTATATATATATATATATATATATATATATATATATATATATATTATTTTTTTTTTTTATTGGAGGTTTAACGACCACTGTGAGCAACTCAATGGGCTATAAGCAGTCGCCCGTTCCTAATTTAGGGCCACTGGTTACTGGGAAGGGAGAGAGCCAGTGCTGTAAGACAAACACAACATCCATGCCTCACCGGGATTCAAACCCGGACCCTGTTCAGACGAATGATCAGAGGCCATCGCTTAGACCACTGCGCCACCGGGGCGGCCAGTATATTTTTGGTGTAATACCTTTAGAGACCAGAAAAATAAACAAAATGGAAAAAGCATAACAGCTTAGAGAATGACATGTGACAACTAACAGAATGAAACCAAAAGTGTGAGATGGCTGCAGCTGACTGTTGTATTTGATTAATGAAAGTAAACAAAGCTGTGATTAGGTAATGAAAGTCAAAAGCAAACTGAAAACTAAACTTGCTATTTGTCATACCCCAAGGTGTTTCTAGTTTAGAAGGGACAGACAGCATCAGTGATGTAGCCAGAAATTTCTTAAACAAATTTCTGGCTACACAGAAATTTCTGTTTAAGAAAGGGGTCCATGGATTTAATTACATACACTATACTGACAAAAGTCACCTGACACCTAGAAGAGAAACACAACATAGCATTTATGGACATACATTAGTACGTTGTCAGTCCACCTTTGGCCTTAATATGCATGCACTGACCCTTCGAAACATGCTTTTGACAAAGTTTTTGAACACAGCGATAGGTATGTGCTCCCATTCAGAACATAATGCTGCAGCTAACTGTTGCTTAGTAGTAGGCCTTGGTACCAAACTTCTTATGCGGCATTCTAATTCACATCATAGGTGCTCTATGTGATTAAGATCAGGGCTTTGCAGTCTACACACAATAGACTTGGGTATGTTTAAACGCCTCTCTTTAAACACCTTTATTCAGTACATCCAAAGCGGTTGACTTGGGTATGTTTAAACGCCTCTTGGTTTCTCTTATGGACAACCCACTAATATAACACCCAACAATCTTTCCTTTCTCGAAAGTCAGTTCTCTCCCACCGCAACATTTTCAGTCAACCTCAAAGTGCGATATGATCACGGTCAGCTGCAGGCTTGTTTTTATACTGTTTGCAGCCGTACTGTGCTTCCTAACAATGCAGCGGATCCGTTCATTTGCTTTTGAAGGGATGTCCGGTGACTTTTGTCAATATAGTATATCATCATTGTCAACCATTATCAATCCACTGCTGGACGAAGGTCTCCCCAAGTTTCCTCCACAACGGTCTGTCTTGTGCCAGTCTCCTCCATGTCACTCCCGCATACTTTCGAATTTCATCCACACATCTCCCATGTGGTCTTCTTCTGGGTCTTTTCCTGTCCCTTGGAATCCAATCTAAAATTTCGGCTGTCCATCGATGGTCTGTTCTTCTGGCAGTATGTCCAGCCCATTGCCATTTCAGGGATTTAACTCTGATCATGATGTCTTCCACTCTTGTCATTTTTCGGATCCACGTGTTCCTCTTCTTATCTCTCCTGGTTACACCAAGCATGCACCTCTCCATGCTACTTTGAGTTGTCTGCAGCCTTTGTATGTCTCTTTTAGCTAAGGTTCACGTCTCTGCACCATACGTAAGCACTGGAAGGATGCATTGATCAAACACTTTTCTTTTAAGACATAATGGCATATTGCTCTTGAAAATTATGCTGTTTCTTCCAAAAGCTCTCCAGGCAAGTTTTGTACGCCGATTAATTTCTTTACCAATGTGACCCTCACTTGATACCTGCTGTCCAAGATAAACGTACGTGTCAGTTATCTCCAGCTTTTCTCCATCAATCGATAAATCTTCATTTCTTGTAAAAGCATTGTACATCACTTTTGTCTTCTGAAAGTTCATTTTTAATCCCACTTCTTTACTCTTGTCAGCAAGTTCCTGGATCATACTCTGTAGCTCTGATGGGGTAGTTGCAAAAATGACTATGTCATCAGCAAAACAAAGGTGGGTTAGATAATCTCCATTAATCTTTATCCCTTTGTTTTCCCAGTTCAGTGATTGAAAGACATTTTCCAATGTGGCATTAAAGAGCTTCGGAGATATGGTGTCACCTTGTCTCACTCCTTTTCCAATTTTTATGTGTGTTGTATTTTCAAACAGCCGAATCTTTGCACTTGCATTTTCATAGATGTTATTAATAATATTAATGTATGCATCTTCAATACCGCAGGATTTCAGAGCCATTGCAACTGCTGATGGTTTCACCGAACAAAGGCTTTTTCATAATCGATAAAAGCCATGCACAATGGAAGTTCATATTCCCTCGCTCTTTCAATTAGTTCTCTCGGTACGTGGATATGATCTATTGTGCTGTAGCCACTCCTGAATCCAGCTTGTTCTCTCGGTTGAGCCATGTCCAGTGTTACCTTCAAGCGGTGTGAAATAACTTTAGTGAAGATTTTATAAACCACTGATAGGAGGCTGATAGGTCTGTAGTTCCTGAGATCCTCAATGTCACCTTTTTTATGTAGCAAGATCATTGTAGCGTTGTTCCAATCCTCAGGAATTTTCCCTTCATTAAGGCATCGAGTGAAAATTTGGGCGAGTACTGTTTCGATTTCTCCACTTGCTTCTTGTATGATGTCTACAGTAATTCCATCTTCTCCTGGAGCTTTTCCCCGCTTCATGTTCTTGATTGCATGTGCAACTTCTGCTGGAAGGACTGGAAGAACTCTGGCACTGGTACCTTTCATGATGTCTGGAGTACATGTATCACCCCTTTCATATAATTTGGAGTAGAAATCTTTCACTCTTGTCAAAATTTCGCCTCTATTTCTTGTTACAGAACCATCTTCTTTTCTCAGTGCCATAATCTGTTTTTTCCCCCTTACTGAGATGTCCCTTTGCTATCTTTAGGCTTTGGTTGTTTTCAATTGCTTTCCTCACTAGTTCACAGTTGAATTTCCTTACGTCTTCAGTGATACTTTTTCGTACTGTCTTGCATAGCTCTATATATTCCACTTTGGAAGTTACATCTTCTTTAGTTGTCCTCCTCACTCTTCTTTTTTGCATCAACATTTTCGTTTTTCCTGATAATTTGTTCAGATGCAATTTGTTCTTAGACCCAGCTAATTTTGTTGCTGTTTCCATAAGAGCTTTGGTTACTTTTCTGTTAACTTCAGAAATATCCACTTCTTCCGATGTTAGGCCTTCTAAAGCAGAGAATCTGTTCTTCAGTTCCAATTTGAAGGTATTATGGTGTTTTTTAAGGTTGGTTATGTCAATACATTTTGTTTGTCTTATGAGCTTGCTACGTTCGAGTTTAGTGTTGAGGTGCATCTTACATCTCACCAATCTATGGTCACTGCCTGTGTTGAACTTGTTTAGCACACTGCAGTCTTCTATGACGAATTTTTTGTTACACATAATAAAATCAATTTCACTTGTTGTCCCATTTGGATGTCTCCATGTCCATTTCCTGTGTGGCTTTTTCTTGAAAAAGGAGTTCAAGATGAAAAACCCTTCTGCCTCTGCAAACTCTACGAGAGTATTTCCACGCTGGTTTCTGTTGCCGTGACCGAATTTACCTACTGAAGTTTCATTCTGTTGCCGTTGCCCTATTTTTGCATTGAAATCTCCCATAATTATCTTCAAGTGCTGCTTACCTTTATTATTTAGATCACGAATTTCCTCATAAAATTCTTCAATTTCTTCTTCAGCATGACTTGTGGTGGGTGCATAAGTTTGAATAATCTGAGCCTGGTATCTTCTCGAGAGTTGGATAACGAGTCGTGCAGCTCTGTCAGAGGAACTTTCAACTTCTACAACTTTATCCTTCAGTTTCTTGTTTATTATAAATCCAACACCACTAGTTCTGCCAGTATCTGTCCCACGATAGTAGAAGAGATGTCCACTTTTCAGTTCAATGAGATCTTCTCCTTTTCTCCTTACCTCACTTAGCCCGACGATGTCCCACTTGATCCTTTGTAGTTCCTCTTCAATTCAAGAAGCCTTGAATCAGAAGATAGGGAGCGTCTGTTATACGTTGCCAAGGTCAGCATCAGATGGCAGCCTAGTCCGGTCCTCCGGGGATTCTTAGCACCCTCTGCCTTCATGTCGCACTGGCCGCTGCCTTGGCCAGGTACATTCCAGCTGCCGGAGACTGAGGGCCAAGATTTAAGTTGTGGAGTCATTTTGGAGGGGTTTGGCCATAACTCACCACGCTGGCCAAGCGGGTTGGTGAGTGTGGGATAGCATTTCCTCTAATCCCGATGGTATAGTTATACCGCTATTGGCGGTCGTCAGAGCCCCTTTAGTGGGAACAGGATGTACCACGAGAAGGCGGGGTTGACATTTGTCAAGGAGAGGCTGTGATGTTACGCATCACCTGACCTTACATCCCATGTAGTATATATACTTCTTTAAATACGTATTCAATGCACACTCAAGGGCAGGGGGTCTGGACCCGAGGACCCTCTACGTGGCTACACCTATGGATAGCATGGTTTGTATGCCATCCTGTGAAAACAGTGAGATACATGGGGGGAACATGGTGCCAAAAAAAAAAAAAAAAATCAGTAAAACCTCGGGGAAGAAATTGTTTCCTTAAAGCCCTTGAAAAATTGGGAAACTTGTAATCCTATGCTATTAAGGGGTAATAAAAATACAATTCAACTACAGAAACACATTTTAATGATCTAGTCTTAGCATCACTTTTATTTTTATTCCCAGCAGTCTTCCTGCTCCCTCCCTCTAACACATACAATACCTGCAATGGAAAGATGTATCTAAAGGTGCATTTATTGCATCATATGGTGGCCAAACTTTGCATTTTATAAATATATCATTACCAGGTTAAGTTTCTTAATTAATGGTCAATTACTTGAAAATGCCATTTCGTCACTTTTGGAGAATTTTTGGTTGATATTCATTTCAGTCACATATTTCATATCCATATCTTTGTGAAAAATAAATATGTACTACAACAAATTGTTAGAACAAACAAGAACACTAATGAAACAAACTTAACACGTGAGAAACACATAGTTCATTCTCCTGGCAAAGGCATGGTAATTGGCAAGTAACATTGCGAGATTTAAGTTCGAAACTTCCACTAGTAAAAATCGGTCAGATGCGTCAAGAATTCCACAATGCTTGACAGACGGAAAATCTAAGCAAGTGAATGCACAGTGCACAAACCTCCACTTACCATATCATGATACATACATGCATACATATCACTAAGCTGTTATCTGAGATTCAGAGGTTAGCTCCGAAAAGAAATGCAAGCTACCAGATATTTTTACTTACTGTTGTCGTATCAAACTTCTCCATTTACAGCAATCTTGACATACAACTCGGTCTTCACTTATATCCATTACACGCCGTACACAAGATCTTTTATACTTCATACTCATTAACTTTTTCTCATGCAGACACTCCTGAATCCGATTCACCCGTGTCTTTCTTGGCCTTCCTCTGTCTTTCCTTCCTGCCACTTGGGCTAAAAAGATTTTCTTAGTAAGCATCTCATCACTCATTCTTTCAACATGGTCAAAACACCAAAGCATATTAGTCTCCACCTTGCTAACAACATTTTGCTGCACATCACACAACTGCAACACATCTTCATTTCTCACACAATCAGACCGTGTGCCCCCCCCCCCCATAAGTAACTCATTTCTACAGCACACCATATGACCATACTGCCTCTAAAAGTGCAGCTTATGACAAGATGAGACCAAAGAAGAAAGAAACAGCTGAAATTTTTAACTGGATGAAAAATCAAAACACACTGCAAGAAAGTGGACTTCTGTCAGTTTCTTTTGTTGACTCTCCCAGCTGCCCAACATAAATTGCTTAAATTTTTTTCTGCTGATATCTTTCTCTTTGTATTTCTTCATTGTCACTTTTCATTCTCCTTTGTGTGTGTGTGTCCTCTGATAACAAGTATTTCATCCATCATCCTGAGAGAACCACTTTCAGTCTGAAAACCACCAGCACCCGATATCAAAGCTTTAATTATTTTAGATAAATGGAATAACTTTTAAAATATTAATACTTTTTAAACACCATGCATCAATTTTTTAAAAATTTCTAACTTTGTCACTTCCATTTTCAGGAATTTCCCCCTTTAAATGCAAAAACTTATGGGATGGGCAATATTTAGCAACGCAGGAGAGTGGGAACATCGCGGCGGTGGCAGGGGGTGAAGCGATTACTGGAAAAATCTGTGTTCTATCCATCTTCCAGTTTTGGAAAATTTCCCCCTATTTTCAAGCTGAAATACAAATATTTATACAGTTAAATGATATTTACCAACAATACTGGGCAGAGGCAACATCACGAGAAAAAAAAAAAAAATAAGATTACGGAAAAAATCTGAACTCAGTTGACCTTCCGTTTTCTAAAGTTTCATAAAGATGGAATTCCGTCCACTGAACAACATACCACCCCCACCCCCAGTCACAGTTAACTCCCCGAAAATTCCTGTTTACTTGTGCATTGATCTAGTGAATACCAAAATAATACCAAAAAAGGCGGAATTCGCCGAAGAATCTGAAGATTAAGGGCAAATTTTCGCGGCGTCTGACCTATGTTTTCGCAAATTGTTGCCAACAGTTTCAAGTTGAAACACAAACATTTATGCAATAAAATGATATTTAACAAGAATACTGGACACAAAGGCAACCTTGTGTGTGTGAGGGGGATTTCTATAACGGCAAAAAAAAAAAGTTTCTCAGTTTAACTAGTTTTCAGGGTGAGGAGCTAAGGCGACCTATGAAAAAGGTGACTAAAAGGTGATTAAGAAAGGATTCTTGAGAGCTTCACTCAAGATGTAAATAAATACATCATAAAAACCAGTTTAACGTACAATCAGCCTATTGAGGCCTTCGCAGAATGGAAATATAATATAATCAATAGCTTCACCGGTGAGTTGGCAGGTCTGGACTTTTGTTTCGACAGAAATCTCTTTTTCTCTGGAGAAGCTAAAAGGTCACTCTCCAAACTGCAAGACCAATTTATTTTTACCACTACGGATAAAGCTAGCAATAATTTTGCAATTATCTGTAAGAAGTTCTATTTTGAATTGTTAACTATGGAACTCAATAATAGAGTAACATACGAGCCCGTAAGTTATTCTACCAAGCAGTTAGAAAATCGGTTTAAGGCATTCTTCAAGAAACTTAAAATTCCACAAACTAGAAGATATGAGCCTGAATTTCCATTTCTTTTTGCAACGGTTAAGTTTCATAAGGATCCTGTGAAATTCAGGTTCATAGCTAGTGGAGTAAGGAGTCATAAAAAGAAAATAGATCTTGCTTTTGAAGATGTCTTAAAGAAGGTTTTGAAACACATTAGAAACTGTTCTAACTTGATGTACAGAGATTTTTGGATAATTAATAATAATGCAGAAGTAATTTCTACTATACTCAAAGTTTGTCCCCTAGATATTAATAGTTATGATTTTGAAAACCTATATACTAATCTGCCTCTATCAGATATAATCACTACCTTTAAAGAGCTGTATGCAGAATTTAAACTTAACCAATTTGTTGATGTAGGAACTTGGAACTCTTATCTCAATTGCTGCATAATAAATAACCATATCTTATATAATAATACTCTCTATAAGCAAGTGAACGGTATTCCAATGGGAACATCAACGTCCACGCATATCGCTAATCTATTCCTGTTCTTTAAGGAATATAAATTCATTAAAAATCACCCCACCTGCTCAGATAACTACCTTTACACTTTTAGATATATTGATGATCTGCTGTGTATCAATAATTCAGAAGTTATAGAGAGTGATTTTGATAATATCTATCCTAGCTCTCTTAACTTATGTAAAACCAACCACAGTAATCAGGAACTTAAGTTCCTAGACTTAAGCATTAAGCTCAACAGAGGTAACCCATCTATTAGCCTCTATGATAAAAGAGTTAATTTTCCTTTCAAAGTAATTAAATATCTACACTGGAATAATAACATTTCAACCAAAGTAATTGAGAATGTACTAATTTCTCAGGTCCTAAGAATTTCAAGAATTTGCAGCAACAATTTGGACTTCAATTACCACATTAATATACTATTAGAAAGTTTTCTAGAGAACGAAATTCCTTCTTCTTTCATCAAAAGAACTTTAAGAAAAATTATTCTGAATAATAGAGTAAGGTTGGCAGATCTGCTTTAATTTTCTACACAGTTAATAATATGATTCTGACCAATCAAAGCCGTAAGGAAGTTGGCTAGAGGATGCCTATTAACTACCTAAAGGAACCTTAGTGCTATGGATATGACAGTCCTATTAAAACAAAAAATTAAATAATATAAACAAAATAAAAAAAACTTAAAAATCCGTTTATAAAAGAAAATAAAAACAAATAAAAAAGAAAACTAGTTATTCATCACTAGGATAGCTATACTAAAAATAGTAAAACCAACATTAAAATTAATAAGATTCTGATTAATCTATAGAAGCTCACTAAGGTGATTTAATACATGCAAAGATTATTAAATAAACTGCTCGTGTATTTTATAATATTTCTCATGTATTCTGGAGAGTTAATTCTGCTCTTTCTGATCATACAGATCCACAGTCTTATGTTTATATATTTTTTTTTTCTCTGGTTAAAATCTCCGCGCGTTGGTTTCTTGCTGTATGAGGAGGCCATCAGCCCCACCCTCACTGCCCCCCAGCGTCTAGGGAGTGGCAGAAGAGGTCAGCCATGTTCTTCTCTTGTGAGGAGAAAAGTTTTTGTAACACAAGAGGTAAGCTCTCTTCCTTGTTTTCGGGTTCTAGGTTTTATAAGTTCAATGTTTGTACTTCATGTACCTTTTCTCTGTCGTTTTTTAGCTTTTCAACTTTTAGGCATTGGTTTGTCTGTTAACATTTTTGCGGGTTTTAACTCTTTCTTTTCTTTGTAATTTTGAGCGTCTTTTGGGGTACCTAGGAACAGAAGATGGCTTAGCTTGTTCCTTTTCTATGCGCTGTCTATGCGCTGTTTTTTTCAAAGTAGTTAAGTTCTTAATAACTAATTAATTATGCACTTAAAGCACTGCTGAAATACTTTGTACATATTGCAACTAACTGTTTAAGGTATATAACTTTCACAAAGTTTTCTTTAGTTAATTATTATCTTTAACTTATTCTCGTTTTCGTGTTGTCATAAGTTGTAGAGTAGGGGGTTTTAGACTCAAGTTTTCTTTCAAAAATCTGTTCGTTATAAATTAACATTTCCTTTTTTAATTGCAATGTAAAATTTGGATTTCTTTTGCATTGTTTTTCAGGTTTAAATTCTCTCTCAAACGAACTTGGAATTTCGTTATGGCTGAAAATCATTTCTAATTATTATGTCACTCTCACAGCTTGAGTTCTCTTTAATCTTCTTCTCTCTGTTTAATAGTAACAGATGAAGAGTATGGGTCGGGCCAGGAAGGTTAATGGATGCAAGCGAAATTGTTAACTAGTGCTAGGTCATGCAACTCTAAGGAGGACATGACTTATATATATATTTTTTAAACTATTTTAGGTGGGAATGTTACTTGCATCTATGGCCTTGCAGAAACCCATTTCCAACTAGGTCTTTGTGGAAGTGAGAAAATGCAGAGTTTTTGCTGGTCCTTGATAAAGCCAAGGCTCAGTATTCTCGACACCTTCTTCATTCAGTTGTTTTATTTTATTATTTTTTTATCTTTTTTCCTTTTGATCACACAGGTAGATACATAACCTTTTCTATGTTGTACTAGGTGTGAGTCAAAATTATATATGTATTTTTTTGCTTAGGTATCTTCTTTATAGAATGTGAATTCTGAATTTTCAAAACTGCTGCGTTGCGCGTTTTGATTTTCAGGTTATTTTGCACCCTTCGTTTTAAATTCTAAAATTTTTTCCTTAGTCTTCAGTTTTGCTCTTTAGTATATATATATATATATATATATATATATATATATATATATATATATATATATATATATATATTGTCATTATATAATTTTACAGAAAAAACAATTACACAAAATTCTGAAAATCTAATGACGTACAATTCTCTTCAATGTTCCAGAAAAACAATTCTGAATAAAAAACTGTTTGGCTTACTGTTTTCTAGGCATCTTAACAAAAAATGATGTACTCATACTTTATTTTCTTTTCTCAAGATTTTTCCGAATGATTTCCACTTTTTTTCTCTATCTCTTTCTTCTGTTTGCATACATTTTACTCCCTCGAGCATGCCTTCAGCTTATTTAGCGCCCTTTAAATATTTTTTTTTCGAGTGCTTTCTTCAGTTTAGCCGAAGCTTCCAAAAAGAATTCTTCTCTTGCCTCCTTATAGTTTGTAAGGGTTCTTCCTTCTTGTCATTCAGAGCGGCAGTCTCACATTTGATTGACTTTATTTTTCCCACCTTTTTTTATATCTTCTTCATAATCTGTTCTTTTTTATTCTTCTTTTAGCTTTTCTTCTAATTTGATAAAAAAAAATATTAGGATATTGTTTCCTCACAGTCAGTACACTATTTAAAAATCTTTCGGTCATTGCTGATTTATCTTCTCGTAATATATGCTTAGAAATGAAAAATCGTCTCTCTATGTCAACATTTCCATTTGACAAAGTAAGAGTGCCTTTATGAATTTTGCAACATTTGGATAATGAGTCCCTTTTTGAGATGTGTTGTTGCCAGTAATCATCAACAGTTTTGTTTTCAAATGCTGTATCATCTTTTTCCAGTTGCAAAATTTTCCATTCATCTAACAAATAATCCAGTTGAACATGAAATGGCATAATTTTTGCAACTTTCAGTATGTCTTTCTTTTGGGTCTAAAAATCTAAAAAATTTAAATGATCCACTTGATAAGCAAGTCTTTTCCATTACATGCTTGCAAGCAGTAATATAGTGCTTTTGAGCTTCCTTCAGAAATAACTTATCACTTTCTTTCAGTTTAGAAAGCTCGTCTGTGATCTTTACATTAATGACAAGTTCTTCAAGAGGAAGCAGATTACCAAACGTAAACAGTTCATCAAGATCAACTTTAGAAAAATTAGTGATTTTTCGAATGATAGAAAAAATTAGTGATTTTTCGAATGACAGCAGTCTTCAAAACACGAGCCATGAAGGTCTGAAGAACGTTCCCTATTTCTTCATGCAATTTGTGGATCATGGGTGCTTGGCACTGAAAACGTGTGAACTTCATGACTAGTTCTGCTGATGAAATAATGAAATGAAGTTCAGCTTTTATTGAAGGTTTCTTTAAAGCACTCACAACAGCCTTGTAGGAACTGGATTGAAGAGCAGCAGAATTTTTTATCAGAGGCATGTGCTTAAGGAAATAGAACTAAATAATATCCCACTGCTCCAAAATCCTGTTGGCTGAAGGCAAGCCACCTTGTTGTTGCATGTTTTGAAAATGTGTGGTGTGGAATGTTATATTTAGATTGGATTTTTTCAAACTCTTCCCAATGTGCAGGCCAACTGTCAAAATAATGGTAAATGTTGATCAGCAGCTCAGAAGCTTCTTCACCTAAACACTCCGATAATTTTACATATGCATTATGCATTGTGTGGATGTTGCAGGTACTTAAGTTTATAAGACTTGTCCCTTGTGTCTATTGGGCATTGCTATTGAAAAGCCTAAAAACTTTATTAACATTAGGTTCATCTGATCCAAGCAATTAGACATTCGTTTTGTGATAAATTGGCCTCAGAAAGTGCTTCACGTAGTTTTTTACGCAATGTTTCACCATCCACTTTACCTAAAAAGAAATTAATAATCTAAAGTAACTTATGGGATTTTACTAGGAAATTTTTTCTTTAATAGCAAATTTTCGGAGAAAACTCTTCTCCTTCTTCAGGCTGTCTTGTTGTTGTCACTTTTTCCTTGTCACTATCACGGTTACGGTTAACCATGACGGTTTAGGTTATTTTTCAACAAATCCTGCCAGATGTTAGGCAGGGAAAATCCTTTGCAGTCATTGATGATGGAATTTTGATTTTTCTCAATCTCTATTCCTTCTTTCAGTTTTCGTTTTTGGAAATTGCTTTGGAAACTGATTACTTTAAGGGAATTCCAATCCATGCTGTGCCCAGTTTCTCTAACATGCCTATCTAATCCAGTCTTGTTGGAGCAATTTTTTATAGCTGCTTTATGCTCAGCTATACGAGTTTCTAGTCTGCGACCTGTTTCACCTATGTAAGATAGTCCACAACTACAATTTACTTCATAAACTACTCCTTGCATTTTTAAAATATCTTCTTCTCTTTGAACTATTTTAGGGAAAAATTTTTTAACTTTGTTCTCTAAACTTGGAGCTAGCCTAATATTGTATTTTTTACTAATTCTCTTTAAAGCCTCAAATAAACCTTTGTGATAAGAAATTTTTCTAGTGAATTTTACTTGTTGCTTTTGTGGGTTCTTTGTACCATTAAAATTCAGAAGCTTCTCAATTTCTTCTTTAGGATAGTTATTCTCTGCAAGTATGACTTTAAGCTCTTCTTTTTGGGCTTCTTTTTTATCTGCTGTAGAAACTATTTTATTAATTTTTTCTAAAAACTGACTTGCTACATTCTTCTTAATAGAAACTGGGTGATACGAATTGAAATCCAGTAGTCTTTTAGTATTCATTGGTTTTTTATACCAACTAGTGAGGAATTTTTCATCTTCATAATAGATAGTAATATCTAAGAAGTTTATTCTTCTTTCTTTTTGAAGTTCAATAGTGAACTTAAGGGAATCATCTAATTCATTGAATGAGTCTAGAATTCTTTCTGGAATAATTTCTGAGCTATCTATTATAAATAAGATGTCATCCATGTATCTGCTATATAAGCAGAAGTATGTGGGTTGTACTAGTATCTTTTCTTCTAGTTTTCCCACATAATAGTTAGCTAAGAGTGGGGAGCCCATTGCTAGCCCCGATTTTTGAATGAAAAAAGTTTTTCCAAATTGAAAGTAGTTGTTCTGCAAAGAGAAAGTAAGCATTTCAAAAATTCCAACTAATATGTTTTTTTCCTTGTTGTGAAAAACTATTAGGTCTGCTAAGTCTTCCGCTATAAAGTCTATAAGTTGATCTATATTAATGTGAGTATACATAGACACTATATCTAAACTACCCATAATAGGAGAATCTAATTTAGGAAGAAGTTCTAGTTTTTCTTTTAGCTGCATTGAGTTTTTAATCAAGTTAGGTGGCTCTTTTAAAAGATTCTGGAGGTGTGACTTTAAAAAATAGTTTAGATTTGAAAGAATAGAGTTTTTTGAGTCTATTATTGTTCTAATTGGTTGGTGTTCTTTATGCAGTTTGACTATTCCATATATTTGAGGTAATCTGAACTGTAATTTTGAGAATTGTTTATAGTTTTCTGGAAGCTGGTTTTTCTTTTTTTGAAGTGAAATAAGCTTAGAGACTTTTTAATCAAATCTGGTAGTGGGTTTTCTTTTACTTCTTCATACATAGGTTTCTTTAGTTCTTCTTCCATCTTTTTTAGATAATCTTTCTTATCCATAATAGTAATCAACTTACTTTTGTCTGTTTTCACAGCAACTACACTTTCATTTTTTCTGAAATCTTTAAGAGCTTTTAATTGACTATTATCAAAATTTTTTTGAGGTTTCCTTACTTGCTTCTGGAATTTTGTAAGGCTATTGTAGTAATCTGTTCTGAGGAGGTCTGCTTTAATTTGGTCCTCTTTTTCTAAAGTGCTGCAGGTGCTTTCCAATTCAATTATCAATTTTTCTGGATTTATTTTTTCTTTTGATAGATTGAAATTACTTCCTTTATTTATCACTTGTAATAATTCTTGGCTAACTCCAGTAGCAGTGTTGTCCTTTACATGACTAAGAACTGCAGTTTTTTTGTTTTTACTGGAATAGTTTTTCTTCAAAAATTTCTCTTCTTTAAGGTTCAGCTTTTTAACAAATTTCTTATTTTTGTTTCTTACTCCAATTTTTAGCCAGTCATCCAATTCTGCTTTTACTGTATCCCTTAAGATTCCAGAAATTTTCTTTTCATTTTCTACTTTTTCTTTTTTATAATAAGCAACATTTTTATATTTTGCTTCAATACTTCTTTTTAATGTTTTTTGCTCTATTTTTCTTACGAAGTTGGCTGAAAGTAAATCTTTAAATGGTTTTCTAAGTCTAAATGAATTTGGAATAAAGTTTATTACCTTGCAATTTTTCAGGAACTTGATTTGAGCTATGGATCTTTCCATCTTCAATGTAGCATGTTGAACTTTCTTGATTGTTTGCCAAGTATCTGACCCATACTCTGTTCTAATTCTTTGAATAAAGCTCATGTTGAGAAATGGCTTCCTAGTTTAATTGAATTAATAATCTAAAGTAACTTATGGGATTTTACTAGGAATTTTTTTCTTTAATAGCAAATTTTCGGAGAAAACTCTTCTCCTTCTTCAGGCTGTCTTGTTGTTGTCACTTTTTCCTTGTCACTATCACGGTTACGGTTTACCTTGACGGTTACGGTTAACCATGACGGTTTAGGTTATTTTTCAACAAATCCTGCCAGATGTTAGGCAGGGAAAATCCTTTGCAGTCATTGATGATGGAATTTTGATTTTTCTCAATCTCTATTCCTTCTTTCAGTTTTCGTTTTTGGAAATTGCTTTGGAAACTGATTACTTTAAGGGAATTCCAATCCATGCTGTGCCTAGTTTCACTAACATGCCTATCTAATCCAGTCTTGTTGGAGCAATTTTTTATAGCTGCTTTATGCTCAGCTATACGAGTTTCTAGTCTGCGACCTGTTTCACCTATGTAAGATAGTCCACAACTACAATTTACTTCATAAACTTTTTAAAAATGAGTAGTTTTTAACTACTCATTTTTAAAAAGGAGTAGTTTATGAAGTAAATTGTAGTTGTGGACTATCTTACATAGGTGAAACAGGTCGCAGACTAGAAACTCGTATAGCTGAGCATATAAAGCAGCTATAAAAAATTGCTCCAACAAGACTGGATTAGATAGGCATGTTAGAGAAACTGGGCACAGCATGGATTGGAATTCCCTTAAAGTAATCAGTTTCCAAAGCAATTTCCAAAACGAAAACTGAAAGAAGGAATAGAGATTGAGAAAAATCAAAATTCCATCATCAATGACTGCAAAGGATTTTCCCTGCCTAACGTCTGGCAGGATTTGTTGAAAAATAACCTAAACCGTCATGGTTAACCGTAACCGTGATAGTGACAAGGAAAAAGTGACAACAACAAGACAGCCTGAAGAAGGAGAAGAGTTTTCTCCGAAAATTTGCTATTAAAGAAAAAATTTCCTAGTAAAATCCCATAAGTTACTTTAGATTATTAATTCAATTAAACTAGGAAGCCATTTCTCAACATGAGCTTTATCTAAAAAGAAAGTTCTGAGGTGTATTGTCGTTATGCTACATTTGCTTTCTGATTAGTAGTGGGGTTCTCAGAAGCCACTGCTGCACGGGAAATCCAAAATAATCAGTTTAAAAGTCAAGGAAAAGCTACATAGTTGTAAAGCACTACAGTAAAGGGAATGAAAATGAACTAAACTATCATCACTGTAGTTAAAAAACAACAACATTATTTATACTTTAAACATATGTTTTAAACATTACAGTATTGGGCATATAAACACATCATTGTGTATTACACAAAAGGCTCAGCGACTAATTAACTGTTGATTATTTATAAAACACAGCATTGGAAAAATTTTCCGAACACTGTTTTGCCGGTAACACAAATAAAAATGCAGTTGTACAAATGATAATACTTGTTTTCCTCGTGTGCCTTGTTTTCTGTGTGTCACCTATTAAATACATATATATCTAGGGAAAGTTTATGCCATTCTAAAGCGCTGATCATAGAATTTAAGTTATATGTTTTCTACAATTCTGTAATCACATTGTAGAAGATATATCTCATTTCTCCAAAAACATTTCTAATTGTATTCTCTAATATTTTTTTTTCGTTCTAAGACCACAATTTTTGAATTAAGTAAGTTCATATTTTAGGAGTTTTGAACTAACAAAAATCAGCTTGCATTTCATTTCATTTATTTTGTTATGGGGTTACATTTGACTATGTTACATTTCAAAATTAATTTTATAACATATAGTATTAAGAAAAACAACATATATAATGTGCATACTTATGTACAGGGTAACCACAGAACAGGAAATTGAGTAAAAGGCTATATACAGTATATATAGCCTGAGTGAATCACACTTCCCCTAAAGTATGTAGTAAAGTCAAACGTCTTGCACATATAAAATTTACTCATATGTGGTCTGATTAATAAATTTTACCATAGAATGTTATACTTTAATTTGTTAGCAAATATTTTTTTAGTTGCTTTCGAAAATAATTATAATTATTAATATGTGTTAATTGACAAGGTAGGTTATTCCATAACATCAATCCCTGGTAATTAATAAATATTTTTTGGGTTAAAGTGCTAGGCATTGGTAACAAAAAGCATTTCTATCTCTTGTTTAATAGTCGTGACCTACAGTGTTTAATAGTCGTGACCTATTCCACGTCAGATCAATAAAAAAATAAGTTTTTGACCTCACCATTTCTGATTTTGATGAAATTTGGTATGAAGCACAGATATGATAAGGTAAGTAATTCTGCCAATTTTCAGATTTTTATTTTGAAAAGTGTCCAAGATACACACATAATAAAAATCGAAATTTTCGTAAAAAATGACAAACTCGCACACTTATAAATGGCTGTAAATTTTTTCCTAATTGTCATAGAGTGACAATTCAAACACAATTGCAAAGCTAAAGGATTGAGCTTTCTATAGATACCATACATGACCTTCTTACAACAGATTAAAGTTTCAAGGTCATCCACTGTGACCTTTGACCTTGAATATCTCAAAACATGCCATCTTAAAAAAATTACAAAGAAAATATATTTTATTGCTACAACATTCTTCTACCCATCTGCCAGATATTAGGTTGGCACTGCTATGGCAAGGCAGTGTAGGATTAATAGGAGTATATGTCCTCCAGGTTAGGTTCGGACAAATGTACAATAACTGTTTTCCAGATGCATGTATGTATTAATTTCACAATGTGTTACAGGTTATATTAGTGGTGTACACATACAAGTGAACCGCTTGGTTAATAAGGTTGCAAACCTAAAGAATGTCATGCCATCTTGCTAGTGACCATCTCCATTTCGCTTCTCTCCGTAAAATATGTCCGACCTGTTGCTGTTCGTAGGTCAACCTTCGTAATGACCGCTGTTTTATCCACTTCTAATATATCTGGCTTCTGTGGGTATGTGAAAGACACTGAAGGTCCATGTGGGTGCAGAAAACTTATCTTAACTTGTTCTGTATGAATGTTCACATCCAAAACACAACCAACCCACCACTGGTTATCATACTCAACAATAACATAGCCACGAATATCCTCCAGATTCAGTTCTATTGGATTTAGCAATACTGACTCAACCTTGTATTCAGTTGAGTTTGAATACATCTTGGTTTTAATAGCTGAGCGGCTTATACTGGTATTACACAGTGAAGTTTTTGAGTACCATGAATTGGTCGAGCACTAGCATGACGTATCTCGAGGAACTCCTTGTGGTTCTCATAGTCCTTGTCCATGCTGTATTTAAAATGGCACGAAGGAATGTTTCTGGAAGCCCAATCATACAGTTGTCGCAGTGTCATAATTTGGTCATTGTATGAACACTGAAGGCTGGCACGTGCAGCTAATCTCTTAATGGTGCCTGCCACGCCATCACATGGCCCCTTTCCATGTCAGGTGGCAAAGAAATGCCACTCAGCCGTGATACCAAAATCTACATCATGATGGCACAGATTGACAAAATTCTTCCTGTTCTTATACTCTGAGGCTGCACCGTCTGAGAAGTAATAGATGTGTTCTACTTTCTTGTCAAAATGTGATGATATAAACCGCAACAATTGGCTCTGGAAAAGGTGAACACTGATAGTGTCATGCTTAAGACATTCTGAGATGACAACAAAAGAAACGTGATCCAACTGAAGTGTGTGTGAACTTTTGTAGTACACGACGAAAGGGTGAATAGTAGCTTGGGAATTGTTCCAGTGGTATCCTTGGACTGCATCCTGCAGTATGAAGGAATAATTCTCAGCAAAATCGCACAACACAACACACTGATTATCATCAAGGTTTTCTTTCAGATTTGACAGAAAGTATGACTGCTGAATAGCTATAAAAGAATGTGGCAATAGCAATTTCACTTTTGATTCATAGGTCTCAAGGAATTCTTCTACAATGTTACAGACTGTCATAAGTGTTGTGCGATCAGTTGTAGTCCACAATTTATATACAATTTCATCAATCCCATTCATGGTGAATAAGCTACTTATTTGCTCTAGTAAGTGTGCTATACCAGGACAAGAATCACACTTGAAGAAGAAGCATTCTGAAAGAGGAGAGTTACAAGTTATTCTTGCAAGGCAATCTTTGTATGTCCTAACTGGTAATTCATCGTTACGAGTTAAGTCTTGCAATTTGCACCCTGCTAGCGTAAGTTTTACATTTTCATGAGCACAACACACACACAGTGTGTTCCACTTGCACCAGCCAGCACACAATTCTTTGGGCGTAAACCACAGAACTTTGAAAACCCTACTTTGACATTAGGATTCTTGTCTTTAAATCCTTGAAATATCTTTCAAATTTCCTAGAATAAGACTTTTCTGTTTTTGTACTTTTGATCCTGATTCCATCATTGTAACAAAATCTTTTTTTCCTGGTATACAACGGCTCACTTCATCACTATTATAGTATGCAATAACGTTTTCAACTGTGCTGTCACTGAGAGTTTTCCCAGGCCTAGGATTTGGAGTTGCTAAAATACCCTGCTCTTCCACAAGATTTTTAGACTTTCGTGCCATGTAATATGTTACACCAAATTCTTCCTGAATTTTACGAATACTCCAGGTTCTAGGTAATATTGTTAGTATTTGGATTTTAACACTGCTAGAGTCTGTTTCTTGAAATTTTTCTTTCAACTGTGAAATCATGACTGATTCATCAGACACTGTCACAGAATTATCACAGTCTGGAACACCTATGTAGTCTTTTATCACTTCACCAATTTTCTGATATTTCTTCTTACTGTACTGTCCAACACCTAATCTTTTTTTTTTTTTCACAGGAGATTCGCCTAGAGAAAGTAACGCAGGGATCGCATTCCTCCTAAAATTCCTAATATTTTGTGACCCTCCTTAAATTCCTAAAATTATACCTAAAATTTGCTATTCTTCCTAAAATTTTTGTAAGCTTATTTATTAAAAATACAACCGCTATTAATGCCAATAAATTTTTCATTACGGTAAGGTAAAAAGACCTGTTATTGTAGATACACAGCCTATATGCTGTGCTGCTGAAGGGAGGGAAAATGACGCCATCGAGATGCACTTGCTTCGGGGCGGGCGCTCCACTTTTGTGTCTTCGGACAGTTTTTGAGAGTAACAAGAGATCTAAGGGAAAAGGGGAGGGGTCATTTTCACCTCTGGTTTGCGCTTTGCAGACGAACTCCATGGTACGCAGAAGATCGTACTTTATTTTTGGACATGCCTCGTGGAACCTCATCTTTCTGCTGATGTTTTGTTATTGTAAACCGCAGGTGGGTGGAAGCAAAGAGGAAACATGTGGTCTCCTTCCGTAACCTCTGGTAATGACGATGGGATGGTAGCTGAGTGTTATCGTTGCAGGCAGTAGAGCAGGTGATCATTGACCTTCGATCGTGCGTCGGCCACAGCGACCTTCGATGCGCAATATATCTCGGCTCAGACTCGCTTTGACTGTACTTGCGTGAGATGCATATAATAGTTTCTGGTTTTGCGTCTTTTATGATGTTCTCTGTGCTGTGTGCAGGTTCAGTTCTCTAGTGGTGACTTGCTTTTTTTTTTTTCTATCTTCTGACATCCTCGCAGCCAAACTTCGGGAAGTTGTCTGGTTTTGCAATATTGGAACGTGTTTTTGTACTTCCCTTTCATTTTCTGGTTAGTAATACAAGTGTTTAAGATGCCTAAATCCAAAACGAAATTTCAAGATGCGTGGCTCGCCAAAGAATTGGACAGAGTGAAGTTGAAAGAATGGTGTTCTGCAACTGAAACAATATTTTCTGCTAAGTGTATATTGTGTTCGGAAATTTTCAACATTTCTAATAGTGGCTTTTCACAAGTAAAAGCACATCATAAAGGAAAAAAACATTTGCAGAAATTTCAAAGTAAATTTCAAAATAAGTCCATCCTGAAAGCCTTTGGAGGACGGGATCTTCAGCCCAAAACAAATATTAGTGAAGTACTGAGTCATGATTTACAGTTGGCTAAAGCCGAAGCATTATGGGCCATGCAAGTTGCTAAGGACAATATGTCTTTTGTTTCATGCACTGAAACAGTTGAACTTTTTAAAGAAATGTTTCCTGATTCTGCTATTGCAGCCAAAATGCAACTTAAAGAAAAAAAGTTGCTTATGTGATATCACATGGATTGTCAAAATATTTTGAAGAGGATTTGAAAAAAGACATTGCATCTAGTAGCCCAGGAAAGGTTACTATAGCATTTGATGAAACTACAAATACACAAGTGAAACGGCAGTTGGATGCGTATCTCAGGTACTGGTCTTCAGAAATAAATTCAGTTTCTTGCCGATACCTAACAAGCGTTTTTCTGGGTCCTGCAACAGCAGATATTTTGCTAAAAGAAATTCTTGATGTGTTATCATCCTTCAATATTTCGTTGAACATAATTATTTGTGTATCCATGGACAGCCCAAATGTAAATAAGTGCTTTTACGCAAATTCAATGAAGTTGTAAAACAAGAAACAGGCCAGAAATCTTTGGAACTAGGTTTTTGCAACCTGCATGTTGTTAGTAATGCATTTAAAATTTTTTTGACAAGCTTAAATATAGATTTTGACAAATTTGCTACTGATATGCATAACTTTTTAAAGAGTAGTGCTGCAAGACGAGAGGATTATAAATCTGTCGAGGATATAACATTGGTCACAGCCAAATTTCTTTTGCGTCATGTCGGCAACAGATGGTTAACCGTTGGTTCTGTAGCCCAGAGGCTCTTGGATCAATGGCTAAATATTACAGAATGTTTTTAAAACTTCTTGCCATCTCAAAAAATATTTGAAAAACAACTACGCAATTCGGCAATGTATAAAAGAATTCACTGTTTCCTGAAAAATGAGCTAACTCTTTGCTATTTAGCATTAATTTCATTTTCACACCAAAATTTTGAAAAGTTTTCATTATGTTATCAGAGTGAAGAACCGAAAATACACCAGTTATATTCTGATTTAAATACTTTAATGAGGAATGTTATGGCTCAGTTTATCCAAGATGATGTTATTGCAGGGAAATTTGGAGAAGACCTAAAGAATGTAGATTTTGAAAACAAAAATTCATGGAAAAAACTAGGGGAGTTAGAAGTTGGTATGAAGACAAAAAATCTCCTCAGGAATGTTCAGGAGACCAGGCAGAAATTATTTCTCTTAGATGTAAGATCATCACTAATTGCAACCACAAAATATTTAAAGTCAAATTTGCCATTCTGCAATCAAAAGCTAAGAGACACAGAAGTTTTAAAGGTAAAAGAACCAAAGAAAGAGTCAACTCAACTTTCAGTCACTGAAGGACTTTCGGAAATAACCAGAATTTCAAGTGTTTTGCATCTTTCTGAGGAACAAATTGATAGAGTAAGAGAAGAGTGGAAACTTTTAAATTGCGATAAGCCAACTCTAGATGAACTAGTGAAATTTTCAGAGGAAGGGCATATTCCAGTGCGGATTGATCATTACTGGCGTAATATATTTAGTATTAAAGACTCTAGCGGAAAAGAAAAATACTCGATAAACTCGTCAAGTCAATTTTAGTTTTACCTCATGGTAATGCTGATGCAGAAAGGGGATTTTTGGTTAACACTGCTTTGTTAAGGAAGGACAAGGCTAACTTAAAAGACTCAACTATAACATCAATAAGAATAGTTAAAGGGGCCATTAAACACTATGGATGTGTAAGTAAAGTTCCCATAACAAGAAATTTGTTAAATAGTGTTCGTGATTCACATAAATTTTATAAAGAGTATGTTGATAAGCTGAAGGAAGAAGAATCAAAAAAGGTATAAGAAAGGAAGCAGAAAGAGAGGGAAAATAAGGAAAAGCAACTAGAGAAAAAAAGAAAAGCTGAGTTTGATGACAAAATAAAAGAAAATGGTGCAGAAATAAATAGGCTTAAAAAAGATAAAGAAGCCTCCCTAGCAGTAATTCAAGAGGGAACAGAAAGAATGAGAAAAGCTGTAGAAAAACAAAATGCTGTTGAAATAGCAGTTGCCTCTAACTTGATCATACAAGGTTCAGCTGAAATAAAGAAAACTGAAAGTAAATTAGTTGTGGTGGAAGCAGAAAAAGATAGGCTTATCAGGAAAAGGTTAAAACAATGATATGAAAAAAGTAATTCAGTGAACAATTGTACATAGTTCTTGGTTTTCAATTACCTTTTTAGGATATTATAATTTAATGTGAAACCTGAAAACTTTACTGTGAAAAACGTGAATTGCTTCTGGTTCAACAGCATATTAATGTTCAAAGTGAAACTTGAATGTGGTAAATATACTTGAATATTATAATAACACGTAAAAAGATAAGAACTGAACATTAGAAGTAAATCATACTTAAACTTTAGACATTAGACGTTATGCAAAAAATTTGGGTGTGAACTTCGACCATATATACTAATGAATGGACTGCGCATTGGCAATAGCTGCATCAAAGCCGCCATGGCTCCAACATTGGGCACGTCATCATCAGACTCCAAATTTCGTGTAAAAATGCTGTTATGATTACTAATTTACGCTGCAGAACTTCAGTGTATTATGTGAATGCACCTCATATATAATGAAAACTCTTCAGGTAAGTTTACTTATGAGCTATATACATGCATGATCGTGTTGTTTACATTTTGTGATTTATAATGTGATGAACATTTGCGAAGAATTTTGAACATGCATTCCATTTTTTTTTTCTTAAGTTACTATATTTTTATATCAATAGCTGCAAGTTTCTGGTTAAGTAATTGAACTTTATTGACTTAGGTATTTAATTCGTTTCTTACCCATGAAAAAATCATAGGACTTCCTTTACTATATCGCTCAGAGCAACCGTAAGCACAGCAGGTGTAACCCATCTTTTTGACTGTTGTCATGTGATTTTATGTTGGAGCCAGAAATTTTGATGTCATGCGCAGTCTATCAGTATATATGGTTGAAGGGTGTGAAGCAAACTCTTTACAATGTATACAAAGTTGTTTTACTAGATGTATACAAATATACATCTAGTTTTTATTGAAATACACTCCTAAAATTTTTCTAAAAATTCCTAAAATTCCTACCTAAAATTTTCAAGAAGTATGCTATGATCCCTGGTAGCGTATCATTCAGACTATCCAAAGTTGTCTCTGTCAGTCCATATCTCACTCTTCACCACTCCTTCTGAATTATCTTCACTTAACCGAGATTGTTCTGCCTCTGCATCTGTTTCAATTATACATGAAGGACATGGCATTTCAGAGATAGATTTTCTGCATGAACTACATATTTTCTGTTCTAATGTTATATTTGGACATTTCTGAACCATCCAAGGCTGTACTTTTCTCAGATTCTTTCTAAACCTTGTGTGTCCACTTTTACCCAGAGGATTGCAACAAAAAATTTGACTTTTAAAGTCCATTTTGGTTAATGAAACTGCACCTGCAAAAAAAAAATGATAAATATAGTTTGATAAAAAGAAATTGATTAAATAAATATAACAATAAAGATAAAATAAAATAACAATTAAACAGTTAACAATGTTACAGATAAATTGATAACCACACACTCTCACAAGCTCAGAATTGAAATAACAGGAAATGTAAAATTATGTACCAGTAAGATTTCTCATTGGCTGTAATAAGAAGCCTTGCCATATGCTTTAATAAGAAGCCTTGCCATATGCTTTAATAAGAAGCCTTGCCATTGGCTTTAATAAGAAACCATGTCATTGGCTCTAATAAGAAGCTTTGTCATTGGCTAAGAAGAAGCCCTGCCATTGGCTAAAATGGGTGGAGTTTCAATCTCTGATCTCAAAGATTTGTTGACATTATTTACTGCTGAAAATTGTGTCTATCAAGTAAAATTGCTGTCACATAGCATATTTCTGATAAATCTGTTGATCTGTTATAATATATACACATTTCATGTATAATAAACACAAATACTCAACGTAAGAAATATTTATTGCATGGTATGTCTCTGTGCCTTACATACAGAAGGGTGCAGCATGACACTCCTATTAATCCTACACTGCCTTGCCATAGCGGTGCCAGCCTAATATCTGGCACATGGGTAGAAGAATGTTGTAGCAATGAAATATATTTTTTTCGTAATTTTTTAAGATGGTATGATTTGAGATATTCAAGGTCAAAGGGGATGACCTTGAAACTTTAATCTGTTGTAAGGTCATGTATGGTATCTATAGAAAGCTCAATCCTTTAGCTTTGCAACTGTGTTTGAATTGTCACTCTATGACAATTAGGAAAAAATTTACGGCCATTTATAAGTGTGCGAGTTTGTCATTTTTTACGAAAATTTCGATTTTTATTATGTGTGTATCTTGGACAATTTTCAAAATAAAATTCTGAAAATTGGCAGAATTACTTACCTTGTCATATGTGTGCTTCATACCAAATTTCATCAAAAGCAGAAATGGTGAGGTCAAGAAGGTGATTGATCTGACATGGAATTGCTCAGTGTTCAGTTGAATTAAATGTTGATACCTATCCCTTTTATTCTTTTATACATAAATCCTAATAATCTAAATTGCCATAATTTCTCAATATCTAAAAATCCACATGAATTTATCCGTAGCCACATATTTAAGTTAATTCCCCTAAAATTATTTAAAATTCTGACCATCCTATTTAGTAATGATTGTAATTTATATAAATTAGTCTTAGTAGTTTGCCCCCATACTAATAAACAATAAGTCAAACATAGATAAATCAGACTGTAGTACAACATTTTTAATGTTTTAATTGTTAAATTATTTGAAATTCTCGTAATTAAACCCAATACCCCAGAAATTTTGTTTACAATATTTTGAACAGTAAGTAAAAATATCTGGTAGTTTGTGTTTCTTTTTGGAGCTAACCTCTGATTCTCAGAGAACAGTTTAGTGATATGTATGTATGTATGAATATCTTTGTTTACTTGAGGGTTAATTATGCAGATCGGGACACATTGTGCCATTTTACAAATATCGTAAATATTTTACATGTAAATTCCTTCTGAACCAAAAGTGATAAACTTTTAGTTACATTTGCAGCTTGATTTGGGAAGCATCCTTTGTTCGCTAAAATTCAGGTATAGGTTTTCTTCCCAGTATTTGAACGTATCCATTTCTGTGTTTTCTGCTGGGCCTTTCTTTGTGATACTAGTACTGCATTTCTGTTTAAAGAGCGAATTCTGATAAATGTTTGCAATCTACAAAATAAGCGAATTGCATCTTTGCTTACTTAAGGGTAATGGTTTTCCAGTTCGCTGACAAGTTCGCGGATTACACCTTTTCCTTTTCGAAAAGTGATGCCGTGAAATGAATAAAAATGTTTTTAAAATTTTTGTACCGTATTCATCCATGAGCAGGGACGGTACGGTAAGTCCACCTGAAGACAGTAATTCAATCCAATCGGATTGAATAGGTAAATTATTACGGTAAGTCCATCTGAAGACAGTAATTTAATCCAATCGGATTGACTAGGTAAACTATTTATGTACACACATACAATTGATGCATACGCTCTTAAACATTTGCGCGATATTTCTCTCTATGTATTACAGTATATACACAAATAAATACTCGTATATTGCAAACAATAAAACAATCTAGTACGATGAAACATAACACGCTAGAAAACTGCTCGCAACGAGAGCCCCGCAGCACGGGAGGGAGAGCGCCATGCAGCACGGTGACGTCACATATGGTCCCCCAACTTCTTCCCCGTGGACCATGTCGGCATTCGCTTTCTCAAAGCAATGAACCAGCCCTTCTCTCTTTTAAAGCCCTGATATTACCATAGCCAAAGAAAAACCAGGAATTCCAAATTACCTTTCCCCAACAATTCAAAACGAGTTCATCAATTTAATAGGTGACACTGTACGCCAAGAAATACTAAAAGACATAAGAGAGGCAAAATATTTCTCAATTTCATTTGATTGTACACCAGATGTAGCCCATCAGGAACAAAAATGTGCCAGATTATTAGGTACGTGAAAGTTTCAGAGGATGTTTGCTCTATTGAAGAAAGTTTCATCGATTTCATAAAAACAACTGGGGCTGGTTTAACCGAAAAATTCTACAAAAAATAGAAGCCGATGGGCTTGACATTCGTAATTACCGAGGGCAAACATACGATAATGGTTCAAACATGGCGGGAAGTATTCAGGAGTCCAGGCCCGTATACAAGCAATTTGCAGCCATGCACATTTTATGCCATGTGCTGCTCCTTCATTGAACTTGGTTGGTGTTCACGCTGCTGGAGTCTCTTCAAATATTATCACATTTTTTGGCACAGTGCAAGAACTGTACAAAATATTTGCTCACAATGTCAAAATGTGGGAAATATTATCCAACAAACTTTCTACCACTCTCGAGCATCACTGTGATACAAGATGGGCATCCAAATACTCTGCTGTTCATGCACTTTATTCACAGCTTGATAAAGTCCTCGAAGCCTTAGAGGAAATTTCTGACAACCCTCAATTCCATGATGACTGTTTATCAGTGGTTAAAAATATTCTAAAACAAATTAATTATAAGTTTGTTTGTTACTCTGTTGTGTGGGACAAAATACTAAATCAGATCTCCCGCGTGAATGAACAACTACAGCGCAAAGATGTGACCGTGGACTGTGCAGTTAGTCACTTGACAGAATTGAAAGCTGCTTTACAAGACATCCGGAATACAGGGATTGATGTTATACTGGGCGAAGCATCAGACATCTGTGCCACAACATCTCTTGACGGCTTCTTCGAGGAGAAAAGGGCAAGGAAGAGGAAACGACTGACATTGGAAGAAAGTGAGGACACTGTTTTGACAGGAAAACAAAGGTTCAGTATGGACTTTTATGCGGTTTTGGACAAAGTCTTAGAACAAATGGAATGGCATTATAAATGTTTGATTGAAGTATTAGATGACTTTAATTTCTTAATGGGCAAGTCTTAGCAATCTATGATTGTAGAAGAGTTAAAGGCTAGTGCAATGCGCTTAGCAAATAAATATGATAAGGATCTCGATGCTACTGAAATAGAGGGGGAAATAGCTAGTTTTAAGTTTCAGGCCACTTCTTTATTTAAAAAAAAAAATTAGGATTTTTCAAAAGCAACCTCTCTTGACTTATTAAATTTAATCCACCAAATGTCTCTTGCTACATCTTATCCAAACTTAGTAATTGCTTTCAGATTATTCTTAACATTACCAATTACTAATGCGTCTAGTGAACGAGGTTTTAGTAAGCTGAAAATAATAAATTACTTAAGGTCATCAATGGGACAAGAGAGGTTAACGCACCTGGCAATTCTGTCAATAGAAAATGATATTGCTAAAACTATTAATTATGATCAAATAATAAATGATTTTGCTGCTGTTAAAGCTCAAAAGGTACATTTGTAAATACAAAATCATTCTGTTAAGGCTTAAGCATAATTTTAAACAAATGCTACTTGTACTTATTTTTTCAGTTGTTCATAAACACTTAAGGTAGCAATTATAAATAAAAAGTATTCTTCATTCAAACTATGTTCAATGTTTTTTCTTTCTTCAACAATCCCTATTGAAGCTCACATAGTCACTCACTACAGGCTATTGAATAGGATTACCAATATGTGTTTGTTTTTTTAAATATTACATTATGAGGAATATTTTATACAAAAAAATTTACATTTTATTACTATTTCATACAATTAGCAAATTATATACGGGACAATAATTGCAAATAACAATAAAAATCGCAATATTTCTTTTATACAGGTATTGTACTATATCTGCAAACAGGTATATAATAAAATCTTACACCATCGCCTGTTCCAGTTGGACTGGGGCAGGGGGCGCCAATTTTACTGCTTGCCTCGGGCGCCAATACCTCTAGCCACGGCCCTGCTCCACTAACTATTGAAAGTGAATAAACTTCGTTTTCCTTTTGCTATCACAGTTGTCCAATTACTTGTTGGTAGATAGTGTATAAAGACTGCACTGCAAGAGTAATATGAAATCCTTTACTTCCTGCATGCCACTTCAGTAAATGCCAATTTTGCCCAGGGATCAGATTTACTGAAAAGTTTCATTATTGATCTTATGAAAAGAATAATATTGATTATGTGACATTTAAGCAGTGGATATCTATTAACCAAACATCTCCTAAAACTGTGACAAAATCAGAAGAGTTCGTTCATACATGAGATTGTTCTGTGGATTTGCGGAATTCCATCCCCCCCCCCCCATCATTTTTGTGTTATTCTCGAGATCAATGCAAAATTGAAGAGAAATTCAAAACTTTCGAAAACTGAAGTTAAACGGAATGAAAAAAATTCCTGTAATCGTAATTTTTCTATCGCGATGTTGCCAATGCCCAGTATTGTTAAATATAATTTTATTGCATTAATGTTTGTATTTCAGCTTGAAACTGTAGGCAACAATTTTCGAGAACGGAAATTTGACGGCACAAAAATTTTACTGTAGTCTTCAAGCACGAGATTCTTCCCCGAATTCGAGGAATCCCACAGCTTGTGTTATCATTTTGGTCATTCACAAGATCAATGCACCATTGAACAGAAATTGTTGGATTTTGGTGGCATTTTTCATTCAGAGTACAAAATTCCATCTTTACAAAATTTTCAAAAATGGAATTTCGGAGGAGTAAAGATTTTTTCTGTAATCGTAATTTTGCTTTTCCCGCGATGTTTCTCATTCCCAGCATTGTTATTACATATCATTTTATTCCATAAATATTTGTATTTCAACTTGAAAATGGGGGGAAAATTGCCAAAAATAAATGTCAGACGGAGCAAATATTTTCCCCGTAATCGCAACTTTTTTCCTCGCTCTGTTAACACTCTCCTGTGTTTTGTAAATGTTACTTTCCCCCATAAATATTTGCATTTAAGCTTTATAAGGGAGGAAAAATTTTCCAAAAATGGAAGTGATGAAGTTGGTAAATTTGTAAGAATTGATGCATGGTGTTCAATCAAAAGTATTCGTATTCTCAAAGTTACATCATTTATCTAAAATAGTTCAAGCTTTAATGTCACGCACTTGTGGTTCTCAGGCTGAAAATTCTTTCAGCATGACGGTTAAAATTATTTTTATCAGAGAGCACATAAAAAAAGAAAGTAAAACAATGAAGAAATGATAAGAGAAAGATATCAACGAAAAAATAATAATTAAATAATGGATGTTGTGCAGGTGCAGAGTCAACAAAAGACGAACAGAAAGTAGTCCACAATTGCTGCTCGTTTTGATTTTTCACCCAGTTATAAAGTTCAGCTTTTTTTCTTCGTTGGTCTCATGTGAGTTTGTTGATTTTTTTATTTTTTTTATCTTTTAAGACTATAAAGGCATTGCTATATTATTATTTTTTTTACATCATTTAATTAAAAAAATATAGTTATTAAAGGTTTACTACTTAGCATATCAAGGAAATACCACCTGACTGATGAATCCTCCTAAATTAAATCAGCTATTTAGCCCTAAAACACTTTCACTTTTCATTACGTCATTTTGAGGCCATTTTTGGTGACGGTGTATTTCATTTTAATATTTTATAAAGAAGGATCTCATTGCTGTCACGACTTGAAAATTGGCATAGTAAGCAAAAATCTAACAATACAATATAATTTTTTTCAGAATTTTAAAATTACAGGTTTTAAAAATATTAAAGATCAAAGATTATTTCTGTGATCTTAAAAATATTAACCTATTTTTTAGCACATGATTTAAAAGCTCATGTAAAATGCTATAAAACGACACTTACTTCAACCTTCTAGCCCTATTAGGTAACAAGATACAATTACTCAAAGATTGTCCAGAGGTCACGATTTTATAATGTTCAAGGTCATGTCATTTGAAAGCCCGTGGGTGGACAGGGCTAAAATTTGAGATTTGTGCATAAGTCTTCATGCCTAACAATCACACCAAATTTCAAGGAAATTGATAGGGGGGGGGGGGCTGAGCCTTGTTGATCTGACACAATGACCCACTAGCAGAAGGGCAAGGGGCACTTTCTGCATACAAAAAAAAAGAGGTGGCAGTGTGTCCCCCATCCTCTTTAATAGTGTGTGTACACAATGGTGAGCATTTCAACTTACTTTTAGGCACAGTCAAAGTATGTCAGTTTTTTCGTTACTAGCAGAAGGGCAGGGGGCACTTTTTATGTAGAAAAAAAGAGGCTGAGTGTACCCCTCTTTAATTTACTGTATAGATGCATGCACGTGTGTGTGTGTGTGTGTGTGTGTTTGTTTGTTTGTTTGTGTGTGTACATACGTATATACCGCTGCTTTGGTTAGGGCTTAAATATATTGAGAAAGAGAGAGCTTTTAAAAATTGTCATGCAAATTGTTAATTGGTCTTCAGTTGCACTTCCCAAATTTGGTAGACATCCTGCAAACAAAAAGAGCAAGCACTTTTTCTTTTGTTTTACAAAAAAAGTTCAAAATCGGAACTCCAACTTTCTGTCGCTGTCTTAGTTTCCCTCGTATGTGTGTGTGCTGTAGCATTTTGGAACATTAATTTCACTTTAAACAAAATTAAAATTTCCTGCTCTGCACTTTAACACAGCAGACTGTTACTAAGAGATGGGGAAACATAAGCTTTTAAGCAAAATTAAATATCAAAAATCGATATTGCATTGTTCACATTGCCATGATAACAATTTTACATGTCATAGAAATGGCCGATTTTGTCACATACAGGTTAAAGTACCATTTCTTAAAAAGGGGAAAGCTAAAAATGCTTGTAGTGATTGGTTTGAAGAAAGAACTTAAAAATATAAAAAAAAGTGCACTTCACTAGAAAAATTCTTAAAATATGTTGTTCTTTTTCAGTATTGGCAAACATTAAGAACAAAAGATGATCAGAAAAATAATTTTGAAAAATGCAGATATAAGCAAAACAAAAAATTAGAGGGGGGGGACAAAGCAAACAAAATGCAGCTTGAGGTAAAAAAAAAAAATTAAAAATTTGACATTCCGAAAATCACGGAACACACGTCCATGCTAAAACTCATTTTCAGGCAGCGGACAGCACAAAGACGCCCAAAATGTATCTCAGATATGTCGCAATATTAAAACCGTCCAGTAAACACTCAACACACCCAGAAAGGTTCAACGAACGTTAGAATTTTGAAAGCATGAACATAAAACTTTGCATAAATGCTGAATAACATTTCACAGACATTTTCTATTTCCATAGTATATTCATTGTTTCCCATACTCCATAGCAGACCAGTGGTCCCCATAGTAACTATGGAGAATTGTAGTACTTAAAAAAAAACAAAAGGGTTTACCTACACTGGGTTCAAAAACAGAACGTAATCCAATTGAATTGGGACACTTGGCAGCTTCGCATATATTGTTATCATCACTACTATCTTCACACCAGCTGTGAAGGTTTATCAATGATTTTGACAATGTTTATTAGAACAACACAGGAAATTACTGGTCTAAGAACTGCCAGAGAAACTGAAAATGAGCAGTTTTGTGTACATGAGGGTCATAGCACAAATTGTTGAAATACTTCTGACCATTATGCCAAGCAGTGCAGAAGTTAAGAGAGTATGGAGCAGCATGGGCAATATTCTTGATGACAAGACGGCGTTCATGCTAAAGAATTAAGTTAGAAAGTAGGTGGCAAATAAAGCAAGCTAAAGTATTGCTTGAAGTTTTTGACTCCTCTACTGCAGTCAATTAATGAAGTGATTTTATTCAAGGACAGAGAGAGACCAAAAAAAATATTAAATTATTTTTCAATAAAAATTGTCTAGAGAATGATGTTGTTGAAGTAAAATTTAATATTTATGCATTTAATCGCATGTGTAACTACCAGGGGCGAATATTCTGGGTGTGCTAGGTGTGCGGCGCATACCCACACAAATATCGCAATTCAACTTATATTATCGATATTATTTATTCAGATATGTTTCTAATAAAACTCGCCAGAGTTGGTCTTAAGGCTTTTAGTGATGGTTAAAATTAATTTCCCCACATAATGTTTTCATTAATAAGAGAAGGTTCGTTCAGTAAGCGTATCGTATTCGCGCTAGAATCCCGAGCTGTGCTGTTTTGCGTGCGCACATTTGATTATCTTAAAGCAGCTGTGGTGCAAGCGCTCCCAGATGGCACTGCAGGTCACGTTCTTATTTTCCTGTGGCTCAAACGTACCAGCGGAACTCTCAAGCTGTGCTACCCAAAATCAGCACCGCTTGAGTCTCGCGGAGCAGCCATTTGCTGTTATATTGTTGTTGTTTTTCTTTATATATATTTCCAGTAAGACTCGCTGAAGTTTGTCCGCTAAACTTAATTCCCTTGTTCAATATTTTCGTGAAGAGGAGAAGGTTCGTTGCTTTGTGCAGTAAGCAAAATGTAATAAATAGTACTTGCAGCTGCAGGGGTGCTATTTTAACAGCGGACATCCTAAGTCGTTAAAGCAACTGTAATTCAAAGCTTTCCAGATGGCGCTACAGGTCATGCTTTTTATTCGTGGATCCAACGCAGAGGTTTAAATTCTTAGGGTGTGCACTCTTAAAAAAGCACCACTGGTCACACTTGTTTGCATTTGGAATAGCATGGAGTCATAAACACACTTCATCATTCTGCTACAAGTTTTCAACCTTTTCATCACTGTGTGAATTGGTGTGTGTATGAGCACAGATACAATTTGAATTTTGACATCTATTTAGGTTGACGACATACTAAGTGTCCCATTTTTGCCAGAGATTTTGCAGATTGTGTAAAGCAAGTTAAAGAAAGCAAGCCTCATGCTGTATTTAAAACTTATATATACACTGCTGACCACCCAAAATGCAACACCAAGAAGGAAGCATCCGTTTGGCCTGAAATTCGCAGCATGCGTCGCCCGCAAGAGGACATGCAAACGATTAGCATTGCAAGGCATATGCAAATCATGTGTGCCCGGCATGCCACCGGGAAGCACTATAAGAAGGGTGCACAGAAGGCTGACTGTAAGTAGCGGAAGTGTGCTGTGCTGCCGGACCTGTGTCTGGGAAGCTTCCGGATACCTCGTCGCAGAATACGGCAGTCATTCCAGCACGTTTCGGAGTTCGACAGAGGACGAATAGTGGCTTATCGCAACAGCAGTTTTTCGTACCGAGACATCAGCACCCGTGTGGGACGACATCCAGCCACAGTGAGGAGAGTATGGCTTCGGTGGGTGCAAGGAGGGACGGAAGTAGCGACGTGAGCGATTGCCACAGCCGCGACACACCACCGAACGAGAGGACCGGCATGTTGTGCGGCGGGCATTGACGGCGTGCACCGCCACATCACCAACATTAGTGCAGGAATTAGGGTGTGTTGCATAACAACCTGTGTCAGAACGTACCGTTCAACATCGTCTGCAGGAGCAGGGACTTGTCGCACGGCGGCCATTGCTCCGATTACCATTGACGCTACACCACCGGTGAGTGCGGTGGCAGTGAGCTGTTGAACGCCGCACCTGGACTACGGAATGGCACAACATTGTTTTCTCCGACGAATCCCACTTCTGCCTGCAACATCGCGATGGTTGGATCCGCATGTGGTGGTACCGCGGCCAGAGACTGTATGATGCCTGCATTATGCATTGCCATACTGGTCCGTCGCCTGGCATTATGGTTTGGGACGCAATTGTATATGACACCCGCACCCCTCTGGTACGCATCGCTGGTACACTCAACAGCCACCGCTACATCTCCGACGTTTTGGAGCCGGTAGTCCTCCCTTACTTGCAGGACCTGCCAGCGGCCACGTTTCAACAGGACAATGTGCGCCCGTACGTGGCACGCATCGTGCAACAATTCTTCACGGCCCACCAGGGGTCACTGCTGCCGTGGCCCGCCTGTTCTTTCGATATGTTGCCCATAGAACACGTCTGGTTATCGGCAACCGAGTGGCCCGCAAGCACCACCCACAGCTACGCCTGATGAACTGTCGCAATGTGTGGAAGCAGCCTGGACCGACATACCCCAAGCCCACATCCAAAGCCTCTTTCGTTCGGTGCCGCGGCGTGTAGCGGCCGTTATTGCCAGCCATGAGGGCCACGCAAACTATTGATGTCTGCGTGTTCCGCAAGTCGCACAGGCCTGTAAGCTCAATCATTTCATCTTTGTATCTGTTGTTATGTTTCCAGTAAATCTGGCTTTGCTATCTCGTGTCCTTCTTGGTGTTGCATTTTGGGTGGCCAGCAGTGTATAAAGAAAAAGATACCGAAAATTCGTTCATCACTAGTATTTGCCCAGGAAATTCAGTTTTTTCTTACGATGAAGTGTACATAAAGATCTTTATTACCGTAAGTTATTAGACGACAGCTAAATAAAAGAAATGCTTTTCGTATATTCAAAATCAATATGCAAATTTTGCAGCTCGGAATACATAATAAAATTTTTGCGTGTTTGTTCCCATCAACAGCACTCACCCAACCTAAATGGGCATGCGACGCCACTGGTAACTACTAAGTTGTTCTATATTTATAAAATAAAGTTGCCTGTGTTGAAACATATGAAAGGTATACAGCACAGTGGTAAAATGTGTGTACAACACAAGATCATAAAGTGCCACTAGATTTTAACTATCTACTGGCCACTTGGAAAAATCTCAAATTTGTATCTTTAACTCAAGTGGGAATGGGCTATAGACACATTGCTAGAACTGAAATACTAGAGTGATACCAAGGGACAGGAAAAGACCCAGAAGACTGCATAGGAGATGGGTGGTCGAAATTCGAAAGGATGCTGCAGTGGCATGCTCAAAATGGAAAGTTGTGGAAAAGATTTGGTTGGAGTAACATTTACTCCATCAGGTGGAACAGGCAATGCAGCACTCCTTTATATAGTAGTGCAACGATGCATTATGGGTATGGGTCATGACTGGCGCCATTACACCAGTGTAACGGGTACAATTTCACAAATTATTAGTTTCACGTATCAATACATGAATTTTGTTACAAATACAAAGTTATGTTCAATTTTATATATTGTTGGAATTGTTAATGTATCTTACAATAATTTAAAGTTCAGGTTGGTAATATGCTCTTTCAAAATTTTTGATATGTCCACAGGCAAGTAGTCATTACAGCATTTGTCCCCTAAAGCTTCGATGTACATACTTTCAACAAAATGCAGCAAATGTATATATGCTGGAGTGTTCAGTTGTCTAATATTTTCCCAGTCTGGTTGTAGCATTCCATTTACGACATTCCTTGATAAGGCCGTGTTATTGCTGTTGGTTCGAATATCGTATTTGTGTTCCTGGACACGGATACCCAAACTTCATGTCGAGACTACATAGTTAACTTGTTCTCCTGTTGAGGGGTTCAACAGCGGAATATTATACACGCCCCATCTGTTCATAATATCTGTTGTTGCTCGATCCTTTTTAGCTGGTGATAGGAGGTTCTTTGAGTGGGTGCCGAATTGTATGTCATGTTTTGAACAGATACGAGATAGTGTGTTAGTGATATGGTGGTGCTGGTCCAGTGCTCCCATGAATCATTTATTAGGCCTTGTATCTGGCTTCAGATTAATAGTTTGTTCATTTGATATTCTGGTGATCTATTAACCATCGTCCTGGGGTATCCATGTTTATCCGCTAATTTAAAAATAAACTGTATCTCAGACTGGAAATGACTATCACAGACCTGTTTGTAATCCGGGTGTAGCCCAGAATTCCGGGTTTTTGTCACATTTCAAACCCGTAAATTCGGGTTTTTAAGTTTTAGAAGAATTTGAGATGCTTCGGACATTTCATTTCTAAAAATGCTACAAAATGGTAACTAAACTTCAGGTTCCATTTTCTTTGGGAATTACAGTGTTTGATTAAAAACACTGCATGTTCGTGCGAATGGTGAATGTAGACGATTTGTGGCACCTTGTGCGTTTCTTTTGTTATCAAACAAGCTCTCAAGATAACAGCCTGCTGAAAGGAAGGCTTCTTTTCATTATTTTGAAAGTTCAAATAATTTGATTATTTTAGATTCGGTGTATAACTACTTTTAGAAATTGAATGGAATCCACTGTAGGCTTCAAGTTCAAGTAAAACTGATCTACATAGACTGCTCAATTAACATATAATATGAAGTGCAAAATTTAATTTTAAAGATGCAATGCCTGAAGGATTTTTCACAGTGAAAGAAAATTGGGTGCAAGAAAAGATGCGAAGTTTAACTGCACAATCACTAGGGCTTATTTGTTGTGTAACTAGTTTATATGTATGTATTATACATTATATGTATATTGGCACTGGGCTGAGAGTTTCAGGGTTTCTTGTGTCACCTCACAATCACCCTTGCTATCATTTGAAGAATGCATGAAGGCTCTTCTAAAAAGAAAATTGATAGCAGAACATTTTTTTGTGGAGTTGGATGTGAATTAAACTGGATAAGGCTGTTGCAATCGGTTGGCTTTCGATAGACACAAAAGGACATTGAGTTAGTATTTGAATCACGAAATAAACAAAAATAAAAAAAAAAAAGTCAAAGAGAAATTACATTCAAGTTCTATCGTGAGCCCGATAGTAGGAAATACTGATGATAGGCTCACGATAGAACTTGAATCTAATTTCTCTTTGCCTTTTTTGGATTTTTGCTCATTTCACGATTCAGATACTAACCTGCTGTCCTTTGTGTCTATCGAACGCCAATGGATTGTAACAGCCTTATCCAGTTTAATTCACATCCAACTCCACAAAAATTTTCTGCTATCAATTTTCTTTTTAGAAGAGCTTTCATGCGTTCTTCAAATGATAGTCATTTCCAGTCTGAGATACAGTTTATTTTTAAATTAGCGGATAAACATGGATACCCCAGGACGATGGTTAATAGATCATATACCAGAATATCAAATGAACGAACTATTAATCTGAAGCCAGATAAAAGGCCTAATAAATAATTCGTGGAAGCACTGGACCAGCACCCCAATATCACTAACACACTATCTTGTATCTGTTCAAAGCCTGACATACAATTCGGCACCTGTTCAAAGAACCTCCTATCATCAGTTAAAAAGGATCGAGCAACAACAAATATTATGAACAAATGGGGCGTGTATAATATTCCACTGTTAAATCCCTCAACAGGAGGGATTCTGTTGAGCCAACTATTCTTCTTCATGTTGAGCCTACATAGTTGGCTCGACATGAAGAAGTTTGGGTATCCGTGTCCAGTAAGACATACGATATCCGAACTGTTAGAAATTCTAAGTAGGTTCGCGCGTTGATCTCAAATGACTGATTCAACAAACGAAAGAGAATTCTTGAACTCTCAGAATGAATGGTTGAAAGCATAAAATGAGTACTTACCACCTTTAAATTGATAATCCTTTATATTTTAATCAAATGAGTATAGTCACATCACATCACATCACTGAAACGCTGAGTATTAGAACATCTAAAACACTGTAGATTGAAAACACAAGCTATCCAATTTTATATTGGTTTGGAACAACATCACAAACGCAGTACGTTAACACATAACTTCATCTTTTGGTTTCGGTTCTCACTGGAACAGTTTTTTCTTTTCTGATGTCGAAGGTCAGCACTTCACGACTTCTTGCGTTGGAGTGACAATGAGAGTTTTCTTTTTATTTCCAAATAAGGTCACTTAACGCAGCAACGTCATCTATAATTCTGTGTGGAACTTTGAACGGACACATCACACTCTTTTCAACAAACTCCCACTTGTCTGGAACAGTTCTGCACTACGAAACCTAGGGATGTCCTCAATTTTTTTTTTTTTTTTTTTTTTCGAAATGCTTTGCAGTCTTGATGTTAGGTTTTTTTTTTTTTTTGTTAGGCTTTTCCAGTTTTCTACACAGTATTCCTATAGCATTGGAAATATCTGGTCTTGTCACAGTTGAGAGGTACATGATCACTCCCACTATTTCTCTATAACGTCCGTTTTCATTAATGTGTTCTGGTTCTTGTATGCCTTTTCCATAGTTAGTGCTTATTGGTGTTTTACTTTCTTTGTTAGGTTCAGTATCATGATTCTGAATAAGATCCATGATCTTGTTTCCCTGGTTAAGAAGGAAACTTCCGTCGTCTTCTCTTTCTACTTGTATACCAAGATAATATGTAACTCGGCCTAAATCTTTTATTTCGTACTGGTTTTTGAGTAGTTTTGTAATCCTTGCAATTTCTTCTTGGCTGTTTGATGCTATTAATATGTCGTCTACATAAGTAGCCAAAAAAGTTTGTTTATCCTTATTCTTCAATGATAGTAAGCATGGATCTGCTATATTCTGAATAAAACCTATGTTGCATAAAAATTTTATAATTGTTTTATTCCAATTTCTTGCACTTTGTTTTAAACCATAGATACTCTTTTTCAGTTTACACACTTTGTTTTCTTTACCTGATTCTTCAAATCCTTCTGGTTTAACCATATAAACATCTTCTTCCAATTTTCCATGAAGAAATGCTGTCTTTATGTCCAAATGATGAACTTTTAGCTTCTTGTTTGCTGCAACTGTCAAGAGAGTTCTTAAGGTTGTATATTTAACTACTGGTGAAAATGTATCTTCAAAATCTATTCCTGGTTGTTGAGTGTATCCCTTTGCAACTAATTTTGCCTTACAAGTTTCTATATTACCATTAGCATTATATTTTCTTTTAAATATCCATTTGTTCTTGATTGGTCTTTTTCCTTCAGGTAAATCTACCAAAGTCCATATATTGTTCTTTCTCATTGCTCTTAATTCTTCATTTATTGAATTCAGCCATTTATCCTTTTCTGAATTTTCTGTTTCTTAAATCTCTTCCAAATTCCATGGATTTTTTCTATATAGTCTTTGCTATATATGCAAGTCTTTCTGGTGGTTGACCTTTATTTTCTCTTGGTGATCACCTTGGTTGTTTTTCAGATTCATCTTTTTCTTCTCCATTAATTATACTTCCTGATGAATTTATTCTATTTTCAATTAGAATTTCTTGATTACTTTAAATTTTCTTCTCATTTTGTCTACAAAACGTTTCTACACTTTTTCTTCGATCAAATTTTACATTTCTGGTTATGACCAGCTCATTTGTTTCTGGAATGAGGACTATATCCTCAAGATCTTTCATCATAGCCCATTAGAATTCCTTCTTGAGCTATATTTCCCAGTTTTCTCCTTTTTTTTTTTTTGGTATGCATACATAGACCTTTGACCCAAATACCTTGATGTGACCTAAATATGGAGTGTATCCTTTCCACATTTCAAAGGGTGACGTGACTTCCCTGTTGCTTTCGTAGGAACTTTATTCTGTATATTCTAGATCATCATCATCAACCATTATCAATCCACTGCTGAATGAAAGGTCTCCCCAAGTTTCCTCCACAACGTTCTGTCTTGTGCCAGTCTCCATGTCACTCCTGCATACTTTCGAATTTCATCCACCCATCTCCCATGTGGTCTTCTTCTGGGTCTTTTCCTGTCCCTTGGAATCCAATTTAAAATTTCGACTGTCCATCGATGGTCTGTCCTTCTGTCCATCGATGGTCTGTCCAGTATGTCCAGCCCATTGCCATTTCAGGGATTTAACTCTGATCATGATGTCTTCCACTCTTGTCATTTTTCGGATCCATGAGTTCCTCTTCTTATCTCTCCTGGTTACTCCAAGCATGCACCTCTCCATGCTACTTTGAGTTGTCTGCAGCCTTTGTATGTCTCTTTTAGTTAAGGTCCACGTCTCTGCACCATACGTAAGCACTGGAAGGATGCATTGATCAAACACTTTTCTTTTAAGACATAATGGTATATTGCTCTTGAAAATTATGCTGTTTCTTCCAAAAGCTCTCCAGGCAAGTTTTGTACGATGATTAATTTCTTCATCAATGTGACCCTCACTTGATATCTGCTGTCCAAGATAAACGTACATGTCTGTTATCTCCAGCTTTTTTCCATCAATCGATAAATCTTCATTTCTTGTAAAAGCATTGAACATCACTTTTGTCTTCTGAAAGTTCATTTTTAATCCCACTTCTTTACTCTTGTCAGCAAGTTCCTGGATCATACTCTGCAGCTCTGATGGGGTAGTTGCAAAAATGACTAAGTCATCAGCAAAACGAAGGTGAGTTAGATAATCTCCATTAATCTTTATCCCTTTGTTTTCTCAGTTCAGTGATTGAAAGACATTTTCCAATGTGGCATTAAAGAGCTTCGGAGATATGGTGCCACCTTGTCTCTCTCCCTTTCCAACTTTCATGTGTGCTATATTCTCAAACAGCCGAATCTTTGCACTTGCATTTTCATAGATGTTATTAATAATATTAATGTATGCATCTTCAATACCGCAGGATTTCAGAGCCATTGTAAATGCTGATGGTTTCACCGAATCAAAGGCTTTTTCATAATCGATAAAAGCCATGCACAATGGAAGTTCATATTCCCTCGCTCTTTCAATTAGTTCTCTCAGTACGTGGATATGATCTATTGTGCTGCAGCCACTCCTAAATCCAGCTTGTTCTCTCGGTTGAGCCATGTCCAGTGTTACCTTCAAACGGTGTGAAAGAACTTTAGTAAAGATTTTATAAACCACTGATAGGAGGCTGATAGGTCTGTAGTTCCTGAGATCCTCAATGTCACCTTTTTTTATGTAGCAGGATCATTGTAGCATTGTTCCAATCCTCAGGAATCTTCCCTTCATTAAGACATCGAGTGAAAATTTGGGCGAGTACTGTTTCGATTTCTCCACTTGCTTCTTGTAGGATGTCTACAGTAATTCCATCTTCTCCTGGAGCTTTACCCCGCTTCATGTTCTTGATTGCTTGTGCAATTTCTGCTGCAAGGACTGGAAGAACTCTGGTACTGGTACCTTTCACGATGTCTGGAGTACATGTATCATCCCTTTCATATAATTTGGAGTAGAAATCTTTCACTCTTGTCAAAATTTCACCTCTATTTCTTGTTACAGAACCATCTTCTTTTTTCAGAGCCATAATCTGTTTTCTTCCCTTACTGAGATGTCCCTTTGCTATCTTTAGGCGTTGGTTGTTTTCAATTGCTTTCCTCACTAGTTCACAGTTGAATTTCCTTACATCTTCAGTGATACTTTTTCGTACTGTCTTGCATAGCTCTATATATTCCACTTTGGAAGTCACATCTTCTTTAGTTGTCCTCATCTCTCTTCTTTTTTGCATCAACATTTTGGTTTTTCCTGATAATTTGTTCACATGCAACTTGTTCTTAGACCCAGCTAATTTTGTTGCTGTTTCCATAATAGCTTTGGTTACTTTTCTGTTAACTTCAGAAATATCCACTTCTTCCGATGTTAGGCCTTCTAAATCAGAGAATCTGTTCTTCAGTTCCAACTTGAAGGTATTATGTTTTTTAAGGTTGGTTATGTCAATACATTTTGTTTGTCTTATGAGCTTGCCACGTTCAATCAAGTTTAGTGTTGAAGTGCATCTTACATCTCACCAATCTATGGTCACTACCTGTGTTGAATTTGTTTTGCACACTGCAGTCTTCTATGGCAAATTTTTTGCTACACATAATAAAATCAATTTCACTTGTCATCCCATTTGGATGTCACCATGTCCATTTCCTGTGTGGCTTTTTCTTGAAAAAGGAGTTCAAGATGAAAAACCCTTCTGCCTCTGCAAACTCAACGAGAGTATTTCCACGCTGGTTTCTGTTGCCGTTGCCCTATTTTTGCATTGAAATCTCCCATAATTATCTTAAAGTGCTGCTTACCTTTATTATTTAGATGACGAATTTCCTCATAAAATTCTTCAATTTCTTATTCAGGATGACTTGTGGTGGGTGCATAAGTTTGAATAATCTGAGCCTTGTATCTTCTCGAGAGTTGGATAACAAGTCGTGCAGCTCTGTCAGAGGAACTTTCAACTTCTACAACTTTATCCTTCAGTTTCTTGTTTATTATAAATCCAACACCACTAGTTCTGCCAGTATCTGTCCCACGATAGAAGAGATGTCCACTTTTCAGTTCAATGAGATCTTCTCCTTTTCTCCTTACCTCACTTAGCCTGATGATGTCCCACTTGATCCTTTGTACTTCCTCTTCCTATTCAAGAAGCCTTGAATCAGAAGATAGGGAGCGTCCATTATACGTAGCCAAGGTGAGCATCAGATGGCAGCCTAGTCCGGTCCTCCGGTGATTCTTAGCACCCTCTGCCTTCATGTCGCACTGGCCGCTGCCTTGGCCAGGTACATTCCAGCTGCCGTAGACTGAGGGCCGAGATTTAAGTTGTGGAGTCATTTTGGAGGGGTTTGGCCATAACTCACCACGCTGGCCAAGCGGGTTGGTGAGTGTGGGATAGCTTTTCCTCTAATCCCGATGGTATAGTTATACCGCTATTGGCGGTCATCAGAGCCCCTTTAGTAGGAACAGGATGCACCACGAGAAGGCGGGTTTGACATTTGTCAGGGAGAGGCTGTGATTTTACGCATCACCTGACCTTACATTCTAGATACACACACTTGTTTGCTAAGAAATAAAGATGCAGTGATAAAATTCAAGGAATATGTAGCCTCAGTTCAAAATAAATTTGATAAAAAAAAAAAACCTAAAAGTGTAAGAACAGATAATGGAGGAGAGTATTGCAGAGCAAAATTTGAAAGTTATTTAGCAGAAGAGGGAATAGAGCATAAAACTACTATCCCATATTCACCTCAAATGAATGGCATTGTGGAATGCAAAAATAGAAGCTTAATAGAAATGACAAAAGCTATGCTTCTGGATGCTGAAATAGATGACAAATATTGGACAGAAGCTGTATTAACTGCTAAATATATGATACCTTTTTCTTTTACTAGCTTTTTTTTTTTAGCCTTTCTGGCCATAAAATTTGAAACCCTAAATTCTGTTTCAATTTGTTTCAGTGACCAAGATTTAGGCAGTGTACTCAATATCTGCATTCTTATGCTTTTATTTTCTGTGGAATGAAATTTTTCTTTCAACTGTCTTATAATTTCTGGTTCAGGAGATGAAATATCCTTTGGTTCCGATGCAGGACTTAACTTTAATAATTTTGCTCGAAATGCTTCTTGTGTTTTTTTATATTTCTCTTCAGTGCGTTTTTTCTTGATTGGTGTTTCATCCAGACATTGTAAACTTCTGTTAAATGCTTCTATAGCATGCTCTTTTTCAGGAGTTGATACTTCAATGTTTTCAGATAGAACAGCATCATGGCCTTCGGCTTCTTGTTCATTATAGCTGTCGGAAGGGGAAGAAGAATGTTCAGCAGCTTGAGTGAAATTTCTGGATTGCTTTACGACAACTGTCACAGATCTTGTCTCCAGTTTTGAGCAACTTGTTCTGTAGCAATAGATTCTTGGAAACTTTTTGCAGATTTTTTTTTGTTATATTTATGGTTTGGTTTCCCAAGGGGTTGCAACAGTAAACCACACTTCAAACTTTTGATGTGTGGATGGTCTGCTGGCATCCATCTTTTACTTTGCTTTTACTTTAAAACCTAGGAAAGAAACACAATGTGTTAACCTCATGGATATATATTAACTTTTTAACTAATTATAATTAATTCATTAACATTTGCAGTGTTTTGTAAGACCAGGGATAACATTTTAGACAGACAAATTAACAATTCCTCAGTCACTGATGGTGCGTTTAGTAACGTCCTTCTATGTTATTTATTTTTTTATAGTGATCCCATAGTGATCCCATTATGAAACTTTCAGGATATGTAGAAAAATAATGTTTGTTAAACATATTTTTTTCAGATTTTTTAAAAAACATGTTTTTTAATATTTCAATTTTAAAATTGACATTAATTTTTTTTAATAGTGGCATATCAAATGAAAGCCCAATTCAAGATCTTTAAAATGAGCCATAATTCATGACCCTAGCTCTACTAGAACCCGAGTAATTGGCAGTTCAGGTTTGCTCAGATGACGAAATTTCAGGGTTTTTTTTGAAATTTCAAAAATCAATAACTTAAAAACGCATGCATTGAAAATTCTGAAAAAATTCATATATGTTTATATTGATGAATTCTACAAATATACCAAGTTTCATAAAAATCAAAAATGGTCAGGTTGAAAATGCTATTTTTGCTGGTTGATTTCACATGGAATGACCCTCATGTCTTCTCCTGATCCAAAGCCAGGAAAGACTTTAGACAAAGACACAGCAAATTGTATACAATAATTTTATGAGAGTGACGATGTAAGCTGCCAAATGCCAGGAAAAAAAATACTTTGTTTCCATTAAAATAGATAATAAGCATCAACAGGTAAAAAAAAAAAAAAAATTGCTTCTGAGTAATTTGCATGAATTGTATACTCTTTTTAAAGAGAGATTTCAAGATAAAAAGGTGGGGTTCTTCAAGTTCTGTGAACTTTGCCCTAAGCACTGCATTCTTGCAGGAGCAAGTGGCAAACATTGTGTTTGTACAATGCATCAGAATGTTACACTGATGATGACACAATGCAAGTTATCTGAATTAACAGGAGACACTGTTCAGCCAATAAACTCCTATAAAGATGTCCTTGCAAACATAATTTGTGGAAACCCTACACCTGCATGCTTCTTCAGTCAGTGCAACTGTCCAGGATTAGAACAGCTCAAGCAACGATTTGAAGATTGTTTTGATCTAAATAGTATAGAAAATGTGACATTCAAGCAATGGATGCAATTAGAGAAGAGGACAGTACTTGAAACATTATCAAAATGTACACAGGAGTTTTATGACCTGTTTGGAAAACTTCCAGCCCTGCTTCACCATTCTTTTATAGCAACTCAACAGTCACATTACTTAAGACATCTTAAAGACGCAATAACAGAAAATCAATACATAGTAATTTGTGACTTTGCTGAAAATTATTCTTTTGTATTGCAAGGTGCAGCTCATGGTTTTCACTGGAACAATGCCCAAGCAACCCTGCATCCTATAGTTATATACTATCGAGATGAGAAAACTCAGAACCTAGGACATGTAAGTTTTGTGATTATATCCGACTGCCTAATTCACAACAGTATAGCTGTCCATCTGTTTCAGCGTTACCTAATTAATTTCATGCAGTCACATTTTTCTCAAAAACCTGAAAAGATATTTTATTTTTTGGATGGAGCAGCTTCACAATACAAAAACAAGTCAAACTTCCTCAGCATGTGCTACCACAAGACTGACTTTAATATAAAAGCAGAATGGAATTTTTTTGCAACAGCACATGGCAAAAATGCATATGATGGGATAGGGAGTACTGTGAAGCGATTAGCTGCAAAGGCAAGTTTACAACTTGTTTATAATAATCAAATTATGACCCCACGCAAACTCTTTGAATGGGCCACTGCTGATATTGCCTCCATTCACTTTCGGTTTGCAACAACAGAAAATTACAAAGAGGAGGAAATTATCCTTAAAAGTAGAATAGCTTCTGCTAAGACAATAAGTAGTACTCAGAAACTCCATTGTTTCACTCCTGCAGGAAAACACAAATTACTAGTCAAAACTTACTCACTTTCTGAGCATTTTAAAGATGTGCAACAGATGAAGGGGAAGAGAAAATAGTCACGCTGTACTAGTGATCCGATTTATTGGCGTAGAAAATAAGCACATAAGCATTTCCAAGCTTTCGCACATCAACCAGATGGCTTTTTCAAGGAAGTTAGACAGATTTTGAAAATATGGTAGGTTTGGTGATTAGTAAGTACTCAGAGCACTGGTGGTTGGGATGAGTACTTGGTGTGAATGAGGACACAGAAGAGGTAAAAGTGAGCTCCCTGGAGCCGCATGGTCCATCTCCATCATACAAGTATCCTCAATCACCGGATATACTGTTGGTTCATAAATCTGATGTTTTGTTAAAAGTTGACCTGACAACAGCTACTGGAAGAGTATATAATTTAACAATGACTGAGACAAAGAAGGCAAATCAAGCACTGGCATACAAGTGCGGCAAAATTTAAAAAGAAAGAAAAAAAGCAGGATACATATAGAAGATAAAATAATTTTGTAAGTGTAAATAGGCACACAGAACCTTACACTGAATTATGAAATGAATTACTTTGGGACACAGTTTCAAATTACTTAGATGTTTACTTTCATTCTTTAACATTCACAATGTTTAAAAGAACATGTATGACATTTTACACAAACCACATAAAGAATACCCTTCCAGTCATGGGTGGAACCGGCAAGTACATCTGGCACATTTCAGTTGCATTGTTCTACGTTATTATTTTTTTTATAGTGATCCCATTATGAAACTTTCAGAATATGTAGAAAAATGTTTGTTAAACATATTTTTTTCAGATTTTTAAAAAAACACATGTTTTTTTAATATTTCAATTTTAAAATTTACATTAATTTTTTTTAATAGTGTCATGTGGCATACCAAATGAAAGCCCAATTCAAGATCTTTAAAATGAGCCATAATTCATGACCCTAGCTCTACTAGAACCCAAGTAATTGGCAGTTGAAGTTTGCTCAGATGATGAAATTTCAGGGTTTTTTTTAAATTTCAAAAATCAATAACTCAAAAACGGATGCATTAAAAATTCTGAAAAAAATCATGTTTGTTTATATTGATGAATACTACAATTATACCAAGTTTCATAAAAATCAAAGAATGTCGGCTTGTGAGCCTTGTTGATTTGACATCTAATGACCGATCTATAAAAGTAATGAAATATTTGTATCCACTTGGACTGGCTTTACTCATTGGACCACATATATCTGTATATACCAATTCTAGTATTTCCTTTGTTTTGTAAGTGTTCTGTTTTGAGAATGGTTTTTGTGTGAGCTTACCCTTTATTCATATCTCACAGTTCTCTTCCTTTTTACAAATTGATAAAACAATCCCTTTAGCTAATCCATTTGCTTTATTATCTTTATATCTCTGTCCTGATTTTCTATGCCATAAGTTTGAGCAATTTTTCTCTTCACATTTTGTAACTAAATTAGCCTTTTCATTTATAGCCTGTAATTTATACAAATTGTTTAAGTTGTCTACTATACCTGTTACTACAATAATTTCTCCACATTTTATTATGCACTGTCTATCTTTAAATGATACTTCATATCCTTTTTCTGTAATCTTTCTAACTGACAATAAATTAGTTTCCAATTTAGGAACATGCAATACATCCTTTATCTCTAATTTTCTAATTGTATCTTTTTCAGCTTTACAACTTAGGAAAATATTTCCTATTCCCTCTGACTTTATTTGAGTGCCATCAGCTGTAATGATCAATTGTGATTTATCATTAGAAAGCTTTTTAAACAATGCTATATTGTTAGACATGTGTACTGTGGCTCCACTATTGATTGTCCAATTTTCAGAGTTTTTGTTATGTAATGACTTTGTTTCTAGTGAAAAAATTGTATTTTCCCTTTTTATTTCAATTTCCTTTTCTTCTGGTTTTATTGTTGCTGTCTTCACTAAGTTGTAAGATTGGTTAGATGTGGATTGACCTTTGTGAAATCTTTTCTCTGTGTTTCCCTTATTTTTATCTCTCTCCCTTTTAAAATGCCAACATTCATTTTTAGTATGATTCCTTTTGTTACAGTATGTACAAAACTTACTTCATTTTATGTTGTGGTTTTTACCCCCAAAACTAGTTTTGTACACTGTTGTACTTGCATTTGAATTATTTGTGCTTGTTTGTGAATTTTCTCTCCGTCTATTGTACTTGTCAAGTACTTTACATTTTATGAATTCAAAATTTAGATCATCTTGATTTTTAGCTTCAAGTGCAACAATTAAGTTCTCATAAGGACTTTGCAAACTATTAAGTAAAATTGCACCTAAGTGGGTGTCGGGCATTTTCTCATTTTGTGTGTGCAATTTCTGAACTAGTTCCATCATTATATTTGTGTTCTTGCATTGTAGTGCCATCATCATGATAACGCAAACTATACAGTTTTCTAAGCAAGTGGAGTTTATTACTTAAACTTCCTCTTTCATGTACTGCCTTTAAAGCATTCCACGTCATGCTACTACTTCTTTGTTTATCTAACGCATGAATAATTTGGTCATCATTGATACAGAGTGTTATTGTGGCTCGTGCCTGTGAATCTTGTTTGATCCACGTCTCACTTTTTTCAGTGGGAATCGGTTCTGTAACTATCTTCCACAAGTTATCTTTAATTTATATGTAGCATTTGCATTTTGAATTTCCATGTCTGATAATTATCCAGCTTTACGATGCTTACATTATTGCCAATGAACGACTCCATTACGCAGTTTACTCTACTTCAATAGCTTAACAATTTAGTTAGCTTGCATTTGCTAACTGCGTATTTACGTGGTAGTACGTTCACTATAATCAGAAAAATCATCCATTCTTTCCGTCTATTGATAGCCACATATATGAGATACTCAGTCTCATAATCATATTGTTAGGAATTCTAAGTAGGTTCACGCATTGATCTCAAATGACAGATTCAACAAACGAAAGAGAATTCTTGAACTTGCAGAACGAATGGTTGAAAGTATGAAGAGTGCTTACCACCTTTAAATTGATAATCCTTTATATTTTAATCAAATGAGTATATTCACATCACATCACTGAAATGCTGAGTATTAGAACATCTAAAACACTGTAGATTGAAAACACAAGCTATCCAATTTTATATTGGTTTGGAACAACATCACAAACGCAGTACGTTCACACATAACTTCATCTTTTGGTTTTGGTTCTCACAGGAACATTTTTTTCTTTCCTCATGTCGAAGGTCAGCACTTCACGACTTCTTGCGTTGGAGTGACAATGAGAGTTTTCTTTTATTTCCAAATAAGTTTACTTAACGCAGCAACACCACCTATATTTCTGTGTGGAACTTTGAACGGACACATCGCATTCTTTCCAACACGAACCAACAGCGATAATACGGCCTTATCGAGGAATGTCGTAAATGGAATGCTACAACCAGACTGAAAATATTAGGCTACTGAACACTCCAGCATATGTACATCGAAGCTGTAGGGGACAAAGGCTGTAATGACTACTTGCCTGCGGACATATCAAAAATTTGGAAAGAGCATATTGCCAACCTGAACTTTAAATTATAGTGAGATACATTAACAATTCCAACAATATATAAAATTGAACATAACTTTGTATTTGTAACAAAATTCATGTATTGATATGTGAAACTAATAATTTGTGAAATTGTACCCGTTACACTAGCGAAATGGCAACAGCAGGCATGTGATTCTTCGGCTAATTAATGGAATTCCGTGAATTTACTTTTTAGAAAAAACAGTAATCCGCTAAACTTTAAATTTATTTGCGAACTCGGGCTTTTGACAAAAGTTTGATTGTTGATATGGAAGAAAAATCGGGTCAAGAAAGAAATATTTGTTAGGTAGGTGGCGACATTTCAGTCGTAAGGCGTACTCTGCTGCTGCATGGCTGACTGGCAGCTGCGGGTGATGTCACTGCTAATGTCTGTCTGCTCGAAACTGGTTTTCTTCAGGGAATACTCCGCTGTTTCACTTCACCTCCATCCTTTCTACTGCTTATGTTTTATTTATTTGCTGGGGGGGGGCAAAATCTGTTGAAAGACTGGGCGGAGCCTTGAGCCATCGTATGCAGCTACCAAGAGATTGAGAAAGAAAAGTTCTGTTCACATGTGATTGGGCATTTACGTTACGAACCTTCTCCTTCACTGGCGGGCGAAAGTGTCGTACGCGTCGAGAGATGTGAACCATTACTGATTTCCCCCTGGATTATGAAATTACGGGTGACTAAACTAACAAAAAAATTACAGAAATTCAGATTTTCACTGTTATTAAAAATGTTGTACTGGTTTTGTAATTAATCAATGTAAAAGCCTCTGAACCAAGTTCGTGATGCAGCTCTTTATTTCTTGGGTTTCTTTTCCCCCTGAGGAAGAGGATTTGCTTTGCTTGTTTGAAAGCTGAGTGGAAAGAAAGTACAGTGCCGGGCGGGGATTTCGTCGTTCCGAAGTCTAAACAAAGTTTGTGGTGCTGATCTATTTTTTTTTTTCTTTTTCTTTTTCCTTTTTTTTTTTTTTTCATTCGGAGGAGGAGGAATTTGCTTTGCTTGTTTGAAAGCTAAGTGGAAATAATGCACTGCGCTGGGATTATGTCTGCCCGAAGCCTCTGAACAAAGTTTGTGACACAGCTCTTTGTTTCTTTTATTTATTTTCCCCCAGAGGAGGAGGAGGAATTATTATTATTATTATTTTTTTTTTTTGAAAGCTAATTGGAAAGAAACTACGGTGCTGGGTCGGGATTAAGTCTGCCTGACGTGCTTCTTTTGCTGTGGCCCAGTATTACGTCTGCCCGGCGTGCTTCTTTCGCCATGACCCGGGATTACATCAGCCCGAAGCCTCTGAACAAAGTTTATGACTCAGCTCTTTGTTTATTTCTCATTTTTTGTTTTCTTTTTTTCCCGAAGAGGAGGAATTTGTTTTACTTGTTTGAAAGCTAAGTGGAAGAAAGAATGCATGGCCCTGGGACGGGATCAGGGTCCGATTTACACAGAATTAGGTCCTAGGCACAGCACAAGATGTGCCCCCTGCCACCCATCCACATTCTTGAAAGAGTAGCAAGTACATTTGTCACCACTAAATATTATCAATTAATTTAAAAGTTGATTTAATAAATGGGATATTGTGTAGGGAAAAATAAGAAATGACATATACTTTTATTAAATCTTAATATTGGCTAGAAAATTCGCACTTAAAAATATAGACGGGTAAGCAAAACACTTTAATAGTTCAGTATTGCTATTTTTGCATATATATACTGTATATATATATAATAAAATTAGCAATAATAATTTTGCCTTTGTCATGTTTTTTTTTTTTTTTTTTTTTTTTTTTTTTGTGTGTGTGTATCTTGGAACAGCTTTTGGTGTTTTCAGTTAATTGGATGCTTAGGCAATCACATACCTGCAACAGTCACCACCCATGCGACGCCTGATGACCTATACCCAAAATGCATCATTGCACTACTATCTAAAGGAGTGCTGCATTGTCTCTGTTCCACCTGATGATGGGGTAAATGCTACTCTGAAAGTGCTAATGGGATATTTTAACTGTAAATATATTTCGTATTTTATTAAATATCGTACGTAGATGGTGAAGCTGCTTCGTTTCATTTGCGTAACTTAATTCTCTGCCTCTAACCGCAAGCGATTATTGAACGTCGGCAAATGCAAATAGCTATGTGCAATAATGGCTCAGCCATTATTGCACATAGCTATTTGCAGTGCCATCCAACAGCTTTCCAGCCACCCATAACCACTCACAGCTGTAGTGACAGAAGGGACGAGAGTTGACAGTGAAAGCAATGGCGTTTGAGAAGCAACATTTGAGGCACTCATTGCATCGTGTTCGCGTTTCAGCTGAAAAAAAGTGCAGCGAAAGCTCAGCAAATGATCTGTGCTGCTTTGGGTGAGGCTGCTGTGTGCTACAATATGTGTAAGAAGTGGTTCCAGCGGTTTTAAGCAGGGAAATTTCGATCTTCATTATGCAGGACTTCCGGGACAGCCACAGAAAGTTGACGATAAGGAACTGGAACAACTGTTGAACGCAGATCCCTGTCTCACACAGTAAGAGCTTGCCCAGGAAGTGATGCAAATCGTGGGTTTATCCAGGTCAGCCTACCACCAGTACCGCCAAACCGAATATCCATGCCAGGAAGTTGTTGCTGTGCATATGGGGGTATCAGCACGGTGTCCGTACACTACGAGCTGCTTAAACCTGGTGAAACGGTCAATGCCGAGCGTTATTGTCAGCAACTCATTTATGTGAGTGACGCAATGGAGGCAAAATGGCCATACACCGGCAGGGGCAGAAGATCGGTCCTGTTTGCTGCAGGATAACGCGCGTCCTCACACCGCAAAAACAACTTTAAACACGATCACTGACCTGAAATGGGAGATTTTGTCTCACCTGACGTATTCTCCAGACTTCACCCCGTCTGATTATCACCTCTTTTTGCAACATCACCAGAGTGATACACACTTCGCTTCTGTCAAAGAGGTCCACACAAGTATTGACTACTTTATCAACTCGAAACAGCCCTCTTTTTTCCGCAGTGGCATTCGGCAGCTCCCTGACCAATGGCTCAAATGTATCCAACACGACGGGGATTATTTCCCTGATTAGGTACATATTAGATTTGCTATAATTTGCTGTCAACGTGTCATGCCTGTGGCTGAGAATTAAGTTGCACACCTAATACATAATATAAGCATCAGCAAAATTATATGGAACAATTAAAATTAAGGAATTACATATCCCTTTATGAATACTTCCATAATTCTCCAGAAAAGGAGTTGTACTGTTCTAAATTATCAGTAGTATATAATCTTCCAGAGCTAACAACTGAAAATGGTGAAGGCATCATTGACAAATTTTTGTCATTTGGTAAATCACAGATATGTCATGTAAAGAACTTCTAAATCGCAGACAGGTCGTGCTGGCGATTACCTTTATGTACTGTCATAAAACTTTGGCGAAAAAAAATTGTATTTGGCAAATGAGTTGACAGAAGCTTTATTAAAGCCAGAGCAACTGTTGACAGATATGTCATTTTGTAAAGATCTAAAGCTGTTTGATGGACCATGAAGATTCATAAATTTAAGTTTAATTGTTATACTTTGTTTTCATATGAAACTTCTACTATTTGCCTAATACACCAGTTTTTTTCATAAATACATGCAACAAGATCTCTTGCTAAACTACTAATTGCTATTTCATTCTTAGTTTTAGGGTAAGATTCAATCAACACCTCTGCAGGTTCATGGTTTACTGTCCTTATTTTTGTTGTTTCCAGCTATCTGCACACATGAAGACTTGATTCTCAGTCACGGTTTTATGTGCTTCCAACATTACCACAGTTTCTGTAGGAGAGAATGTCGCAGGATAACTATATTGGATAACTTATTACTTACAATGCTCACAAAAGAATGGTTATTCTCTATGTTGCCCAGTACTTTTAGATTTAAAAAATCTTGCTGAGTTTCCTATTGCTTCGCAAAGACACCTTTCACCATTGGGCTCCATGTCGAGTGATCAAATTTTTAATGGAATTTTTACCTCGTGTCTTCCAATTTTCATAAACATTTTTACACTTGTTGAATGATCAAAACTAAGTTTAAATGTAGTTTTTTTTTCATCCTGTTTTTGAGTTATGAGGGGTTTGAAATTAAAAAAAAATTTATAATTTTGGCCTTTTTTCGGACTACACAAAAACTTTAAAAGCTCAGCCAAGAATTGAGATATTTCAAAACTAAAAGTATCACTCTCTTCAGAAATTTATAAGTTTTAATATGATATGCCACACAATGAAATTATTTTAAATTTTAGAATTAAATTGCAAAATTAAAAATTTAAAAAGTGATTTAAAAAATGAGTAAAATTTTTCAAAAAAATTAGTCATTATTTCATATTTCTAAAAGTTTTCTGCAAAATTTCACCTTGGGATCACATTTTTAAAAAATATGTTGTACATGTCTGCCTTATTGAGCTCTGTTTAGGATAAGTGGTTTTTATTGGAGGGAAATAAAACAAAATAAACAAGAATTTAAACCATAATATCAGTTATTTCATGCATTTCTGTAAAAAGTTATTCAATGGAAAAAGGTATCTGTAAAACTGTTTAGGCTTTCCTTAAAAAAATGTTTTCCATAGCGGAGTGACAGCTTGTTGTTGCACGATAGAACTGGTGTCAGCTTGTTTGAACCAGCACTTACTGGCTTTGGCATGTATGGACAAGCTGTGGCTTATTGTACAGGGCTCAGTGGTGAGTTGAGACTCAGTCAGTTCAAAACAGTGCAAGTGATGTTTGAAAGAAGAAAACAATAAATGCATATGTTATTAAACCTGCAAATGCTCAGAAGTTTTCCCTTGATGAACAAGTGTAACATTCCTCTATGCTACTAATTGTCCGTTCTGTACTGTGGAGTATCGTGAGTTTAGAAACATGGTTGCTGCCTGCGCCCAGGTTACACTCCACCTACCTGAGCTGAAATTGGTGCTGAACTTTTACACAAGATTTTTTAAGAAGAAAAAGCAAAATGTTCAGGACTTCAGTGTGGAAAGACTGTCTGCATGAGCTTGGATGGCTGTTCTAATGTTCATAATGAACCAGTTATCTGTGCAAGTGTAACAGCAAGCTCAGGTGAAATGTGTTTGGTTGACACGATAGATACTTCTGGACATTCGCAAACAGTGGAATACTTACTTGTCTGAAATAGCAAAAGGAATCGTCATAAAATGCGAAACTGAATACCAATGTGATATGCGCAGTTCAGTAATGGATAATGCAAGCAACATGAGTGTGTGCTCAGCTAGAGGAAGACGAAGAGCTAATTCTTATTACGTATAGCTGTTCAGCACACCTGTTAAATTTGCTGGCTCAGGATTTAAATATTCCAAATTTGAAAGAGTAGGTAGTTATGATTGTAAGATATTTTTGGAACAACCACTTTGCAAGTGCAAAGTACAAGCAAGAAGGTGGACTGAAGCTTTGTGTACCTCAAACTGTACAATGGAATACGATGGCAGACTCTTTATCAGGCTACCTGAAAAACTGGTCAATTTTGATGAAGGTATGTCTATGTGAGGAAAACAGGGACAGGATAGATGTGAATGTATACAATAAAGTTACCAATTTTGGAGTGAAGAGAAGTGCTGAAAATCTCCTGAAACGCCTCAAGCCCATTTCAGTCGCATTTGATGAGCCTCAAAAGAAAGACTGCAATATTGCATTTGGCTGCCATATTTGGAAGATACTAGAAGATAACTTAAGGAGTAAAAATTTAGATAAACAAGATATGAAATCATTTTTGAATTACTACAATCAAGCTTTGGAACCTGAACATTTTTTGGCCTATCTGCTTGGCCCTCATAATACAGGAGGTCATTTAACTGCAGAGGAAAAAAGGAAGCCCTACATTTTGCCAAAGTTAAATATTTATCTTCTGTTATCCCTGTTCTGACAAACTTCCTAGCAAAAAGTGGTCCATTTCATGACTTCCTCTCTGAAAAGGATTTTGTAGCAAAAGTGATCCCAGTTGACTGGTGGAAGGTGCATGCTGTTGGAGACGATGCCACTGTTAATGATCAAACTTTTGAAGTCGTTCAGCAGCTACTAACTGCAATTGCATAATCAGCATCTGTGGAAAGTACTTTTTCAACATTTGGTTTAGTACAGACGAAATAGAGGAACCGTCTGGGAATTGAGAAAGCAGCAAAGCTTGTATGTATTTATAAAGCATTTAATGCAGAAAGCCTAACATAGAAGGCCTAACATTGGAAGAAGTGGATATTTCTGAAGTTAACAGAAAAGTAACCAAAGCTCTTATGGAAACAGCAACAAAATTAGCTGGGTCTAAGAACAAATTGCATGTGAACAAATTATCAGGAAAAACCAAAATGTTGATGCAAAAAAGAAGAGTGATGAGGACAACTAAAGAAGATGTGACTTCCAAAGTGGAATATATAGAGCTATGCAAGATAGTACGAAAAAGTATCAATGAAGACGTAAGGAAATTCAACTGTGAACTAGTAAGGAAAGCAATTGAAAACAACCAAAGCCTAAAGATAGCAAAGGGACATTTCAGTAAGGGGAAAAAACAGATTATGGCACTGAGAAAAGAAGATGGTTCTGTAACAAGAAATAGAGGCGAAATTTTGACAAGAGTGAAAGATTTCTACTCCAAATTATATGAAAGGAATGATACATGTACTCCCAGACATCACGAAAGGTACCAGTACCAGAGTTCTTCCAGTCCTTCCAGCAGAAGTTGCACATGCAATCAAGAACATGAAGCGGGGAAAAGCTCCTGGAGAAGATGGAATTACTGTAGACATCATACAAGAAGCAAGTGGAGAAATCGAAACAGTACTCGCCCAAATTTTCACTCGATGCCTTAATGAAGGGAAAATTCCTGAGGATTGGAACAACGCTACAATGATCTTGCTACATAAAAAAGGTGACATTGAGGATCTCAGGAACTACAGACCTATCGTCCTCCTATCAGTGGTTTATAAAATCTTCACTAAAGTTCTTTCACACCGCTTGAAGGTGACACCGGACATGGCTCAACCGAGAGAACAAGCTGGATTCAGGAGTGGCTACAGCACAATAGATCATATCCACGTATTGAGAGAACTAATTGAAAGAGCGAGGGAATATGAACTTCCATTGTGCATGGCTTTTATCGATTATGAAAAAGCCTTTGATTCGGTGAAACCATCACCAGTTGCAATGGCTCTGAAATCCTGCGGTATTGAAGATGCATACATTAATATTATTAATAACATCTATGAAAATGCAAGTGCAAAGATTCGGCTGTTTGAAAATACAACACACATAAAAATTGGAAAAGGAGTGAGACAAGGTGACACCATATCTCCGAAGCTCTTTAATGCCACATTGGAAAATGTCTTTCAATCACTGAACTGGAAAAACAAAGGGATAAAGATTAATGGAGATTATCTAACCCACCTTTGTTTTGCTGATGACTTAGTCATTTTTGCAACTACCCCATCAGAGCTACAGAGTATGATCCAGGAACTTGCTGACAAGAGTAAAGAAGTGGGATTAAAAATGAACTTTCAGAAGACAAAAGTGATGTACAATGCTTTTACAAGAAATGAAGATTTATCGATTGATGGAGAAAAGCTGGAGATAACAGACACGTACGTTTATCTTGGACAGCAGATATCAAGTGAGGGTCACATTGGTGAAGAAATTAATCGTCGTACAAAACTTGCGTAGAGAGCTTTTGGAAGAAACAGCATAATTTTCAAGAGCAATATGCCATTATGTCTTAAAAGAAAAGTGTTTGATCAATGCATCCTTCCAGTGCTTACGTATGGTGCAGAGACGTGGACCTTAGCTAAAAGAGACATACAAAGGCTGCAGACAACTCAAAGTAGCATGGAGAGGTGCATGCTTGGTGTAACCAGGAGAGATAAGAAGAGGAACACGTGGATCCGAAAAATGACAAGAGTGGAAGACATCATGATTAGAGTTAAATCCCTGGAATGGCAATGGGCTGGACATACTGCCAGAAGAACAGACCATCGATGGACAGCCGAAATTTTAGATTGGATTCCAAGGGACAGGAAAAGACCCAGAAGAAGACCACATGGAAGATGGGTGGATGAAATTCGAAAGTATGCAGGAGTGACATGGAGGAGACTGGCACAAGACAGACCGTTGTGGAGGAAACTTGGGGAGACCTTCGTCCAGCAGTGGATTGATAATGGTTGACAATGATGATGATGATGAAGTAGCTACGTAATGAATCCAAAATGCTGTACAGTACAGTATCTAGAGGAATTATGTGATACAGGAAATTAGTGTGTAGAATGTAATGGAGAAATAACTAAAATGCAATAAAGTAAGTAAATTGTGATTTATTGGTTCTTGTTCTTCAACAAAGTGATCTTCATAGTTTCCTCTCCGAGGTGAGTTTCAGTTTGTTTCTAGTCTACCCTTCCATTAGTTGGTTTAAGGAATATGTGCTATTCAAAAATCCTTGTTGAGTTTTCTGATTTACCCCTGTGATGGCCTTACAAGCTACCTCCTCAGAAATAGTATTTGGTCATAAGTTGTAAAATTTTTGTGCATGTGGCTATGTGCATCTCTATATTTACAAGAGTGGGTGGGTTTGAGTTTTGACTGCTTTAATTAATACATGTAGCTAAAATGATTAGCAGGGCACCTGAAAAAATCTCTGCTGCTGTATGTTACTGACCCCTGCTCTAGAACAATTCGAACAAATATGATGGATAAGTTGTGGATTGTTTTCCAAAATGTAATCGGTTTTTCAAAAGGAAATTAAGACATTAAAAAGCAAAACAAAAACATGGTCCTTTAATATTTGAGCATGATCGTGAGTGCATTTATTGGTAAAAATAAAACATTCCACATACTTAATATTTTTACTGAAAAAAATCTAATTTAAATAAAAAATCAGATTAATTTGATTAAAAAAAAATCACCAACCCTGTTTTGTAGTTGTTGCTTTAATTTTGAGTATCATTATCTTAAAGATGGTGGTTTACAGAGGTTTGACTGTATATTCATTTTAATGTCAAATTCAGAGAACAAAAGATTACCATTAAAAAGGAAACCTCAATGTGGAAAAAATATGAGGATTTGTTACATGTATGTGCTCATGTATAGCTTTTAACTGTGGTGAGGTTGTGTTTTACAGATAATCAGAAAGATGTGTTGGTGAGCTTTCTTCATCCACCTAGGCCATTAAAATTATTTATATTATTTAAAATTTATAAATATAAATATTATATATTTGTTATATATATTATTATTATATATATATTTATAATTTGTTATTTATTATTTATATGTAAGGGATATCTTTAAATCTGGGCTGGAAAAATCCCAATCATCCTGGAGCCCAATTTTTTTTACTTAAAGTTTTATGCTTTGCAATAAATATTATTTCCATCTTATAATCCACAGATTACTGTTAAATTTTAAGTTCAGGTTCTGCAGATAATACACATTGTTAACAAAAAAAGAGCACTGTTTTTGTGGCACTTTTTTTATTTATTTATTTATTTTTAGGTTTAACGACCATTGTGAGCAACTCAATGGGCTATAAGCAGTTGCCCTTCCCTTATTTAGGGCCACTGGTTCCAGGGAAGGGAGAAGAGAGAGCTAGCACCGTGCGACAAACATAACGTCCATGCTTCAGACTCATCTTGGACGAATGATCATAAGCCAGTGCTTAGACCGCTACGCCACTAAGGTGACCTTTAATTTTTTTTTTAGAATCTGTGTAGTGTCAAGAGAGGAGGTGGCATTGGCAAAGTATCAAAAATGTGTTAACAACAGAAAAATGTAGTACAATTACACGCTCATAAAGTTAAAAGGCCAAAAGAAACAAAATTATTTTTTTCTCTTTTTCCTTATGAGCATTTCGACAGAAAATGTGTTACAATGAAGGCGGACTGTTTGTGCTCATGGAAGATTGCGTGCTGCAGTAAGCCTACTGAGCTATTCCACAACACATATTTTTTTTTTTTTCTTATTTGTTACAAGTTAAAAAATGAATTTCTATTTCTTTTACCTTGCTGTATGGTTTTCTTTTTAAGCTGCAGACTAATGATAGGTTTAAAAAATATTGGAGATAATTCCATTGAAATGATGCGTTATTTTCTATATATATTCTAAATGTCTAATTTTTTTTTATCATTTTTTTATTTTACGGACCAGTCGGCGTTTTGGTAGACTAGTGGTTTGCAAATTCTAGTGGTCCACTGGGCCAGTAGAAGATTTATTTCTAATTCTAACACTGTGCTGTGAATGGTACTCGAATTTAGTATTTCAAAAATGCCAAATATTTCAGATTGTCCATGGTGTTTCTATGGATTTTTATGTCAAATTAATGAACCGCAGTGATGCTGAAAAATCTAGGGAAATTTTTTTATTCACTTGGAAATAACTCAAAAGTACTTCAAAAATGACAGTTATTTTTTTATTTACCAAGATAATTTCTTTCTTTTGTCTTTGAACTTTTGGGTCATCCTGTGAATTATCACTTTTCTGTCAGAAATAACATTTTCAGATCAAACAGGTACAGATTATAAAATTGGGGGGGGGGGTTCACTTTTTGCAAATGCACCACCATGAAATTCAGAAAGCAATATAAAAAATTTGATTTTTTTATATTATTCTCTGAATTTCATGGTGTACAGATAATACAATGCCACAGATTAATATGGGGTGGGGTGGGGGGATGAATTTCTTAGTCTGCCGATTCTACAAAGGAAAATACAACACTCTGAATTTATGTGCTAAATTTAACTGCGGCAAATTGTATGTTAATAAAATGAATAAAAAAATTAAAGCGTCAACTGGAAGAGGGGGGGTGGGGGGGTGGACCAAATTTGATTTAGCAATAAGTGGTTTGGATAAAAAAAATAGGCAGCAAATATGTATGTTACATTTCTTTTTGTTCTAACATCATCACAACACACTAAGTTTGTGTAATTCTTTGAAATTTGAATTAATTTCACTTGGCTCCTAAATTTTGAGAGCTCTAAGATCTTAAACATATTTTTGCAGTCCCACTTTTTTTAGGTACCATCTTTGGTTATTTTTGTATGGTGACAGAAACAGAATGTCAGTAGTGTCTTCCGGACTAGAAACTGTAGTAAGGGGGGAAAGTTCTTTAGTTATTTAAAGCTTGTTATTTTGAAGGTTAGCAAACAACATTCCAGCTGGATAAAATCTGAGGAATGTATAGATGTAAAAATATAAAACTAAAAGCATGTTATTGTCCATGCAGAATATTTGGAGAAGGGGGGGATCCTAATGGCTAATTAAGAACCCAGTTTTGGAAAGCACGTTCTATAGGGGATGTTGGAAGTTATCAAATATATTTTTGAAAGCTAATGTGAGATTAAACAGCGTATTTCTATAATCCTCCACCTCCACAGAATTTATTTTTAATCACACATGTAATAAAAAGAAATACCATGTAATAAAGAAATATCATTTGCATTCAAAAACCAAGGTAACTTCCATGCAAATGAGTATTATTATTATTTTTTTTTATATAAAACCCACTCACTTATGGCAAATGTTTAAAAGCCATTTGAAAAGCTTATATTTATTTTGATGTTTTTCTAAGTTCATAGTCACAGTTTTAGTGGGATGAGAATGTTCTGTGATTTCCTGCATTTTGAATTTTTTTACAAAGTTCACCTTTTTCTATTTCATTTTTGATCATATACCTGATTTTTAATGTTTTTCTGAATATATCTTTTTTATTTTTCAGGTAATAGTGCAAAAGTGAGACTTCATATTTTTTTAAAGAATTTTCCTAATGAAATTCATGTTTTCCTATTCCTAATAGTCTCTTCAAAATCAATCAACAGAGCAAGCAAACAACAGTATGGGTCACAGTGATGATGCAAATTCTAGCAAGAAAAAGGTAAATAACGATTTTAAATTTGAATTCTACTTTAATAAAAAAAAAAAAGAAAAAGCTTGCTCCATTGATTGATATAGAAAGAAGGGACTGTAAGGAATAAGAAAATTTTCTAAAAGTGATGAAGTCACTCTTCAGTGCTACTAAGATATTTTTGTGTGTTTGTTTCAGGGTTTAATGACTCGTGAGCATTTCTTAGTACTATAGGATCCTACACGTCCCTAATTTGGAGTCATTGGTTCAGGGGAGGGGAGGAAACTAGTGCCTCACCCAGGGTTCAGATATCTAGCCAAAAGTCGGCACCTGTCACCACTCAAACATTCAGTGAATAAGCTCAACTTACCTGCTTCTAACCTACAGATTGAAAGTTGAGCTTATTCATTTGCAGCACTTGCTGTTTGGTTTCATTTGATACCATTAATTTGTAACTGATCTCTCGCTTTCTGATTTGTATAATTCATTACGGAAGTGAAATATTTGAAAATCAAGATGAATTCAATTGTTGTTCATTGTAAAATTATGGTGGAGAGTGACAATAAATGAAGGAATAGTCAGTGAGCACGGACAGGGTTCTTGAGGAAGCGTAACTAATTTAAATCCTGAATATGATCAAATATACAAAGAGGAAATTTCAGAAAACTGTTACACAAGTAATCCAATTTTGGCTTTTAGATGAATCCTAGGCATGATACCACTGAACAAGAAGCCACTTTTTTTTTTTTTTATGACTACAAGGCATTTCAATTTCAGTATCTTTTTTAATTTGTATGTAGAAAAATTATATCTATCTGCCTGTGCAACTTGTGTGCCTGTGTTCATTTTTTATATAACAGCAGGAAGTTCTTTCCTGCCTAAAAGACTGATATCAAATAAGTTTAATAACATCAGTTTATAACTTCAAAAAAATCCATTGCATCACTTGTTAAATTTCTGTTGATTCAGAGTAATTACCAAAAGACACTTCAAAAGGTTGCAGTTCAGAGTTTCATGCTGAAGAAAAAAGCATTCAATAAAATGGTATTATATCAGGCTCTGAACAGTTCATGAAATGATACTCACGTTTTGTATTCAGTTAATATGTTACTCTCAGATCCAAATATTGCACATTTCACAAAGTCCTGCAAAAGAAATTAAAGGTGCTTGAATAAGATGTATCAATTGTATATCTTGACATGTGAGAAGCTAAATGAAGTAGTTAATACACTGTTTCATACATTAATCACCAGGAGATGTGTAGTTGTGCCCATTATAACTATGGATAATTAGAGTTTTGCTTCATAATTTTTTAGCAGGAATCTGACAGCTGGATGAGTTTTTTAAGCTTTGTAGTAATGTTACTTGTATTATCTTCTTAAACGTTTGCCCTAACTGAAAATTTCCCTTTCAAAGTAAAACCTCAAAATCTGATTTGTCCACAAAAAATATTCAATTCATAAAATATCTGCACCACAAAATGATGTAAATTCCAATTAAACCATAACTACTCATTTGGAAATAAACCACAAGCAAAAGTACAATAAGCTGGCACACATATTTACTTTCCAACAGCATGCTCTTTATATGACCAGTGATTCATCCATGTAGTATACTTTTTCATCTTCAAACAAAGAATTTAAATTGTATTGTATTGTAAGTCACATTTAGAAAAAGGTTTCTTCCCATCTGTGTGTATCATAAGCCCATAATATATTGGAATGCTTTTGAAGCTGGTTTATGAATGTGGAGTTTACACCACATTTATAAACCATGTAGTTAAACATATTTAGTATGCATGTGAATTGTCTACAGAGATTGAACAGAACCTTCATACAAATATAACAAATTTCATAAATCTTTCAAAGTGTCTTATTTGATATCCAAAGAAATTCCTTAGCAACTTCTTACAGCTTGTCCAACAGGTATGTTACTGTATGTTGTGGCTTGCAACTGTCTTGGATGGGCAGGTAGCTCACATTGTGTTTTTGTGTAGACTACAGAAATCTGATTTTCTGGTAGTTATGGCTACTTAGATATCTTGCTCTGCATTCTTGGCATATTAGAGAGCTGTACAGTATCGAGATTGGCTGCTCAACTTGTAGAACGCCAGATAAGTTTCAGCTTAGCTGAATACTTTAGTTTTCCCTGGAATTACTCAGTTAAATTAATACAGCTCATAAAGTAAATTACCTATTAAAATATACTGGTTAAGAATTTGCAAATGTCTGTTGCATAGCAAACTGGGGCTTAATGTTCATGAAAAGTGGTTTCCATGACTTCAGTAGTCAAATAACTCTTGTTGCCTATGCCTTACTGAAGAGTGGTGGCTGTTCCCAATTCTGTTTCTGTAAGTGGGCATCAAACTTAGATGCTTCGTTTTGTAGTGTGGAAATATTTGCACAGTGGTAATAAACCAAAAAATTTAAATTTATATAATTTATAGTCTCTTCCTATTGAACTGGCTGGTGGCTCTAACGTGTTTTAGTAGGTGGAGATATAATTTATATCATCATCATCATCATTGTCAACCATTATCAATCCACTGCTGGACGAAGGTCTCCCCAAGTTTCCTCCACAACGGTCTGTCTTGTGCCAGTCTATTCCATGTCACTCCCGCATACTTTCGAATTTCATCCACCCATCTTCCATGTGGTCTTCTTCTGGGTCTTTTCCTGTCCCTTGGAATCCAATCTAAAATTTCGGCTGTCCATCGATGGTCTGTCCTTCTGGCAGTATGTCCAGCCCATTGCCATTTCAGGGATTTAACTCTGATCATGATGTCTTCCACTCTTGTCATTTTTCGGATCCACGTGTTCCTCTTCTTATCTCTCCTGGTTACACCAAGCATGCACCTCTCCATGCTACTTTGAGTTGTCTGCAGCCTTTGTATGTCTCTTTTAGCTAAGGTCCACGTCTCTGCACCATACGTAAGCACTGGAAGGATGCATTGATTAAACACTTTTCTTTTAAGACATAATGGCATATTGCTCTTGAAAATTATGCTGTTTCTTCCAAAAGCTCTCCAGGCAAGTTTTGTACGCCGATTAATTTCTTCATCAATGTGACCCTCACTTGATATCTGCTGTCCAAGATAAACGTACGTGTCTGTTATCTCCAGCTTTTCTCCATCAATCGATAAATCTTCATTTCTTGTAAAAGCATTGTACATCACTTTTGTCTTCTGAAAGTTCATTTTTAATACCACTTCTTTACTCTTGTCAGCAAGTTCCTGGATCATACTCTGTAGCTCTGATGGGGTAGTTGCAAAAATGACTATGTCATCAGCAAAACGAAGGTGGGTTAGATAATCTCCATTAATCTTTATCCCTTTGTTTTCCCAGTTCAGTGATTGAAAGACATTTTCCAATGTGGCATTAAAGAGCTTCGGAGATATGGTGTCACCTTGTCTCACTCCTTTTCCAATTTTTATGGGTGTTGTATTTTCAAACAGCCGAATCTTTGCACTTGCATTTTCATAGATGTTATTAATAATATTAATGTATGCATCTTCAATACCGCAGGATTTCAGAGCCATTGCAACTGCTGATGGTTTCACCGAATCAAAGGCTTTTTCATAATCGATAAAAGCCATGCACAATGGAAGTTCATATTCCCTCGCTCTTTCAATTAGTTCTCTCAGTACGTGGATATATATAGTACATAACTGCTCTGTAAGATGACAATGCCATGTATAACAGGCAATATAATAATAATTACAGGTCCTATAAATCATTTTTAATTATATTTATAGGTTCTGCAAATTTGTTTAATAATAATAATTAAATGTTCTGTAAATTGTTTTCAACAATGATAATACTAATATCGAGTTGCCTTTTAAGTTTATACAATTTTCCCTTTACCCTTGGCAAGAACAAAATCATGAGGTTGATGTGGTCCTAAATGTTTTATTTCTAATTTTTGTTCAAAATTCATTGTATTAAACTTGTTCAGTAAAAAATCTACTTTGTTCATTGTAAAAATCAAGGTTCAATATCATGATTGTGTTCACACTTCACAACTACAAGTAAAGCACAGGATAGATGTCACTGCTACATCCCTTTTAACTGCATCCCTATTAACTGCCAAAGTTGTCACATGGAGAAATAAGGAGTACTTCAGCCACAGGTCTCCAAAGCTTTAAAAGTCAAGTAAGCAAGGGATCGTTCTCACTTCTAATTAACCCCACGGCGGCATCGTGCACATGTGCACTTATGAATACTTTGAGTGCTGAGAAGCCTTGATTGGTACATCATAATCATCACACAATTCTGGGGATAGAGCATAGTTAGTTGTCCTGTTTGGTAAATCGTGCAGGAGAAGAGAGTGCGCAACACACTCACCTTAAGAAAGGGACCCAGTCATGCTGCCAGACAAAAGTGGGAGGGAGAGGAAAAGCTAACCCAAGTCAATCACTATTAAAAAAAAAAAAAAAAAAAAAAAAATTGGCTTTTAAATTTCAGGTGGGGATAGACCTACCTCACTGTACCCATGGAAAGAGCCTTTCCCTGTGTGATTAAGAATTCCAATCTATACCTTCAACTTGGCATTTCAAGTTGTAAGGATTCTGCAAAGACAGATCTTAAGTATATAACTTTAGTCATTTATAGAAAGTGGTAGTTTTGGGGATTTTTGTATCTACCCATGGGTATTTCTAGAATCCGTATTGAAAGTCAGTTTTCTGGTGAAATAAAAGACAGCGTAAGAAATAAATTTTTTATGGAATTGCTCTAGGAAAATATGTTTAGTGCGTGAAAATCGTGAATATGTATATGATGCTTATTAATATATTTGGAAAGTTTGGTTTTGAAGTTTACCATGATTGCAGTTGTGTTTCAGACCCTTTATTTATTTATATTGAGAATGCTTTTTATGTTAGGTACTTCCTAAAGAAATAGTTAGTGGATGGATTCTGTTGAAAGTTTTGTAGATTTTAAATTTTTGTTTTCGAATTAAATTTTGTAGTGAGCACTCCATGGCTTTTTTTTTTTTTTTTTTTAAGGCTTTTGTACCTAAAACCTTAACAGCCTAGCACGTGAACTGTAATACAGTGATTATCAGCTCTGTACGATGTTTCATATAGAGAATGGTACTGAAAGTTCTTAAACTCAAGTGTTCAAATGGTAAAAGTATCAAGTAAAATATTTCATTTTCTTTTTGTCCATTAACCAATTCATAATATATATATATATCATCATCATCATTGTCAACCATTATCAATCCACTGCTGGACGAAGGTCTCCCCAAGTTTCCTCCACAACAGTATGTCTTGTGCCAGTCTCCTCCATGTCACTCCTGCATACTTTCGAATTTCATCCACCCATCTCCCATGCGGTCTTCTTCTGGGTCTCTTCCTGTCCCTTGGAATCCAATCTAAAATTTCCGACTGTCCATCGATGGTCTGTCCTTCTGGCAGTATGTCCAGCCCATTGCCATTTCAGGGATTTAACTCTGAACATGATGTCTTCCACTCTTGTCATTTTTCGGATCCACGAGTTCCTCTTCCTATCTCTCCTGGTTACACCAAGCATGCACCTCTCCATGCTACTTTGAGTTGTCTGCAGCCTTTGTATGCCTCTTTTAGTTAAGGTCCACGTCTCTGCACCATACGTAAGCACTGGAAGGATGCATTGATCAAACACTTTTCTTTTAAGACATAATGGCGTATTGCTTTTGAAAATTATGCTGTTTCTTCCAAAAGCTCTCCAGGCAAGTTTTGTACGCCGATTAATTTCTTCATCAATGGGACCCTCACTTGATATCTGCTGTCCAAGATAAACGTACTTGTCTGTTATCTCCAGCTTTTCTCCATCAATCGATAAATCTTCATTTCTTGTAAAAGCATTGAACATCACTTTTGTCTTCTGAATGTTCATTTTTAATCCCACTTCTTTACTCTTGTCAGCAAGTTCCTGGATCATACTCTGCAGCTCTGATGGGGTAGTTGCAAAAATGACTACGTCATCAGCAAAACAAAGGTGGGTTAGATAATCTCCATTAATCTTTACCCCTTTGTTTTCCCAGTTCAGTGATTGAAAGACATTTTCCAATGTGGTGTTAAAGAGCTTCGGAGATATGGTGACACCTTGTCTCACCCCCTTTCCGCTTTTTATGTGTGTTGTATTTTCAAACAGCCGCATCTTTGCATTTTCATAGATATTATTAATAATATTAATGTATGCATCTTCAATACCGCAGGATTTCAGAGCCATTGTAACTGCTGATGGTTTCACCGAATCAAAGGCTTTTTCATAATCGATAAAAGCCATGCACAATGAAAGTTCATATTCCCTCGCTCTATCAATTAGTTCTCTCAGTACGTGGATATGATCTATTGTGCTGTAGCCACTCCTGAATCCAGCTTGTTCTCTCGGTTGAGCCATGTCCAGTGTTACCTTCAAACGGTGTGAAAGAACTTTAGTGAAGATTTTATAAACCACTGATAGGAGGCTGATAGGTCTGTAGTTCCTGAGATCCTCAGTGTCACCTTTTTTATGTAGCAGGATCATTGTAGCGTTGTTCCAATCCTCAGGAATCTTCCCTTCATTAAGGCATCGAGTGAAAATTTGGGCGAGTACTGTTTCGATTTCTCCACTTGCTTCTTGTATGATGTCTACAGAAATTCCATCTTCTCCTCGACCTTTATCCTGCTTCATGTTCTTGATTGCATGTGCAACTTCTGTTGGGAGGATTGGAAGAACTCTGGTTCTGGTACCTTTCATGCATGATGTCTGGAGTACATGTATCATCCCTTTCATATAATTTGGAGTAGAAATCTTTCACTCTTGTCAAAATTTCGCCTCTATTTCTTGTTACAGAACCATCTTCTTTTCTCAGTGCCATAATCTGTTTTCTTCCCTTACTGAGATGTCTCTTTGCTATCTTTAGGCTTTGGTTGTTTTCAATTGCTTTACTCACTAGTTCACAGTTGAATTTCCTTACGTTTTCAGTGATACTTTTTCGTACTGTCTTGCATAGCTCTATATATTCCACTTTGGAAGTCACATCTTCTTTAGTTGTCCTCATCTCTCTTCTTTTTTGCATCAACATTTTGGTTTTTCCTGATAATTTGTTCACCTGCAACTTGTTCTTAGACCCAGCTAATTTTGTTGCTGTTTCCATAAGAGCTTTGGTTACTTTTCTGTAAACTTCAGAAATATCCACTTCTTCCAATGTTAGGCTTTCTAAAGCAGATAATCTGTTCTTCAGTTCCAGCTTGAAGGTATTATGGTGTTTTTTAAGGTTAGTTATGTCAATACATTTTGTATGTCTTATGAGCTTGCCACGTTCGAGTTTAGTGTTGAGGTGCATCTTACATCTCACCAATCTAAGGTCACTTCCTGTGTTGAACTTGTTTAGCACACTGCAGTCTTCTATGACAAATTTTTTGTTACACATAATAAAATCAATTTCTCTTGTCGTCCCATTTGGATGTCTCCATGTCCATTTCCTGTGTGGCTTTTTCTTGAAAAAGGAGCTCAAGATGAAAAACCCTTCTGCCTCTGCAAACTCAACGAGAATATTTCCATGCTGGTTTCTGTTGCTGTGACCGAATTTACCTACTGAAGTTTCATTCTGTTGCTGTAGCCCTTGCCCTATTTCCGCATTGAAATCTCCCATAATTATCTTCAAGTGCTGCTTACCTTTATTATTTAGATGACGAATTTCCTCATAAAAATTTTCAATTTCTTCTTCAGGATGACTTGTGGTGGGTGCATAAGTTTGAATAATCTGAGCCTTGTATCTTCTCGAGAGTTGGATAACAAGTTTTGCAGCTCTGTCAGAGGAACTTTCAACTTCTACAACTTTATCCTTGAGTTTCTTGTTTATTATAAATCCAACACCACTAGTTCTGCCAGTATCTTTCCCACGATAGTAGAAGAGATGCCCTCTTTTCAGTTCAATGAGATCTCCTTTTCTCCTTACCTCACTTAGCCAGACAATGTCCCACTTGATCCTTTGTAGTTTCTCTTCCAATTCAAGAAGCCTTGAATCAGAAGATAGGGAGCGTCCGTTATACGTAGCCAAGGTCAGCATCGGATGGCAGCCTAGTCCGGTCCTCCAGGGATTCTTAGCACCCTCTGCCTTCATGTCGCACTGGCCACTGCCTTGACCAGGTACATTCCAGCTGCCGGAGACTGAGGGCCTAGATTTAAGTTGTGGAGTCATTTTGGAGGGGTTTGGCCATAACTCACCACGCTGGCCAAGCGGGTTGGTGAGTGTGGGATAGCATTTCCTCTAATCCCGATGGTATAGTTATACTGCTATTGGCAGTCGTCAGAGTCCCTTAAGGGGGAACAGGATGCACCACGAAAAGGCAGGGTTGACATTTGTCAAGGAGAGGCATGTTATGCATCACCTGACCTTACATCCCATATATATATATATATATATATTATAAATAGTTTAAATTTGCATATAATTAGTTGCAGAACGATAAACCAGTGCATGGAAAATATACATCTGAAGTTATGGTATTTACCTCTTGCTTATAATAGTTTAAATTGGAGGGGGGTGTTAAGATTCATGAAAAGCCAAAACCCCACAAAAGTGCAGTAACTATAACAAATGTTGAGAATGACCCAATAATTATGAAAAATGTACATGTTGCTGTTCATACATTATGAATTAATATTTGCAAGGTTGCTTACCTCTTTTCACATTTCACTAACGTGTGTGAAAAGAGGTAAGCAACCTTGTAAATATATTAGTATGCACATAAATTTAAGAACAGCTTTGGTCTCCGCTATAGATGTTTTTAACCAGAATTTATGCATTATGAATTACATAAAGTTCATTAACCATCATAGCTAAATTCAATACAAATGAATTTTTTTTTAGAAATGTGACTTTATAATGTACTAACTGTGATATCTTGAAGTTTGAACTAGAGGAAACAACTTTTTTATTAATTGTAGGCTTCAAGAGCACAAATTTTGAAGAAAGCAGCTGATTACATTCAGTCAATGAGAAGAAAAAACTCAGCTCATCAACAAGATATTGAAGATTTAAAAAGGCAGAACAAGTTACTTGAAGAACAGAGTAAGTTATTTATAATTTGGTTTCAGTTTAATTTTAAATTTGTAAATCTAATTGTTCATTGGCTTGGTTTTTAGATTTATGGCATTTTCCTTGTTGAATTTCAGGTGGGGTGACAAGTAATTGTTTTCTAGGATTAAATTTTAGTTGGAAAACACATTCACAGTGTTCAATTTGTATGCTCTTGGAACTAAATTGAGTTAAACTTTAGAATTGGCCCATTTACTTTGATCAGCTGTGAATTTACTCTTATTTTCAATGGCAATGGTGGTGCGACTGCTGTTCAGTCTTTGTGTGTGTGTTTTGGCAGGCCTGAAGAACGGCATTTTATTATACTTTGAGGGGGAAATATGCAACTATAAAACCTTTTTAATTCCTGTTTAGCATGTTACATGATAAAATATGGATGTGTATTTCATAGATAGCAACTTGTACACTAGAAGTTAATGAAAAAAACTGGAAAAAAATAGGGCTTAAAAACATAAGTGATCTCAGTGTGGATACCCACAAACAATATGCAACATTGAACAATCGGAAAGTTCTTGCGTGAAGTTCAATAAAATCACAAGGCACTAATTGAACCTTGTGATACGAAATAGAAGCTATGAAAAGTAAAATCAATAAGATCAAATGGATGAATATAGCAATGGATACCTGAATTAGAAGAGTTTTTATATTCATATGTCTATATTAGTGGAATATATGGTAAACTTCCTAAATATTGTGAATTTATCGATAATTTCATAAATACAGGGTGCCTTTAGGATTAATAGAATCAATGCGTGTAAAATTAAAACAACAAATTAACAGCAATGATAATCCAAATAGCATAAATTCACAATATGCAGGGAGGAAACGTGTATATTCCACCAATCTCGATGCTGGTATTAGGTGTGCAACTTAATTTTCGGCCACAGGCGCGACACGTTGACAACAAATTATAGCAAATCGAATACATACCTAATCAGGGAAATAATCCTCGTCGTGTTGGATACATTTGAGCCATTGGTCAAGGAGCTGCCGAATGCCACTGCGGAAAAAAGAGGGCTGTTTCGAGTTGATAAAGTCTTCAATACTCGTGTGGACCTCCTTGACAGAAGTGAAGTGTGTATCACTTTGGTGATGTTGCAGGGAGCGAAAGAAATGATAATCAGACAAGGCAAAGTCTGAAGAATATGCCAGGTGGGACAAAATCTCCAATCTCAGGTCGATGATCGTGTTTAAAGTTGTTTTTGCGGTGTGAGGACGCACGTTATCCTGCAGCAACAGGACCGATCTTCTGCCCCTGCCGGTGTATGGCCATTTTGCCTCCATTGCGTCACTCACATAAATGAGTTGCTGACAATAACGCTCAGCATTGACCGTTTCACCAGGTTTTAGCAATTCATAGTGTACGACACCGCACTGATCTCACCATATGCACAGCAACAACTTCCTGGCATGGATATTCGGTTTGGCGGTACTGGTGGTAGGCTGACCTGGATAAACCCACGATTTGCGCCGCTTAGGATTATCGTAGAGGATCCACTTCTCATCACAGGTCAAAATCTTGTGGAGGAAATCCTTCTTCTTGAATCTGGAAAGCAAGGACACAACATTGTAGCGTCTAGACTTGTTCGCAGCAGTGAGTTGGTGGGGCACCCAATGGCCCTCCTTGTGAATCCGTCTAAGCTTGTGCCGGTGCTTTGTAATCATTTGCCCTGTTACTCCGAGTTCCTGGGTGAGCTGTAACTGTGCGCGACAGGGATCCGCGTCCAACAGTTGTTCCAGTTCCTCATCGTCAACTTTCTGTGGCTGTCCCAGACGTTCTGCTTCGCGGAGATCAAAATTTCCCTGCTTAAACTGCAGGAACCACTTCTTACACATACTGTAGGAAACTGCAGCCTCACCCAAAGCAGCACAGATCATTTGCTGAGCTTCCGCTGCACTTTGTTTCAGCTGAAATGTGAACAGGATGCAGTGCCTTAAATGTTGCTTCTCGAATGACATTGCTTTCACCGTCAACTTTTGTCCCTACTGTCAGTACAGCTGTGAGCGGTTAAGGTTGCCTGGAAAGCTGTTGGATGGCGCTGCAATCAGCCATTATCGCACACAGCTATTTGCATTTGCCGACTTTTTATAATCGCTTGCGGTTAGGGGCGAAGAATTAAGTTGCACACCTAATATAAGTCATAACTCCAAACTGTTGACATCTAATAATAATAAAAAATCAATTTTGCAAACAGAGGGTGTATACATGATCCCAACAGTAAACCCAGAAAATGAAGAACCAGATAAATTCTACACAAGAAGCACCAAATGGTGTTTTTCTGCAAGAACACCATAAAAAATTCGCTCAAAGAAGAAAAAAACATCTTTGATACAATACTGTAATCAACATCAGGTGACCCCAGACTGGGAAAATTATAAATAATAACCTCACATAAAAAACACAGACAAATTCTACTGTCTGAATCAATGGTCATCAAAAAGACAAAGAATAAAAATTGTAACACCACTTCCCCATACGAGCTACCTTATCCATAGAGATATTTGATTGAACAGAATAATAATAAACAAAACAATATGAAAGTGGAGAAAAAATAATACAGCTTAAACGAGCAACAGCTCTAAAATATTTCTAACATCTCCCATGACAGCCGCTAGATGGAGCCACCACAGAACGTCAAGCTGGAAAACGTGCCAGAACTGAGCAATGAAAAACGACTACGTGTGATAACATGTTTCATGGGAATTATGTAAAGATCAACATTGCAATTAGTAGAACCGGCCGTAAAATCGGCAATCATACCACTAAGGAAGACAGCGATGTAAATGCTGTTGAAACTAGTTTGGTCACGTCACGGTGTTGGATGGGGAGTATGCTATTTCTACATTTTAACAGGGTGTCCACATTCTGGAAAGTCAGGGGAAATCAGGGAAATGCCTGATATGTTGGTAAAAGTCAGGGAAAATTGGTGATACTAAAAAAAAAAAAAATCCTACTAATGTAACCTTGTATTTCCTACGTATTATTGTAAGTTGTGTTACATTACTTGTTAACATTTCTCTTTGTTTTAGGTCAAAGGAGTAGAAGAAAATTTGTGATATAAGTTATACCTTGTGAAAAGGCAATTAAGACTGCAGCAAAGTCAAAGCGTTGTGTTTAATGAACAATGGTTGGCCGAACAATTAAATCCTGAGTTTTCTGGTTGGATAGCTGCTGTGAACGGCGACAATGAATCAGCGTTTTGTAAAGTGTGCTCTAAAACTTTCAAACTTAGCAACATGGGGTGTTGGGCAATCTCCAGCCACGGAAATGGCTGTAATCATTTGACAAACATCCGTGCTAAAATGTCTCAGCCCAGTTTTGCTTCTTTCATTTCCCCTATGAAAAAGAACTCTCTTTGTAATAACAAACTCTTGCCATCAACAACTCAGGAAATGTGGAATCAGTACTTCTAGAAAATATTAAGTCTAATGACTCAAATACTTATGTTGTGAAAGATGATGTGGAGCCCAGTGACCTTAATGCTTATGTTGTGAAAGATGATGTAACAAAGTCGGAAATAATATGGGCCATGGAAGTGTTGTCCAAGCGAATGTCTCTGAACTCTGGTACACAGATTAACAAAACATTTCAGTTAATGTTTCCTGACAGTGCGATAGCTTAAATTTATTTTAAGCAAAAAGCAAAGCATCTTATGTGATAAACCATGGATTGGCACCACATTTCAAAGAGTGTTTAATGGATGATCTGAAGCAGTGCACTGACTTTGTAATTTGTTTTGATGAATCACTAAACAAAATTGCTCAGCGTAGGCAAATGGATCAGTTTGTTCGTTATTGGGATGTCAATCTGCAAAAAGTTTCCACTAGGTACTTAAGTAGTGTGTTTTTAGGACGGGCAACAGCTAATAACCTTTTAGAGAAATTCATTAAAGGTGCACCTTTTCCCTTGGATAACATGCTACAAGTGTCAATGGATGGACCTGACGTTAATCTCAGCTTTCTTCAAAAGCTGAAAGATAAACTTAGAACTGAAAATCCAGATGGTAAATTATTAGTTGACATTGGAGTATGTGGTTTTCACGTGGTCAATGGAGCTATGAAAACTGGACTTGAAACAGTGAAATGGGATGTACATCACTTTTTGCGTAACTTGTACTACCTTTTAAAAGATAGTCCTGCTCGCCGTGCAAATTATACCATGATTACTGGATGTAAAGATTTCCCTTTGAAATTTTGCACTATAAGGTGGTTGGAAAACGTTAATTGTTTGACTAGGGCATTGCTTGTCTATGATCATATCAAGAAATATGTTCCAGCAAACAGCACATGTTTCTTGCAGAATTCATGGAAAGTCCACTGTTGAAATGCAAATTGGCCACTATTAGGACTATAGCTTTAGAGTGTGAATCTTTTGAGAATCTTCCAGAGCCCAAAGCTTTTAATTCCTTTCTTGCACACTGATTTGCTGGATCTGATGAAAAATTTGATGGCATGAAGTTTGAAGCCTTACAAATTAAGTGAAGTTGATAGTGTCTCAAAACTGTTAACTTTAGATGTATCAAAAAGTAAAAATCTTCTCTCAATTGAGAAAGCTGATATTGGATTTAGTGCTAAAAAGCTATTAAAAGAAGTGAAGTGCTCAGAAATGGAGAAATTAGAGTTTAAGCTTGAATTTAGGAAACTTGTGACCAGTATGATTGAAAAACTTCTTGAGAAAAGCCCACTAAAATTTAAGTTTGTCCGTGGGGTAACTTGTTTGGTCCCAAATATTATAGTGCAGCAGCAGAGTCCAGGCAAGAAGAGAGTGGAAATATTGTTCGAAGTTTTACTTAGTGCAAACAGGATTTCAGATGACTGTGCTGAAAAAGCTAATAAACAGTACACTTCATTGTGTGTAGAAGGTCAATCTGCTTTAAAGTCTCAGTTTGATGATTTTTTAGGCAGTCGTGATGCTTCTATTCGATTAGACAATTTTTACAGTGCTCTACTTGGCAACCAAAATCAATTCGGTGAACTTTGGGATGTAATAAAAATTTGTCTCATTATGTCTCATGGAAATGCTTTGTGGAAGGTGGATTTTCTGTCAATAAGTCTCTTCTTGTGAAAAATCTCCTGAAAGAATCCCAGATTTGTCAGAGAACAGTTTTTGATGCCATTAAAAAAGTGGGAGGAGTAGAACACATTGCCATGAATAGAAGGCTTCTTCTTTCTGTAAGAGCCTCCAGACGAAGATGTCAGGATTATCTTGAGAAAAAAAGTGTTCTTCAAAATGAAGAAGAAAGAAAACTGAAGGAAAAAAGACAAAGAGTACGGAAGGAACTAGAATTGGAAGAAGCAGCATTGCATGCGAAGATTTCAGATTGGGAAGGAAGAAAAGTGGTGTGTAATATAAAAACAGTGACTGTGTTCCTTACTGTAATATTTTTATAGTAACTGTTCTGAGTATTGTGTATGGGTTTGTTTGTTTCTTCAATAAATGTAAAACAATGAAAAAAAGAGTAAACTTAAACTTAAAATTAAAAAGGTGTGAGTTGGACGGCTATGGGAAAAATGGAGGCATATATATATATATATATATCATCATCATCGTCAACCATTATCAATCCACTGCTGGACGAAGGTCTCCCCAAGTTTCCTCCACAACGGTCTGTCTTGTGCCAGTCTCCTCCATGTCACCCCTGCATACTTTCGAATTTCATCCACCCATCTCCCATGTGGTCTTCTTCTGGGTCTTTTCCTGTCCCTTGGAATCCAATCTAAAATTTCGGCTGTCCATCGATGATCTGTGCTTCTGGCAGTATGTCCAGCCCATTGCCATTTCAGGGATTTAACTCTGATCATGATGTCTTCCACTCTTGTCATTTTTCGGATCCACGTGTTCCTCTTCTTATCTCTCCTGGTTACTCCAAGCATGCACCTCTCCATGCTACTTTGAGTTGTCTGCAGCCTTTGTATGTCTCTTTTAGTTAAGGTCCACGTCTCTGCACCATACGTAAGCACTGGAAGGATGCATTGATCAAACACTTTTCTTTTAAGACATAATGGCATATTGCTCTTGAAAATTATGCTGTTTCTTCCAAAAGCTCTCCAGGCAAGTTTTGTATGCCGATTAATTTCTTCATCAATGTGACCCTCACTTGATATCTGCTGTCCAAGATAAACGTACGTGTCTGTTATCTCCAGCTTTTCTCCATCAATCGATAAATCTTCATTTCTTGTAAAAGCATTGAACATCACTTTTGTCTTCTGAAAGTTCATTTTTAATCCCACTTCTTTACTCTTGTCAGCAAGTTCCTGGATCATACTCTGCAGCTCTGATGGGCTAGTTGCAAAAATGACTACGTCATCAGCAAAACGAAGGTGGGTTAGATAATCTCCATTAATCTTTATCCCCTTATTTTCCCAGCTCAGCGACTGAAAAACACCCTCCAATGTGGCATTAAAGAGCTTCGGAGATATGGTGTCACCTTGTCTCACTCCCTTTCCAATTTTTACGTGTGTTGTATTTTCAAACAGCCTAATCTTTGCACTTGCATTTTCATAGATGTTATTAATAATATTAATGTATGCATCTTCAATACCGCAGGTTTTCAGAGCCATTGTAACTGCTGATGGTTTCACCGAATCAAAGGCTTTTTCATAATCGATAAAAGCCATGCACAATGGAAGTTCATATTCCCTCGCTCTTTCAATTAGTTCTCTCAGCACGTGGATATGATCTATTGTGCTGTAGCCACTCCTGAATCCAGCTTGTTCTCTCGGTTGAGCCATGTCCAGTGTTACCTTCAAGCGGTGTGAAAGAACTTTAGTGAAGATTTTATAAACTACTGATAGGAGGCTGATAGGTCTGTAGTTTCCGAGATCCTCAATGTCACCTTTCTTATGTAGCAGGATCATTGTAGCGGTGTTCTAATCCTCAGGAATCTTTCCTTCATTAAAGCATCGAGTGAAAATTTGGGCGAGTACTGTTTCGATTTCTCCACTTGCTTCTTGTATGATGTCTACAGTAATTCCATCTTCTCCTGGAGCTTTTCCTCGCTTCATGTTCTTGATTGCATGTGCAACTTCTGCTGGAAGGACTGGAGGAACTCTGGTACTGGTATCTTTCATGATGTCTGGAGTGCATATATCATCCCTTTCATATAATTTGGAGTAGAAATCTTTCACTCTTGTCAAAATTTCGCCTCTATTTCTTGTTACAGAACCATCTTCTTTTCTCAGTGCCATAATCTGTTTTCTTCCCTTACTGAGATGTCCCTTTGCTATCTTTAGGCTTTGGTTGTTTTCAATTGCTTTCCTCACTAGTTCACAGTTGAATTTCCTTACGTCTTCAGTGATACTTTTTCTTACTGTCTTGCATAGCTCTATATATTCCACTTTGGAAGTCACATCTTCTTTAGTTGTCCTCATCTCTCTTCTTTTTTGCATCAACATTTTGGTTTTTCCTGATAATTTGTTCACATGCAACTTGTTCTTAGACCCAGCTAATTTTGTTGCTGTTTCCATAAGAGCTTTGGTTACTTTTCTGTTAACTTCAGAGATGTCCACTTCTTCCGATGTTAGGCCTTCTAAAGCAGAGAACCTGTTCTTCAGTTCTAACTTGAAGGTATTATGGTGTTTTTTAAGGTTGGTTATGTCAATAGATTTTGTTTGTCTTATGAGCTTGCCACGTTCAAGTTTAGTGTTGAGGTGCATCTTACATCTCACCAATCTATGGTCACTACCTGTGTTGAACTTGTTTAGCACACTGCAGTCTTCTATGACGAATTTTTGTTACGCATAATAAAATCAATTTCACTTGTCGTCCCATTTGGATGTCTCCATGTCCATTTCCTGTGTGGCTTTTTCTTGAAGAAGGAGTTCAAGATGAAAAACCCTTCTGCCTCTGCAAACTCAACGAGAGTATTTCCACGCTGGTTTCTGTTGCCGTGACCGAATTTACCTACTGAAGTTTCATTCTGTTGCCGTTGCCCTATTTTTGCATTGAAATCTCCCATAATTATTTTCAAGTGCTGCTTACCTTTATTATTTAGATGACAAATTTCCTCATAAAATTCTTCAATTTCTTTTTCAGGATGACTTGTGGTGGGTGCATAAGTTTGAATAATCTGAGCCTGGTATCTTTTCGAGAGTTGGATAACAAGTCGTGCAGCTCTATCAGAGGAACTTTCAACTTCTACAACTTTATCCTTCAGTTTCTTGTTTATTATAAATCCAACACCACTAGTTCTGCCAGTATCTGTCCCACGATAGTAGAAGAGATGTCCACTTTTCAGTTCGATGAGATCTTCTCCTTTTCTCCTTACCTCACTTAGCCCCACGATGTCCCACTTGATCCTTTGTAGTTCCTCTTCCAATTCAAGAAGCCTTGAATCAGAAGATAGGGAGCGTCCATTGTAAGTAGCCAAGGTCAGCATCAGATGGCAGCCTAGTCCGGTCCTCCGGGATTCTTAGCACCCTCTGCCTTCATGTCGCACTGGCCGCTGCCTTGGCCAGGTACATTCCAGCTGCCGGAGACTGAGGGCCAAGATTTAAGTTGTGGAATCATTTTGGAGGGGTTTGGCCATAACTCACCACGCTGGCCAAGCGGGTTGGTGAGTGTGGGATAGAATTTCCTCTAATCCCGATGGTATAGTTATACCGCTATGGGCGGTCGTCAGAGCCCCTTTAGTGGGAACAGGATGCACCACGAGAAGGCGGGGTTGACATTTGTCAAGGAGAGGATGTGATGTTACGCATATATATATATATATATATATTTACTTAAGAGCAAAACTGAAGACTAAGGAAAAACTTTAGAATTATATATGGGATGTAAGGTCAGGTGATGCGTAACATCACAGCCTCTCCTTGACAAATGTCAACCCGCCTTCTCGTGGTACATCCTGTTCCCACTAAAGGGGCTCTGACGACCGCCAATAGCGGTAGAACTATACCATCGGGATTAGAGGAAATGCTATCCCACACTCACCAACCCGCTTGGCCAGCGTGGTGAGTTATGGCCAAACCCCTCCAAAATGACTCCACAACTTAAATCTTGGCCCTCAGTCTCCGGCAGCTGGAATGTACCTGGCCAAGGCAGCGGCCAGTGCCACATGAAGGCAGAGGGTGCTAAGAATCCCTGGAGGACCGAACTTGACTGCCATCTGATGCTGACCTTGGCTACGTATAATGGATACTCCCTATCTTCTGATTCAAGGCTTCTTGAATTGGAAGAGAAACTACAAAGGATCAAGTGGGACATTGTCTGGCTAAGTGAGGTAAGGAGAAAAGGAGAAGATCTCATTGAACTGAAAAGTGGGCATCTCTTCTACTATCGTGGGACAGATACTGGCAGAACTAGTGGTGTTGGATTTATAATAAACAAGAATCTCAAGGATAAAGTTGTAGAAGTTGAAAGTTCCTCTGACAGAGCTGCACGACTCGTTATCCAACTCTCAAGAAGATACCAGGCTCAGATTATTCAAACTTATGCACCCACCACAAGTCATCCTGAAGAAGAAATTGAAAAATTTTATGAGGAAATTCGTCATCTAAATAATAAAGGTAAGCAGCACTTAAAGTTAATTTTGGGAGATTTCAATGCAAAAATAGGGCACCGGCAAAAGAATGAAACTTCAGTAGGTAAATTCGGTCACGGCAACAGAAACCAGCGGGGAAATACTCTCGTTGAGTTTGCAGAGGCAGAAGGGTTTTTCATCTTGAACTCCTTTTTCTAGAAAAAGCCACACAGGAAATGGACAAGGAGACATCCAAATGGGACGACAAGTGAAATTGATTTTATTATGTGTAACAAAAAATTCGTCGTAGAAGACTGCAGTGTGCTAAACAAGTTCAACACAGATAGTGACCATAGATTGGTGAGATGCAAGATGCACCTCAACACTAAACTCGAACAAGGCAAGCTCATAAGACAAACAAAATCTATTGACATAACCAACCTTAAAAAACACCATAATACCTGAAAGAAACACGGGACGCAGGCAATCACGGGATAGGATTATTAACCTCCAGATTCGCTAAACATGAATGCCGGTTGCTTCGACTAGCGAATCCTGTGATGGTTAAATTCAAATTGAAGGGGGACTTGAGGCTTGGTCGTTCTGGGTGGTGTAGTGGTTGGCATACCTAGGCGTTTTCTGGGAGACGCGGGTTCGAGTCCCGCTCCAGGACGATGAAAATTTTCAAGTTTTCAGATATTATCTGACTTACCATCCTTGTCACATTTACGCCAAAAATCGGATTGTCATCTTCGGGAACCATAATACCTTCAAGTTGGAACTGAAGAACAGATTCTCTGCTTTAGAAGGCCTAACATCGGAAGAAATGGTTATTTCTGAAGTTAACAGAAAAGTAACCAAAGCTCTTATGGAAACAGCAACAAAATTAGCTGGGTCTAAGAACAAGTTACATGTGAACAAATTATTGGGAAAAACCAAAATGTTGATGCAAAAAAGAAGAGAGATGAGGACAACTAAAGAAGATGTCTTCCAAAGTGGAATATATAGAGCTATGCAAGACAGTACGAAAAAGTATCACTGAAGACGTACGTAAGGGAATTCAACTGTGAACTAGTAAGGAAAGCAATTGAAAACAATCAAAGCCTAAAGATAGCAAAGGGACATCTCAGTAAGGGAAGAAAACAGATTATGGCACTGAGAAAAGAAGATGGTTCTGTAACAAGAAATAGAGGTGAAATTTTGATAAGAGTGAAAGATTTCTACTCCAAATTATATGAAAGGGATGATACATGTACTCCAGACATCATGAAAGGTACCAGAGTTCTTCCAGTCCTCCCAGCAGAAGTTGCACATGCAATCAAGAACATGAAGCGGGGAAAAGCTCCAGGAGAAGATGGAATTTCTGTAGACATCACACAAGAAGCAAGTGAAGAAATCGAAACAGTACTCGCCCAAATTTTCACTCAATGCCTTAATGAAGGGAAGATTTCTGAGGATTGGAACAACGCTACAATGATCTTGCTACATAAAAAAGGTGACATTGAGGATCTCAGGAACTACAGACCTATCAGCCTCCTATCAGTGGTTTATAAAATCTTCACTAAAGTTCTTTCACACCGCTTGAAGGTGACATTGGACATGGCTCAACCGCGAGAACAAGCTGGATTCAGGAGTGGCTACAGCTTAGTAGATCATATCCACGTACTGAGAGAACTAATTGAAAGAGCGAGGGAATATGAACTTCCATTGTGCATGGCTTTTATCGATTATGAAAAAGCCTTTGATTCGGTGAAACCATCAGCAGTTACAATGGCTCCGAAATCCTGCGGTATTCAAGATGCGTACATTAATATTATTAATAACATCTGTGAAAATGCAAGTGTAAAGATTCGGCTGTTTGAAAATACAACACATATAAAAATTGGAAAGGGAGTGAGACAAGGTGACACCATATCTCCGAAGCTCTTTAACACCACATTGGAAAATGTATTTCAATCGCTGAACTGGGAAAACAAAGGGATAAAGATTAATGGAGATTGTCTAACCCACCTTCATTTTGCTGATGACATAGTCATTTTTGCAACTACCCCATGAGAGCTGCAGAATATGATCCAGGAACTTGCTGACAAGAGTAGAGAAGTGGGATTAAAAATGAACTTTCAGAAGACAAAAGTGATGTTCAATGTTTTTACAAGAAATGAAGGTTTATCCATTGATAGAGAAAAGCTGGAGATAACAGACACGTACGTTTATCGTGGACAGCAGATCTCAAGTGAGGGTCCCATTGATGAAGAAATTAATCGGCGTATAAAACTTGCCTGGAGAGCTTTTGGAAGAAGCAGCATAATTTTCAAGAGCAATATGCCATTATGTTTTAAAAGAAAAGTGTTTGATCAATGCATCCTTCCAGTGCTTAAGTATGGTGCAGAGACGTGGACCTTAACTAAAAAAGACATACAAAGGCTGCAGAAAACTCAAAGAATCATGGAGAAGTGCATGCTTGGTGTAACCAGGAGAGATAAGAAGAGGAACTCGTGGATCCGAAAAATGACAAGAGTGGAAGACATCATGATCAGAGTTAAATCCCATAAATGGCAATGGGCTGGGCATACTGCCAGAAGTACAGACCATCGATGGACAGCCGAAATTTTAGATTGGATTCCAAGGGACAGGAAAAGACGCAGAAGAAGACCACGTGGAAGATGGGTGGATGAAATTAGAAAGTATGCGGAAGTGACATGGAGGAGACTGGCACAAGACAGACCGTTGTAAAGGAAACTTGGGGAGACCTTCGTCCAGCAGTGGATATATAATGGATGATGAGGATGATGATGATATATACTAAAGAGCAAAGCCGAAAACATAAGAAAAACTTTAGAATTTAAAACGAAAGTTGCAAAATAACCTGAAGATCAAAATGCGCAACGCAGCAGTTATGAAAATTCAGAATTCACATTCTATTAAGAAGAGACTGAAGCAAAAAAATTTGACTCATACCAAGTACAACATAGAAAAGGTTATGTATTGACCTGACCGGTGTGAGTTAAAAGAGAAAAATAGAACAACTAAATGTAGAAAGTGTCGAGAATACTGAGCCTTGGCTTTATCAAGGACCAGCAAAAACTCTGCATTTTCTCACTTCCACAAAGACCTATTTGGATATGGGTTTCTGCAAAGTCATAGATGCAAGTAATAAGCCCACCAAAAAAAAAATAATAATAATTTTGAAATATATATATATATGTCATGACCTCCGCAGATTGTATGACCAAGCTTTAGTTAACAATTTAGCTTGCATCCATAACTTTCCTGGCCCAACCCATGCTCTTCATCTGTTACTATTAAACAGAAAGAAGATGATTATAGAAAACTCAAGTTGTAAGAGTGACATAATGAATCAGAAATAATGTTCAGCAATAACAAATTGCCAAGTTCGCCTGAGAGAGAATTTAAACCTGAATAGCAATACAAAAGTATTACAAATTCTTAACTTTGCAATAAAAAAGGAAATATTAATTTTTTTCTAAAGCACAGATTTTTGAAAGAAAACTGGACTATAAAAACCCCCTACTCCACAACCTCTGACAACACAAAAACGAGAATAAAATAAAGACAATAATAAACTAAAGAAATGCTTTGTGAAGGTTAAGTGACATAAACAATTAGTTGCAATATGTACAGAGTATTTCAGAGGTGCTTTAAAGTGCATAATTAAGTAGTTATTAAGACCTTAACTACATTGAAAACACAGCGCAGACTACAAGAACAATGAAGCGGCCGGCTGCTTGGCCTTAGTTCCCTAAAAAACGCGCAAAGATACCAAGAAAAGAAAGAGTTAAAATCCGCAAAAAAGTTAATAGACTTGCTAGTGCCTAAATGCTTAAAGCAAAAAAAGAAAAATGTTCAAGAAGTTCAAATATTGAACCAGGAAAACCTAAAACCCAAAGACAATGAAGAGAGCTTACCTCTTATGCAACTTAACTTCTTCCACCCTTCAGGAAATATGGCCGACCTTTCAACCCAAACTTCCAAACACCCCTGCCACTCCCTAGTCGCTGGGGGGCAGTGTGGGTGGGGCTGAAGGCCTCCACACACTGAAAAAATCCTACTCACGGATAATTTAACTAGAGAAAAAAATATAATTAAGATTGTGGACCTGCATGATCAGAAAGAGCAAAATTAACTCTCCAGAATACATGAGAAATATTATGAAATACACAAGTAGTGTATTTAATAATCTTTGCATGTATTTAATCACCTAAGTGAGCTTCTGTAGACTATTCAGAATCCTATTAATTTTAATGTTAGTTTTACTGTTTTTGGTATAGCTATTCTAGTGAGTGAATAACTAGTTTTCTTTTATATTTATTTTTATTTTCTTTTATAAACAGATTTTTAAGGTGTTTTTTTTTGTGATTTTGTCTATATTATTTAATTTTTTATTTTTAATAGGACCTTCTAATCCATAGCACTAAGGTTCCTTTTTGTAGTTAATATCATCCTCTAGCCAACTTCCAAAAGGCTTTCATTGGTCAGAATCATATTATTAACTGTGTAGAAAATTAAAGCAGATCTGCCAACCTTACTCTGTTATTCAGAATAATTTTTCTTAAAGTTCTATTGATGAAAGAAGTAGAAATTTTGTTCTCTAGAAAACTGTTTAATAGTATATTAATGTGGTAATTGAAGTCCAAATTGTTGCTGCAAATTCTTGAAATTCTAAGCACCTGAGAAATTAGTACATTCTCAATTACTTTGGTGGATATGTTATTATTCCAGTGTAGATATTTAATTACTTTGAAAGGAAAATTAACTCTTTTATGAAAGAGGCTAATAGATGGGTTACCTCTGTTAAGTTTAATGCTTAAGTCTAGGAACTCAAGTTCCTGATTACTGTGGCTGGTTTTACATAAGTTAAGAGAGCTAGGATAGATATTATCAAAATCACTCTCTATAACTTCTGAATTATTTATACACAGCAGATCGTCAATATATCTAAATGTGTAAAGGTAATTATCGGAGCAAGTGGAGTGATTTTTAATGAATTTATATTCCTTAAAGAACAGGAATAGATTTGCAATACTCGTGGATGTTGACGTTCCCATAGGGATTCCGTTTACTTGCTTGTAGAGAGTATTATTATATAAGGTTGGGTTATTTTTTATGCAGCAATTGAGGTAAGAGTTCCAGGCTCCTACATTAACAAATTGGTTAAGTTTAAATTCTGCATACAGCTCTTTAAAGGTAGTGATTATATCTGATAGAGGCAGATTAGTATATAGGTTCTCAAAATCATAACTATTAATATCTAAGGGATTTACTTCGAGTATAGTGGAAATTACTTCTGCATTATTATTAATTATCCAAAAATCTCTGTACTTCAAATTAGTACAGTTACTAATGTGTTTCAAAACCTTCAAGATTTCTTCAAAAGCTAGATCAATTTTCTTTTTATGACTCCTGACTCCACTAGCTATGAATCTGAACTTCACTGGATCTCTATGAAACTTAACAGTTGCAAAAAAGAAATGGAAATTCAGGCTCATATCTTCTTATTTGTGGAATTTTAAGTTTCTTGAAGAATGCCTTAAAACGATTTTCTAACTGCTTGGTAGAATAACTTACGGGCTCGTAGGTTACTCTATTATTGAGTTCCATAGATAACAATTCAAAATAGAACTTCTTACAGATAATTGCAAAATTATTGCTAGCTTTATCCGTACTGGTAAAAATAAATAGGTCTTGTAGTTTGGAGAGTGACCTTTTAGCATCTCCAGAGAAAAATAGATTTCTATCAAAACAAAAATCAAGACCTGCCAATTCATGAGTGAAGCCATTGATTACATTATATTTCCATTCTGTGAAGGCCTGAATAGGCTGATTGTATGTTAAACTGGTTTTTATAATGTACCTATTAACATCTTGAGTGAAGCTCTCAAGTATCCTCTCTTTGGAGATATGGAAGGAAGGTCTAAATTTAGAACCATACTCTAATAAATTCCTAAGCTTGTCATTTTCAACAAAACTCAAGTTTCCAGTGATAATATGATTGTAATTCCTATCATAGTGAACTGTTTCTTTATGTTCATCACAAGAACATGTAGTAACTACAGGTATGGAACTCGAAGAATTAAGTTTGTAGTTTTTAACTATTGACCCTAAGGTCTTAACATATTTAAAACTTACAATAGACTGGTGCCTGTGGATGGGAAAAAAAAATTGCATTATTGTAGAACAGCTTTCTAACATTGAGATGATTATAGGTTCAGCCTATTGAGGCCTTTGCAGAATGGAAATATAATGTAATCAATGGCTTCACTAATGAGTTGGCAGGTCTTGATTTTTGTTTTGATAGAAATCTATTTTTCTCTGGAGATGCTAAAAGGTCACTCTCCAAACTACAAGACCTATTTATTTTTACCAGTACGGATAAAGCTAGCAATAATTTTGCAATTATCTGTAAGAAGTTCTATTTTGAATTGTTATCTATGGAACTCAATAATAGAGTAACCTACGAGCCCGTAAGTTATTCTACCAAGCAGTTAGAAAATCGTTTTAAGGCATTCTTCAAGGAACTTAAAATTCCACAAATAAGAAGATATGAGCCTGAATTTCCATTTCTTTTTTGCAACTGTTAAGTTTCATAGAGATCCAGTGAAGTTCAGATTCATAGCTAGTGGAGTCAGGAGTCATAAAAAGAAAATTGATCTAGCTTTTGAAGAAATCTTGAAGGTTTTGAAACACATTAGTAACTGTACTAATTTGAAGTACAGAGATTTTTGGATAATTAATAATAATGCAGAAGTAATTTCCACTATACTCGAAGTAAATCCCTTAGATATTAATAGTTATGATTTTGAGAACCTATATACTAATCTGCCTCTATCAGATATAATCACTACCTTTAAAGAGCTGTATGCAGAATTTAAACTTAACCAATTTGTTAAAGTAGGAGCCTGGAACTCTTATCTCAATTGCTGCATAAAAAATAACCATATCTTATATAATAATACTATCTATAAGCAAGTGAACGGTATCCCTATGGGAACGTCAACATCCACGAGTATTGCAAATCTATTCCTGTTCTTTAAGGAATATAAATTCATTAAAAATCACTCCACTTGCTCCGATAACTACCTTTACACATTTAGATATATTGACGATCTGCTGTGTATAAATAATTCAGAAGTTATAGAGAGTGATTTTGATAATATCTATCCTAGCTCTCTTAACTTATGTAAAACCAGCCACAGTAATCAGGAACTTGAGTTCCTAGACTTAAGCATTAAACTTAACAGAGGTAACCCATCTATTAGCCTCTTTGATAAAAGAGTTAATTTTCCTTTCAAAGTAATTAAATATCTACACTGGAATAATAACATATCCACCAAAGTAATTGAGAATGTACTAATTTCTCAGGTGCTTAGAATTTCAAGAATTTGCAGCAACAATTTGGACTTCAATTACCACATTAATATACTATTAAACAGTTTTCTAGAGAACAAAATTTCTACTTCTTTCATCAATAGAACTTTAAGAAAAATTATTCTGAATAACAGAGTAAGGTTGGCAGATCTGCTTTAATTTTCTACACAGTTAATAATATGATTCTGACCAATGAAAGCCTTTTGGAAGTTGGCTAGAGGATGATATTAACTACAAAAAGGAACCTTAGTGCTATGGATTAGAAGGTCCTATTAAAAATAAAAAAATAAATAATATAGACAAAATCACAAAAAAAAACCCACCTTAAAAATCTGTTTATAAAAGAAAATAAAAATAAATATAAAAAAAACTAGTTATTCACTCACTAGAATAGCTATACTAAAAACAGTAAAACTAACATTAAAATTAATAGGATTCTGAATAGTCTACAGAAGCTCACTTAGGTGATTAAATACATGCAAAGATTATTAAATACACTACTTGTGTATTTCGTAATATTTCTCATGTATTCTGGAGAGTTAATTCTGCCCTTTCTGATCATGCAGGTCCACAATCTTAATTATATTTTTTTCTCTAGTTAAATTCTCCGCGAGTAGGATTTTTTCAGTGTGTGGAGGCCTTCAGCCCCACCCACACTGCCCCCCAGCGACTAGGGAGTGGCAGGGGTGTTTGGAAGTTTGGGTTGAAAGGTCGTCCATGTTTCCTCAAGGGTGGAAGAAGTTAAGTTGCATAAGAGGTAAGCTCTCTTCATTGTCTTTGGGTTTTAGGTTTTCCTGGTTCAATATTTGAACTTCTTGAACATTTTTCTTTTTTTGTTTAAGCATTTAGGCACTAGCAAGTCTATTAACTTTTTTGCGGATTTTAACTCTTCCTTTTCTTGGTATCTTTGCGCGTTTTTTAGGGAACTAAGGCCAAGCAGCCGGCCGTTTCATTGTTCTTGTAGTCTGCGCTGTGTTTTCAATGTAGTTAAGGTCTTAATAACTACTTAATTATGCACTTTAAAGCACCTGAAATACTCTGTACATATTGCAACTAATTGTTTATGTCACATAACCTTCACAAAGCATTTCTTTAGTTTATTATTGTCTTTGTTTTATTCTCGTTTTTGTGTTGTCAGAAGTTGTGGAGTAGGGGGTTTTTATAGTCCAGTTTTCTTTCAAAAATCTGTGCTTTAGAAAAAAATTAATATTTCCTTTTTTATTGCAAAGTTAAGAATTTGTAATACTTTTGTATTGCTATTCAGGTTTAAATTCTCTCTCAGACGAACTTGGCAATTTGTTATTGCTGAACATTATTTCTGATTCATTATGTCACTCTTACAACTTGAGTTTTCTATAATCATCTTCTTTCTGTTTAATAGTAACAGATGAAGAGCATGGGTTGGGCCAGGAAAGTTATGGATGCAAGCTAAATTGTTAACTAAAGCTTGGTCATACAATCTGCGGAGGTCATAACATATATATATATATATTTCAAAATTATTATTATTATTATTTTTTTGGTGGGCTTATTACTTGCATCTATGACTTTGCAGAAACCCATATCCAAATAGGTCTTTGTGGAAGTGAGAAAATGCAGAGTTTTTGCTGGTCCTTGATAAAGCCAAGGCTCAGTATTCTCGACACTTTCTACATTTAGTTGTTCTATTTTTCTCTTTTTACTCACACCGGTCAGGTCAATACATAACCTTTTCTATGTTGTACTTGGTATGAGTCAAAAATTTTTTTTGCTTCAGTCTCTTCTTAATAGAATATATATATATAAATTGAATGAAACAGCTATTTGGGAAACTTTATACTTCAAACGGAAACACTTTTAAATAATATAAGTTTCTCAATTATCGAATTCAATTTTATTTATTATCATGACATATATTGAAAAACTCAAATAAACCTATTTGTGTAAGGTTAGGGAAATCAGGTTTGATAATTTTGTGGACACCCTGTTTAAGATTTTTATTGGATTTTACCCTTTCTTATTCTGTGATTTTATGTGATTGACTTCAATTTGTCTTTTGAATTCAAGAGTCTTGAAGAATTGTCTGCATATTGCCTTAAACTATCGACGTTTTTTTTTTTTCAGATGTTGGTCTTAAAGAATTATTTTAACGTTGAAATTTTAACTTCGGCTCACCATGCTTATCCTTACATAATGATACAGCATTATACAGGAAAATTACCAACAGTCTGCCATTTTAAAAATGTGGCTAGAAAAGAATACCAGACCTGAATGACAATATCGTGAACACGAAAATTTTGGCAAATATTGAGTGATAAATCTTGCCCAGCACTGAGATGAGTTCTATTATTATTTACTCTTTTAATTTGTTTCGCAAATTTTTGATTTATTGATAATGTTATCTTTTACATTCGTTGCATAGTGTCCTGTGCCAAAGACATTATATATATATATATATTTATTTATTTAAACATGTGAAACAGTAACGGCAGTAGTTAACCAATTGTTCTAGTATGACTCTGACTCGTACTTCACTCACATTTTGTTTGCTTAGGCCTACCTGTCAAAGTGTTATACATCACTGTCTTCAGAAATAACTGAACCTTTGTGATATGGGTAGAATCAGATTGTGGATATTTAAGAAGTAGAGTAAAAATTGATAGAAAACTAAGCTATTAACATCAGCCATTTAGTGACCTTAAAAAGCAGTTGTTGTTTTTTTGACAAATTCACCATGATGTATTTTATATAGTAAAAGTTTACAATTTACCTAACTGTGGTCTCTCAAGTGTTGTTTTTTTTAAATAAAATGCAAAAAATTCATTGTTTAAAAAAATTATTTTGGTTTTCATTATTTATTTTAGTCAAGGTGTAAATGTGATTCTGTTACCAAAAAAGAAGTCATTATTCGTACTAATCGTCTTTTGATATAGAAATTTCATTTTTTGGTTTCAAAGCAAGTTTCAGGTGTAAATTAATGATATTTTTTATGGCTTCAATGGGCAGTAAATTTTGAAATTCTATATAGATAATGGAATGACTGAAAAGGTAATGGATTGTCATTCCATTTCTAAGTAATGGATTGTCATTCCATTTCTAAGTAATGGAATGACAATGCAAGCATCGCAGAACACATTTTTGTGGTTTCAATAATGTGAGTAAATAGCAGCAGGGCCCGAGCCGACAGTAGTGTTTAAAATCTTTTTCCATTTGTGGTTGTTGTTGTTATTATCTCGCCACGCTCCCGCCTCAGTCCTGTAGGTTGCTGAGGTTGTGATTATGCGCCAGCCCTTTCCTCTCCCTTTCCTGTTTTTGCTTTCTTCTCCACTCCCTGTTCTTCCTTTTTCTCTATTTTCTACTCCTCTTCCCTTTCTTTTTCATTTTCTCTTCCTTCTTCGTTTCTTCGGGCTGGTTAGCTAGACCTACCTGCACGTTTGCCGTGTGCAGTGACCCGTACAGGTGGAAAAGGGGATGCTGGAGGCTGAGGTTACTGGGGGCCAGGCTATAGTTGTCACCAGTCGCCAACACTCCTCTTTGCCCCCTGCTTCACCCTAAACGGGAGGCTAGGAACTAACCTACTCCTAGTCAATCGGCTTGTCATTTCGTACGACGGGGTGAGTTTGGGGATAGTGTGGGCATGCCAAAGGGGTATTACCAAGACCCGGGAAAGTCGCGGTACTCGCTGAGCGCATGTCTGCACGATCAACATGCTATATCCGCCGCCTAACCCTAGGGCCGTGTCCTGCGCCCATGTTGGCCTGCGGACCTCCTGCTCTCCCCTGTTGGGCTCGGTAGTGGGCGGGGAAGCTGGCGGATGAATTTTTTTCGCATTATATATGGATTCTTTAAACATTCCCCCTTCTGTCAAACTAAAGAAATCTTTGGACACGGATCCTAACCCCACCAATAAGAAACTGCGTACTTTGCCGCCGGACACTGCCCGATTTTTTATCATCCATGCACGGGAAGAATCTCGCAAGCTTGGCTCCAAATCTCCCTTCTGGATTCAAAAAGCCCTGCAAGGAGCGGTTGCGTCACCAACCAGTGTGAAGAAGTTAAAATCGGGAGATATATTGGTGGAAATGTCAAGTCCACGCCATGGTTCATTGCTCTTGGGCGTCTCCAACTTGGGTGGTGTCCCTGTGGACATCAAACCTCATCAGTCCCTGAATTCATCCAGAGGTGTCATCTCCGAGCGCGACCTCGTGGATGTTTCAGAGGAAGAATTTCTTGAGGAGCTTGCCAACCAAGGTGTCACAGCGGTTCGTCGGATCAAGTTCCGCCGAAACAGGGAGCTGGTCAACTCCAGAACAGTGATTCTGACCTTTGATCGCCCGACTCTTCCATCTTCCATCCATGCGGGTTATTTGAACTGCTCTGTGCGCCCGTACATTCCTAACCCCCTTCGTTGCTACCGATGCCAAGTGTACGGGCACTCCCAGCAGTCTTGCCGTGGTGCTGCTACTTGCAATCGTTGCGGTTCACACGACCATCTTCAGTCTGACTGCTCTGCTGCAGCTGCCCATTGTGTGAACTGCAAAGGCGACCATGCTGCCAATGCCAAGAACTGTCCGAAGTGAATTGAGGAGCGGCAGATTCAGGAGGTTAAGACACTTGAACACCTGTCCTACCCTGAAGCTCGACGGAAGGTCGTTCCCGCTGCTCCAAGCGCACGCACCTACTCTTCCGTTGTGGCTCCTAAAACATCCATTGCCACTCAGACAGACATCACTATACCAAAAGACTGCCCTTTCTCTCTCGAGGATATTTATGCTGCTGGGCTGAAGGCCCTTCGACTTTCCACCACTGACAGTTTATCTTTGCCACCACAGACCAATGCTCGGGGTCCTGCATCCTCGCCCAAGCGCGCTGTTGCAGAACAGGTTTCCCGTTCTACGAGCCCTGATCCCTCGCCTGCTAGACACAAAGGCAAGGCCAAACAATCCTCAGCCACTCAATCTCAAACAAAGGTTCAAGCCGGAACGAATCAGTCCCGGTCTTCATCCTCGAGACACCCCCCAGTCCTTCCCCCGGTTACCACGCTGCCGAGGGGCACTGCAGACCAGACTGAGGAATTTATGGACTCCGAGACCTTCTAGGCCTGGTCAGTTCATTTGACCCACGTTTCTTTCTTTCTATCTACCCCTCAAATCATGGTTTCAATCGTTCAATGGAACTGTCGAGGTTTTCGGACAAAATATGACGACGTCAAACATCTGCTTTCGTCGTACTCTCCGGTGTGCCTTTGCCTCCAGGAGACAAAACTTAAACCATCAGACCTGCTCTCAGTTCGAGGCTACAGTGCATTTCGGAAAGATAATGTTTCAGGAGATATAGCTTGCGGGGGAGTTGCCATTCTTGTCCCCCACAGTGTTCCAGTTTCTCCCGTTGCGGTCTCAACATCTTTACAAGCCGTTGCGGTGCTTATCTCCATGCCTGCGCCTCTAACTGTTTGCAGCGTCTATCTGCCGCCGGATGAGGACGTTAGCGTGTCCGTTCTTGAGAGCTTAGTTGAGCAGCTGCTGTCACCTGCTCTTCTTCTGGGTGACTTCAATGCTCATAATCCATTGTGGGGTAGTGTCAGAACAGACACACGAGGCCGTAGGATCGAAACTCTTCTTTCCTCGACCTCTTTGTGCCTGTTTAACACCGGTGCTGACACTTATTTCCACGAGCCTACAAGAAGTTTCAGTGCGATCGATTTATCTTTGGGTTCACCATCAGTTATTGCCGACTGGTCGTGGACGGTGTGCAACGACCTCCATGGGAGCGACCACTTCCCAATTGTACTTGGCTATAATGAGAGCGTGCCATCTTCTGCTTCCCGCCCTCCTCTATGGAGGATGGATCGTGCCAAGTGGGAGGTCTTCACATCGTCCGCAGTGATACCTTCTGTCATGGTGACCCGAGGGTCAATCGATGCAGCTGTTACTGATGTCACCACGTGTATCATTCAGGCAGCGGATCTCTCTATCCCAAAGACATCAACGACGCTCCCAAGACGTCCGAAGCCTTGGTGGACCTCTGATTGCACAGCGGCTAGGAGAGCTCAACATAAGCGGCTAGGAGAGCTGTACATTTCGGCGTTATCCAACCGATGCTAATCTTGTTGAATTTAAAAAAGCAAAATCTTACGCTCGGTTGGTGCGTCGACGAAGCAAGAGGGAGTCTTGGATGAAGTATGTTTCATCTATCAATTCACGTGCCAGTTCGAAAACTGTTTGGGAAAAATTCGTAGGATTCGGGGAAACTGTGGTTCCCATCAGATCTCTATTCTTGAGAGTAACGGCTGCACGTATGCTGAAGTCTGGGAGATAGTGGATTGTTTGGGTAGGGCGTTTGCCTCTGTTTCCAGTTCTGAGGCGTACCCTCTCTCCTTTCAGAGGACTAGACCAGCTGCTGAGCGCCAGAGACTCTCCTTTGCGCCTTTTCATAACACCGAGTATAACTCCCCCTTCAGCATGGTTGAACTCCGAGTGGCTCTGCATCGGTCCGGTGCAACATCTGTAGGTCCCGATGGCATCCACTATGACATGATCCGTCATCTCTCGCAGTCGTCTCTCGAGAATCTGTTAGTGCTTTTCAACCGCATTTGGTTGGAGCACAGTTTTCCGGACTCCTGGCGAAAAGCTTTTGTTTTACCTTTTCCCAAGCCTGGCAAAGACCCCAAGTCTCCCTCTAGTTATCGGCCAATTGCCCTCACAAGCTGTCTGTACAAAATCCTTGAACGCATGGTTAATTCTAGGCTAATTTACTTCCTAGAAGAACATCAAATTCTGTCGCCATCACAAAGCGGCTTCCGTTGTCATCGTTCAGCTCCTGACCATCTCCTGCTCCTTGAGACGTCTGTTCGAGAGGCATTCGTGTGTAGGCAGCACCTGGTGTCTGTCTTTTTTGACATCAACAAAGCTTATGATAGAGCGTGGCGTCACGGTATCCTCCGTGACCTCCACGAGAGTGGATTGCGGGGAAACCTGCCAACCTTCATTGCCAACTTTCTTCGTAACCGTGTGTTCCAGGTGCGCCTGGGTACAACGCTCTCTGCCTTCTTCCATCAAGAACAAGGTGTTCCTCAAGGCAGCATTCTTTCGGTGACTCTTTTCATCCTCCGCATTAATTGTTTGCTTAAAAATCTTCCCCCTACGGTTTCGACTACCATTTATGTTGACGACCTTCACATCTTCTGCTCGTCATCAAGCATGCATTTCATTGAAAGGCAGCTGCAGTCTGCAATTAACCAGATAGTTAAAGCGGCTAACAACAATGGTTTCGTTCTTTCTGCTAAAAAGACAGCGTGCGTCCATTTCTGCCGGAGGCGTGGCCTCCACCCCGATCCAGAACTCTATTTGGACCATGCAGCCATTCCAGTTTTGCCGGAAACCAAGTTCCTTGGTTTGACCGTCGACCGTGCGCTCACCTTTCGCTCGCACGTTCGACGACTCCGCACTTCCTGTCTGAGAGCTTTGTCAATCCTCAAGATCCTCGCCTCAGTCTCCTGGGGTGCAGACAGGACTTCCTTGTTCCGTATTTACCATTCTCTCATTCGGTCTAAACTGGATTATGGCTGTATGGTGTATGGCTCTGTGCGTCCTTCCGTTCTCCGGCCGTTGGATACCATCCACCATCAAGCGCTGCGTCTTTGTACCGGAGCATTTCGCACGTCACCCATTTCCAGCCTTTATGCCGACGCGAACGAACCGTCGCTTCATTTACGCCGTCTGCAGCTGTCTCTTCAATTTTACCTGAAACTTAGATCTCTCTCAGAACATACTTTACACGATGCAGTTTTTCATCCCCAGCATGCTCGTTTGTTCGAGATCCGTCCCTCGTGCATTCGAACCTTCGGTCTTCGTTTGGCGGCCGTAGCTCGTGATGCAGGGCTCGACTTGTCACTCGTTGGAGAGACCAGGGGCTTTGAGGATCCCCCATGGCACCCTCTTGGTGTCATGGTTGATACCAGCTTTACATCTTTTGACAAGTCCTCAACCCCTGTGTCAGTGTACCAGCAGCTCTTCGCCGAACACCGCTACGTCAATGCAGACTTTATTCCTGTTTTCACCGATGGATCTAAGGCGGCTGGTGTCGTTGGATGCGCCGCCGTCTGCATTGACGAAGTTTCTGTTGCCTGCATTCCTGCCGAGGCCACGGTGTTTTCGGCGGAGCTGCATGCTGTGTATCTTGCACTTGTTCACGTGCAGTCGAGCTCTCATCAGCGTGCTATTGTGTACACTGATTTGTTGAGTGTTGTGCAATCATTGTCATCTTTGGATTTCTCTGGCCACCCACTTCTTTTTACCGTACGGAGGCTTCTTCGTTCTTTGCTCGAGGCTGATGTCCAGATTCGGTTCTGCTGGATTCCTGGGCATGTTGGGATCCCAGGGAACGAGTCTGCTGATGCTGCTGCTAGATCTGCCTCTTCTTTGGTTGTCACACCGTTGCCACTGTTCCACCGTGATTTTCGCTTTCTTGTTCACGATCATATCAGACGAACGTGGCGGGGTCTGTGGGACCAACAGGTGGAGAATAAACTGCACCGTGTTAAACCCATCCTTGGAGTCTGGAAATCATCATGTTGCCGGAACCGTAGGGAAGAAGTTGTTCTTGCGCGTCTCCGCATTGGGCATTGTCGCTTCACGCATAGCTATTTGCTGTGTGGCGACGACGCCCCAGTGTGTGAGGCGTGCGGCTGTTTACTCGCCGTCTCTCATGTTTTGTGCAGTTGTGTTCGTTTTCATCATAATCGGTTTCACTGTTTTCAGTCTCATCTGCTGGACAAGGACGCAGCTACGCTTCAAAAGCTTTTGGGCGACCGCTGCGACACTTTCGCAGTGTTTTCCTTTTTAAAACAGATTAACGTTTTAAAACTTATTTAAAAAAAAAAAAAGTTATATAATAATTATAATAGTAAATTAATAAAGTTATATATAAACCTAATTAACTACCTAGTCTTCACAACATCTTTCATCATCCTCTTTTCTGGCTTTTACCGGGCCTGTCTGCTCTTGATCATTTCACCCCGCTTTTAAAAATCTTTAGCTGATAGTTCTGTGTCTGGCGCTCTTTGGCCAAGCCTGGCCCTTGCACCACTAAAATCAATTAACTAACTAACTAACCAAATAGCAGCAGTGCTGCACACACAGCCCTCCCCCCCCCTCTCTCCCTTAACTTATCGTTATTTATAGGTTTTAAGTTCTAAAACTTTGTTTTAGATATATAAAAACCATGAAGTCATTTGCCACATGATTTGTTAACTGTGTAACTATATTGCAATTGATTTTATCAAGCATAGGGTTGCTTGGAGTTACTTTCAAAAGCTTACGTGGTACATTAATTTTTTATAAACCAATGTTGAAATCTTCATATGTTGCACCTCTAGTGATATTTTGAGACTTTAAAGTCTTCACCAAATATTTAGACATTCGTACGAGATTCATTTGGAGAGTTATTGTTTTAAATTACATGGCTAAAGAAAAAATGGCTCTGGCTGCTGCAGAGAAACAAAGACTGTGTAGAGTATGTTTGAAAGCAAAAGGTTTGGCTGACAAAGTGAAAGAAAAGGACAGAAAAGGGAAGAATGATAAATGTAAATCATTGAGCACCAAAGACTTTTAAAAGAACCTGAGGCTAAGTCAGAAAATCCTCCAACAAAGATGCAGGTTGTCTAAAAAGAATATTTTGAAGGAATTGGCATCAGAAAATTTGGTGAATCCAAAGTTACCTCAGACCTTATCAAAAGCTATCTCCAGAATATCATGAGCATTACCTTTTTTAGGTCCATGAAAACATACCAAAGTTGATACCAAATCTGGTTTCTATTCTACACCAAAAATTTTGGATCACTAATATAGTTATACTATTTAAGTACAGTTGGTGAAAATGGTACCAAAAAGATCAAAAGCATTATTTAGTGTTGACTTTAAAAGAAGTATATGCACTTTTCCATAAAGAATTAATAATGTAAGTGGCCTTTTCAAAGTTCTGCAAACTTCATCTACCACTAGTGCTACTGCAGAAAGACATTCCCCACAGTGTGTGTGTGTGTGTGTGTGTGTGTGTGCGCGTGCGCGCATCATGAGAATGTTAGATTGAAATTAGAAAGTTTGAGTTCTGTTTTGAATAATATTCCTAAAGCATTCAGTGACTTTATACCCACACTGGTATGTAGTGAAGATTCAGAAACATGTATGTTTTCAGTGTGAAAATAACTTTCAAAAGTAGGAGTTCAATAGATTGGATAACGCACATGAAAAAACACCTTTTTCTTAAACTATAGACAGGGTTCGTATGCCTCCTGGAAAACTCCTGGAATTACATTTTTATTCTGTAGGGCCCTGGAAAACTCTTGGAAAAAAAGGAAATTTTTAATGACTCCTCGAAAACTCTTGGAATTTTTGTATTTCTTTTGATGCTGACCTAGTTTGGTGGTTTTCAGCATGTTTCACCGTAAAAGTTAGCTCCTCTCCAGCTGTGAACTGGAGAGGAGGGGGTTGCAGAAACTTCCTTGCCCGATCGGGTGGGCGGAGCCAGCACAGCTCTTGACTGCTCCTGCACCCTACTGGGATAAAATATGATTTTCTATCTTAGCGGAATTTCTACAAAACTGACTAAAAATCTAATGCACTTAATAAATTGCCAAAAGAAATGAACCCACCAAATTTCGTGTGAATCGGATAAAAACTGAAAACTAGCCAATAAAATTTTTAATCGCGTATGACGGCAGTTTTCCTGCTAGAAATGTCATAATATTTATTTATTTATTTCCGCAGTTCCAAAAGTTTTCATTTAATTGTAGTGAAATTTGCAGGGTAACCTTATATGACCCAGTTACGACATCTGTGAAAAATTCAGATCTTTTAAATTGAAAATTCAGAAAATAAATTTTTCGGCACATTTTTCCTTAGGTAGGAAAGGAGAGTACATACCTGCCAACTCTTCTAATTTTTTATACATTCTTCCGACCGACTCGTGTTCTTCTGCCGTTCGAAAAATTTCTGTGTTTTTTGCAAAAAATAACCTGTTTTATTAATTTTCGTAAGGCAAAAAAAAAAAAAAGTTGAAAAGCGCGTCAGTAGCTTACTAGTCTTAATCTCAGGGCTGCCAGACCTGTGCCAAATGCTCCAGCCCGCGCCAAAACGTTGTTCTTGCACCATTCTGAAAAAAAAAAAAAAAAAAAAAAAAAAAAAATTGCGATTTTGACGACGAAATCTGCGCTAATTTTGCGCCAAAAGTTAAAATTTACCGGTCATCAATATTTTAGCATAATCTTACACAATTCGAAATCGATTCAGGGGGTAGTTCGTACGTGAGATTCTTCCGTGGGTTCACAAAGTCCCCGCCCCCTTTTTTGTCATTTTCGAGATTGATGCAGAAGGGAAGAAATTTTCGGGGTGTTAGTTGGGGGTGGGTCGTATTCCGTCTGAGAACGTTGTTTTGTCTTTTTAAATGTTTGGAAACGGAAGCTTAAACGGAGTGCAGATTTCCCCCGTAATCATATTTTTTCTCTCGCACGATGTTGCTTCTGTTCAGTGTTGTTGTTAAATATATACAATGAAATTAGTATAATTTCAGCTTGAAATTGTAGGCAACGATTTCCGAAAACGGAAGTTAGGCTGCCCGAAAATTTACCCGTAATCTTCAGCTCGAGATTCTTACGCTGATTCGAGGAATTCCGTCTTTTTTGTTATCCTTTGGACCATTTACGAGATCGATGCACAACTGAACTGAAATTTTGAGATGATTGGTGGTGGGGAGAGGGTATCGTTTTCTCCATCAGAGAACGGAATTTCATCCTTCGAAAACGGAAAGTAGACGGAGGTAAGATTTCTCTCGTAATCGTAATTTTTTTTTCTCGCGATGTTTCATCTACCGAGTGTTGTTAGATATCATTTTATTCCATAAATATTTGTATTTCAGCTTGAAAATGTTGGATAAATTTCCGAAAACGGAAGTCAGACGGAGCAAAGATTTCTTCAGTAACTGTACCACCCCCCCCCCGCGATATGAACCCCCACTCCTATGTATTTGTCAAATGTTATCACCCTCACAAATGTGTGTGAATTTTAGCTTGATAAGGGTGGAGGAAATTTCCAAAAACGGAAGTGACGAAGTTTGGAAATTTGTAAGAATTAATGCGTGTTAAAAAAAAGTATTCATTCTCTGAAAATTACACCATTTATCTAAAATAGTGAAAGCTCTGATATCAGAATTCATGGTTCTCAGCTACAGTTGATGTTTTTAGTAAGCACAGGATACCTTTCAAAAATTGCATTGCTTTTAGAACAGACAATGCTCCAGTAATGATAGGAGAGAAACATGGTGTGGCTCATCATTTAAAAGAACACCAAAGTGAAATAATAATTATAGGGTGTATTTGCCATTTAATTAATAATGCAAAAGAATTTTTCTTTGGTTAAAAAAATCGCACAATGTTTCGATCGTTAATGTCGGGTGAATCACTTGAGTCTTCTGTTAATTAAATGCAAAGAAAATTTACTTTGTTTTCAAAAAAAGTACTCCAAAGAATTCTTAAAAAAAAGCCAAAAAGGCCACTGTAAAAAGTTTAGCTAACTGTTAAATTACTATAAATAAAAGTTCCCTTCAATAAAAACACAAAAAAAAAAAAAAAAAGGTAAGTGTCCTTTATTCCTTTTTTGTTTAAGCAGTACGAGTTCTAAATCACTTTATCGTGTGACAAATTGACGTAAAAAATCTTCTGAATTTTTATACAATTTTCTAAATTTTTCAAAGAAATCTGCATGTTCATTAAATTTAGTTGGCAGGTATGAGCGTAACAGGTGGGAGGGGCTGGATGAGATGGAGAAGATCCTCCAAACCTTGATTTTAGTTTACAGTATTCTTATGGTTACATAAATGTTAGGTTATAAAGCTTTTAATGTGGTGAGGGGTAATCGTGGAAGTGAGATGCAGATGGACTGATACCGCTCTTGTGTGTTCCCCAGACTTTTTAATCGGGCTGTTCTATTTTAAACAGTGTTACAGTCTTACATTAACTCAAGAGTATAGTGACCTATATGTAATACTGATTGCAGAGGCATTTGGCTGTCTTTTTTGTAAATTGGTAACAGGATCATTGTTCTGTTTTATTAGTCAGAATAAATTATTGTTGTGTAGTTATGCCAGGTGGTAAGTGTATATTTAATCCAGCTTGGCTAAGTATAAGGATTTTTTGCTGAAACAGAAAGATACTTCTAAGTTTAAAGCAAAGTGCGTGATTGTTGCTTCGATATTTCAAATATGGGCAAGTCTGCCATTACTAGTCATGTGTCTAGTAAAAAGCATATTTCTTTATTGGCAACTAAACAAAAGCAAACTGTAGATACCCAAGACTTTTACCAGAAGTCACATGGTGCTGTTCCTATTAAAAAACCTGCAGTATCTGACATAAGTCTTGAAAATTCGTTTTCCCAAAACAATGTGCTAAAAGCAGAAATTCTATGGACGTTGAAAGTCATTACTTCACATTATTCATAGAAGTCATGTGAAAACATCCAATCTGTACTGACCTTAATGTTTCCTGACAGTAGCATTGCAAAAAAGTTCACTTGTGGTGGAAAAAAAAAATTGCATATTATTCTGTTTTTGGTATTGCACCATTTTTTATGTCACTTTTAAAGGGAAGAGTCAAATCTCAAGATGGATATGTGTTACTGTTTGACGAGACCTAACAAGGAAACTAGCAAAAAACAGTTGGATTCTCATGTTTTGGTTTTGGGATTGCGGGCAAGTTTGTAAAAGATACTTAGGCTCTGACTTTTTAGGACATGCTACTGCTGATGTATTGTGTAGTAAAATTCAAGAAAAGTGTTCCGGCTTAGGTTCTGGTAACTTGCATCAGCTGTCCATTGACGGACCCCATGTCAATTGGAAAGTTTGATATGATATGATGCTGAATGCATTGAAACTAGAGGGCCATGCCTCTTTGTTGAATGTTGGCAGTTGTGGATTGCATATTGTTCATAATGCTTTCAACAGTGGCTGCAGAATAATGCCAGAACTGGGTGAGACTGTTCAAGCATTTTATAACATATTCAAGGACTCTTCAGCTAGACGTGAAGACTTTTCAAAAGTGACAAACTACAACGTCTTTCCGCTAAAGTTTTTCAAACACTGTTGGCTTGAAAATGTGAGTGTTGTTGAAAGAGCTATTGAAATTTTGTCAAGTATTTCATTATATGTCAGCAAGGTTCAGCAAAAGATATTACCTGACCCTCAAAACAAGTAATTTGATGTGGTGAAGAAACATGTTAAAGACCCACTTTTTCTTGTCAAATGTAATTTTTTGTTAGTGTGGCTAAAAGTGTTGAACATTTTTTGACTGTTTATCAGACTGACCAACCAATGCTTCCCTTTTTGGATCATGACTTATATAGTTTGTTAAAAGAAGTGATGCAAAGATTCATAAAGGTTAACATAGTGAACAGTGTAAATAGTCCTCTTAAACTGTTGAAAATTGAAATAAATGAAACAAATTGCAAAGATACGAGTAAAATCACGATTGGTTTTGTTGCAAGCAAATTAATAACGGAACTAAAGAAAAGCCAAAATGTCAGTGACAAACAGATGATAGAATTTAAGTTACAATGTAAGCATTTTTTTTTTTATCCAAGTTACGAAGAAGTTACTCGAAAATTCCCCTTTATAGTATCCGTTGGTTAGGTCAATGACATTTTTAGACCTAAGAAAGTTTTGGGGAAATTCAGAAGATATGGTCCAGAAGTTCAGCAGGATATTACTCATCCTTGTCGATGCAAAGAAAGTTTTGGAAGCAAATTGTGATATCATAAAGGAGTATAGTGATTTACTACAGGAACTTGTCAATGAAAGGAAGGCTGAGCTCACAAATTTTGATCCAAGAACACAGACTAGATGAGTTTTACCATGCTACTGTTGCTAATAAGTATAGACACTTTTGGGAAGTCATGAAGATATTTCTGCTTCTATCCCATGGGCAGGCCACTGTTGAAAGAGGATTTTCTACAAATAAACAAATCATGGTGGAGAACTTAAGAGAAGAATCTGTTGTAGCAAGAGGAATTATTGTTGACCATGTAAATACAGTTGGGAAAATAGAAGATATTGAATTGTCAAAAGAGCTATTACTGAGTGTTGCCTGTGCTCGTCAAAAGTGTGTAGCTTACCTGGATGAACAGAAGAAAACCCAGCAAAAGAAATGTATGAAAAAAGAATGCTGCTAATGGAAGACATATCATGTCTTAAATCGAAGAAGGAAAGACTTGAAACAGACATTTCTGAATTTTAAAAATCCTCTGAAATGTATGCTGATCAGGCAGAATAAAAAAGCTCACTAACATTGCTTGCAAAATCAAATGCCCTGCGACACAGTGTCAAAGAAAAAGAAAAAGCACTGTTGCTTGTTGCTCATGAACTTCATGAAAAACTCGTGCAACATAGGATGTTCTCTACCCCTTTAAAATTCTTATCTCTTGAAGTTATATGTCTACCTGAATGTACCTTTTTCTTAATGAACTTTTTAGATAACAAAACTCTGTCTTCCCATTCTGCTTTATTTCCCCTCTCATTTATGTTGTGGTCATTAGTGGCTGTGAAGTGGGAAGAGGAAATGTAAGTCAACAGCAATTCCCAATCGAACTTTATTCCCATACGGCTTTATATTGTGTCCGTAAAACGGGGAAACTTTACCCTGCTAGAAAAGAGAAGTATACCTTTTAAAAGAAATTCACCTGGTTTCTTTCATAGCAGTTAGCGGCATGTAAATCTGTGCAAGAATTGATCAAGCTCATGCACACTGCGTATTAATCAGATTTCAGCTATTTTCAACACATTCCTTCGATATACACCATTTTCCCCCATCTAGTTTTTATGTAAAAGATCCCCTCCTCGGGGTCCCCAAAGAACAAACTAAAATTTCGACAGAATTGAAGGCTTTTGTATGCGTATTATCATGCATTAAGTTTCGATGAACATACTGAAACCAGATGAAAATTTCCGGAATAAAATGACAAATTTCCAGGAAAAGCGCATAATCAAAAAAACATTTTTAGGCACTCCGAGCATTGCTTTTTCTCAGCTTTCAAAATAGTCAGACATATACAGGGTGCGTTCAAAAAGTTGGTCAAACATTTTCATGTATTAAATTACCTAAAAATTTTAACCAGTAGCCATTTTTCAAAAATATAAAAAAGAAACAATAAATCCAGGTAGAGAAGGTAAAGTACACGTTGCAAAAATATGCATTTAAATGTTTCCCTCATATTAAGTAGGCATACAGAAACATCAGTATTTCACTGTCTGCCATCCAATGAAGGCATGTTACATATTGTAAATAGAAAGTTCAGAAGTTCGGAGTATTTTTATACAAGTAAAAACAGAATCTGTTTTTTTTTTTTTCCAAAGGGTTAGCATTCCAGCTTTTCAGGTTCTTGTTTCTATCTAGTTTCTTTAATTCTAGAGCATGGGATATCCTGCCTTTTAGGTTTGTATCAAAGTGGATAAAAAAAAAAAAAAAAAAAAAAAAAAATTAAATCCTGTGAAGCTTGGTGATGCACATTGTCATGATTGAGGTTTACATGATTCATGCCCTGTGAATGATTTGGGGTCTTTTACTTCAGCTCAGTGCCTGCTTTCTGATATGTAGGCACTGTAAAAAAAATATTGTGCTACAGGGAAGAAAATGTTCAGTATCATGCATGTATTCTATTTTGTTTGTTTCAGAAATCCAAGGAAGCATGTTTAAGGTTTTAATGAATCAGAATTTCCCATCTTTACTGATGTGTATATATCTTTTCTGCTTTCAGTCGATGTATTGTAAATGTGTAGTGCTGCTCCGGTGGCCAAATGGTCTGACCATTCGCCCGAGGTGGGTGTGGTTTTGAGTCCCTTATGAGGCATGGGTGGTGTATTTGTCTGATGGCATTGGCTCTGTCCCTTCTCTGCAACAAGTGGCCCTAAATTAGAGATGTGCGGCTGCTATAGCACTCACATAGCTGCCAAGTTGTGCGAATTTTGACCGTATTGTACGATTGTACGGAATACCTAATAAATGTACGAATTTTTCTGAAAATGTTAAAAAGTAAAAATAATATGTAATTTCTGTGAGTGTGTGAAAGTTTTATGCATGAAAAATGTTACTCATCCAACGGGATCATATCGCTGCATATAAGTACTGCTAAGAGTCTGAACAATGCTGCGCTGAGAAAATTTTCAGTATCATGCATGTATTCTATTTTGTTTGTTTCAGAAATCCAAGGAAGCATTTTTAAGGTTTTAATGAATCAGAATTTCCCATCTTTATTGATGTGTATATATCTTTTCTGCTTTCAGTCGATGTATTGTAAATGTGTAGTGCTGCTCCGGTGGCCAAATGGTCTGACCATTCGCCCGAGGTGGGTGTGGTTTTGAGTCCCTTATGAGGCATGGGTGGTGTATTTGTCTGATGGCATTGGCTCTGTCCCTTCTCTGCAACAAGTGACCCTAAATTAGAGATGTGCGGCTGCTATAGCACTCACATAGCTGCCAAGTTGTGCGAATTTTGACCGTATTGTACGATTGTACGGAATACCTAATAAATGTACGAATTTTTCTGAAAATGTTAAAAAGTAAAAATAATATGTAATTTCTGTGAGTGTGTGAAAGTTTTATGCATGAAAAATGTTACTCATCCAACGGGATCATATCGCTGCATATAAGTACTGCTAAGAGTCTGAACAATGCTGCGCTGAGAAACCGAACGCACCCCATGCAAAAGCGAGTTGATTTGCGTCATGAAATCACATGACCAAGTGGAGAAAACCACGACCATGGTGATTCACCACCAGTATGTGGCGATTGGCGTCGCAAAGTTCATTTCATGTTTTTTGGACGAAGCACGTGCAGTGATTTGACGTTGATACTGGAATATTGTCGGGTAAAATGTCAAACAAGCAGTATTCAAAAATTTTTTTAGATTCTTACACGAATAAATTCCCATTCATTGTGAAGTCTCAGAAAGGTGAGAATTTTGCTTTTTGTTCGGTCTGTAGTTGCGATTTGAACATTTCCCATGGAGGCATTAGTGATGTTAAAGTGCATATTAAATCGAAAAAACATCGTGATTTTGCAGCATGTATCAAAAAGAACTCTAATATTGAAGCATTTATCAATAGGGCTAATGATAATAGTGAATTCAATGTTATAAATGCTGAATGCCTTTTTACTGCTTTTATCATCGAACATAATTTACCTATTGCAGTTTCTGACCAGGCAGGTCCTTTGTTCCGAGCAATGTTCCCGAAATGTGAAGTTGCCAAAAGGTATGGCAGTGCAAGAACAAAAATTTCTGCTATTATTGCAGAAATGTCTTCTAAAAATTCAGAATCTCTATTGAGTAACACTCCATTTGCAATTGCAATAGATGGAAGTAATGACAGTGATTCGCAACTTTACCCAGTCGTTGTTAGTTTTTATAATGCCGATGCATATACAGTTGACTACTCTGCTTGCTGTGCCAGCTTTGGCAGGTGATTCAACAGGAAAGAACATTAGCAAACTTCTTTTAGACACTTTGGAATCTGGAAATATACTAGTTAAAAATTGCATTGCACTAAGTGCAGATAATGCACCTGTAATGGTTGGCTCAAAAAATGGTGTTGCTGCAGTTCTAAAAAATGCACAAAAGGATCTGGTGGTAATTGGCTGTCCTTGCCACTTAATTAACTTGGCTGCTAAAAAGGGGGCTGCTAGCTTTCCAGTATCTGTTGATGAAATTTTGGTTGACATTTTTTATTACTTGAAGTCAAGTAGTAAAAGAAAAACATGGTTGAAGCAGTTTCAAATGTTGTATGGTGTTGAAGTAAAAAAAGTACTGAAACATGTATGCACAAGATGGCTTTCTCTGAGAAAATGTCTAAAAAGATTATTAGAGCAGTAGGGTCCACTGGTTAGCTTTTTTTAAAGAGCAAAGGAAAGACGCCAGAGCAAAATAAAATAAACATAAATCCCTAGATAGTCACCACATATCCATTCTAAAGTCCAAATCCAAAGACTGTGCAGAGTGTGCCTATGAATAAAAAATCTATGCCTGCATCAAACATTGAAATCAAGAAAAGGGAAATCTCTACATTACCTGATACTGATGTACCACCAGCAAAGAAAATAAAGAAAAATGCCCAAGGTGTAAAAATCTTTAAGTGTGTCCCTAATAAAGATATTCCAGTGTCACAAGCAGTTGGAGTATCTGGAGGTGTGGGCAAGTCTATGAAGTATCTTAACTCGAGCAGAAAGGATATTTATGTTCCTTTCATCAGTCATTAATAAGGCATATTGTCTTTTTCTGGATTTTGTGAATACCCACTTTTGAAAGTACAAATGTAACTTTGCAGTCAACAACTCCTAAAATCCACATCTTAAGATCACTGTTAATGGGCATGTTCAAAGATCTATTTGTTAAATTCATTAAACCACAGATTATTAAAAACTGTTCATTGTTGAAAATCAGATATAGTGACAAATGTAATCAAAAGGATGATTCTGAATTGTTCATAGGTAATGCTGCATCTAAGGTAATTAATGGTTTAAAGGCTTTAGAAAAATCAACATTTTACTCTGCTGTAAGAACATATTTTTGCTAGATCTGCCTCTTCTTTGGTCGTCACACCCTTGCCACTGTTTCACCGCGGTTTTCGCTTTCTTATTCACGATCATATCAGACGAACGTGGCGAAGTCTGTGGGACCAACAGGTGGAGAATAAACTGCACCGTATAAAACCTAACCTTGGAATCTGGAAATCATCGTGTCGCCGGAACCGTAGGGAAGAAGTTGCTCTTGCGCGTCTCCGCATTGGGCATTGTCGCTTCACGCATAGCTATTTGCTGTGTGGCGACGCTGCCCCAATGTGTGAGGCGCGCGACTGTTTACTCACCATCTCTCATGTTTTATGTATTTGTGTTCGTTTTTGTAATCATCGGTTTCACTATTTTCAGTCTCATCTACTGGATGACGGCGCAGCTATACTACAGAAGCTTTTGGACGACCACTGCGACACTTTCGCAGTATTTTCGTTCTTAAAGCAGATTGACTTTTTAAAACTTATTTAAAAAAAAATAATAATAATTTATAATGATTATAACAGTGAATTAATACATTTATTTATAAACCTAATTAACTAACTAGTCTTCACAGCTTTTATCATTCTCTTTTCTAACTTTTACCAAGCCTGTCTGCTCCTAATCATTTCACCCCGCCTCTAAAAAAAAAAAAAAAAAAAAAAAAATCTTTAACTGATAGTTCCATGTCTGGCGCTCTTTGGCCAAACCTGGCCCTTGCGCCACTGGAATCAATTAACTAACTAACTAACTTACTAAGAACATATTTTATCACTTGCTGTGACTACATTCTGCACAAATTCCCCTTCAATGATGAGTTTCTGAAACATGCACAGGTTGCTAACATTTCTTCTTTTGAAAACCAGGTGTTCACAGATGTTAAGTATTTTATTAATAAATTTCCCATAATGTTGCCCATTAAGGATGGAGAGAGCCAAGAGGAAGCAATAGACAAGCTCCAGTCTGAATTTTGTGCCCTTCAGATAGATGATTTGCCTGCAAATATTGTTAACGAAGAAAGAATTGATACGAAGTGGGCCCTTTTAAGTGAATTAAAGGCACTGGATGAAGGTTTGAAATATAACAGACTAGCAACAGTTATGCTATCTATCCTAGCCATTCCTCATGGAAATGCAGAATGTGAACGAATTTTTAGTCAAGTTAAAAAAAACAAGGACACAGTTCCGCAGTTCATTGTCAGACTCCAACTTGCAGAATTTATTGATTGTGAAAAGTATGCAAAAAGGAAACTGCTATGAGCAAAAGTATGATAAAACATTCCTAAAAAAGGCAAAGTCTGCTGCATCTAACTTCCTGATGCACTAGCAGCCAAGTGTAGCTGTAATTCAATAATGAATATGATGCTGCAATGAAAAGTATATAAATACATTTAAAAATTGTGTGAAAAGTTTGATATTCCAGAATTCATTGATTGTATCTCATAACAAAAAAAAGTTACTTGTATATAAAATTGTGCCTTAGGTTCCAAAACACTATGGCCGCCCCGGTGGCGCAGTGGTCTAAGGCGCTGGCCTCTGATCATTCGTCCGTAAGGGGTCCGGGTTCGAATCCCGGTCAGGCATGGATGTTGTGTTTGTCTTACGGCACTGGCTCTCTCCCTTCCCTGGAACCAGTGACCCTAAATTAGGGACGGGCGACTGCTTATAGCCCATTGAGTTGCTCACGGTGGTCGTTAAACCTCCAACCAAAAAAAAAAAAACACTATGCCCTAGATTCCGAGGCTATTTAAATTATTGGGCTGTGCGAAAAGGAAAAAAGGTGCCCAGTCAGGCATCTAAATGAATTATTAAAAAAAGCATTGTGAATTTGTTTTTATTGTGTAAATATGTTCTTAAGCTGATAAAATGTGTAAAGAGAAATATGAAGTGTTTGAATAGTAATCAAAATAGTTAAAAAACTTCAATACCTTGGAATCTCCACATAAGACGTTTTCATCATATGTTCCAAATGAATAGTAGGAATATTCTGTGTGATGCAAATTCCATTTGAACAAGAGAAAAAAAAAAGGGTAAAGAATATTCTCATTTATGCTTTCCTACTTCAACTACTGTATGTTTGTGATTATTTCATTTGCCTAGAAAACAGGAAATATTTTGATTTTATGAATGTGCTAATATCAATGGCATTTATTTCAAATACCATTTCAGCACCATTTATTAAAAAGCTTCTAGATAAGCTACTGTGCATAGAAATAAATTTTTGGTGTAGGTACTTAAAATATTATAGCAGAAAATTCAGAATGCCCTTTTACAGCTTTTAGTTTTTTTAAACATAATTTCCCTATGCAGTAGGTAAATACTGTACTAATTTTAACGTTAAGAATTATACTAATTTGTACTAATTTTAATGAAGAATTGTACTAATTTCAACATTCGCAAGTTGGCAGGTATGCACTCAGAGTTGCACATGATGGTCAATAAACCTTGAAACACAAGAAGAAAAAAATAAGTAGTAAACTTCACCGTAATTTGCAATATAGGCAACAACGCACTGTGATTCTAGCAAAAGTCTGGGCTCCTGGAATTTTTTTACGGACTCCTGAAATTTATTTTCTTTAAAAGTGTACAAACGCTGTATAGACATATGTAATTGAATAATGCAAATACTCTTTTTCAGTTAAAAAGAATATCTTCAATTTTAAGTTTGGAGAAGGAATTCACAGTGATCCTTTGTAGAATAACATGAGCTATAATTCTCCACTGTTGGAACAAGTGGGAACTTTGAATGTTGGAAACTATGTTCTCATAGAATGGAAAGGAAAATAATCTGTTCGGCATTATGTTGGACAAATGTTAACATTGGATGATGATGATATCAAAGTTTTGTGTACGTGCAAACAAGGCTCATTACAATGCAAATTTTTTTTATTTATTTTTTTTACCGTTCCTTAATAAAGAAGACAAATGTTGGGTCACCAAAAATCAAATAAAACAGAAATTTACAGAACCATGAATTGTTACCGATAGGTCTTATACTTGAATTCGCAGCAAATTCTTATTTGAAAATTGTTTATTTTCTGAGTAATTTCTATTCGTGTAAAAATCGACACTGTTTTGCACAGATTAATGTAATTGACCAGCATTTGTTTTATTAATTAATTAAATCAAAATAATAATAGATGTTTAGAGAGATATTTTGATTAACTTTTTTGGTATTCTGTTATCATCATTCCTATTACTGAGTTAATGCAATGAAACATATTGAAGTTTGCTTTATAAAGTTTGTTTTTTTTATTCAAAATTTGGTGGAAAGGTGTAGTACACTATCTAACCTTAATATTGATATCAGTTTAGTATTTTTTTTTTAGTGAAACGATTTGCTGAATTTTTGACTTTTAGCTGACTTTTAAAAATATACATGTCTAAAAATGTCATTCTGTTACTGTGCTGTAAATTGCAGTTTTATTAATTGTAGTAAATAAAAGAATTGAGCAAATATGATTTTTAATATCTGGTTAGTTGAGGTGCATAAAGTTAACAAATTTTGTTTTCATAATTTAAATTAACATTGAACAGACCAAAATAATGTGTTGTAATATTTGTCAAAATGTCATTCCATTACTCATGGAGTGACCCATATTTATACAAAACCTTCCACAGAAGTATCCTGTTTACTTGGTCATAAGCTTTTTTAAATCTATGAAGGCAGCAAAAACTTTCTTACCAACAGACAAATAATTTTTAATGTTCATATGTAATTCAAAAATTTGGTTAGAGCAGCCCTTACCAGGCATAAAGCAATGCTGTACATCCCACACCTTCTGTGATGCAAGACCTCATACCGTATTGATAATGACCTTTCCTAGCACTTTCTCCAGCACACTCAGCAGGTTGATAGTTCTTGCATTCAGTCTGATCACCTTTTCCGTTATATAAGGGAACAATGTAGCATTCCCCCAGTCCTGAAGGACCATTCCTAAGTCCCAGCATGACTGCCAAATTTCAGTTAACCAATCAATTATGGAGTCACCACCATATTTTAACTTCACGGCAGTTATCCATCTACTCCCAAAGCCCAACCATTTTGAAGAGATTTTAGGGCTTTGCAAATCTCTTCCCTTGAGAATCCCTCCTATATTTCCTTCTCTCAATGTGGCATCATCTGCTTCTGCCTCAAATTCACCTTTGCTTTCATGTTCTAATAACTCAGAAGTATTCACCCATCTTCCATTTGACTTAGTAGGCTCCCATATCATTCTTCTGATTCTATTCTTCACACAAATCAGAACTTTGTTTACTTTATTTTTCCTGCATCTTGTGCACTTCCAGAATGTTTTCTGATCTTTTCGAAAAGCCAGTTCATGCCTTTCTACCTTCCTATCTTTTGCCTTGCCCTGATGAACCAGCTTTGCTGCTTCCCACTTCTTACAGTAATATTCATCCTCAGAAACTCTACCTAGCAATGTCTCCAAATATACTTCCTTCTTTCTATTTACTGCTTCTTTAATCTCACTGTTCCACCAAGCATAACATTTAATGCTACCCACTGTTGCAGTGCCACAGACCTCTTCAGCAACAGTGACATCACATGTCTTAAAACATGTCCATTTCTTTTCCACATCTCTCACATGACTTGAACTCATTTAGCCATTCACTGAGTATTTTGGAGTTACACTGATGCTTTTCAGGAAGCCTTTCAATCTTTATTCTTTTCATCACAGGCATCTTCTTATTTCTCTTTCTCTAACCAACATACAGTTTCACTCATGGCACTAACAGATAATGATCAGAGCCAACATCAGCACCACTCATCATATGAGTGTCAACAACTGTTTCAGACTGTGATCATGAACAACAAAATCTATTAGACTTGTGCCCCCAGAGTATGATGTACGTGTGAATATACTTGTATTTGAAAAACATTATAGATACACACAACCCATTCTCAATGCAGTGTTTAATAAATCTTTCATCATTGTCATTGACTGTGTAATCATCAGACTCACTCAGAACGTTATAGAAATCTCATTCCACCTAGCATTCAAAATCCCCTACTGGCTCAATACAGCCTTCAGCTCATTCCAAAACTCAACCTTATTTAGGGATTGATCCAGGCAGCATTTGATACCGTTCGGTGGTATCTTCACAAAAATATTTTAACTGTAACTGTATACAGTAAAACCTCAAAAATCCGGCATCGACGAGACTGCAAGAGTGCCGGATTTATGAAAATTCCAGATTTCTGAAGCTATCTGAAAATTGCGTAATGGGCGTTACATAAAGCACGTACTTACACATAACAGGTCACTTTAACTAAAATTTGCAAGTCTACGCCTTATAAATATGCAGGGATTGTACTGCCGATTGTATTCTTTGCAATTTGCGAAAAAATAAATCGTTTTGGTGATGGGAAAAAAGTTTTGGCTCAAATGTTGATTACCTTTTTGTACTATTTATTATGAAACTCTGTCGAAAAAAATTGAATTTGGCAAAAACTTAAAAAAAGCCAGAGCAACCACTAGGTCTGTGTGATATATCGATACATTACGAAAACCCGATGTGAGTTTTACATCAATGTTAAGGTTTTTTGGCTGACGAAACTACTATACATCACGAAGGCGATTACCCAGTGGCGACTTTTCAGGTGAAGTGCCTCTTCACCTATTTCATTTAAAATAAAGTTTGATTTAGTAATTTTGTATAATATATTCTTTTTTGCCTTTTATTGAGTGCCAAAATACTCGAAATTTTGATTAGATATCAATTCACAATGCACGTTCAATACGGAAAACAAGTCCTTGTACGCAAAACAGTTCAAGTGAATAGCCGAAATGAGAATGCTTGGAAGTCTGCAGTTTTGAGCCGAGTTGCCATGATAACCGTGACATCGCACTCCCCTATCTGCCGGGCAAGTGAAGTGTTTTAGCTTGAGACCCTGAGGCTCTGCGCCTGGAGTCGTGACCTTCCGAAGAGATCGCGGTGGAACAAGACGGATTGCCCAGGGTACCTTGCAATCCGCTAGGGCTTTTTCCTTGCGGTGTTTTGGTACATCCTTTCCAAAAGAGATTTGTTTTTTTGTGCTTTATGATTGTTTGTTAAAAACTTTACCTGATACTTAAGTTTCGTGTACAGTTTGACTGATTGTTTTCGGTATGTATCCTGTAAACGACATTGTCTGTAATTTATTGCAAACTCCATTTAATCAGTGGAAAGACGAAGATAAAAGAGACATTTTACTTCAAGGAAGACCAACAGATTCATTGACAATTGTCGCCAAGAAAGAAATCAAGAAGAGCGGTAAATCTTAGAATATTAATTTTTAAAATTTTTGGTTTACTGAATACAAATAGCTTTGTAGCACTTCTGTGTTACAAAAATTATTTTGTTGGCTCTGCTTACTTTTTAGTAAAAATAAACATTCGGCGTGGAATAAAGATGGATTTTCAGATTTATTAAAATATAACACGGTCACTTCATAAGCATGGTGATTCTAGCAAACACCTGAGATGTGAATTAATGTTAAGGAATTTTGAAAAGAATCAGAACACCATTGCCCATGCCTTAAGGGAGAATGCTAGCTAGGCTTTTGAAATGCATTTCAACGAAAACATTCGTTTAAATAGACTTTTCCTGCAGACAGTGATTGATGCAGTACTGTATTTGAGCAAACAAGAACTAGTATTCCGTGGCCATGACAAAGGCCTCGATAAATTGTGGAAATTTCAAGGAATTACTTTCATTGTTGATATCAAGAAGTCCTTTAGAAATTCAAAATCAATACGAAAAGATAAAAAATGTCTTCACTGGTGACCCAAAAACTATTCAAAATGAATTTATTGAATTTATTTCTGAATATATAAATGATCACGTCAAAAATGAAATAAATGAAGTTCAATGCTTTTCTATTCAAGTAGATGGAAAGACATAATCAGACTTTTTAGTGCTCTTTAATGGTAAAAATTGTTTATTCAGAAGGTGTATTGTTTGAGTGATTTTTGGGTTTCTATGATGTGAGTGAAGACAGAATGTCAGAAGCTTTATACAAAATGCTAGACAAAATTTTGTAACAGTTTGATTATCAACACAAATGAATAGGACAATGTTACGATAGGGCAAGCGTAATGTCTGGACACTTGAATGGGCTCCAAAAAAAAATTAAGAATAAGGCTTCTGAAGCTGTTTTTGTTCATTGTTTAGCACATTGTTTGAACCTTGTATTACAGCAGAGTTTTTCTAAAATTTCTAAGTGTCGAATATTTTTTGCAAGCCTCAGTGGAATTCCTTTGTTTTTTCACCATCGCTTCGCTAAGTGGTGAAAAAACAATACATTCACATCAACAAACGCAAGATGCATACCAACCATAACAGAAACTCGATGGTTCTCCACTTCGAAGTTAGTAAGTGTAATTGTTGAAGATTGGGATAAATTGAAGGAAGTATTCGAATTTCTGACAAATAGTGAACAATCAGACAAAAAAATCAATTCAACCTGCTAAGAGGTTTTTAAATGATATGAACACTTTTGAATTTACAATTTTGGCAATAGTATTTAATGAAATTTTTGGCTCCACCGATCTATTATCCAAAATTTTGCAGAAAAAAATCCCTATACATAAACTACTGTGCAACTAAAATTAAAAAAAAAAACTCGTGAAATTTTGGGCCATAAAAGGAATGATGAGGTATTTAAAACACTGTTTGGAAGTCACAGAAATAAGCAGATCTAAACAGGAATATGCTGCTTTTACACAAACAATTTTTCAAAATTATAAACAATTGTATTTGAAATTTTGGACCGCATTCTTATGGAAATGGACTTCAAGACTGTGAGAAACTTCAATTTGTCTGTTTTGCTGACACAACCAAATTCGACCATGCTTTCCCTCTCACGCTTTTGAAAATCTACAACATTTTTACGGAAGAATATTTACTAAACACCAGCGCCTAAAAATTAAACTGCATCTTGCATATGCCAATGAAAAATTAAGGAATATATCGACTCAAGAACTTCTTCGAGCGATTCATGGAGATAGACATTTTTGCAGAAGCTTATAAATTGGCTTCCCTCAGGTGAAAATCCTCCAAATACGTGCCGTCAGTAAATAAATAAATATATCACTCTTTTCATGTTCCAGAAACGCATAGCAACCGAAAAAATTTTTTCAGCCGCCGCCGGGGAATCGAACTCGCGGATCTCTCGATATCTAGCTGAGCGCATTAGCTTTACACCACGGTGGCCTACAATCCATGGTGCTATGTGTATTTTTAAGTCAGCTTCTGACATCATAAATCTATCACTCCAGACCACACACTCACTGTTCCATTCACTTCTATCCCAGTTTCTTTCTTTTTAGCATCACTTACACACAGCACATCCAATCTATTCCTTATTCATTTTTCAATTGCTGCATTCATTTTTCCGTTTATTTCTCTAGTCTTCCATACACCAATCTTGCACTCACTTAGTTGAGATTTCTTTCTCATACACCGTTTATTAGTTCCATGTTGAAGTATACATCAAGTACTTAAGACTTCAGTGTTCTGGAAAAGCAAACTGAAATGTAAGTTTAAGATAACATTAACATATGTGGATTTAGGATATTAGCTGGTGGTCACAATAAGGCGACTTGACCATGTGTGTGTGTGTGTGTGTGTGTGTGTGTGTGTGTGTGTGTGTATATATATATATATATATATATATATATATATATATATCATCGTCAACCATTATCAATCCACTGCTGGACGAAGGTCTCCCCATGTTTCCTCCACAATGGTCTGCAGACCTGTTTGTAATCCGGGTTTTTAAGTTTTAGAAGAATTTGAGATGCTTCGGACATTTCATTTCTAAAAATGCTATAATAAAATGGTAACTAAACTTCAGCTTCCATTTTCTTTGGGAATTAGTGTTTGATGTCCGTGTGAATGGTGAATGTAGACGATTTGTGACATCTTGTGCGTTTCTTTTGTTATCAAACAAGCTCTCAAGGTAACAGCCTACTGAAAGGAAGACTTCTTTTTATTATTTTGAAAGTTCAAATAATTTGATTATTTTTTCTAACTACTTTTAGAAATTGAATGGAATCCACTGTAGGCTTCACGTTCAAGTAAAACTGGTGTACATAGACTGCTCAATTAACATATAATATGAAGTGCAAAATTTGATTTTAAAGATGCAATGCCTGAAGGATTTTGCACAGTGAAAGAAAATTGGGTACAAGAACAGATGCGAAGTTTAACTGCACAAGCACTAAGGCCTATTTGTTGTGTAGCTAGTTTATATGTGCGTATTATACATTATATGTACACTGCTGGACAATTGCTAAGGACAGATCATAAACGGCTATATAGCGCATAAAAAAGAAAGTGTGGTTGGATGCCAAGTAAAATAAAATGTCAGAATGCCAGGACATTACAAGAAAGACAATTTATTGTGCTCTGAAATCCAGAAGGCTTTGGAACGTGTTCAAGGGACAAACAGGCCATTTTGTGCAAAATACGTAAACGTGAAAAAAATTCAATTACCGTCCGCAGGCGTTCCGGCGTAAGATGTCAATACGGGATATGGCCACCATGGAGGGCGATGCAAGATTCCACACGTCGTGTCATGCTTTGCACAACATCATCAAGCAGCTGTTGGGGTAATTTATCCCATTCCTCTGTCAGTGCACGGATTAGGGTGTCCTTGTTTATTGGAGGGCATTGGTGACCAGCAAGACTCCTCCCCAAAGCATCCCACACATTTTCAATGGGATTCAGATCTGGAGAACGTGCTGGCCATACGAGGCATTGAATATCCTCGCTCTCAAGACACTCCTGGACAGCGACTGTTCGATGACATGTTGCGCTGTCGTCCATGAAAATGAATCTATCACCGACAGCACCGCGGAACATGCGATCATGAGGTAGCAGAACATCATTAATGTATTGTTGGCCAGTCATAGTCCCAGTTGGAAGCACATAGAGGGACGTACGGCCATTGATCATGATGCCAGCCCATACCATGACACTACATGTCGGATATCGGTCCCTTTCCTGTATGTTTGCTGGACAATATGCAGTACCACTATCACGCCAGATCAGTTGTCGTCGACAATCAGACGATAGACTGTATCTACTATCACCTGAGAAGAGGACAGCAGACCAGTCGTTATCAGTCCAATTGCGATGTTGATGGCACCATTGCAAACGGGCGGTACAGTGACGTCTGGACAATGGGATGCACACAACAGGACGGCGGGCGTATAGTCCTCCTTCATGCAAACGTCTGGCGACAGTTTTTCGGGAGATCTGCTTGCCAGTAGCAGCCATAAACTGATTTGCTACCTCACTAGCTGTGCTGCGCCAATGTCTTTTTGTTGATAGCACTATGTACCGATCTTCTGCAGGTGTCGTTCTGCGAACACGACCTCCCCTGTGACGTTTGCTACACTCTCCATTTGTTTGAAATGATTTCCAAAGCCTTGAAACAACACTGTGGCTGACGTCAAACTCCCTGGCAACATCTGTTATTTTTCGCCCTTCTTCAATCTTGCCAATAATACGGCCACGCGTAAAATCATCTAGGTGATATCGGGAAGACATACTGAAAATTGCAAGTTCGTCAATTGATTCTTTCCTTTTCAACTTTGCGTTTGAACAACAATGGTCAATACGCGTCAAATCCTTTATATCTCTTATCAGCGCTATGACGTCACGAACAAGTTCGGCAATCCAAAATTTGCATACGCACAACACGTCTTACTGTATCCCGCACTTATGCTAATTTCCACATTTTCCTGCCTTCCATTTTATGGTTGCTGTTGTCATCCGTCCTTAGCAATTGTCCAGCAGTGTATATTGGCGCTGAGCTGAGAGTTTCAGGGTTTCTTGTGTCACCTCACAATCGCCCCTGGGTCTGTTTTGTGCCAGTCTCCTCCATGTCACTCCCGCATACTTTCGAATTTCATCCACCCATCTCCCGTATGGTCTTCTTCTAGGTCTTTTCCTGTCCCTCGGAATCCAATCTAAAATTTCGGCTGTCCATCGATGGTCTGTCCTCCTGGCAGTACGTCCAGCCCATTGCCATTTCAGGGATTTAACTCTGATCATGATGTCTTCCACTCTTGTCATTTTTCGGATCCACGAGTTCCTCTTCCTATCTCTCCTGGTTACACCAAGCATGCACCTCTCCATGCTGCTTTGAGTTGTCTGCAGCCTTTGTATGTTTGTTTTATTTAAGGTTCCACGTTTCTGCACCATACGTAAGCACTGGAAGGATGCATTGATCAAACACTTTTCTTTTAAGACATAATGGCATATTGCTCTTGAAAATTATGCTGTTTCTTCCAGAAGCTCTCTAGGCAAGTTTTGTACAACGATTAATTTCTTCATCAATGTGACCCTCACTTGATATCTGCTGTCCAAGATAAACGTACGTGTCTGTTATCTCCAGCTTTTCTCCATCAATCGATAAATCTTAATTTCTTGTAAAAGCATTGAACATCACTTTTGTCTTCTGAAAGTTCATTTTTAATCCCACTTCTTTACTCTTGACAACAAGTTCCTGGATCATACTTTGCAGCTCTGATGGGGTAGTTACAAAAATGACTACGTTATCAGCAAAACGAAGGTGGGCTAGGTAATCTCCATTAATCTTTATCCCTTTGTTTTCCCAGTTCAGTAATTGAAAGACATTTTCCAATGTCGCATTCAAGAGCTTCGGAGATATGGTATCACCTTGTCTCACTCCCTTTCCAATTTTTATGTGTGTTGTATTTTCAAACAGCCAAATCTTTGCACTTGCATTTTCATAGATGTTATTAATAATATTAATATATGCATCATCAATACCGTAGGATTTCAGAGCCATTGTAACTACTGATGGTTTCACCGAATCAAAGGATTTTTCATAATTTATAAAAGCCATGCACAATGGAAGTTCATATTCCCTCGCTCTTTCAAGTAGTTCTCTCAGTACGTGGATATGATCTACTATGCTGTAGCCACTCCTGAATCCAGCTTGTTCTCGCGGTTGAGCCATGTCCAATGTCACCTTCAAGCGGTGTGAAAGAACTTTAGTGAAGATTTTATAAACCACTGATAGGAGGCTGATAGGTCTGTAGTTCCCGAGATCCTCAATGTTACCTTTTTTATGTAGCAGGATCATTGTAGCGTTGTTCCAATCCTCAGGAATCTTCCCTTCGTTGAAGCATCGAGTGAAAATTTGTACGAGTACTGTTTCGATTTCTCCACTTGCTTCTTGTATGATGTCTACAGTAATTCGATCTTCTCCTGGAGCTTTTCCCCGCTTCATGTTCTTAGTTGCATGTGCAACTTCTGCTGGGAGGACTGGAAGAACTCTTGTACTGGTACCTTTCATATGTATCATCCCTTTTATATAATTTGGAGTAGAAATCTTTCACTCTTGTCAAAATTTTTGCCTCTATTTCTTGTTACAGGACCATCTTCTTTTCTCAGTGCCATAATCTGTTTTCTTCCCTTACTGAGATGTCTTTTTGCTATCTTTATTTAGGCTTTGGTTGATTTCAATTGCTTTCCTTGCTAGTTCACAGTTGAATTTCCTTATGTCTTCAGTGATACTTTTTCTTACTGTCTTGCATAGCACTATATATTCCACTTTGGAAGTCACATCTTCTTTAGTTGTCCTCATCTCTCTTCTTTTTTGCATCAACATTTTGGTTTTTCCTGATAATTTTTTCACATGCAACTTGTTCTTAGACCCAGCTAATTTTGTTGCTGTTTCCGTAAGAGCTTTGGTTACTTTTCTGTTAACTTCAGAAATATCCACTTCTTCCAATGTTAGGCCTTGTAAAGCAGAGAATCTGTTCTTCAGTTCCAATTTGAAGGTATCATGGTGTTTTTAAGGTTGGTTATGTCAATACATTTTGTTTGTCTTATGAGCTTGCCACGTTCGAGTTTAGTGTTGAGGTGCATCTTACATCTCGCCAATCTATGGTCACTACCTGTGTTGAACTTGTTTAGCACACTGCAGTCTTCTATGACGAATTTTTTGTTACACATAATAAAATCAATTTCACTTGTCACCCCATTTGGATGTCTCTATGTACATTTCCTGTGTGGCTTTTTCTTGAAAAAGGAGTTCAAGATGAAAAACCCTTCTGCCTCTGTAAACTCAACGAGAGTATTTCCACCCTGGTTTCTGTTGCTGTGACCGAATTTACCTACTGAAGTTTCATTCTGTTGCTGTTGCCCAACTTTTGCATTGAAATCTCCCATAATTATCTTTAAGTGCTGCTTATCTTTATTATTTAGATGACGAATTTCCTCATAAAATTCTTCAATTTCTTCTTCAGGACGACTTATGGTGAGTGCATAAGTTTGAATAACCTGAGCCTTGTATCTTCTCGAGAGTTGGATAACGAGTCGTTCAGCTCTGTCCGAGAAACTTTCAACTTCTACAACTTTATCCTTTAGTTTTTTGTTTATTATAAATCCAACACCACTAGTTCTGCCAGTATCTGTCCCACGATAGTAGAAGAGATGTTCACTTTTCAGTTCAATGAGATCTCCTTTTCTCCTTACCTCACTTAGCCCGACGATGTCCCACTTGATCTTTTGTAGTTCCTCTTCCAATTCAAGACGCCTTGAATCAGAAGATAGGGAGCCGTCAGACCTGCCAGGTTTTACAGTTTACCCATAAAATTTACGGAAATGTAACTGGTTTTACGGGCAAAATGTTAATTTTATGGGTTTGGCGATTCTCAGAGATTTTTTTCTTTTTCTGACGATTTTACACCCACTATTAAAACTTTTTTTTTTTAAACTTAATCCATTCAAAGTAAAGTGCCGATGTAAGTTACGAATAAGTTTTTAGTTACATGTGTTTATTTGGGAACCTTTTGCTGCAGTTTTCCCACGTTTTAGGTTATTGTTTTGCTTTTTTTTAACACCAACCAGCTGGGCTTATTTAACCTTCCGTTTGGTTCTCTTCCTCTTTTGTGCACGCTGTTTCCCCCAGCCTTTCTTTTCAGATCATGCGTTGTTCATCTCCCGAGTCGCAACTTCTCAGAAGGCCAGCGTCGGGTGTGTCTGCGTTGGAGCAGGTGTCTTTTATCTTTATTCCTCCCAGTTCGAAATATGCTATCTCAGAACGTAGTTATCGTAGAAAAAAAATTCCAACGGATTTTAAATCTGTGGAATTTTTAACCCCAGATCGATACCCAACATGACGAAATTAAGCAAAAACTGCCAGTTTTGTGAAATTAAAAATGCATTGGGTCATGCAAGGTTTCGTAACTTCTTCTCTGGCAATAAATTTGACCAAACGAAAGAATGCTACTATAAGAGGAAGTTAAAAAAAAAAAAAAGAAGTCCAATGTTCATTCGTGCCAGTGCTGGTCCGTTAGTCAGTAAGTTTTCTACGCTTTCGCTTTCCAACCGTGCTTTGTTCATCGCTCGGTAACGTTCATAAAAATGTCTTGGCTTGATTCAATGAAATTAATATGTTGGGGTACATACTAATTCATCTAATCCTTATTGAAAATGGTCAAAGGTAAGGTCAAGACGTAGGAGCGGGATTCATTCTTCCGCCCTTTTGCGTGATGACTTGTGTAAAATCAAAGCATGATTGTGATGAAGTTTGGGTATGCTGTTCAGCACCCATAGTGGACCTATCCTATTGAAAATAGTTGCTATCAGCATTCACGGGGACAGTGTAGTAGCACATGCGCGAGATTTGTTCGCTCGCGATTCAGAATTTTAGCACAATATCTTCCGTGGAAATTGACCGATTTGGATAGAATTTTTAATTATAAAACGACGCGTCTGTGGCAGCTTTTAATTTAGAAATTTTCTATAATAAAGCAAAAACACGCAAAATATCAATTAATTCATACTAAGGGATTCGTAAAGAAAACAGTAAAGTATCGGGAGAACACTGTTGCTTTTGCAAACCCACACTTTTTGTAGGTATGAAATTTTGGACTTTTAGTAAACAACTCTGAATTTTAAAATATCCGGATTTTGACAGCACAAGTATCTAGAGAGGAAGTGGATTTTTTTTTTATCTGTTTGAAAAAAAAAAGCGCCATTGGCTTTGTAACTTCTATCAAACCGAATTGAATTGTGTGATATTTAGAGATTTTCATTTTCTAAAACAGTGCGTGTATTCTACAGTTTGTCACGTTAGGCCACTTTTTTTTTTTTGCAGAGACATAAGATCAGAGTTAAAATCCCGGTTCAAACGTTTTATGCCGTGGTTACGCCGCCACAAAGGGAGCAGGGGACGAGATGGGGAGGATGTCGCCAATGAAGTGGCTGTATCGTTCCAGTTACGCCTGATGTAAAAGACAGTTGGTTTTGTGTTTACTGCAGGAGAGGGGTTGGTTCAGACGTTGATGGGCCCAGATTGTTTTTAAAAGGAATGACTAGAGAAGCTCTATTCGGTAAGATGAAGGGAGAGGGGAGGACAGGAAGAGAAGACAGAACTATAAAATCAGTGCCATTTGGAAGTATAACGGATGCCGCTAAAGGGATCGGATTTAGCAAAAGACAAGGAATCGATGCGCCTGTGAGGAATGATGGGGAGGGAGGAGACTAACTCAAGGGAATGACATTCGTAAGTAAAACCTAAACCTTTGTTTCTAGATGAAAGAACCTTTCAGTTGCTCTCTGCTTTCCTAGCTGACCAGCTTGAATCGAATAACTCTGTAATCGGTATTTTTTCCTCTACTATAGCAGTTTTTACTTACATTTTTTCCCCCGAGTGGTAATAAATTTAGTATTAGTGATTCGCTATGAGCAGCAACATAAAAGGGGGAAAAAAAGTACTATAAAATATTCAGTGATTCGTATTCTGCGGAATTCCCGTGTATTGCGAAATCTTCAGGAAAGGAAAATATGCGTTTCGCGCTATGTGCCGATGCAATTTCAACATTTCGCATGGTGGAAGGAATTATATTACAAATCATATTTCTAGTGACAAGCATAAATATAACGTTGACTGCGTGGGGAAAAAAATAACGAAATTAACTTCCTTTGTTAAAAGTTATAATGAACTCTATGCGATTCGTACAAAATGTTTGTTCACTTCATTTTTAGTTGAACATAATTTACCAGTTAGTGTCTCTCAGTCACTCTTGCTTATTATTTTTTTATTTGACTGTCTCATCGTCCGTGTCTCCGTAAGATAAAAACCTAACAAGAAAATGGTTCGTTTTTGAAAATATTTTAGTATGTTTCATGACGGCGTGGATCACGATCCCATTGAAAGGGTAGAACATCCTTCCCTTTAGATGCAAACTTCTGTAAAAGTAAATTTTTATCACTTTATAGGTCATAATGATAGCATAGTAATGAGAAATTATGTACAAAATTTATTTTAATCGATATGAATGTGCCGATAAATTTAAACATCTGTAGACACTTCAATTAAAAGTTGATGGTTCATTTGGGTAACATCGTTTTTTAAATCGATATGTTCGGTACATTTAATCAATATGCGCGACAAGTAATTTAATCGAATATATCGATTAAAATTTTCACCGAATATATCGATTAAATTTTTACGGATTTCTGTTTCTGAAAGTTGGCAGGTCTGGAGCGTCCATTATACGTAGCCAAGGTCAGCATCAGATGGCAGCCTAGTCCGGTCCTCCGGGGATTCTTAGCACCCTCTGCCTTCATGTCTCACTGGCCGCTGCCTTGGCCAGGTACATTCCAGCTGCCGGAGACTGAGGGCCTAGATTTAAGTTGTGGAGTCATTTTGGAGGGGTTTGGCCATAACTCACCACGCTGGCCAAGCGGGTTGGTGAGTGTGGGATAGCATTTCCTCTAATCCCGATGGTATAGTTATACCGCTATTGGCGGTCGTCAGAGCCCCTTTAGTGGGAACAGGATGCACCACGAGAAGGCGGGGTTGACATTTGTCAAGGAGAAGCTGTGATGTTACGCATTACCTGACCTTACATCTCTCTCACACACACACACTGAGTGGCCACTTTATTATGACCCCCCCCCTCAGTACTTCATTGGGCCACCTTTTGCCTTTAATACTGTGTCGATTCTTCGTGGCATGGGCTCCACGAAAGATAGGTGGTTTGTGGAATCTGAGACCATGCTTGATGAATAGCACTTTCCAGGAGTGTGAGATTGCAGAGTTGTGCATCCAGCTGTCTAATGGCTCGTTCAACTTCATCCCACAAATTCTCAATGAGGTTGAGATCTGGAGATTGTTGGGGCCACCTAAGCAAAGTAAACTTGCCGGCATGTTCCTGAAACCAATCCTGTACGTACAGTACGAGCACTATGGCAGGACACATTATCTTGTTGAAAGTAGCTATCGCCATTGGTATAAACCATCCACATGACAGAATGCACTCGGTTCGCAACAATGTTTAGATATGATGTGCCAGTCAGACTTTGATCAACACGAATTAAAGGGCCCAAAGCATGCCAGGAAAACATTCCCCAAACCATAACATTGCCTCCACCAGCTTGAAGGGTTGTAGCAATGCATTTGGGGTCCATGCTTTCGTGCTGTATCTGCCAAATTCTCACTCGGCCAACGGCATGGTGCAACTGAAAATGCGATTCGTCGGACCACATAATTTGTTTCCAATTATCGACTGTCCAATCCTTGTGCTCCTGTGCGAACTGGAGACGTTTTCTCTTGTTAACTGCAGATAGCAAAGGTGTTCGAACAGGCCTTCGGCTGCCATATCCTATCTGATGCAGTGTACGGCGAACAGTGCATGCAGAGATCGTTTGAGGGGATCCTTGATTAAGATGGTCTGTAATTTGCTACATGGTTGCCCTTCTGTTGTCTGTTACCAGTCTGGACACTCCGTTCTGCCCGAGCAGTCACTAGTCGATGATGACCACACGTTGCACGTAGAGACCCAGTTTTTTGGCTGACAGTCCAGTCTTTAAACACTTTAACAACAGCTGCTCTGGAACATTTCACGAATGCGGTGGTTTTGGTGACACTCACTCCATGGCTCCGAGCTCCTACAATCATCCCACGTTGAAAGTCCGTCAAATCGCATTTTTTTTACCCATCTCGTCACCCAAAAATCACTTCTACTGTTGCAAGCACTAAGCTTTCCCTTTTTATATTAGGCTCGTCCTCTGGCGACAACAGCGTGCAGCCATAGCTCATTTCCTTAAAACTGTCAGGTGGTCATAATAAAGTGGCCACTCTGTGTATATATAATGTGTGAAAAAAGTGCAAAGATTGAAGTGTGAATGACACTGTACTTAGTGAGGGAACTTTCTGTTGTATTCACCTCACTGTCTTATCAAAATTTTAGGACATTGCACTCAGATCTTAATTTAAATGCAGACCAGCTTTTCATTCAGGTCACATATTGAATAAGGATGTGATGATAAAATGTGACCTTTTTGTGCTTTTGACTTTTGGAACATTGTCAGAAAATGATGTGGCAGTTAGGTCTAGTTAAAACTACAAATTTTATAAAGTTGCATTTCCAGGGAATCAATGTATTCCAGAAAAAACTACAATAAACACCGGAGTTAAACATCAAAAACTGAAACAGAGTCAACCAAATGTTGTCATTTGTTTCCAGTAATCAAGCACATAGCAAACATTATAAAAAGAATGTGAAAATTAAAAATGTGTGTGTGTGTCAAAACAGCCCCCACCCCTCCTTAAAATATAATTTGAAAGAGCAATACTCCAACTTATCAGGTGAGTACCAGATTAAGACAAAATTGTAAGAGGTTTCACTTAAAATGACATTTTATGGAGGAAGGAATAATTTTTTTCAAGGAAGAAATAATTCTTCACAAATACATGGGAAAATCACAAGATTTACAGCAATCAGATTGTGCATTGTTAATTCAGTGTCGCAATCTGATTGCTGTGAATAATCTTAATGTATTGCATGTTGAACCAAAGAGCAGATAATGTGTTTCCCCTGATACAATATTACAAGAAAAATGTGTGTTATCCAGATTTTGAAAAATTTTAAAAGGTAAATGGGAGGAACTTAATGCCAAACAGCAACAGATGGCAGTACAAGAATTAATGAATTACATCATGTAAGAGTAGCAGAAGAAAAATTGCTAAAATGGATCTTTCAGAGAATTTCATGTTGGAGGTGTAGTAACAACAGAAAGTAGCAATGCTTAAAAATGACTACAGTTTGTATTCATCAGACATTTCATTCCAGTATGGAATGAAGAAACTAAAAAGATATGAAATAGAAAAAAAAACAAAGTGCAAATGCAAATAGTTTTCAAAAGTTTAAATCTTAGAATTCTAAAGTGGTTTAATTTGTCAGCTAAAATGAATTCTTTCACTGGAACTATTTTTTAATGAAAATTAAAAATAATTTGTTTGTCTGATATTAGAGTAAAAAATATGCAAAGTGGTGGTTATCATACAAAATATTCAGAAGATTGATCATTGAAAAGTTACTGTGTGGCACAAAAAAGTTATTCTACTTCAAGTCAACTAAAACAATGGAAAAATTTACCTTTCCTCAGATGCTTGCAAAAGTTAGTTAACTAATAGTCCAAAAAACAAACTTTTTCCACACACACTCACACATATATTGCTGTTTCTTGAGAAATTTTCACTTTATACGGAGCCAGAAGAGAACATTGAAGAATACTTGTCTGTTTATTATTTTGTTTTCTCTAGCAAGTTAGTTTGACTAAATTTTGTATACTCTTATACACGACATTGGTTACTACTGACAAGCAAGAGCCTTGTCAGTAGTAACCAGTATCATTGTGCGACATACATGATGCTTTAACTAAACTATGCATTTCTTTGTGAAAAAGAAATACATGCCACAACAGAACGTTGCTACTACAAACAACGGCACCAATGAAACTAACCCGTGCGAAACACAAAGTTGATTCCCCTGGTGAGGGCACAATAAGTAACATTGCGAGATTTAAGTTCAAAACTTCCACCAGTAAAATATCCGTCAGATGCGTTCCGAATTCCACAGCGCTTGACAGACGGGAAATTCAAGCAAGTGAACCCACACTTACCATATGATCATATACTGCCTCTAAAATTGTAGTTTATGACTAGATGAGACCAAAGAAGGAAACAAAAACCTGAATGTTTTAACTGGGTGAAAAATCAAAACAAACAGCAAGAATGAGGACTACTGTCAGTTTGTCTTTTGTTGACTCTGCAGCTGCACAGCATCCATTGCTTAATTTTTCTTTCTGCTGATATCTTTCCCTTCCTATTTTTCATTGACGCTTTTCTTTCTTTCTTTTCTTTTTTATGCCCTCTGATAACAATAACGTCATTTATCAAGCTGAAAGAACTTTCAGCCTTGGGACCATGAATGCATGATATTCAAAGCTTTTTAACTATTTTAGGTAGATGGTGTAACTTTGAGACTATTAATACTTTTAAACACCATGCATCAATTTTTACAAATTTCCCAACTTCGTCACTTCCATTTTCAGGAAGTTTCCCTCCCTTATCAAGCTTAAATGCAAAAACTTATGGGATCGGTGCTATTTAACAATGCCGGAGAGTGGGAACAGGGGGGTCCGGTTACGGGAGAAGTCTTTGCACTGTTAGACTTCTAGTTTTGGAAATTTTCCCGTTTTTCATGCTGAAATACAAATATTTATGCAGTAAAATGTTATGTAACAACAACAACCCTAGGCAGAGGCAACATCGCGAGAAAAAAAGGTGTTATGATTGCGGGAAAAATCTAAACTCCGTTGACCTTACATTTTCTAAAGTTTCGTAAAGATGGAATTACGTCCTCTGATGAATACCCCCCCCCCACCTTCTGTTTACTTGTGCATTGATCTTGCGAATGACGAAAATAATAATGAAAAAAGCGGAATTTCTCGAATTCGCAGAAGAATCTTCTGCCTGAAGATTACGAGGAAATTTTTGAGGCGTCTAACCTCCGTTTTCGGAAATTGTTGCCTGTAGTTTCAATCTGAAATAAATGTATGCAATAAAATGATATTTAACAAGAATACTAGACACAAAGGCAACATCAGGAGGAGGAAAATTACAATTACAGCAATATTTTTTACTCCATTTAACTACCGTTTTTGGAAATTTTTGAAACACGAAATACTGTCTCCAGATGGGACCCCCCTCCCCCTGCAAATTTTCTTCAGTTTTGCATCGATCCTGAGATAATCTAAATGATGACAAAAAATTCGGAGTACCATGAGTCCGCTTAAGAGAATCTCTTGCATATCATAAAACAATAGCAAAATTTGAAAAAATTGATAAAATGAAAATTTGTATAATCCATAGTTTTGACAGTGAGGTCTGTAGTTCCGTGGTCAGACAACTAAATCCATAAAAACTATGGACATTCCGTAGTAGTTGGCAGATATCCATATAGTGCTTGATACTTTTGATCTGGTTTATCCCTATGCTTTGGAGTACCCCACCCCAAACCAATGTTTGATTAACTAGATTAATTTTTTTTTTATTGGTTTTCTATTAGAGAGGTGTGGAAGTAGTTGAATGCAAGAGTAGACAAATAAAATTTTCAGGCACGTTTAGTTTTTTCAGGATCAGCACTTTTTTTTTTTTTAAGAGATATCAGCTGAAAACGATGGTCAATCTAAGCAAAAACTACACATATGATATAGTGACCTTCAACAGTCAAAATTAATGTGTTAATATATTCCATATCTCTTTAATAATAAGAATCTAAATTGATATATACATCTCGCATCAGTGCGTCTACAGTAACGAACTTCTTCGAATAGCTAACAGATCATGAACTGAACATCACAAAGTGCAAGTCTCTTCTCTCTGCTGCTGAGCGCAAGAGCTGTTTCCATTTTACACCTACCTTGCAGGGGACGTAGGTGAACAGATCCAAGCGCCATCTGCCGGCGGCGGCCACATATTAATAGTTGCATTGACATTTTGTTTTATATTTCAGAAAGTTCATCTTTGTCTTCTGATGTATTATGTTCAATAAATACACTCATAAGCACCCCATGCAAAATGAATGCAATGGTTACAAACATCTCTGATAGGCACTCATATCATCACTCTTGATGCAATAACTGTGCTGACGATAGTGCCAAACATTGATATCAGGATTTTCATTATTTAGATTTTGCTGTTGGTAGTTCCCCCTCCTTCCCAAAAAAATCTCAAGCAGAAAAATCTGTATACTGTACTTGTTTCTTCATTGAAGAGGAGGAAGCTTCATCATAGAAATCTAAATTTTGAAAAATAAAATTTTCAGAATTGATTTTGAAAACTCAGGTTGAAATTTTTCAGGTGCTGTGTTTACTAGGCACCTTGGATTTATCTACACATATCAAAACTTTAGGCATCAAATGTTATTCAACACACACTGTCATAGTTGATGATGATGGTTTGTTTTTCAAATTCAGAAACTGGCAGCCAGTTTTATTCAGGGTATTTTGCATTTTTCACACAATTGAGTACTGCCAGAGCTTGCCATTTTTAATCACTGAGTTATAATAACCTTATCAATTTATATAATGTGATAATTGTAAACTGACTTCATTTTACTATTCCAGTACGCTCTCTGGAAAAGTCAAAAACAACAGGTTCTTATGCAACTTCACCTGTAACAGATTCAACACACCTAAACAGTAAAGGAGATGCTATTTCTGCTTTTGATGGAGGATCTGGTTCAGAAAGTACAGACTCTGACGGTTCAAAAGACGGTGGCAGAAAGAGATTGAAAACAGAACCCTTTTATCGGCCTTGAGGGTAGTCTTGTGTAAATTATTTCACCTTTGTGTTTTCTAATCCTTGTGATCAGACATGTATTAGAAACATCTGTATATAGCATCGGTGATTACAAGTTCTGTATATGAAGTTATTTTATTAGGATCTCTTTTTGTGATAGTCATAACTTTTCATGGACTTTTCATTGTATATTTCATGGACTTAATTTTAATTGTGTAGTTTCAGTGTACATTTTAATTAAAAATATCAAGTGTCTGCCATTTGAGATGTCAGTGTTTTAAGAAAATATTTGCCAGTACAGCTGTTGCAATGTGTACATCCTTTTCCTGTGATGTTCCTGCAATGTGTTTTTTCTGTATTGAAGACCTTGTTGGTGTGATTTCCTTTACTTAACAGGGACAACTATGTATGCAACTGTGGTCATGTTGGGAAACATTTACAATTCCCTTTAAATTTATTCTGTAGCTGTGTTGCATGTTATCTTTAAAATACTATTGGAAAAAACAAAGAACTGCAGCAGTTTGCAAAGTCAAAGTGGAAGTAGAGGGTTTGTGTAAAAGTGTAAAAAAAAAAAAAAAAAATTCATGTAATCCCACCTTCCATCAAATTACTGCAATTTAACATTTTTTTTTTTTTTTTTTTTTTTTTTTTTTTTTTGGGTCTTGTTGTAAATTACTTTTATTAAACTTTGCGCTGTCAGAATTTATTGCATCCTGTCTGCCTCTTTTTTTTTATTATTATTATTATTGAAGGTTTAATGACCACCATCAGCAACATGATGGGCTATAAGGAGTTACTCATTCCTAATTTTAGGCCACTGGTTCCAGGGAAGGGAGAGAGAACCAGTGTTGTAAGACGCACACTGCATCCGTGCCTCATCGGGGTTCGAACCTGTGGATGAACAGTCGCAAGGTGCTTAGATCACTGCACCACCAAAGCAGCAAACACCTTATAAACATTCATGAACAAATGAAAAAAAAAATCCATTATGGTGTTTTGCAGCTCATCTCATTAATTTGATCTCTGCACATACTGCTGTTTCAATCTACATGCAGTTGTCTTTAATGGCTTTTATTTATGAGATTTAATATTTAAATCCGACATTGCAAGATGTATTTCTTGATTTAGTACTTTACATTATTGTGAGTGGAATCGGTGTATATCTCAAGGTTTACACACACACACACTATAAATTCTAAATAGCAATATATATAATATGCGATTAAATAAACACTATTACATACAATTGGTGCAAGCTATTACAAAATCCATTTTTTGATGGTATAAAAAGCTGATGTTACCCAAGCCTTCTGTCTAGATACCCATGGGTGTGCAAAGACTTGGCAATATCAATTGCTTACACCAATAAAAATTGGATTTCATAATAGCTTTTAGCAGTGTGCAGTTACAAGCAATCAGACATGAGAACATATATCCTGAAAAATTGGAAAAGTATCAGGTCTGTGTGGGCCTTAATTTGGAAGGTCTGGCCCTACTCAGCTCAGAATTTTTTGTTTACGGCCTAGCACAACCCTTTTCAGATTTTCATTAAGTGTTCACCACCATTTATTGCAAGTAGCACAATTCTTCCTTTAGAGCAGAACTCTCCTAAATGGCCCACAAGCCGTTGTCCACAAAGGAAATACTAAAATGGAGAAATAAAAAAAATAAAAAAATGCATTTTCAAAATGGAAAATAAATATCCAGGTGCTTTGGGTACATGGACTTTGAATTCCCAAATCTGCTATGAGGTATGCTACGATAAATTATATAATTGACATTTGTAAAGAATACTGTAAAAATGTAGGCATATCAGGTACCTACTTTGGAATTCTTTGTATCATAGGAATCATGTTGCCTGCATAGTTTCTTTTTCTGGAAGTTAAGTTTTAGAATTCGAGACCTCTAAAATAAATGATACTCATAATGAACAATTTCACTTTTAACTTTTCTTTTTAATGTGCCCCACGAATCGTGTTCAATTTTGCCTTGTTCTCTGCGATTCGGAAAATGTTGAAGACCCCCTGCTGTAGAGGAACAAAGGTGCTGAACAGAACTATGTTAGTAGTAGAGAAAATGCCAAACAGAAAGACATGCAATTTCTTGTAGGAATTCTTTCTATAGATGAGGTTTAAGCCTGAATATCTCTGTTATAAATGTAAATGCTTTTCCTCTTCTACACTTACATAGAAACAAGGTAGCTCTCAATCCCCAAATATGTAAACAAATACTTTAAACTTTTTCATTTCTGCTGGCACAGCAAATGGCACCAGGATTGGTTTTGAAAAGCTGAGAACTCTGTTTATATAAGCATTTCTGAGAAAAGAAGAAACTGCCTGTTTTACTCACTAAAGCTGAGAAAGTGAAAAGGGAATTTAATGAAATTGAAAATCTTCAAAGAAATAAACCATCCTATTTCAGACTCTCGTCATGCAACTCAACTTGTCAGCGTCAGCTGTAATTAATCCGTGCATCTAGTGGCAGGTTCATTTCATTCAGTGATGTTTGCAATCTGATTATTTCACAAGTCAATTTTTGTTCTGCAAGACAAAAATATTTCTTTAATGTTGGAGCAAAATGCTAAACCTAGTACAGGCCCGGCCTGAACCCGGAATTTTTACATCACTAATGGAGTGGGGGGCATGCCTGTCCTGTGCAAAGCTTTACCAGTAGCTGAAAAAATAGCAAATTTAGTGCTGTTAGAATATTTAAAAAATCGCTTATTAAACGTTAATTGCTATTTCAAAATATATTTTTGGCACGACTTGTTTTTTAAGAGAAGCTTGGAATTTCGTACTTTCTTAGTTCACAGCTCTGAACAGGTGTGTACTGTTGGTGTGTCTTGAATTGGCAATTAAAAACTTCTTGCTAGTTTCACAGCAGTGGACCTATGATTTATTAACCTTAGGCAGTTTCAGAATGCTCTCTCTCTCTCTCTCTCTCTCTCTCTCTCTTTTATATTCATTATGCAGAATAGCTGTACACTAGGCAACTGTGACATGTTCGTGTCTGGCATTCTTCATATTTAATGTTTGTGTATTGATAGATGAAGTATTGTGTGTAGAACATAATGCTGATGTGGGAACAACTTTGACTTTTAAGTTTTCTTTGATTGAAAAAAACTTTTAAAATATCTCTGAGTAAAGCCAATAAATATAACATTCTTTTAATTTACCCTTATATATGAGAAGTTCCATTGAACATCTGCTGCAAGTAATTAAGTTCTGCCTAATCAGTTGAGCCCTCAAAACTGGTTACGTTAAAGCTGTACCTATGGAAGTGAATGAACTTGTGATTTACAGTGTCTTACTAACATACTATGAGCTGGTAGTGAGGGAGAAAAATCCTATGTTGGCATTCTTACTTTTGAAGTCTGCAGTGTGTGAAGTTCCATATAAAGAAGAAAGTTCCCAACTATTAGGGGATAGAAAGATAACAAGGGCATTACATACACTAGTGTTGGGACAGTCTGCCTAAAAAATTTTGCCAAACGCAAACCCAGACATGAGGCTGGGCTTTGTTATGCTGCTCAGCCTCAGGGTGAAGGATCTGGTGGCGTGAAGGAAAGTGTGAACCAGAAAGCAAGGAGCAGCTGCTGTGTTCTTCATCCATGAAAGTGTACCCAAGAATGTGATGCAAGTTCCTGTGTTCAGGGGTCGTAACAGTCTCCTATTTCCTATATGTCCTGTTTTTTGAAAAAATGCCCAAAAACATCCTATTTTGTCCTTTATTTTGTGTATTGTCCTATATGTCCCATATTTTTATTTTGTGAAAGATTTTATAATTTCTGTAAAACTTTTTTAAAGTGTTTGGTGTTGATAATTTTAAGCAATGTTATGCGACAAATGTTTAAATTGTTTCCTACAATAGTTTTTCGTAGCCAGCATGTCACGTGGCATGATTCTGAAGTCCAGTGGGTTAAATTTGTGTAGCAGTGCATTACTGTGAGTGAAAAGGAAAAGTTCCTAAGTCAAGTGGGTTTAAAATTGGCCCTAAAGCGTGCAGGTGGTTTGGCAGTGAGCCAAGTGTGTTGTGGCTCTGTGCTAGCTTGTATAATGCAGGGGAGGGAGAAAATTTGACCTTAACTGAGAGAAGGGTTTTTGGTGCCAACTTTTCTGCAAGGAATCATGGGAGTTTTATTGAAGCAAAGAGAAAAGAAGTGCAATGTATTTTTCCACTGAAAGAGTGGCTGTGGAAAGCAATGTTCACCTTCCTGACCTCAGTCGCTAAGTCTGTGGCTCGGTGTGCAAGATCTGTATTTTATTGCGCGATCTTTGTTTTTTATGAAGTGTTTGATTTTTCACTTCAGGCATTTAAAATGCCATCACGTCCAAGAAAGTTTCTTGAAGAATGGCTGGAACTCATGGATAGAAACAACTGAAACATCAGGAAATGGTGCCGAAAGGACAAAGATGATTTCCACATAAGTTGTTTATTTTGTAAAAGTGAGTGTCTATTGCCAATAGTGGTAGCTACAGAGATGCCAACCACTCCGGAAATTCTAGTCTGTCCGGTATTTCTATAAAAATACGGAAGTACGGGTCGGCAATAAATAATAAAAAAAAATCATAATTTTTTAGTTTTTAGTAATTGTTTTTAGATAAACTGTGGGTGTGTTTTTCTATGTAATCGTATGAATTCAGCTTTGTCTGTTTTTATTTCTGACGGTAGGAGTCATGAAAGCTGCGCTTAGGTGCTAGAGCCTTAAAATAACTGCTTGCGTTTATAGCAATATCTGTGGGATTAAAAACTCGATTGAAAAAGTTCTTTCTTTCGTCAAATACTATTGTTTTCCATACCAGGTCCATTGGCCGCCCCGGTGGCGCAGTGGTCTAAGGCGTTGGCCTCTGATCATTCGTCCGTAAGGGGTCCAGGTTCGAATCCCGGTCAGGCATGGATGTTGTGTTTGTCTTACGGCACTGGCTCTCTCCCTTCCCTGGAACCAGTGACCCTAAATTAGGGACGGGCGACTGCTTATAGCCCATTGAGTTGCTCACGGTGGTCGTTAAACCTCCAATCAAAAAAAAAAAAAAAAGGGTCCATTGACTTTGAATAGCTTTGATAAATTTAATTTGCGTCAGAATGAATTCAAAAGACGTGCTCATTACATCCAAAAATTCGGTGTCAAGGTGCTCAAGTCTTAAAATAACTGCTCATGATTTGTTTGTTAAGCAATCCATCCCTTGAGTAAAGGATGGATCTGCTTGGGGTGGAACCACATGCATGCGTAAGGCAACTCAACTGAGAAGTCGATCTTCTTAATTCGTGCTCTCTGCTTATAATAATAATAATAATAATAATAATGGCTGACTTTATTTCTAAAAGAAAGGTGATAAGAAATCAGAATTTCTTACTGGAATATAGTGCAAAATGGCCATGTTTAGAAAAAAAAAAAAGGAAAACCAGCTAGTAGTGTACTGTGTATTGTTTGTGGTGGTGATTTTTCAGTAGCGCATGGCGATCCTGATGATCATTGTCGACATATTACTGGGCCAGAGCATCAGAAACTTGCTGCTGGATTTGAAAATTCGAGTACAGTTAATTTTTTGTTTAAAGTTAATGATTCTGAATCTGTAACGAAGGCCGAAACGCTGTTTGCTAATTTCCTTATTGAGCATAGCATTCCAATAGCGTGTAGTGACCATGTGGGACCATTATTTAGTCATATGTTCCAGGGTCTCTAAAATTGTGGGAAAGTACAGTGCTGACCGCACCAAGACAACAGCTATGGTATAAACTTTAGCTCGTGCAACATCTCATAAAGTAGCCTTTTTTTTATGCAAAATGATCCATATGCTGTTTGTGCAGATAACAGTAATGATACAAGAACATCGCAATTGTACCCCATTGTTAGATATTTTGACTGCATTTGGAAAAGTGATTTCAACACTACTGTGTTTTGCTTCAAATGTTTAGAGATCCTCAGGTGTGTTAATTTTCAAGCTTCTGGATGATGAGTATGTAGCATGAAATATTCCATGGAGCAACTGTGTTGCATTTGGGAGTGATAATGCATCTGTAATGGTTGGCGTACACAAAGGAGTTAGTGAACACATTCTTCAGCAACAGGAAAATCTTGCTGAACAGTGTGTTTGCTAACTCCACATTTTTCAGCAACATTTGTCCTCGTCATCTTGTCCATATTGCTGCAGAAAGAGCATTCACAAAACTACCAGTTGCCATAGACGAGTTCTTAATAAATATTTATTTTTGTTTGAATAAAAGCTTCAAACGTCAAAAAGAACTCAAAGTTTCAAGAGATTTCTTGTGTTGCAACTAGAAAATTTTTAAAACAGTGTACTACAAGGTGGTTATTAAATAATTGTGTGGTGAATGTTTTGGAACAGTGGCCAGCTCTCGTAGCTTTTTTTCCGAAATGAAAACTGCTTGCTTCAGCCTGAACTTAAGAAAAAAAAACATTGTTAAAACAGTGTCTTATGAAACTGATGTCAGCATATCAAAAGTTGTACCTTTAATCGATCAGCCAGCCAAAAAGCAAAAATTGGATAAGGGTCAACTTCAAGAAATGGTTAATTGCAAAGATAAACATGTTCTACCCTCCCATAAAATAGTGAAGACCTTAGAAATTATTAGCAAAGCACACATTTCTCAGAACCAAAAAAAAAAAAAATAGTGAAAGGGCAAAGGCATCATCAAGTAAACAAAAGGGGTGCTTAAAGCTGGGAGACAGTAGGTTAAGTTGAATTTGTGCTATGTTTGAAGAATCTACTACTCAACTCTATTGTTTGTTTCTGAAGAACTCATTGCCTTTATTTGACAATGTGAACAAAATTCTGCAATCTGAAAAACCACTAATATACCGATTACGAAGAGAATTGCAAACTTTACTTACTGACTTATACGTTAGATTTGTCACCCTTGAATCGGTTGCTACTTCAAAAGAAATGGCAGAGGTAAACTATCGTAACGTGAGAAATCATTGCAAGAATGGTACCATAGTAATAGGTGTTGAGACAAAACAATGCCTCAGGAAATTGCTAAATGAGGAGAAAATAAATGAAGATGATGTAAACCAATTTTTTTCTTCTGTTAAGTTTTTCATAAATGCGATTGCTTACATAATGAAAAAATTTCCCCTTGAAGATCGTGTTTTGAAATATGCTGAGGTGGCTGATGTATCTTTGAGATCTGAAGTAACATTCGAATATGTTGAGTATTTTATATAAACGTTTCCCACAATTATATCTGCAAGTGATGTTGATAAAACTGAGCTTCAGTTTGTGCAATACCAAGTTGACAGATTTGATGACATTTTGAAATGTGACCGAATTGACACTTGATAAGCCAGATAAAAGATGGCAGTGGAGTTGCTAAATATTACTTGTTTGCAAAGGTAATGTTTTTAGTACTAGTAATTCCTCACAGTAATGCAGAAAGTGAACGCATATTCAGCATTGTGAGAAAGAGTAGGACTGGCTTTCATCCAAATCTTTCTGACAAAGTTCTATCAGATTTACTGGTGGAAAAAACTAGAATGATTTCTGCAAGAGAATTGTGTTATAAACAAGATTTTTCAAAAGATATGATCAGGGAGCTGTGATCAGCTACTTCTTCTGCTTTCCTTGCAAAGGACTCAAATTTATTAACAACACAAGTTCATTTCTTTTTTCACTTGCTGCTTGATTTTTCTGCAGAGTGAGATAATTGCAATACAACATAACTGAAAAATATTAAGTAGTATAAACTTAATATTTTTCAGTTATGTGCCAGGAATATGTTTATGTGAACTGTATTTTCAAGATTGAAATTTATGAGCAGGAATATTTAACTGAACAAAATGCTGACCTGTTTCTGAGGTATGTTAAAATGTGGAAATTTTATATTTAATTTCAAACAGTTTATACATTAAATCAAAAATTCATTGCTGTATTTTTATTAAGTTGCAATTATTTTTTTAATTATTTCATACTTTTGTAATTAATTCGTAAAATATCGGGCACATTAGTACTGAAGTTATACTCGAAACTGAAATTTACCTTAACACTCCTGAATTGGGGTCAATGGGGTTGGCATCTCCGCAAGCTACAATTTGTGCAGCATTCTACTACAACAAAGCACAGAAGTATTTTGTCAGCATATAAACATAACTCTCAATGCAAATTGAAAACCATTCTTACAAATAATGGTGAAAAAGTATTAGTTTAGATTGGGGTTCATCAGCTGCTGTGATTTGAAGTTTGAAAAAGGATGAAAAAATCACTCGTTCAGAAATTATGTGGACTGTTCATGTGGCATTAAACAATTATTAATTTAGCTCATGTGATTGGATTAGTGACTTGTTTTCCCAGATGTTTCCAGAAAGCTCACTAACTGAAGTAATGCAGTTATCACTTAGGAAAGTAGCCTATATGATATCTCATGAATTGAGACCATATTTCCTAAAGCAGATTGCTGATTATACAAGCGTCATCCTGAAAGTAATGCCTCCTTAATAACTTTTGAAATTTTGAAGGGATTTTAATGAAACTGCACTGACATGTACACTGAAGTGCGAAAAACTGGTGCACCTGTCTAATACTTGGTAGGTCCCCCACAGGAGTGCAGGGCTGCAGAAATATGACTGGGCATGGACTCCACTAGCTTCTGGAAATGTGCTGTAGGCAATGCACACCATACTTCCTGCAGAGCGTTCCACAATTCGGGTGTATTCGATAGCGCGTTGCATGGCACCCCAAATGTGTTCTATCACGTTCAGATCTGGAGACTTTGGTGGGATGGCAACACCCCAAACTCAGATGAATGCTCCTCTAACCATAATGTGGATCCCGACACTTGTGTGGAGGTGCATTGTCTTGTTGGAACAGGCCCAACCCATCAGCATGAACGGGTGTACCTCGTCAGAAAAACAGCGCACATAGCGCTGGCCGGTCACAGACGTTTGTAGACGTTCCAGGGGTCCCAGTGAAGTCCAGCTAAACACCCCATACCAGCCGGTACAGTTCCGTGTTAACAGGCGGGATCCATGGCTTCATGGGGTTTGCACCACACACGAATCCTTCCATCTTCCCGATACAGTTGGAAACGCGAATCGTCAGACCAGGCTACTTGTTTCCAGTCATCAAGTGTCCAGTGGTGGTGTTGCCGTGCCCAAGCGAGGCGCATAGCTCTGTGTCGTGCGCCCATCAAGGTGACTCGAGTTGGGCGTCGGCTCCCAAAGCCCGTATCGTGCAGGGTATGTTGCACAGTCCAAACGCTGAGGCTTGTTTAGGCTCCAGCATTGAATTCCGATGATACCTGCGAGAGTGTTGCACGCCTATCACGTGAAACGATTCTTGACAGCCGACGTTGGTCACGTTCACCCGATGTCCTTTTACGGCCACACTGGTATCGTAGATTGGAGGTTTTGCCGGAATTCTTGTAGTCACGGTACACCCTTGCAATGGTCGTACGTGAAAATCCGAACTTCGTTTCTACCTCCAAAATACTATGGCTTACGAGCGCCAACTATGACACCTCGTTGAAAATCGCTTAAATCGTTATTACTTGTCGTTCTCATGTCGAAAACAGCTCTGACAGCTGGCAACGATGTCTTTCGCTTTATACACGGACGCAACGAAGTACGCGCATAGGTGACGTTGCTATGTATTTTGCATAAGCTCGTCTGTACCAGTTTTTCAAGCACTTCAGTGTTCTGTATGTTACAAATGTGGGAATTTTTTTTTTCAGAATCGGAAATAAAGATCGTGAATGACAGAATAGCAGTGGGCCGTAATTGAATTCCTGGAAAAAGAGGGATGTGAAGCTCCAGTAATCCACAGAAAGCTTCTAGCGGTGTATGAAGCCGCCACAAGTAATGGATGAAGAGATTTCAACAGAGAAAGTTCAGTGTCGAACAAACAACAGATTGGAAAGCCTGCAACTGCGGTGACAGATGCCTACAGGCAACGAGTAAAAGACCTTATCACAGCTGATCGTCATGTCACCATCCAGGAGTTGTGCGATGCAATTCATTGTGGTCATAGTGCTACGGAAAATTAATTAGGGATCTGGGCTACAGAAAAATTTGTTCAAAGTGGATCCCAAGAAACCTAACCCGTGAACAATGAGCAAAGGACATGTCAGTATCTCTTGGACTTATGAGAGGGAGGGTGAGGTGTTTTTCTTTAATGTTGTGATTCGGGATGAAACCTGGGTGTTCTTTCATGACCCAGAAACAAAACGTGCGTCAATGGAATGGCACCGCACCTCGACAGAAAAAGGTGAAAACAACTCCTTTCACAGGGAAAGTGATGACAATTTTCTGGGACAAACGTGGTGTAATTTTAACCAATTTCCTTGAGCAGGGTGCAACAATAAATAGTGCTCACTGTCGGGCACCGCTGAGTTCAATCCGCCACTAAGAATCTCTGAAACGGGCCTGTCGTAGGTTCTTTTGAGTGCCGTCGAGCTGAACTCGATCGCTGAAATACTGGAACGTGTAGTCAGCAATTACTTAATATCTATGACAACGAGTAACTCTAATAACAAGTCCTTTGTTAGACGTAACAAAATTTAATAGATGAGAACATGAATTCCGTTCGATTAGATATCTCCACGTGCCAACAGACTTCTAGATGGCGAACACTTTACTAACGCTCAACTATCCCGGAAGACCCTCCGCCATGTTTAACTTGAGTATTTCCGTCCAAATTCCGGTCGATCTCTGATCGCCAAAAAGCCCTGACCATTCCGTCAGCCAAAACGTAAATCTCCGAAAGGTCTAGCTGACACTCTCTGCTAGAACACACCGTCTGACCACGTCGAAGGCGAAACACTAAAAGCGTCTTGAGCGAACGTGTGGCTCCCTTTTACATCCTTATCCTTCTTTCCGCCCTTCTGGAACCCTGTTTTCTCGGAGTTCGCTTCTCTCTGGGATTGTTGACCGATACATCAGACCCAGTCGTCAAGGTCACCGGATGCCGCTAGGCACACGGCTGGCTCGGCACTCCCTAATACGGCGTACAAAAGAAATACGCCACGTGCGTTGGAATTTGCATTAGATTGCACTTGAAATGATAAATTGTTACAGAAAACGTTGCTACATGAAAATAATTATTGGGGGCTTGACTCCGTCACCTTACAGCTCCTCACTTTTTGAACTCGTGTGCACCTTTAAAATGTACCGCGAGTGAATGCCCGAGTCCTATTATAAAGTTCAATAGTTAACACACTGTTGATAACACAACCTACAAAGGAAAGTTCTTGTGGTTTTGCTACCACCATAAAGTTCGGTGCGTACAGTTCTTGCGGCATTTGTGCTCACTTGACTTGTAGTATTTTCTTGTCGTTGGGACTAAGCCACGGGTACCACTCTCGTGACCCTCTACCGTATAACCTGCGGTTCTCTCGGCTTACCCCCATCATGTCGGTGCCTTAGTCAACGAAATTCTGACATGACAACGCGTCAGCATGTGGAATCCTTTCTCCTGGTACGTGCGTTAAACATAAATTAAATTGTGAGATTGCTAAAACCCATCGTTGCAGTTTCGAACTCTGAGAGGCTGAGTTAGTAGGGAATGTGAGATGATTATGATCCGACATGACTTTGATCTTGTGTCCGAAGATCCACCCTTCGAATTTCTGCCACCCACAGACAATAGCATACGCCTCTTTATGGCTCGCCGTCCACCGTGCCTGCGTGCCACTTAACTTCCTACTGGCATATGCTACCGGTCGAATCTGACCTTCCTCGTCACGCTGACTTAAATAACACCGAAAGCGCTGGCGTCGATATGCAATAAAAAGGTTGTCAAAATTGGGAGAGTACAACACTGGTGCCTGGCATAGCTTATCCTGTAACTGCTGTAATGCACTTTCCAGCTCTGTCGTCCAACAAACTTTGTCCTGTGCCTTCTTTGCAGTAAGATCCGTCAGAGGCTTCGGTATCTCTGCTAATCTCAGTACATAGTCTGTAACGGCTAACTAAACCTAAGAAGCTTCTAACTTCCTTTTTGGTTCGAGGGAGAGTAAGTTGTCTAGCCGCCTGGAGCGTTTCCGGATCCGGGCGATGGCACCCCGATCCCACAACATGTCCTAAGTAACGCACCTCCTTCCGTGCTTAACAGCACTTAGACAAATTCCCCGTAATTTGTAAACTCATTGACACCTGTCGCGGTTGTTTTGGCGAGATGGCCTCATTTTCCGCGCCTATTTCCTTCCCCTTTGCATCAGGCCTGGGCACCTCCGTGATTTTCCCTAAATCTTCATCCCTTTTTGTTCTCGGACGCCTTAACTGATATGCCGTGCACGAATTTCAATACTTCCTTACGTTCTTCTTCAACGTGGGCTAATAAAAAGAGTACACAACTCGTTCTTAGGTTTTCTTGGCTTCCAAGTGTGCTCCAAAAACAGAATCGTGTGTCAGTTTTAAAATTTGCTCCCTTCTGGTTTCCGGTACTACAAGTTTTAAAGTATCCTGATCCTGTACCTTCTCTTTGTGATATATCATGTCCCACATCACTTAAAATCCTTTCTTCTTTTTTGCCCACTCCCCCGCTTTTCTTAAAGACGGGTCATTATTCTGCTCAATGATGAAAGCTTTGGTGTCGGATACGCAGGTCTTCGACGGCTCTTCCTGCGTCTCCCTATAATCTCCCTCTTGCCTGGGGTTGTTCTTCGTCCACGAGCTTATGTTGCGCCGGTTGAGTTCCCCTCCCCCTTACCTGCAGAGCGCCTAGCGTAAAACTGATGCGCCATAAGGCTATCCTCCTTCGCTTCGCCATGTGACTGCAACATGCACTTTCCTTTTGTTCCATCTACTTCGCCCCTATGTTGATCTACCCCCGGCTATCTTTCCCGCTTCTAAGCATGGCTCTGACAGCGAAATGGTCGTCCTCATGACTCATCACCCTGCTTTCTCCTACTCGGCCTTTTCTCCTACCACGTCTGGGCTCTAGATCATAAGGGGGTGATGTCTATACTCGGGACAGAGCTATCCTGGCAATGAGGCCGAACCTACGGTGACCTTTTCACTCCCAGTATTACTCCGCACTTATGGTGTGTAATTAACCTTCACTCGGAAAATTTCTCCCACAAGCCCTCAGGCCTGGCTGTTTGTTACCGTGATCGGATACCGAATCCAGGGCTTAGTAACAAGGGCCGGCTCATCGCTTTGTGTTTCTGGTCGTTGAACTGGTACTCGTCTGCGCCGCTCAGTAACGTCACGGGGATGCATGCCACTTGTCAGTGCGCGATGTAAAGCGCTCAGTAAATGCTTTTAACCCACGTTTGTTGCATTCGCATTAGTTATCTGCTGTTTGTTTGCTTGTATTTCTGACATCGATTTTTTTATTTAATTTCTCTAGTACATCGTTTTCGTACAATGGCTTCCTGCGCTGTTGTTACGTGCCGCAATACCAGCAGAAATACGAAAGGGTTAAACATAATTTTTTGCCGTTTCCCACGAAACGACCCAGTAGTTGCAAAAGACTGGGTTAACAGGTACTGCAGAGCGGATTCTTTTAATGAGAAAAATGTAGAATTTGGAATGCTCACGAAGACGATATGATGAATCGCCTGCTTGGTTTGCCAATGAAAAATATATTGAAATCGTCGGCTATACTCACAGTCAATTTACCAAGATAAAACGTTGAAAATGTCATTGCGAGAAGTGAAAGACAAAGAAAGAAAAAAATACTGCATGATGCTTTTGCTAGACTTAAAAATCTCAGTCCCGGAAAAGGTCATTTTGAAGAGAACGTGGCCGCTATTCAACCTCATCAGCTGAAGAGACATTTTTCTGCTTGAAATGTGATACGTTCCAAAATAAATAAATATTTTAGATGACAAATTGTCAATAATGGAAAAAAGGACTGAACTTTCTGAAATCTGGAAAAAAGGATATTTTAAAAACTTTTCTTCCAAAGCCAGAAGATGGAATGGTTTGCGCCAGCTTTTATTGAAACAAATCAGAGAACTGAAAATTAAAATAAAAAACCAAAATAAGAAAAATAAAAAAAAGAAAGAGGCAAACACTTTGGAAACATACTTACAAAAACACAAGTAAACTTGCTTGTAAAGGGTAAAAGTTGAATAAAATGGACTCCTGAATGTCCGAAATGTTTCACAAAAATTACAGTAGCCGAGGTTTTGTTATTAACGAAAACGCATTATTTTCGCATTTGATGGAATGTGTATCACTGATTGTTTCTCATTTTACACATATATATAAAACGAGAAACAATCAGTGATACACATTCTGCTTCACTCCTTTTGTTTCTTTAATTCATTTCACTGTTTTGTTTCACATTCGGCAACTCAGTAGTTGTATTTATCATTAGAGTTCCCCGCACAGAGTAGAGCAAACGTGCTTCCCAACACTCAGCGATGCATCCCAGCTACGTCGCCAGCCGTGACAACTAAAATCTAAAATCTGCCATATATATATATATATATATATATATATATATATATATACACTGACGGAAAAAAAATCCCAACACCACGAAAAAATAGTTGTAGACGAATGAAATGGCGGCAATACATTTGTATAGGTAACATTTAATCGATTAAGGTTTCAAGATCACAGCTTATTGTAAGCGCGGGAAGAGCGATTTTAAATGTGAAATGCTGGTACATTAATAACCAGTGTCACCGCCAGAATGTTGAATGCAAGCACGCAAACGTTCATGCATTGTGTCGTACAGGTGCTGGATGTCAGTTTGTGGGATGGAGTTCCACGCCTGTTGCACTTGGTCGGTCAATACAAGGACGGTTATTGCTGGTTGGGGGTGACGCTGGAGTTGTCGTCCAATAATATCCCATACGTGCCCGATTGGTGAAAGATCTGGTGATGTAGCAGGCCACGGCAGCATGTCGACACCCTGTAGAGCATGTTGGGTTACAACAGCGGTGTGCGGGCGAGCGTTATCCTGTTGGAAAACACCCCTGGAATGCTGTTCATGAATGGCAGCACAACAGGTTGAATCACCAGACCGACGTACAACTGTGCCGTCAGGGTGCGTGGGATAACCACGAGAGTGCTCCTGCTGTCATAGGAAATTGCTCCCCAGACCATAACTCTAGGTGTAGGTCCAGTGTGTCTCGGCCGCAGACAGGTTGGTTGCAGGCGCTCACCTGGCCTCCTAACCAACACACGGCCATCACTGGCACCCAGGCAGAACCGGCTTTCATCAGAAAACACAACAGATCACTCCGTTCTCCAATGAGCTCTAGCTTGACACCACTGACGTCGCAAACGGCAGTGGTTTGGAGTAAGTGGAATGCACGCTACAGGGCGTCTGGCTCGGAGCTGTCCTTCAAGTAACCGATTTGTAACAGTTCGTTGTGTCACTGTGGTGGCAACTGCAGCTCGAATTGCTGCCGCAGACGCGGTACGATGCGCCACGGCCACACGCCGTACACGGCGGTCTTCCCTCTCAGTAGGGCCACGTGGCCGGCCGGAACCCGGTCTTCTTGAGGCAGTACCTTCCCTTGACCACCGCTGCCAACAATCATGCACAGTGGCTACATTCCTGCCAAGTCGTTCTGCAATATTGCGGAAAGAAAATCCACCTTCTCGTAGCCCTATTAAACGACCTTGTTCAAACTCCGTGAGCTGTTGATAATGGCTTCTTCGTCTTCTTAAAGGCATTCTTGACTAAGATCAACACACTACGTCGAATCTCAACTATAACTAACGCTCACGAACGTTACAGCGCGTATTTACAGCAAACCTGCTTTGCATGTTCCGAGGGGCGCTACTAGCGCCACACTAATGCGCCGAGCGCGACATTTGCATAGACGTCATCTAAAGAAGTACTCTCACCGCCTACCAACTGTCATTTATCTAACACAACCCCTTCTTCGTTTTGGGATTTTTTTCCGTCAGTGTAGTTGGAGCCCTAGGTGCACTGGTATCGTAGATTGGAGGTTTTGCCGGAATTCTTGTAGTCACGGTACACCCTTGCAATGGTCGTACGTGAAAATCCGAACTTCGTTTCTACCTCCGAAATACTATGGCTTACGAGCGCCAACTATGACACCGCGTTGAAAATCGCTTTAATCGTTATTACTTGTCATTCTCATGTCGAAAACAGCTCTGACAGCTGGCAACGATGTCTTTCGCTTTATACACGGACGCAACGAAGTACGCGCATAGGTGACGTTGCTATGTATTATGCATAAGCTCGTCTGTACCAGTTTTTCAAGCACTTCAGTGTACTGTATGTTACATATGTGGGATTTTTTTTTCAGAATCGGAAATAAAGATCGTGAATGACAGAAAAGCAGCGAGCCGTAATTGAATTCCTGGAAAAAGAGGGATGTGAAGCTCCAGTAATCCCCAGAAGGCTTCTAGCGGTGTATGAAGCCGCCACAAGTAATGGATGAAGAGATTTCAACAGAGAAAGTTCAGTGTCGAACAAACAACAGATTGGAAAGCCTGCAACTGCGGTGACAGATGCCTACAGGCAACGAGTAAAAGACCTTATCACAGCTGATCGTCATGTCACCATCCAGGAGTTGTGCGATGCAATTCATTGTGGTCATAGTGCTACGGAAAATTAATTAGGGATCTGGGCTACAGAAAAATTTGTTCAAAGTGGATCCCAAGATACCTAACCCGTGAACAATGAGCAAAGGACATGTCAGTATCTCTTGGACTTATGAGAGGGAGGGTGAGGTGTTTTTCTTTAATGTTGTGATTCGGGATGAAACCTGGGTGTTCTTTCATGACCCAGAAACAAAACGTGCGTCAATGGAATGGAACCGCACATCTTCACCTCGACAGAAAAAGGTGAAAACAACTCCTTTCACAGGGAAAGTGATGACAATTTTCTGGGACAAACGTGGTGTCATTTTGACCAATTTCCTTGAGCGGGGTGCAACAATAAATAGTGCTCACTGTTGGGTACCGCTGAGTTCAATCATCACCCCCTAATAGCTTAACAGGCCCGCGCACCGATTTGTGACGTCTCTAGAGTAGTCCGTAGTCGCGGAGAGGGGCATTACGGCGATGTGCGAACGAACGCTTCTTTACGTACAGCAACCAACCAGGTCGTGCGTTCTTTTAGAGTTTCACTGCATTTAAATAAGAACTTGTGTGTTAGTTTTCAAATAACTGCAGAGTTAACAAGTTTGTTTATTAATCTTTTAAAATACAGAAGAAAAAGAAATTACAGCGTAAAATTTAGCGTAGCAATAATTTCGATTTGAAAGGGTAAGCAACACAGATTCGTCAACTTAATGAAAGCATCCCTGTCATTTCACTGGAAGTGATAAACCATTCCTATAATCGAAATTATAAACTGTTGTCGTAGTTTCACTTGAAGTTATAGTGTCTTTATAGTTAGCCGAACGATTCCTGTACTTGTGAACAAATCGTTCTTGTACTTCAAAGATTAGTTTGAGGGTCCATTACGAAGTATCGCCGTCGTTTCAAAAGATGTCGATTGACATATTTAAGGAATCAAATTTTTCATTCATTGCAAACTTATGACTATGAAAATTTTAGTAATGAAATAATTCCTTTAGTGAAAATGTATTTTATATGCAATCCGTGATCACTAATACACTACCGGACAATTGCTAAGGACGGATGCCAATAGCAACGATAGCAACCATAAAATGGAAGGCAGGAAAATGTGGAAATTAGCATAAGTGCGGGATACAGTAAGACGTGTTGTGCGTATGCAAATTTTGGATTGCCGAACTTGTTCGTGACGTCATAGCGCTGATAAGAGACATAACGGATTTGACGCGTATTGACCGTTGTTGTTCAAACGCAAAGTTGAAAGGGAAAGAATCAATTGACGAACTTGCAATTTTCAGCATGTCTTCCCGACATCACCTAGATGATTTTACGCGTGGCCGTATTATTGGCAAGATTGAAGAAGGGCGAAAAATAACAGATGTTGCCAGGGAGTTCGACGTCAGCCACAGTGTTGTTTCAAGGCTTTGGAAATCATTTCAAACAAATTGATAGTGTAACAAACGTCACGGGGGAGGTCGTGTTCGCAGTACGACACCTGCAGAAGATCAGTACATAGTGCTATCAACAAAAATACATTGGCGCAGCACAGCTAGTGAGGTAGCAAATCAGTTTATGGCTGCTACTGGCAAGCGGATCTCCCGAAAAACTGTCGCCAGACGTTTGCATGAAGGAGGACTATACGCCCGCCGTCCTGTTGTGTGCATCCCATTGTCCAGACGTCACTGTACCGCCCCTTGCAATGGTGCCATCAACATCGCAATTGGACTGATAACGACTGGTCTGCTGTCCTCTTCTCAGATGAGAGTAGATACAGTCTATCGTCTGATTGTCGACGACAACTGATTTGGCGTGATAGTGGTACTGCATATTGTCCAGCAAACATACAGGAAAGGAACCGATATCCGACATGTAGTGTCATGGTATGGGCTAGCATCATGATCAATAGGCGTACGTCCCTCTATGTGCTTCCAACTGGGACTATGACTGGCCAACGATACATTAATGATGTTCTGCTACCTCATGTTCGTATGTTCCGTGGTGCTGTCGGTGATAGATTAATTTTCATGGACGACAACGCAACATGTCATCGAACAGTCGCTGTCCTGGAGTGTCTTAAGAGCGAGGATATTCAACGCCTCGTATGGCCAGCACGTTCTCCAGATCTGAATCCCATTGAAAATGTGTGGGATGCTTTGGGGAGGTGTCTTGCTGGTCGCCAATGCCCTTCAATAAACAAGGACACCTTCATCCGTGCACTGCTGACAGAGGAATGGGACAAATTACTCCAACAGCTGCTTGATAATGTTGTGCAAAGCATGACACGACGTGTGGAATCTATCATCGCCCTCCATGGTGGCTATATCGCGTATTGACATCTTACGCCGGAACGCCTGCGGATGATAATTGCATTTTTTTCACGTTTACGTATTCTGCACAAAATGGCCTGTTTGTCCCTTAAACACGTTCCAAAGCCTTATGGATTTCAGAGCACAATAAATTGTCTTTCTTGTAATGTCCTGGCATTCTGACATTATTTTATTTCACTTGGTATCCAACCACACTTACTTTTTTATGCGCTATATAGCCGTTTATGACTTAGCAATTGTCCAGCAGTGTATATGAAAAAAGGTCAAGAAAATCTAAATTTTTTTCTGTGTTTTTTAATTATTACCAAAAGCTCAATAAAACACGTTTTAACATACATACAGTGAATTGCTGCTTGATCCACTGATTGCATCAAATAAATTAAGATTTCAAGAAAATTATGCAATTGCTACATTATTAAACGTACAATAATGACATAACAAGTTTTCCTAATTTTTGTACCATCTAGTTACGTGTTTGGACAACTTCATTTTGATAAGCAAATATAAAGTTTATAATTTTTGTCTTCCAGAGCACTATTTCAAAAAAGTTACCTTGTCAATGTATTAAGTATATTAGTAGCATTAAGCAAAACTATTTGGATCCACAATATAAGCATTTCTTTTTATCTGGAAAAATACAAGTAACTTATTGGCAGAAATTTCCTGAAAGTTGATTTTCAAGAAGTATTCAGGAAAACTGCCAATGTACATATAATTATGGTTGTGTAGTTCTTTGTGTATCACAAGCACAATTTGATTAAGTGTCCGTTAGCTGTTCCTTGAAGAATTTCAAAGACACGTTTCTAAGAAAATCTGAAATTTGTTCCAATAATTTCTTAAAGTATTTTTTCAAATAATTATTATATTTTTTGAGAACGTGACAAATGCACATGCAGTTATTGTACTGAATAAATCTAAACGATTGTTTTGGTACTATAGGATGTATTTTAAAAGATGTACATGTTTCATTATAAATTGACGAACTTGATGTACCATTTTCTCAGAAACTATAAAAAGCAATGGTATAAAATTTTGCACAAATGTTTTGTCATTGCTAAAGCTATTGAAAAAGATTGTTTTTTCCCTTTTTTTATGATTTTGGTTTCAAAATAAATTCTATGAAGGATCGAAGAAGTTTTTCCCCATACAAAAATTGACACCCACCCTCACGTTTGGAGGCACACTTTCCAGTATTTATCGGATAATATGAGATATATTAGTTCCAGTTATTATTGCTGTAGCTTGTGAAGACACAGTGCAGGAAGACTGGAAACAGATAAGTCTAGATAAATGAATAAAAAGTTGATCTCTCATTTTAAGCAAATGTTTTCAAAAAAAAAAAAAAAAAAAAGAAGCGAGTATATATTTCAACTTGTATTTTAAAAATCTTGTTTGTTTAGAACATAGTTTCCACAATATGTGGATTCATGTCGATCCACGTAATTTTTTTCTCTTAAAAATAACAATACCATGCCCGAGATGCCCAGAGCATGTAAATCATTCGTCTAGGTAGGTAAATAAAACATCTATTTGCCTGTGCATGGTAACTAAATTTTAAAATAAAAAAGTTTGTAATAAAATTTCCTACTACACAAGAAAAAAAAGACAGTCATCACATGTCGTGTTTCATGTCATTGTTAATTAATGGAAGTTGTATTATTGTTACGAAGTACCAAGGAAAGAGTAATATCACATCTTTAATTATGTTATGCTCTACGCCCAGAAATTGGAAACCTAGTTTTGCTCCAAATTTTGTTTATAATCAACAACAGTATGCATGCCTCTGATGTAACTGGCCTCTCATGTTTAGTGAGAAAGGGAGAAAACTTTAACAAAAGGAACATTGCATAATCACTAAATTTCCGAAACACCAGTTTCATCATCGTACCATTTCATACCAATTTTAGCATCAGCATCTTAAAAATTGATATACACACGTTTGTGCATTGAACATTTGTAATACAGACCCTTAAAATGGAAGTGCAAACATGTTAAAACAGTTCATATTTTTAACTTAAAAAAAAATAGGGTTCTGGTTTGTTATCTTAAAAGATACATTTTTATGCGCATCCAGCTTTTACCACATGGGCAAGTAAATATTTTCTTGCCTAGGTAGTACTGATATATTTCACCTAATTTTTAAGAAATTGAATGGTTCTGATAAATTCCCATCCTACCACAGATAGAGCATACACACTGCTCACACGAGAGTTCTTCAATGTGTTGGTTTGTAGAAAAATGCTTCAAAATCTTTAAACGGACATTCTAAAGGCAAACTTACTCCTGAACTATGTGTGAACTTCTGTTTTTGTGCATTCATATCTAATTTTTGCTGTCTATACTTGATTCAGTGTTTGTGTTCCTTTAGTAATAAATATTAAAAATGATAATTCAATGCAACTCTCCATGTCTGCAAACACAAAAGATGTATTTCACATGGCAACAAGGCCTTAGCATTTATATAAAGGACATAGGCATGTTAGATGTGTACATGACATACATATATTTCGTATAGGATATAGGTATTTTACAAGCACTTGTGCCCAGAAATAGGGACCCCAAAAAAGTTAATCTGGCGCTGCCTAAACACTTAAATAACTAAGTACGAATGTATCAACATATTACTCTTGGGATCAAAAACATGCAACCCTTATTATTCTGTGCCCATAATAAAGTTTAAAACCCCTTCCTAAATATACATATTTTACTTTGAACTTATTTGATACATTGGCAAAAACATGTTATGGGTTACTATAACAACACAAGTAATCTATTCTTTCCATTACAAACATAAATTTCATTTTTCAAAAATCTTTTCAGTGCTTTGACTTCCCGCTGTGAGATGCATTAGATTATAAAATTAGCCAAATTTAAATTTTCTAGTTCAAAATTTTTATTTTACGAGTAGTTTAAAATAAGGTTAACAAAGGGTTTTCACGTACCTTAGAGTTGAAAATTTTCACGCTTTATTGCTGTAATCCGTGTAACGTACCAGGAGATGTGACGTACCTGCCAGAAGGACGCACACGACATAAAGGCAGATAGCAATTAGAATCAATGTCCGCGTAGCTTAATTGGTAGAGCAACTTATTCCGGAATGAGTGGACCAGGGTTCGAACCCCGGCGCGGATAAAAATGACGGAGAAATTCACTTCGTTATAATGGCGCCCGAACTATCCGGATGACCCGACCGTTCAAAATCTCGCATTGGTGTGATGTTATTTCCACACCGCGAGATAGGAAAAATATGAGCAGCACTTCGAAAGAAAAATAAGGGGGAGATGATGTAACGTACCAGGAGATGTGACGTACCTGCCAGAAGGACGCACACGACATAAAGGCAGATAGCAATTAGAATCAATGTCCGCGTAGCTTAATTGGTAGAGCAACTTATTCCGGAATGAGTGGACCAGGGTTCGAACCCCGGCGCGGATAAAAATGACGGAGAAATTCACTTCGTTATAATGGCGCCCGAACTATCCGGATGACCCGACCGTTCAAAATCTCGCATTGGTGTGATGTTATTTCCACACCGCGAGATAGGAAAAATATGAGCAGCATTTCGAAAGAAAAATAAGGGGGAGATGATGTAACGTACCAGGAAATGTGACGTACCTGCCAGAAGGACGCACACGACATAAAGGCTGATAGCAATTAGAATCAATGTCCGCGTAGCTTAATTGGTAGAGCAACTTATTCCGGAATGAGTGGACCCGGGTTCGAACCCCGGCGCGGATAAAAATGACGGAGAAATTCACTTCGTTATATCCGTTTACTGAGAACCTCCCCATTAGTGAGAAATTTAAATACTTTTAATATTCCTCTATGAAAATAAATTTAGTTGACAATTTGACAACAACAACCACGCACATCCGTAGTCCAGCTTACACAGAGTGAGCAAGCTCATGCATGCTCGACCACCCACCACGGACATCAGCCTACTCGCCCCTACGTCACGCAGCTTCCGGGGTTCGGTGCGCGGGCCTGCTAAGCTATTAGGGGGTGATGGTTCAATCCGCCACTAGAAATATCTGAAACGGGCTTCACGTAGGTTCTTTTGAGTGCCGTCGAGCTGAACTCGATCGCTGAAATACTGGAACGTGTAGTCAGCAATTACTTAATATCTATGACAACGAGTAACTCCAATAACAAGTCCTTTGTTAGACGTAACAAAATTTAATAGATGAGAACATGAATTCCGTTCGATTAGCTATCTACACGTGCCAACAGACTTCTAGATGGCGAACACTTTACTAACGCTCAACTATCCCGGAAGACCCTCCGCCATGTTTAACTTGAGTATTTCCGTCCAAATTCCGGTCGATCTCTGATCGCCAAAAGCCCTGACCATTCCGTCAGCCCAAACGTAAATCTCCGAAAGGTCTAACTGACACTCTCTGCTCGAACACACCGTCTGACCACGTCGAAGGCGAAACACTAAAAGCGTCTTGAGCGAACGTGTGGCTCCCTTTTACATCCTTATCCTTCTTTCCGCCCTTCTGGAACCCTGTTTTCCCGGAGTTCGCCTCTCTCTGGGATTGTTGACCGATACATCAGACCCAGTCGTCAAGGTCACCGGATGCCGCTAGGCACACGGCTGGCTCGGGCACTCCCTAATACGGCGTACAAAAGAAATACGCCACGTGCGTTGGAATTTGCATTAGATTGCACTTGAAATGATAAATTGTTACAGAAAACGTTGCTACATGAAAATAATTATTGGAGGCTTGACTCCGTCACCTTACAGCTTCCCACTTTTTGAACTCGTGTGCACATTTATAATGTACCACGAGTGAATGCCCGAGTCCTATGATAAAGTTCAATAGTTAACACACTGTTGATAACACAACATACAAAGGAAAGTTCTTGTGGTTTTGCTACCACCATAAAGTTCGGTGCGTACAGTTCTTGCGGCATTTGTGCTCACTTGACTTGTAGTATTTTCTTGTCGTTGGGACTAAGCCACGGGTACCACTCTCGTGACCCTCTACCGTATAACCTGCGGTTCTCTCGGCTTACCCCCATCATGTCGCTGCCCTAGTCAACGAAATTCTGACATGACAACGCGTCAGCATGTGGAATCCTTTCTCCTGGTACGTGCGTTAAAAATAAATTAAATTGTGAGATTGCTAAAACCCATCGTTGCAGTTTCGAACTCTGAGAGGCTGAGTTAGTAGGGAATGTGAGTGGATTATGATCCGACATCACCTTGATCTTGTGTCCGAAGATCCACCCTTCGAATTTCTGCAACCCACAGACAATAGCATACGCCTCTTTATGGCTCGCCGCCCACCGTGCCTGCGTGCCACTTAACTTCCTACTGGCATATGCTACCGGTCGAATCTGACCTTCCTCGTCACGTTGACTTAAATAACACGAAAGCGCTGGCGTCGATATGCAATAAAAAAGGTTGTCAAAATTGGGAGAGTACAACACTGGTGCCTGGCATAGCTTATCCTTTAACTGCTGTAATGCACTTTCCAGCTCTGTCGTCCAACAAACTTTGTCCTGTGCCTTCTTTGCAGTAAGATCCGTCAGAGGCTTCGCTATCTCTGCTAATCTCAGAACATAGTCTGTAATAGCTAACTAAACCTAAGAAGCTTCTAACTTCCTTTTTGGTTCGAGGGAGAGTAAGTTGTCTAACCGCCTGGAGCGTTTCCGGATCCGGGCGATGGCACCCCGATCCCACAACATGTCCTAAGTAACGCACCTCCTTCCGTGCTTAACAGCACTTAGACAAATTCCCCGTAAACCCTGCATTTTGTAAACTCATTGACACCTGTCGCCGTTGTTTTGGCGAGATGGCCTCATTTTCCACACAAATATCCTCCGCGCTTATTTCCTTCCCCTTTGCATCAGGCCTGGGCACCTCCGTGATTTTCCCTAAATCTTCATCCCTTTTTGTTCTCGGACGCCTTAACTGATATGCCGTGCACGAATTACAATACTTCCTTACGTTCTTCTTCAACGTGGGCTAATAAAAAGAGTACACAACTCGTTCTTAGGTTTTCTTGGCTTCCAAGTGTGCTCCAAAAACAGAATCGTGTGTCAATTTTAAAATTTGCTCCTTTCTGGTTTCCGGTACTACAAGTTTTAAAGTATCCTGATCCTGTACCTTCTCTTTGTGATAGATCATGTCCCACATCACTTAATGTCCTTTCTTCTTTTTTGCCCACTCCCCCGCTTTTCTTAAAGACGTATCATTATTCTGCTCAATGATGAAAGCTTTGGTGTCGGATACGCAGGTCTTCGACGGCTCTTCCTGCGTCTCCCTATAATCTCCCTCTTGCCTGGGGTTTTTCTTCGTCCACGAGCTTATGTTGCGCCGGTTGAGTTCCCCTCCCCTTACCTGCAGAGCGTCTGGCGTGAAACTGATCCGCCCTAAGGCTATCCTCCTTCGCTTCGCCATGTGACTGCAACATGCACTTTCCTTTTGTTCCATCTACTTCGCCCCTATGTTGATCTACCCCCGGCTATCTTTCCCGCTTCTAAGCATGGCTCTGACAGCGAAATGGTCGTCCTCATGACTCATCACCCTGCTTTCTCCTACTCGGCCTTTTCTCCTACCACGGCTGGGCTCTAGATAATAAGGGGGTGATGTCTATACTCGGGACAGAGCTATCCTGGCAATGAGGCCGAACCTACGGTGACCTTTTCACTCCCAGTATTACTCCGCACTAATGGTGTGTAATTAACCTTCACTCGGAAAACTTCTCCCACAAGCCCTCAGGGCTGGCTGTTTGTTACCGTGATCGGATACCGAATCCAGGGCTTAGTAACAAGGGCTGGCTCAACGCTTTGTGTTTCTGGTCGTTGAACTGGTCCACGTCTGCGCCGCTCAGTAACGTCACGGGGATGCATGCCACTTGTCAGTGCGCGATGTAAAGCGCTCAGTAAATGCTCTTAACCCACGTTTGTTGCATTCGCATTAGTTATCTGCTGTTTGTTTGCTTGTATTTCTGACATCGATTTTTTTATTTAATTTCTCTAGTACATCGTTTTCGTACAATGGCTTCCTGCGCTGTTGTTACGTGCCGCAATACCAGCAGGAATACGAAAGGGTTAAACATAATTTTTTGCCGTTTCCCACGAAACGACCCAGTAGTTGCAAAAGACTGGGTTAACAGGTACTGCAGAGCGGATTCTTTTAATGAGAAAAATGTAGAATTTGGAATGCTCACGAAGACGATATGATGAATCGCCTGCTTGGTTTGCCAATGAAAAATATATTGAAATCGTCGGCTATACTCACAGTCAATTTACCAAGATAAAACGTTGAAAATGTCACTGCGAGAAGTGAAAGACAAAGAAAGAAAAAAAAATACTGCATGATGCTTTTGCTAGACTTAAAAATCTCAGTCCCGGAAAAGGTCATTTTGAAGAGAACGTGGCCGCTATTCAACCTCATCAGCTGAAGAGACATTTTTCTGCTTGAAATGTGATACGTTCCAAAATAAATAAATATTTTAGATGACAAATTGTCAATAATGGAAAAAGGACTGAACTTTCTGAAAACTGGAAAAAAGGATATTTTAAAAACTTTTCTTCCAAAGCCAGAAGATGGAATAGTTCGCGTCAGCTTTTATTGAAACAAATCAGAGAACTGAAAATTAAAATAAAAAACCAAAATAAGAAAAATAAAAAAAATAATAAAAAAAAGAAAGAGGCAAACACTTTCGAAACATGCTTACAAAAACACAAGTAAACTTGCTTGTAAAGGGTAAAAGTTGAATAAAATGTACACCTAAATGCCCGAAATGTTTCACAAAAATTACAGTAGCCGAGGTTTTGTCATTAACGAAAACGCATTATTTTCGCATTTGATGGAATGTGTATCACTGATTGTTTCTCATTTTACACATATATATAAAACGAGAAACAATCAGTGATACACATTCTGCTTCACTCCTTTTGTTTCTTTAATTAATTTCACTGTTTTGTTTCACATTCGGCAACTCAGTAGTTGTATTTATCATTAGAGTTCCCCGCACAGAGTAGAGCAAACGTGCTTACCAACACTCAGCGATGCATCCCAGCTACGTCGCCAGCCGTGACAACTAAAATCTGTCATATATATATATATATACATACACTGGGATGTAAGGTCAGGTGATGCGTAACATCACAGCCTCTCCTTGACAAATGTCAACCCCGCCTTCTCGTGGTGCATCCTGTTCCCACTAAAGGGGCTCTGACGACCGCCAATAGCGGTATAACTATACCATCGGGATTAGAGGAAATTCTATCCCACACTCACCAACCCGCTTGGCCAGCGTGGTGAGTTATGGCCAAACCCCTACAAAATGACTCCGGCAGCTGGAATGTACCTGGCCAAGGCAGCGGCCAGTGCGACATGAAGGCAGAGGGTGCTAAGAATCCCCGGAGGACCGGACTAGGCTGCCATCTGATGCTGACCTTGGCAACGTACAATGGACGCTCCCTATCTTCTGATTCAAGACTTCTTGAATTGGAAGAGGAACTACAAAGGATCAAGTGGGACATCGTGGGGCTAAGTGAGGTAAGGAGAAAAGGAGAAGATCTCATCGAACTGAAAAGTGGACATCTCTTCTACTATCGTGGGACAGATACTGGCAGAACTAGTGGTGTTGGATTTATAATAAACAAGAAACTGAAGGATAAAGTTGTAGAAGTTGAAAGTTCCTCTGACAGAGCTGCACGGCTTGTTGTCCAACTCTCGAAAAGATACCAGGCTCAGATTATTCAAACTTATGCACCCACCACAAGTCATCCTGAAGAAGAAATTGAAGAATTTTATGAGGAAATTTGTCATCTAAATTATAAAGGTAAGCAGCACTTGAAAATAATTATGGGAGATTTCAATGCAAAAATAGGGCAACGGCAACAGAATGAAACTTCAGTAGGTAAATTCGGTCACGGCAACAGAAACCAGCGTGGAAATACTCTCGTTGAGTTTGCAGAGGCAGAAGGGTTTTTCATCTTGAACTCCTTCTTCAAGAAAAAGCCACACAGGAAATGGACATGGAGACATCCAAATGGGACGACAAGTGAAATTGATTTTATTATGTGTAACAAAAAATTCGTCATAGAAGACTGCAGTGTGCTAAACAAGTTCAACACAGGTAGTGACCATAGATTGGTGAGATGTAAGATGCACCTCAACACTAAACTTGAACGTGGCAAGCTCATAAGACAAACAAAATCTATTGACATAACCAACCTTAAAAAACACCATAATACCTTCAAGTTGGAACTGAAGAACAGGTTCTCTGCTTTAGAAGGCCTAACATCGGAAGAAGTGGACATCTCTGAAGTTAACAGAAAAGTAACCAAAGCTCTTATGGAAACAGCAACAAAATTAGCTGGGTCTAAGAACAAGTTGCATGTAAATAAATTATCAGGAAAAACGAAAATGTTGATGCAAAAAAGAAGAGAGATGAGGACAACTAAAGAAGATGTGACTTCCAAAGTGGAATATATAGAGCTATGCAAGACAGTACGAAAAAGTATCACTGAAGACTTAAGAAATTTCAACTGTGAACTAGTGAGGAAAGCAATTGAAAACAACCAAAGCCTAAAGATAGCAAAGGGACATCTCAGTAAGGGAAGAAAACAGATTATGGCACTGAGAAAAGAAGATGGTTCTGTAACAAGAAATAGAGGCGAAATTTTGACAAGAGTGAAAGATTTCTACTCCAAATTATATGAAAGGGATGATACATGCACTCCAGACATCATGAAAGATACCAGTACCAGAGTTCCTCCAGTCCTTCCAGCAGAAGTTGCACATGCAATCAAGAACATGAAGCGGGGAAAAGCTCCAGGAGAAGATGGAATTACTGTAGACATCATACAAGAAGCAAGTGGAGAAATCGAAACAGTACTCGCCCAAATTTTCACTCGATGCCTTAATGAAGGAAAGATTCCTGAGGATTGGAACACCGCTACAATGATCCTGCTACATAAGAAAGGTGACATTGAGGATCTCGGAAACTACAGACCTTTCAGCCTCCTATCAGTAGTTTATAAAATCTTCACTAAAGTTCTTTCACACCGCTTGAAGGTAACACTGGACATGGCTCAACCGAGAGAACAAGCTGGATTCAGGAGTGGCTACAGCACAATAGATCATATCCATGTGCTGAGAGAACTAATTGAAAGAGTGAGGGAATATGAACTTCCATTGTGCATGGCTTTTATCGATTATGAAAAAGCCTTTGATTCGGTGAAACCATCAGCAGTTACAATGGCTCTGAAAACCTGCGGTATTGAAGATGCATACATTAATATTATTAATAACATCTATGAAAATGCAAGTGCAAGGATTAGGCTGTTTGAAAATACAACACACATAAAAATTGGAAAGAGAGTGAGACAAGGTGACACCATATCTCCGAAGCTCTTTAATGCCACATTGGAGGGTGTTTTTCAGTCACTGAGCTGGGAAAACAAGGGGATAAAGATTAATGGAGATTATCTAACCCACCTTCGTTTTGCTGATGACGTAGTCATTTTTGCAACTAGCCCATCAGAGCTGCAGAGTATGATCCAGGAACTTGTTGACAAGAGTAAAGAAGTGGGATTAAAAATGAACTTTCAGAAGACAAAAGTGATGTTCAATGCTTTTACAAGAAATGAAGATTTATCGATTGATGGAGAAAAGCTGGAGATAACAGACACGTACGTTTATCTTGGACAGCAGATATCAAGTGAGGGTCACATTGATGAAGAAATTAATCGGCGTACAAAACTTGCTTGGATAGCTTTTGGAAGAAACAGCATAATTTTCAAGAGCAATATGCCATTATGTCTTAAAAGAAAAGTGTTTGATCAATGCATCCTTCCAGTGCTTACGTATGGTGCAGAAACGTGGACCTTAACTAAAAGAGACATACAAAGGCTGCAGACAACTCAAAGAAGCATGGAGAGGTGCATACTTGGTGTAACCAGGAGAGATAAGAAGAGGAACTCGTGGATCCGAAAAATGACAAGAGTGGAAGACATCATGATCAGAGTTAAATCCCTGAAATGGCAATGGGCTGGACATACTGCCAGAAGGACAGATCATCGATGGACAGCCGAAATTTTGGATTGGATTCCAAGGGACAGGAAAAGGGTGGATGAAATTCGAAAGTATGCAGGGGTGACATGGAGGAAACTGGCAGAAGACAGACCGTTGTGGAGGAAACTTGGGGAGACCTTCGTCCAGCAGTGGATTGATAATGGTTGACAATGATGATGATGATACATACACTGACGGAAAAAAATTCCAACACCACGAAAAAATAGTTGTAGACGAATGAAATGGCGGCAATACATTTGTATAGGTAACATATTTAATCGATTAAGGTTTCAAGATCACAGCTTATTGTAAGCGCGATAAGAGCGATTTTAAATGTGAAATGCTGGTACATTAATAAGCAGTGTCACCGCCAGAATGTTGAATGCAAGCACGCAAACGTTCATGCATTGTGTCGTACAGGTGCTGGATGTCAGTTTGTGGGATGGAGTTCCACGCCTGTTGCACTTGGTCGGTCAATACAGGGACGGTTAATGCTGGTTGGGGGTGACGCTGGAGTTGTCGTCCAATAATGTCCCATACGTGCTCGATTGGTGAAAAATCTGGTGATGTTGCGGGTCACGGCAGCATGTCGACACTCTGTAGAGCATGTTGGGTTACAACTGCGGTATGCGGGCGAGCGTTATCCTGTTGGAAAACACCCCTGGAATGCTGTTCATGAATGGCAGCACAACAGGTTGAATCACCAGACCGACGTACAACTGTGCCGTCAGGGTGCGTGGGATAACCACGAGAGTGCTCCTGCTGTCATAGGAAATTGCTCCCCAGACCATAACTCTAGGTGTAGGTCCAGTGTGTCTCCGCCGCAGACAGGTTGGTTGCAGGCGCTCATCTGGCCTCCTTCTAACCAACACACGGCCATCACTGGCACCCAGGCAGAACCGGTTTTCATTAGAAAACACAACAGATCTCCACTCCGTCCTCCAATGAGCTCTAGCTTGACACCACTGACGTCGCAAACGGCAGTGGTTTGGAGTAAGTAGAATGCACCCTACAGGGCGTCTGGCTCGGAGCTGTCCTTCAAGTAACCGATTTGTAACAGTTCGTTGTGTCACTGTGGTGGCAACTGCAGCTCGAATTGCTGCCGCAGACGCGATACGATGCGCCACGGCCATACGCCGTACACAACGGTCTTCCCTCTCAGTAGTGCCACGTGGCCGGCCGGAACCCGGTCTTCTTGAGGCAGTACTTTCCCTTGACCATCACCGCTGCCAACAATCATGCACAGTGGCTACATTCCTGCCAAGTCGTTCTGCAATATTGCGGAAAGAAAATCCACCTTCTCGTAGCCCTATTACACGACCTTGTTCAAACTCCGTGAGCTGTTGATAATGGCTTCTTCGTCTTCTTAAAGGCATTCTTGACTAACATCAACACACTACGTCGAATCTCAACGATAACTAACGCTCACGAACGTTACAGCGCGTATTTACAGCAAACTTGCTTTGCATGTTCCGAGGGGCGCTACTAGCGCCACACTAATGCGCCGAGCGCGACATTTGCATAGACGTCATCTTACAGATGTACTCTCACCGCCTACCACCTGTCATTTATCTAACACAACCCCTTCTTGGTGTTGGGATTTTTTCCGTCAGTGTAGTTGGAGCCCTAGGTGCACTGGTATCGTGGATTGGAGGTTTTGCCGGAATTCTTGTAGTCACGGTACACCCTTGCAATGGTCGTACGTGAAAATCCGAACTTCGTTTCTACCTCCGAAATACTATGGCTTACGAGCGCCAACTATGACACCGCGTTGAAAATCGCTTAAATCGTTATTACTTGTCATTCTCATGTCGAAAACAGCTCTGACAGCTGGCAACGATGTCTTTCGCTTTATACACGGACGCAACGAAGTACGCGCATAGGTGACGTTGCTATGTATTTTGCATAAGCTCGTCTGTACCAGTTTTTCAAGCACTTCAGTGTACTGTATGTTACAAATGTGGGATTTTTTTTCAGAATCGGAAATAAAGATCGTGAAGGACAGAAAAGCAGCGAGCCGTAATTGAATTCCTGGAAAAAGAGGGATGTGAAGCTCCAGTAATCCACAGAAGGCTTCTAGCGGTGTATGAAGCCGCCACAAGTAATAAATGAAGAGGTTTGAACAGAGAAAGTTCAGTGTCGAACAAACAACAGATTGGAAAGCCTGCAACTGCGGTGACAGATGCCTACAGGCAACGAGTAAAAGACCTTATCACAGCTGATCGTCATGTCACCATCCAGGATTTGTGCGATGCAATTCATTGTGGTCATAGTGCTACGGAAAATTAATTAGGGATCTGGGCTACAGAAAAATTTGTTCAAAGTGGATCCCAAGAAACCTAACCCGTGAACAATGAAAAAAGGGACATGTGTCAGTATCTTTTGGACTTATGAGAGGGAGGGTGAGGTGTTTTTCTTTAATGTTGTGATTCGGGATGAAACCTGGGTGTTCTTTCATGACCCAGAAACAAAACGTGCGTCAATGGAATGGCACCGCACATCTTCACCTCGACAGAAAAAGGTGAAAACAACTCCTTTCACAGGGAAAGTGATGACAATTTTCTGGGACAAACGTGGTGTCATTTTGACCAATTTCCTTGAGCGGGGTGCAACAGTAAATAGTGCTCACTGTCGGGCACCGCTGAGTTCAATCCGCCACTAAGAATATCTGAAACGGGCCTGACGTAGGTTCTTTTGAGTGCCGTCGAGCTGAACTCGATCGCTGATATACTGGAACGTGTAGTCAGCAATTACTTAATATGTATGACAACGAGTAACTCCAATAACAAGTCCTTTGTTAGACGTAACAAAATTTAATAGATGAGAACATGAATTCCGTTCGATTAGCTATCTCCACGTGCCAACAGACTTCTAGATGGCGAACACTTTACTAACGCTCAACTATCCCGGAAGACCCTCCGCCATGTTTAACTTGAGTATTTCCGTCCAAATTCCGGTCGATCTCTGATCGCCAAAAAGCCCTGACCATTCCGTCAGCCCAAACGTAAATCTCCGAAAGGTCTAACTGACACTCTCTGCTCGAACACACCGTCTGACCACGTCGAAGGCGAAACACTAAAAGCGTCTTGAGCGAACGTGTGGCTCCGTTTTACATCCTTATCCTTCTTTCCGCCCTTCTGGAACCCTGTTTTCTCGGAGTTCGCCTCTCTCTGGGATTGTTGACCGATACATCAGACCCAGTCGTCAAGGTCACCGGATGCCGCTAGGCACACGCCTGGCTCGGCACTCCCTAATACGGCGTACAAAAGAAATACGCCACGTGCGTTGGAATTTACATTAGATTGCACTTGAAATGATAAATTGTTACAGAAAACGTTGCTACATGAAAACAATTATTGGGGGCTTGACTCCGTCACCTTACAGCTCCACACTTTTTGAACTCGTGTGCACATTTATAATGTACCGCGAGTGAATGCCCGAGTCCTGTGATAAAGTTCAATAGTTAACACACTGTTGATAACACAACCTACAAAGGAAAGTTCTTGTGGTTTTGCTACCACCATAAAGTTCGGTGCGTACAGTTCTTGCGGCATTTGTGCTCACTTGCAGTATTTTCTTGTCGTTGGGACTAAGCCACGGGTACCACTCTCGTGACCCTCTACCGTATAACCTGCGGTTCTCTCGGCTTACCCCCATCATGTCGCTGCCCTAGTCAACGAAATTCTGACATGACAATGCGTCAGCATGTGGAATCCTTTCTCCTGGTACGTGCGTTAAACATAAATTAAATTGTGAGATTGCTAAAACCCATCGTTGCAGTTTCGAACTCTGAGAGGCTGAGTTAGTAGGGAATGTGAGTGGATTATGATCCGACATCACCTTGATCTTGTGTCCGAAGATCCACCCTTCGAATTTCTGCAACCCACAGACAATAGCATACGCCTCTTTATGGCTCGCCGTCCACCGTGCCTGCGTGCCACTTAACTTCCTACTGGCATATGCTACCGGTCGAATCTGACCTTCCTCGTCACGCTGACTTAAATAACACGAAAGCGCTGGCGTCGATATGCAATAAAAAAGGTTGTCGAAATTGGGAGAGTACAACACTGGTGCCTGGCATAGCTTGTCCTTTAACTGTTGTAATGCACTTTCCAGCTCTGTCGTCCAACAAACTTTGTCCTGTGCCTTCTTTGCAGTAAGATCCGTCAGAGGCTTCGCTATCTCTGCTAATCTCAGTACATAGTCTGTAATAGCTAACTAAACCTAAGAAGCTTCTAACTTCCTTTTTGGTTCGAGTGAGAGTAAGTTGTCTAACCGCCTGGAGCGTTTCCGGATCCGGGCGATGGCACCCCGATCCCACAACATGTCCTAAGTAACGCACCTCCTTCCGTGCTTAACAGCACTTAGACAAATTCCCCGTAAACCCTGCATTTTGTAAACTCATTGACACCTGTCGCCGTTGTTTTGGCGAGATGGCCTCATTTTCCACACAAATATCCTCCGCGCTTATTTCCTTCCCCTTTTCATCAGGCCTGGGCACCTCCGTGATTTTCCCTAAATCTTCATCCCTTTTTGTTCTCGGACGCCTTAACTGATATGCCGTGCACGAATTACAATACTTCCTTACGTTCTTCTTCAACGTGGGCTAATAAAAAGAGTACACAACTCGTTCTTAGGTTTTCTTGGCTTCCAAGTGTGCTCCAAAAACAGAATCGTGTGCCAATTTTAAAATTTGCTCCCTTCTGGTTTCCGGTACTACAAGTTTTAAAGTATCCTGATCCTGTACCTTCTCTTTGTGATATATCATGTCCCACATCACTTAACCTCCTTTCTTCTTTTTTGCCCACTCCCCCGCTTTTCTTAAAGACGGGTCATTATTCTGCTCAATGATGAAAGCTTTGGTGTCGGATACGCAGGTCTTCGACGGCTCTTCCTGCGTCTCCCTATAATCTCCCACTTGCTTGAGGTTGTTCTTCGTCCACGAGCTTATGTTGCGCCGGTTGAGTTCCCCTCCCCCTTACCTGCAGAGCGCCTGGCGTAAAACTGATGCGCCATAAGGCTATCCTCCTTCGCTTCGCCATGTGACTGCAACATGCACTTTCCTTTTGTTCCATCTACTTCGCCCCTATGTTGATCTACCCCCGGCTATCTTTCCCGCTTCTAAGCATGGCTCTGACAGCGAAATGGTCGTCTTCATGACTCATCACTCTGCTTTCTCCTACTCGGCCTTTTCTCCTATCACGTCTGGGCTCTAGATCATAAGGTAGTGATGTCTATACTCGGGACAGAGCTATCCTGGCAATGAGGCCGAACCTACGGTGACCTTTTCACTCCCAGTATTACTCCGCACTACTGGTGTGTAATTAACCTTCACTCGGAAAACTTCTCCCACAAGCCCTCAGGGCTGGCTGTTTGTTACCGTGATCGGATACCGAATCCAGGGCTTAGTAACAAGATCTGGCTCATCGCTTTGTGTTTCTGGTCGTTGAACTGGTCCTCGTCTGCGCCGCTCAGTAACGTCACGGGGATGCATGCCACTTGTCAGTGCGCGATGTAAAGCGCTCAGTAAATGCTCTTAACCCACGTTTGTTGCATTCGCATTAGTTATCTGCTGTTTGTTTGCTTGTATTTCTGACATCGATTTTTTAAATTTAATTTCTCTAGTACATCGTTTTCGTACAATGGCTTCCTGCGCTGTTGTTACGTGCCGCAATACCAGCAGGAATACGAAAGAGTTAAACATAATTTTTTGCCGTTTCCCACGAAACGACCCAGTAGTTGCAAAAGACTGGGTTAGCAGGTACCAGAGCGGATTCTTTTAATGAGAAAAATGTAGAATTTGGAATGCTCACGAAGACGATATGATGAATCACCTGCTTGGTTTGCCAATGAAAAATATATTGAAATCGTCGGCTATACTCACAGTCAATTTACCAAGATAAAACGTTGAAAATGTCACTGCGAGAAGTGAAAGACAAAGAAAGAGAAAAAAATACTGCATGATGCTTTTGCTAGACTTAAAAATCTCAGTCCCGGAAAAGGTCATTTTGAAGAGAACGTGGCCGCTATTCAACCTCATCAGCTGAAGAGACTTTTTTCTGCTTGAAATGTGATACGTTCCAAAATAAATAAATATTTTAGATGACAAATTGTCAATAATGGAAAAGGACTGAACTTTCTGAAAACTGGAAAAAAGGATATTTTAAAAACTTTTCTTCCAAAGCCAGAAGATGGAATAGTTTGCGCCAGCTTTTATTAAAACAAATCAGAGAACTGAAAATTAAAATAAAAAACCAAAATAAGAAAAATAAAAAAAAATAAAAAAAAGAAAGAGGCTAACACTTTCGAAACATACTTACAAAAACACAAGTAAACTTGCTGGTAAAGGGTAAAAGTTGAATAAAATGGACACCTGAATGCCCGAAATGTTTCACAAAAATTACAGTAGCCGAGGTTTTGTCATTAACGAAAACGCATTATTTTCGCATTTGATGGAATGTGTATCACTGATTGTTTCTCATTTTACACATATATATAAAACGAGAAACAATCAGTGATACACATTCTGCTTCACTCCTTTTGTTTCTTTAATTCATTTCACTGTTTTGTTTCACATTCGGCAACTCAGTAGTTGTATTTATCATTAGAGTTCCCCGCACAGAGTAGAGCAAACGTGCTTCCCAACACTCAGCGATGCATCCCAGCTACGTCGCCAGCAGTGACAACTAAAATCTACCATATATATATATACATACACTGACGGAAAAAAATCCCAACACCACGAAAAAATAGTTGTAGAGGAATGAAATGGCGGCAATACATTTGTATAGGTAACATATTTAATCGATTAAGGTTTCAAGATCACAGCTTATTGTAAGCGCGGGAAGAGCGATTTTAAATGTGAAATGCTGGTACATTAATAAGCAGTGTCACCGCCAGAATGTTGAATGCAAGCACGCAAACGTCCATGCATTGTGTCGTACAGGTGCTGGATGTCAGTTTGTGGGATGGAGTTCCACGCCTGTTGCACTTGGTCGGTCAATACAGGGACGGTTAATGCTGGTTGGGGTGACGCTGGAGTTTTCGTCCAATAATGTCCCATACGTGCTCGATTGGTGAAAGATCTGGTGATGTAGCAGGTCACGGCAGCATGTCGACACTCTGTAGAGCATGTTGGGCTACAACAGCGGTATGCGGGCGATCGTTATCCTGTTGGAAAACACCCCCTGGAATGCTGTTCATGAATGGCAGCACAACAGGTTGAATCACCAGACCGACGTACTACTGTGTCGTCAGGGTGCGTGCGACAACCACGAGAGTGCTCCTGCTGTCATAGGAAATTGCTCCCCAGACCATAACTCTAGGTGTAGGTCCAGTGTGTCTCGGCCGTAGACAGGTTGGTTGCAGGCGCTCACCTGGCCTCCTTTTAACCAACACACGGCCATCACTGGCACCCAGGCAGAACCGGCTTTCATCAGAAAACACAACAGATCTCCACTCCGTCCTCCAATGAGCTCTAGCTTGACACCACTGACGTCGCAAACGGCAGTGGTTTGGAGTAAGTGGAATGCACGCTACAGGGTGTCTGGCTCGGAGCTGTCCTTCAAGAAACCGATTTGTAACAGTTCGTTGTGTCACTGTGGAGGCAACTGCAGCTCGAATTGCTGCCGCAGACGCAGTACGATGCGCCACGGCCATACGCCGTGCACGGCGGTCTCCCCTCTCAGTAGTGCCACGTGGCAGGCCGGAACCCGGTCTTCTTGAGGCAATACCTTCCCTTGACCACCGCTGCTAACAATCATGCACGGTGGCTACATTCCTGCCAAGTCGTTCTGCAATATTGCGGAAAGAAAATCCACCTTCTCGTAGCCCTATTACACGACCTTGTTCAAACTCCGTGAGCTGTTGACTTCGTCTTCTTAAAGGCGTTCTTGACTAACATCAACACACTACGTCGAATCTCAACGATAACTAACGCTCACGAACGTTACAGCGCGTATTTACAGCAAACCTGCTTTGCATATTCCGAGGGGCGCTACTAGCGCCACACTAATGCGCCGAGCGCGAAATTTGCATAGAAGTCAGCTTACAGATGTACTCTTAACGCCTACCAACTGTCATTTATCTAACACAACCCCTTCTTGGTGTTGGGATTTTTTTCCGTCAGTGTAGTTGGAGCCCTAGGTGCATAGTGGAGGTAGAACAGAGGATTGTCCCTTGAAACATAACGAGTTTCGATACTCCTTGGTGAGATCCAAAAACATCAGCGCACTGCTCTTAGATGGATTGATCGTGATCCGCCAGTCAGTGTAGTAGGTTTCCAACTGACAGAGAAAGTCCTGGAGGAGCTTCACTGCTCTGCCTTTGTTCAGAGACCTGAAGACGACAGCTGTATCATCTGCGTACATCATGACCTGCCCTTGTTTGGGTTTGGGTAAGTCGTGCAGATAAATGGAGAATAGCGTTGGTCCAAGAACCGAACCCTGAGGAACGCCAGCCGGAATCTTATTTTCCAAAGAAAGCTCACCGTTAATCTTAACAGTGAACCTGCGGCTGTTGAGGTACCAGCCAATCAGTTCAACAAGTGGGCGTGGGCATCGAAGCTTCTGCAACTTGTGCAGAAGACCATCATGCCAAACGCGGTAAAAAGCCTTGCTGATATCCAGGAAGACAGCAGCGGAATACTCGCTCTTATCTCGTCCTTCAGAAACGAATTCCGTAAGTCTGATCAACTGGTGGGACGTAGTGTGCTTCGCCCGGAAACCACCCTGTTCGTCAGGAATCACCATTTGCTTCACAGAACTCAAGAAGCCGAGAGAGGATGACTCTCTCAAGAAGCTTACCCAGGACGGACAAGAGAGATATTGGACGGTAGTTCACAGGTAAGGAATGATTGGTTCCAGGGTTGTTCAACACCACTACCATTGCTTTTTTCCAGTTTCTAGGGAAATACTTCAGCCGGAAAGACCCGTTGAAAATCTGCACCAATACCAAATTCCAGCTCTCAGGGAGCAGTTGAATAGCTCTTGCCGAAACTCCAGCTCTTCCAGGAGCTTTCTTCACCTTTAGCTATTTGATGTGTCGAGTTACCTCGAGGTAACTAACAGGCAAGATGACCTCGTCTGTATCATTAAGATCGTATGTAGCTAAAGCCTCCATGACCCTATCCGCGTGACTAGGATATTGGATGTCATGAAGTGAGAACTGCTCCTCCAGGGCACTAGCAAGGACCCCAGCCTTCTCGTCATCATCGTACACCAAACCCCGTGGACCGAGAATGGGCGGTATGACAGTCTTAATACACCGGAGTTTCCGAAGGATGGTCCACACCAGTGGCGGCTTTTGGGAGGAGGCAAGGGAGGCAGTGCCTCCTCAGAATTTCAAGACTCTTAGTTAGAATTATTCGTTTTGTTCATTCAGTACTTTTGGGTATAGGAGAGAAAACGTTTATGCTAGTTAACTCTTTTGAATTAAATGTCGTCTATGCGTTCATTCAGTTTTTTAAATTGACGCTTTTCGAAAACAATCGGTAGTGCGTAGTTGCGAATTGTCCTCAGCTTGGGATCTCCGTCCTTGGGGCAGGAAGCAAACTGCCTCTCGTACATTTTGCGCCAAACCTGTTTACTCCCAAACCGAATCAGTAGATACGAAGGTAGGCGGTGGAACTGCCAACACAAACAGCGCACGCGCACGGTGGACTTCATGTGAGGCAGATGTTATCTTGCCTCATTGGAACAGCTGTTTCCCTGTATGCAGAGCTCCGCTGTGTTAGCTCCTCATTCTGATAGCTTCGAACGTCATTACATAGCGTCTTCTTCCTAGTTGCTTTCCTTTCACACCAATGTTTGTGTAACTAATTTTATTTATGTTTTATGAAGAGTTGTTTATCAGACCATGGCCTCTGCTTCAAACATATCTAATATGGTGGATACCTTACTGGAAAAGACTTTCAGTAGAAAAGATTTTGAAGAAAAGAATCAAATTAAAAATGATGGTAAGCCTACACCTGAAATGAAAAAGATGACTTCAAAGGACAAAACTTCAAACAGAGGTTTTAATATCGAATGGTACAGAAAAGAACAATGGCTAACTAGTAGTGAATCAACGAACAAACTATATTTAGAATAAATTATCAACGTTTTTTCACAATTAAATGTTTTATTAACATCGACTATAGTTTCGCAGAGCGTCTGGCTCGGCATCATCAGGACGAATGGAGCGTAAACATTCAAATCATTGTGACATCATCAGAGTTCTGACGGTCACGGTTTTTGGTGAGTTGTTTCTACGCGCTTGAAAGAAATGGCGTAGACGTCATGTCATTGACAAGTCGTGAAGAATTCCGGTATATGTGGAAGGCTTCTAATACATTAAGCTTGTTAGTCGAATCAGGTTTGTCAATAAGAATAGCGTTTCCAAACAAAAATTTATGGTTATTTTCGTGACAATGTTGGGCTATTGACGACTTCTTCAGTTCATAGTTCCGTACGTAAGTTTTGTGCTCCTTCACACGGAAACTTAAAGCCCTGCGGGTCTGTCCTATATATGAAAGTCCACATTCACAAGGTATCTAATAAATTCCCCAGGAATTTATGTCTTGGACGTAGTCTTTTGATCCGTAAAAATTCATCTTGTTTATGGGTTTGAAAATCACTTTGAAATTAAAACTTTTGAGAATTTTTGAAATTCTGAAGCAAATCTGAGGAGCAAATGGGATAACCGCCCAATTCGTTCGTACTGGGAGGTCTACTGGCGTGAGCGAGCAGATGGGCTTCGGTTTCCTAAATTTTTGGACCGCTTTTTCTATCACAGAAGGGCTATATCCTCTGTGTACTGCAGTTCGTTTAAGAAAAGCAAGCTCTTTCTGTAATGAATCCTCAGTTGAGCATATATGTACTGCACGATATACGTATGTATAGAAAGCAGACATTTTTTGTTTCCATGGGTGATTTGATTTTGCATGTGGAGGTAAGGAAACAGCAAATGGCTTTCGATAAACTGTTGTACTAAAGGATCCTTCAGAGCGTGACACCAGGACATCTAGGAATGGTAAGCAGCCATTATTTTCAGTCTCACATGTGAACTGTATATGAGGATCAATTGAATTGATAAGTTCAACTAATTTAGGTAGTTCGGAATTCCTGCCTTTCCAGAGGACAAAGGTATCATCTACATATCGAATCCACAGGTCGAATGTAACGAGCTGAAACAGTTTGTCCTCGAAATGACGCATGTAGATTTCGCATAAAACCGGCGACAGTGGGCTACCCATTGCAAGGCCTTCCGTCTGTTGAAAAAATCTTCCACGAAATAAGAAACTGTTTTGTTTGATACAAATTTCCACTAATCTCAAAATTTCTTCAACTTCCGGTTGGCTGAAATGATGAACAATGAGACTTGCTTTCAAAGATTCAAGGGCTCCATTTAGTGGAATACTTGTGAACATGGATTTCACATCGAAGGATAACATGAACTGATCGTTGTATGGATACTGTTTAAGCACATTTACAAATTCAGTGGAATTTTTTACAGCAGTTTTGTTTGAAGAAGTCGTTATGGTGGACAGTTTCGAAGATAGAAATTTGGCCAACTTATGAGTAGCAGAGCCGATATTGCTGACGATGGGACGGAAAGGAACGCCAATCTTGTGTATCTTCGGAAGGGCATAGAAACGCGGACAACGGGCATACGAAGGTTTCAGATAATTTTTTGAGCTTTGGTTAACAGTAACGCAACTTGTTACTACTTTCCAAACTTCTTTTAAATATTTTTCCGATGGATCTTTTTTAATTTCTTTATACGGTCCCTCGGAAATAAGTTTTTCGACCTCTGTCTCATAATGTTTTTTGTCCAGAATAACAACTTGTCCTCCTTTATCGGCTTTAGTAATGATGATATCAGGATTTGACTGTAATTCTTTTAAAGCTTTATATTCTTCCTTATTGAGATTGGGTTTGAATGATGGAAACGAATTCGACGTTATTACAAGGCTGACACAATGTCTAATCGTTTCTTTCTCATCAATGCTTAGATCGCTTTTTGTCAGGGAATCTTCAACTGACGCAACGATATTGGATACTGGTATCTTTTTTGAAATTGCGAAATTTGAATTGTAATGTAAAACTCGTTTTTGAATTTTGCTCGGGTTAAAAGAAGAAAGGTTAGATATTACTTCGTTATCCGTAAAGACTTCATCACTTTGAGAAGTAGAATTTCCTTTATTGTTGCTATTATTCGATAGTTTTTCAAATTTTCGTTCTAGTGTCATTTTATGAGTAGACGACATATTGGAACTCCTAGACCAAGTTTTGCGGTCCAGGTCCGAAAATTCTGGTAACGTTTTAGCCAGCAATAGGTGCAGGTCATACAGTTCAATCTCAACGTTTGCAATATCCTTCCTAGTATCTTTAATTATAGCTCTTAATAGTGCAAACGAAGCATTAGAGATCGCTTTGTTGATGTTACGGGAAGGTCCATCTTGCCCTTCTGCTCAAGTCCAATAGCACCGCAGAGGGAAACCAGGATAGTGCTCATCAGACCACGGCAGTCCGAGCTTTCATCCAGGGAGGAGAGGAGGTTCTTAGCTTCATTCGCGATAGCAAGGGCACTCAGTGCTCTCTGGCTGCAAACAGTTGAGATTCGCTCAAGTGAGGTCATCATCTCTGATTTGTCTTGGGAAACACATTTGAGCATTATGTGAGCAAAGTACAAAAGAAATCACAATTCAGAAAATAAAAGCACTGAAATACACCTAGAACCTAACAAAAGCTAAAATCGTTTGAAAAGGATTAACTCTAAACTAGAAGCTTGAACACTACTGTAGAACCCAGATTTGAAACCTGACACGAAATAGATAATACACTACTGCAAAATACACTACGGCATATAATGAACTACGACAAGATACACTACTGTGCCTAACTCCTATCTAATTGACGTAGAGAACAATTGCATTGAGCACTAGTCCCTAACACTACAATGAGCATCTAACTTCTAGACTGAAATAGATAACCAGCTAGAGAAGAACCTAACTAACTGCCTGTCAAAAACTGGTTCCTGTCACTATATATAAAACTAACTCCCAACTAGCTCCTAAACACCAAATAAGCAAACAACAAAAAAGTTTTTCAAAAAGCTTACCTTGCTGACATTTTCCCTTGACTTGCGATGAGAACCAAATCAGCGAAGCACAAAACACAATACACGGGCACACACTTCACAAATCGACGACTTGAAGCACACCGAAGAATTGAAGAAGCACCGGAATAACACATAGAAGAACTTGGAATCGCGAAAAACTCACAAAACACAAAAGAAATACCACACGAGGCGCACCCTTCACGAAGATTTGAAGTAGCACCGGAAAAAAGCACACTGGATTAAGGGATGACTCCACAGAACCCGATAATCGCTGACCTTGCCTGCGGGACGTCACGGGAAGCTCGCGGCTTGACCATGAGACTAGTAGAAGAAGATTAGCACACGTCTTTTCACTACAAAAGCAGGAAGTAGACTGTGTTTGATGTTTTTTCCTAAAATCTGCCATATAAGCCAGCCCTTGTATCTAGACCCTGTACCGAACCCCTCTATTTTAACACCATGTCCCCAGTAGTTTCCTCCCCCTAACATGCAAAGCGCCTGGCGTAAAATTCTGATCCGCCCTGAGGCTATCGTTCTCTTTGCCACGTGACTGCAACGTGCACTCTCCTTTTGTTCTATCTACTTCGCCCCTATGTTGCTTTACCCCCGACAATCTTTCCCGCTTCTAAACATGGCTCTGACAGCGAAATGGTTGTCCTCATGACTCATCACCCTGCTTTCTCCTATCTGACCTCTCCTACTCGGCCTTTTCTCCTACCACGTCTAGGCTCTAGATCATAAGGGGGAGATGTCTATACTCGGGGCAAAGCTTTCCTGGCAATGAAGCCGAACCTACGGTGACTTTTTCACTCCCAGTATCACTCGGCACTAATGGAGTGTAGTTAACCTTCACTCCAAAAACTTCTCCCACAAACCCTCAGGGCTGGCTGATTGTCACCGTGATCGGATACTGAACCCCTCTATTTACACACCATGTCCCCAGTAGTCCCCCCCCCCCCACACACACACACATACACACCCCGCGCGCGTTGCAGACTGGTAGACAAGCAGTTTATTTCTCTCTATATATTTAGTTTTTTTTTTTTTTAAAGGTTACAGAACGTGTAACTTTTCTTTCTTTTAAAATGAAATTATCTTTGCTAAACACGGGAAGAAGTCTTAAGTGGCCTAATTTTGTTTTCACATATTTTTCTATTTTTTTTATATATATTTCATTTATTTATCCTTACTGCTTGAAGATTACCAACTGTGGGATTTAATCAAAAGTATTTTTACCATGTCATCAGTTATGAGTAAAATTTCGTTCTTCCCAAAATTTTGGATTGATTAGATTTTTTTATAACAGATACCCGTTAAGTGTGTATGCATTTTTCACTACCCTGTGTTACCATAAGTACTGGACAAGAGCCGGTCTCTGTGATTAATGATATTTTATGGTTCACTGTAAACTGCCACACATCTTTCAGCAACTTTGAAAATTGTTTTTCATTGATGGGCCGGGCATAAATTGCTGTTCCTCCGAGGAACACTTTGAATGTGTGGCAGTTTTCCAAAGTCCCTGACGACGGGAAGGAACTCTTTCATTTATTTGAATTTTCATGCCAGTTCATACGCGTTTAAGGCAACTGCGCACAAAAGTTCAAAAGGAAAGATAGCCGTTTCTTGGCCTATATTGAGAACTGAATTGGGAACTCCAATTTAATTTCGAGAAAACGTTCTATGTAAGCCAAGCCAGAATTGTATTTCAATTTGAAGAAATAAATTGCCGAGGGATCTAAGGTACTTGGGTTGGGGGGGCTCTACCCCCGACTTATGTAATTTTATATTCTGGACAGCTGGAGTCTGTCAGTGTATCCAGCATGTTCCCCTTGAAGCTTCCGCGATGTCCATAAGCTTTGAGGGAGGGCTTGCCCACAAAATGTAAAAATGGACGTAGAGCTGTAAACATTTGTACCATGCTTTATATAATGATTCTGTACACGACCACAAACTTTCAGAAGGGTTCGGTGAATTCACCCCCCCCCCCTCCTTTCTAAGAGCGGAGACAAGGTGTTCAATGTAAGTTTTTTTCTCGCAGTTTTCATTCTTCATTCCCCAAGAAATTTGGTGAAGTCTGTAAAAGAGATTCGAGGTCTTTGGGTGGGGAGGCTCTACCCCCAACTTCCGTAATTTTATATTCTGGACCGCTAGAGTTGGTCAGTGTATGCGGGATATTCACCATGAAGTGCTCTTAGAAACATGGGGGAAAGGGTGAATTCACCCCACCCTTCTGAAAATTCGTGGTTGTGTACAAATTCATTATATAAAGCTTAGTACCAATGTTTAAAGCTCTACGTCCATCTTTATATTTTGAGGGAAAGCCCGCCGAAGCTTGCGGACGCTTCAAGGGGAACATACTGGATACACTGACCGACTCTAGTGGTCCAGAATATAAAATTACGGAAGTTGGGAGGGGGGAGTCCCCCCAACCAAAGCACATCGGATCCCTCTGCCAATTCTTGCTTGGCTTACATACACTGACGGAAAAAAATTCCAACACCACGAAAAAATAGTTGTAGAGGAATGAAATGGCGGCTATACATTTGTATTGGTAACATATTTAATCGATTAAGGTTTCAAGATCACAGCTTAATGTAAACGCAAGAAGAGCCATTTTAAATGTGAAATGCTGGTAAATTAATAACCGGTGTAACCGCCAGAATGCTGAATGCAAGCACGCAAACGTTCGTGCATTGTGTCGTACAGGTGCTGGATGTCAGTTTGTGGGATGGAGTTCCATGCCTGTTGCACTTGGTCGGTCAATACAGGGACGGTTAATGCTGGTTGGGGGTGACGCTGGAGTTGTCGTCCAATGATGTCCCATACGTGCTCGATTGGTGAAAGATCTTGTGATGTAGCAGGCCACGGCAGCATATCGACACTCTGTAGATCATGTTGGGTTACAACTGCGGTATGCGGGCGAGCGTTATCCTGTTGGAAAACACCCCCTGGAATGCTGTTCATGAATGGCAGCACAACAGGTTGAATCACCAGACCGACGTACAACTGTGCCGTCAGGGTGCGTGGGATAACCACGAGAGTGTTCCTGCTGTCATAGGAAATTGCTCCACAGACCATAACTCCAGGTGTAGGTCCAGTGTGTCTCGGCCGCAGACAGGTTGGTTGCAGGCGCTCACCTGGCCTCCTTCACACGGCCATCACTGGCACCCAGGCAGAACCGGCTTTCATCAGAAAACACAACAGATCTCCACTCCGTCTTCCAATGAGCTCTAGCTTGACACCACTGACGTCGCAAACGGCAGTGGTTTGGAGTAAGTGGAATGCACGCTACAGGGTGTCTGGCTCGGAGCTGTCCTTCAAGTAACCGATTTGTAACAGTTCGTTGTGTCACTGTGGAGGCAACTGCAGCTCGAATTACTGCCGCAGACTCAGTACGATGCGCCACGGCCATACGCCGTGCACGGCGGTCTCCCCTCTCAGCAGTGCCACGTGGCCGGCCGGAACCCGGTCTTCTTGAGGCAGTACCCTCCCTTGACCACCGCTGCTAACAATCATGCACGGTGGCTACATTCCTGCCAAGTCGTTCTGCAATATTGCGGAAAGAAAATCCACCTTCTCGTAGCCCTATTACACGACCTTGTTCAAACTCCATGAGCTGTTAATAATGGCTTCTTCGTCTTCTTAAAGGCATTCTTGACTAACAGCAACACACTACGTCAAATCTCAACGATAACTAACGCTCACGAACGTTACAGCGCGTATTTACAGCAAACCTGCTTTGCATGTTCCGAGGGTCGCTACTAGCGCCACACGTATGCGCCGAGCACGAAATTTGCATAGACGTCATCTTACAGATGTACTCTCACCGCCTACCAACTGTCGTTTATCTAACACAACCCCTTCTTGGTGTTGGTATTTTTTTCCGTCAGTGTAGAACGTTTTCTCGAAATTTGTTTGGAGTTCCCAATTCAGTTCTCAATATAAGCCAAGAAACGGCAATCTTTATAGCCCCCGCTCACACTTGAACTTTTGTAGCCATTTGCCCGAAACTTGTATGAACCGGCTTGAAAATTCCGACAAACAAAAAAGGTCTCCTTCCCGTCGTTAGGCACCTTGAAAAACTGCCACGCATTCAATGTGTTCCTTGGAGGAACGGAAATTTGTGCCCGGCCCCTTAAAGAAAAATACACTGCCGGACAATTGCTAAGGACGGATGACAAGAGCAACGATAGCAACCATAAAATGGAAGGCAGGAAAATGTGGAAATTAGCATAAGTGCGGGATACAGTAAGACGTGTTGTGCGTATGCAAATTTTGGATTGCCGAACTTGTTCGTGACGTCATAGCGCTGATAAGAGACATAACGGATTTGACGCGTATTGACCGTTGTTGTTCAAACGCAAAGTTGAAAGGGAAAGAATCAATTGACGAACTTGCAATTTTCAGTATGTCTTCCCGACATCACCTAGATGATTTTACGCGCGGCCGTATTATTGGCAAGATTGAAGAAGGGCAAAAAATAACAGATGTTGCCAGGGAGTTCGACGTCAGCCACAGTGTTGTTTCAAGGCTTTGGAAATCATTTCAAACAAATGGAGAGTGTAGCAAACGTCACGGGGAGGTCGTGTTCGCAGTACGACACCTGCAGAAGATCGCTACATAGTGCTATGAACAAAAAGACACCGGCGCAGCACAGCTAGTGAGGTAGCAAATCAGTTTATGGCTCCTACTGGTAAGCGGATCTCCCGAAAAACTGTCACCAGACGTTTGCATGAAGGGGGACTATACGCCTGCCGTCCTGTTGGGTGCATCCCATTGTCCAGACGTCACCGTATCACCCGTTTGCAATGGTGCCATCAACATCGCAATTGGACTGATAACGACTGGTCTGCTGTCCTCTTCTCAGATGAGAGTAGATACAGTTTATCGTCTGATTGTCGGCGACAACTGATCTGGCGTGATAGTGGTACTGCATATTGTCCAGCAAAAATACAGGAAAGGGAACGATATCCGACATGTAGTGTCATGGTATGGGCTGGCATCATGATCAATAGCCGTACGTCCCTCTATGTGCTTCCAACTGGGACTATGACTGGCCAACGATTCATTAATGATGTTCTGCTACCTCATGTTCGCATGTTCCGTGGTGCTGTCGGTGATAGATTCATTTTCATGGACGACAACGCAACATGTCATCGAACAGTCGCTGTCCAGGAGTGTCTTGAGAGCGAGGACATTCAACGCCTCGTATGGCCAGCACGTTCTCCAGATCTGAATCCCATTGAAAATGTGTGGGATGCTTTGGGGAGGAGTCTTGCTGGTCGCCAATGCCCTCCAATAAACAAGGACACCCTCATCCGTGCACTGACAGATGAATGGGATAAATTACTCCAACAGCTGCTTGATAATGTTATGCAAAGCATGACACGACGTGTGGAATCTTGCATCGCCCTCCATGGTGGCCATATCTCGTATTGACATCTTTCGCCGGAACGCCTGCGGTCGGTAATTGCATTTTTTTCACGTTTACGTATTCTGCACAAAATGGCCTGTTTGTCCCTTGAACACGTTCCAAAGCCTTCTGGATTTCACAGCACAATAAATTGTCTTTCTTGTAATGTCCTGGCATTCTGACATTATTTTATTTCACTTGGCATCCAACCACACTTACTTTTTTATGCGCTATATAGCCGTTTATGATCCGTCCTTAGCAATTGTCCAGCAGTGTATATGGGAATTTTCCGAGTTCCTGAATTTTGTGGCAGTTTACCGGCAACCATATTTTAGCTATTGTTTAGGTTCAAATCATTTTTTGGAATAAATGAAATCCACTGTACGAATATAATTTAAGTACATATAAAGTATAGTCTGAGTAATTTTTTTAACTATTCGTTGTATTGCTGGTAATTAAAGTTTGAAAAATGAGCAAAATATTAAAAAGACTTACATTTTCATGTACATGTTTCCTCTTCTTGATATTCATTTCTTGTAGCATAATTCACTCACGCTAACCGTACTCACACCCTCCCCGCTGGTTCCTCGGAAGAAGGCAAAGGTTCAATCCCATCGACGTAATTATCTGAAGAAACTGTAGTGTCGGATTCTCCAACAGTAAATTCAAGGCGTTCAACACGGCTGTCTACCATATGGTCTAAAGTCCACATCTTATTCTCCTCTTTGATTACGGGACATAATTACTCAAATTTAAAGCCGTCACTTGATTAAAGCCTTCATAAGTCAGTTTTTCAACTTCTGCAGCTTTGAATGCGCGATTTTCAGTTACCACAAATCCTTTGACCTGACTCCATACATGTTCGATTGGATTCAACTCGCAGTGATATGGAGGCAAACGAAGAATTTTATGTCCATGTATTTGAGCAATGCTGTCGATGCGATATCCTTCGTAGCGACTACGGACATTCGAAACAAGCTTCATGAGCTCAGCTTTTAACATGTCCGAATCCCACGGAATCTGTTTTGCAATCAACCACCCCTGGATGTCAGATTTCTTCTTTGATTTTGTCGGTATACTTTCAACGTGGACGCTGTGATAATGGGTATTATCCAAAACAATAATGCTGTTTGGTTCGATATTTGGTAATAATTTGTTGATGAACCAGTTTTCATAATGTTCGCCATTCAATTCACCGTGGTTGTCTCCTGTGTTTTTTTTAGCAAGGAAAATTTCACATGCATTACCCACAAATCATTTTTCATTACCACCATGTAATTATTAGCCTCTGGCCTTTTCCAGAAGGAGCTTTTAAGCCAGGTTAAAGGCCGCGGAGAAATGCCTCTTCGCTGAATTTAACAGTTGTGTCTTGCCAAACTGTGTTTACCCATGTTTCATCGGGGTAATATGTGGACATACCCTGAGAACGATGATACCGAATTTCTCTTATATATCTCCAAGGCCATTCCTGGATATCGTCACGATCGATCAACATTGATATCCGTTCCCGCTTGCTGTACTTGAATTCCAAGTCTTTCATAATGTTCCTCACTGTTGTAACACAAACTGTAGGCAGCTCATCATTTTCATTAACAGCCGACATAACTTTGATTGCTGTTGGAATTTCATTCCGGAAGAAGAAACTGTGTACTTTTTGACGATATGCGGTTAAAGTAAATTCGTGGTACCGTTCCAGCCGTGTTTGGGTTTTAGCCCTTAACGGACGTTTTTTCCCGGGAGTAGAAAACGCACCGTTGCGTCTAAATTCAACCTCCTTTCTCGCAATGGTGCGACTTGAAACACCAGTGAGTTCTGACGTAAGAACTGTTATTTCATTTTCCGATTTATTCGGCGAATGTTTTTACATCAATTTCGTGAAAACATTCATAACGATCACCTTAGCAGAGCTTCGTAATGGTTTCCTAGCTTTATGCGGCTGAAATACACTCGAGTGACTGGCAGATGCCATTGGAAAAAAACGAAAACAGAGAAGAGTGTTTTAAAACAACAATCTTTTTTTTTTTTTGATTGGAGGTTTAACGACCACCGTGAGCAACTCAATGGGCTATAAGCAGTCGCCCGTCCCTAATTTAGGGTCACCGGTTCCAGGGAAGGGAGAGAGCCAGTGCCGTAAGACAAACACAACATCTATGCCTCACCGGGATTCGAACCCGGACCCCTTACGGACGAATGATCAGAGGCCAGCGCCTTAGACCACTGCGCCACCGGGGCGGCGAAAAACAACAATCAAGGAGAAACCAGGCGGAGAAACGCGAAATGCCCTCTGAAACACTTTTCTCGCCATCATCCTTCCGCTAAGGACCCCCACCCCCTACAGCAATAAATATCCCCTGGGTTGACAGCTGAACTCTGACCCAAGCAAGAATGCTGTGACAGAGAACCATCAGTAACGTCACCAAGACACGAATATCTGTATTTTTTAGAAATGCCGCTGAAACTGAGATCTGAATTTTTTAAATGCACACACACACAACGCATTGAACATCTGTGTCCTTTTTAAGCGGCAGTTGAATCTGGGTACGAGCGTTTAGACCGGAACTATTTTATGCAGTGGAAGTATACACTCTGTAGCCTGCCTTCTAATGACAGGTTAAGTTTGCCCGGAGTTATTGTTCCTACGTTGTGTGTGTGTGCATTTAAAAAATTCAGATCTCAGTTTCAGCGGCATTTGTAAAAAATACATATATTCGTGTTTTGGTGACGTCACTTATGGTTCTCTGTCACAGCATTCTAGCGTTTATATTCTTTGGTTAAGCTGTCAACCCAGGGAATATTTATTGCTGTGGGGGTCATTAGCGTAAGGATAAGGGCGAGATAAGTGTTTCCGATCAGAGGGCATTTCGCGTTTCTCCTTCTTGATTTTTGTTTTAAAACAATCTTCTGTCTTTTCGGGTTTTTCCAATAGCATCTGTCGGTCACTCGAGTGTACTTCAGCCACGTAAAGCTGGGAAACTATTACGAAGCTATGCTAAGGCGATCGTTATGAATGTTTTCACTAAATTGATGGAAAAGCATTCTCCGAATAAATCGGAAAATGAAATAACAATTCCTATGGAAGAACTCACTGGTGTTTCAAGTCGCAGCATTGCGATAATGAAGGTTAAATTTAGACGCAACGGTGAGTTTTCTACCCCCGGGAAAAACGCCCGTTATGGACTAAAACCCAAACACGGCTGGAACGGTACGACGAATTTACTTTAACCGCAGTTCGTCAGAAATTACATAGTTTCTTCTTCCGGAATGAAATTCCAACAGCAATTAAAGTTATGTCGGCTGTTAATGAAGATGATGAGCTGTTTACAGTTTGCGTTAGAACTGTGAGGAACATTATGAAAGACTTGGGATTCAAGTACAGCAAGCGGGCACGGTTATTATCAATGTTGATCGAGCGTGAAGATATCCAGGAATGGCGTAGAAGATAGATAAGAGAAATTCGGTATCATCATTCTCAAGGTAGATGAAACATGGGTAAATTTTGAGCACACGAAAAACACAGTTTGGCAAGACACAACTGTTAAATCCAGCGAAAAGGCATTTCTCCGCGGCCTTTCACCTGGCTTAAAAGCTCCTTCTGGAAAAGGCCAGAGGTTAATAATTATTTATGCCGGTAATGAAAACGGATTTGTGGGCAATGCATGTGAAATTTTCCTTGCTAAAAAATCCACAGGAGACTACCGCGGTGAAATGAGTTGCGAACATTATGAGAAGTGGTTCATCAACAAATTATTACCAAATATCGAACCAAACAGCATTATTGTTTTGGATAATGCCCATTATCACAGCGTCCACGTTGAAAGTATAGCGACAAAATCAACGAAGAAATACGACATCCAGGAGTGGTTGACTGCAAAACAGATTCCGTGGGATTCGGACATGTTAAATGCTGAGCTCGTGAAGCTTGTTTCGAATGTCCGTAGTCGCTACGAAGGATATCGCATCGACAGCATTGCTCAAATACATGGACATAAAATTCTTCGCTTGCCTCCATATCACTGCGAGTTGAATACAATCGAACGTGTATGGAGTCAGGTCAAAGGATTTGTGGCAACTGAAAATCGCGCATTCAAAGCTGCAGAAGTTGAAAAACTGACTTATGAAGGCTGTAATTGAGTGACGGCTTTGAATTGGAGTAATTATGTCCCGTCATCAAAGAGGAGGATAAGATGTGGATTTTAGACCATATGGTAGGCAGCCGTGTTGAACGCCTTGAATTTACTGTTGGAGAATCGGACACTACAGTTTCTTCAGATAATTACGTCGATTGGATTTAACCTTTGCCTTCTTCTGAGGAACCAGCGGGAAAGGTGTGAGTACGGTTAGCGTGAGTGAATTATGCTACAAGAAATGAATATCAAGAAGAGGAAACATGTACATGAAAATGTAAGTCCTTTTAATATTTTGCTCATTTTTCAAACTTTAATTACCAGCAATACAACGAATAGCTTAAAAAAATTACTCAGACTATACTTTATATGTACTTAAATAATATTCGTACAGTGGATTTCATTTATTCCCAAAAATGATTTGAACCTAAACAATAGCTAAAATATGGTTGCCGGTAAACTGCCACAAAATTCAGCAACTCGGAAAATTTCCATATGTTTTTCATTAAGGGGCCGGGCACAAATTTCCTTTCCTCCAAGGAACACATTGAATGCGTGGCAGTTTTCCAAAGTGCCTAACGACAGGAAGGAGCTCTTTTATGTTTGTCGGAATTTTCATGCCGCTTCATACAAGTTTTGGGCAACTGGCCACAAAAGTTCAAGGGTGAGCGTGGGCTATAAAGATTGTCGTTTCTTGGCCTATATTGAGAACTGAATTGGGAACTCTAAACAGATTTTGAAAAAACGTTCTATGTAAGCCAAGCAAGAACTGGCAGAGGAATCCGATCCCTCAACTTCCGTAATATTATATTCTGGACCGCTAGAGTTGGTCAGTGTATCCAGTATGTTCCCCCTTGAAGCGTCCGCGAGCTTCGGCCAGGCTTCCCCTCAAAATGCAAAAATGGACGTAGAGCTCTAAACATTGGTACCATGTTTTGTATAATGATTTTGTACACAACCACGAATTTTCAGAAGGGTGGGGTGAATTCACCCCCTCCCCTATGTTTCTAAGAGCGCTTCATGGTGAATATCCCGCATACACTGACCAACTCTAGCGGTCCAGAATATAAAATTACGGAAGTTGGGGGTAGAGCCTCTCAACCCAAAGACCTCGGATCTCTTTTACAGACTTCACCAAATTTCTGGGGGAAGAGCGTGCCCGCAAGTAGAGTCAATCACTTAACAGAACATGAAGAATGGAAACTGCGAGAAAAAAACTTACATTGAACACCTTGTCTCCGCTCTTAGAAAGGAGGGGGGCTGAATTCACCAAACCCTTCTGAAAGTTTGTGGTCGTGTACAGAATCATTATATAAAGCATGGTACAAATGTTTACAGCTCTACGTCCATTTTTACATTTTGTGGGTAAGCCCTCCCTCAAAGCTTACGGACGTCGCAGAAGCTTCAAGGGGAACATGCTGGATACACTGACAGAATCCAGCTGTCCAGAATATAAAATTTCGTAAGTCGGGGGTAGAGCCCTCCCCCCCCCCCCAACCCAAGTACCTTAGATCCCTCGGCATTTTATTTCTTCAAATTGAAATACAATTCTGGCTTAGCTTACATAGAACGTTTTTTCGAAATTAAATTCGAGTTCCTGATTCAGTTCTCAATATAGGCCAAGAAACGGCTATCTTTTCCTTTTGAACTTTTGTGCGCAGTTGCCTTAAACGCGTATGAACTGGCATGAAAATTCAAATAAATGAAAGAGTTGCTTCCCGTCGTCAGGGACTTTGGAAAACTGCCACACATTGAAAATGTTCCTCGGAGGAACAGCAATTTGTGACCGGCCCATCAATGAAAAACAATTTTCCAAGTTGCTGAAAGATGTGTGGCAGTTTACAGTGAACCATAAAATTTCATTAATCACATAGACCGGCTCTTGTCCAGTACTTATGGTAACACAGGGTAGTTAAAAATGCATACACACTTAACGGGTATCTGTTATAAAAAAAATCTAATCAATCCAAAATTTTGGGAAGAACGAAATTTTACGCATAACTGATGACATGGTAAAAATACTTTTGATTAAATCCCACAGTTGGTAATCTTCAAGCAGTAAGGATAAATAAATGAAATATATAAAAAAAATATGTGAAAACAAAATTAGGCCACTTAAGACTTCTTCCCGTGTTAGCAATGATAATTTCATTTTAAAAGAAAAAAAGTAACACGTTCTGTAACATTTAAAATATATATATATATATAAATAGAGAGAGAAATAAACTGCTTGTCTACCGGTCTGCAACGCGCGGCGGATGGGGGTGGACCTACTGGGGACATGGTGTTAAAATAGAGGAGTTCGGTATCCTATCACGGTGACAAACAGCAAGGCCTGAGGGCTTGTGGGAGAAGTTTTCCGAGTGAAGGTTAATTACACCAGGGTGTCCACATTCTGGAAAGTCAGGGAAATGTTGATTAAAGTCGGGGAAAATCAGTGATATTTAAAAGAAAGGCAGGGAAATTTCAATCACAGTTAGACTACAACTAGTTTTAACCCGGCGTCGGGGAGTGACGCCCTCATCACCCAACACACTTGCACTTGGTGTTGCAGACAGTCACTAACTTCCCCTTCCTACTAATGTAACCTTGTATTTCCTACCTATTATTGTAAGTTGTGTTACATTACTTGTTAACATTTCTCTATTTGTTTTAGGTCAAAGGAGTAGAAGAAAATTTGTGATATAAGTTACTCCTTGTTAAAAGGCAATTAAGACTGCAGCAATGTCAAAGCGTTGTGTGTTTAATGAACAATGGTTGGACGAACAATTAAATCCTGAGTTTTCTGGTTGGATAGCTGCTGTGAACGGCGACAATGAATCATCTTTTTGTAAAGTGTCCTCTAAAACTTTCAAGCTTAGCAACACGGAGCGTCAGGCAGTCTCCAGCCACGGAAATGGCCCTAATCATTTGAAAAACATCCGTGCTAAAATGTCTCAGCCCAGTTTTGCTTCTTTCACTTCCTCTGTGAAAAAGAACTCTCTTTGTAATAACGAACTCTTGCCATCAAGAAACTCAGGAAACGTGGAATCAGTACTTCTAGAAAATATTAAGTCTGGATACACTGACAGACTCCAGCTATCCAGAATATAAAATTACGTAAGTCGGGGGTAGAACCCTTCCCCCAAGTACTTCAGATCCCTCGGCAATTTATTTCTTCAAATTGAAATACAATTCTCGCTTGGCTTACATAGAACGTTTTCTCGAAATTAAATTCGAGTTCCTAATTCAGTTCTCAATATAGGCCAAGAAACGGCTATCTTTTCCTTTTGAGCTTTTGTGCGCAGTTGCCTTAAACGCGTATGAACTGGAATGAAAATTCAAACAAATGAAAGAGTTCCTTCCCGTCGTTAGGCACTTTAGAAAACTGCCACACATTCAAAGTGTTCCTCGGAGGAACAGCAATTTGTGACCGGCCCATCAATAAAAAACAATTTTCCAAGTTGCTGAAATATGTGTGGCAGTTTACAGTGAACCATAAAATATCATTAATCACAGAGACCGGCTCTTGTCCAGTACTTATGGTAACACATGGTAGTTAAAAATGCATACACACTTAACGGGTATCTGTTATAAAAAAATCTAATCAATCCAAAATTTTGGGAAGAACGAAATTTTACGCATAACTGATGACATGGTAAAAATACTTTTGATTAAATCCCACAGTTGGTAATCTTCAAGCAGTAAGGATAAATAAATGAAATATATATAAAAAATATGTGAAAACAAAATTAGGCCACTTAAGACTTCTTCCCGTGTTAGCAATGATAATTTCATTTTAAAAGAAAAAAAGTAACACGATCTGTAACATTTAAAAAATATATATATATATAAATAGAAAGAGAAATAAACTGCTTGTCTACCGGTCTGCAACGCGCGCGGCGGATGGGGTGGACCTACTGGGGACATGGTGTTAGAGGGATTCGGTATCCTATCACGGTGACAAACAGCAAGGCCTGAGGGCTAGTGGGAGAAGTTTTCCGAGTGAAGGTTAATTACACCAGGGTGTCCACATTCTGGAAAGTCAGGGAAATGTTGATTAAAGTCGGGGAAAAGCAGCGATATTTAAAAAAAAGTCAGGGAAATTTCAATCACAGTTAGACTACAATTAGTTTTAACCCGGCATCGGAGAGTGACGCCCTCATCGCCCAACACACTTGCACTTGGTGTTGCAGACAGTCACTAACTTCCCCTTCCTACTAATGTAACCTTGTATTTCCTACCTATTATTGTAAGTTGTGTTACATTACTTGTTAACATTTCTCTATTTGTTTTAGGTCAAAGGAGTAGAAGAAAATTTGTGATATAAGTTACTCCTTGTTAAAAGGCAATTAAGACTGCAGCAATGTCAAAGCGTTGTGTGTTTAATGAACAATGGTTGGACGAACAATTAAATCCTGAGTTTTCTGGTTGGATGGCTGCTGTGAACGGCGACAATAAATCAGCGTTTTGTAAAGTGTGCTCTAAAACTTTCAAGCTTAGCAACATGGGGCGTCGGGCAGTCTCCAGCCACGGAAATGGCCCTAATCATTTGAAAAACATCCGTGCTAAAATGTCTCAGCCCAGTCTTGCTTCTTTCACTTCCTCTGTGAAAAAGAACTCTCTTTGTAATAACGAACTCTTGCCATCAACAAGCTCAGGAAACGTGGAATCAGTACTTCTAGAAAATATTAAGTCTAATGACTCAAATACTTATGTTGTGAAAGATGATGTGAAGCCCAGTGACTTAATGCTTATGTAGTGAAAGATGATGTAACAGTATGTAGTCTTCACGTGGTCAGTGGAGCTATGAAAACTGGACTTGAAGCAGTGAAATGGGATATACATCACTTTCAGCGTAACTTGTACTACCTTTTAAAAGATAGTCCTGCTGGCCGTGCAAATTATACTATGATTACTAGATGTAAAGATTTCCCTTCAAAATTTTGCAATGTAAGGTGGTTGGAACACGTTAATTGTTTGACTAGGGCATTGCTTGTCTATGATCATATCAAGAAATATGTTCAAGAATCATCGGTTTCCAATAAACAGCGCACGTTTCTTGCAGAATCCATGGAAAGTCCACTGTTGAAATGCAAATTGGCTGCATTTAGGACTATAGCTTCAGAGTGTGAATCTTTTTTGAGAAGATTCCAGAGCCCAAAGCCTTTAATTCCTTTCTTACACACTTATTTGCTGGACCTGATGAAAAATTTGATGGCACGAAGCTTGAAGCCTGACAAATTAAGCGAAGCTGATAGTGTCTCAAAACTGTTAATTTTAGATGTATCAAAAAGTGAAAATCTTCTCTCAATTGAGAAAGCTAATATTGAATTTATTGCTAAAAAGTTATTAAAGAAGTGAAGTGCTCAGGAAGGGAGAAATTAGAGTTTAAGCTTGAATTTAGGGAACTTGTGACCAGTATGATCGAAAAACTTCGTGAGAAAAGCCCACTAAACTTTATGTTTGTCCGTGGGGTAACTTGTTTGGACCCAAATATTATAATGCAGCAGCCGAGTCTAGGCAAGCAGAAAGTGGAAATTGTGCTCGAAGTTTTACTTAGTGCAAACAGGATTTCAGATGACTGTGCTGAAAAAGCTAATAAACCGTACGCTTCATTGTGTGTAGTAGCTCAATTAAAGTCTCAGTTTGATGAATTTTTAGACAGTCATGATGATTCCATTGGATTCGACAAATTTTTACAGTGCTCTACTTGACAACCAAAATCAATTCGGTGAACTTTGGGATGTAATAAAAATTTGTCTCATTATGTCTCATGGAAATGCTTCAGTGGAAGGTGGATTTTCTGTCAAGAAGTCTCTTCTTGTGGAAAATCTCCTGGAAGAGTCCCAGATTTGTCAGAGAACAGTTTTTGATGCCATTAAAAATGTGGAAGGAGTAGAGCACATTGCCATCAATAGAAGGCTTCTTCTTTCTGTAAGAGCCTCCAGACGAAGATATCAGGATTATCTTGAAAAAAAAGTGTTCTTCAAAACGACGAAGAAAGAAAACTGAAGGGAAAAAGAAAAATTGATAATGAAATGAAGGGAAAAAGAAAAAGAGTACGGAAGGAACTAGAGTTGGAAGAAGCAGCATTGCAGGCGAAGATTTCAGATTGGGAAAAGAAGAAACGTGGTGTGTAATATAAAAACAGTGACTGTGTTCCTACTGTAATATTTTTATAGTAACTGTTCTGAATATTGTGTATGGGTTTGTTTGAGTGTTCTTCAATAAATGTAAAACCATGAAAAAAAGAGTAAACTTAAAATTAAAAAGGTGTGAGTTGGACGGCTATGGGGAAGGTGGAGGCCGATAAAAAAAATAATTAAATGAATCAGTTATTTGGGAAACTTTATACATCAAACGGAAACACTTTTAAATAATATAAGTTTCTCAATTATGCAATTCAATTTTATTTATTATCATGGCACATATATTGAAAAACTCAAATAAATCTATTTGTGTAAGGTCAGGGAAATCAGGTTTGATAATTACTAGTTCCTAATCTTAGTGAATGCACCGTGTTTCCTCGACTGCCTGCTAGGCATCGCAATCGCACCGTGTTTCCTCCGGGTTGCTGTTGTCATCAAATGTTAGGGATCGGCGATTGCGTTGCCTGACAAGCTGTCCCGGATGATGGTCGAGAGTTTGGAGTCAACAGTGAGGTGGCCATTTGTAATATGTGAACCGAGAAGCGAAATGTGGAAAAATCGGGGAAATTGAATGTAAGTATAATATTCTAAAGGTATACCATCATCTGGGACAGCTTGTCAGGCAACGCAATCGCCGATCCCTAACAGCACCTCCGAGGAAACACGGCGCATTCACTAAGATCAGGAACTAGTGCGTAGCTTCGGCCTCATTGCCAGGATAGCTTTGCCCCGATTATAGATACAATGTAACGTATACTCTATATTCACTTTCCTTTTGATTTTACTATCTCTGGTTATTTTATTTTACTATGTAAATTATCTTCTTACTGAACGAGATGTTATTTCACCCGCTGAATGAGATCTGGCAATGAGTGTAAGTCATGACGTGGTGGTAGCCAGTATTAATAGGCGCATTCAACGATATCTAGGGAGAGAGTTATTGTTGTATAGAGAGCGTTTGTTGTTGTTGTATAGCCAGAGCGTTTGTTGTTGGATAGGGAGAGCTTCGTTCTATGTGATTAGGTTGATTCTTCATTATTGTGATACGATTAGTGTGTGTGCGTTGGATGATTCAAGAGTTATCTAATAAAAGAATTTGTTGTAAGTACGTTTTTCTCAGTTCATAGTTTTTGTCAGATCTCTGTCTGGCTGTTAGGTTTAGTTCATTTAGGATTATTATTAACAACCAGCATTAAGACTTTATTCATCTTAATTACGACTACAACATTACTACCAGTTATAAGCTTGTTCATTATTATTACTACACTACTAGCATAGTAGTAAAAGCTTTATTCATTATAACAAGTGCTGGCTCATACGGCAGATTTCAATTGCCTCCGGAAGTTGCGGCTGGTGACGTAGCTGGAATGCAACGCTGAGTGTTAGAAATCGCGTTTGCTTTGCTCTGTGCGGGGAACTCTGATGATAAATACAGCTACTGAGCTGCCGAATATGAAACAAAAGGAGAGAAGCAGTATATATCATGGCTCTTTTATATATACATGTGTATTATTTCCATCAAACGCTAAAATAATGTTTTTTTGTTAATAACAAAACCTACTGTAATTTTTGTGAAACGTTTCGGATGGTGTCCATTTAATTCGACTTTTACCCTCTACAAGAGATGTTAACTGTGTTTTTGTAAGCATGGTTCCAAAGCATTTGTCTTTTTTTTTTTTTTTTTTTTTTGATTTTTCGTATTTTATTTATTTACCTTAATTTTCAGATCTCTGATTTGTTTCAATAAAAGCCGGCGCGAACTATTTCATTTTCTGGCTTTGCTAGAAAAGCTCTTTAAAATATCCTCTTTTTTTTTGTTTCCGGAAAGTTTAGCTCTTTTTCCTTTATTGATAATTTGTCATTTTTTTTAACATATCACATTTCACGCAGAAAATTGTCTCTTCATCTGATGCAGGTTGAATTGGGGCCACATTTACTCCAAAAAACCTTTTTTTGGGACTAAGATTTTGAAATCTATCAAAACCATCATACAGCATTTTTCTCCTTCTTTTGTCTTTCACCTCTTGCAGTGACATTTTCAACGTTTGATCTCGGTAAATTGACTTTGGTATAGCCGAAGATTTCAATACCTTTTTCATTGGTTAGCCAAGCAGACGATTCATCATATCGTCTTCGTACTTACTATTTAAAAAGTGCTCACTTCAAATCCTGGCATTTTTTTCACTAAAAGAATCTGCTCTGCAACACCTGTTAACCCAGTTTTTTGTAATTACTGATTCATTTCTAGGGAAACAATGAAAACTTATGTTTCTCCCTTTCGTATTCCCGCAGGTATTTCGGCACGTAGCAACAGCGCAAGAAGCCATTGTACGAAAACGATGTACTAAAGAAATTAAATAAAAAAATTCGATGTCAGAAATACAACCTCATAACCAGCAGATAACTAATGCGAATGCAACAAACGTGGGTTAACAGCATCCACCGAACGCTTTACATCGCGCACTGACAAGTGACATGCATCCCCGTGACCTCACTGAGCGGCACAGGCGAGGACCACTTCAACAAACAAAAAACGAAGCGATGAGCCAGCCCTTGTTACTAAGCCCTGCTACCACGTGCTTATCTGACCTCTCCGACTCGGCCTCTTCTCCTGCCACGTGTTTATCTGACATTCCGACTCGGAATTTTCTCCAAATACGTGCTTATCTGACATCTTCGACTAACAATTTCCCCCTCTTGTCGGCCACTGAGGCGCCGCTTCATGTAACTCCTTTAACCTCAGAAAATCATCTGGTGCTGAAATTACCTGATTAGTGAGGTTGGGAACAATGGCACGCAAAATCTCGGCAGGCGAATCTACCACTTTATCTGCTTTATACCTTCATTCTCAATTCTGTCCCTTAATTGTTTGATAGTGAATTCCCTCCTTCCTCCACCAAAACACGTCAAAATCACTGAACCTTGCGGTTCAACTGACTGTTCACTGGTGTCGGCCCTAGACGTGCGCCCAAACCCACGTCTGAGGTCATATGGAGGGCGGCTGCCCAGTAGACTGCCCTTATTTTTGCTTTAGCTTTTTCATATATATATATATACACTGCCGGACAATTGCTAAGGACGGATGACAATAGCAACGATAGCAACCATAAAATGGAAGGCAGGAAAATGTGGAAATTAGCATTAGTGCGGGATACACTAAAACGTGTTGTGCGTATGCAAATTTTGGATTGCCGAACTTGTTCGTGACGTCATAGCGCTGATAAGAGATATAAAGGATTTGACGCGTATTGACCGTTGTTGTTCAAACGCAAAGTTGAAAGGGAAAGAATCAATTGACGAACTTGCAATTTGCAGTATGTCTTCCCGACATCACCTAGATGATTTTACGCGTGGCCGTATTATTGGCAAGATTGAAGAAGGGCGAAAAATAATAGATGTTGCCAGGGAGTTCGACATCAGCCACAGTGTTGTTTCAAGGCTTTGGAAATCATTTCAAACAAATGGAGAGTGTAGCAAACGTCACGGGGGAGGTCGTGTTCGCAGTACGACACCTGCAGAAGATCGGTACATAGTGCTATCAACAAAAAGACACCGGCGCAGCACAGCTAGTGAGGTAGAAAATCAGTTTATGGCTGCTACTGGCAAGCGGATCTCCCGAAAAACTGTCGCCAGACGTTTGCATGAAGGAGGACTATACGCCCACCGTCCTGTTGTGTGCATCCCATTGTCCAGACGTCACCGTACCGCCCGTTTGCAATGGTGCAATCAACATCGCAATTGGACTGATAACGACGGTCTGCTGTCCTCTTCTCAGATGAGAGTAGATACAGTCTATCGTCTGATTGTCGACGACAACTGATCTGGCGTGATAGTGGTACTGCATATTGTCCGGCAAACATACAGGAAAGGGACCGATATCCGACATGTAGTGTCATGGTATGGGCTGGCATCATGATCAATGACCGTACGTCCCTCTATGTGCTTCCAACTGGGACTATGCCTGGGCAACGATACATTAATGATGTTCTGCTACCTCAAGTTTGCATGTTCCGTGGTGCTGTCGGTGATAGATTCATTTTCATGGACAACAACGCAACATGTCATCGAACAGTCGCTGTCCAGGAGTGTCTTGAGAGCGAGGATATTCAACGCCTCGTATGTCCAGCACGTTCTACAGATCTGAATCCCATTGAAAATGTGTGGGATGCTTCGGGGAGGAGTCTTGCTGGTCACCAATGCCCTCCAATAAACAAGGACACCCTCATTCGTGCACTGACAGAGGAATGGGATAAATTACCCCAACAGCTGCTTGATAATGTTGTGCAAAGCATGACACGACGTGTGGAATCTTGCATCGCCCTCCATGGTGGCCATATTCCGTATTGACATCTTACGCCGGAACGCCTGCGGACGATAACTGCATTTTTTTCACGTTTACGTATTCTGCACAAAATGGCCTGTTTGTCCCTTGAACACGTGCCAAAGCCTTCTGGATTTAAGAGCACAATAAATTGTCTTTCTTGTAATGTCCTGGTATTCTGACATTATTTTATTTCACTTGGAATCCACCCACACTTACTTTTTTGCGCTATATAGCCGTTTATGATCCGTCCTTAGCAATTGTCCAGCAGTGTATATATACAAAATGTATTGACATAACCAACCTTAAAAAACACCATAATACTTTCAAGTTGGAACTGAAGAACAGATTCTCTGCTTTAGAAGGCCTAACATCGGAAGAAGTGGATATTTCGGAAGTTAACAGAAAAGTAACCAAAGCTCTTATGGAAACAGCAACAAAATTAGCTGGGTCTAAGAACAAGTTGCATGTGAACAAATTATCAGGAAAAACCAAAATGTTGATGCAAAAAAGAAGAGAGATGAGGACAACTAAAGAAGATGTGACTTCCAAAGTGGAATATATAGAGCTATGCAAGACAACACGAAAAAGTATCACTGAAGACGTAAGGAAATTCAACTGTGAGCTAGTGAGGAAAGCAATTGAAAACAACCAAAGCCTTAAGATAGCAAAGGGACATCTCAGTAAGGGAAGAAAACAGATTATGGCTCTGAGAAAAGAAGATGGTTCTATAACAAGAAATAGAGGCGAAATTTTGACAAGAGTGAAAGATTTCTACTCCAAATTATATGAAAGGGATGATACATGTACTCCAGACATCATGAAAGGTACCAGTACCAGAGTTCTTCCAGTCCTTCCAGCAGAAGTTGCACTTGCAATCAAGAACATGAAGCGGGGGAAAGCTCCAGGAGAAGATGGAATTACTATAGACATCATACAAGAAGCAAGTGGAGAAATCGAAACAGTACTCGCCCAAATTTTCACTCGATGCCTTAATGAAGGGAAGATTCCTGAGGATTGGAACAATGCTACAATGATCCTGCTACATAAAAAAGGTGACATTGAGGATCTCAAGAACTACAGACCTATCAGCCTCCTATCAGTGGTTTATAAAATCTTCACTAAAGTTCTTTCACACCGCTTGAAGGTAACACTGGACATAGCTCAACCGAGAGAACAAGCTGGATTCAGGAGTGGCTACAGCACAATAGATCATATCCACGTACTGAGAGAACTAATTGAAAAAGCGAGGGAATATGAACTTCCATTGTGCATGGCTTTTATCGATTATGAAAAAGCCTTTGATTCGGTGAAACCATCAGCAGTTACCACGGCTCTGAAATCCTGCGGTATTGAAGATGCATACATTAATATTATTAATAACATCTATGAAAATGCAAGTGCAGAGATTCGGCTGTTTGAAAATACAACACACATAAAAATTGGAAAGGGAGTGAGACAAGGTGACACCATATCTCCGAAGCTCTTTAATGCCACATTGGAAAATGTCTTTCAATCACTGAACTGGGAAAACAAAGGGATAAAGATTAATGGAGATTATCTAACCCACCTTCGTTTTGCTGATAACATAGTCATTTTTGCAACTACCCCATCAGAGCTGCAGAGTATGATCCAGGAACTTGCTGACAAGAGTAAAGAAGTGGGATTAAAAATGAACTTTCAGAAGACAAAAGTGATGTTCAATGCTTTTACAAGAAATGAAGATTTATCGATTGATGGAGAAAAACTGGAGATAACAGATACGAACGTTTATCTTGGACAGCAGATATCAAGTGAGGGTCACATTGATGAAGAAATTAATCGGCGTACAAAACTTGCCTGGAGAGCTTTTGGAAGAAACAGCATAATTTTCAAGAGCAATATGCCATTATGTCTTAAAAGAAAAGTGTTTGATCAATGCATCCTTCCAGTGCTTACGTATGGTGCAGAGACGTGGACCTTAACTAAAAGAGACATACAAAGGCTGCAGACAACTCAAAAAAGCATGGAGAGGTGCATGCTTGGTATAACCAGGAGAGATAAGAAGAGGAACTCGTGGATCCGAAAAATGACGAGAGTGGAAGACATCATGATCAGAGTTAAATCCCTGAAATGGCAATGGGCTGGACATACTGCCAGAAGGACAGACCATAGATGGACAGCTGAAATTTTAGATTCCATTCCAAGGGACAGGAAAAGACCCAGAAAAAGACCACATGGGAGATGGGTGGATGAAATTCGTAAATATGCGGGAGTGACATGGAGGAGACTGGCACAAGACAGACCGTTGTGGAGGAAACTTGGGGAGACCTTCGTCCAGCAGTGGATTGATAATGGTTGACAATGATGATGATGATGATGATATATATATATATATATATATACTTAAGAGCAAAACTGAAGACTAAGGAAAAAATTTTAGAATTTAAAACGAAGGGTGCAAAATAACCTGAAAATCAAAACGCGCAACGCAGCAGTTTTGAAAATTCAGAATTCACATACTATAAAGATACCTAAGCAAAAAAATACATATATAATTTTGACTCACACCTAGTACAACATAGAAAAGGTTATGTATCTACCTGCGTGAGTAAAAGGAGAAAAGAAAAAAAAAAGAAAATAAAACAACTGAATGTAGAAGGTGTCGAGAATACTGAGCCTTGGCTTTATCAAGGACCAGCAAAAACTCTGCATTTTCTCACTTCCACAAAGACCTAGTTGGAAATGGGTTTCTGCAAGGCCATAGATGCAAGTAACATTCCCACCTAAAATAGTTTAAAAAATATATATATAAGTCATGTCCTCCGTAGAGTAGCATGACCTAGCACTAGTTAACAATTTCGCTTGCATCCATTAACCTTCATGGCCCGCCCATGCTCTTCATCTGTTACTATTAAACAGAGAGAAGAAGATTAAAAGAGAACTCAAGCTGTGAGAGTGACATAATAAATAGAAATGATTTTCAGCTATAACGAAATTCCAAGTTCGTTTGAGAGAATTTAAACCTGAAAAACAAATTTTACATTGCAATTAAAAAAGAAATGTTAATTTATAACGAACAGATTTTTTGAAAAGAAAAACTTGAGTCTAAAACCCCTACTCTACAACTTATGACAGCACGAAAACGAGAATAAGTTAAAGATAATAATTAACTAAAGAAAACTTGTGAAAGTTATATACCTTAAACAGTTAGTTGCAATATGTACAAAGTATTTCAGCAGTGCTTTAAGCGCATAATTAATTAGTTATTAAGAACTTAACTACTTTGAAAAAACAGCGCATAGACAGCGCATAGAAAAGGAACAAGCTTAGCCATCTTCTGTTCCTAGGTACCACAAAAGACGCTCAAAGTTACAAAGAAAAGTAAAAGTGTATTTTATAATATTTCTCATGTATTCTGGATAGTTAATTCTGCTCATTCTGATCATACAGATCCACAGTCTTAAGTTTATATATTTTTTTCTCTGGTTAAAATCTCCGCGCGTTGGTTTCTTGCTGTATGAGGAGGCCATCAGCCCCACCCTCACTGCCCCCCAGCGTCTAGGGAGTGGCGGAAGAGGTCAGCCATGTTCTCCTCTTGTGAGGAGAAAAGTTTTGTAACTCAAGAGGTAAGCTCTCTTCCTTGTTTTTGGGTTCTAGGTTTTATAAGTTCAATGTTTGTACTTCATGTACCTTTCTCTGTCGTTTTTAGCTTTTCAGCTTTTAAGCATTGGTTTGTCTGTTAACATTTATGCGGGTTTTAACTCTTACTTTTTCTTTGTAACTTTGAGCGTCTTTTGTGGTACCTAGGAACAGAAGATGGCTAAGCTTGTTCCTTTTCTATGCGCTGTCTATGCGCTGTTTTTTTCAAAGTAGTTAAGTTCTTAATAACTAATTAATTATGCACTTAAAGCACTGCTGAAATACTTTGTACATATTGCAACTAACTGTTTAAGGTATATAACTTTCACAAAGTTTTCTTTAGTTAATTATTATCTTTAACTTATTCTCGTTTTCGTGCTGTCATAAGTTGTAGAGTAGGGGTTTTAGACTCAAGTTTTCTTTCAAAAATCTGTTCGTTATAAATTAACATTTCCTTTTTTAATTGCAATGTAAAATTTGTTTTTTCAGGTTTAAATTCTCTCTCAAACGAACTTGGAATTTCGTTATAGCTGAAAATCATTTCTATTTATTATGTCACTCTCACAGCTTGAGTTCTCTTTAATCTTCTTCTCTCTGTTTAATAGTAACAGATGAAGAGCATGGGTCGGGCCATGAAGGTTAATGGATGCAAGCGAAATTGTTAACTAGTGCTAGGTCATGCTACTCTACGGAGGACATGACTTATATATATAATTTTTAAACTATTTTAGGTGGGAATGTTACTTGCATCTATGGCCTTGCAGAGTTTTTGCTGGTCCTTGATAAAGCCAAGGCTCAGTATTCTCGACACCTTCTACATTCAGTTGTTTTATTTTCTTTTTTTCTTTTCTCCTTTTACTCACGCAGGTAGATACATAACCTTTTCTATGTTGTACTAGGTGTGAGTCAAAATTATATATGTATTTTTTTGCTTAGGTATCTTTATAGTATATATATATATATATATATATATATATATATATATATATATATATATATATATATATATATATATATATATATATATTGTTTATACACTAGTGTGTAAAAATTAAAGACGAAGAGGAGAAATTAGCATAACAGCGGAACGAGCAGGCAGAACGGACCGAAAGACCACTCTGAAAATAGACTAGGGTCCGGTACGGTAGGGCATGCGCATATATGCAGCATGACGTACGGGTGGGGTTGTCGGAAGGGTATAAAGCACACGGGCGGTGTACGCTCAGCAATTCGGTGAAAGCTATTGCACGGTATACATTAGTTTGAACGACGTCGAGTTGCTGCCACCATGTGATATGGCCAACAGGCAATCCAGTAGACGACATCTGGATGACTTTACCCGAGGTCGCGTCATTGGGAAGTTGGAAGAAGGTCGAAGTGTGACTAGTGTGGCCGAGGAGTTCGGGATCGCTTACAGCAACGTTTCATGAGCTTGGAGAGCATTTCAAAACGACAGGAACAGCTGTCCGAGAGTTTAGCAGTGGTCGTCCACGAGCAACCACGGCGGCGGACGACCGGTATATTGTCCTACATGCGAGAAGAGACAGACGGCAGACAGCGGGAGAAATCGCACGTCATATGCAACAGACAATTGGACGTCAGTTACCGCGTTTTACCGTGGCCAGGAGGCTGCACAAAGGTGGTCTATTTGCACGACAACCAGTACGGCGTGTGCCATTAACGACTGCTCATCGGAGACGGCGGTTTCTGTGGTGCCAGGAACACAAGAACTGGACACATCAGCAATGGGGTCGAGTTCTCTTTACGGATGAGAGCCAATTTAGTCTGACGAGAGATTCCGGACGTATACACATCTGGAGAGAGCAGGAAACACGCAATCACACCTCCAACATCATCGAAAGGGACCGGTTTGCAGGTGGCGGAGTTCTCGTTTGGGGGCGGTATCATGCTTGGTAGCTGTACTGACCTCCCCATCTTCCAAGGAGGTTCAGTCACTGGTGTCCGCTATTGTACCGAGGTTCTCCTGCCTCACGTGCGTCTGTTTAGAGGTGCTGTGGATCCTGAGTTCCTCTTCATGGACGACAACGCTACACCTCATCGTACAGTGGCTGTCGCAGAGCTGTTGGAGAGTGAAGATATTCAACGCATGGATTGGCCCGCAAGGTCCCCGTACCTAAATCCAATCGAACACGTGTGGGACCTTCTCGGGAGACGCTTGGCAGCACGTCACCAGACGCCAGCAACGATTCCGCTGCTGCGATTGGCGCTACAAGAGGAATGGGCCTCGATGCCTCAACAGCTCCTTCACAACCTCGTCCTTAGCATGGATAGACGTTGTAAATCCTGCAACGCAGTCAGGGGTGATCATATCCCCTACTAAAGACTGGATTTTTCTTGGCAGCCGCCAAGAAAAATCACATGGACGTTTCTCTCTTCTGTCCAGTTGTGCTCGAAGCTACCTTTTCAATAAAGTGCCTTTGTATCCTTTGGATTCCTTGTTTGCACGGTTTTGCTCACTTGTCCCATATTCTTACATTTTGGGGATCTTATGGTATGATTTGAGTCGATGTGGAGCACTTTTGTACGACGTTACATTCGAAAAACCATCTCGTCCTTAATTTTTGCACGCCAGTGTACGTATGATATGATCTGAAATATACTGTTTCATAAAATACATATTATTTGCCCTTTTTTCTTTGTGAATTCATCGCGTTTGTTTCATCCGTATTATTACATAAAAGCGAATTCCTAATTGCAATATTTTATAGCAGTTCTCATTATCTGCCGTTCTTCTAAGCCAGTGTATTTAGCCTTTGAAGTCTGTCTTTGTGTGTCTTCCTGGACCTGAGACAACATTACTCGCCTTGAGGCTACAGTCATGAAAATATCTCCAAGGTACGATTGTCACTCGCTTCTTGACCAACCACTTGTTTTGCAAAGCAGGAGGCCAGAAGGAGGACTGGACGGGAACAACCCTAGGCACTCTATCCGTTACCCTACTACTATAGAACGGTATGATTTTCAAAGTGACCGCATCCACAATTTAAACTAATTACACCATAAAAGGGAGGACGGTATGACAGCTCCGATGGGAATATTTGTTTTCAGAGTGAATATTTGTCTTCGTAGGACCGAGTACGAAATCGGCATGGTTGGTTGGTACAACATGTGATTTAGCAATTCTCATTTTACCCGTATGAGGTGAAGAGACTGAATACAGAAAAAATACTCCAATCATTTAGAGGAAAAAAAAATAATTGGGATTTCAGTGGGGAAGGAAATAAGTGTTGCTGTTTTTTAATTTCATTTTCGAAGGATTTTGAATTATTTGTTTTAACCTAATTGCTAATGAAATCCAGATTACTAATACAATAAAAAAAGAAACTAAATAAAAATGCGTACACTACAAAATTCAGGTAACTCCTCAATCCCAGTTTTTCTTTAGATACTTTCGTACATACAGTGCTGTCTTAATGGGTTGGTCTCGAGCCTCGGATTAATCAAGGGATTCCAACTTAATGTTTTAATCGAAAGGAAAAACGAAATTTCCCGAGAACTTTAAAGTGTAAAATCAGTATTTGGGAATTTTCCATGTTAGTTAGATTGACCCCCTCCCCCGGCTGTATGAAGGAAACATATCCCGTCGTCAATTCCAATATAATATATTCCAGTCGGTTTTCGATATTTCATTTTTCTATTGCCTGTTCTGAAAGTTTTTGGAAGTATTCCCATAGGAAGTATTTTTTCCCTGATGTGTATTCTTTCAGGAATCTCCTCGAAACACAAACTGGCAATTTGCGCAGGTTTTCATTGAATTCTATCACTATCATGTGGACTGCGTGCCTCAAGAAAAGTGTAAGGCGGGAGGGTATACTTGTAACAAAACATCTTAATTTCATCTAAAGGCGGCCAGACCATGCCGACGCAGGAATAATATCACAGGCCGGCCTTGCTGTTCACCTAAAACCTCTGCCCTTACACAAGAAAATTCTGACCCGTGTCTACTAATGCCATTGCTTCTGACTCATTTTAACCTACAAGCCTCACCGCTTCTCCTAACGGAATTTTCGCTATATCGGCCCGCAAGCTATCCCGTGCGGAAACCCTGTCTACCCTTGCGGTGATTCTCCTTTCTTCAGCCATTTTATCTTGAATTATGGCCTGCCTGTCCTGAACTACGTCCCTTTCACCCAGTGGCGGCTCGTGGTAGGAAAAATAGGTGAAGAGCTACAAGAGCAATATGAAAAGATATCTACTGTCTTCAATGAAAATCATTTAATGAGAACTTACCTATTTTTTTATATATTAGATAAATTCTTCTTCCCTTCAAAGCTGGAAATTTGTCGATTATGTCGTCATAAAATGGCCGTTTCTTCGTGACATCAAGAAAATGTCTTTCTGAATAGAAATATTTGCCAAAGAAGCAAGTTTATCTGGAGACATAGTGTTTCTTGAGTAAGTTTGCATTCTTTTAAGGCAAGAAAAACTTCTTTCCACTGAAACACTTGCAGATGCAATTGTTAAAATCCGGAAACCAATTTATAGGCTTCTGTAAAAATGCCTTTATCTCCATGAAGCACTCGAAAAAGTTCATGAGTCGATATATTCCTTAATTTTTCATCAGCATATACAAGACTCAGTTCATTTTTAAGGCTTTGGTGTTTAGTAAATATTTTCCCGTAAAAAATGTTGTAGATTTTCAAAAGCGTGAGAGGGAAGGCATGAATTAAATTAGTCAAATTTGGTTGTGTCAGCAAGACAGGGAAATTGAAGTTTAAGTTTCTCACTGTCTTGAAATATTATACCATTTAAATAAGAATGTGGTACAAAATTTCAAAATACAATTGTTTATAATTTTTTAAAATTGTTTCTTGTGTAAGAGCAGCATATTCCCGTTTAGATCTGCTTATTTCTGTGATTTTGCTAGCTTTTCCAAACAATGTTTCAAATACCTCATCGTTTCTTTTATGGCTCAAAATTTCATAAGTTTTTTTTTAATTTGAGTAACACAGTATATGTCTAGTGATTTTTTCTGCAAAATGTCGAATAATAGATCGGTGAACAAAATATTTCATTAAACACTATTCCCAAAAATGTAAATTCAAAAGTGTTCATATCATTTAAAAACCCTTGGGCAAGTTGGATTTATTTTTTTGTCTGAATGGTCACTATTTGGGAGAAATTCGAATACTTCCTTCAATTTATCCCAATCTTCAGCTATTACACTTACTAACTTCGAAGTGTTAGTAAGTGTAATAGTTGAAACCATAGAGTTTCTGTTATGGTTGGCATGCCTCTTGCGGTTGTTGATGTGAGTGTATTGTTTTTTCACCACTCAGTGAAGCTATCGCTTCGCTGAGTGGTGAAAAAAACAAAGGAATTACACTGAGGCTTACAAAAAATATTCAACACTTAGAAATTTTAAAAAAACTCTGCTGTAATACAAGGTTCAAACGATGTACTAAGCAATAACAAAAACAGATTGAGAAGCTTTATGTTTAATTTTTTCTGGAGCCCAGTCAAGTGTCCAGACATTACGCTTGCCCCATCGTAACGTTGTCCTATTGACTTGTGTTGATAATCAAACTGTTCCAAAATGTTGTCTAACATTTCGTATAAAGCTTCTGACGTTCTATCTTCACTCACACCACGGAAACCCAAAAACCGCTCAACCAATACACCTTCCGAATCAACAGATCTTATTATTAAAGAGCTCTCGGAAGTCTGGTTATGTCTTCCCATCTACATGAATATAAAAGCATTGAACTTCATTTATTTCATTTTTGACGTGATCGTTTATGTATTCAGAAATACATTCAATTAGTTCGTTTTGAATAGTTTTTGAGTCACCTGTAAAGACATTTTTTATCGTTTCGTATTGATTTTGAATTTTAAAGGACTTCTTGAAATCAACAGTGAAAGCAATTCCTTAAATTTCTACGATTAATCGAGTCAATGCCTTCGTCATGGTCACGGAATGCTAGTTCTTGTTTACTCAAATACAGTACTGCATCAATCATTGTCTGCAGGAAAAGTCTATTTAAACAAACGCTTTCGTTGAAATGCATTTTCAAAAGCCTAGCATTCTTCCTCAGTGCATCGGCAATGGTGTTCTGATTCTTTTCAAAATTATTTAACATTAATTCGCATTTCAGGTGTTCGCTAGAATCACTACGTTTGTAAAATGACCGTTTTATATTTAAGAAATCTGAAAATTGTCTTTATTCCACGCCGAATTTTATTACTAAAATATAAGCAGGGCCAACAAAATATTTTTTGTAACACAGAAGGGCTACAAAGCCATTTATATTCAGTAAACCAACAATTTTTAAAATTAATATTGTAAGATTTACCGCTCTTCTTGATTTCTTTCTTGGCGACAATTGTCAGTGAATCCATCGGTCGTCCTTGAAGTAAAATGTCTCTTTTACTTTCAACTTCCCACCGATTGAACAGAGTTTGCAATAAATTACAGACAATGTTGTTCACAAGATACATACTGAAAACTAAAGTTATCACTATCAGTTAAACTGTACACGAAACTAAAGTAACTAGTGAAGTTTTAATAAACAATCACAAAACACGAAAAAACATATCTTTTTCAGAAAGTATGTACCAAAACACCGCAAGAAAAAATCGCTAGTGGATTGCAAAAAACCCTTGGCAATCCGTCCCGTTCCACTGGATCTCTTCGTAAGGTCACGACTCCAGGTGCAGAGCCTTGACGTCTCATGATGAAACACTTCACTTGCCCGGCAGAAAGGGGAGGGTGACGTCACAGTTACCATGGCAACTCGGAGGAAAACTGCAGACTTCCAAGCATTCTCATTTCAACTCTTCACTTGAACTGTTTTGCGTATAAGGACTTGTTTTCCGTATTGAACGCGCATTGTGAAGTGATATCTAATCAAAATTTTGGGTATTTTGGCACTCAATAAAGGCAAAAAAAGAATATATTATACGAAACTATTAAATAAAATCTTATTTCAAATAAAATAGGTGAAGAGGCACTTCACCTACTTCACCTGAAAAGCCGCCACTGCTCTCACCGCGTTGCTCTAGGCTGAAACGCTTAATTATTCTCTGGTCTTTCCTCCAATTCCCTGGATTACCCTCGTTCTTCTTGGGTGATGAATTCTGGAGACAATTATTTTTGAAATGCCAGTTCATCACACAACGAAAGCAAACTCCAATCTTCTCAGAACTACCTGGTTTACTAACTATCTTCGCTCCTTGGTTAGGAAATTTAAGCCTTTAACTGCGTCCCGGTCCGCTACCCTTAGCCTGCCTTCTTGCAAACCCGCTGCTATATATTTTCTGGGTTTTTCTTTCTCGCCGCCTCTTGTCCCCACGTGACTCGCAAATAGGTCACACGATTCAGCTAAATAATCAATTTTCTCCAGCTTTCCCGTTGCTCCTCTCTGCAAAATGCAGGTATCAACGTCTTAAACGTATCTCATATAATGAGATTCACTAATTGGTCAAATTCTTTGACATCACTGCTGTTAACATAGTATGTTAATGTTCTTTTTAATCTCCCTGCTAGTTGCATGTAGCTTTTCCCCTTTTACTCTAGTTACCTTATCAAATTGCTTCCTGTAGATATCTGGCGTTAGATAACACTTTGCTAAAATAGCAGCTTTTACTACCTCATAATCTTTACACCCATCCAACGTCAGCCTTCGGAACAAATGGTTCACACACTCAGAGTTAAAAAGTACAATTACCAATTTACCTTTCAGCACGTCTGGAACCTCATGTAACATAAAAGCTCTTTCTAAAGAATAAAAAAAAAATAAAAAATTTCGTCCGGTTTTCTCGGACTGCTAGGCAACGTCTTCTCTAGGATCTTAATATAATCAGACAATTTATCATAGCTTTTACTCATATCGGCATCTTTTTCTTTTATCTTTCATTAGTTCAATTCAAACTCTCTTCTCTCTTATTTACTAGCTCTCTTTCTTCTCTCTTATTTGCCAGTTGTAACTCCAGCTGTAACTTTCTTTGTTCTGTTCCTGCTTATCTATCTTCTAGTTCCAACACTTTTAATCTTAATCTCACTCCATCCTATCCTGACTTACAATAGATTTATCCTGATTTATTTCTACTTCACTACTAGAATTAAGGTCATCTTCGTTCCGATCTTCATTGGTTGTTTCTAACACTGAATTGTTTTCTCCGAACATTATTCGGTTATCCTAAAAATCCCAATACCTTCTAACTAATTAAGCACAATATAACACAAATTACTGATTGATTGCATGCAACATAATAAAAAACATAAATTCTTATTAACACTTTGCATAATGACATCTGACTTTATAATGAATAAACTTCCTCTAAGCTTCTTCTAATGGTTATTGTGTTGTTACTTATAACATGAATAAACTTTCCTGCTAGTAGTGTAGTAATAATCATGAACAAGCTTTTAACTGCTAGTAATGTTGTAGTAGTAATTAAGATGAATAAAGTCTTAATGCTGGTTGTTAATAATAACAACTAATGAAATAAACCTAACAGCCAGACAGAGATCTGACAAAACTATGAACTGAGAAAAACGTACTTACTAGAACAACTTTTTATTAGAGAAACTCTTGATATGATCCAACATACACTTCACCGGACACACAGCTACTCAATAAAACGTAGCTCCTTGCACATGAACGAAGCTCTACTCACATAAACGAAGCTCTCCTTACGCATATAACGAAGATCTCTTTACACATGAAACAAAGATCTCCCTACGCACATCAACAAAAAGCTCTCACGTATCGTTGAACGCGCCTATTTATACTGGCTACCACCACGTCATGACTTACACTCATTGCCAGATCTCATTCAGCGGGAGAAATAACATCTCGATCAGTAAGAAGATAATTTACATAGGAAAATAAAATAACCAGAGATAGTAAAAATCAAAAGGAAAGTGAATCTAGAGTATACGTTACAACTTCTACTATCTTTGTTCTACCTTAATCCTAATGCCACGATGGGAAATGTCCTAACACTTTTTACTTTCCCATTTCCTATCCTAGACACAGGATAAAGCAACAGGAAAGAAAAGGTCAAGGAAATGATATATTACCCGAAGCGTTCGAGCCTCCTTTTTCATCTGTTAACCCTTCGTCTGTTAACTCAAGTTCTTCATCCGCGTCACCACGTGCACTACGTACCGTTGTCCCTATCACCCCTGGATTCCTATCCCTTGTCACCACCTGCACTTCGTTCCTCTGTCCGTCATCACTGAATTCCTGGCAACTGTCACCACGTGCATTAAGTTCCTTTGTCTGTCACCTCTGGACACGTGCTCCCGACTGCGCCACAATGTCGGGCACCGCTGAGTTCAATCCACCACTACGCCTTACTGATTCCGAATCTCTCAAACGGGACTAACGTAGGTTCTTTTGAGTGCCGTCGAGTTTGATTTCGGTCGCTGAAATACTGGAACGTGTAGTCAGCAATTACTTAACATCTAAGACAACGAGTAACTCCAATAACAAGTCATTTGTTAGACGTAACAAAATTTAATAGATGAGAAAATGAATTCCGTTCTATTAGCTACCTCCACGTACCAACAGACTTCCAGGTGGCGAACACTTTACTATCGCTCAACTATCCCGGGAGACCCTCCACCACGTTTAACTTGAGTCTTTCCGGTCGATCTCTGATCGCCGAAAAACCCTGACCATTCCATCAGCCAAAACGTAAATCCCCGAGAGGTATAACTGACACTCTCTGCTCGAACACACCGTCCGATCACGTCCAATGGGGAACCTTGAAAGCGTCTTGAGCGAACGTGTCGCTCCCTTTTACATCCTTATCCTTCTTTCCGCCCTTATGGAATCCTGTTTTCGTGGAGTTCGCCTCTCTCTGAGAGTAGTTACTTTTGACAGATACATCAGATCCACTCGTCGAGGTCAAGGTCACCGGATGTCTCTAGGTTTACGCTTGGCTCAGCATTCCCTAATAGGGCGTACAAAAAAAATGCTCTACGTGCGTTGGAATTTTCATTACATTACACTTGAAATAATAAATTGTTACAGAAAACGTTGCTACATGAAAATAATTATTGGCGACTTGACTCCGTCACCTTACACCATGTCACGTCTTTTCCTTCTGATAGCTTCCTTTAGGTTCTTTAGTGCAGACACTGAAGAACCTAAAGGAAGTTATCAAAAGGAAAAGACGTGACATTCCACTTCATAGTGTTGTTTTATACCATGATAACGCACGTCTCCTCACCTCGATGGAGACTTCACAGGCTGTTGCCAAAATGGGGTGGATGGTGATGCCCCAAACCCCCTACAGTCCTGATCTGGCTCCCTCAGACTTTTCCCTCTTTGTCCCTTTGAAAAACATCATTCGTGGGTAACGTTTCAACGATGTGACAGACATTAAACTGGCTGTGAACTCATTGGTGAAATGACAGCCTCAGAAATTTTTCCAAAAAGGATTTTTTACCAATGGGTTTAAAGATGGCAGAAATGTATAGAACGTTATGGACAATACTTTGAATAGGCAAGCATTATTAACAATATGTCCAAGCATTTTGCAACAAAGTTTCACATTTTTGCTGCTACAAATAAAAATATTATGAGGTATGAGGCATTACTTTCAGGATGCCCTTTGTATAAAAAAAGACAACCCTTTTTTCACTGCTATATACACTGGCATGCAAAAATTAAGGACGAGACGGTTTTTCGAATGTAAAGTCGTGCAGAAGTGCTCCACATCGACTCAAATCATACCATAAGATCCCCAAGATGTAAGAATATGGGACAAGTGAGCAAAACCGTCCGAACAAGGAATCCCAAGGATACAAAGACACTTTATTGAAAAGGTAGCTTCGAGCACAACTGGACAGAAGACAAAAACGTCAATGTGACATGCGGCTGCCAAGAAAAATCCAGTCGTTAGTAGGGGATATGATCACCCCTGACAGCGTTGCAGGATTTACCACGTCTATCCATGCTGAGGACGAGGTTGTCAAGGAGCTGCTGAGGCATCGCTGCCGATTCCTCTTGTAGCGCCAATCGCAGCTGCGGAATCGTTGCTGGTGGCTGGTGACGTGCTGCCAAGCGTCTCCCGAGAAGGTTCCACACGTGTTCGATTGGATTTAGGGTCCGGGGATCTTGTGGGCCAATCCATGCGTTGAATATCTTCACTCTCCAACAGCTCTGCGACAGCCACTGTACGATCAGGTGTAGCGTTGTCGTCCATGAAAAGGAACTCAGGACCCACAGCACCTCTAAACAGACGCACGTCAGGCAGGAGAACCTCGGTACAATAGCGGACACCAGTGACTGAACCTCCTTGGAAGATGGGGAGGTCAGTACGGCTACCAAGCATGATACCGCCCCCAAACGAGAACTCCGCCACCTGCAAACCGGTCCCTTTCGATGATGTTGGATGTGTGATTGCGTGTTCCCTGCTCTCTCCAGATATCTATACGTCCAGAATAGCTCGTCAGACTAAATCGGCTCTCATCCGTAAAGAGAACTTGACCCCATTGCTGATGTGTCCAGTTCTAGTGTTCCTGGCACCACAGAAACCGCCGTCTCCGATGAGCAGACATTAATGGCACACCGTACTGGTCGTCGTGCAAATAGACCACCTTTGTGCAGCCTCCTGGCCACGGTAAAACGCGATAACTGACGTCCAGTTGTCTGTTGCATGTGACGTGCAATTTCTCCCGCTGTCTGCCGTCTGTCTCTTCTCGCCTGTAGGACAATATACCGGTTGTCCGCCGCCTTGTTTGCTCGTGGAGGACCACTGCTAAACTCTTGGACAGCTGTTCCTGTCATTTGAAATGCTCTCCAAGCTCGTGAAACGATGCTGTGAGCGATCCCGGACTCCTCGGCCACACTAGTCATACTTCGACCTTCTTCCAACTTCCCAATGACGCGACCTCGGGTAAAGTCATCCAGATGTCGTCTACTGGATTGCCTGTTGGCCATATCACACGGTGGCAGCAACTCGACGCCGTTCGAACCGATGTATACCGTGCAATAATCTTTCACCGAATTGCTGAGCGTACACCGTCCGTGTGCTTTATACCCTTCCGACACTCCCCCTACGTCATGCTGCATATATGCGCATGCCCTACCGTACCGGACCCTAGTATATCTCCTGAGTGGTCTTTCGGTCCGTTCTGCCTGCTCGTTCCGCTGTTATGCTAATTTCTCTTTTTCGTTATTAATTTTTCCACACCGCTGCATATGAGATAACAAATCAGTCTAACCTCAAACAGTTCGATCTTCGTGTTCGATATTGGAGCAGTACCAGTAATTGCATTCAAGAGCGCTACATTGGAAGTAAAATTATGGGTCAAGCAACAGCTGTTAACATATCTTTAGTTATTAAATGTTTTTTTAAATTCCTGCAACTTGCTCCTAAAGAAAGGTAATGCTAGGTTCCGATGGGCCTAATATAAATAAGTCTGTGTTTGAAATTTTAAATAAGCAAGTAAAAAACCTGACTAGCGTCTCGAGGTAGAGACATCCACATGTATCGAGTTATCTCATTGGCAGCAATACAACTGGGACCCACCAATTGGCGAACGGCATCGTAACGGCTTTAACAGTTTGGCGGATACGTCGTCGAAGTCGTGACACAGGTTGTTTACATCTTAGTTAACATTAGTTTCTTCGTTGGCGGTTGTCGATAGTCCTGTACAATTGATATTTTAAGGTGAAATTGGATTTATTTGATGTGCTTTTATGTTTTGCAGCTTACTGTAATCACCAATCACCAGACTGAGAAATCAGTGTTCCTTTTATAGATTTCCGAGAAACAAAGTGAAACATGCCCTGTGGACGAAAATGTCAAGGTAAGAATTTGTGGACTGACTGGTATTCTTGTGAACAAGCATATATTTTGTAGTATGTAAAATATGAATTTGGACCACGCATCCCGCCCCTTTTGTTTGTTTGTTATCGTTTTCAGAACATTAGGTTTTGCCTCGAGGCTGTTATATGAAGTTCCGTACCGATTTACTGGTAAACTCGTGCGAAGTTTTTATAACATGCGATGCCTTTAGGAGATGTTAGGTACCCTGAACAAAAATATAAATTTCAATAATAGGTGTTAAAATATATTGACACAGTTGCAGAGTATCCATAAAATTTACATGTTGAAATGTAAGCATGTAAATGGCCAATAATGTATGTCATGCACTTAACATTGCAGTACATCCCTTCTTACTGAATTCATATTTCAATACATTTTTTCAGAAGCTAATTGATTTGGCAGGGGAAATGTTATTTTGTTTGCAGGAGAGAGAGGGCAGTTGGATTTAATGGTGCAAAGACTAGCATAGGGGTTAAAATGAGCTTAACAGAATGTTAAAATAAATAGCAAAAGTGTCGGCCGTATCCAGAAGTTTACTCTAGAGGCATATAAAGGGGGAGATGACATTATGGAAAATTTTTTTAGATATACCTTATACATATTGGTGGTGCCGCTCTTACCTGGCGTTCCTTTGCAAGGTCTTTAAAACACTCACTTGCTCCAGGAATGTTAAATCCCTGAGTTAGAGCAAGCAATAGGTGAAAAATTGCAATTGATTGAGCGTTTCTTGAAGAAATGAACTTTATGCTGTTTTTAATTTGGCACAGACTACGTCTGAATGAAATCCTTCAAAATAATGCCCAAGACCAAGACCTTATATTCGAAGTTGCTTAATTTAATAAAAAAAAAATTTTAGTGGTCTCCACCTGACATTCTCATACATTAAAGTAAATACATGCCTGATTTCACCCAAAACATATGAACACACAGTTTAGTCATAAAATCACTAAATATAAAACATGCTAACTGGAATCCTTCCCTTTTTTTTTTGTTCCTAAAAGCATGGTTTGTACGCGTCCTGGAAATGTCCTAAAATTCTGTTACATGTCCGTGGTTTTTTATCCATTGCAGCCTTTTTGTTCCTGTTTGATGTTTTGTAGTTGAAGATTTTTCTACTGACATAACTTATGTCTGACAAATTTTCCTCCCCACCCCCTGTGCAAAATGTGTTGGGGGGGGGGGGGTTCTTTTCTGTTAGGAGGACTGAAACTGCGTTATATTAGCATCTTTTGGCGTCGTGCTTATGTCATCAGTTTGTCTGTTCGACCGTGAAGACCATATCTCTGCAATTATTAGTTCGATTTGTAGAATTCTTTTTGTATTGTGAAGCTTAAAATGTGAGAATGATGATCTATTTGTTACGTTTTGTTTTCTGATGCACAGCTAGGGGGCGCAAATGATCATATCGAATTTAAAATGCATTTTATTTCATACATTTGCTTCTAAATATCCAATTGAAAAAAAATATCTTTTCATTTCGATGGCATTTATATCGAAGACTATTTTAGTTACTTTTCCAAATAATACACAAATATTCCGCTAGGGAGCGTAATAGTAAATCGTGTTTTTCCCAATATCTCCGTTTCTAATAGTCCGATTTGAAAAATTCTTCTTACGTTGGATGCAGCTTTTGAGGAGAAATGTTTTGCATATAATTTCCTATTTTTGGGAAAAAATGGTTTGGCCGCCAGGGGCGTAAGTGTTTATTTTTGCTTCTGATGTATTTGCAATAAAATCTGAGCTCGAAACTTGATTGAAAAAATTCCTCCGTAGACCGATACCGGCCACCTCCAAAACCTTTTTGAGAATACCTCCTGCTTAAATAGTGCATAATTTTCCCTTAGGGACGTATATCTGTTTCTAGGAGTAAGATTTGAAAAATTCTTTGTTGGAGAACATTTTCGGTGCGAAATGTTCCTCATATAATTTATAATATTTCTTAACGCACAAGTGCGCCACTAGAGGGCGTAAGTTTCAGTTAACAGTATTTACAGTAATATCTACGGGACTAGTAACCCGATTGACAAATATTCTCTTTCGACCAGATATTGCTAACTGAAAACTCCTTGTGTGTATTTTCTTCCCAAAATAATGCACAATTTTGCCACTAGGGGTGCAAATATTTAATCTTTTTTCCTCAATATCTGTACTTCTAAATATCTGATTAAAAAATTATTTTAACAACAGATACCATTTACTTTATGGAGCACTAAGTGTGCATTTGCGGAGGTTTGTGGTTCACAATTCTGCCGCCAGGTGATGTTTATGTACTTCCAGTTGCAGCCTATCTCTGCCTCTAAAAACCCTAATGAGAAATTTCTTTTTTTACTGTATGCCATTCGCCATAATAAAGATGGAGAGTGAATACGAGTTTTCCTACAATAAGATCCTCTTCAAATAATATGCACTTTTTTTTCCCTAGGGGTTGTAAATGTCAAAACATTTTTTCTTGCTATCTCTGCTTTTGTGAGATGTATTTGAAAAGTTTTATTCCTTAGCATAGCTTTTGCTATGAGGAATACTTTGGGCGTGTTTCAACTTTTCCTTTGTGCAAAATTCTTACGCTAAAGGCAGGGGCGGCTCCTGCTGTGGGGCTGCAGCCCCCCTACCCAAAGCAGTTTTTTCATGCCGTAGCAAGAAAGCGAATTAAGTTTTGTGAACACCGCTGTAAGTTTTCCCAGCATAATGCCACGACTGCAGTTTTTTAACTCAACTGGAAGTTTTTCCTGCATAACTCCACTGGGAGCGGGAAGACGCCACGGACTGCGCTCCTTGCAGCCCTGACTGCTATTGAAACCAACTCATGTGGGAAACTCTACCTATTCCCACATCAGTTCGTTTCCTTTAAATAAAACTTCCCTGGGGACTGCATTCACGGCAGCTCCCCTATCAGGGTTGCTCGCGAATGCAGTCTCTCGTTGGGTGGGAATGCATCGCCGGGCCTGTGTGCTTTGTTGATTAATACGGTTCTTGTGCTTCCGAATAAGACATAAAATAGAGGAATTAATTAAAAATAATGACGAATGTTGAAATAAAGTATGTTTGAATATATTACTCAACCTGTTTTTTTTTTCCTTCCTTCCAATTTTTGGTTTGTTCCTGCTTTTATTCAACGTAATAATTCTAATAACAATGTTGCTCCCATCTAATAACAAATACTCAGTTGCCGGGACTTTTGCAAAAACGTTTTACTTATATTTACTCTTCTGGTGAAAATGGGCATGTGAACAAATTGCGATTAAAAATAGAGTTTAGTATTGGATAAATTGAAACAAAAAAAGAGAGAGAGAGTGAGGTACTAATTTCTGCAACGAAATATTTGCACAAAATTGATTTCTTCACTTACCCAGCAGAGCGAAATTTTCGCTCTTAAACTCGCATAAATTTTTATTCACCAAAAATCATTGAAGTCACTCCACTGGATACATTTTATTTTATTTTTCTGCTGCACCCCCCCCCTCCCTCCAAAAAATCAGTTGCGCATTTCAATTGAAGTAGTGTACTTAATTACTTTGAAAAGAACATTTAGTCAGATATCATTGTTTAGAAAATTTACGAAGTTGGCAAATTTTGGAAAAAAAAATTTCTACACTAAATTGTTATGGTGGCTTCAGAATTAAAACTGGACTGAATATGTTTGCAATCCGTTTTTATTAAAGAGAATGCCGGTGTCTGAGTATCGCAATAACAACTCATCCCAAAATTCTGGCAGACCCTTCAAAATTCCACAAAATGTTTTTCATTGTCATCCAAGTTGCAGTGGTCGGTATCAAGTCGAAGTTTCAAAGGGAGTGTATCAGAAGAAAAAATATCTGTCATATTTCTAGGGGTCACAACGAGACACTTGTGAACGCGTACATGATCTTGAGTGTGCCTCCGCTACCACTGGCACATGCATTAATTTTTGTCCTTATATATATATATCATCATCATCATTGTCAACCATTATCGATCAACTGCTGGACGAAGGTCGCCCCAAGTTTCCTCCACAACGGTCTGTCTTGTGCCAGTCTCCTCCATGTCACTCCCGCATACTTTCGAATTTCATCCACCCATATGAAACACGTTGACGGAATATATAGTTGGTTGGTATTATCCTGACAGACGTACTAAGTTTTTTTTTTATTTGTTTTATTTTCTACTAGTTGATTTAGCGTTAGTGCCAAGTGAAATATTCACTTATCTTTGCTTGTTTCAGACAACTGTTAACATTGCAACCCCCTCCCATAAAACGCTGTCTCGATTCTCTCAAAGTTGTGACGTACAAGAAAATGTATAACCAAAGTTCCACTGTAGGTCTATTAAGTGTGCAATAATATTTTGGTAGTTGTTATATGTTAATATGTGTTATCTATTTGGTATTCTCCTTGTATTTCCTTGCACCCCTTATTATTATTTTGCCTTCCCATCTGAACAGTGGAGCCTTTAAAACAATAAACATATGTATTTGTAGAAGACATTCCATGTGATGGAAAGAATTTTTCTGAAGCTGATAAAGGATGTCACTTAGAGATGGGATTGACTATTTGAAAGAAGTGTTTTGTGTGGATTGATATAAAAAAAATTTCACTCAAGACATTTAATTTTAATGGTCTGAATTGCAACAGTAAGCAGATCTGAAGTTCAGGCTACAAATACTGTAGGTAAGCTTTGTTTTATTTTCTTGCAGGCATGTTTAGTGACCATAAAAAGTTTTACATTTGTATGGGCATCAATTCCTGTCAAGTTAAACTGTGTTATAAAAATGATTAGATAACAAGAAAACATAGTTGAAATGTATATATGGTGTTTGCATATGTAGTGTTCTCCATAGATTTTTATTACAGCTGGGTGGCAACAGATTTTAGCTGGATGGTACTTTTAATGACCCCTTCCTCAATCAAGAAAATAAAAGGATATTTTGCTTAACATTATTATACTTGTTAAACATCTTTAGGGTGTGGTAGGCATTAATGTAACACATGATAAAAACAATAGAAAATTCTACCTAAATGGAAAAAAAAATCAGTTATATTCACAGATTTCAGCCAGTTTTCATCAATATTTATGGTGCATGTGGGAATAAGTTTATATTGTGAAAACATTCATTTAAAGAAAATTTAGCTGGGTGGGCCGCCCAGTAAAAAGTCTCTAGGGAGAACACTACACATGGTATTCATAGTTACAATTCCTGTTTGCTCCCTCCTGAAAACTAAACTATGGCCACCTGTGTTTGTGGTGAAAGGTATTGGAAGGAAAAATAATTTTTTGAACTGGGTGTTTTCAGAAAAAAAAAATTGACAGCACTGGCAGTTGTTTTTTTTAACTTCTAGAGACTTGGCTAATGTTATACAAAATCATTAGTAACAGGTATTGGCGAAAGTGATCCCTCTGGTGGCGCAGTGGTCTAAGTGATGGCTTCTGATCACTCTCTAATGATTCTCTAACGGGGATCCTACAGCTTATTAGATACATGGCCATGATGTAATGGTGCAGCGGTGCATTTAGTTTGTATACCAACATACTCATTGTAGTGTATAATTATGATTGTAAAGTCTGAGAAATTTAAATCTGTGTAAACCACCAGTTGCAGCATCTTTATTTCTCTGTATAAACTTGAACATGCAGAATTAAAGGAATTAATTTTTTCTCACTAACATATTTTTTTTTTTTTTTGTAAAATAAAACTTTGCATGCTGAATACTTTTTTTTTTTTACTCTGGAACATGTATATCTGAAATGTCACTTTATGATTCTACTTAATGTGAAGTGCTAACCAAGATAACAATAGAATAAGATAATTTAAAGAAAAATAAGACAGTAAATAATTTTTAGAGTATTGCAGATTCCAATGAGGACAAAAGTACATTAGGATTGAATGAATGTGCAGCAATGTGGTGAAATGGCTAGATTCATTTACCTTCAACCAGAAATGAGGTGATTAGAATTAACATGGTTTCAAACTTCCATCAGATTTATATTATCAGGTGTGGGTACCATATTTTCCCTGGACTTTATTAGTTTTACATATTTATGTATTATCTTGAAGTGCTGGCCAAAAATGGGGAAACAGAAAATTTAAAGCAAAAAAGAAATTGAGAACAATTTATTTTTTAATCTACAAGTAAAAGCTATCTGTGAAAGAAATCACAAAAGCAATAATACATGTGTGTAATAGTATTAAACTAGAATTCCTGGTGTTGCTTTTATGCACATGGTAATATACACAGACACACACAAATCAAATTAATACAAGTTGCCTCTGTTGTCAAAAACATACAAAGCGCTCATAAATGTAGAATATTGCAATTCTGTCAAATCGATTAAATACATCTGTAAGTATGTGAATAAAGGCAGCGATACGGCAGTTTTTGGTGTGCAACCAGAAAATAGTGAAAGAAATGCAGTACGAGTTATCAATGAAATTGCACAATACCAGGTTGGAAGATACATAAGCAGCAATGAGGCTGCATGGCGAATTTTTTCATTTCCCATGCATGAACGCAATCCAGCTGTGGTTCACTTAGCAGTACATTTAGAGAATGGACAGCGTGTTTATTTCACAGATGCAAATGTGCAACAAAGAGCCCTTAATCCACCTGGTACAACTCTGACTGCTTTCTTCACCTTATGTCAGGAAGACGCTTTCGCCAGAACACTGATGTACACAGAAGTGTCCTCTTATTACACGTGGAATGTAACTAAAAAAGCATTTGTATGACGCAGATGAGGGGAGCCAGTCGACGGTCAACCTGGCATTTTCAGAGAAAATACAATTGGTAGACTTTATACAGTGCATCCTAATCAAGATGAATGTTTTTTCCTTCGCATGCTGTTGTTAAATGTGCCTGGTCCTAGATCTTTCCAGCAATTGAAAATTGTTGACGGCGTCACATATACCACTTTCCGCAGTGCGTGTCAAGCTCTTAATTTATTAGAAAACGACCAACAGTGGGATATATGTATTAGTGACGCGTGCAACACTGCACATCCAAACCAAATTCGAGCACTATTCGCAATTATATTGACCGCTTGCTTCCCTTCATCACCCACAGAGTTATGGGAAAGATATCGATCGCATATGGCTGAGGATATTTTGCATACAGTACGCCTAGAAAATGCCAATATGACCATGGAATTTACAGAAGGCGTTTACAACGAAACATTGATAAATATTGAAGACAAGTGCTTAGCTATTGCAAATAAAGTTCTTAGTCAATTGGGAATGCCAGCACCCAACCGAACTACGACTGCTTCATTTGATGTGGATTTGCGCCGTGAACAGAGTTACAACACCGGTGATCTCCAGTCATATGTCCAATCAAACATTCCCAAATTAAAGTGTGAACAGAAGGGGATTTATGATCGCATAATGCAAATGATAAATGACGGAGTTGGGGGGTGGGGGGCTTCTTCTAGGATGCGCCAGGAGGAACTGGGAAAACATTCCTTATCAGACTGATTCTGGCAACGGTTCGATCAAAAAATGACATAGCTTTAGCTCTCGCTTCGTCTGGAATAGCTGCGACATTGTTACCAGGTGGAAGGACTGCTCATTCAGCTCTGAAGTTGCCATTAAACATGCGAATCATTGAGACTCCCACGTGCAATATTTCCAAAGCATCCGGTATGGGAAAAGTATTACAAAAATGAAAACTCATTGTTTGGGATGAATGCACGATGGCACATAAAAAAATCGCTTGAAGCTCTTGATCGATCGTTGCGAGATTTGCGTGGAAATGTTCAACCATTCGGGAATGCATTGATATTGCTCGCAGGAGATTTTAGGCAAACATTACCTGTAATTTATCGATCGACACCAGCGGACGAAATAAATGCTTGCCTGAAATATTCAACATTGTGGCGACACGTACGTACATTGCAGTTGACTACGAATATGAGTGTCCAGCTGCAGAACGATCAATCAGCCGAGGTATTCTCACGACAGTTACTGGACATTGGGAACGGACAACTGCCAGTCGATGAGACTCTCAAAGAATCAAAGAGAACAAGTGACTTACTTCATATTGAAAAAGTAAACAAGAATCGTGATGTAATGAAGAAGTTGATTGATATTACAACACTACTGGCGCGACAAGAGCTCCCATTTCGTGGACGCGATGAGAGCGAAGCCTTTGAAAATAAGGGAATTTACCTCGAGATGATTGATTTACTCTCCAAGAGTGACGAAACATTGAGAGTGTTTATGGAGAATAGTACAAGATTTTCAGGAACTTCAAAAACAATACAGAAAGATTTAATCGAATCAGTTGCTCATATAATTAGGAATGAAATCAATGCAGATATTGAAAATGCCCAGTTTTTTCTTGACAGATTGATGAAGCGACAGACATTAGCTCCCATTGCACAAGTATCAATTATAGTTCGATTCGTGAAAGAGGGAGCATCAGTAGAAAGATTTTTGGGATTTTTTGACGTAAGTTCTGATCGGTGTGTTACTTCGCTTAAAGAATTACTGGATCGTGAGCTGGAAAGATTTAGCTACAAAGAAAAACTAGTTGCACAAAGATACGATGGCGCAGCAGTGATGGCATCAGAGCTGAATGGATTACAAGCAAAAGTGAAGTGTGATGCCCCTCAAGCATTATTTGTTCACTTCTACGCACACAGGCTGAACTTAGTTCTGAGCAGAGCAGCGTCAGTGTTGAAGGAATCACGTATTTTTTTTTTTTCAAATTTAAATGCAATTTGTGCATTCTTTTCCAAATCAACAAAGCGTGTTCATTTACTAGAATCTGTTGGGGGACCCAGACCACCACCTCGTTTATCTCAGACCAGGTGGAACTTCAAATCTCGTTTAGTGTCTACCATAGCTGACCACAGATGCCTGCTAATTGAAGTATTTGAAAAAATTGAGGATGATTTGAACTATGATGATGAGATAATTCACGAAGCAGCAGGACTAAAACGGTGGCTCCAAGATTTTAATTTCGTTTTCTTTTCTCATATAAAAAAATATTTGATTTAACTGAGGTTACTTTCTCTGTACTGCAATCAAATAGTTCCGATGTTACATTTTGTAGCAAACGAATTACTGGCTTATGTGAAAATTGTTGTACTTTCGAGATCAGAGACAGTTTGATGATCTCTATCATAACGTGTGCAGTGAGGTTGGTTCTCCAAATAAAAGATTTAAAGAAAGCAATGATATTCCAGCCACCGTGCAATACAGAAGACTGTATTATGAGGTAATAGACAATGTTACAACTCAGTTAAAATGCCGGTTTTCTGACATTGAGAAATTAAAATTTCTTCAGCTGGTCGATGTACACTGCTTTGAAGCTCATTCTAGAATTTTTCCTGAACACTGTTTTAAAGCTCTGCTTCAAATTTTTGAAAAATACTTTGACAGCACCAAATTGCATAGTGAGCTGCAGGTTCTGTATTCAGACAGAGATTTGTGGAACAATGCCAAAAGTACAACAGAATTTCTATCTGCCATATACAATAATAATCTAGCACAGGCACTGCCAGAGCTATTTAGACTTCTTCCCCTCGTAGTTACAATTCCTGCAGCATCGGCCTCTGTGGAACGCAGTTTCTCGTGCCTGAAGAGGATAAAAAACTACAAGAGAAACTCCATTGGGCAAGAAAGGTTGTCAAGTTTATCAGTTCTGTCCATCGAGAAGGCGCTTGTGAAGAGGATGGAAGCAGAACAGACATGGTATGACCATATAATAAATCACTTCGCCAAACAGAAAGAACGAAAGATAGATCTCATATACAAGACAATACAAGTGCGTCAAATAATTTTTAAGACTGGCGCTAGATTTCAGCCTACGGTGGCGCCACCAGTGTAATCGCGAATGCGTTATAAACCGTGACCATCTGCTTGCTTTCTGCCAAAAGTACTGCGCAGTTGTTAAAGTAACTCAAACGAAACGACCGTTCATTAGAGAAGTAAAAATTTTTTCATATTGAATTATTATGATGGAACAAAGGGGTGTTATTAAATTTAACGTAAAACTTGGTAAAAATGCCTCGGAAACGTACCAAATGATGAAACAAGTTTACGGTGAGTTTTGTTTAAGTAGATCAAATGTTTTCCTGTGGCACAAACGTTTTTTGGACGGAAAAGATACGCTAAAAGATGATAAGCATACCGGAAGACCAAGTTCATCTAGGACACCTGAGATTATTGAAAGAGTGCGTGTTTTCGTGGCAAACAATCGATGTGTGTCACTAAGAATGATGGAAGAGTCTTTAAACATCAACAAAGAAACGATTCGAACCATCCTGCATGAAGATTTGGGCAAAACAAAAGTCTGTGCTAAATTTGTTCCACACACGTTAACCAATGAACAAAAATCAAGGAGAAGTGCACATTGAAGAGACATCATTTCAGCCGCTGAAAATGATCCAAACTTCTTAAAATCGATTGTTACAGGTGATGAAACATGGTGTTTTCAATATGATCCTAAAACAAAGCGACAAAGTGCGGAATGGAAGTCAAAATACTCACCACAAGCCAAAAAAAAACAAGAAAATTTTCATCGAATATCAAAACAATGCTCCTTACATTCTTCGATAGTAAGGGTATTATCTACAAAGAATTTGTTCCAAGTGGACAAACAATTACTGGTGAGTTTTATTTAAATGTTTTGAGGCATTTGATGGGCAGAATTCGTCGCATTCGTCCAGAATATCGGGATGAAAACAGTTGGTGTTTGTTGCACGATAATGCACCCAGTCACACCTCACTTCTTGTTCGTAGATTTTTGGCAAAAAATAACGTCTGTGCGTTGAATCCACCTTATTTGCCTGATTTAGCACCCTGCGACTTTTCTTTATTCCCAAAACTTAAAATGACGTTAAAAGGGTGTTATTTTGATGATATTTTGACCATACAAACAGCTTCGACGCATACTTTGGAGGCAATTCCGCAAAGTGAACTGAAACAGGCATTCGAATCATTATTAAATTGCTGTAATAAGTGTATTGAAGCCGGAGGGACTTATTTTGAATAACAAACCAAAACAAGTTATAATTTCTTGTTTCTATTTCATTTTACAGACCCAGTCTTAAAAATTCTTTGCCACACTGTGTATAAGCGTACGGTAAGCTTTCTCTCTTGCTGTATAGGTAAACGCTGTGTTCAGAAGTCTTCAAAACTTTTTTCTTTTGGCGTCAGTGAAGGCAGAGGTGTACATGCAATAGAATTTCATTTGAGATGAAAAAGATGTATAGTTCAGTCTTGTTTTTTATCTTCTGTTGATCTCTTTAATAAAAATCTATTTCGATGCAATATATTTCATATTCAAACTGGCTTAACAGTTCCCAAATAGTCCAAGAGGGCAATTCAGACTGAAAAAAAATATTTAGGCGAAGGGCCTTAGCCTTACATAAACAGGTTTTGTGTTGGTAAATCATGTAAAACGTGCGTTTCCGGTAAAAATTTTATAAATCTTTTCACGAGTCATGTTACTTATTTCATACTTAGCACATGAGAAAGTAAATAAAAAAATGGCATTAAATTGAATAAATTTATCATGAAAGAAATACGTGATACACCATATGATACAAATGTTGAAGATGACAATCCGATTTTCGGTGTAAATGTGATAAGGATGGTAAGTCAGATAATATCCGAAAACTTTAAAAATGTTTCGTCCTGGATCGGGACTCGAACCCGCGTCTCCCAGATAGCTCCCGGGCATGCTAACCACTACACCACCCAGACCCAGAACGACAAAGTTTCAAGTTTCCGATTAATTTGAATATAACCATCACAGGATTCGCTAGTCGAAGGAACCGGCATTCATGTTTAGCGAATCTGGGGATTAAGAATAATATTCCGTGATTGCCCGGAATAGCAGATAAATCAAGAAAGAAATACGGGATTACACCATATAATACAAATTTTGAAGATGACAATCCGATTCTTGCCGTAAATGTGACAAGGATGGTAAGTCAGATAATATCAGAAAACTTTATAATTTTCATCGTCCTGGAGCGGGACTCGAAACCGCGTCTTCCAGATAGCGCTCGGGTATGCTAACCACTACTGTTTTCGGAAACCGTTGTTTACAGTTTCAAGCTAAAATGTAACCATTTATGCAATACACCGATGAGTCATTACATTATGACCCCCGACTAAATAAGCTGTTGGACCTATTAGCCCACAAAACAGCAGCCACTCGGAGAGGCATTGATTCGATGAGGTGGCGATAAGTATCCTGGGGTATCTGGTACCATAATGTCAACTGCAGTTCCCGTGCATTTTGGGGTGGTTGTGATTCAGCGCGAACGCGCTTTTCCGAATCGAACCACAAATGTTCGATTGAGTTCATGTCAGGTGAATTTGGAGGCCAGGGCATTACAGAAAATCACCAGCATGTTCCTCGAACCACTCGACGATCCTGGCAGTGCAGCATGTCGTATTATCCCTGTTGATAATGGCCATCACCAGCAGGAAACAGTTGCCATGAATGGGTGAACTTGGTCCGCAACGATGTTCAGATACCTGACAGCTGTAAGAGATTGTGCTATTGGGATAATAAAGTGTCCCAAGAAAACATCGCCCACAGCATAACACCACCGCCGCCGGCCTGTTTCCTCCCAACAGTGCATCCAGGTGCAATAGCCTCCGTTGGTAATCGGCGTATCCGCGATCGGCCGTCTACGTGATGCACCAGGAATTTTGATTCGTCAGACCAGACCACTTCCAGTCATCCACGGTCCAATGTCGATGATCTTGGGCCATTTCATGCGTTGTTGGCGATGACATACAGTGAGTATGTGAACCCGGCAGGGTCTTCGGCTACGTAGGCCCATGCGCAGAAGGCTGCAATGAACTGTGTGCAATGACACATTGACCTTATCACCACTGTTGTAGCTGAGGGTGATTTGTCGCTGTGAATAATGCGAGACAGACTGCGCTCCCCTCTGACATCAATGAGTTGCGGACGACGTTTCGTCGTTTGTCCATCTGTGTACTGCTTTTCATACGTAATCACTACAGCGGCTGTGACGTATATTCTAAATTAACTTTCCTTTTTAGTTTCTTTCCCGATGTAAATCTTGAGTTTGTTCTCAGTTATACTTCACACTTAACGTGATATCTTTTCTCTCAAACGAATACTGTTGGCAACATAGTTGAGGTGGAATGATCGTGACGTATGCCTGTTATGAGATAAGAACCAGATATATAAACTACGATAAAACAGCTGCTAGAGTGGACCGTGGTGTGGTGGAGCGTTGTGGAGCATGGTGGAATGTTGGTGGTTGATTTGTGTTATGAGATTTCTATACTATTAGTGAAGTGCTATATCTGTGCTGGACAAATAAAGCATCATTTCCGTAAGTTTGACTTCTGTATAAATGTTTCGTCTGGCCGTTAAGGTTTAATTTAGGAACTAATTGATCGTATGGTTATGTTTTTAAAATAACGTATCAGTACGAAAAGACATTTACGTTACTGCACGTGAACAAGCTGCGCCGTTTCGAAGATCGTACTTCCGAGGAGCGGTGCCATCACGATTTGTCCTTTATCAAACCGATAAATCGGCAGTTTTTCCCATTCTGACTCCGAACGCTACTAACCGAAAGCCGGTCTTCGCTCTGTGAACTTCACCTGCGCCACCGTTCGATCTCCAGGCACGCTCATTTCTCTAGGCTGGGTGTGGTCGTAATGGAATAGCTCATCGGTGTAAAATTATATTTTGCAACAATACTGGACAGAGGCAACTTTGTAAGAGGAAAAGAAATTACAATTTCCGGGGAAAATTTCACTCCGTTAGACTTTCGTTTTCGAAAGTTTTCAACAGTTTTACGAAGGATACGTTTTTAACGCTTGAATTTTGTGAGTGGTCCAGATGAGATCAGATCATGGGTGCAAATTTTCCGTCCAGAGGACGGAATTCCGTCTTTTGAAAATATCCGAAGACGGAAGCAGGACGGAAGAAAATATCAGTAAAAATAAAATTTCCAAATATGTATTTTTCTTTTTTCCCTTTCTATCCATACGCTCTACTCCGGAAAGTAAGTAGGCCGTCGGCAACCATGCTCGTACCGTACTACCTCGTTTATCGTAAACTCGGAGTAGCAGCGGCGCCTGATGTATTCTGGGTAAAAGGGGCATTCTGGTCGAAGAGGAATCGAGGATCGGTGTAGAACCTTGGAGGTTCTACACCGATCCTCGCTACGTCATAACCCCCAACCCAATAACGCCCGTCCCTGGCTTTCTCTTCGCTACGTGTACGTCACACACCATAACCAGTTCACCCATCGAGCTTGTATTAGGTGGAGACACCACTGGCTCTGCCGCCATAGGTCACAGCTAATCTTTAGAGTGAGTCGTACTAGTCGATCTTGCCGTATTTTACGCGTGTATGCATACGCATTTCAATATTAATTTACGTATGCGAAATTAATCAAGTATTGGTAAATTTGTGATTCCTTTTTTCAACATGCAGTCAGCTATCGGATTCATAGATTCGAAAAATACGTCGGCTTTGAACAGTAGCAGTGTTAAAAATAAGTGGCGATGGGAATGGTTAGATGAGACTGATTCCCGTGACGTCAAATTTGGTTCTTGGTGCCGAAAAATTAAGGAACCGGGATTTAGCTTTTGTGTTTTCTGCAGAAGAAAGTTAAACTATGGAAGCAATGAAAAAAAATACTGTTCAGACACGATAAGGATGTTAATCATCAAAAGTGTGTACGAGCACAGCAGCATACACAGACATTGCCTGGAGTCGCTCCTGTTCAGGCCAAAGCATCAATATCTGACAGGATTGCACATCAGAAAGTGGTTCTGACTGCATGTTTATGCGAAAACACGCTGCCATTCAATTTGGCACCACAGTTAGTTGAGCCATATAAGCATCTTGCAGGTGATAAGTTAGCACTTTCTAAATTGAAAATGTCCAGGACGACTGCAACCTACATCAATACACATGGTACTGCGAAGTGCATGAGAAAGGAGTTAGTCCAACAGTTGAAGGGAATTTTTTTCTCCTTGAACATAGATGAAGCTACGAATAATGCAATGGACAAGATCATCAATGTGATAATACGATTCTATGATGAGGAGCAAAAGAAAACAGTAACAGATCTTCTTGGATCAAAAAAAGAAAATGTTGCCACGGCTGTCAACATTTTCCAAAAGGTGAAGGAACTTCTTTCAGAAAATTATTTAGCCTTCACTCAAGTGATAAGTTGTCTGATGGATAACTGCAACACAATGCGGGGATGTAGGGGCGGAGTGGAGATTTTAATGAGAAAGAAAAACCCAAAACTTTTGGATATTCATGGAGATGTTGTGCATATAGTGCATAATTCTGCGAAACAATTTTTTCAAAAATTCGATATGTTTATTGAGTGTTTTGCAAGCGATGTTTATTATGACATTCAGGATTCTCCCAAGGCCAAACAGTTATTCTCTGAAGTACAAGTTTTGCTAAATTCAAGTTCAGTGAAGCAAATTTTAAGGCCCACTGAAACACGTTTTCTGCAGATGTTAACCACTTGCGACAGACTCCATGAGTTACGTGATGCCTTGATTGTGTATTATTATAGCTTTTTGTCAAATGAGGAACAGAAGAGTGGAAGTGTAGATGCACTTTTGAGTAATGTTTACAAGACTCGAAAAGTTTCTGATGATCAGCGCAGCCGCATACATGTAATTCAGTCACATCTTGCAAAACAAAAACAGACAGAAGCTGGTAAAGTACGAAATGACAGTATTTTGCTTTCTCTGATCCACCTCCAGGAAAAATTCTCGTTGTTCCTGAACTTTTACAGAGGTATACTGTCCAAGTTCTATTCATTCATAAAAATGTTTCAATGTGAGGCACCTATGATGCACCGAATCCACTGTGAAATGTTTGTCCTGTGCAAAAACAACAACAAAAAACAAAAAAACACACCCAAAAATAGATTTTTTAATTCAGTCACATAAATGGCATACATACGATGAAACTTGTTGTATATTACAACCTAAAGTCACAGTGCTTCGGTAAAAGAAAGCAGCAGTGTAGACTTTACGTTCAGGAACACTCAAGTTCTTTTTGTTTTTTTAATTTTTTTGATTGGAGGTTTAACCACACCCGTGAACAACTCAAAAGTACTATATCCTCAATAACACATGGTGACTCAGTGAGACATAAAAGGAAACTAACAATTGATAACGAACTCTCTGCACTAACTGTACACAAAATAATAAAACTATGCTAGTAATCCAATTTATTGGTGTACGGGCCGCGGGTGGCCTAGTGGGCAAAGTTCGAGACCTGGGGTCAGACACTCCCTTCCTAAAATCCTCTACATATGATCATGATCATTTATTGGTGTACAAATATTCTGTTTTCTGTTTACCTTCCTTGAAAAAGCCATCTGGTTGATGTATTAAAGCTTGGAAATGTATATGTTTTTACACCAAGAAATCAGATCACTGGTATAGTTTTACTCTTTTAGAAAATTGACCACTACCTTGACAGATGATTGGTTGGTTGGTTGGTTGATGAATTTTAATGGCGCAAGGGCCAGGTTTGGCCAAAGAGCGCCAGACAAAGAACTATCAGCTACAGGTTTCGAAAAGCGTGGAAAATGACCAAGAGCAGACAAGCTGGGCAAAAGCCGGAAAAGAGAACGATGAAAACTGTGAAGAAAAGTTAGGCAACCAGGTGTATAAAAAAATGATCAATTCACTATTATAATTAATATTATTATTATTAATTGCTTTTTTTTTTTTTTTTTTTTTTTATATATACACAACAACACAAAGGATGAGTCACCAGGAGGGGGACGAACCGTCACTCTCCTCCCCACACTCCTCTGCAATGCTGGCCGAGGCCGAGGGCGGGGACGAACCGTCACTCTCCTCCCCCCCATGTTCCTCTGCAATGTTGGTGGAGGCTGGGTCCGAACTGTCACTCTTCCTCCCCCCATGGTCCTCAGCAATGTTGGTGGAGGCTGGGTCCGAACTGTCACTCTCCTCCCCCCTATGTTCCTCCACAATGTTGGTTGAGGGTGGGGACCTCGCTGAGTCCGAGACAGGTGCAATGTTGGTCAGGCGGACCGCGACAGTTGGATGGACACTGCACACCTTCGCGGATTGAGGGCCGGGTCTTCCGCACGTGCAGGCTGTCTGCCGGGAACCGGAAGAGTCGGTCGTCTTCAAAAGAGAAGGCGCAGACTCAGCTGGTCGAATAAGCTGGAGCTCGGTGAAATCCACCTGTGTCGCCTGTTCAACTGTAGATCGCTTGGCAAGTGCGGCGAGAGCTACAGGGCGCGGAACAAAGGGCTGCACGGGTTGTGGCAGAGACTTAACAACTGCGGCAAAACTACGCTGTCGGGTGTTGGGAATACCCAACTTGGCTTTGGCAGCAGGGTACGAGAGACCTTCCAGGGTCTTGAGGCGCTGGATCGCCATCTCTTCCTTCCATTTCATACAGTTGCGGGAGTAAGCTGCATGGGCCTCAGCGCAGTTAACACAGCAGGCCGCAGAGGTGCAACCATCCCCGTCATGTTCACTGGAGCCACAATTTGCGCAACGAGCGGAACTCTTACAGAATCGTTGTGAATGCCCGTACCTCTGGCACCTGAAACAGCGCAGAGGACTGGGAATGTACGGGCGAACTGCACAGACCAAGTAGCCTGCTTTGATTTCTGTCGGAACTTTCGGGGAGTCAAAAGTCAAGATGACATTTTTTGACTTAATCATGGAACCATCACGCCGGAACATCATACGACGTGCAGCAAGAACACCCTGATCCGCAAGTTCAGTCACCAATTCATCCTCACTGCATGGCAAGAGATCAAACTCCGAAATAACACCGCGAGAGGTGTTAAGAAACGGGTGAGGTGTCACTCTGACAGGAATGCCTTGAAGACTAGAAAGGCGCAGAAAAGTGTTACTCTGAGAAACACTGCAAGTTTGAACAAGCAGGTCCCCAGAGCGAAGCTTCCTCACAGACTTCAAGGGGCCAACCGCAGCGTCCAAAGCTTTAGAAATGAAAAATGGAGATCTGGTGGACAGTCTCTCATTCGGATCGATGGATTCTACAAGTAAGTGTGTAGCATGCGTAGTCACAGCAATCGAAGGGAGACGACGCTTCGGAGCGACTGGTACAGCTGCCGAAGAAGAAGTTCCACATTCTGGGTCCAGGTCATGGTCTAAAGACCGTTTAAGGTTATGAGACTTGGTAAGGTGAGAAGACGAAGGAGAGTCGTTTGCAACTATCATTGTCTCAGGCGACTTAAATTTGGAGCGTTTGTTTTTAGGTTTACCCATGGAAAAAAAGAAAGAAGATTCGTCTGCAGACTACTCCACCCACCACCGAGCCCTACAAGGGAGAACTGGAGGTCCGCAAGCCAAGAAAATGACGCTAGACACAGTTCTGGAGCTTATACGTTGCAGATATAGTCCGTTGGCTGTGATCACACGCACTCGGCGGACACTTCGGCCTCCTGGTACCGTCATGCCAACGCCTTTGGCATGATCCCACAGCCCCCGGGCTCACCCTGCCGTGCCATACGACAAAAAAGCCGCTAAAGCCCTGTACACAACTTGGTACATGACTGCTGACTAGAGGTGGGTTAGTCTCTAGCCTCCCGTTTACAGCGAAGCCGGGGTCGAAGAGGAGTGTTGGTACACAGGAGGCACTTATCCGGTCTCCTGCGACCTCAGCCGCCAGACATCCCATTTCCGCCTCACGGGTCTCCGCACGCGGCAAACATGCAGGTAGGTCTAGCACCCAAACCAGCTAAAAGGAAAAAAGGAAATCTAAAGAAGACAAATCCTGGCAGGGAACCTAAACGGAATCTCAGCAACCTACGAACTGAGCGGTTAATATTAAACAGTTAGTGGTGGAGGGTAACAAAACCACAAGACCGGGGTGTTAGTACATAACGTGGTAGCGATTAGGTAAAGTATACAACACGGGCAACTAGCCAGTGGAGAAAATTAATAAAAACGAAAAAGCGAGACACAAGACCAGCTCGGGATCGTGGGGCCGCGACTCCCCAACAGCTGGATGAACAGCCGTCCCTGCAAACACCAATAGCACCAAAATAAAAATCAAGCGGTGGCATGACATCAGATGTTGAACAGTCACAAGGTCAGCTCGGGCCGTGGGGGCGCCGCTCCCCAAATAACTGGAAAACCAGTTATCCCCGTGCGGGGTGACAGATGAACATGAGTTGTTATAATGGATTCACATAGCACCCATCAGCCAGCATCTAATGAGCTCAATGTTGCATTTACCATTTCTAATCCAGTAAGAAATATCCTCCATGTGCTGATTTTGAATACAAACTTTAGATTTGCTTCCATTTGATGATGATGATGCAAGAATTCTAATTCACTAGCCACAGTGTGATGTTTGCTTTAGAAATCAAAAGAGCACACTGCTGATTTTTGAAATAGGTGATTACAAATAAATAATAAAAGACATGAAAAACATTTTACTTTTTCTCAAAGGTTATGTAAAGTGTTTATGTAAAGTGGTTATGTAAAGTGGTTATGTAAAGTGTAGCATTTTAAAATCAATACTTACTGTAAGTTAAGAAGAAGAAAAAAATTACTACAGAATTAATCATAGTGCAAAAGCGAACCATTATGAATCAGTTTTATTTTATGATTTGCGTGTGTTTTATGGGAGAATATATGTGAATGGGGATGTAAGGTCAGGTGATGCGTAACATTACAGCCTCTCCTTGACAAATGTCAACCCCGCCTTCTCGTGGTACATCCTGTTCCCACTAAAGGGGCTCTGACGACCGCCAATAGCGGTATAGCTATACCATCGGGATTAGAGGAAATGCTATCCCACACTCACCAACCCGCTTGGCCAGCGTGGTGAGTTATGGCCAAACCCCTCCAAAATGACTCCACAACTTAAATCTTGGCCCTCAGTCTCCGGCAGCTGGAATGTACCTGGCCAAGGCAGCGGCCAGTGCGACATGAAGGCAGAGGGTGCTAAGAATCCCCGGAGGACCGGACTAGGCTGCCATCTGATGCTGACCTTGGCGACGTATAACGGACGCTCCCTATCTTCTGATTCAAGGCTTCTTGAATTGGAAGAGGAACTACAAAGGATCAAGTGGGACATCGTCGGGCTAAGTGAGGTAAGGAGAAAAGGAGAAGATCTCATTGAACTGAAAAGTGGACATCTCTTCTACTATCGTGGGACAGATACTGGCAGAACTAGTGGTGTTGGATTTATAATACACAAGAAACTGAAGGATAAAGTTGTAGAAGTTGAAAGTTCCTCTGACAGAGCTGCACGACTCGTTATGCAACTCTCGAGAAGATACCAGGCTCAGATTATTCAAACTTATGCACCCACCACAAGTCGTGCTGAAGAAGAAATTGAAGAATTTTATGAGGAAATTCGTGATCTAAATAATAAAGGTAAGCAGCACTTGAAGATAATTATGGGAGATTTCAATGCAAAAATAGGGCAACGGCAACAGAATGAAACTTCAGTAGGTAAATTCGGTCACGGCAACAGAAACCAGCGTGGAAATACTCTCGTAGAGTTTGCAGAGGCAGAAGGGTTTTTCATCTTAAACTCCTTTTTCAAGAAAAAGCCACACAGGAAATGGACATGGAGACATCCAAATGGGACGACAAGTGAAATTGATTTTATTATGTGTAACAAAAAAATTCGTCATAGAAGACTGCAGTGTGCTAAACAAGTTCAACACAGGCAGTGACCATAGATTGGTGAGATGTAAGATGCACCTCAACACTAAACTCGAACGTAGCAAGCTCATAAGACAAACAAAATGTATTGACATAACCAACCTTAAAAAACACCATAATACCTTCAAATTGGAACTGAAGAACAGATTCTCTGCTTTAGAAGGCCTAACATCGGAAGAAGTGGATATTTCTGAAGTTAACAGAAAAGTAACCAAAGCTCTTATGGAAACAGCAACAAAATTAGCTGGGTCTAAGAACAAATTGCATGTGAACAAATTATCAGGAAAAACCAAAATGTTGATGCAAAAAAGAAGAGTGATGAGGACAACTAAAGAAGATGTGACTTCCAAAGTGGAATATATAGAGCTATGCAAGACAGTACGAAAAAGTATCACTGAAGACGTAAGAAAATTCAACTGTGAACTAGTGAGGAAAGCAATTGAAAACAACCAAAGCCTAAAGATAGCAAAGGGACATCTCAGTAAGGGGAAAAAACAGATTATGGCACTGAGAAAAGAAGGTGGTTCTGTAACAAGAAATAGAGGCGAAATTTTGACAAGAGTGAAAGATTTCTACTCCAAATTATATGAAAGGGATGATACATGTACTCCAGACATCATGAAAGGTACCAGTACCAGAGTTCTTCCAGTCCTTCCAGCAGAAGTTGCACTTGCAATCAAGAACATGAAGCGGGGAAAAGCTCCAGGAGAAGATGGAATTACTGTAGACATCATACAAGAAGCAAGTGGAGAAATCGAAACAGTACTCGCCCAAATTTTCACTCGATGCCTTAATGAAGGGAAAATTCCTGAGGATTGGAACAACGCTACAATGATCTTGCTACATAAAAAGGGTGACATTGAGGATCTCAGGAACTACAGACCTATCAGCCTCCTATCAGTGGTTTATAAAATCTTCACTAAAGTTCTTTCACACCGCTTGAAGGTGACACTGGACATGGCTCAACCGAGAGAACAAGCTGGATTCAGGAGTGGCTACAGCACAATAGATCATATCCACGTACTGAGAGAACTAGTTGAAAGAGCGAGGGAATATGAACTTCCATTGTGCATGGCTTTTATCGATTATGAAAAAGCCTTTGATTCGGTGAAACCATCAGCAGTTGCAATGGCTCTGAAATCCTGCGGTATTGAAGATGCATACATTAATATTATTAATAACATCTATGAAAATGCAAGTGCAAAGATTCGGCTGTTTGAAAATACAACACACATAAAAATTGGAAAAGGAGTGAGACAAGGTGACACCATATCTCCGAAGCTCTTTAATGCCACATTGGAAAATGTTCTTTCAATCACTGAACTGGGAAAACAAAGGGATAAAGATTAATGGAGATTATCTAACCCACCTTCGTTTTGCTGATAACGTAGTCATTTTTGCAACTACCCCATCAGAGCTGCAAAGTATGATCCAGGAACTTGCTGACAAGAGTAAAGAAGTGGGGTTAAAAATGAACTTTCAGAAGACAAAAGTGATGTACAATGCTTTTACAAGAAATGAAGATTTATCGATTGATGGAGAAAAGCTGGAGATAACAGACACGTACGTTTATCTTGGACAGCAGATATCAAGTGAGGGTCACATTGATGAAGAAATTAATCGGCGTACAAAACTTGCTTGGATAGCTTTTGGAAGAAACAGCATAATTTTCAAGAGCAATATGCCATTATGTCTTAAAAGAAAAGTGTTTGATCAATGCATCCTTCCAGTGCTTACGTATGGTGCAGAGACGTGGACCTTAGCTAAAAGAGACATACAAAGGCTGCAGACAACTCAAAGAAGCATGGAGAGGTGCATACTTGGTGTAACCAGGAGAGATAAGAAGAGGAACTCGTGGATCCGAAAAATGACAAGAGTGGAAGACATCATGATCAGAGTTAAATCCCTGAAATGGCAATGGGCTGGACATACTGCCAGAAGAACAGACCATCGATGGACAGCCGAAATTTTAGATTGGATTCCAAGGGACAGGAAAAGACCCAGAAGAAGACCACATGGAAGATGGGTGGATGAAATTGGAAAGTATGCGGGAGTGACATGGAGGAGACTGGCACAAGACAGACCGTTGTGGAGGAAACTTGGGGAGACCTTCGTCCAGCAGTGGATTGATAATGGTTGACAATGATGATGATGATGATGATATGTGAATAACCAAAAATTAGGGGGTGATGGCTGTAAGCAGTCGTCGTCCTTAATTTAGGGCCACTGGTTCCAGGGAAGGGAGTGAACCAGTGCCATAAGACAAAAACAACATCCATACCTCACCGCGATTCGAACCCGAAATCATTTCGGACGTGCGGTCAGAAGCTATCGCTTAAACCACTGTACCACCTGGCGGCACTCGTTGAGTTCAACGGTATAGAAAAGTTGTAAGAGAATAGAGTGACAATAGATATCAAACATTCTTAACTGGATATCCGAGATGGCTAACTGTAGAAGACAAGCAAATTAAATTCAAAGAAAAAAAAAAGTATGCTTTAACCACTTTAAGAAAAGATAGATTGTTGTGAAAGGAGTTTAGAAAACATTAATTTACTGGTTAATCAACATGTTTGCTTTAATAGTAATAATAACAAAATTACGTCCGCAACCATTTTCATTAGAAATTGGGAAATATTTTTTAATTGGGAGCTGTTCTCTTTGTAGTCTAGTCAAGTAAGATGGATGTTTGTGTTTCATCTGACAAGTTTGTTTGGATTTAATCAAATCAAAACATGATAGCAGGTATGTATTTACCTTAGAGCACTATTAGTGAATTGAAACTCATGAAAAGCATGTTGTAATTTCTTACCTGCTGTGTCAAGATGTGGAGAGTAAAGGAAGCTGGAATAATTTGAAAAAACCATACGAATTTAATGTAGCTGTTAATGTACGAAGGAGCGACTAGTACAGAAATGTCAGTATACGGAGAAATAGTAACAGTAGACATTAGGCAATGCATCTTTCGCCTAGAACTTTAAAATTCAGTTCTTATTTGTTATAAAGACTCACTTCTTTTGTTTAAAAACTCTTCAGCTTTTTGGCTGGAATCTACATAGTCGTTTCATTATGCATGATTCTACTAGGCTTTGTCTTCGTGCAGGATCTTGTTTGGTGGTTAATCCAGACGTTCATCAAGTGTAAACTTTGTACAGATAGGCGTTTAAATTCTCCCCTTTAAATTTGTGATTGTGTCGCAACGACGTATGTGTACATGGTGGGATAAACGTAGATCATATGGAACTAAGAATATTTGAGTAGACTTCAGGGCAAATTACATGTAATGAAATTTTTGATAATAAAATGAACCCTAGTTCTATTTAATTTGGATTGCAAGAGATGAACATCATTCGTTAATTGTTTCAATGAAACTACGTTTTTAAACTAGATTAAGTGTTTCGACGTACGTTTATTTTTTTAAAGAATAGGTTTTTCCGTATTGATTTAAAGGAGTTCCTTTTCTAAAAACACGATGTTTCTGTCAAGGTAATGAATTTTTGGATATTTTTCTAAGCTTTAGGTTATTTCTTCATACTTGGAAGACAGACCTCAGGTTTTAGGACCTACAATATTGTCAGAGAATTTTTGACGTTACAGTAAAAAGGGTAAAATCCTATAATAGAACGTCACTTGTGTCATTTTAACCAAGCATTAATAGAAAAAATAGCATGCAGTAAAGTGAAAAATTAAGGGAAAAAATAGAATGCAGTAAAGTGACTAAATTGAGAAAAGTTAAATAGTTTAGTACAAAAGTGCTGGGGTTGAATCCTGATTTGCTGAGTATACTTGTAGCTTAAGTGACCTTGCCAATATACATAGCCAATGTGTACTCCTAGTATTAATAGCATCTCATTTTGTGTTGATTTTTTCACTTTATCATGCATTGATTCGTCTACCTTAGAATAAAAAAAAAAAAAGTACTATATCCTCAATAACATATGGTGACTCAGTGAGACATAAAAAGAAATTAAAAATGAACTCTCTACTCTAACTATACACAAAATAATAAAAAAATGCTAGTAATTCAATTTATCGGTGTACAAATATTCTGTTTTCTGTCTACCTTCCTTGAAAAAGCCATCTGGTTGATGTATTAAAGTTTGGAAATGTATATGTTTTTACACCAAGAAATCAGATCACTGGTATAGTTTTACTCTTTTAGGAAATTGACCACTACCTTGACAGATGAACATGAGTTGTTATAATTGATGCACATAGCACCCATCAGCCAGCTTCTAATGAGCTCAATGTTGCATTTATCATTTCTAATCCAGTAAGAAAGATCCTCCATGTGCTGATTTTGAATACAAACTTTAGATTTGCCTACATTTGATGATGATGCAAGAATTCTAATTCACTAGTCAGAGTGTGATGTTTGTTTTAGAAATCAAAAGAGCACACTGCTGGTTTTTGAAATAGGTGATTACAAATAAATAATAAAAGACATGAAAAACATTTTACTTTTTCTCAAAGGCAGCATTCCAGGTTATGTAAAGTGTAGCATTTTAAAAACAATACTTACTGTAAGTTAAGAAGAAGAAAAAAATTACTACAGAATTAATCATAGTGCAAAAGCGAACCACTATGAATCAGTTTTATTTCATGATTTGCGTGTGTTTTATGGGAGAATATATGTGAATAACCAAAAATTAGGGGGTGATGGCTGTAAGCAGTCGTCCTTAATTTAGGGCCACTGGTTCCAGGGAAGGGAGTGAACCAGTGCCATAAGACAAAAACAACATCCATACCTCACCGGGATTCGAACCTGAAATCATCTCGGACGTGCGGTCAGAAGCTATCGCTTAAACCACTGTACCACCTGGCGGCACTCGTTGAGTTCAACGGTATAGAAAAGTTGTAAGAGAATAGAGTGACAATAGATATCAAACATTCTTAACTGGATATCCGAGATGGCAAACTGTAGAAGACAAGCAAATTAAATTAAAAGGAAAAAAAAGTATGCTTTAACCACTTTAAGAAAAGATAGATTGTTGTGAAAGGAGTTTAGAAAACATTAATTTACTGGTTGGCTTTAATAGTAATAATAATTTTGTTATTATTACTATTAAAGCAACATGTTTGCTTTAATAGTAATAATAACAAAATTACGTCCGCACCCATTTTCAGGAGAAATTGGGAAATATTTTTTAATTGGGAGCTGTTCTCTTTGTAGTCTAGTCAAGTAAGATGGATGTTTGTGTTTCATCTGACAAGTTTGTTTGGATTTAATCAAATCAAAACATGATAGCAGGTATGTATTTACCTTAGAGCACTATTAGTGAATTGAAACTCATGAAAAGCATGTTGTAATTTTTTACCTGCTGTGTCAAGATATGGAGAGTAAAGAAAGCTGGAATAATTTGAAAAAGCCATACAAATTTAATGTAGCTGTTAATTTATGAAGGAGCGACTAGTACAGAAATGTCAGTATACAGAGAAATAGTAACAGTAGACATTAGGCCATGCATCTTTTGCCCTGAACTGCGTGGGGCCCTTTGATCCCGTGCTCCGACTTACCCAGGGCTCTGCCCCCTTCCAAAAACCATCTACGGTCTGAGTTAGGGCACTAAAGTGTTCAAGTATATTTTACAGAAATTTTGTGTGGGGGCCCTTTGACCTAGGTCTCTGACCCCTTCCAAAAACAGTCTGCGGTCTAAGTTAGGTTACCATGCTATAGTATTCCAAATTTGGTGGTTCTAAATTGAAAACTAGATTTTATGGAAGTTTTGTGTGGGGCCCCTTGACCTCGGGCTCCGACCCCTTCCAAAAACTGTCTGCGGTCTAAGTTAGGGTACCGTGAGATAGTATATCAAGTTTGGTGGTTCTAAATTGAAAACTAAATTTGTTTAGCAGACATACAAACAAACATTCAATTCTATATATATAGATTTGTTATTTTTTTCCAAGACCGTTTTTTAGGCATGTTATCTCTCAGGGTAGGCTGACGTGGACGGATCGAACACTCTCATTCGGGTAAGAGAATGCGTACTTTGCGCCTGAGATTTTTCCAAAATGGCGCCTTTAGGACACGGAGAAATCATAGGCTTTCAAACCAAATTCAAACGCGTCTAACTCGGAAATGGGCGTTTTTAGGTCCATTAAAATTTACACAGATATTCTCCTGTTGTTAATAAAACAGGGATTCAATTTTCAGAATTTTAAAAAAAGGCTTTTTTGAGAAAATCGTTGGCAAAGTTGGAGATTTTTCAAAATCGGCTGTTTTTAGCGCTGCAGAAACTAGCAGTTTCACAGACACATAAAAAACTGGAAATAAAGTGCACATTTGTATGTCTTTAACAAAAAAACGAGTATAGAAAAAACCTCCATTTGAACCGTTAAAAAATCTTTTTAAAAATTAAAATTTTTTTTTAAATCACAAAGTTTACAATATTTTAAAATTTTAATCATACGATGTGTAAAAAACATTAGCATCAAATATTATTAAATGTTATACACGCAATATAATAAAAAATACCAGAACAAAATATCTTTTTTAATTCTGCTGCAATGACTCGCTGAAGTTAGGAAAAATAACCGTTTTTTAGAGAGTTTGTTTGACGGTAGGAAATTTGAAATCCTCTGTCTCGAAGGGAAAATTTTTTTTTTGCCGAAAAAAAAAATGTCTACTTATTTTAATCAAGGAACACCTAATTTTTTTAGAGAAATCGGAGACCATGATGGTACGATCCTGCCAGAGTTGAAATGGAATCCCTCTTTTGTTACCAGCCAACTAAGTTGAAACAATTTTGAAAGCTACCTAGTTTTGAGACTCCTCACCACCACGTGAAGGGGGGGGGGGTGTCAAAACTCCGCTGGTCTCCTATCGATCCAGCAATATCTTCTAAGGGAACAGAAAAAATGGGTAGTGCATGGTTTATCGTGGCCCAGGTGGAAATCACTACGAACACAATTCTTGCCCCCCCTCCCCCTTGAAAAATTGAAATCTTTGAATATGTTTTAAATAGATAAAAATCTTTACACCATTATATGCACGTAAGTTGTATATGTATTCTACTTGTAAAATCAGCTGATTGAACAGGAAATATACTCAACTCACATTTTATGAATAAGCATGCACGCGTATGTGTTAATTGCCATTATGTTTTGGAGAGGAGGTATGTAGAGTTTGGGTAGCGATCAGCGCTATCAACCCAGCAGCGAGGTCAAGAGCATTGCACCTTCTGCCCCCGTTCGCAGAGGATAAAACTCTCCTGAGCGAATATTTTACTATTACGAAAAACTGAGAAGTTAATTTTAGCAACTATAACAAAACAGCAACTGCTCTTCTGACAGTAGCCTACAATTAGCAACTCCCAGAAAAACTCGAGGGTGTTTAGCCATTGAAAATTATCTTACAGTATGTGTGCCTGCACTCTTTTTTTCTTAAAATTATTTCACAACTGTTTTCTACTCTTTCATAGTTTTTTCTTAAGCAATGTTTACGTATATACGTAAATAAACAACTGCTGTCTTTTGCAACTCAACTTTGTTAGTGGAGCAGCAAGAATTTTGTTTGTTTTGTTTGTCCCCCCCCCCCCCCCCCCCGACAGATTTTTAGGCATGTCATCACTCGGGAAAGGGTGAGGTGGACGTATCCAACCAGGGCCAGCTGATCCAATGCTCTCATTCCATCATTCGAGTGAGAGAATATGTACTTTGTGCCTTTAGAACACGGGAAATTGTAGGCTTTCAAACCGAATTCAAACGCGTCTAACTCGGAAACGGACGCTTTTAGCTCCGTGAAAATTTACACAGATATTCTCCTGTTGATAATAAAACAGTGATTTAATTTTCAGAATTTTAAAAAATGGCCTTTTTGAGAAAATCGTTGGCAAAGTTAGAGATTTTTCAAAATCGGCTGTTCTTAACGCTGCCGAAACGCGGAAACTAGGAGTTTCATAGACACACAAAAAATTACAAATAAAGTGCACATTTGTATGTCTTTAACAAAAAAAAAAAAAAAAAAAAAAAACGAATATAAAAAAACTCTATCCGGACCTATTTAAAAAACCTTAAAAAATTCAATTTTTTTTAAATCACGAAGTTTACGATATTTTAAAATTTTAATTATACGATGTTTAGCAAATATTAGTGTAGGAAATCAATCCTTATTTTGCTGTATAATCTCATGTAATGACGTAATTGTTCATATGCTATTATGTTTTGTTTATTCAAGTCAAGTGAGATTTGTATATATCACGTCACGCATTGTTCTCGTGACAAGCACTATTGATATACGTGCTGTAACCGCAAAATGTATCTTCAGAGCTGTTGTTGCCTTCGAGGCATAAGTTTGAAGTCAGTAGTCATAGTCGTGTGTTCTATTATTAGTTTAAATGTTTAAAACTTCTTATGATCTTTATAATGTTAATAAATAATAGATTTAACTACACAATCATGTCTTTAGTTTGGCGAATCTCTCAGTGTGCAATGTATAGCATTTTGCAAGGCTCTATAAAGTTTCCCACAATTTGGTAATGGAGCCCAGACACTGTACCATCCAAGTTGCACTACCCAAGCCGGCAGCCAGTGAAGCATCCAGCAAAGTAAACTAGGACGCAAAAAACGTTAAAAAAGGAAAGTCTTTACGACTGCTGAAAAGGACGCTGCATGATCACTCATGAAGACTGATTGAAAAGTGGATGAATGGCTGAGAGTTTCTGAACTTCAATCCCGCCCTTGGTAACTAAGCCTTTATTCATTTTCGATAGCATTACAAAATAAGCAATGTCGCAAACAGCAATAGAAAAGCTGAATAAGAGCAACTACGACACATGGAAAATATTAATCGAAGCAGTTCTAATACAAAACGACCGTTGGGGTTATGTGACAGGTCAAATTCCAAAGCCTGTTGATGGAACAAATGAATCTGAATTAGAAGCGCTTAAGAAGTGGACACTAGGTGATCAGAAGGCAAGAGCAGATATAATTATCTCCATCTATCCAAGCGAGCTCTGTAATGTAAAACATTGCAAAACTTCAAATGAATTATGGCAGAAACTTCGATCAACTTATGAATCGAAGGGACCAGCTAGAAAGGCTACATTACTGAAGCGATTACTATTTCGTAAAACCAATGGCATTCACAAAGAAAGGTGACTTGATCACGCTAGTTACGTTAACTAAAACTTTTACAAAAAGTTCGTAAGTTGGAAGCTTTCGACCTTATCTTAGGTCTTCATCACGCCAATGGAGGACTAAGATTGTTGCCAGATTCTACATTTGAAATTTTCCTATTTTTGTTGCCAAAACTTAGAAGTGATATGAAATGGGCATCGTAATAGCTGATGATCTCCTGTCTATACTAATGCTGTACAGTATTCCAGATACATTCGATAATTTTCGTTGTGCCATCAAATCGAGAGATGAGTTACCGAAACCTGACACTCTGAAAGTCAAGCTTTTGGAAGAATTGGATGCTCGAAAAACAAAGAGCTATCCAAATTGCCAAACAGCGTATTTGTCTTTCAAGAGACAAAAAGATTCGAATCTAAAGTCAACCTGTAATAACTGGAGGCAAAATCAGGGTAAGAATAAAAGAAGGAACAACAAAGTGTTCCGTAGCTACAAATGTAACTACTGTTCGAAGGTAGGTCATAAATCATCTGAGTGTCGAAAACGGATTGCTGATAAAAATGCAGCATCCTTCAGACAAGAGGCTTCCATGGTAATAAAAACGAAAAACGAAAGTATGCATACAGCCATATCCATGAACGTAGCTCATAATACAAAATCTACATGGTGCATAGACAGCGGAGCAACATCGCATATGTGCAACGACGAGAATATGTTTGCAGAAATAGAAACAAGCAAACAGTTTTGTAAATCTTGCAGTAGATAAAACAGCTGAAGTAATTGGAAAAGGTTCCATACGAATCACTGTGCCGAATGGAAGAGATGCAAAAACCATTCGATTAGAAAATGTGCTCTGTGTTCCTGATCTGAAGAATAACTTACTGTCAGTCTGTGTCAAAAGCTACCGCTAATGGCCGTTCAGTTGTCTTCAACCAAAATGAGGCCAGGGTCATTGAAACCAATGGTACCACTCTTCTCCGAGCAGATAGAAACGGTGAACTGTATTACGTAACGCCAAGCTATGAAAATGTAGCTATGGTTACAGAATTTCAAAAATGGCCTCTAAAATATGGTAATTTAAATGAAAATGATCTAAAAAAACTGAAATTAAACGAAATGGTACGAGGACTTTTCTTTAAAAATGGGGATAGCCTGAAAAATTGTAAAGTCTGTATTAAGGCGAAACAGACGACAAAACCTTTTCCGAAGGAATCCCGATTTGAAAGCAAGCAACTGCTGGACCTCATCCATTCAGATGTCTGTGGACCGATGAAAACCCAATCTCTTGGTGGTTCACGATATTTCGTTACTTTTATTGACAACAAGTCACGATATACAGAAATATGTTGTCTTAAATCAAAAGATGAAGTGAAGAAGGCTTTTTGAAATTCAAGGCATCAATGGAAAATAACACTCCGTACCGATAATGGGCTAGAATATTGCGGAAAGAAATTCAATGCATATTTGGAGCATGAAGGCATACGCAGAGAAAAATCTGCAGAATTAACGCCACAACAAAATGGAGTAGCTGAGCGATACAATCGTCGAAATGGCGAGATGTTTATTAATCCAGTCCAGACTACCAGTTAGCTTTTGGGCAGAAGCGATTAACTGTGCTGTGTTCTTAAGAAATCGTTCTCCGACACGAAGCTTAAATGGGAAAATTACCCCGTAATATGAAGCTTTATTTGACATTAAACCAAATGTATCATTCTTCAAAGTTTTTGGGCAAAAAGCTTATGTTTTGAATAAGCGATCAAAAGGGAAATTCGACCCGAGATCTCAAGAACATATATTTGTTGGTTATTCAATGGAATCCAAAGCATACCGCTTATGGAACAAAAGTTCCAGAAAAATAATCGAAAGCCGTGACACCCGTTTTATCGATGAATTTGAAGATAACCTTCCAGATGGTTACGAATTCGAAATGCTCACATCATCCGAATCGCATATTCCATTTATTGAGATGAGTGACACAACGTGCTCACCCGATGGTAATACTGCACCGGACGCCGAGAGTGAAACAGAAGTTACGACAGAAGAAATGGCAGTGGAAGACATGACGTCAGAGCCGAGTACCTCACAGGAACTTACGTCAGAGGAAGCAATGCCAGATTATTCAAGAGAATGTGATTCACCATTGTTTACAAACAAAGATTATGCAGTAACTAAGATGAGAACTGCTGGTCGTCCAAAGAAAGTTTATACTGGAAAACCAGGTAGACCTGCTAAAAAATATCAAACAGTAACCGCTGACATTACTGAAACTGTTGATTTTGTCAACAACGTTTAAGCAAATCCTACTCTTTATGAAGCTTTAAATGGTCCGCAAAGTAAAGAATGGAAGATAGCTATTCAAAGAGAATATGATGCTCTCATAGAGGGAAAGCATGGGAACTAGTACCTAGACCAAAACACAAAAGAGTTATTGGTTGCAGATGGGTCTTAAAGACCAAATATAATCAAGATGGCAATGTTGAAAAGTTGAAAGCAAGACTAGTTGCAAAAGGGTGCTCTCAAACACCAGGAATTGATTATGAAGAAAACTTTTCACCGGTTGCCAGATTAAGTTCGATTCGAACTGTAATCACACATGCTGTTACAAACAACTTAACGGCTTTCCAGCTAGATTTCGTAATGGCATACGTAAATGGAAATTTAGACGAGGAGATATACATGGAATTACCGGAAGGTTTCCAAAGTAAATAAAAAAAGATCACGTTTGCAGATTGAAAAGATCAATCTATGGTCTAAAACAATCTGCCAGACAATGGTATAAGAAGCTTGATGAAAAATTGAAATCTCTTGGTTTCAAGCCACTTGATTCAGATAAATGTGTTTACCATCTGAAAAAACGCACTGACGAAGTCATTATTATTGTTTATGTTGATGACTTAATGATCTTTGCAAACAGCAAAGATAGCTACAAAACTATAAAGGATAAGCTAGCCAGCTCATTCAAAATGAAGGACTTAGGATCCTTGCATTACTGCCTAGGCATTGAGTTTGCTCAAAATGCAAATGGCATAACAATGTCACAAAGGAAATATATACAAGATGTTTTATGCAAATTCAAAATGCAGGATGCAAAATCTGTAACAACACCTTTGGATATTAGCGCAAAGCTAACAAAAGAGATGAGTCCTAAAACAGAAGAAGCAAAATCTGAGTTGAAAGATATCCCATATCGTTCACTTATTGGTTCGCTCATGTATCTTTCTGTAGCAACCAGACCTGATATCACTCATGCTGTGAATTTTCTCAGTCAATTTAAGAACAATCCAGGCAAACATCACTGGATAGCAGCCAAAAGAGTGCTGAGATATCTAAAAGGCACACAGAACTTGGGTCTTGTGTTTGACCGAGCAAAAGAGCCATTGACGGCTTTTGTAGATGCAGACTGGGCTTCCGATATAACCGATAGAAAATCTTATACCGGATATGTATTCAAATTTTCCGGAGGAACAATAAGTTGGGAATCCAAAAAGCAAAGAACTGTTGCATTATCAACTACCGAAGCAGAATACATGGCGCTTTCAGAAGTTACTAAAGAAACTGTGTACTTAAGGAATTTTCTTAGCGAAATTTCTTCACAACCTATGACGTCACCGACGGATATATACTGTGATAATCAGTCAGCACAAAAGCTAGTCCATAATCCTATCTATCATTCCAGGACGAAGCATATTGACATTCGTCACCATTTTGTCAGAGAAATATATGAATCAAGGTAAGATTAATGTGAAACACCTGAGTTCAAGCGACATGATCGCAGATATTTTGACAAAAGGACTAATTGCTAATAAGCATAAAAAATGTTGCGAGTTATTGAAACTCATTATTGTTTAATTTAGCATGAAAGTGTTATTGTTTCACAAGTGCTGAGTAATATTAGGGGGAAAACTCACAAAATGTTTGTATATATTGAAAATAAAAATTGTGAGGGGGATTGTAGGAAATCAATCCTTATTTTGCTGTATAATCTCATGTAATGACGTAATTGTTCATATGCTATTATGTTTTGTTTATTCAAGTCAAGTGAGATTTGTATATATCACGTCACGCATTGTTCTCGTGACAAGCACTATTGATATACGTGCTGTAACGGCAAAATGTATCTTCAGAGCTGTTGTTGCCTTCGAGGCATAAGGTTGAAGTCAGTAGTCATAGTCGTGTGTTCTATTATTAGTTTAAATGTTTAAAACTTCTTATGATTTTTATAATGTTAATAAATAATAGATTTAACTACACAATCATGTCTTTAGTTTGGCGACTCTCTCACTGTGCAATGTATAGCATTTTGCAATGCTCTATAAAGTTTCCCACAATTTGCACCATATATTATTATTTGTTAGACACATAATGTAAAAAACGATACAAGAACACTATCTTTTTTAACTCTGCTGCAATGACTCTCTGAAGTTAGGAAAAATAACCGTTTTCTTGAGAGCTTGTTTGACGGCGCAAGATTTGAAACCCTCTATCTCAAAGAGAAAAATTTTTCTTGCCGAAAGAAATAATATGTGTCTCCTTATTTTAGTCAAGGAACACCCCTTAATTTTTAGATAAATCTGTGACCATGATGGTACGACCCTGCCTGAGTTGAAATGGAACCCATCTTTGGAGGAAGTTAATGCAACAATTACTGAGGAAATGCCCCATGCAACTAGCAAAGATAAAAGAGGCAATTATTGCAACTTTAAAAAAGTTTATTTTCTGTGCAAAGAAAATGTGTCAAAGGATAAACCACAAGCATTAAAAGAACTAGCAATCAGTTCTTTTAATGTGAATTTTTCCTTCTAGGACCACAAGAAGGACCCTTTTGATATTTAGTCTGAAGTAATGCTTATGCTATGATAAAATATAAACACTGTTAGGTGTAGTTAAAAAGTTTCACCTTATTTACTAAAAGTATGAGAAAAGTAAAAAAAAATAATAAATTAGTGTAATTAATATTTTGAATGAGATGTTTTTGCAATTTTAGACATATTTCGAAGTACAGAAAATTAGCTTTAATTTGACACCAAATTCAACTACATTGATTAAAAAATAAGAAAATTACAGCCAATTTAAATTCATGGTGCCTGAGTGCCGTGAATGCTAAAAGTGCAGAACACCATTTTTTCAAAATGGTGTAACAAAGCCACTTATGGACAAAAAAAATCGTGAAAAAAATTACGCAAACATAACTCATGGGTACTTACTTACACAGGAAAAAGAAAATGAGAAAAAAGAAAAAAACTGAAAAAAAAAAAAAATTAGGTGATTTTATGTGAAACAACCAAATTTAGAATTGTGAATTTTTTTTTTCTAGAACCACGAAAAACACCCTCTTGATTTTTAGTCTGAAGTAAGCTTATGATAGGCTTATGCTATAGTAAAAATATGAAAACTGTGTTAGTTGTGATTACCAAGTTACACCTCATTTACCAAAAGTGTGAAAAAAAGAAAAAAAAGTATGATAAATAGGTGCTTTAATAGTTTGTATGAGAAGTTTTGCAAATCTGAGAGTTACAGTTTAAGGTATAAAAAATTAGGTTTAATTTCACACCAAATTCAACTACATTGATTTAAAAGATTAGAGAGTTACAGCCAATTTAAATAAATGATGTCTAACTGTTGCAAGTGTAAAAAGTGCAAAACACCCATTTTTTCAAAATGGCGTAACACAGCCATTTATGGATAAAAAAAATTGAAAAAAATTACACAAACATAACTCATAAGTAGCACACAGGATTTTTTTTTTTAAATCGGAGACTTCACAGCAAATGGGGTTAGAAGATTTGGTGTGGAATGACCCATCTGTAAGATCTCATCCCTATGCCTCTCAGCAGTCAGGAAGCCTCTGTCAAACACATGGAGAGGTATGCGGCCGTCCAACATGATGCCTGCCTGAACCATGGCACCTACGCTGCCATAGCGGTCCCTTTCTCTGATGTTGGAGGAAAGGTAGGTCCCAGGTTCTCTCCAGATGAAGGTAAGTTGAGAATCAGTGTCCAGGCTGAATCGCGACTTTTCTGTGAAGAGAACGTTACTCCACTGAAGTCTGGTCCAAGGCTGATGTCTGCATCATGCTAAACGTGCTATCTTGTGTGCTGAAGTGAGCAGGACGCAAACAGCCGGTCTTGTGGCAAAAAGCCCTCTCTCATGAAGCTTTCGGGAAAGAGTAACCCTTCAAACTCTGGTTCCAGTGGCGGCATGCAGCTCACGAGATAGCTGTGCAGCTGCAGCAGTCCTGTGGCGCCTTGCTTGAAAGTGCCAAATAACGATCTTCATTGGCCGTCGTGGCTCTTGGACGACCTTGCCCAGGCCTTCTCGATATGGATCTGGTGTCCTTAAACTGCCAAATAGAAGTCATCACTCTTTCCACGTTTATAAGTGAGGCACGGAAAAATTCTTATCGGCCGATACCGGGAATTGAACCTGTGCCTCACTTATGAACGTGGAAAGAGCGATAACTTCTATTTAATGTCCCTAGTCTACTTCAACTGTGTATTTGTCCTTAAACTGTTTCCACAAATTGCAGACGACACTGGGCGTTACGTTGAGCTCTGTAGCAACCTGCACTTGTGATTGCCCTGCCTCCAATCTACCGACGATTCTCCACCTCATTCCGTCATCAATATGTTCGTGGCAACTCATTTTACCTGATTGCTTATGAAATTGAACCAACTCCTGCAAGAAACGCAACAAATGTCGCCGAGGAGTACGAGCGAACTAATCTCGGAAAAAGCCAATTGTGCTTTTCATGCCCTTTGCCGTCACCGATTTGCCCACACGCATGTGTACACTTATGTATTCGACACTGCAAATTTGCATTCTTATTCGGCGGCATAATTTGTACCTTTGGTTTCGTACTTTTTGTGAAAATCGACAAAATGTGCAAATTCTCTTAATTTTGAACACCAGTGTATATACAGTATATATATTGATTTGGTTTTGCTGTGTTTCGTAATTGAAGAGAAATTTTGAAGAATGCTGGTTTTGGACATATGTGGCAGAATTAATAATGTCATCAGACGAATTTTATCGTTATATCTTATATCCGATCGAAGTGCATCATTAACGCTTTTAATCCATTTGGAATTATGTGGTACCGGACATTTATTTTCTCCTGAGTGAGAGGTTGATGCTAAAATTTCGGCCGGTGCTCCATAAATAGTAGATATTTGGCTTGAAATTGTTTCTTGAAATGCAGATGACAATTGTCTCCATTTCCAAGTAATATATACAGATCGCTAGTGTCTCTTTAGTGAAGAAGGTAATTTCGAAGGACTTACTTCCATTTGAAGTGTTGTTGCAAGAGCATATTTATATCCTGAACTGGTTCTTCAGGAGAAGTGAATTTTGTTTCAACATAAGAAGGCAACAGCACATCCGGCTCACTGGGTGACGGTGATGAGCTTTCACTAGCAACTAACTTCGTGAAATGTACGAAACAATGGTGGCACAAGTACTCTTCTGATGAAGGAGTAAAAGACAGATTTTTGTTAATCATTTTTTGGCATAATTCTTTTCCAACTTTTTTGAACTTCATTTCTTTTGTTGGTACATCACCTTCTTATGGCGGTTACCATAATCGGCACATTTAATACGTCTAGAACTCAACAAATGAGATATTTTTTTTTGCTCCGCAAGCATTCAGGTGACTTCTCTACATAGGGTGTTAAGGCATTCTGACTTCGTTTCAAGTATTAGGAACCATAACAGACAACTGAACTTAGTAAAAGGTATACATGCATTTCCTTAATATTTATTTATTTTTGTGATGCAGCAAATCCGAGGATGCATGCCAGATGCATTTATTGGGGGGCGTGGAAAGAGGGGACATTCTACCAGAAATTGAAGGAGGCTGTTCTGAAACCGAAATATAAGGTAAAATCTCACTTTATTTGTTTTTGTGATGCCGCTAGTCATCAGATCAGCAGAAGCATGCAGGGAACAGCCATTACGTGGGGGAGTCACATTACCGACCACTTGATGTAAATGCAACCCTGGCCCCTGCGACTGCAGTCTGCAGAAGTGTAAATAAATATGGCTTTTCCCAATAGGCTATAACATTTGTGTGTTGAATGATTGGCATAGCTTTAACGAAGACTTGAGTGTGAGCGTGCATGTGGGAGGAAGGGGGTCACGGCTGTCGGCCTTCGTCTGTACCCTGTATATCTTAAAATGCTAAATATAACAGCGAAGTCATTTCACAACCTGCATCAATCCCTCATAAAAAAGGATGTCGTAAATCCACTCCACTCCACCCACCCCATTCATTTTCAGTTTCATAGTAAACACTGCAAAGAAAGAAAATTTCCGGCATATATTTTTGCTTCCATTGTCTCAGTGTTAGTATTCAAAATAATTAATTCATTTCCACCACCCCAGTTACGTGCATGTGCGTTACTGAAATTTAGTAATATAATGGTCCTTTACCGTTGTCTTTTAATTTTTTCTTTCAATTATGCTGTTACTTTGACCCCACGCAAATAGTTAACACAGCAAAACCAAATCAATATATATATCATCATCATTGTCAACCATTATCAATCCACTGCTGGACGAAGGTCTCCCCAAGTTTCCTCCACAACGGTCTGTCTTGTGCCAGTCTCCTCCATGTCACTCCCGCATATTTACGAATTTCATCCACCCATCTCCCATGTGGTCTTTTTCTGGGTCTTTTCCTGTCCCTTGGAATCCAATCTAAAATTTCGGCTGTCCATCTATGGTCTGTCCTTCTGGCAGTATGTCCAGCCCATTGCCATTTCAGGGATTTAACTCTGATCATGATGTCTTCCACTCTCGTCATTTTTCGGATCCACGAGTTCCTCTTCTTATCTCTCCTGGTTATACCAAGCATGCACCTCTCCATGCTTCTTTGAGTTGTCTGCAGCCTTTGTATGTCTCTTTTAGTTAAGGTCCACGTCTCTGCACCATACGTAAGCACTGGAAGGATGCATTGATCAAACACTTTTCTTTTAAGACATAATGGCATATTGCTCTTGAAAATTATGCTGTTTCTTCCAAAAGCTCTCCAGGCAAGTTTTGTACGCCGATTAATTTCTTCATCAATGTGACCCTCACTTGATATCTGCTGTCCAAGATAAACATACGTATCTGTTATCTCCAGTTTTTCTCCATCAATCGATAAATCTTCATTTCTTGTAAAAGCATTGAACATCACTTTTGTCTTCTGAAAGTTCATTTTTAATCCCACTTCTTTACTCTTGTCAGCAAGTTCCTGGATCATACTCTGCAGCTCTGATGGGGTAGTTGCAAAAATGACTACGTCATCAGCAAAACGAAGGTGGGTTAGATAATCTCCATTAATCTTTATCCCTTTGTTTTCCCAGTTCAGTGATTGAAAGACATTTTCCAATGTGGCATTAAAGAGCTTCGGAGATATGGTGTCACCTTGTCTCACTCCCTTTCCAATTTTTATGTGTGTTGTATTTTCAAACAGCCAAATCTTTGCCCTTGCATTTTCATAGATGTTATTAATAATATTAATGTATGCATCTTCAATACCGCAGGATTTCAGAGCCGTGGTAACTGCTGATGGTTTCACCGAATCAAAGGCTTTTTCATAATCGATAAAAGCCATGCACAATGGAAGTTCATATTCCCTCGCTCTTTCAATTAGTTCTCTCAGTACGTGGATATGATCTATTGTGCTGTAGCCACTCCTGAATCCAGCTTGTTCTCTTGGTTGAGCCATGTCCAGTGTTACCTTCAAGCGGTGTGAAAGAACTTTAGTGAAGATTTTATAAACCACTGATAGGAGGCTGATAGGTCTGTAGTTCCTGAGATCCTCAATGTCACCTTTTTTATGTAGCAGGATCATTGTAGCATTGTTCCAATCCTCAGGAATCTTCCCTTCATTAAGGCATCGAGTGAAAATTTGGGCGAGCACTGTTTCAATTTCTCCACTTGCTTCTTGTATGATGTCTATAGTAATTCCATCTTCTCCTGGAGCTTTCCCCCGCTTCATGTTCTTGATTGCATGAGCAACTTCTGCTGGGAGGACTGGAAGAACTCTGGTACCTTTCATGATGTCTGGAGTACAGGTATCATCCCTTTCATATAATTTGGAGTAGAAATCTTTCACTCTTGTCAAAATTTCGCCTCTATTTCTTGTTATAGAACCATCTTCTTTTCTCAGAGCCATAATCTGTTTTCTTCCCTTACTGAGATGTCCCTTTGCTATCTTTAGGCTTTGGTTGTTTTCAATTGCTTTCCTCACTAGCTCACAGTTGAATTTCCTTACGTCTTCAGTGATACTTTTTCGTGCTGTCTTGCATAGCTCTATATATTCCACTTTGGAAGTCACATCTTCTTTAGTTGTCCTCATCTCTCTTCTTTTTTGCATCAACATTTTGGTTTTTCCTGATAATTTGTTTACATGCAACTTGTTCTTAGACCCAGCTAATTTTGTTGCTGTTTCCATAAGAGCTTTGGTTACTTTTCTGTTAACTTCCGAAATATCCACTTCTTCCGATGTTAGGCCTTCTAAAGCAGAGAATCTGTTCTTCAGTTCCAACTTGAAAGTATTATGGTGTTTTTTAAGGTTGGTTATGTCAATACATTTTGTTTGTCTTATGAGCTTGCCACGTTCCAGTTTAGTGTTGAGGTGCATCTTACATCTCACCAATCTATGGTCACTACCTGTGTTGAACTTGTTTAGCACACTGCAGTCTTCGATGACGAATTTTTTGTTACACATAATAAAATCAATTTCACTTGTCGTCCCAATTGGATGTCTCCATGTCCATTTCCTGTGTGGCTTTTTCTTGAAAAAGGAATTCAAGATGAAAAATCCTTCTGCCTCTGCAAACTCAACGAGAGTATTTCCACGCTGGTTTCTGTTGCCGTGACCGAATTTACCTACTGAAGTTTCATTCTGTTGCCGGTGCCCTATTTTTGCATTGAAATCTCCCATAATTATCTTCAAGTGCTGCTTACCTTTATTATTTAGATGACGAATTTCCTCATAAAATTCTTCAATTTCTTCTTCAGGATGACTTGTGGTGGGTGCATAAGTTTGAATAATCTGAGCCTGGTATCTTCTCGATAGTTGGATAACGAGTCGTGCAGCTCTGTCAGAGGAACTTTCAACTTCTACCACTTTATCCTTCAGTTTCTTGTTTATTATAAATCCAACACCACTAGTTCTGCCAGTATCTGTCCCACGATAATAGAAGAGATGTCCGCTTTTCAGTTCAATGAGATCTTCTCCTTTTCTCCTTACCTCACTCAGCCCGACGATGTCCCACTTGATCCTTTGTAGTTCCTCTTCCAATTCAAGAAGCCTTGAATCAGAAGATAGGGAGCGTCCGTTGTAGGTAGCCAAGGTCAGCATCAAATGGCAGCCTAGTCCGGTCCTCCGGGGATTCTTAGCACCCTCTGCCTTCATGTCGCACTGGCCGCTGCCTTGGCCAGGTACATTCCAGCTGCCGGAGACTGAGGGCCAAGATTTAAGTTGTAGAGTCATTTTGGAGGTGTTTGGCCATAACTCACCACGCTGGCCAAGCGGGTTGGTGAGTGTGGGATAGCATTTCCTCTGATCCCGATGGTATAGTTATACCGCTATTTGCGGTCGTCAGAGCCCCTTTAGTGGGAACAGGATGCACCACGAGAAGGCGGGGTTGACATTTGTCAAGGAGAGGCTGTGATGTTACGCATCACCTGACCTTACATCCCAATATATATATATATATATATATATATATATAAAGCATCAGATTTCTTCTTCTTTAAAGTAAAGTAACTAAATTGCATTGGAAACATTTGGTAAGGAGAACCTTTTTTTTTTTCATGCATGTGTGACTTTGTTCATTTGTACTTGCATTTGTTTTATGTACTTTAGCAAACAGGAAGCACTTCAACTTTGTTTCTGTTGAAAGCAGGGCCGAAACCCACAGTGGGAGAGGAGGTTTACATCTGACCTGACTTCTTTCGAAAGGAATTATTATCACCGTATTCATATGAGCAGGGTAGTCGGAAACTTCAAAGCTTATCATAATTTTCTGTTGGGGTTGTTAATACAAAAAGAAATTGAATATAAAGATTTGCCAGATACATGTATGGTAGAATTTATTCCATGGTTAGCGTGTATGCTATGGCCGCAGGCATCTTATGGACTAGTGGAGTGAGTGGTGACAGGTTCGACTCTTGTTACCAGCCAAGTAAGTTGAAACAGTTTTGAAAGCTTCCTAGCTTTGAGCCTTCTCACCACCACGTGAGGGGGTCAAAACTCCGCTGGTCGCTTATCAACCAAGCATTATCTTCTAAGGGGACGGAAGGCATGGCCAGTGCATGGTTTATCGTGGCCCAGGTGGAAACCACTAAGAACACAATCCCCCCCCCCCTAAAAATTTAAATCTTTCAATATGTTTTAAATAGATAAAAATCTTTACACCTATAAGCATGTAAGTTGTGTATGTATTCTACTTATAAAATCAGCTGATTGAACAGGAAATATACTCAACTTATGTTTTATGAATAAGCATGCACGCATATGTATTAATTGTTATTTATTTAGTAGATTAGACAATTGCCATTACGTTTTGGAGAGGAGGTATGCAGAGTTCGGATAGCGACCAGCGCTATCAACCCAGCAGCAAAGTCAAGAGCATTGCACCCTTTCCCCCATTCGCAGAAGACAAAATTCTCTTGAGCAAATATTTTACTATTACGAAAAACTGAGAAGTTAATTTTAGCAACTATAACAAAACAGCGACTGCTCTTCTGATAGTAGCCTACAGTTAGCAGCTCCCGGAAAAACTCAAAGGTGTTTAGCCCTCGAAAATTACTTTACAGTATGTGTGCCCGCATTCTTTTTTTCTTAAAATTATTTCACAACTGTTTTCTACTTTTTCATAGTTTCTTGTGCGATGTTTAAGTATATACGTAAACATACAACTGTCTTTCGCAATTCAACTTTGTTAATGGAGCAGCAAGAATTTTATTTATTTATCTGTTATCCCTCTCCCCCCATTTTTTAGGCATGTCATCTCTCTGGGAAGGTGAGGTGGGCGTATTGAACCAGTGCCAGCTGATACAACGCTCTCATTCAGGGAAGATAAAGCGTACTTTGCGCCTGAGATTTTTTCCAAAATGGCGCCTTTAGAACACGGGAAATCGTAGGCTTTCAAACCAAATTCAAACGCGTGTAACTCGAAAACGGGCGTTTTTAGGTCCGTGAAAATTTACACAGATATTTTCCTGTTGATAATAAAACAGTGATTTAATTTTCAGAATTAAAAAAAAAATGGCTTTTTTGAGAAAATCATTGGCAAAGTTAGAGATTTTTCAAAATCGGCTGTTTTTAACGCTGCCGAAATGCGGAAACTAGCAGTTTCACAGACACATAAAAAATCGCAAATAAAGTGCACATTTGTACGTCTTCAACAAAAAAACAAGTATATAAAAAACTCCATCTGCACCTGTTAAAAAAATCTTAAAAAATTCAATTTTAAAAAAAAACACAAGGTTTGCGATTTTTTAAAATTTTAAATATACGATGTGTAAAAAATATTAGCACCATATATTATTATATATTATACACACAATGTAAAAAAAATAGAACGAGATATATTTTTTAATTCCGCTGCAATGACTCGTTGAAGTTAGGAAAAATAACCATTTTCTAGAGAGCTTGTTTGACGGTGCAAGATTTGAAACCCTTATATCGAAGGTAAAAATTTTTTTGCCGAAAGAAAATATATGGGTCTCCTTATTTTAGTCAAGTCAAGGAATACCGCTTAATTTTTTTTTAGAGAAATCTGAGACCATGATGGTACGACCCTGCCTGAGTTGAAATGGAACCCATCATACTAATTCTACTTCAAGCATTTAACAAAATACCAGTGATTTTTGTTCTTAGAGTTTTTATCACTATACAAAAAAAAAAAAAAAAAAAAAAAGTGAAGGTTTCACTTTAGAAATCCTATTTATTTTCAAAGTACTCCCAATTTTGAAAGTATAAATGATATGACCTTAATTCTTCTTAATTTTTGTTTGAAGGAACTTTAGCAGTACACCTGTTTATAAGAATAATCATGTTTATATGGTAACATGCAAACCCCCCCCCCCCAAAGAAACAACATCCATTTGGTGTGAGATTGCGTAACTAGAAACATTTTTTATTGGTTTTTTTAATGATACCAAGCAAAAGGACAGTAGCCAAAATAATATAGTACTCAGATATATATATCTATTCAGGAATATAAAATTGGCTGTTGCTTACTTTTCAATTTGGTTGGTTGCTTTTTCTGGTTTTATTTTATGTTTATGATTATTTAAAAAAAAAAAAAGTTGGTACTTACTGGTTATTTTTCGGCTTTTAGTTTGATTTCACTTTTTTTGTGACAAGTTTAAAGTATCCCTTCGGTACTATTTATTGGTTTGTTTTTTTATTAACTGGATTTGTGTTAAGGGAGTTTCGCTCTCTTTCATCATTTTTATTATTTTTTGTTGTGAGGTCGGTCAAATGTGTTTTAGTTTGCTGGGTTCGGGTTTTTATTAGTAATCCCTTTTATTGACATTATTCCCCTAAATTTAATTGGACCTTTTAGCAAACTAAAATAGCAGAAACCCACAATTCTCTGGTCTCAGTAGATTAGTGAGTGATTAACTTGTTGCTTGCCCTTGACGAAGCTGACAAGGGGTCAGTCATTAATATGCTTCCCTGCATTCTTATGTTCGGTATTTTTTCATCGCTTGACTAGCCTGGTTCGGGTGATGGATTTGGTGATTACTGATCTTTTTCTTATTTTTTGTTTTTCTAGTTCTAAATTTTGCTTTGTTTGCACTAATATATGTATGTACCTGGCCAAGGCAGTGGCCAGTGCGACATGAAGACAGAGGGTGTTAAGAATCACCAGAGGACCGGACTAGGCCGCCATCTGATGCTGACCTTGGCTACGTATAATGGATGCTCCCTATCTTCTGATTCAAGGCTCCTTTGAATTGGAAGAAGAACTACAAAGAATCAAGTAGGATATCGTCGGGCTAAGTGAGGTAAGGAGAAAAGGAGAAGATCTCATTGAACTGAAAAGTGGATATCTCTTCTATTATTGTGGGACAGCTACTGGCAGAACTAGTGGTGTTGGATTTATAGTACACAAAAAACTGAAGGATAAAGTTGTAGAAGTTGAAAGTTCTTTTGACAGAGCTGCATGACTTGTTATCCAACTCTCGAGAAGATACCAGGCTCAGATTATTCAAGCTTATGCACCCACCACAAGTCATCCTGAAGAAGAGATTGAACAATTTTATGTGGAAATTCGTCATCTAAATAATAAAGGCAAGCAGCACTTAAAGATAATTATGGGAGATTTCAATGCAAAAATAGAGCACGGCAACAGGACGAAACTTCAGTAGGTAAATTTGGCCACAGCATAAGAAACCAGCATGGAAACACTCTCGTAGAGTTTGCAGAAGCAGAAGGGTTTTTCATCTTGAACTCCATTTTTAAAGAAAAAGCCGCAAAGGAAATAGACATGGAGGCATCCCAATGAATCGACAAGTGAAATTGATTTTATTAAATGTAACAAGAAATTTGTCATCGAAGACTGCAGTGTGCTAAACAAGTTCAACACAGGTAGTGACCATAGATTGGTATGATGTAAGATGCACCTCAACTCTAAACTCTAGTGTGGCAAGCTCATAAAACAAACAAAGTGTATTGACATGACCAACCTCAAAAAACATCAGAATACCTTCAAATTGGAACTGGGGAACAGATTCCCTGCTCTAGAAGGTGTAACTTCAGAAGAAGTGGACATCTCTGAAGTTAACTGAAAACTAACCAAGGCTCTTATGGAAACAGCAACAAAAATAGCTGGTACTAAGAGCAAGTTGCATACGAACAAATTATCAGGAAAAACCAAAATTCTGATGCAAAAAATAAGAGTGATGAGGAAAACTAAAGGAGATGTGACTTCCAAAGTGGAATATATAGTGCTGTGCAAGATGGTACAAAAAAGTATCACTGAAGATGTAAGGAAATTCAACTGTGAACTAGTCAAGAAAGCAATTGAAAACAACCAAAGTTTGAAGAGAGCAAAAGGACATCTGAATAAGGGAAGAAAACAGATTATGGCTCTGAGAAAAGAAGATGGTTCTGTAACAAGAAATAGAGGTGAAATTTTGACAGGAGTGAAAGATTTGTACTCAAAACTATATGAAAGGGATGATACATATACTCCCGACATTATGAAAGGTACCAGTACTAGAGTTCTTCCAGTCCTCCCAGCAGAAGTTGCACATGCAACCAAGAGCATGAAACGGGGAAAAGCTCCAGAAGAAGATGGAATTACCGTAGACATCATATAAGAAGCAAGTGGAGAAATTGAAACAGTACTCGCCCAAGTTTTCACTCGATGCCTTAATGAAGGGAAGTTTCCTAAGGATGCAAAAACAATGATCCCGCTACATAAAAAAGGTGACATTGAGGATCTCGGGAACTACAGACCTATCAGCCTCCTATCAGTGGTTTATAAAATCTTCACTAAAGTTCTTTCACACCGCTTGAAGGTGACACTGGACATGGCTCAACTGAGAACTGAGAGAACAAGCTGGATTCAGGAGTGGCTACAGCACTATAGATCATATCCACGTACCGAGAGAACTAATTGAAAGAGTGAGGAAATATGAATTTCCATTATGCATGGCTTTTATTGATTATGAAAAGACCTTTGATTCAGTGAAACCATCAGTAGTTACTATGGCTTTGAAATCCTGCGGTATTGAAGATGCATACATTAATATTATTAATAACATCTATGAAAATGCAAGTGCAAAGATTCGGCTATTTGAGAATACAGCACCCATAAAAATTGGAAAGGGAGGGAGACAAGGTGACACTATATCTCCCAAACTCTAATGCCACATTGGAAAATGTCTTTCAATCACTGAACTGGGAAGACAAAGAGATAAAGATTAATGGAGATCATCTAACTCACCTTTGTTTTGCTGATGGCGTAGTCATTTTTGCAACTACCCCATCAGAGCTGCAGAGTATGATCCAGGAACTTGGTGACAAAAGTAAAGAAGTGGGATTAAAAATGAACATTCAGAAGACAAAAGTGATGTTCAATGCTTTTACAAAAAATGAAGATTTATCGATTGATGGGCAAAAGCTGGAGATAACCAATACGTACATTTATCTTGGACAGGAGATATCAAGTGAGGGTCACATTGATGAAGAAATTAACCGCCATATAAAACTTGTCTGGAGAGCTTTTGGAAGAAACAGTATAATTTTCAAGAGCAATATGCCATTATGTCTTAACAGAAAAGTGTTTGATCCTTCCAGTGTTTATGTATGGTGCAGAGACATGGACCTTAACTAAAAGAGATATACAAAGACTGCAGACAACTCAAAAGAGGCATGGAGAGATGCATGCTTGGTGTAACCAGGAGAGAAAAGAATAGGAACTCGTGGATCAGAAAAATGACAGGAGTGGAAGACATCATGATCAGAGCTAAATCCCTGAAATGGCAATGGGCTGGACATATTGTCAGAAGGATAGACCATCGATGGACAGCCGAAATTTTAGACTGGATTCCGAGGGACAGGAAAAGACCCAGAAGAAGACCACATGTGAGATGGGTGGATGAAATTCAAAAGTATGCGGGAGTAACATGAAGGAGACTGGCACAAGACAGACCGTTGTGGAAGAAATTTGGGGTATCCTTCGTCCAGCAGTGGATTGATAATGGTTGACAATGATTATGATATATATATACTGCAGTGTGCTAAACAAATTCAACATAGGTAGTGACCATAGATTGGTGAGATGTAAGATGCACCTCAACACTAAACTTGAACGTGGCAAGCTCATAAGACAAACAAAATCTATTGCCATAACCAACCTTAAAATACACCATAATACCTTCAAGTTGGAACTAAAGAACAGGTTCTCTGCTGTAGAAGGCCTAACATCGGAAGAAGTGGATATTTCTGAAGTTAACAGAAAAGTAACCAAAGCTCTTATGGAAACAGCAACAAAATTAGCTGGGTCTAAGAACAAGTTGCATGTGAACAAATTATCAGGAAAAACCAAAATGTTGATGCAAAAAAGAAGAGAGATGAGGACAACTAAAGAAGATGTGACTTCCAAAGTGGAATATATAGTGCTATGCAAGACAGTAAGAAAAAGTATCACTGAAGACGTAAGAAAATTCAACTGTGAACTAGTGAGGAAAGCAATTGAAAACAACCAAAGCCTAAAGATAGCAAAGGGACATCTCAGTAAATTAAGAAAACAGATTATGGCACTGAGAAAAGAAAATGGTTCTGTAACAAGAAATAGAGGCGAAATTTTGATAAGAGTGAAAATTTCTACTCCAAATTATATGAAAGAGATGATACATGCACTCCAGACATCATGAAAGGTACCAGTACCAGAGTTCCTCCAGTCCTTCCAGCAGAAGTTGCACATGCAATCAAGAACATGAAGCGGGAGAAAGCTCCAGGAGAAGATGGAATTACTGTAGACATCATACAAGAAGCAAATGGAGAAATCGAAACAGTACTCGCCCAAATTTTCACTCGATGCCTTAATGAAGGAAGATTCCTGAAGATTGGAACACCGCTACAATGATCCTGCTACATAAAAAAGGTGACATTGAGGATCTCAGGAACTTCAGACCTATCAGCCTCCTATCAGTGGTTTATAAAATCTTCACTAAAGTTCTTTCACACCGCTTGAAGGTAACACTGGACATGGCTCAACCGAGAGAACAAGCTGGATTCAGGAGTGGCTACAGCACAATAGATCATATCCACGTTCTGAGAGAACTAATTGAAAGAGTGAGGGAATATGAACTTCCATTGTGCATGGCTTTTATCGATTATGAAAAAGCCTTTGATTCGGTGAAACCATCAGCAGTTACAGTGGTTCTGAAATCCTGCGGCATTGAAGATGCATACATTAATATTATTAACAACATCTATGAAAATGCAAGTGCAATGATTCGGCTGTTTGAAAATACAACACACATAAAAATCGGAAAGGGAGTGAGACAAGGTGACGCCATATCTCCGAAGCTCTTTAATGCCACATTGGAGGGTGTCTTTCAGTCGCTGAGCTGGGAAAACAAGGGGATAAAGATTAATGGAGATTATCTAACCCACTTTTGTTTTGCTGATGACGTAGTCATTTTTGCAACTACCCCATCAGAGCTGCAGAGTATGATCCAGAAACTTGCTGACAAGAGTAAAGAAATGGGATTAAAAATGAACTTTCAGAAGACAAAAATGATGTTCAATGCTTTTACAAGAAATGAAGATTTATTGATTGATGGAGAAAAGCTGGAGATAACAGACACATACGTTTATCTTGAACAGCAGATATCAAGTGAGGGTCACATTGATGAAGAAATTAATCGGCGTACAAAACTTGCCTGGAGAGCTTTTGGAAGAAACAGCATAATTTTCAAGAGCAATATGCCATTATGTCTTAAAAGAAAAGTGTTTGATCAATGCATCCTTCCAGTCCTTACGTATTGTGCAGAGACGTGGACCGTAACTAAAAGAGACATACAAAGACTGCAGACAAGTCAAAGAGGCATGGAGAGATGCATGCTTGGTGTAACCAGGAGAGATAAGAAGAGGAACTCGTGGATCCAAAAAATGACAAGAGTGAAAGACATCATGATCAGAGTTAAATCCCTGAAATGGCAATGGGCTGGACATACTGCCAGAAGGATAGATCATCGATGGACAGCCGAAATTTTAGATTGGATTCCAAGGGACAGGAAAAGACCCAGAAGAAGACCACATGGAAGATGGGTGGATGAAATTCGAAAGTATGCAGGGGTGACATGGAGGAGACTGGCACAAGACAGACCATTGTGGAGGAAACTTGGGGAGACCTTCGTCCAGCAGTGGATTGATAATGGTTCACAATGACGATGATGATATATTTATATATTATTTCTCCTGAGGTAATATGGGTCATTCCTTGCCAAATCACCTCATTTAATGTTCAACTATGCTGTCATGTCACAGACTTTAAATTTTTTTTTTTTTTTAATTCTTTCATTAGATGATTTCAATTTTATTAAAATAGTATTTGTGGGTCATATTTCGTACATATTAATTCAAAGTACCATATTTTCTGTAAACCATAAAATTCAGAAAAAAAATTTCCTTCGTAAGATCCACAAGGGGCGTATAATCCAATGTCTGTGAAAAAAAACAAAAAAAAAAAACACGCGTAATCCGCAGCGGCGTATTATCCGTAGATCATGAAATTCTGAGGAAAACAATTTTGTCCTTCACATAATCTGCGGCAGCATATCTCAGAGCATAACATTAAAAATAATAATAATCACAGTACATACCTGCCAACACTGGGAACAAACAGCCTTGTTACCAATAACTAGCATTGCGTGGCATACATGGACTATTTTACGAAATGATTCATCTCTTTGGAAAAAAACAAATATGCACCCCAACGAAATGTTACAATAAATAAGGACTCTAATGAAACAAACTTAACACATGCGAAACAGAAAGTTGATTCACCAGCGATCCAGCGAGGTTCGAAACTTCCACCAGTAAAAATCAGTAAGATGAAAGACTTCCGCGAAAACTTGGAAATCCGCATTTTTTTCTGTTTCGTTTTTGGAGTTACCGATATTATTCCAAAAATGCAATAACATTTTTATGGGGGGGGGGTGTATGTCTCCCTCTTGTGGAATGCAAAATCTTAATGGCTTCGAATGACGGGATGGTTACGGCTGGGAATGACGTCACCTCTTCCAGGGATAGAAATTTTGCACTAAGTGTGCCCAAAACAAAGGTCTTGCACCATGTTACAAAAGGCAGGTTTTACGGCATTGGGCGCGAGAACCTCTGTGCCCCTTCGTCATCATCGGGACTTTGGTAGAGTAAATTCTCCATGCGCACTCTTCCGCTTGCCTCTGAGGAAGAATGATTCAGCGACTCCAAGTACTAGAAATTTTACGTAGTTACTATGGAAATCATCGACGGAAAGCATCGAATATGCTATGGAAATCGTCGCTCGACTACGGACGACGGAAAACATTGAGTATGCTATGGAAATCGTCAGTCCGCTATGAACGACGGAAAACGTCGAGTATGCAACGGAAATCGGAAATCTCAGTGAAATAACATTATTTAAACATCTGTGTAAAGTTTATTTTCGTGTTTTCAAGATTCTAACACTTGTTAAATTATTTCAGTAATGTTATTTCTTGCGTATTGAGAATGTCACGTCGTTTTCCGTTTCCTGATATAAAATTTTTTCGATCAAGTCTCCCCCCCTCTCTCTGCCTGATTATATTTTTATTTTTAATGTTTTCATGTCATATTCCTCGTTTTTAATATCTTCGGCAATAGTGAAAAGACGCGACTTTGTTTTTTTTAAGAATTTTTTCTGATGAAATGCATGTTATCCTATTTCTAATGCATACTTCTTCAAAACTAATCAATAGAGAGCAATCAGTTTCACCCTTTCCCTTTTATTAAATGAAATGAAATTTCTAGATCGGTATTTAATCCGTCCATGGTGGAATTTGTGTCGTTTCCGTGCCCCGTAAAATTGTTTCACGGCAGAGTATGCAACACAGTATCAATTTTTCACTTTCCATAAAATTTGTGTTTTTTCATTTCTTAGTTACTTCTTATTCATACATTCATTTCATAGATTCGCGGAATTCCGCTTTTTCTGTCATCATTTGGGTCATTCTCAAGATCCATGTAAAACTGAAAAGAAGCTGTTTTTGGGGGGAAGGGAGGGGTCTTTTCTGTCAGGGGACAGTATTTCATCTTTCAAAACTTTCGAAAACGGAAGTTAAACGGAGTGAAGATTTCCCCCATATTCCTAATTTATTTTTCTTGCGATGTTTCTTCTGCCCAGCATTGTTATTAAATTTCATTTTAATGCATAAATATTTGTATTTTAGCTTGAAAAACAGAGGGAAAATGTCCGAAAACGGAAGTCGCACGGAGCGAAGATTTTGCCGGCAATCGTAATCCCCGCTCGCGCCACCTTCCCTCTACTCTGTGTTGTTAAATGTCAGTAATTTTATACTTTGGATGCAGTGATGTGCTCCAGTTTAATATTTACATAAATAAACTGTAGTGAATCCCAAAACATGCACTTTTTAAGTTAAGGAAATTCAGTGCCCTCTCAAAAATAATGAAGGCATTATTGAGTTGTTTTCCCGGCTCTCAAGTGGAAAATTCCTTTAGTATGATGGGGGATGTATTTGATAAAGAATCCAGCAACATAAAAATTGAAACATTTCCATCCGTTCAAACCATAAAATATAAGCTACTGAATCAGGATAAGTCAGCCTTGGAATTTTTTAAGAAAAACGATTATTTGCATGACCCTGTAAATAAAGATTTATGCCAAAATATGAAATCATCATATTCAGAATATAAGAAAGAATTACAAGATAAGAAAGAAGAAATTAAAAGATGATGAAAGGAGCTAAATATCTCTAATAACTTACACAGCAAATTAAAATCAAATGAATTGGTTCAAGAGAAAGAAAACTCTAGCCGACTAATTCATAAAAGAAGGTTAGAACAAATTGTTAGACAAAAACAACTTAAGAAAATGAAATTTCATTAGTTGTGAATGATTTTATTATTTATCTACGAAATGTCTAACGTTTTTGCAAGCATTTATCATATTTCTTCATTAATAATTTTGTGTCAAATCAAGAATGAACATTTATTCTTCATCAAACTTTTATTACTTAACAACAAACATGTCTGAGGTTTTTCAAACCTTCCAAGATTTCATTTCCATACAACATTGTTTTCTTATAAAGACATTTGATTAATTTTGTCATTTGTCTTGATTGAAGACATTGTTCTGTACTAAGGTGAGTGATTTTCTATGCATATGACCTCATCAGCAATTTTTTCCCTTACATTATATTGTACTATATATTTCATTTTCTTGAAATGAAATACATACATTAAATCTATTTAGTTGGCAGGCATGTGACCAATACCTAAATGTCATGGTTGTATACATTAGAGAGTAAAATGCAAGATTCAATACTTTGTCCCCCCCCCCCCCACACACACACATGTCGAAGTTCAGCTTTTCTTATCACTGCCCACTTTCATGCCTGGTATAGAATTCCACGATGCTTGACAGACAGGAAATCCAAGCAAGTGAACGTTCAGTGCACGGACCTTCACTTGCCATGTGATCATACTGCCCCTAAAATTGCAGTTTAAGACAAGATGAGACCAAAGAAGGGAGAAAAAAGCTGAATATTTTAACTGGTGAAAAATCAAAACAACAGCAAGAATGCAGACTACTGTCAGTTTATCTTTTGTTGACTCTGCAACTTCACAGCACCACTGCTTAATTTTTCTTTCTGCTGATATCATTCTCTCCCTACTTCATTGTCGCTTTTCTTTCTTTCTTGTTTTTTATGCTCTCTGATAAAAGCCATCAGCCTGAGGACAACCATGAGCGCATGACATCAAAGCTTCAACTATTTTAGATAAATTAATAATGTAACTTTGGAAATATTAATACTTTTGAACACCATGCTTCAATTTTTACAAATTTTCATCACTTTTGTTTTCCGGAATTTCCTTCTTCCTTTATGAAGATCAAATGCAAAAACTTATGGGGTTGGGGGCATTTAACAGTACTGGAGAGTGGGAACATCGTGGGGGTATAGCGATTACAGGAAATCTGTCTGACTTCCGGATTTGGAAATTTTTCTCCTGTTTTCAAGCTGAAATACAAAAATTTATGCAGTAAAATGATACTTAAAAATACTGAACAGGGGCAACAGCGCGAGAAAAAAGAAATTATGATTATGGGAAAAATCTGTAAGCAGGTTGGCTTTCCGTTTTCGAAAGTTTCGTAAAGATGGAATTCCATCCTCCTCCGACCCCCCCTCCAAAAAATTCTGTTTACTTGTGCATCGATCTCTTAAGTGGCCAAAATTATGAAAATTCGGAATTTCTCAAATTCACGGAAGAATCTCATATCTCAAGATTAGGAGGAAATTTCCGCGGCGTCTAACTTTCGTTTCCGCAAATTCTTGCCTACAATTTCAAGCTGAAATACGAACATATATGCCATAAAATTATATTTAACAAGAATACTAGACACAAACGCAACATCGGGAGAAAATAATTACGATTAGAGCAAATTTTTTTTTACTCCATTTAACTACTGTTTTCGAAAGCTTTGAAACACAAAATACCTTCCCCAAATGGAAAATGACCCCCCCCACCAAATCTCTCCATGACAAAGAAAAAAAAAAAAAAACGGTGAATTTCATGCAAACGCTTAAAATCTTATGTATATCATAAAATAATAGCAAAATAATTTTTTTTAAACAAAGTCAAAATTCGTAGGATCCTTATTTTTTAGAGTGAGTTCCATAGTCAGACAACGAAATCCCTAGAAATTACAGACATTCCGTAGTAATTGGCATGTACGACAGTCGTATAATCTGCACCTATCATGTTAATCATGAATCATAATTTCCGACAGAAAACTGCGATTCACAGGACCGACTCAGAAATCCAAACATGTAAGAAAGAAATGATCGTCTGATTGAAAAAGTAACTGTCATTTTGTTTTGAAGTACTTTTGTGTTACTTTTAAGTAAATAAAGAACTAAAATCGCCAGCTGTTGTAGCCTTACCGTAGTTCATTAGTTACACTAAAATATCCGTTGAAATTGCGGACAGTTCATAGCATTGTCTTATTTCTGAATAAGTTTCAACTGAATACTGACAAAAAAAAAAAAATCCTTAACTAATACAATTTGTGCACCAAAACTAGGCAATGCAATTTGCAGAATGGTTACATGCTATGGAATAGCTTTGTGGGATTCCCAAGAGTCGCGGATTCTCAACCACGTAGACTTCCGCACGTGCAAATAATATCACCTTCCTTGTGTCATATTTTCTGTCAAAATGCTTCTAAGTACAAAAAAAAATATATATTCTTACAATCTCTTTGCGGTCTTCTATTTCGCTGTTACATTACATTTTTTCTGTTGCCGGTACTTTCCCAATATCACCTCTCCTGACAATTACCTCGCAGACTTTTTTAAACGCTGCATCGTTGTTATTTTTTTCTTTACCAGTGTCCGCAGTACCTAAATGTATAACTTTTTAATAGATAATCTATGGATTATACAACAGAAATTACGATATTTACTGCAAATTACGAAATCTCAAGTAAGAAGAAAATTAGGCGCCATGACCTGTATTTTAGGCACCTGGACAACTTGGCGCCCGGGATTTGTCGAGCCCTGACCATGACTACTTACAGTTACACACTCTTTAAGACGCAATTCACAAAACTTTGTGAAACCAATTTTTGCTTTGGGATTTTGTTCCTTGAATAATAAATAAACATCTTTTAAATTGTGCAGTATTAGTCTCTTTGTTCTCAATTCTCTTTTACCATATTCTGGTATGAAACACAGTCTTTTTTATTTGTTGAAACTCTACTGATGTCATCGTCACAATAAAAATCCCTTACTTTCTATGCAACTTCAGCACTTAGAGTACGACCTTTCCTTTTGTCAACTTTACCTAAAACACCTTTGTTCAATATCTTTTAAGCCTTTTTCACCATGTACTCGGTGGTTTAAAAAAAAGAAATTGTTTGTGGGATGCTCCACGACTCAGGAACAAGAATCAATATCTTAACTTGTTCATCTATTTTACTACTTTTAAATTTGTTTTTCAATTTATACATTAGGCTACTACAATCACTGCACTTCTGTTTGTTTCTTTCTTCACTTTCATTTCTTCCTGATGAAGATTGAACATTTAAAGCCTTGTTTGCCATGTCTTGGAAACTACTTGCAACTCGCTGAGCTTTGTTTTTCAGATAAACTACTCTTTCATCAAGTTTTCATTTTGTAACTTTAATGGGAGAATATTGAATCAATTCACAGCTTTCATTTAGCTTCTCAGTGACTTCACGAGTTGAATCATCTGGTTCATAATCACTGCCTAAAAGATGGCTTTCTTGGACAATGTCTGGAGAACAGTTTGAAAATACCATTTTTCTACAAGATATACACAGTTTTGTACCGGTATAAGTTCAACACATTGCTGAAATTTTCTTGAAAATGGAAGGGAAATAGTTCTAAGGCTTTTATAGATGCTCTTTTTGTGTCTTTTAAAATGATCACCACATACCCTTTGTCAATCAGCAAATGTTGAAAGAAAATAATGCAGATAATGGTTGCATATGTTTTCAAAATTCACACATTTTGTTCTTAGTATTAAAAGTTCCCTTTCTTTTTCTCCAAGTTCAGAACAACTTACAAACATTTCTTGATTACCTTTTATTTGAGTTGAACAGTCTTCTTGTAGGTGGTGTCCAACTGAACACATTTCCATGATTTAAAATAAAGCAGTTCTTAAATTAAAGTCAGAATCTAAAATAATATAAAAAAAAATAAATTATAATAATAATACCTATATATGTAAATAAAAGTTTATAAAAATATATATTCACTGACCCACCAAAACACTCACTACATGATCACACTCAAACAGTCTGGAGTGAGACTGAAGGAATAAATTGGGAGGCAACTACAGGATTTTTCTTTTTAAGACATGCTCATTCATCAAAACTTTGTCATCCATTCCAATGCATGCTGCTATAGGTTTTTCATGTTAGGACAAGCACACTCATGTAAACTTATTTCCTAAATCCTTTGGTTTTATTCACAAGTAACTTGTTAAATTTTTTTTTCCCATTTAAAACTATTAAAAAAACCCGCTACATTTAATTTTCATTTTGCTGATTTAGAAAGATCATGTTGTATACAATAGATATCAGGCTGCTATGACCATATCAGAAGTCTTTTACAAAAAAATGTCAACAAGGTTTTCAAGATCTGTATACATTTTTAATTAAATAATACAAAAAAATGAAAACAAATATTTGATAACCACATAAAAAGTGAAATAATGTGAAAATAATATTTGATGACATTGTAACATAAGAGGGTATACTATTTTAACTATTTTCACAAATGTGTGTTTGTGGTTCAATAAAGGACCTTAAACCTGTTCAAAAACATTGATTTTGAAGTAAAATTTTTACAAAACAAATTAATTTTTATTTGATAGCAACATAAAACCCTTTTTATTTTTAAATCATAAAAAGTATGTGGATAGCTCATTCTATGAAAATAATATGATACTTGTGTTAGTTGTGGTTTGCAAGCTATATCTTAGTTTCCGTGTGAAGGAACACATGTTAGGTTGACAGTCTACACCTAGTGGTCCGTGGTAAAGGAAAGTTTCAGAACTACTGGTGTAATGGGTTGCCTTTGTGATAGCAAAGTGATTTGTCCATAAATACACTCTTTGCCAAAAAAAAAAAAAAAAAAAAAGCACCCAAAAAGAATCGTCCAATTGTGATGAAAATTGGTATGTGCAATGTACATGTATAAGAAACTAAATGATTGCACTTATAGAGCAGTTGGGCCATTTATTTAGATAAAACAGTTTCACAAGTGGAATAAGTCATTACGTTGTAGTGCCACTTCTGCCTGGGATACAATCGGTTACCTCTAGTGTGACATAGATGCGCACAGTTCACGGATACTGTCCTGAAATATAGCTTGCCAGATGGTGTCCAAATTGCAGGCCAGTTCGCTGACATTCCGGGATGGGTGTAGGTGGCATCCAGTGTCCCAAACATATTTGATCGGTGAAAGATCGGGCTGGCCGTGGAAGGGTTGTCAACATGATGAAGGCAGGCTGGGAGAGCCATGCCCTATGTGGCCAGGCAATATCCTGTTGAAAAATTGCTCGGTGGTGATGCGACAGGAATGGCAATACAACCGGTCATAGAATGTCATTGACATACTGTTGAACTGTGAGGGTGGTATGGAGGACTACTAAGGGTGTCCAGATATCACAGGAAATGGCTTCCCAGACAGTCACTCCCGGTGTGCAAGCCATGTGTCACTCCACGGTAAAGGCAGGATCCATGCGCTGGCTGGCTCATCTCCAAACATGTATGCGCTGGTCATCGGCACCAAGTGCAAACCATGACTCATCATTAAAAACAACATGACGCCACTGGACACTATCCCTCATTGATCAGGCCTGACACCACTGGAACTGGTGCTAGCAATGTTCGCTGGTCAGTGTTAGGTGATGGAGTGGCCTGCTTGAATGTAGTACCTATGTCGCAAGTCAACTGGCAACAGTCTGCATGGCCACTTCTACACCTGTAGATGGCACAACATGGTTACGGATAGTTAAGAGTGACAAATTTGGTTATGTTCATGTGACTCTCACAATCGCTCGATCTTTGCGTTCTGTCTTTGCCCACAGCTATCCACTGCCTGTGTGCTGCTGGGTAAGAGCCCTCCTTAACTCATTGGCACCAAGATTGTCCGATTGCCATGCTGCTCCGACCTAAATGCTTGGAGATATGGTGACTTGACCAACCGGCCTGTCTCAGCACAATTATACATTTTCTCAAACTCACTGAACTGCTCGTATTGTACACAGATCCAATGTTGAGGCATCCTCACAGTGTGTGGAAGTTAATGCCACCACAATCCGCTATCGCAATTTTCTCTGCAGGCAAGCTTTGCTCTTGATATACCCTTCTCAACGCACTGTTCCCATGCGCTGTGGCGAGCCACTATTTAGTCTTTGGGGTCATTATTTTTTAATCATTTGCATACTCAGCCCTGAGGTGCTTGCATATGTAGTTTTGTCAAGATGGAACAATTTTTTCGGGGTGCTTCATTTTTCTTTTCTCTCAAAGGGTGTATAACAAAAATTATCTGTTGTATTCACACTGTCACAAGGTATCTTGAATGGCACGTCTGTACTCACGGAATCCGCAATGCAAATGATGACAATTAGGAAATGTAGTTGCAATGACTTCTATAGACTTTTCTTTTTTTTTTTTTGATTGGAGGTTTAACGACCACCGTGAGCAACTCAATGGGTTATAAGCAGTCGCCCGTCCCTAATTTAAAGTCACTGTTTCCAGGGAAGGGAGAGAACCAGTGCCGTAAGACAAACACAACATCCATGCCTCACCGGGATTCGAACCCGGACCCCTTACGGACGAAAGATCAAATGCCATTGCTTAGACCACTGCGCCACCGGGGCGGCACTTCTATAGATTGCTTCATACAGTTGACGCTCAAGATTATCCATCTTGTGGGAGTTCGGCGCTCGACATATTAAACTTCCGGTGCAGACTGTCCATTCCCACTGAACCCTCCCCCACACCCTTCTTGAAAACTAGAGCTAATTTGCTATTTTAAAATTCATATTTGTGGTAATGTCTAAATTAGTTAAAGATAGCTACTTTTGTTTGAGATACATTTTGGCTGTTATGTCATATTCCATGTCAAATCAATACAATTTGGTATTAAATTCTCCCTTGACCTCTCAGATTTTGATGAAACTTGGTGTATTAAGTGTCCTTACAAAATTATGAATGGAAATCCTAAAAAATTTTTTTTGCCCTCCTTTCAAAGTTATTAAGTATTAATTTTTGTTTTTATTAAAAATTGCTGCATCCTGAAATAGTTAACTGCCATTTATTTTCTCAGGAACCAGATGAGATACAGACCTGGGCAATGTCTCATTTTGAAACACTTTTGATAGACTTTAATTTGATATGTAACATGACAGTTTAAAATATAATTTTTTTTCTTGATAATCAAATTTAAAATTTAAATTTTTTAAAAGACAATTTTAAAATTTTGAGAAAATTCACAAAATTACTTTGTACTATCCTCTTAAATTTTCCCAAGTTTCATTTTGGGACCATAAAAGGATCAGGTGATACAGGGAGTGCAAGTTCCACTTGTATGGAGAAAGTATCTATTTAATTTTTAAAATGTGTAGGTTAACCGAAAGTAATGCCAGTGATACATAGAGGGCATGCAAGGTGGTGGACGCCGCACGTTCAAGGTCAGCCATCTTCAGTCAGACATTGATGAGGCTCATGGTAAGTTTCATGTTTATGCCGTGTTTAGAACCGTTGTGTTTGTTTGAAACGGTGAAGCCAATTAAAAATCCCGTGGAGTACAAGGTGCTTTCTGTGATTCACTTTCTGAAAGCTGAAAATGTTCATCCAAAAGGTATTCTGATTCATCATTGGATTATGGCTGTTTACAGAGAAGGGGTGATAGATGAATCATTGGTATGATGGTGGGTTCGGATGCTTAATGTAGGGAGAAGAAATGTGTGTGATGACCAGGACTCTGGTCACCCAGCGCTCATTACAGTGGACCTCAAGGAAGACATGAGCGTCACATCAAACTTGATGAATTGCATGCCCATTTCCCGGAAGTTTCGGGCGCACTGCTCCATGAAATTATAACGGAACACTTTGGTTACTGGAAAATTTGCGCGAGGTGGATACCACGAATGTTGACTGATGACCACAAAAGGAACCGTATGGGTACAGCTTTTAGTTTTTTGACCCATTACACACAAACGGGCGATGAATTTCTTGACCACGTAGTGACAGGAGATGAAACATGGTTCAGTCATTTCATGCCAGAGAACAAATGTCAGTCACTTGAGTGGCACTATTCCTGTCCATGGAAACAAAAGATATCTGCCTTCTTCACATACGCGTATCGTGCAATATATATCTGCTCAACTGAGGATTCCTTACAGAAAGAGCTTGATTTTCTTAAACGAATTGCAATACACGGAGGATACAGCCCTTCCGTTATAGACAAAGCTGTCCAAAATTTTAGGAAACCAAAGCCTGTCTACACGCTCATAGACCTCCCAATACGAAAGAATTGGGCGGTTATCTCATTTGCTCCCCAGATTTGCTTCGGAATTTCAAAAATTCTCAAAAGTTTTAATTTCAGAGTTATTTTTAAACCCATGAACAAGATGAATTTTTACGGATCAAAAGACTATGTGAAAGACATACTCCTGGGGAATTTATCAGATACCTTGTGAATGTGGACTTTCATACACTGAAAAGCAATTGAATTAGAAATACCTATCTAGTAACGTGTAGCACCACCTTTCGCCCTGATGACGGCGGCGATTCGTCTGGGCATGGACTCGACAAGACACCGGAAGCGTTGGGAAGCCATATGGATCCACGACCCCTGAACAAGCTCTCGCAGTTCATGAAGATTTGATGGAGGGGTCAGAGCCTTGAACATCTCTCTCGATGGCATCCCAGATGTGCTCGATGGGGTTGGGGTCAGGTGACTTAGCTGGCCAAAGAAGCGAGGTCATGTTGGTGGAGTGTTCATCCAACCATTCGGATACAATTCGGGAGCGATGGCACGGTGCATTGTCTTGTTGCAGGATGAGGTCCCCAGTGGGATGTTGAAGACGCACAAACGGGAGCAAATGGTCGTCCAGGATATCCCGGTAACGTTGACCTGTGAGGGACGATGTCATACGTACCAGGGGTCCCATTTCAGTCCACGTAAACAGTCCCCAGACGAGAATGCCACCCCCACCAGCTTGAAAAGTACCCTGCTGGCAAGAAGGATCCATCGCTTCATATGGTTTGCGCCGTACTCGTATCCTGCCATCGGCATGTACCAATGTGAATCTCGATTCATCAGTCCAGGCAACATTTTTCCACATGTCTAGGGTCCAGTGGCGATGTTCCCGCTCCCATGCTAATCTTTGCACCCTGTGATGTGCGGTCAGCGGCGGTACCCTCGTGGGACGATGGCTTTTGTACCCCACAATGAGGAGATGGTTCTGGATTGTGTGGCTGCTTACATGTATTTGTGCTCCAGCGTCAAATTGCCGAGTGATTTCTTGCACTGTAGCCCGTCTATCCGCTGTTACAATGCGAGCTAGCTGACGATGACCCCTCTCATCCACACGCTGTTGTCCACGACAGTTGGCCCTTGCAGGGATGGTTTTACCGGATTTGATGTCCTCACGGTGCACCCGTGACACAGTGGCTCGTTAAAATCCCAGTGCCTGCATGACTTCCGAGATGAGTGATCCATTCGTCGGGCCCCGGCAATTTGCCCATGATCAAATGCACTTAGATCCTTCGTCTTACCCATACTGCATCCGACTCTTACTGATTCCCGTCGCATCACTCCTTATATTGTCGGATCGCTGCATATGTCATGTCGTTTCCGTTTACAGGGCCGCCCACAGCGCCACATTTGCGTAATGCCAGCTGTCTGTAATTCAATTGCTCTTTAGTGTATATAGGACAGACCCGCAGTGCTTTAAGTTTCCTTGTGAAGGAACACAAGACTTATGTACGGAACTATGAAGTGAAGAAGTCATCTATAGCCCACCATTGTCACTAAAATAACCATAAGTTTTTGTTTGGAAATGCTACGCTTATTGATAAACCGGATTCGACTACCAAGCTTAATATATTAGAAGCTTTCCACATATACCGAAACTCGTCATGGATTGTCAACGACATGACGTCGATTTCTTTCAAGTGCGTGGAAACAACTCACCAAAATCCGTGACCATCAGAATTCTGATGATGTCACAGTGATTTGAATGTTTCCGCTTCGTTCGTCCTGAGAAAGCCGAGCCAAAAGCTCTGTGAAACTATAGTCAATGTATAAAAAACATTTTATTGTGTGAAACGTTATTATTATTCTACCATGGCTACAGTGTTTTGGGACTGCAGAGGTCTCTTGCTGGTTGAGTTCATGCCCCGAAGCACAATTAACAATGCTGATGTCTATTGTGGAACACTGCAGAGGCTTCCTAGGGCCATCCAAAACAAGCAGCCTGGCATGCTGTCTAAGGGTGTGGTGTTTCCCCACGACAATGCGAGACCTCACGTGGCACGTCAGAACCAAAACCTGCTTCAATGTTTCAAATGAGAGTTTCTGGACCATCCACCCTACAGTCTAAACTTGGCTCCCAGTGATTACCATTTGTTCATTAAATTATAATTTTTGGGAGGACGGCACTTAACTAGTGACGATGATTTGAAAGACGGAGTGCAACAGTGGTTGCAAGGACTGGTGGCCGAGGTATATGATGAAGGTATTCAAAAACTGCTCACACGACATGACAAATGCCTAAACACCAGCAGTGATTATGCAGAAAAATGAGTGACTACCCTATGTAGTATTAGTGAAAATACAAAAACTCCAACAACATTGGTTTCTTTCGTTTTTATTTCATAACAGGTATTGCTTTCTGGATGACCCTCGTACCATGGTAAATGTATGATGAAAAACATATCTAAATTTAAGTGGTTTAGATTGTAGAAAGCAGGAACCAGAAGAAATCTTATTGATTGTCCTCTCCCACTCCTCCTCTTCTTGGCTTGAGGGACCATTGAACAGTCTGCTTGTGTCTATTGGAACATGCAAAAACATGCTTGTAAGCATGTTCTTCAGTCAGTCTAGCATTAGAGCTTCTTCGAGTAGTATCTCTTTAGTTGTGCTGAGCCATTTTTGCTGCCTTAAAATCTAGAACTGTGAGTGGTTTCATTGTGATTTGTGAGTATTCATCATACTACTTGCAAATTATAATTCTATTAATAATCCCCTCTATCATGAATCCCAGTGGAAAGACAGTTGGTGCTTTAAATTGTTTCAACCCTTTAAAAAAGCCTCATCACTCCCATGTGAGAAAGGGATTAAGATCTGTTATGTCATAGAGGTGTTCATTGATATCAAGAATGCCTGAAAATTCCAAAGTTTGTGATAGCTGTAGAAAGGAGCTTTCAAAGCTGAAGAATGAGAGTAGGCCTACCACAGAGGATCTCCCCAGCATCAGCTAGTGTGACTCTCAACTTGGGAATGATGGAAGATCTGATGATGATCTTGACACTGAGAGAAGCTTCATTTTATAATCAGTCTGAGTCATTAAGATCATTTAATACCTCTCTTATGGAGATAGGTGAATACACAGGAAAAAGGCAGAATATAAAAAATATTCTAATCAGAAAGCTAAAAAATCAATTCTGAAATAAAAAGGAAACTTATTCCAGATGCTGATTCCTCTGATGATCAAGACAGTTTTTCAAAAGATGAGATGCTAAACCACTTAACAAATGCTTACCAAAATTGTGAAAGTGGGATAAAAAAGATTATGATACTGACCTTGTTGCTCGAGAGTTGGAGCGTAAGGAAGATTGTTAGAGTTCAAAGCTCCAAGTTATCAGGTTAGGCAAGCCAAAAAGCTCTTACAACACAGGGAGATTTTGTCCACACCAGATCATAGGCCAGAGAAAAACCTATCCACACAGACTGCCAGTGTTATTAAGCAATTTTACGAGAATGACAAAGTCAGTAGACCAATGCCAGGCATCAAGGATTGTGTTTCAATGGACAGTGAAGGCAAGAAAGAGAAAGTTTCCAAAAGGTTAATGCTATCTAATTTGAAAGAAGTATATAAGCTCGTACTGCTCAAGAGCTCATATTTGTTTACACACCATACCATTTAAAAGTATCACATGTCATGCTATAAAGATATCCTAGAAGAAAAAGTCCATGTACCACATTAGCATTGGTGCCATCCACGTTATTTGAAAAGGTGCGACTCATCTAAGGAGGGTTTCAGCAGCGTAATATACTATTCTTATAATTCATTACTGAAAACATGAATTTTTGATAATTTGACACTTAAAATTCAGAACTAAAGGAACGTTATCATTAAAAGCTGCTTCGTTACAATTTAAAAAAACTACACTATCTACCAACAAGTAATTGGACACCCCTGCAATCGACGATATCTGCGGTCCTGATACACGTCACGGCCGCCGCTGTTAAATATCGTGTGGGAAACAACAACGCAACCAGTCGCATGCAAGATGCCACGCAGTTCGGAGCTCTCTGATTTCGAGAAAGGTGTAATCGTCGGGTATCACAGAAATGGCCGATCCATACGTGACATATCCAGCGAGTTGAAGTACCCAAATTCGACAGTGGCCTACGTGATTGGCAAGTGGAAGATGAGAGGTGACTGTCGGAATGTGCCCCGACCCGGCAAACCCACAAAACTGGGAGTTAGAGACCGACGGGTACTAACCAAAGAAATTCGGAAGAACCGGACCAAATCGATGGGCCACATCCGCGAGGAGTTTCAACAGGCATCCGGGAGTGTTCTTTCGGTGAATACCATCCGCAAGGAAGCCCATCTGCTTGGTTATCATGGACGTGCTGCCGCCCGCAAGCCTTTGATCACCAAGTCCAATAGCACTGCTCGGCTAATGTGGTGCAAAGAACGTCGACAGTGGACCATTGAACAGTGGAAACAGGTTCTCTGGAGCGATGAATCAAGGTTCACTCTCTACCGTTCGGATGACAGGGTCTGGGTTTGGAGTCTGCCTGGAGAACGCCTCCTGCCGGAATGTATTGTGCCAACTGTGAAGTTCGGGACCGGTGGAATTATGCTATGGGGGTGTTTCTCCTGGTATGGCACGGGACCCTTGGTCGCAGTTCCTGGTAAACTCAACGCTGAGACCTACTGCACCATTTTGGATGACCATGCGCTTCCTACGTTGTGGCAGTTTTACGGGGGGGGAGACTCGTTACTTTCAGGATGACAATGCCACCTGTCATGTTGCGAGGTCCACCATGGCTTGGTATGGTGACAATGGGGTTAATCGAATGGACTGGCCTGCGCAGAGCTCGGACCTTAACATTATCGAGCACCTCTGGGACAAGTTGGAGCGTCGACTTAAGGGGTGCCCCTACTGTCCGAAATCGGTGAAGGAACTGACCTGTCTTCTCCAACCCGAGTGGAAGAAAATACCTCTAGCTGTCATACAATGCCTGGTTGAGAGTATGCCCCGGAGGGTCGCAGCTGTAATCGCCGCTCGTGGAGGCTCCACCAACTATTGAAGGTAAATAAACTTCGTTTTCCTGTGCTATCACAGGTGTTCAATTACTTGTTGGTACCAGATAGTGTATATACGCATCTTCAATCCCATACCACTACATACACTGTTAAGATGAGTCACACCTTTCAAATAATGTGGATGTTACTAGCCCTAATGAGATACATCAACTTTTTCTTCTGGGATATCCTTATAGCATGACATGTGATACTTTTGTATACTTAAGCTCTTTCAAGAAAAATTAACTAATACAAAAGTTAGTTTTTCAAAATTTGCTGATCCACGGCAAAAAAACTGTATACTAGCTGACTAGAGTGGTACACACTCAGTTTATGTGTGTACCATCTATCAAAACATAAAACTGATGATGGAAAACTCCAAGATGAGTTCTATAATGGATGGGCAGATTTAAGACTACCAGGATTGTCATTCATAACTTGTTAGAAGTCTAATGCTGAATAACGTTAGACTTTTTTTTTTTTTGAGGTTTAACGACCACCGTGAGCAACTCAATGGGCTATAAGCCGTCGCCCGTCCCTAATTTAGAGTCACTGGTTCCAGGGAAGGGAGAGAGCCAGTGCCGTAAGACAAACACAACATCCATGCCTCACCGGGATTCGAACCCGGACCCCTTCCGACGAATGATCAGAGGCCAACGACTTAGACCACTGCGCCACCGGGGCGGCCGTTAGACTTCTAACAAGTTATGAATATACAGGGTGTTTCAAAACTAATGGAACAAACTTTAAATGGTGATAGAACACACCAAAACAAGCACTTTTCGTCATAGAATGCATGATCACAAGTTACGTGGTTAGGCGCTGGAGGGCGCTTTCCATTTACCCACACATGCCGTCTTTTGCAATGCAAAGACAGGAATGGCACAACAAATCAAAACAAAGCTTTATTGCAGACAAAATAAAAAACAAAACGTGACATCGCAAAATTACATAAAATTTGCAAACATTAATAAGTAAATACTGAAATTAATTACAATTGCAAAAGCTGTTTAAAAGGGCGACTGTCACTCCTGATACACGCTTCTCATCGTCGACGTGAAACGTGAAGATGCCTGTATCTTGTGGAAAATACCAGGCATTTCCAGGACAGCTGCAGCAGCGACTAGTTCCTCATTGGAATCAATGGGAGTGTCGTACATTGCGGACTTAAGATGTCCCCATAAAAAGAAATCCAGAGGGGACAGATCTGGTAATCGTGGGGGCCAAGCGATAGGTCCACCGCGGCCAATCCATTGGCCTGGAAATGTGAAGTTAAAATAATCATGCACCTGAGTGCTGAAATGAGCTGGCGCTCCATCACGCTGGAACCACATTTTATGGCGGACGGCTGCTGGTACATGCTGGATCAATTCAGGCAAGACTTGTTGAAGGAAAATAAGGTACGTCCTCCCATCCAGATGTTCCGGTAAAAGATATGGATCAATCAAATAGTCGTGAACGATACCAGCCCAAACATTTACTGAGAAACGTAGCTGGTAGGAATGTTCCGTGTGGATTATCGCTGGCCCATACGTGCACATTGTGGGCATTCAATACTCCTTCACAAGTGAACGTTGCTTCATCTGTGAATAGCATGTGTGCTGGAAACTCCAGATCTGCTGCATTTTTCTGCAGGAACTAGCATGTAAATTCAACGCATGCAGGTGTCAAAGCGTGAACTCTCTGCAAACGGTATGGATGTAATCGTTCATCACGTAAAACACGCCAAATCGTGGTATGGGGTACACCTGGCCTACAGCTCTCATGCTGGTGTCAGGATGACCTTCTACGTGACGTAGAATATCTTCTGCCATGTCCAGCATTCTCATACTTTTACCACGACCTGTATCATGCATGGCCTCAGTGAAGGATTCCCGTTCAGACAGTTGGCGGTGCAAGCGATAAAATATTCTGTGCATGTTGGGGAAGTGCTGTTGGTAAAGCCTTTGGGCTTCCCTTCCATTACTGTTGATGAGACCATAGACGAAATGCATATCCGCCTTTTCCTCATTCGTATACTGATCCATTCCAAGTCGCTAATGGCGGTGCATGCAAAAACCACCACTTTTATACGCGCGCCTGAATGCGCCCTGTGTCTTTGCATTGTGAAAGACGGCGTGTGTGGGGAAATGGAAAGCGCCCTCCAGTACCTAACCGCGTAACTTGCGACCATGCATTCTTTGACGAAAAGTGCTTGTTTCGGTGTGTTCTATCACCCCTTAAAGTTTGTTGATTGTTCCATTAGTTTTGAAACACCCTGTGTAAGCCATGTAATATGAATGTTCAAACAATCTTTAGCTTGAACTAGCTTATACCAGGATTGTCTTTTGAATATGGTTTGCAGTCCAGCATCCATTAATTGTTACTTTTCAAATTGTGATTTTTATTCTGGTGTTGATAAAATAAGGAAATTTTTGGAAGATGGATTTGAAAAAAAAACTTAATTGAAACAGTAACTTTTTGCCAATGGATCTCAATTGACCAGTGCACCTTGAAAACTCTAAAAAAAACCTGTTTATGAATTTGTTGATATTTTCTGCAACAATCTCAAAGTTCTTCTTCATGATTTCATTGCCGAACTACAGTGTGCTTTTATGAGTCATACCAAGAAAATTTGTCCCATGATTTCATTGCCAAGCAGCAGAGTGCCTTTATGAGTCATACCAAGGAAAATTTGTCCCATTCCAAAGTGGCAGTAGTTTGTGACTTTTCTGAGAACTACCATTTTGTTTTATAAAACAAAGCACAATCTTATCATTGGATAGTGCTCAGGCTGTTCATCCCTTTGTGATTGATTTCAAGAGGGAAAACAAGGTTGAACACTGTGACTTTGTTATAATCTCAGAGTGCCTTGAACTTGAAGACACCATGGATGTCCATTTATTTCAGTAAAAACTTATTCAGTTTTTAGGATTAAAATTTAATAGTGCTCTGAAGAAAAATTTTTATTTTTCATATAGTTCAGCTGCCCAATATAAAAATAAAAAAACTTCCTGAATCTTTGCAATCATGAAAATGATTTTGGAATTGAAGCAGAACAGCATTTTTCAACTACAGCTCATGGTAAAGGCCCATGTGATGGAGTGTGGGGATTTTAGGAAGATGGATTTGAAAAGAGAGGCAGCAAGAAGGAGTCTGCAAAGGCCATACCAAAATCAGATCATGACATTTTTTCAACTCCGTGAATGGGCAAAACATGACCTTTCCAGGTCCATGAACTTTACATAGCGTTATACAAGAAGAGTACATAAAAAAAAAATGAACATATCTGGCACATCAGTTCAGTCAGGCTGTGGCAATTCCAGGAACTCAAAAGCTCCATGTTTTCACTCCCTTAAGGTGTGGAACAAAAGTTGATGCTAAGCCATCTTCATTTGCTCCATTATCAACTAGCTATCCAGACATCCCTTATAGAGAGAAGTTAGACTTTGATGAATTGAATGGGTATGTCATTTCTATACATCGCAGATATTGGCTGAGCTATGTTTTGGGGAAAAATGGAGATGAAAATGAAGTGAAAAAATGGAGATGAAAATGAAGTGAAAAAATGGAGATGAAATGTAGTTTTGTTATAAGAGACATGCATGCATCAGCAGTGAAGGAGAAATATTGATCTCTCTGACTTTCTTGTAGAGTGCATGTCTTATGTTCATGTAGAAGGTGCACCTTATGATTTTAGCTTAATTGATGTACGTATTTAATTTCTAAAAATATGAAAGTAATACTTTTTTTTTGATGGAATTATGCACTTTGGTTTTCAGTATTGTAGTTGTTTCCCAATGTTTCTAAACTTCTTTTTTTTTTTTTTTTTTCAGTACCAACAGAAGCCTCAGCATTTCTTGGTGCTGTAGGGGCATTCTTGGTCATATTAGTGATATTTTATCTCTATTTAAGTAAGAAGCTATGCTTCACCACTGTTGGTGGGTTTCCCTGCTGTGACAAACCATTGATGGACCATAAAGAGCCTGCTTCTAAAGACCTGGGTAAATTGTAACATTTCGTCTCTACTCTTCTGTCACTGTTTCCATGAAATATTGGCAAATGGTTTGTGTTCTGTGTACTCACTTGCTGTGTGTGTTTTAAACTATCTTGTGGTTTTAAAAATATTTTTTTTTGTGAGTATGGTATAAGGAAATTTTACAGAAAATTTTCAGTACAAGTTGTTTTTTGCCATTCAAATTGATTCCTTTTTCTGTGTCCATATGAAATGGGAATGTCAAAGTTCCTGTTCTTATCTTTTTTTCACTGTGGTTAAAAACTGTTAGATTGGGACATTTATTGGGAGGGTGCACATTAACTTTGGAAAGCAATTACATTTCACATAATTCGATTGTTGCTTGTAATAATGAACCACAATCTAACATTCTTAGCTATTGTAAAAGCTAGGCAACTGAACATCACACCAGCTGCAAGGAATTCCAACGAATCCATTCTGAGTGAAGACAGAAATAATAAAAATGAAAGGTGAGGTACTTTTTGTGCCTAAATTCACAGTGAAGTGCTTGACCATTATGTTTCAATTATTGTGCCACCAGCTTTTAATTACAGTATGTACTGGTAATTCTTGGTGAATTTTTATGCAAGTGAATTTGTTAAAGAATGCAGTGTTGTAGTGGAATCAACACACCATGATTTTATTACGAAATGTGCATTTCATGTGACAAATCCTAATGGCTGTCTTATGCTAAAAACATGATTTAGATTAAAAATAAATAATATCAAAATGTATTCTTTACCTATTATTGAAAAAGTGTTTCGCACGTTTGTTGCTCCGTGAGGCACGTGCTCCCGTCCCGAGAAAGGCCAATTTCTGTTACGGGTTTTTTGTTAGTTAGAAAGTTTTATAAATAAAACATTTGTTATATATTTTCAGTTAAACATTCATTCAATAGTACTATGAAACCTTTAAAAAATGTATATTAATTAAAACGTGCATAAAGAAATGTTATTCTTATCGGGTCAGGGGACATGGCTCACTAAAAGCTCTTCTTCGACTATATTACGGCGAGCGCTTTCTGTGCTCCTAAAGCACTTCAGGCCATCTATTATCTACGTGAGGGTTCTTTGTGTGTGTAGCCGCAGGAGTTGCATGTTGGGAAACGAAGGGAAGGTTGCGGCCTTCATGGCGTGTAAGGTGATTACTCCTCAAGTGCCGCCATCTGTTGGATTAGTTGGTAAGTTTATCCATCTTTAGTATATTCTTATTTATTTTTATAAAGGGATATTGGATTATTACTATCTATTTAAATAAACTGTATTATTATTATTATTATTATTATTTTATTTTAGTCCTTTATTAAATGGGGTGATTTTTTGTAATGTTCTTTTTTTTTTTTTTTGGTCTTTTTTTATGCATTTTTTCTCATTTTATAAGTGACTTCCAAGTTGTATCTACAGTGGCGAGGTCTTCTAAATTGCATATATAATAGTTTTTTTTTTGTCTTTTTTTTTGTTCGATTATAACGCTTTCAGAAATCCTTAATTCTTTTTTTGTTTGTGTGGGTTAGTAATTTAATATTTTCGAAATCAGGATATTGGTTATGATTAAGGCAGTGTTGGATAAGTGAATTTTTTTCTTCTTTTTTGTTCCAGTTTTTTATATGTTAATGTAATCTTTTTATTAATCTATTTTTTGTGCTACCAATGATTGGCCTCTCTCAGGACGGGAACACATGCCTCACAGAGCAACAAACATGCGAAATACTTTTTTCAATAATAGGCAACGAATACTTTTTGATATTATTTACCATGATTTTAGCACAAAAGTTCTTTATGCAAAAGATTTATTGATGGCATTGAATGGGAGGCACTAAAGAACATTTTAATCTCTGATTGGAACTTTATTAGTTTGCAGAGTGATGAAAGTTTCATTTCTTGTACCATTTTGAAAAATTGGACAAGCCCCAGCTGTCCTTGTTAACATCTTATTTTTTTTCTATTGTATTTTATACTTGGCTGTGTGCAAAGACAAGAAGATTTTGGGCCAAAATGTCACTCAGACAGTGGAAGGTTTCACCCAGGATATTCCTGGAATAACGGTAGAGATAGGATGGTTGATCCTTTGTTTGGAATATCAGAAAACTGGATTGAGGGGTTTCAGTAGCTGAAATCAAAAAGGAAGAGTGGAGAAATATTGGTACTGCAGACAATGGTAGAAAAGGAGTAAGAGGAAGTGAGACAACTGAGGACAGCTTGGATGTCTTATGAGGACTGGGCTGTCTTGTATAGGTGCAAATTAGAACTCGCCACTTGCCAGATGGCGATTAACTGGTAACTTTGGCGATTAAATTTATTTAAGTGGTCGCCAGTTTGGCCATTTGTTATTTTTAATGCCAATTTACAAAAGTATAATAATTCAGAAGTAAAGGTAAAAGAAAGTGAAACCAGTCCTAACTAGGGATGGCAAAAAACTTCGATGTTTTTGAACATCAAAGTTTTGCGATAATCAACGTTTAAACCTTGATGTTGCAGAACCCTTTTAGTGAGACGGCAATCGATTCATCGGCCTGCACATGTGCTAAAAGTGCGGTGAGCTGAATGATCCCTCAATTTTGACCTGAGTAGTTCCCGAATCAGACAGCAGATATCAGTGTGAATGATCATATCATTTATTAATCATATTGTTTTGAAATGAAATCTCTACAAATCATATTGTCAAACAGCAATATTATTGAAAAAGGCATGAGAATACACAGTCTGTAAGAATCGTATCATAAGTTCGCAATCGCTGTAATCTTTCCACACACTTCACCACGTGACGGGAGGAAGGCAAATTTTAGCCAAAACTTTTCCTACTACAGTTGAGGCAGGGCTGTTCACATGGGATTGTGGGTGAATTATAGAACGCTACACTGTCGAAAATCAGTTTTTCGAGCCGCGTTCAAAGTGCAATAACTTGCAACTCGTGGTCCAGTGACAACAGCGTGTTTATTTTTTTTGCGGACTTTGTCTCACAGGAGAACGACATGTGTTTTGTTACTAAAAACTCTTCATGTTATTCATTTCTTTTTTCCTAAACAAACCGACGCAATTGCAAAACTCAGCGAATTACGAATCCCCCTCCCCTTTTTATTATGCTGGAAGCTTCTTTTTGGCCACTAAGACTTGTTAACTTACTGGCCAGTTTTTTTATTTTTTTTTTATTTTTAGCCACTAACGTTTTTGGACTTACTGGCCATTTAGCTAAAATTTCAGTTTGCACCTATACTGTCTTGCTGAAGGCATTGCTAGTGACACCTGGTATGTGTTATTGAGAGATATATGGAAAGGAAAAGACCAGCATGCAAGAATATTTGCACAGTTTAGCGGACGGCATGGCCTGAGATCAAAGATATGTGTCAATAGAGAAACTCTGAATAAAACTCAAGTTAAAAAAAATCTATGATTAAGTTTTGAAAAGAACGGAAATGTCAACCAAGATTTGAAGACTTCAGAATTATAACAATAGCCGACTCCAAATGGAAACTGTGAATAATGGAATCAGTGGTGATTGAAAAATTTAAAGAAAATACCTGTAATGATCATGACCCTACATCTGTCGCATATCCGTGGGAATCACTTATTGTCAGAGAGAAAGAGAAATTAATTTGAACTAGAGGAAAAACAAGAAGAAATACACATGAGAGATTGAAGGGAAATAGTACAGAATTGACCACCGGATGTCGCCACATCAGACGACATGCTTTGAAAAATATGACAGAACATATTTCATATGACCAAACCGTCCCAGTGTAGAAAAATTTCTGCACACAAGTGTGGAGACATAACCATTTCCTAATGAGGAAATGCCAATGTGGATTTCGTTTGTCAGTATGTAGCCAAAAATGGGATCGGTGGTTTGTGTTTTTCATTTCCTGATGATTGGGAAATACTTAACACCCTGAACCCAATTGGAAAGATTTTTAAATGTAGAATTTGCACTGCAATTCATTCGATAGAAAATTAATGATGCAGAATTTGCAGAAGCGGTATTTGGGAAGAACTACAAATACATTTTTAGGTTTTTAAGTGTTTTTAAAATTTTATAATCGGCAAAAATAACAAGAAGTCTTTTAAGGTTTTTAGGATTTTAGAAGTTTTTATTCATGCTTCAAATTTTAAAACATAATTCTAAAACAAAAATTTCTTGCTGATATGGTTTGCAGGGCAAAGAAACATGCAGGAAATTAATAGTGAGGAACTGTACACTAATTAAACATAAAATAGTAAAACCATATAGGTAATTCAATTTATTGGTGTAAAAATATAATTTTATGTTTCCAAGTTTTCGCACATCAACCAAGAGCGTTTTCAAGGAAGGTAGACAGAAAACTGCAATCTGAATTCAGAAGAAACAAAATGGAATCTGAATTCAGAAAATTAGAATCTGCATTCAGATTGCAGTTTACTGAATTCCTTGAAAAAGCCATCTGGTTTGATATGCAAAAGCTTGGAAATATATAATTGTATTTTTATGCCAATAAATCGGATTACTAGTATAGTTTGTTTTGCATGCAAGAAAGCTGAAAATGAAATATTATAAAATAACTGATTAAGGTGTCTGTATGGATATGAAAATAGTGATTCAAAAAATAGAAGTTATATCTGAAAAGACCCTATTTCTTATATGAATCTTGTATGAGAGTTGATTTCAGTTTTTCAGGTAAATGAATTATAAAAATAGATACCTATCAATTATCAATTTTAAAACATTCTTATCCCATTAGATGTATGCAGGCATGGTAATTGATCATTAAAATCACTATTAGTCACTATTTTCTAAAAAGGCACTTTTCAGTCACTGTTTTTAGAAATGGTCACTAAAACTCACTCTTTTTAAATTTTGGTGAAGACAAAGACAATGTGCTATTTCTGTACATTATAGTTAAGAAAGGTACAGGTAAGAAAGTTACATTGATTTACTTGTAATTTTTCGGTATAGGGAAGGGATGTGGCAAATGGCAACCCCATTGCCCAGTGGTCATCCACTGCAAGTAGCCTCCTAAATCCCCACTCTTAGAGTTGATCTGGAGTACCTAGAGGTGGGGGCTCACCTGCGCTGTGCAGTCGCTGACATGTTTTTTTCGTAATCGCGCATGACGTCGGCTGGGGAGCAAGAGATGGATCTTGTGTTTTGGGTTTGTTTACGGTGTGTGTTGCTGACTTCTTAGATATAGTTATTGTTATTTCCTTATTTATTTATTTTTTTAGTGGAAAATAAGTGCTTTAAATCAGGTAAGTTCAGTACTGTATTGCGTCTTTTTATTCAATAAATTACTAGTAAAGAAAATCTGTAAATTATATGGCACTAGTCAACAACAATGCTGGGATGTGCGGTTGCATGTTGCACAACATACAGTAGGAAAACTAAAGATTCTGATGTTAAGTTTCATAGATTTCCAAAGGATCCAAATTTGCAAAACATTTTTAGTATTGAAGTGTAGGAGAAAAGATCATTTTAATGTTTTGAATTCAAGAGTATGCTCCCAACATTTCACTTCCAAAGATTACATTCACAATCTAAAATCTGAATTACTTGGGCTGCCTGCTAGAAAAATACTAGAACCAGATGCTGTACCTACATTAAACCTCCCATATCACAAAGTTAGTGATATAAGGGCTAGTATTGTAAATGTAGATCATAGCAGTATAAGACCTGAAAATTCTACGTCGTCAAGGGCTGTCTCTCTAAGTGACAGTCCTGAAAATTTGTATGCCTGAAAACATGGCATCGACATCTTCAGTACACAGCAGAGACATAGGGTGTTTTGCCTGTGAAGTTCGGAAGCACATGTTGGAGACCATTGCAACTATATTGCCTAGAAAAAGAGCATCTGACCCTGCTATAACTGATCAGTCAACACAGTACATATCAAGTGATTGGGAGAACATGGTCAAAAAATAAAGACAATGAAGCAGGAATCCCAAAGACTAAGTGAAACGTGTACACAGCTTCGATTGTGAAACAAATATATAAATATGCAACTTATGCCAACACGACAGCATTTGTGTAAATGTAGAAAGAACTGTAATAGTCTGTTACAAAACAAAGTAGTTAGTATTTTAGGCACATTCTTTACGAAGAACCAGATTTACTGCTTGTTAAAAGGCAAAAAATGTAAGAAATGGAGTAGAAAGGACATCTTCAAGGCCATAACTTTACAGTCTATCTCTAGGAAATGTTACATGTTTTTAAGAAACAGTATGAGATTTCCATTACTTGCTATTTCAACCCTGAAAAAAGGGACTGCTTGATCATTTCGTTGTTGTCCAGGTGTGCTGTATGATGTTCTGAGCATAATGAAGACTCGGACAGAGAAACTTACTCATATGGAGTGTGTGAGTATAATTTCCTTTGATGAAATGAATGTAGATAGCAGAATTTGATATGACCCAGGAGAAGACAGAAGGGGGTGGGGTGAGGGGTGGGTGCAGCTGGAAGGCATAAGGTGGCTTTAAAACATACAGTCACGTTGGCTGAGTGCTTCTTTTCCTGTTGCTGCCCTCTTGGAGGGTGGATGTCATGTATTACAGTCCCTTGGAGATGGTGGGAAGTAGTGATGGAACTGAAATGCATGGGGTTTAACTGAGTGATGTTTGTGAGCATCTGAAAAATGTTCATTCGGAGGAGACTAGGGAAAGTTAGTGAATGCAAATAGTTGCAGAATTATCGCTGGAACCGTTACGAATCTGAAATAAGGGTATAGTATTAAGAGTTCGCCAACCTGTGGAATATTGCTTCCTGACTCGGTTTGTGGGAACGCCATGGGCCTGATGACTGAACAGCTTTACCCGTTGGGAGCAGTGGAATTTTCTTTCCAGTGGATGCCACGTTTTGATCACCATCTGTTGGGAATATCGTTTGTATTGGACATGATTAGTTCCTGTGATTTCCTTGGGACCCAGGTGTTTAATTCGCCCTTTGCCAAAGTTATCAACTAAATTGTGTCCTGTGCTATCTTCAGTACAGGATGCCACCTGCTCCTGATAAGATGGAACTTGGATATTGTTGACCGGTTCAGTTAAGGATGCCGACTGTTTCAGTTGAGACTGAACTTAAAAATTGTTACTTGGTTCAGTCATGGATGCCGTCTGCTTTAGATGAAGTTGGGCATTTTTTATGTTGTCCGACAGCGACAAGTCATGGGATTGATTTTCCCAATTTCTGGCATGTCAACCGATTGCTGTGATGGCAGGTCAGCGTTTGACTTTATTCTCTGTGTAAAGTGTCATTGACTGTCTATGAAACTGTGCCAATGCTAGTAATGATGTCGATGTTCCCTTGTTAAAGGAGCGCCCTCTGGAGCGGTTTGTAGATGGTTTGTGTGAAGTAAGCCTTCACACTTATACACTGCCGGACAATTGCTAAGGACGGATGACAATGCAACGATAGCAACCATAAAAGGGAAGGCAGGAAAATGTGGAAATTAGCATAAGTGCGGGATACAGTAAGACGTGTTGTGCGTATGCAAATTTTGGATTGCCGAACTTGTTCGTGACGTCATAGCACTGATAAGAGATATAAAGGATTTGACGCGTATTGACCGTCGTTGTTCAAACGCAAAGTTGAAAGGGAATATATCAATTGACGAACTTGCAATTTTCAGTATGTCTTCCCGACATCACCTAGATGATTTTACGCGTGGCCGTGTTATTGGAAAGATTGAAGAAGGGCGAAAAATAACAGATGTTGCCAGGGAGTTCGATGTAAGCCACAGTGTTGTTTCAAGGCTTTGGAAATCATTTCAAACAAATGGAGAGTGTAGCAAACGTCACGGGGGAGGTCGTGTTCGCAGTACGACACCTGCAGAAGATCGGTACATAGTGCTATCAACAAAAAGACATCGGCGCAACACAGCTAGTGAGGTAGCAAATCAGTTTATGGCTGCTACTGGCCAGCGTATCTTCAGAAGAACTGTCGCCAAACGTTTGCATGAAGGAGGACTATACGCCCGCCGTCCTATTGTGTACATCCCATTGTCCAGACGTCACCGTACCGCCCGTTTGCAATGGTGCCATCAACATCGCAATTGGACTGATAACGACTGGTCTGCTGTCCTCTTCTCAGATGAGAGTAGATACAGTCTATCGTCTGATTGTCGACGACAACTGATCTGGCGTGATAGTGGTACTGCATATTGTCCAGCAAACATACAGGAAAGGGACCGATATCCGACATGTTGTGTCATGGTATGGGCTGGCATCATGATCAATGGCCCTACGTCCCTCTATGTGCTTCCAACTGGGACTATGACTGGCCAACGATACATTAATGATGTTCTGCTACCTCATGTTTGCATGTTCAGTGGTGCTGTCGGTGATAGATTCATTTTCATGGACGACAACGTAACATGTCATCGAACAGTCGCTGTCCAGGAGTGTCTTGAGAGCGAGGGTATTCAACGCCTCGTATGGCCAGCACGTTCTCCAGATCTGAATCCCATTGAAAATGTGTGGGATGCTTTGGGGAGGAGTCTTGCTGGTCGCCAATGCCCTCCAATAAACAAGGACACCCTCATCCGTGCACTGACAGAAGAATGGATAAATTACCCCTACAGCTGCTTGATAATGTTGTGCAAAGCATGACACGACGTGTGGAATCTTGCATCACCCTCCATCGTGGCCATATCCCGTATTGACATCTTACGCCGGAACGCCTGCGGACGGTAATTGCATTTTTTTCACGTTTACGTATTCTGCACAAAATGGCCTGTTTGTCACTTGAACACGTTCCAAAGCCTTCTGGATTTCAGAGCACAATAAATTGTCTTTCGTGTAATGTCCTGGCATTCTGGCATTATTTTATTTCACTTGGCATCCAACCACACTTACTTTTTTATGCGCTATATAGCCGTTTATGATCCGTCCTTAGCAATTGTCCAGCAGTGTATATTCATCGTGGGATCACAGCGGTAATGTGCCATTTTATTGTTATTATTATTTGTATATTGTGTTTAAGTACTTGAGAGCTTAGGCCATGTGGATTGGTCACAGATAGGACCCATGATGGGGGGCTTCATTGAATTTGACTGAATTTGAAACTGAACTTGAAACCTGCTTGAATTGTGCAGTTAATGTAATTGAGTTGAGCTGAAACATAATTGTTCAAATTACGCAGTCAGTGTTACTAAGTTGAGCTGAAACATAACATGGAGTTTTAAAAAGCCTAAGAGGCAAACCATGACGTGAGTGTGTAACCTTTGTGTATATAATTGTATTGTGTATGCATGAGGGTAAAGTGAGTTCCTTATTGATAATGTGTCAGAGGTACTTAGCACAGCTGTATGGGAATGAGAGAAATAAATCATGTTCTTTGCATTCATGTCTAGGAATTATTTAGTGTTGTGTATTATTGCTTAATCCTGATGAGCTGTGTAACTGCATTGTCGTCAGTCCTGGGTGAGTGTGTAACATGAACCCTAAAGAGACAGCAATAAATATTGAGCTAGCTGGAAAGGGACGTGAACCTGTCTGTTATATTAAACTGAAGAGAATGTTTTATTTTACTTTTAAAGTTTAACCTAAGGGACTTGACGACATTGCAGACTAACTGCTTTTTTTTTTTTTTCAATGAAAAATTTTCCTTTATGTACTTTGGATGTTTCTAAAACATTTTATGTGTAGATAGAAGATTGTATTGCAAGTTATACGCCACTTATAATAACATGATATAATACATTAATATGTATTTTATTTCAATCCGTTAATAGGCGTAAAAATTACAAAACATTTTCCAAGCTTTCACTGCCAACAGTTAACAGAACAGATTAAAAATAAATGTATTTGTTCAGTTAACAGAACAGATTAAGAATAAATGCATTTTTTTAATCTGTTCTGTTAACTGTTTATTCAGCAGCCTGAAGAAGCTGCTCATTGGCATTAAAAGCTTGCGAATATTTGGAATTTTGTAATTTTTACGCCTATTAACGGATCAAAATAAAATACATATTAATGTATTATATTGTGTCATTTTATGTGTGTTATAAGATACTGTAGGTAATGCATATCGTGTTGTACAATTTTACTGTGAATAAAAAAAGATAAACGAATAAATAAAGGAGAAAAACAGGGCGGTGGAAGGGTATTCTCCTTTATTTATTTATTTATTTATTTATTAATGTAGATAACCAAAATGGTCCCTATTTGGTCACTATTTCGGCACTTTTTTTTTGTGTGTGAATTTGATCACTAAAGGCACTTTTTTAGGAGGTTAGACCTATTACTATGCCCGTGTATGTCACCATTTAATTGCGTAAAAATATGGGATAAAGAGGTGATGGAATTTACACTGGTCCAAAATACCTTAAAATAGTATTGTATAATTTGATGCAATTTAGAATAACCATCCAGAACTTTGTTCTGGTCATGTTAAATTTTTTGCATGTTTTTTCTTGGTTTTGAATTTAAAAAAAAAGTAACACCGCTCACTTATGACCCTGGTCCCACCACTTTTCATGCTACCCCTGCTCATTATTTTGTAGGTTCCTTTTTCTTTACATTTTTGAATTCAAGTTGTGGGGATTTAAAATATATTAAAATATACATTAAAGAAAGGGAAATGAACACAACAAAGCAGTTAGCTGTGGATTAGAATTTGCAGAGTTACAGCTCATTGCAGTAGGATTGGAATGCTTTTCTGGCAATATGTTGCAACACATTGGCTTCCTGCTTTTGAAAATATTTTTGTTATTTTTTCAAATACCTTTTGTTATTACAACTGACTCGAATAGTGTTTGGCTCTTTAGCAGGCTCCATTATTTTTGAGCAGTTTTATTTTTACAACTTTACATTGAACTAAACATAGTTACAATCCTATTTTGATTAATTTTGCACTGACCTTTTCTGCCTACAAGAAATGAATGAATTTCATTTCTCTTGTGTAGTGCTATTGGATATTTTGATGAATTTTGCACTGACCCTTTCTGCCTACAAGAAATGAATGAATTTCAGTTCTTTTGTGTAGTGTTATTGTATATTTTAATGAATTTTGCACTGTCCCTTTCTACATACATACATATCACTAAGCTGTTCTCTGATATTCAGAGGTTAGCTCCTCACAGAAATAACTCACTGTTACTGTATCAGACATCTAAATTTACAGTGATCTCTGCACACAGCTCGAGCTTCATTAACATCCATCACATGTCACACACAAGATCTTTTGTACTTCATACTCATTATCTTTTTCTCATTCAGACATTCTTGAATCTGGTCCTCCCATGATTTCCTTTGTCATCCTCTACCTTTCTTTCCTGCCACTTGGGCTAAAAAAATTCTCTTAGTAAGCATCTCATCACTCATTCTTTCAACATGGCCAAACCACCTAAGAATATTAGTCTGCACCTTACTGACAACATTTTGCTTCACATTACACATCTGCAACACATCTTCATTCCTCACATGATCAGAGCGTGTCTTACCCCCCCCCCCATAAAGGTAATGCATCTCCCCAGCACACAGACAACTCCTATGTCTTTTCTTCAGAACCCAGGTTTCACTGCCATACATCAGCATAGGAACAATTACACTTTCATATACAGCCGTTTAGGACTTTCTTGAGAACTCATCATTCCTATGAAATCCTCCTAAAGCAGCTATGACTTTCAATGGAGAGTTCACTCGCCTACTAATTTCACCATCTAATTTGTTCTCTCTGTCAAACATGCTTCCCAAATATACAAACTTGTTTACCTGATCAATAACGGTGCCATTTAGACTTATCCTGCATACAGTGCTAACAGTTCCTTGCTCAAAAACCATAACTTTGGTTTTTTCTTTATGTATACTCAGTTTGAAATTCATACAATCTTTGTACACTTGGGCCAGCATACTCAGCAACTCACTTTCACTCTCTGCATACATCCATAAATATATTAAACAGCCATTGTGACAATACACAACCCTGTCCGACTCCTGCTCCAATAGAAACCCATTTCAATACAACACCATTTACCCGTACACATGTTCTACTGCCAGCATGCAAAGCTTTCACACTATTGATTAGCTTCCCAGTGATACCATATTTATTCAGTACCTTCCACAGAAAAGTTCTATTACTCGATCATAAGCTTTCTCAAATCTATGAAGGAAGCAAAAACTTTCTTACCAACAGACAGATACTTTTCAATCATCCAACATAATGTGAAAATTTCGTTAGTGCAGCCCTTACCAGGCATAATGCTACTCTGAACATCCCACACTGTCTCTGATGTAAGACCCCATGCCTTATCAATAACAACCTTTCCAAATAATTTCCCTGGCACACTCAGCAAACTGATACCACAAAAGTTCCTGCATTCAGTCTGATGACCCTTTCTCTTATACAAGAGAACAATGATAGCATCCCTCCAATCCTGAGGGACCATTCCTAACTCCCAGCACAACTGGCAAATTTCAGTTAACCAGTCAATTACAGAGTCATTACCATATTCTAGCATCTCAGCAGTTATGGCATCCACTCCCAGAGCCTTACCATTCTGAAGAGATTTTAGAGCTGTACACACTGCTTCTCTCAAGATCCATCCTTACTTCCATCTCTCACTGTGACATCATCTGCTTCTGCCACAGAATCACCTTTGCTTTCATGCTCTAATAACTCACAAAAGTATTCACCCCATCTTTCACTTAACTCATTGGGATCCCATATTATTTCTCCAATCCTATTCTTCACACAACTTAGAATTTTATTTCCCCTAGGTTTCCTATGTCTTATGTACTTTCAGAAATATATTCTATTTTACCAAAAAGCTGATTCATGCCTTTCCACCTTTTCCTTCCTATCTTTTGCCTTACTCTGGCAAACCAGCTTGGCTGGCTCATGCTTCTTACAGTGCTATTCATCCTCAGAAACTCTACCTTGCAACATCCTCAAATATGCTTCCTTCTTTTCCTTAACTACTTCTTTAATCTCACTGTTCCACCAAGCATCACCTCTGTTACCCACCATTACAGTACCACAGACCTCTTCAGCAGCAGTGACAACACAGTTCTTAAAATATGCCCACATCTTTTCTACATCCCTCTCACAAGATTTCAACACATTCAGTCATTTTCTGAGTAATTTAGAGTAACACTGATGTTCTTCATGGAGCATTTCAACCTTTATTCTTTTCATCATAGACCTCTTCCTGTTCCTCTTTCTCCGGCCAACATTCAGTTTCATTTGTGACACTACCAAGTAATGATCAGAGCCAACATCCTCACCTCTTATCACACAAGTGTCAACAACTAAGTGTTTCAGATGCTGATCATAAACAAAAAAATCTATTACATTCTTTTGTCCCAGAGTATGATTTCCCCAAGTGTATGTGTCGATATACTTGTGGTTGAAAAATGGATACCCACAATCCATTTTCAATGCAGAGCTCAGCTAATATTTCACCATTATCATTCACACCAGGATCATTAAACTCACCTAGAACATTATCAGAAATCCCATTCTGAACACCTACACTAGCATTAAAATCCCCTGCTATTATAACTTTCTCTTTAGCAGCAAACTGGCTCAACCTTTAAGCTCATTCCAAATATCTTCCTTTCTATCGGCATGTTCTGAATCACAAAGAGCATACATTGCAACAATTACTATTCTCTGAAGTTTCACTGTCAAATGTATCTAAAGAATTCTCTCTAAATGCAGCTGTAATGAATCAAGTTGTTCTTCATCTTTTCACTTAAGATCACACCTACACTAACCTGTCCTCTCACATTTTCCAACACTCCAGACCACACACTCGCTATTCCATTCATTTCTTCTATTCCAATTTCTTTCTTTTTAGTTTCACATGCACACAGCACATCTAATCTATACTTATTAATTTCTTCAATCACCTCATTTATCTCTCCATTTATACCTCTAGTATTCCATACACCAATCTTACACTCACTCAGCTGAGATCTCTTTCTGATTCTCCTTTTTCCAGTTCCAGTCAATTCCATGGTGGACCATCCTTCTCAAGTGTGGTAAGTCCACCATATCCCACCCTTGAGTCAGTTTTATTCTTTTTAGAGTCATAAAAAACATAAAGGTACATTGATGCAGGTGATCAGCCCACAGCTAACGGTTCCAGTTGGCCAATCCACCTAAGGATCCTGGTACAATAACCCAGTGCATTGGGCATTTTTGCCCATGTCACACAGACCAGTTGGTATCTCTCCAAGATTCACAGAGGCCCTTGTTGCTGTTCTGTGTGCCATTGTTACCCGTGGAATGCCCAGAGGAGGCAAACCCATCTCTCACTAAGATCGCCCACTTGACCCTTTCTGCCTACAAGAAATTAATTTCATTTTGCTTGTGTAGTGTTTTTGGATAATTATTTAACCATTTTTACCCCAATCATACCATAATATAGTGAACCAAACACTGAAAATCAAGGACAATATAGGGTCATTCCATATCAAATCAACAAACGAAAAAGTATTTTTGGACCTTGATGTCTCAGATTTCAATGGTTTTTGGTTTATAGTTTGTACTTATAGAGTATATGAAAAATCTAAATTTTCAGATTTTTTGGATCGTTTTTTTTTTTTTTTTCTGATTTTCAAAAATGGCAAAACATGCCAAATTTTGCAAGAATGCCATTTGCAAAAATAAAAAATAAATAAATTCTGCAGGTAGTAATGATAAAGGGCTCATCTATAGCTCATATTAAAGTTCTTGTTATGGACTTTAATTTGATATGCAACACCACCCACTTTGGAGCATAAACATATTTTGACAAATTTTCAAATTTTTTGATTTTGAAAATCTTAAAAACAGCCCTTTTGAATTTTTTCAGAAAAAACACATGTTAATCATACACCTGTTGGTTAGAGGTATGTAAAGTTTGAAGTTGGAGAAATGATGGGTTTTCGAGAAACAGTTTTTTGAATTTAAGGTTATCATATAGTTAATACAGAGCAGTGAAACAATTTTGACATGCAGTAAGTTGCAAGAAAAACACCCAACAGAAAGGAACTGGTAATAAGTATGAAGTAATGCTGATATTATTGAAGACACAACATGCAGAATAATTCTATACCTGCTTCCTATTTACACTTGTTATATCTCTTCCTGTTAGATGTTGTTATTGCAAGTTACTGCATGTCAGAACTTGTCAACTGCTCACTTGCCTGTTCACTCCTGACTATTTAGTAGAGGTGTGCCTGAGCTCGGGTATCATGCGCCCAGCCCTACTATTAAGGTATCCTTTACAGCTCAGTTTTCTCCAAGTCACTGTCCAAACAACATGTGCAGTATGTTCTCTGTTCATTCTGGGTGCTTTTATCAACAGTAACTGAACATATATATAAAGTACTAAAAACTTACTTTTTTACTAACAAGTCTTAGTCTTGTATAGTGCAGTGAAAAATGGAAGATAAAAAAAACTGGACAGTATTTTCTGTGAAATATTGTTAATCCATTTAAGGAATTTTGTCACCCTAAAATCAGTTAAGCTTAGGAAAGTAACTTCCTGGATGTGCTCTTTAGGTTTGAATGTGCAAATGGGAATGAAAATATGTGATGGCTGTAGGATAAAGCTTTCAAAAAAGCAAAAGATGATCCACAATTAAGACAATTTAATTTGATGTGCAACACCACCCACTTGCATATTCAAACCTAAAGAGCAGTTGAAAAGCTGTCATTACCAAGTACCAGTGCTCATGAAAAATTCACTGTTCCCAATATGTCATTACATTTGCTAAACCAGTCATTAGAACTTGTAGGGGAATCAGTTAAGAAAAAACGACTTCAAAGAGAATCACATGCATAAAAAAAAACGTTTGAAACAGTTAAAACAACTCTTCGTATAACTTTTATTTCAAAAAAGTTTCGGAAAATGTAACTTCAGCAAATGATAAAGATGAGTTAGAGATGTTAAAACATAAAGAAAAATTCTCACAAACAACAAAAAGAAGTGAAAAGATGATGACCGTAACTGCCGTACCTGCTAGTAAGAATACAGAATGATAAAAGAATAAAATGAGTTTGGGGTGAGTGATTACATGTCCAGGATGGTAAAAAGGTTAGTTAAGTTAAAGAGAAAGGAATTCTTTCAACTCCAAACCCCAAGTCTGGAAAAACCTTCAATGAAAAAACTGCCAAGTTTGTTGATTTTTACAATAATGATGAGGTTAGCAGAGTTATTTATGCCTGGGAAAAAAGATTTTGTGTCAGTTCCAGTGAATGGCATAAAACTTCACTTACAAAAGAGATTAGTAAGTCTGGAAAAACCTTCAATGAAAAAACTGCCAAGTTTGTTGATTTTTACAATAATGATGAGGTTAGCAGAGTTATTTATGCCTGGGAAAAATTTTTTTGTGTCAGTTCCAGTGAATGGCATAAAACTTCACTTTCAAAAGAGATTAGTATTAACAAACTTGAAAAAAATAAACCAGTTGTTTAAGACAGAGCACGTGACACACAAGGTTGGTTTTTCGAAGTTTTGTGAGATAAGGCCTAAAAACTGTATTTTCCCGAGCCGACGTGTATTATATGTGATGATTTTCACATTTTTTATGTTTTTTTGTTTTTTCACTTGACACGCTCCAGCCTCAGTTGTAGGCTGCTGAGGTTGTGATTATGCGCCAGCTCTGGATTTTAGTTTCCCTTTTTCTTTTCTGTCATCTCCGTTTTATGTTCCTTTCTTTGTTTTTCCGAGCTGGTTAGCTAGACCTACCTGCACGTTTGCCGTGTGCAGCGACCCGTAAGGTGGAAAAGGGGATGCTGGAGGCTGAGGTTTCTGGAGGCCAATGTGTTGTTGTCGTCAGTTGCCAACACTCCTCTTTGCCCTCCTGCTTCACCCTAAACGGGCGGCTAGGAACTAGCCCACTCCTAGTCAATGAGGTCTGTGGCCGAGTGGAGCCCAGACCTCTAACAGCTTGTCGTTTCGCACGACAGGGTGAGTCTGGGGATAGGGTGGGCATGCCAAAGGGGTGTTCCCCAGGCATGGGAAAGTCTGGGTGCACGCTGAGCGCATGTCTGCCCTATCAACTTGCTATATCGGCATCCTATCCTTAGAGCCGTGTCCTGCGTCCACTTGGGCTTGCGGACCTCTGGTTCTCCCGTGTTGGGCTCGATTGTGGGTGGGGAAGTCGGCGGATGAATTCTTAACATTTTTCATGGATCTCAATTCTGTTTCCCACGAACCAACAACCAAAAGAGGTATGGAGGAAGGCTTAGCTCCTTCCGCCAAAAAGCATGTGCCTGATTCTTGTAATGCTCGTTTCTTTTTTGTTCACTCATTGGACCCTTCAAAGCCTTTGAGTGCCAAAAGTCCATTTTGGATAAATAAAGCACTTCAATCCATAGCAAGCTCTTCTAAGAGCGTAAAGAAGCTCCAATCTGGAGATCTTCTTGTAGAGATGTCCACTGTGGCCTACAGTTCCACACTTCTTAACACAACCACGCTGCTCGAGACTCCGGTCAAAATAACACCCCATGGATACCTAAATTCATCTCGAGGTGTTGTCTCCTCTCAGGACCTCGTTGAGTGTACTGAGGAAGCATTACTTAAAGAACTGAAGAGTCAGCACGTTACGGGTGTGCGGTGTATACTCTTTAGGCGGAATGGGCAGTCCGTCCCATCCCGTAACATCATTGTAACATTTGACAGCCCTTCCCTGCCTACATCCATCAAGGCAAGGTATCTTCACCTTGAGATACGTCCGTACATCCCTAACCCTTTGAGATGTTTTAGGTTTTTAGGTGCCAGTCGTACGGCCATTCTCAGCAGTCGTGCAGGAGCAATCCTAGGTGTGGACGCTGTGGTGCCACAGAACATCTTTTGCCAGAATGTGTGGCCGAGGCCAAGTTTTGTGTGAACTGCAAGGCTTCACACGCAGCATCAGCCAAAGATTGTCCCAAGTGGAAGGAGGAGAAAGAAATTCAAAGGCTAAAGACGGTGGAGAATATTTCCCATCCTGAGGCCAGAAGGAGAGTAGTTCCTGCTTCTTCTGATCGGCGATCGTATGCATCAGTGGTGGTTGCCAAATCTACAATCGTCATTCAAACCGACATTCAGATCCCCACTAAATGTCCTTACAAGCTGGACGATATCATCACAGCTGGGCTGGAGGCTCTCCAGTCTTGTGCTAGGGGTCTGAAATCGGCACCCACCACCTCGCCGAAGCATACTCACCCTACCACCAGCAAGGGAACTCAGGCCACTTCTTCAGGCAAGAAAACCAAAGCCCATTATAAGAAAAGCATTTCTTCTCCTCCAAAATCTCAGCAAACGACTCAACGGAAAGCGCCTCCCGTTAAGACACTTGGGACAAAGCAGGCTCCCATCTTGGCCCCTGGTCACACGCCTCCAGATCTGGAGGAACCCTCATCAGAGGTGATGGAGGCTGACCTCGTTTGAGCATTTCCTTTTTCATCTCACTTTTTCAATCATTCATGGCTTCAGTCATTCAGTGGAACTGTCGAGGTTTCCGGATGAGTTTTGATGTAGTGAAATATCTGCTTTCGTTGTACTCTGCGGTGTGCTTTTGTTTACAGGAAACAAAACTTAAACCATCAGACCTGCTTTCAGTTCGAGGCTACAGTGCGTATCAGACAGATAATGCATCGGGAGACATCACCTGTGGGGGAGTTGCTATTCTTGTCCCTCACAGTGTTCCGGTGTCTTCCGTCGCGATATCCACAACTTTGCAGGCCGTGGCGGTTCACATATCTGTACCTGTGCCTCTTACTGTCTGCAGTGTCTATCTGCCGCCGGATGAGAATTGATCAGCTGCCTTCACCCTTTCTTCTACTGGGTGACTTCAATGCTCATCATTATTTGTGGGGTAGTGTCAGCATCAGCACGAGAGGTCGTCGAATATAGTCTCTTCTGTTCTCGGCCTCTTTGTGCCTTTTTAACACCGGTGCTGACACCTACTTCCATGAGCCGACAAGATCCTTCAGTGCAATCGATTTGACCGTGGGATCACCATCGATTATTGCTGATTGGTCATGGGCGGTGTGTAATGACCTCCACGGGAGCGACCATTTTCCTATTGTGCTCTCACATCATGCGAACATGCCATCTTCTGCCTCCCGCCCTCCTCAGTGGAGGATGGAGCGTGCGAGATGGGAGGTCTTCACATCATCAGCAGTGATATCTTCTGCAATGGTGACCCAAGAGTCAATCGATGCAGCTGTTCTTGAAGTCACAAATGGCATTCTTCAGGCAGCTGATCTTTCTATACCAAAAACATCTACGACACTCTCCAGAAGTCCGAAGCCTTGGTGGACCCCTGAATGCGCAGCAGCTAGGAGAGCTCAACATAAGGCCTGGTCTACGTTTCGGCGTTATCCGAACGATGCTAATCTCGTTACATTCAAACGAGCAAAATCCTATGCTCGGTTGGTGCGTTGACGGCAAGAGGGAGTTTTGGATCAGTATGTTTCATCTCTCACTTCGCGTGCCAGTTCGAAAAGTGTGTGGGACAAGATTCGTAAGATCTGGGGTAACTACAGCTCTCAGCAGATCTCCATTCTCGAGAGTAACAGCTGCACATATGCTGAAGTCGGGGAGATTGCTGATTGTTTGGGGGAGGCGTTGGCCTCCGTGTCGAGTGACCTGGCGTGTCCTTCTTCTTTTCAAAGAATAAAATCCACTGTGGAACGCCAGAGAATCTCCTTTGCGCCTTTTCATGACACTAGATATAACTCCCCCTTCAGCATGGTTGAACTCGGGTGGCTCTGCATCGGTCTGGCGCTACTTCTGTCGGTCCCGGTGACATCCACTACGACATGCTCCGTCATCTCTCGCAGTCGTCTCTTGAGAACCTCTTAATCTTATACAATCGCATCTGGTTGGAGCACAGTTTCCCGTAGTCTTGGCGAAAAGCTTTTGTTCTACCTTTTCCGAAGCCTGGCGAGGATCCTAAGTCTCCCTCTAGTTATCGCCCAATTGCTCTCACTAGCTGTCTGTGTAAAGTTCTTGAACGCATGGTTAATTACCGGTTAGTTCATTTTTTAGAACATCATCAAGTACTTTCACCATCACAAAGCGGCTTTCGCCGTCATCGTTCACCTCACGATCATCTCCTGCACCTTAAGACATCTGTGTGCGAGGCGTTCGTGCGTAGGCAGCACCTGGTTTCTGTTTTTTTCGATATTGAAAAAGCCTATGATCGAGTGTGGCGGCACAGTATTATCCGTGACCTCCTTGCATGCGGATTGTGAGGAAATCTTCTGACTTTCATCTTTAATTATCTTCGCAATCGGGTGTTCCAGGTGCGCCTGGGTACGACGCTCTCGACACTGTTCCATCAAGAACAAGGTGTTCCTCAAGGTTGCATTTTATCTGTCACATTGTTCATCCTCCGCATTAATTGTCTTTTCACAAATCTTCCACCTGCGGTTTCGGCTACTGTTTATGTTGATGACTTGCACATTTTCTGCTCGTCATCAAGCATGAATTTTATTGAAAGGCAGTTGCAGTCTGCAATTAACCAGATCTTTAAAGCGGCGAATAGCAATGGTTTCGTTCTTTCTCCTGACAAGACAGCGTGTGTCCATTTCTGCCGGAAACGCGGCCTCCATCCTGACCCAGAGCTGTATTTAGACCGTGCAGCCATACCAGTTTTGCCCGAGACCAAGTTCCTTGGTTTGACTGTTTACTGGCAGCTTACATTCCGTGCGCACGTTCAGCAGCTAAAGACTTCCTGTCTGCGGGCTCTATCCATTCTTAAGATCCTTTCGAGAGTCTCGTGGGGTGCAGACAGGGTGTCGTTGTTTCGCATTTACCATTCTTTAATACGGTCGAAACTGGATTATGGTTGTATCGTGTATGGCTCTGCTCGTCGTTCCGTTCTCCGGCCTTTGGACACTATTCACCATCAAGCGCTGCGTCTTTGTACGGGAACATTTTGGACATATTCGATTCCCAGCCTTTACGCTGATGCAAACGAACCATCTCTCAAATTACGCCGTCTGTAGCTGTCTGTTCATTTTTATTTAAAACTTCGATCTCTTCCAGACCATCCTGTATACGATGCAGTTTTTCATCCCCAGCATGCTCGTTTGTTTGAGAACCGGCCCTCGTGCATTCCAACCTTCGGTCTTTGTATGGCGGCCGTAGCTCGTGATGCAGGGCTCGACTTATCTCTTGTTGGAGCAGCCAGGGTCGTTGGGGACCCACCGCGGCAGCCTTTTGAGGTTGTCACTGATCTCAAGTTTACTTCATTTGATAAGTCCTCAACCCCTGCTTCCATGTACCAGCAGCTTTTCGCTGAGCACCGTGTCCTTAATTCTGACTACACTCCTATTTTTACTGATGGCTCTAAGATGCATGGAGTCGTTGGATCTGCGGCTGTCTGTGTAGATGACGTTTCAGCAGCGCGGATCCCATCTGAGGCCACAATGTTTTCGGCGGAGATGCATGCTGTGTATCTCGTCCTTCTCCATGTTCAGCCGAGCTCTCATCATCGTGCTATGATCTATACGGATTCCTTAAGTGTCTTGCAGTCTTTGTCATCTACAGATTGCCATGACCATCCTGTTCTCTTGGATGTAAGACAGTTATTTCGTCGTTTGCTCGAGGCCGGTTTTCGGGTTCAGTTTTGCTGGATTCCTGGGCATGTTGGAATCTCGGGTAACGAGTGTGCTGATGCGGCTGCTAGATCTGCTTCCTCTTTGGTCGTCACACCCTTGCCACTGTTTCACCAGGATTTCCGCTTTCTTCTTCACGAGCATATCAAGCGAACGTGGCAGGGTCTGTGGGACCAAGAGGTGGAAAATAAACTGCATCGTATTAAACCTAATCTTGGAATCTGGAAATCCTCATATCATCGGAACCGTAGGGATGAAGTGATGCTTGCGCGTCTCTGCATTGGGCATTGTCGTTTCATTCACCGCTTTTTGCTGTGTGGCGACACTGCGCCAATGTGTGAGACGTGCAATTGCCGACTCACTGTCACTCATCTTTTGTGTAGTTGTGTTCGTTTTCGTGATGTGCGTTTTCATTTCTTTCATTCTCATTTGTTGACCGAGGACGGTGCTACACTGCAGCGGCTCCTAAATGACCACTGTGATACTGTTGCCGTGTTTTCATTTTTTAAACAAATTAACTTTTTTAAACGTATCTAGATTTTAGCCCTATCATCATTCTCATTCCTCAGTTTTACTTAATCAGCTAGAGTTTATTCATTGTACCATGTTTTTAATACTGTTTGTTTCATTGTCTTTTTAGCCCTTCCATCATTCTCATTGTTCAGTTTTACTTGATCAGCCAGATTTTAAGTTTTATACCATGCTTTTAATACTGTTTGTTTGTCTTGTGTCTGGTGCTCTTTGGCCAAACATGGCCCTTGCGCCATAAAAATCGACCAACCAACCAACCAACCAAAAACTGTATTTTAGCGAAGAAAAGTGGGACTCATACAGTTTGTATCTGCACTGTTCACCAGAATGTGAAGTCAATGTTGAATGGCTCAGTAATTTATAAATTTGTATTAGTAAGCGACAAAACCATATTAAAAAATTACAAAACCTGTCTGGGTAAAATAATGTGCAGTCTACCCTCATCTGAATGCTACATGAATGAATGCAAGAAGTGTCTTGAGGTGAATACTTTTAATAATAAGCTCAGTCAGAAATTTGAAGATGAAATGATTGACAGTGTGACTTACAAGAAATAGATATCTACTGATAGATGTACTATGGAAACTGTTATAAAAAAGGACTGATGATTTTATTGATGATTTCACCAAAAATCTTTTGAAGTTGAAAACTCATTCATTTAGTACAAATCAGCAGAAGCAGCTCTACAACTATGTAAAAGCAAATTTAAAAGAAGGAGAAGTACTGATTATCTGCCACTTTGCTGAAAATCATTCCTTTGTCCTTCAAGATGGGGTACAGTCTTACCACTGGACTAACACTCAGGCTACCCTCCATCCTTTTGTTGCACATTTCAAGGGAGAAAACAGCACATTTCAACATCTTAATTATACATTTATTTCAGAGTGTTTGAAGTACAACACTGTTGCATTCAGTCTATTTCAGATTCAGCTTTTTGCAGTGCTGAAAGAATCAATACCAACCATCAGTAAGATATTCTACTTCTCAGACTGATCTGCTACACAGTATAAAAAGAGGAAGAACTTCCTGAATATCTGCATGCACGGAACCAATTGCAATATTGTTGCTGAGTGACATTTCTGTGCGACATCACATGGCAAAAGTGTATGTCATGGTCTTCGGGGTACTATGAAGACCACATAATAACTCCTCGACAGCTTTATGATTTTGTAAAATAAAATATACCAGACATAAATTTCATGTACTGCACAAATGAAGAGTACATAAAAATAAGAAAAGACTGTCTTCACGTTTGATGAGTCACAAAGAGTATACGGAACACAGAAGATTCATGCAGTCCTCGCACTGTCTGACTTACAGATGGTGACGAAACCATATTCTTTCAGTACTCGAGAATCCATAGAGGCACCTGTAACTTCAGAAAGCTTAAGCACAACCGAGTTTCAAGAAGTTGAGTCTGGATTCATCACAGTTGTTTATGATGGTTCTTGGTGGCTTGCTTGTATTCTTGCTAAAAGTAATGAATCAAATGATTACAAAGTTAGCTTTCTTCACCCTAAAGGATAAGCTCCATCATTTTACTGTCCCAAACCTCGACTTGATATTCTGGATGTTTCAGCTGGTATTCTCTTGAGAAAAGTAGATCCCTGCACAGTAACCAGGGCCCGACTTACACAGAATTGGGCCCTAGGCACAACCCAAAACGAGGCCTCCTCCACTCTACATTTACTTTACGGAGTCGAGTAGGAAGTGTGACCATTTTGGGCGACTGTATTACAATCCAGCGTAATAATTTAATAAACACAATACATTTATAAGACTGACATTAAAGTACGGTAGTACCTGGTAAAAATATTGTTTTCTCCTAGATTTTTATGCTGTCCTACTGATTTGCATCTGAAAAGACTTGAACCTTCATCGATGAAACAGTTGTGTGTGACAAAGCCATATGATGGGTAAAATTCAGTTGGACATTGTTTTTTTTGCCAGGTGTGTCTAAACTATACTATTACCATATTAACCAGGGGTGTATTTAAGAGAGAGGTTTGGGGGATTCAAACCCTGCCCGAATTAAGTCCAAAGATTTTTCAAATATTACTTTTGGGAGCTAAAATGTCAAAATGTTTAAAAATTGCTTCAGAACCATGCAGTATTTGAAATTGAAGTATATAGCTGATCTTAGTAAGCCATAATTACAAACATACACATACTGCTAGTTTTTATTACACAACAGGACAATTTTTCGTTTAATCTCACACAAAAACCCTTCCCAAATTATCTAAAAAATGTTGCTGATATTAACTAGAAATATCACATATTATATTGCCAATACTTACTTGTGTTTTGCCAGCGATTTATATATAGTTACTCCACGTCACATCTACCCACGTATAAATATTTTGAAAAAGGGAAAGTTTTTTTTTTTTTTAACCAAGATTTTGGGGCCCTTTCAATTTGAGGGCCCTAGGCATGTGCCTAGGCGTAAATCAGGCCCTGACAGTAACAGGAAGAATGTACACACTTACACAGGAAGAAATATCAGCTTGTACAGCTACTTTATAGAAAAAGTTACAGGCAAAGTAGATTCACATCAATTTATTTAAAAGAAAGAACTTAGTATTTGAAAATCTGTAACTTGTAAAATAGGAGTCTTATTAGCTAATAATTATTTACTGTAAATATTTTTTGCTACTGGACTGCATGACCATAAAGGATATGAACTGTGTAAATAGTACAGTATAAGAGCAAATGAAAACGGAAACATGTTTTAAGTTTTAAAATGTTTTACTGCCACTCTTCTTCATTTTGAACAACTTCACCCAGATGACTGTCTATCAGGTAATAAATTTTTATCTTAAATTACCACAGTTATTATACGTATGTATCTGCCCATTATTAGAATAGCTGCCATGTAGTGATGAGAAACTATCCATAGCTGATATTTCCAATAATTCAGCTGAGTACTTTAATAACTAGCAGTAACTATCAATAATTACCTATATGGTACAGATATACTACTTTTCAAAAATATATTTCTCAAAAACCCATCATTTCTCCATCTTCAAACTTTGCATACATCTAGCGAACATGTCTTTTTTTTTTTTTTTAAATTTCAAAAGGGGTGTTTTTGACATTTTCAAAATAAAAAAAATTTATGCTCCAAAGTGGGTTGTGTTGCATATCAAATTAAAGCCCATAAAAAGTGCTTTAAAAAGAGCTATAGATGAGCCCTGTAACATCAATATATACGGACTTTTGTGCGTGTGTGTGTGAATGGCATTCTTGCAAAATTTGGTATTTTTTGCAGTTTTTAAAAATCAGAAATAAAAGAAAATGGTGTCCCAAAAAATCTGAAAATTTAGATATAGTTACAAACTATAAACCAAAAATCATTGAAATCTGAGACATCCAGGTCCAGACCCCTCGTTGATTTCACATGGAATGACCCCCTATAGAACAACTGTCTGAGATGACCTAACAGTGTAGCCATTCATACCATTGCATTTTAACACAAAATTATTATTCACTTGCTCTTATATATATAACTGCAGTATTGTCAGTTTTTGAACTAGATTTGAAGCATTTTAAGATATTTAATGATCAAGTGAATAGGACAGGACTACCTTTCATACAAAGATTTATTCCTGATTTCTGTTTAAAATTGTAACAACAGTGTGTGTGTGTGATTGCCAGTTACTCTGCTTCCTTGTTTCGGTAGTGTAGACACGTATGAGTTGGATGTGAATGAAAAATTTATCATTATTTGTAGTAACAGTATTTCACATCAAACAGATGGTTAGACCTAAAGTGATAGGTTTCAACAATGTGATCATTCAGTCACTGTTTAAGCCAGTAAATTGTAGAAATTTTCATCATTTAATCTTTTGTTATTTGAGTGTACTGTGTGTGCATTTGCTTTTTTGAACTTTTATGTTGAAATGCTGTCTTTGGTGAAAATGTGGAACAATTTTTGTGTCTATATATGATTTTTTTCTAAACCTTATTTAACTTTAATTTTTTTTTCATTAAATCTTGTGTCTCTATTTTATTTTGTTTGTATATTCTTGCCTTTGTTTTGTTCTATTTCTTTGCATGTATTTCGTTTTTCTTTCAATGTTATGTTGCTTAAAGGTACTTCAAGGTTTCCTACTTTCTTTTTTGTTTTGTATTTTTTTAGTATTTGTGTTAACCGTTTCTGTTATGGTAGAGAACTTTCTACAGCATTCATTCTCAAGGTGAGTTACCATATGAAATACATATATAATGTTGTTTATTTAACCACCCATTTAATGAACTTTTGATTTCTGTAAAAAGGATTCCTGAGAGATATATCTTTACCATACTCATTATTGCTGTTAAGAATTCTTTAAAACTTTCAAGATTCTTAATGTGTATGTATTACAGAATTTAAAAAATATTTGAGAGTTCTATCTATAAGTGTGAAAGCATATTGGATACTTGGAAGTTAAAAAACACTGAACACATTCATTCTCCTGATACAAAGTGTTAGTGAACTTGGAAATATCTAATTAGAGAGTTCAGTTTTAAATTGGTTGCACTGATTTGAAAATAAACTGCACTACATGTTTCAGTCATTCATTAATAGTCATACTCTAGGAGTATGAGGGTCAAAGCCATAAAATGGATACAAAACAACTCAATTTTTCAAAAAAAAATGTAACAAAAAATATTATTAGTTTGTTAAATAAAACTAAATGTTGCTCAACAGCTCTTAAATTATGCTTTCTAAAAAAATGTATCTTAATTTTTCATATGAAGTTGGTTAAACATCATTCTGGTGACTCTCCCAACCTTTGTTTTTCATACTTTGAGAAATGTTTCAAGGACTTTATGACAGTGTTGTTTTATGTTGAATACCTTTTAAACACTATGAAAATGGTATGTGTCAAGACACAATGTAACATAATGGAATATTTTGTTGTTATTGCAATAATTTGCAGCTATCCATAGAGATGTCTGTCATTATGATGACAATGCATTCTTGTCTTTAGCAGCAAAGGAAGAAATTTCAAACAGGTAGGTTTTTCATTTACTTACATTTACTTATTTTTTTATTATATATTGTAGCAGCAAAGCACTATGACCATCTTCCTAGTATTATGTAGATCCTTCATGAGCCACCACTACTGCAGCTATTCAGTGAAGCATGGACTCCACAAGTCCCTGGAAAATGTCCACTTGTATGCCATATATCTGTATAATGTTGTCCATAGCCTGTCCAGTGCCACATGTATTCAATTGGGTTCATGTTGGGCAAGATGAGCAACCATGGGGGAACATGGAAGTTATTCATGTGCACTTCAAACCAGTCCTGGATGATACAGGCCTTATGACATGATGCACTGTCCAGTTGGGAATCCCCATCTCAGCCTGGATACACTGTCAGCATAAATGGATGAACCTGGTCTGCAATGATAGACAGGTAAAAAGTGGCATTCAGGGGGCCACCCACCTCTGTCAGAGGACCAGGTGTATCCCAGGAAAACATCTCCCAGAACATTAGATCCCAGCCACCTGCCTGTGTAAGTGAAATTGCTGCATCTTGTATCCTGTTCACTTTACCTGCCACCATCTACTCGCTAGATGCAGTAGGAAACATGATTCATCAAATACAGAAACATTGTTCCGATTTTCCACCGCCCACTCCCAATGTTTTCTGGCAAACTTCACTTGGTGTTGCTGATGACATGCTGTGGTGAGGAATGCTGAGTCATGCATGTACTCTCTCTCCACTGTAGACCCTTACAGTGGAGAGTTAATTGCACTGTAGCTGTGGATGCATTCCTCTGTACACTAGAGCTGAGACGGGCTGAGCCCTAACCGGGCCGGGGCTGCATTTTAAAAACTTCTGGTCGGGCTCAGGCTGCCATATAGAGATTTTTTTACCAATCAGTTTTATCAAATAGTTAGTGATTTTATTTATTTTCAAAGCTATTTTTTTTTCAGCAGCAGTTCTCACTCACCGCCGGAAAGTTGTTCTTTTAGTTATGTCTGTGGTTTGGCTATCTGTAGGAGGGTGAATGAAATTTAATTAGTCCCTTTAGGCAATGCGGTTGTTCCGTCCATATGAAGCCAGCTGTCAGCCACCAAGGACCAGGGAACAGCGACAGACCAGCAAGAGAAAATGCATTTTAGGTGGTTGGGTAAGCAAAGGGTGTGTGTGTGTGTGTGGGGGGGGTGTCCTGACTTGGAATACGAGGTGTATAAGAAAGAAAACTGACAGACGGCAAACATAAGAAAGAGTAAGGGGATAACGGGAATGGTTGAAATGCACCCTGATTTTCCGATCAGATAAAGGAAAGGAGGGTGGATGTCTGGAAGACAGTAAAAAGCCAATTAAGCTAACAATGTACTGTACCTTCCCATTCTCTAGTTTTATTATATCTAGCATTCGTTTCCTGGTGCTGCCGTTAGGTGTTTAGGATAACGATAAAGAAATCTTCTGAAGGTGTAAATTAGAGCCAATATTAGTCTCGATTACCCATGACGTTTTACGCATAAGGTAAAATTCTCTCCGTAATTGCTTTGTAAAACTATGCACTAGCCGGAAAGACCAGCAGGCCTTTGAAGTCTTCTGATGCTTTTTGTGATCAACATTTCAAGCCAGTTACATTTTATGCATTTCTTAAGACAGTAGCACGATTGATAATTCCAATTCAAAAGTTGTTGTGCTGAAGCTCAATTCTGGCAAATATAAATCTATTAAAAATAAATTTGGAAAGTATCCCGTGTGGAATATTTTCAGTAAGATTGTTGAGCGAGGTTCAGAGAAAAAACTGGACTACGTTCAAAGTCTTATAGTTCAAAAGTTGCCAAAATAAAGTTTAAAAAAAAAAATCCTACTTCAGGCTCGAGTTCAGACTTTATGACAAAAATGGCAGGCAGTCTTTGGGCTCGGACTTATTAGACTTCGGGCCCGGGCAGTCTCGGGCCCCCAAAATTGAGCCCGAACTCACCTCTACTGTACACCCTGGTGGCAGAGTATGGTCAGCTGTGCCAAAATATTATGCCTTCTGTTCCAGACAATATATTTGAGCCATGTTTCTTCCTGAACATTAAACAACATTGGTTGTCCAACACCCACCTGCTAGTTATACATTGCACCTATTTCCATCCACTCTCAATATACTTTAACTACATCAGCCCATGAACAGCCAACAAAGTTTGCTGTTTCCCAGATACTGCCAACCTCTCGTTTGTATCTGATGATCATGCCCTTTTCCAAGAGGGTAAAATCTTGCCCCTTATCCATTACAACCACCGTTTTAGCTGTTATTGATACTGTGCAGTCACAGGTGACGCTACACATATTCTTGACCTTTGCATGTGTGCACCACTGTGCCAGAAATGATCCAAACATTAGTTGCTTGAGTGGGGTAAAGAGGTGTTGTAATGTTTTGTCCCTACTGTGTATGTTACACACATTATTTTTTCAAAGACTTTTTTTTTTTAGTGGTCTTTTCAGGGACAAAAAAATAAAACCTACCAAATTAATAATGCCAAGATGTCAAATTTAATGTGATAGGCATTTCTGCAACATGTTTCTGCATTTTATCAGGAAAAAGATATTCTTAACTCCTTTTTCAACATTTGCTACTCATTGGAAATGGATTAGTTGTTACTGGAATGATGATAAAGTCACTGAAATTATTTCAGTGCATTACCAAATGCTACTGTTACCAACATTTCAAGATATATTCTATTTATTTTAAATAATTTTAAGGAAATGGTAAAAAAAATGAAATTTAGTTACTACAATGTCATGACCTCCGGTAGTTGGTATAACTCCCATGATCTTCACCAGTCAGTGGAAATAATGAGGTAGCTTGCTGCTGTAAAACAAATTTGAAAAAATGAAAAGGAATTTTCTTCATTCCATTTTTTAAATATCTTAATGCATTTTTTGCCAGGTAAGGTTAAAGGCTTCACATGAAGGTTCACTGTACTTGATAAATCATATCACATTTTGTCAATTGGAAAACAATCATATTAATTTATTGAACAAAGCTGTCAGTTAGCCAATTTGGTAATTGAGAGTTTTATCAATAATTAATAAAGAACTACTAATGTATAAATCAACATTGTAAATAGCAGAATGAGAATTTTTGCTGTCATGTTTAAATGAAAAATGGATTGGAAATCTTCAAGCAGATTTTCTTTATTTTTTACTACCTCATCATTCTTTTACTTCTTTATCAGTAATAAACAAATTTTATGAAAACCAAAATATTAAAATATTATCTTGCACAGTTTTATTGAAGATATATAATTTAAAAAAATATGCAAATTTTTAAATAATATATTGGTGTAAGTTTTTGGAAAATAAAATGTTTAAGGAAATTTTGTCTTATTATTGCAAACTGAAAGCATTTGCATCCATTTTATGAATCTTTTATCTGTATATAATGCTAAAACTGTTTTTGTCTTTTTAATTTTTTTAGGTTGACAAACTGGAAAATCACAAGAAATTAATTCTAAAATTTTAAGCCAACTGAAAAACACCGTATTATGTAAAGACTGTTTTGAAGACAAGGAGAGGAAAGGAACTATGGAAGAAGAATGAACATTCATCTATCACAAAAGGAAAGGAAGAGAAAGATACACCTTGAAGAATTGCTCTGTTCCTAAAAGAAAACCAAATATTTCACTATCTGCTACTAAAAAATGTGAAGTACCTTTGAACAAAATCTCAGGGCAATGGGGCAACCATCGGGATTAGAAGAAAATGCAACTACGAAATTCAAATGGAATTACATGTTTCAAAAATTCTAAGGACAGATCCTGCAAAAGGAGAACATCAAAAGATTCAAACAGCTGTTAAGATCATTCTTATAACAAGAAATGCTAAAAAGTTTCAGCAGAAAAAAATAGGACATATAACATGAATTGAAAGAAAGCAAATGAACAATGTGAGCAGTGAAAAAGTAAGTGACAGAGCAATTAAAAGGAGAGGGGAAATGGCATAAACAGGTTGTCAAAATTATCTAAGGAGATTATCGAACATTTAAAACTTTTTGTGTGTTCTAGTCTTTGGAATCAATATATCTCAGTACCGTTTTGGCTAGCATTTTAAAAGAGAGTAAATGATTAAAATAATAATTGCTTGAAGAAACCAAACACCAACAATGAAAATAACACTTGACTGAGTACTTCCACATTTGGCAACTGAAGGGCATAGCAGTCGAGCCAAACGCCATGCCAAAACCATATGTTGGAACTATGACAACAATGGAATTTCTCAATGAACTGCTATTGTTCACCCAAAAGCACTGAAATAAACACCACAAAAAGGCAAATGAAGAAAAACCGTAGAACACCAGTTGTTGCAATAAAAAAGGTGGATTAAACTGTAGTTGAATACAAAATTTTAAATAAAAGTTTTTCATGAAGGTGATGGCAATGATGTGACATGCTGCACAAACAAGAAAAGAAAGGGAGCTGATACAAGTTTGCAAGTAAAAAAAAAAAAAGATCTACATATAGACATTAAGGAAATTCGATGTTCTGCTCCAAATGTTGTTTACAATTGGCGACAGGAGTAGTAAAAAATTTTTAATTGTACTTTTTAACATAAAAAAGCGAGTTTTTTTTAAATTTTTCTATACATCTGACTAGCGTATCTGTGGCTGCTTGTGAAATGAGAAATGAAATTATCAATTTTCTAACAAATGATGAATTCAATAAAATGTATCAATGTCAAAAAACTGCAGGAAACACACACTAAAATGCATCAATGTAAAAACTGCAGGAAACACATTCACTAAATGTATCAATGTTAATTACTGCAGGAAACACAAGAATTATTGTCTTTGGATTTAGAGTTACAATAAATACAGATTTCAGATATGACATTTGAAAGAGAAACCACATTATGGGTTGCAGATTTTACAGAAAGATTGGAAAATATGTTTATGCATCAAGTATGTAAGCATGAAGTTCATAGTACCAATTTCTGTGAAAGTGATTAAAATGAAATGCACTAATGACCATCTGTATGTTGGAATCTTACAAATATTGAAGTTCATCTTGAAATCTTTATTCAGATGAAAACTTAAGAGAGTGCTGTGTTAAAATGAAGTATTGAAGCAAAATATAAAAACATTGCTTATTATCAGAAAGTAAAAGTAGAAAATGAAATGAAGTTTTTTGGAATCTTAAGTGATGCAGTAAAAGCAGAATTGGAGGACTGGCTAAAAATCGGAATATAAAAATGAAAAAAAAATTCGTTAAAAAACTGAATCTTAAAGAATTTTTTTTTTAAGAAATACAATTCAAGTAAGAACAAAAAAGCAGCACTTATTAGTCATGTAAAGGACAATACTGCTACAGGAGTTAGCCAAGAATTATTACAAGTGATAAATAAAGGAAGTAATTTCATTCTATCCATGAAAAAAATAAATACAGAAAAATTGGTAATTGAATTGGAAAGCATCTGCAGCACTTTAGAAAAAGATGACCAAATTAAAGCAGACCTCCTCAGAAAAGATTACCACAATAGTCTTACGAAATTCCTGAAGCAAGAAAAGAAACCTCAAAAAATTTTGGGAACAGCCAATTAAAGCACATAAAGATTTCAGAAAAAATGGAAAGTGTAGTTGCTTTGAAAAAAGACAAAAGTAAGTTGATTACTATTATGGATAAGAAGGATTATTATCAAGAAAAGATGGAAGAAAAACTAAAAAAGCCAATATATGAAGAAGTAAAAAAACCCCCACTGCCAGCTTTGATTAAAAAAGTCTCAAAGCTTATTAAACAGTTTTCAAAATTACAGTTCAGATTACCTCAAATCTATGGAATAGTCAAATTACATAAAGAACACCAACAAATTAGACCAATAATTGACTCAAAAAAAAAAATCAAATCTTTCAAATATAAACTACTTTATAAAGTTACACCTTCAGAATCTGTTAAAAGAGCCACCTTACTTGATTAAAAATTCAATGCAGTTAAAAGAAAAATTAGAACTTCTTCCTAAATTAGATTATCCAGTTATGGGTAGTTTAGACATAGTGTATATGTATACTCATATTGATATAGATCAACTTATAAATTTTATAGGGGAGAAGACTTTGCTGTCCTAATAGTTTTTCACAACAAAGATAGAAACATATTAGTTGGAATTTTTAAAATGATTCCTTTCTCTTTCAGAATAACTACTTTCAATTTGTGATATATGGGAGCTTACTTTTTGAGGTTCGCTTCTCTTGGCATTTCTTGCACGTCTCCAAAATGTCCGTGGTATTCGTGCCAACTGGCAAGCATCAATCAGCTGTAAATAAAGTTCATATTTTAGTTTGCAACTATCTCCATTTTTAATATCGTGTATAGACAGCAGTGAAATGATTGATGCTTATTTCTTGCTTCCACTGTTGTGTACCTTATGTATTTAAATGAGCATATCGAGGCATTCAAAGCAACTTTGCACCGGCTTGTAGTTCATTTATACTTTAAAATATTTACACACTCCATTGAATTCATATACTAACACCTAAACTGAATTCAGGTAACTAGGAAACAACGTTCACATACATTCGCTTCACAAACAGTAACATCCAACATTATTCACACATACATCAAAGCTAACTCAAGAAACACCAAATTAATTATAACTCAACTCTAAAAACTTATATACACTATGTACAAACAACTGGCAATTCTATTTATGTCATCTTGTCTCTATCTTATGACTATCTCCGTTCCTACCCAATGCTCAAGACACATGTTGACCAACCCTTTTAACTTAACCCTACTTTCGCCACAAAAATCTGCCTCAAGTACTTTCAGCTGCCAAGCAGCCATCCTCAGGAAACACCCAAGATGATGTTCTGTCTGCTGCCGCAGAACAAGTGAGTGAAAGAGTCTACCTCATGGACAGGCCACGATGTCATCTCCAAACCCTCTATCGTGGCTCTATCTGTTGCAAAATCCTGATTTTTCTTTCATTTTCTTCTTCTATTGCTCAAGTTTCTATGTTCTATTTTAATTAATTCTTTCCATTTTTCACTCAAGCTATTGGGATCATTAACAGTACAAATTTTATCTCTTTTTTTTCTATTAATACAGATTCTGCGATATGTCGGTGTCTTTCATTTTTACAATATTTAATAATTTTTATTTCTTCAAATTTTGGGTATTCGTGGTTCTCCAAGCAGTACTGAATTAAAGCTGTCTTTGCTTCCTTTTTTTTGCCAATTCTTGATATGTTGTTTAAGACTGTGTTTCAGTTTATTTTTTGTGCTCCCTATGTAAGACATAGGAGGGGGTCTTGGTGATTGGTATCTCATATACGCCTGCTTTTCCCAGTCTACTGCTATTATCTTTATTATTAATAATCATATTTTTAATTGTAAGTACTTTATTTCCCATTTGGATGCCATATTTACTACATAATTTATTAATTTCTGTAGATATGCCAGACAGGTACGGTAATGCTCCGGCGTATTTCTTCTGTACTTTATTTTTTGGACTTGTTGTATCATTCATCTTACACTGTACTTCCTGAATCCATTTTTTTAGTTTTTGTTGTGAGTATCCATAATTTTGTGCTATTTCTTTTATATAATCAATTTCTTCTCTAGTGAATTGTTCTTTTGAAGAATGTGTAATAGCTCTTTTAATTAAAGTTTTTATACTATTGCATTTTTGAGAGTATGAATGTGCTGAATTATATAGAATTAACACTGTTATATACGAAGATTTTCTATGCACTTTATATTGTAATTGACCTCTTTGTTTAATGTTTTTAACATCCAAAAAGGCTAGAGTATTATCTTCTTCATGTTCAATTGTTAGTTCAATGGATGGGCAAATACTGTTAAATTGTTTGGTAATTCTTCTAGTTCAGCACTGTTCAATTGAGATAAAATGAAAATATCATCCACGTATCTGCAATAAATGATTGGGGGTTCATCCATTCTATTAATTATTTTATCTTCAATGTCACTCATCACCTCTGCAAACAAATTTGACAAAGGGGAGCCCATTGGGCCACAGTAATTTTGCTTGTAAATACTTTCATCAAATGTAAAAATATTATTTTCATATATGTACAATAATAAAACTGTTTTTAATTTTTGAAGTTGAGTTTCATTAATATTTTTTTCTTCCACTATATATACTGTGAAATTAACTCGAGCTGATAACTACATACATGAAAAACTAAAGAAATGACACAATAACTATTTTAACTCCAATGTTAAAATATTTAATATATACATTTAAAAATATGATAATAAAATATGTACACACGAGATCTTTCAGTACCCAAAGTGGGTACCATCTTCACATGCTATTAAAATTTACCAAATGAACGTGACTAAACACTGTGTTATTTATATAGTCGTAATGATGTAACTAGTATAAAATGGGCATAACCAATGAGAGTATAGGACAACATTTGTTGCTGGTCAAACATAAAATTAATAGGTATAATTTATTGTTTTATTAATAACTAACCCGACAAACCCAAGTATGTTTTCCACAGTATAGGTATAAATTCTGGTAAATTATCATTACATGCTGTATTCCCATATTTCATAATATACAAACTCTCAACAAATCTTAAAGTTGATCTAGATTTTGGTGTGTTGAGTATTTTAATCTCGTTCCAGGCAGGAAGATAATTACCTTGGTTTACAAGTCGTGCTAAAGCTGTGGATGTATCTCTATTTTTAACATCATATTTATGTTCTTTTAATCTAGCTGATATTGAATGAAAAGTGAAGCCTATGTACACTTTTTGTTGTTCATTTTCTTCTATACTGTTAAAAGGGATAACATATACACCATGTTTCACACCAAAAGGCACAGGATCTCTGTCTTTCAGAAGTAAGGACTAAATGTTGGCTGTGTTTATTCCAATATCAAAATCGTATATTTATGACATATCGTTTTCAGGGAATAGCACAATTTCGGTACAAAGGGAAGAGTACCAATGCATTTCCTATCTTTTTCTTCATATACAAATGTTAATGTTGTAGTCCTGTTCCTTTTAATCTTGGCTACTATCCTATGTTTGGTTTCTTCTGGATATCCGTGATTACGGGTGATATTATAAATGGTATCCATTTCTTGCTTTCGAAGAGCTGTTGTGGACGAATGAGTGAAAGCTCTTTTTATAAGAACAGAGTTTGATGATTCCGTGTAGCTCCATGGGTGTGCCGATGCCCAAGGTATTAGTATTGTATCTGATTCTGGTTTTCTATATAATGAAGAATTAATAGTTGATTTAGATGGGTTTCTTGTAAGCATGATATCTAGAAATGGTAAATTATAATTTCATATTCTACAGTAAACTTTATTGTGTTATTTTACATTTGATAACTTAAATACAAATGTTGGTTGGTATTCCAAAGGATGGTTTCAAAATACCAAAATATCTACATTTCTAAGATATAATATAGGTCTGTAACTGGTTGACTGAAGAACTTTGTTTCCCAATTCTTGCATGCAGATTTCTGCAAGGGTTGGGGAAAGGGGAGATCCCATTGGTGCCCCTTCACATTGTCGATATATTATCACACCGAACTTAAAGTAAGATCTTTTGTAAACTAGAGATAGTGCTTGTAATACAGCTTCCACCTCAGGAGATGGAGTGCCCAATGTCAAAAGAGAGGATTTTATGATGTCATGTACTTGTTGTACTGGAACACTCAGGAACAGAGATACAGCATCTAAGGAAAGCATGGTAAAAGGTTGTGTGATTGGAGAAATTGATTTAATTCGATCCAGTACTTGGGTTTAGTTGGTAACAGAAAAAGGTGAGTTATTAGTTTGAGGTCGCAAATATTGAGCTAAGGCCCTTTCCAATGGGCGGGTAGGGCTATGTTGAGCAGCAACTAATAATTGAGGGGGTGTCTAGTCTTGTGTAACTTAAGTTTTCCAAATAGATCTGGGACTCTAGGTCCTGATGGATTAAACAAATTTTAATGTAATGGAAGTGGGAAGGAGTGAATCATTTTTTAATCTGTTAAAAGCTGTGATTGTAGCAGGTACTGGATCTTTAGGGATAACATAGTTTTTTATGGATTCTATAGAAAGTTTCATTTTGTCAACAGTCACCTCTATTCATAATAACAATTTGTGGGGACTTGTCCGCAGAAATTATCGAAAGTTCTGCCTGGTTGTGTAATGTCCGTAACTGTTTGATTTCTTCTCTGTTGTTTTAAGTTTCCTCATTGTGAATACCATAGTTCTTAGAGTTCAAAGTTTTTAAAAGTTCATACCTGGTCTGTTGTTGAGTTGCAGGTGGAAAGTATCCAACAATTTTCTCTAGTTGAGACACAATATTGAAGTCTTTATATTTATCTTGCCCTCCCACTTAATGGATTGTTTGTCTCCCAAGTAGCAACTTCTCAAGTATTCCGGCATTGGAAGCACCTCTCTTCTCATTATTACTTCCAGTTCGAAATGCGATCTCAGAACAAAGTTATCGTAGAAAAAAAATTCAAACGGATTTAAAATCTGAGGAATTTTTAATCCCATATCAATACCTAACATGACGAAATTAAAAAAAAGCTGCCACTTTTGTGAAATTAAAAATGCATTTGGGGCATGGTTTTGTAACTTCTCTTGCAATAAATTTGACCTAACAAAAGAATACTTCTATAACAAAGTTAAAAAAGAAGTCCAATGTTCATTCGACCCAGTGCTTCTCCAGCAATGATTTATTTTGCTGGTCCGTTAGAAAGTTTTCTACGCTTTCCAACCGTGCTTTGTCCTGGCATTTTTATGCAAGTACGATAACTTGCATAAAAATGTCTTGGCTTGATTCGACGAAATTAATATGTTGGGGTACATACTAATTTGTCGAATCCATATTGAAAATGGTCAAAGGTCAGGAAATAGGAGCGGAATTCATTCTCCTGCCCTTTTGTGTGATGACTTGCGTAAAATTAAAGCAAGATTGCAATGAAGTTTTACTACGATGTTCATCACCCATAGTGGACCTATCCTATTGAAGATGGTTATTACTATCAGCACTCGTGGGAACAGTGCGTACATGCACACGAGGATTATTCGCTTGTCAGAATTTTCGCACAATAACTTCCGTGGAAATTGCCTGATTTGGATGGAATTTTTATTTATAAAACGACGTATGTTTTTTATTAAAAATTCAGGGTTTGATTTCTGCTCCAGGGCAATGAAATTTTCAAGTTTTCTGAAAAGTGTTACATGGATGACCAGTAAATGGTACAAGCAAATTCTGTTTGCTTTGAATATTCTCCAAAAAAATTAGGTGTAACTTTAAAAGTTATTGGTGGATTTTGGCGAAATTTGGGGAATCTGTTTTTCTTAGCAAATTATGGTGTCTTTAAAAAAATTGCATAATTTTCCTAAATTTATGAAAAAATAAAATTTTCACATTTTTATTCCTACTGAAACAGTGAACAGCAGATGCGATTCTGGCAGGTCGGGTAGACAGGATCGGAGGCGGGGGGAAAATGAATGCTTTTAGAGTTGAAATGTTTTACTTCCAGAAAAACGAAGTAAAACATTTGCCACCTTTTAGATAAAGGAGGCAAATGTGAACATAATGCCTAATTTGTTACGGTTTACCATGGGGTGGGGGGTCTAGTGTGAAAAAAAAAAATTAATTCCTGTCAGTGCCTCCCAGCTTTACCCAGGAGTGAGTTACAGTTATGGGGAAGGAAAGCGCAGCTGTTAATTTCTTTCCCACGACGCAGACCTTTATACCACACGTGCAATGCAGTTGGCGCTTAACATTTCACACTTAAACATTCAAAAATTTTCCACTAGCAACTTTTGCTAGAACCACTTTTTATCATTAATAAAATGCGTTTGCTAGCAATTTGCTACTAATTACTGGTCGAAATCGTGCCCTGGTAAAATTTATTGATCAAATAGATATTCGAAACGCATGCTTCAAGTAGTGGCACATGGATTTTGCAATGCGATCTTGCGAGTGGGAAGCGACTGTAGAAAGCCAGCCGAAGAGAGGCTTTCCCTGAATGCCATACGTATGCTGCTAGCTGGAGTGCTCATAAGTTTGTGTTACAGCTTCTGTGTTTTGCATTCAGTATTTCATAATGTGTGGCGTCATCGGTCAGGCGCCTGTGTGTGGGAATTTTTTTTTTTTAATTTCTTTTTAAGAAGTGCTTGTGTTTAAATAGTTTTTAGATCATATGTATTTTGAAGTATTTACGTCTTCAAGTATAAGCACATTTGAAAAATTAAAGTAATGGCAGGAAAGTGTGTTTTTAATAGCCGTTGGATTACAAATGAACTGTATGAAGAATGGCTCATGTGTGATGTAAATGATAAGCACAGAGCCAGATGTAGAGTATGTCACAAAAGCTTCAGCATTGCTAAAATGGGTGAATCAGCTGTTAAAAGCCACATGAAAGATGCAAGACACTGAGATCATTGCACTGAAGAATTCTTGTAGTATTTCATCTTTCACTAAGGGAATATCAAATACATCGAAAACAGTTAGAAACTGTAGCTTATCAGTAGGTGGAAGCAAAGTTCAGGTATCAGAGTCATTAATTGATAAGGCCAGTATGAATATACATGTTTGTAATAATGAAGTCTTGGATGCAGAGATTTTATAGGTCCTCAGAGCAGTGAAATGTCACAATTCTTATAAATCTAATGCAGGTATACATACATAAGACTTTTCAGAAAATGTTCCCTGACAGTTTGATCGCCTCAAATTTTACTTGTGGAGAAAGAAAAAGTCCCTATTATGTAGTGTTTGGGATAGCACCTTACTTCAAAAGTCTTATGTTGCAAGAACTGTGTGAAATGAAGAATTATGTTCTATTGTGTGATCAAACCTTGAACATTTCAAAGCAGAAGAAACAAATGGACATTCATGTTAGATTCTGGAGTTCTGATAATAAAGTCAAAACACATTTCTTAGCATCTGTATTTATGGGACACTCTACTGCAACAGACATTGTAGACAATTTTCGAGCTGCAGTTTTACCTTTGAAAATGGCAAGAGTTGTTCAAATGTCAATGGATGGGCCAGCAGTCAACTGGAAATTTTTGAAGTTGTTGCAAGATGAAATTCACAGAGAATGTCGGAAACTGATTTTGAATGTTGGCAGCTGTGGGCTTCACATAATAAATAATGCTTTTAAAAGTGGATGTAAAGCAAGTGGTTGGGATTTGAATAGTTACTTATTTTGTTCGTATCACCTTTTTAAAGATTTGCCAGCACGACGGGAGGATTATGCAGCTGTCACTGGGGAAGAATACTTCCCCAAAAAATTTGTCAGCCATAGATTGCTAGAAAACGTAGAAGTTGGTGAACGTGCGATCAAGATTTTGCCAAGCATTTGCAAGTATCTTCACAGTGTTCAAAAAAGAGAAATTTCTACCCCACAATGCAAATCTTTTAACACTGTTAAAAACTTTTGTAATGATAATCTACTTTCTTCTTTGAATAAAGCTCATGTTGAGAAATGGCTTCCTAGTTTAATTGAATTAATAATCTAAAGCAACTTTTATGGGAATTTTACTAGGAAATTTTTTCATTAATAGCAAATTTTCGGAGAAAACTCTTATCCTTCTTCAGGCTGTCTTGTTGTTGTCACTTTTTACTTGTCACTATCACGGTTACGGTTTACCTTGATGGTTACGGTTAACCTTGACGGTTTAGGTTATTTTTCAACAAATCCTGCCAGATGTTAGGCAGGGAAAATCCTTTGCAGTCATTGATGATGGAATTTTGATTTTTCTCAATCTCTATTCCTTCTTTCAGTTTTCTTTTTGGAAATTGCTTTGGAAACTGATTACTTTAAGGGAATTCCAATCCATGCTGTGCCCAGTTTCTCTAACATGCCTATCTAATCCAGTCTTGTTGGAGCAATTTTTTATAGCTGCTTTATGCTCAGCTATACGAGTTTCTAGTCTGCGACCTGTTTCACCTATGTAAGATAGTCCACAACTACAATTTACTTCATAAACTACTCCTTGCATTTTTAAAATATCTTCTTCTCTTTGAACTATTTTAGGGAAAATTTTTTTAACTTTGTTCTCTAAACTTGGAGCGAGCCTAATATTGTATTTCTTACTAATTCTCTTTAAAGACTCAAATAAACCTTTGTGATAAGAAATTTTTCTAGTGAATTTTACTTGTTGCTTTTGTGGGTTCTTTGTACCATTAAAATTCAGAAGCTTCTCAATTTCTTCTTTAGGATAGTTATTCTCTGCAAGTATGACTTTAAGCTCTTCTTTATGGGCTTCTTTTTTATCTGCAGTAGAAACTATTTTATTAATTTTTCTAAAAACTGACTTGCTACATTTTTCTTAATAGAAACTGGATGATAGGAATTGAAATCCAGTAGTCTTTTAGTATTCATTGGTTTTTTATACCAACTAGTGAGGAATTTTTCATCTTCATAATAGATAGTAATATCTAAGAAGTTTATTCATCTTTCTTTTTGAAGTTCAATAGTGAACTTAAGGGAATCATCTAATTCATTGAATGAGTCTAGAATTCTTTCTGGAACAATTTCTGAGCTATCTATTATAAATAAGATGTCATCCATGTATCTGCTATATAAGCAGAAGTATGTGGGTTGTACTAGTATCTTTTCTTCTAGTTTTCCCACATAATAGTTAGCTAAGAGTGGGGAGAGTGGGGAGCCCATAGCTAGCCCCGATTTTTGAATGAAAAAAGTTTTCCCAAATTGAAAGTAGTTGTTCTGCAAAGAGAAAAGTAAGCATTTCAAAAATTCCTACTAATATGTTTTTTTCCTGGTTGTGAAAAACTATTAGGTCTGCCAAGTCTTCCGCTATAAAGTCTATAAGTTGATCTATATTAATGTGAGTATACATAGACACTATATCTAAACTACCCATAACAGGAGAATCTAATTTAGGAAGAAGTTCTAGTTTTTCTTTTAGCTGCATTGAGTTTTTAATCAAGTTAGGTGGCTCTTTTAAAAGATTCTGAAGGTGTGACTTTAAAAAATAGTTTAGATTTGAAAGAATAGAGTTTTTTGAGTCTATTATTGGTCTAATTGGTTGGTGTTCTTTATGCAGTTTGACTATTCCATATATTTGAGGTAATCTGAACTGTAATTTTGAGAATTGTTTATAGTTTTCTGGAAGCTGGTTTTTCTTTTTTTGAAGTGAAATAAGCTTAGAGACTAGTAAAATTCCCATAAAAGTTGCTTTAGATTATTAATTCAATTAAACTAGGAAGCCATTTCTCAACATGAGCTTTATTCAAAGAATTAGAACAGAGTATGGGTCAGATACTTGGCAAACAATCAAGAAAGTTCAACATGCTACATTGAAGATGGAAAGATCCATAGCTCAAATCAAGTTCCTGAAAAATTGCAAGGTAATTAACTTTATTCCAAATTCATTTAGACTTAGAAAACCATTTAAAGATTTACTTTCAGCCAACTTCGTAAGAAAAATAGAGCAAAAAACGTTAAAAAGAAGTATTGATGCAAAATATAAAAATGTTGCTTATTATAAAAAAGTAAAAGTAGAAAATGAAAAGAAAATTTCTGGAATCTTAAGGGATACAGAAAAAGCAGAATTGGATGACTGGCTAAAAATTGGAGTAAGAAACAAAAATAAGAAATTTGTTAAAAAGCTGAACCTTAAAGAAGAGAAATTTTTGAAGAAAAACTATTCCAGTAAAAACAAAAAAACTGCAGTTCTTAGTCATGTAAAGGACAACACTGCTACTGGAGTTAGCCAAGAATTATTACAAGTGATAAATAAAAGGAAGTAATTTCAATCTATCCAAAGAAAAAATAAATCCAGAAAAATTGGTAATTGAATTGGAAAGCATCTGCAGCACTTTAGAAAAAGAGGACCAAATTAAAGCAGACCTCCTCAGAAAAGATTACTACAATAGCCTTACAAAATTCCAGAAGCAAGTAAGGAAACCTCAAAAAAATTTTGATAATAGTCAATTAAAAGCTCTTAAAGATTTCAGAAAAAATGAAAGTGTAGTTGCTGTGAAAACAGACAAAAGTAAGTTGATTACTATTATGGATAAGAAAGATTATCTAGAAAAGATGGAAGAAGAACTAAAAAACCTATGTATGAAGAAGTAAAAGAAAACCCACTACCAGATTTGATTAAAAAAGTCTCTAAGCTTATTTCACTTCAAAAAAAGAAAAACCAGCTTCCAGAAAACTATAAACAATTCTCAAAATTACAGTTCAGATTACCTCAAATATATGGAATAGTCAAACTGCATAAAGAACACCAACCAATTAGACCAATAATAGACTCAAAAAACTCTATTCTTTCAAATCTAAACTATTTTTTAAAGTCACACCTTCAGAATCTTTTAAAAGAGCCACCTAACTTGATTAAAAACTCAATGCAGCTAAAAGAAAAACTAGAACTTCTTCCTAAATTAGATTCTCCTGTTATGGGTAGTTTAGATATAGTGTCTATGTATACTCACATTAATATAGATCAACTTATAGACTTTATAGCGGAAGACTTGGCAGACCTAATAGTTTTTCACAACCAGGAAAAAAAACATATTAGTAGGAATTTTTGAAATGCTTACTTTCTCTTTGCAGAACAACTACTTTCAATTTGGGAAAACTTTTTTCATTCAAAAATCGGGGCTAGCTATGGGCTCCCCACTCTCCCCACTCTTAGCTAACTATTATGTGGGAAAACTAGAAGAAAAGATACTAGTACAACCCACATACTTCTGCTTATATAGCAGATACATGGATGACATCTTATTTATAATAGATAGCTCAGAAATTGTTCCAGAAAGAATTCTAGACTCATTCAATGAATTAGATGATTCCCTTAAGTTCACTATTGAACTTCAAAAAGAAAGAAGAATAAACTTCTTAGATATTACTATATCTAGTTGGTATAAAAAACCAATGAATACTAAAAGACTACTGGATTTCAATTCCTATCATCCAGTTTCTATTAAGAAAAATGTAGCAAGTCAGTTTTTAGAAAAATTAATAAAATAGTTTCTACTGCAGATAAAAAAGAAGCCCATAAAGAAGAGCTTAAAGTCATACTTGCAGAGAATAACTATCCTAAAGAAGAAATTGAGAAGCTTCTGAATTTTAATGGTACAAAGAACCCACAAAAGCAACAAGTAAAATTCACTAGAAAAATTTCTTATCACAAAGGTTTATTTGAGTCTTTAAAGAGAATTAGTAAGAAATACAATATTAGGCTCGCTCCAAGTTTAGAGAACAAAGTTAAAAATTTTTTCCCTAAAATAGTTCGAAGAGAAGAAGATATTTTAAAAATGCAAGGAGTAGTTTATGAAGTAAATTGTAGTTGTGGACTATCTTACATAGGTGAAACAGGTCGCAGACTAGAAACTCGTATAGCTGAGCATAAAGCAGCTATAAAAAATTGCTCCAACAAGACTGGATTAGATAGGCATGTTAGAGAAACTGGGCACAGCATGGATTGGAATTCCCTTAAAGTAATCAGTTTCCAAAGCAATTTCCAAAAAAGAAAACTGAAAGAAGGAATAGAGATTGAGAAAAATCAAAATTCCATCATCAATGACTGCAAAGGATTTTCCCTGCCTAACATCTGGCAGGATTTGTTGAAAAATAACCTAAACCGTCAAGGTTAACCGTTACCGTCAAGGTAAACCGTAACCGTGATAGTGACAAGTAAAAAGTGACAACAACAAGACAGCCTGAAGAAGGAGAAGAGTTTTCTCCGAAAATTTGCTATTAATGAAAAAATTTCCTAGTAAAATTCCCATAAAAGTTGCTTTAGATTATTAAATCTACTTTCTTTTAAGCTGCTAATTTTTGTTTCAGTTTTAAAACTTCTTACCCCCTTTTCTGACATTGTACCAAGCTGACAGACCATTGATTTGTTTCCTAGCTGGCAATCTAAAAAAACTATTGCTATCAATTTTGCAGCAGTTCATCAAGCCTGAAATTCTGAACTGTGCCAAGACATTGCCAAAGCTTGTACAGTTGGATTTCAATGATGCAAAAAGTCATAATGCTCTGGAAAAAGTGGATATTGGTTTTGCTGCTGTAAAACAGCTGAAAGATCTGTATTCCACCAAAAAGGTAACGGAGAAACAGATGTTTGATATTCGAATGTCTGCAAAAATGTTCCTGGTACATGTAGCTTCCAAACTGGTGGAAAAATCACCAGTTACCTTTTCTCTAGTAAGAAGTTTAACATGTTTAGACCCCAGAAATATGACAACAGAGAAGGGAGGATGCATGAAAAAAATGAAACTTATTCTAGGGTCATTAGTGGATGCTGAGCAAATATGTGAAGGTGAATGTGATGAGATACTGCAACAGTATTGTGATTTTTTGCAGACAGTAGTGCCATTGAAGTATTCAGCTTTTATGGATTTTGACCATAAAAATGCAAAATGTCGCATTGATACATTTTTTCATGACACATTGCGTGATTCAACATATTGTAAACTGCGGGAACTTGTTAAGATGTTGCTTTTATTAAGCCACAGACAAGCACCTGTGGAAAGAGGGTTTAGTGTTAATAAGAAACTAGAAGTCAAAAATTTAGAAGAGTGTTCTTACATTGCTCAACGGATAATTTGTGAACATGTGGACAAAATAGGTGGTAATGTTAATGATTTCACTGTTACTAAAGACAGGAGGAAATCTGTTTCATTGGCCAGACAAAAATACCTGCGATATCTGGAGGACCAGAAACTGAAAAAAGATATTATTGCAAATAAAGAAAAGAGACATTTGGAGATTATGGAGCAAGAAAAATTCAGGGGGAAAAAAGCAAAGACTTGAACAGGATATTCATGAACTGTTGAAATCTGCAGATGAATTTGTTGAGAAAGCAGAAATTTGTGGGGACATAATTCTGATTGCCAAATCTAACAGTTTCAGACGTACTGCCAAAGAAAAGCAGCTGCAAGTGATTAATATTGATGAAGTACTCGAAAATAGTTCCAAAGGCTTTGCTTTACAAAAAACTGCTGTTCCCTGAATTATTACACGTCTAGAAAATAAGTTTTATGTTTTGTTAGTGGTAACTTTTTTTAATAGCTGTCAGGGAATTTTAATGCCAGTAAGTTACAATATCTTCAAGAATTGCATATTGGAAGATTTTTAGTTGGTCAAATTTGTGGTTTAATTTTAGATGTTTATTGCAAAACCTATTCCTGTAGCATTGTGATCTGAGTATATAAAAACAAGGTGACTGGCATTTGACATTCAATAAGGATATTGGATGAAAATTGAAGGACAGCATTTGATGCTTGGTATAACAAAACATACATAGTTTGTTATTAATATACTTTTCATGTTTTACCTAAATGTGTAACCCTCTTTAATGATAGAAAAACATGAAAAAAGAAAAATTAGGGAACATCCAGTATAATTTTTTTATGATTTCACTAGAGCTTCAGATGACTGTTTTCATAGGATATTTGGTGAGTTATTAACTGCGTATTTAGTTTCAATTTGGTTTTATTTTGAAGGTCTCTAAATGGTTCTCAATCCTGAATAGTTGCACTTAGTCAGCTGAAATGCACTGAAATTCTGCCCAAGCTCAGATTTGATAGTACTCTTACCATTGAACTTAACTTCGTAGGGGACTTTGGAGGCTTTCTTTTTTTTTTTTTAAACCAAATTGCTAAAAGTTTCATTTTGAGGAGATGCTTAGTTTTTGCTTTAGAGAGGACTCAGTAACCCAAGTTTTTTAGTGTTACTATGTTTTCCTGTTCCAGTTGCCGCCAGTCAGCCACAATGCCCTTAGGTACCAATGTTTCTGAAGTTATTACTTTGATCAAAAATTTTTGGTTCACTTTTTTCTGATGTGCCTTCTCTAAGATTTGTTTGGCACAGTAATATAGTGATTAGGGCATTAGGCTGCCATGCCTGAGGTCCCTGGTCCAGGTAGGGACAGGAATTGTGTTTTCTGAGCATAGCCAGCCTGTCCAGGCTGCTGAAATGGGTACTGGATTTTCTGGGAAGGAAAGGCAGCCGAGGAGATACAATTTATTCTCTTCATTTACCAAAAAACAACAATGCAATATTATAAGTGTAGATGGACCAAATTGACTAATGCTATGATAGATTAGGGTTAAAAATGATGTGTAAAACAGAAGTGAAGCACCTCCTCCTTATCAAACTTCTAACAATGCAGGTTGTAAATGATTTCAAACAATTTACAGTAAATATTGCACCTAGAACACCATATGAAATTGAACAACGAAATTTCTCTGAATTTTCACATGAATGTGCATTTTGCCTGGTTGCAAACCCATGTTTTTCAAAAGCATTTCATGCATATAGATTTGCAAGAATAATTTCTGCATATCAGGGATGCAGGATGTCCTATATTTCAGAATAATAGTATTTTATAATTTGTGTATCTCCCATACCGAGATCATCCTTGAAAAAAAGTTGTTCATCCTTAAAAAGTCCTTGAATTTTTTTTGGACGAAAGTGTATGAACCATGTTATGAACATGTCGTTGATTATAATGTTGTACCTCTGATGAAATAGCTGATAATAAGGTAGCATATGATATGTCCAATATTAGTTGATGATAGTGGCCTGTAACTTGTGTGTATAATGAATATGATCTTCATTGTAAATAATCCACATAGTTCCTTTTACGTCTTATTTCTGCCAGGAGTCTTTTTCGTTCGCAACCCCTTAACAGGTGAAAGTCCCTTCGAGATTATGGGTTGCAACGTATTCTAAGACATGTAGGTACGAGTCTCAAGTCTCTGCAGTTGATCAGAAAGGATAGGTGAGTTTCCTCTATGGCCCATTTTCGTCTTAGTCTACCAAAGGTCTTAAAAGTTGTTATCATCGTCGAATGGTGATGCGTAACCAGGATTCAAATACACTATTACGGTCCACTATATATACTGTGAATTTCACTTGTGCCGATAACTGCATACATGAAAAATTACCGAAATGACACGATAACTATTTTAACTCCAATATTAAAATATTTAATATGTAGGTACATTTAAAAAGATGATAAATAAAATATGTACACACGTGACATCTTTTGGTACCCAAAGTGGGTACCATCTTTAATATTAGTGGGTACCATCTTAAAATATTTGTCACGTTCATTTGGTGAATTTTAACAGCATCTGAAGATGGTACCCACTCTGGGTACTGAAAGATCTCATGTGTGTAAATATTTTATTATATCATCTTTTTAAATGTATATATTTAGCTCAATATATTTTAACATTGGAGTTATTGTGTCATTAGGTATTTTTCATGTATGTAGTTATCGACATGAGTTAAATTCACAGTATTTATAGTGGACCATAATAGTGTATTTGAATCCTGGTTATGAATCACCATTCGACGATGATAACAGCTTTTAAGACCTTTGGAAAATAGGCCATAGAGGAAACTCACCTATCCTTTCTGATCGACTGCAGAAACTTGGGACTCATACCTAAATATCTTAGAATATGTTGCAACCCATTCTCTCTTGAAGGGACTTTCACCTGTTAAGGGGTTGCTAATGTAAAAGACTCCTGGCAGAAATAAGACGTAAAAGGAACTATGTGGACTATTTACAATGAAGATCATATTCATTATACTCACAAGTAACATGCCGCTATCATCAACTAATATTGGACATATCATATGCTACCTTATTATCAGCTATTTCATGAGAGGTGCAACGTTATAATCAATGACATATTCATAAATTACGTTTACTTGTGGACCCAAGATGTGACATGGAAGTACCATGATAGATGACCTCGGAAGAAAATCATAACATTAGTTTCTAAACCTAACTGTCAATTTAATTAATATACCTCTCAATGAGACCCAATGTCGAGCCCTTCAAATAAGGCTTAAAGTTTGCGTACCCACAAGATCAATATAAAGACTCAATATTGTGCCTCAACTACAGAAAAATGTTGGATCCTTTCCACCTGCGACTCAACAACAGACCAGGTATGAACTTTTAAAAACTTTGAACTCTTAGAACTATGGTATTCATAATGAGGAAACTTTAAACAACAGAGAAGAAATCAAACAGTTATGAACATTACACAACTAGGCAGAACTTTCGATAATTTCTGCGGACAAGTCCCCACAAATTGTTATTATGAATAGAAGTGACAATGTTGACAAAATGAAACTTTCTACAGAATCCATACGACACTATGTTATCTCTAAAGATCCAGTACCTGCTACAATCACAGCTGTTAACAGATTAAAAAATCATTCACTACTTCCCACTTCCATTACATCAAAATCGTTTAATCCATCAGGACCTAGAGTCCCAGATCTATTTGGAAAACTTAAGTTACACAAGACTGGACACCCCCTTAGATTATTAGTTACTGCTCAACATAGCCCTACCCGCCCACTGGGAAGGGCCTTAGCTCAATATAACTCAACTTTTTTAACAACTCAACTTTTTCTGTTACCAACTCCACCGAAGTACTGGATCGAATTAAATCAATTTCTCCAATCACACAACCTTTTACCATGCTTTCCTTAGATGCTGTATCTCTGTTCCTGAGTGTTCCAGTACAACAAGTACATGACATCATAAAATCCTCTCTTTTGACATTGGGCACTCCATCTCCTGAGGTGGAAGCTGTATTACAAGCACTATATCTAGTTTACAAGAGATCTTATTTTAAGTTCGATGGGATAATATATCGGCAATGTGAGGGGCACAAATGGGATCTCCCTTTCCCCAACCCTTGCAGAAACCTGCATGCAAGAATTGGGAAACAAAGTTCTTCAGTCAACCAGTTACAGACCTATATTATATCTTAGATATGTAGATGATATTTTGGTATTTTGGAACCATCCTTTGGAATACCTACCAACATTTGTATCTGAGTTATCAAATGTATTTAACACTGTAAAGTTTACTGTAGAATATGAAAGTAATTATACTTTACTATTTCTAGATATCATGCTGACTAGAAATCCATCTAAATCAACTATTAATTCTTCAGTATATAGAAAACCAGAATCACCTTGGGCATCGGCACACCCATGGAGCTACAAGGAATCATCGATGTCTTTTCTTATAAGAAGAGCCTTCATTAATTTGTCCACCACAGCTCTTCGAAAGGAAGAAATGGATACCATTTATAATATCCCCCATAATCACGGATATCCAGAAGAAACCATACGTAGGATAGTAGCCAAGTTTAAAAGGAACAGGACTACAACATTAACATCTGTATATGAAGAAAAACATAGGAAATGCATTGGTTCTCTTCCCTTTGTACCGAAATTTAGCTGTTCCATGAAAACGATATGTCATAAATACGATTTTGATATTGGAATAAGCACAACCAACATTTAGTCCTTACTTCTGAAAGACAGAGATCCTATGTCTTTTGATGTGAAACATGGTGTATATGTTATCCCTCTTAACAGTACAGAAGAAAATGAACAACAAAAAGTGTACATAGGCTCTACTTTTCGTTCAATATCAGCTAGATTAAAAGAACATAAATGTGATGTCAAAAATAGAGATACAACCACAGCTTTAGCACGATTTGCAAACCAAGGTAATTATCTTCCTGCCTGGAACAAAATTAAAATTCTCAACACACCAAAATATAGATCAACTTTAAGATTTGTTGAGAGTTTGTATATTATGAAATATGGGAATACAGCATGTAATGATAATTTACCAGAATTTATACCTCTACCGTGGAAAACATACTTGGGTTTGTCGGGTTAGGTATTAATAATCAATAAATTTATGTTTGACCAGCAACAAATGTTGTCCCCTACTCTCATTGGCTACGCCCATTTTATACTAGTTACGTCATTACGACTGTATGTCTTATATAAATAACACAGTGTTTGTCATGTTCGTTTGGTGAATTTTAACAGCATCTGAAGATGGTATCCACTTTGGGTACCGAAAGATCTCGTGTGTACATATTTTATTATATCATCTTTTTAAATGTATATATTAAATATTTTAACATTGGAGTTAAAATAGTTATGTCATTTCGGTAGTTTTTCATGTATGTATTTTTTTCTTGTTGTAGTTTTTTCATTATGATTTCAATAGCATCCGGTACTGGAGTATTTGGGAATAAGGCTTTAACATCCATGCAGACCATTCTGAAATCCTGTAAATCCATTTTTACATTTATAATTTTATCAATAAACTCCCGTGTATTTCTTACGGTGAACTGTGCTTTCATGAACATAGGTGCCAAAAAATTATAAATATTTTTTTCCCAGAGCTATCAAAGTTGAATTCTTTTTTGACACAATTAATCTCATAGGTGTGTCCTGCTTATGTGTTTTTATCTTAGCAAACAGTCTTGGCATTTTGCACTTATTGGTGGGTATGCATTTTTAATTTTGTTTGGTAAAGTACTGTCATATATCACTATTTGTACTTATGCACATGAATTTAAAGATAGCAAGGGCATTAAGCAGCCTTACATGTTACTATAAGGTACAGTAAATACTTTCAATTTGAGAAAAAAAATGCATTCAGAAATCTGGACTCACTATGGGCTTTCCACTCTTAGCTAACTATTATGTCGGAAAACTAGAAGAGAAGATCCTAGTGCAACCCACATACTTCTGCCTGAATAGCAGGTACATGGATGACATCTTATTTATGATAGATAGCTCAGAAATTGTTCCAGAAATAATTCTAGACTCATTCAATGAATTAGATGTTTCCCTTAAGTTCACTATTGAACTTCAAAAAGAAAGAAGAATTAACTTCTTAAGATATTACTATCTGTTATGGAGATGGAAAATTCCTCACTAGTTGGTATAAAAAACCCAATGAATACTAACAAACTATTGGATTTCAATTCCTATCATCCAGTTTCTATTAGGAAGAATGTGGCAAGTCAGTTTTTAGAAAAAAATAATAAAATAGTATCTACAGCAGATAAGAAAAAAAAAACCCATAAAGAAGAACTTAAAGCCATCCTTGTAGAAAATAACTATTGTAAAGGAGGAATTGAGAATCTTGTAAATTTTACTGGTAAGAAAAACTCACAAAAGCAACAAGTAAAATTCACTAGAAAAATTACTTATCACAAAGGTTTATTTGAGTCCTTAAAAAGAATTAGTAAGAAGTATCATATAAAGCTAGCTCCAAGTTTAGAGAACAAAGTTAAAAAAAAATTCCCTATAATAGTTGTCAGAGAAGATACATTAGAAATGCAAGGTGTTGTCTATGAAGTGAAATGTAGTTGTGGACTGTCTTGCCTAGGTGAGACAGGTCGCAGACTAGAAACTAGTATAGCAGGGCATAAAGCTTCTATAAAAAATTGCTCCAATGAGACAGGTTTAGATAGGCATGTAAGAGAAACTGGTCACAACATGGACTGGAATTCCTTTAAAGTTGTCAGTTTTTGACCAAAGCAATTTTCAAAAAAGAAAGCTAAAAGAAGAAATAGGGATTGAGAAAAATCAGAATTCTATCATCAATAACTGCAGAGGATTATCCCTCTCTAAGATCTGGCAGGATTTGGTGAAAAATAAGCATAACCATCAAGGTTAACCATAACCGCAATAGTGACGGGAAAAAGTGACAACAAAAGACAGCCTGAAGAAGAAGAGTTTTCTCCAAAAATTTGCAATTAAAATAAAAAATTTCCTAGTAAAAATTCCTATAATAGAAGTTTTTTTATTAGTAATAAAAGTTATGTTAAATGACAAAACATTTGTGAAGGCCCTTATTTAAAAAGTGTATTATTATCAGAAACAGAATTGAAATTCACCAAAATGTTGTGAAATAGTGGGGTTTCAAAGTTAACATAAATCTAGATTTTCCTTGTCTCAAAGCATCTGGCAGTGACTCTGAAAGTGACACATTGCAGTAAAAGAGATATTTCTCATTATAAATGTACAAGAATAAAGGCATGGAGCACAAAGTGATGCTTTCACCATGCAAGGAAATACCTGTGGCAAGATGGTGGCCACCCCATAACTATATCCCAGTACAAAAGTACTTTGATGCTCAGTATCCTAATCAGTGGATTGGTACCCATTGGTCAATGAACTGGCCACTGAGGACTCCAGATTTGACATGAATATACTGTTTTCTCTGTGGGATGATATCTTAAAATCCATTATTTATTCAAACAAGTTGCATATTGGCCTGCAAAAAAGAATATGCTTAGAATATTACAGAGCATCTGCTAGAATTTTGTACATTCAATTCACACAATGCACTGATCTTGAAATTCAAGTTGTATCTGCTGAGCAATAGTAGTCCCTTTGCATATCTAATTTAACATACAGTAGACTTGCTAGTCCGTCCCTTAATAATCCAGCCTGTCAATTATCCGGCTTCCGGCTCCAGTCATGGTGTAAAAGAGGCGTGGTTACATGTCCTTGTGAAGTCATGAGCGTGGGTTAATTTTAGACCATTTGTTGTTACCCAGGCGGTGCTGTGACAACCTGCCAGCCAGCCGCATGTGAAAGGTTTTAGTTTACGAAGATTTCTGGCGCAGAAGCTGCTAAGATCTTCTTCAGTACATAATGCAACAACCAGATGCATGCAGTACCGACATAATGCTAGTAAAGCAATTGTGTGACAAAGCGAGCCATCGACGAGCATCTTCATTAAAGCAAACAAAAATCTGTGACATGTTTTGATGTGACTGCACTGAGTACAAAATGCAAGATTTCATCTATGCTGTATTACAGTTGTATGTTTCTTTTATTGTGTACAGTACATAACATACATATTGTACTTTACTCATATGAAAAGAAAATTTCATTGTTGTAAATGATACAGTATAGCACATACTAATTGTGTTCTTTTACCATTATCGTGTGCTTGTCTCTTATTTATGTTTTTTGAAATACGTATGTACTACACAGAGTAAACTTGTGACATTAAATTTAATGAAGAATTAAACTAAATTTTTATGCACTCTCAGTAATCTGTAATTTGGCACCCCTCTGTCCAAGGAATGGCCAGATTAGCAAGAGTCTAGTGTAGCAACAAATATGTTTTTTGTGTGTGTGTGTTTTGCTATCATGTAAAAAAGCTTCTTATTTAAAGCTTCTTTTTTATTAAAGAAGGAATTTCTTGTAAATATACTAGAGTAAAAGCATAAAATGAGAAAACATTTTGCAATTGTGTTTGACTGAGGCTTTCCAATTGCTTTAATGTTAAGGAGATAATTTGCAATGACACTTGAAACTCTGATTTCAGGTAACATACATAGCAAAAGCACAGAAGCATGTAATTGATATTGCTTTACATAGCAGTATTATTTAATTATTTGTTAATTGGCAGCATACCAATGAGCTGACTGCTTTGTAACACATTTCTCACTAGTATAACATTGTTTCCAATTGCAAATAATTTTCATTGTAAGATCTATGGTAAGATATTGTCAAAGAGAGTAGTGTCACTGTTCTTCTAGAACTGTATTACTTAAAAACCAAACTTTGAAACAAAGCACAAATAAATATAGTATGGATACATAAAAAAAATGTTAGTTACCTTTTGCCAACAGTAAAAAAAAAACATTAAATGGTACAGTAGTCACCACAATAGCAAACATCACTCTTATTTTTAAATATACCAGATTGTGAATACGTAAGTAACTCTTATAGCATAGTAAACTCATTTATTTTCGTGGTGTAAATTTGTATAAAGATTCGCCAAGCTTTCACACCCCACTGGGAGGCTTTTTCAAAGCAATGTAGACATAAAATGCAGGGAATTAGAACTCATAGAAAATAAAAATTGTTTTTGAAAATAATGTGGGAGATATCACAAGCGGTATTACGTGAGCTTTTATCACGCAATTATGTGGTGTGCCGCGATGTGTTTCTATCTTTTAACAGTGCATGCCAAACCATTGGTGTAGTTCCATAGAGACCACGTCATTGCATGCCAGTTTGCTGTAAAGGATTTCGACTGTTTCCCTGATGGCAGTTTCTTTAAAGTTCGTGTAAGAGGCAATTCTTCTAATACTATTCCATACAGGAGCGGGCGAGCAATGCATGACTTCTCTGGTAAGGGCTGTATTCTGCATGTCCTGGTTAACACTTATAGCAAGGTTCTAAAGGTTGGATATAAGAAGGATGACATAGACAGAATACATAGAACTGTAAGAAGTCGTATGATGTCTGCGATGACAAAACCAACTAGTAAGACAATGAGGTATGCAGGATTCATCACATATGTCCCAGGATTTATATATTGGTTGAGGAATTTATTGCATAAGTACAACATCTCAATAGCAATGAAATCACCAACTCCGTTATCACCTCATATAATATCAAGCTGCAAGGAGAGACAGTGGGAGGGAGAAAGAAAAGGCGGGTGTGTACGCTATACCTTTGGTGTATCCTGACAACACGGAAAAGATATATATCGGAATGACAAAGAGATCCTTGGATACTGTAAATGTAAAGAACATGTCTGAAGTGTCAACCAGGACATGCAGAATACAGCTCTCGCCAGAGAAGTCATCAATTGCTCGCCAGCTCCTGTATGGAATGGTATTAGAAGAATTGCCCCCTTACACAAACTTTTAAGAAACTGCCATCAGGAAAACAGTCGAAATCTTTCCAGCAAATTGGCATGCAATGACGTGGTCTCTATGGAACTACCAATGGTTTGGCATGCGTTGTTAAAAGATAGAAACATATCGCGTCGCACTGCATAATTGTATGATAAAAACTGAAGTAATACTGCTCGTGATGTCACCCACATTATTTTCAAAAAATCATCTTTATTTCCTACGTGTTCTAATTCCCTGCATTTTATGTCTACATTGCCTTAAGAAAGCCTCCCAGTGGAGTGTGAAATCTTGGTGAATCTTTATACAAATTTACACCACGAAAATAAATGGATTTACTACGCTATAAGCATTCCTTGCGTATAGCAAACATCACATTTATGTTATCATAGAGGAGCTTTTAGCTTTTCTGTGTGATAGCAAAACACAAAAAGGAGAAAAAATTTTAGCAACATCATATTAGATGTTCTAAAACACTACCATTGGTCTGCAGATACAGCTGAAATCTTGAGATCAGTGCTTCATGTATTATAGCTGAATGTACAATTCTGGGGGATAATCTATCACTTTCTGAACATATTTGTTGTTGCTGTTCATACAGTGGTGTTTAAATGACACCACAAAATTTAATCTAAAGATGTCAAATTTGGAGATGTCATAGGCCGTTTCATTATCCTACGAGTACTAATCTATCGATTAGGATATTGAGCATCCAATTATTCTTGTACAACATCTTGTTGAAACCATAAGTTTTCCCTTGCATACTGAGAACATCACTTTGTGCTTTTTATGCCTTTTTTTGTGTGCATTTTAAATGAGGAATTTCTACTTTAATGTGACGTGTTACTGCTCAATTTTTTGAGCTGATGGAGATCTAGATATGTATTAATTTTGGGACCCTGCTATTTTGCAACTCTGTTTTTGTTAATGAGCTCTTTATAATATTGGCTTTCACATACTATACAATGACATTTGATGTAACTTTTATATTGAAAAAGATTTTGACTGAGATTTTTGCTTTCTTTTACCTCCCACTTCCCCCCAAACATAGGGGGATATAATTTCTGCAACTACTGGTAGCCTCTGTTCACTTGTTTCTGTTGCTTTTGTTGCATTGCAATAACTTTATTAGATCAAAAGATACTTCAGTATCTAATTAGAATTGTGGGACACCCTATATGGTTGTGAAAGAAGTATATACAGTAAAACCTCGAAAATCCGGCATCCCAAAAACCGGCAGGCAACTTCAGAAATCCGGCACTTTTCTGATTTCGTTTTCATGGGAACATCGTGAGAACATCTGATGCTTTACCAATAACCATCGAAATCTCCCGATGTACCGTCTGAACAACACACATCATGAGGTCATCCGATCTCAGCATGCGAATAGCCGATAGCCACCTACGTGTTACATCGGGAGGTTTCTCAAAGTCGTCATCCCATTGATGCTGTCCAATGAGGTGACAAATCTACGTGTACGTTTGAAATGCGTGTCGAACGTGTGATGATGATCTGTGCTTGGTGGTGGCAGTATGTGGATTCGATCGTGTAATGACATCTACATCGGCCTTCACAATGCATCGCGGTAATTGCCTTCGCGAAGTATCGTAGCTTCGTCAGTCGAAAAATCGTAACATCGATGTAAAATCGATACATCGCGCAGTCCTAGCGGTTGCCCTGGCTTTTTTCAAGTTTTTGCCTAACCATTCGTCAAATAAATTTTTTTTTTTCGACAGAGTTTTATAAAAAAATAAATAGTACAAAAAGCTAATCGCCAATATTTCCGCCAAAACTTTTTATCTGTTGCCAAAACGATTTTTTTTTTTGCAAATTGCGAAAAATGCGATTGGCAGCGTGACTTTTGTATTTTTATAAGGCATAGATGCACAAATTTTCGTTAAAGTGACCTGTTACACGTACAGTAGTGGCCAAAATTGTGGAAACCTTTTTGAAAACGTGTATTTTTGAAGTTTGTGGCTCATAACATCACTTTCTTTTGGAGAAATACCATAAAATTATATATCAATACAAAGATAATTTCATCAAAAATATAATGCCTCAAAGTTTGTTCAATTATCTGTATTCTATCTAAAGTTATATTCAAATAACCAGAAAAAGGAAGCACAATTTTCTTAGGTTGATATGAAGTAACTTTGCTTTATTTGGATGTAGCCAATGAGCATGAGTGTTTAGAGAGCCAATCAGGTGTCATCTTGTTTTGGCAATGAGCTAATCAGGTCACAGTAGGATTCAGCTATTGATGTTATGTATTGGAGCTGAGAGGAAGACATTTGTCAGTGTGTTACGTGATTGCTATCAAGTTGGTTAGTTTTTTTTTTTTTTTTTTTTTGTTCTTTCATTTAGTGAGCTTGTAAAGCGTAATAAAATTAAAGAAATGGTGCAAAGAGTTGACTGGTCACCCTGAAAGCGATGTAAAATAGTACTATTAAGTGAACAAGGCTTCAGTTATGAAGAAATTAGAAGAAAAATTGGTGGAAACTTGACCAAAGGTGGCAATTTTAAATTTTTGAAGAGATATAAGGTGACTCAGTTACTACAAAACCAGACTGGTAAAGGCAGGAAAAGGTGCACAACAGCAAGTGACTATAGAAGAATTAAGAGACTGTGCCTAAGTGACAGAAGAAAATCATCTGGGTGTATAGAAGATGAAATGGCGCAATGCAATGTGAAGTTGAGTGCAAGGACTGTTCTGCGCAGACTGTAGGAATTTGGTCTAAAAGCTAGAATTCCACGAAAAATGCCATTTTTATCTCTTAAACAAAGGTGAAAAAGATTAAAATGGACTAAAATCCATGTTAACTGGACAGCAGAACAATGGGACAGTGTTATTTAGAGTGATGAGACCAAAATCTCCCTGTTTGGAGAAGATTTGCATCCTGATTGCATTACATGTACCGTCAAACACCCAGTTAGTGTTATGATCTGGGGTTGTATGACATCAAAAGGTGTGGGCAGAATTTGCGTGATTAATGAAATATAAATGGCCAAAAATGCATTAATAAAATACTTGAGCCCAAACTTAAGCCTTCCGCACGTGATCTTTTCGAAGATAATGAAGCATTTATAGTTCAACAGGATTCAGCTCCATGTCATGTTACTGCTGTGTGCAAAAAGTGGTTTCAACATAATCATATTCCACTGCTGGAATGGCCTGGAAATAGCACAGACCTTAACCCCAATTGAAAATCTATGGAGCCAACTAAAGAAACTTGTTAGTCAGAAGCAACCCAGCAATAAAACCCTATTAATAAAAGCAATAATGCAATCTTGGTTTCACATTATAACAGCTGCAGAACTAAAAAACTTGGTTCATTCCATGGGAAGGTGTAAGGCCGTAATTAATGCTAATTATTATTTTTGAATTTAAAACAAATATTACCCAACTAAATATTAACTGACATGGTAAGAATTTTTGTATATCTCATTTTTTCTATGTGTTTCACTTTTCTTCTTTATAACTGCTGTTCTAATACAAAATCCTTCATAAAAGTTATTGCATTACATTCTTGATGAAATTATCCTTCCATTGATATATAATTTTATGGTATTACTCCAAAAACAAAATGGTGTTATTAGCCATCAAACCTCAAAAATACACTATTTCCAAAAGGTTTCCACAATTTTGGCCACTACTGTAAGTACGTGCTTTACGTAACGCCCATTACGCAATTTTTGGACAGCTTCAGAAATCCGGAATTTTCATAAATCCAGCACTCCTCCCGTCTCGTCGATGCCTGATTTTTGAGGTTTTACTGTATATTATTTATAGCAATGTGAACATTTATTTAGAAGGCATAAGAGCAAAAATGGGGTATACAGTCAACCCTCGATGTACTGCCCCTTGATTTACTGCCACCCTTGTATAACGCCATCCCTTAGGTCTGAACAGCCGCCCCGGTGGCGCAGTGGTCTAAGCGATGGCCTCTGATCATTCGTCCGAACGGGGTCCGGGTTCGAATCCCGGTGAGGCATGGATGTTGTGTCTGTCTTACGGCACTGGCTCTCTCCCTTCCCTGGAACCAGTGACCCTAAATTAGGGACGGGCGACTGCTTATAAGCCCATTGAGTTGCTCACGGTGGTCGTTAAACCTCCAATCAAAAAAAAAAGGTCTGAACAAACGTGCTCTATGTAAGACATCCCTTGACTTGGCATCTGCCAATTGCCAACATATATTGCTGCACCAACCTGCCTTTTCCAACACAAAACATATTTGATGTACTGCCGCTTGCAAGCTGTGTGTGAATTGCCTTCCCATTTTTTCAGACCACGATTCAATTGTGGTGAACCTTTTGGTGGAGAAAATGGCAGATATTGCCTGGGGCAGAAGTCAGCTGCTCCTTCCGAAAACATGTAGCAATGAAGAAGCCCATGTGGATTGCTCCTGCTTTTGTAAAGTGGTACAACAGTCAAAAGAAAGGGAATAAGTCACAGAGCTTTATCAGTTTGGGATATCATTACAGTTTGGATTTATTGTGATTTTTTCGGAGTTAATCTATTTTTATTTATTAGGACTTAATGGATGTCTCATAACCCTTTACCCCTTAACCATGTCCTCCATTTTCATACAGAGAAGCATCAGCGAAGAGCGCCTGCGGTGGGCCTGCCTTTGATTCAAGTGGCTGTCTTGTGAGTTGAGGTGTTGTCTTCTTCTCCCCCCCACGCCCATCTTCTTTGCTGAAGAGAAGTGCTTTCATTCTTCACCCTCTACCAACTATCAGAAATAGGAGTCGACACATTTGTCAATTGAGATCACAAATGAGTCAACTCCTATTTCTAAGGACATAATGCTTCTTTTACCCCACATGAGGCTTGCTTGCTGCCTTTAGTTTATCTTCTTGGCTGTGCAAATCAGTCTACAACTGTTTACAAGAATCAAAGCAAAAATGAGAATAGTTTTTTTTTTTTGCTGGGGGGGGGATGTCAGAGGGAGAGAGAGAGAACTGTCCTTTCTTTTAAAGCAAAAATGTGAAGAGTTTTCCTACGAGTTATGACGCAAACAAAAAGGCCTGGATGACACAAACTATATTTCAAGATTTTTTGCACAATCTAGATAAGAAAATGAGATTGCAAAAGTGAAACATTATCGAGTTTATTGTTCAGTGTTCAGCCCATGTTGATTTGAAACGTTGAAATGTGTGCATACAGTTTTTTCCTCCTAACTGCTCAAACTAACTTCAGCCATGTGTTTTGGGGATTATCCACGTGTTCAAAGGGTTTTACCAGAAATGGTGAGAAAAGGACTGGCTGAACTTGAGTACAGAAACCTTGAAGGTGCGTGGAAGCAGAAAGTCAACGTATTGGAAGTGATACATTTCGCATCTTCTTCATGGAATAGCTTGACAAGCACTTACATTTTTCATTCTTTTGGGGAAGATGGATTTCCAACATCACATGAAGTTCCCATGACACAGAGGATGATTCAAATGGACTTCCTGTTCTGATTGAGCCAGAGGATGAGTATACATCAGTGAACTTGCAATCGATTTTGAAAAGTATGCTACATGTGATGAAAGTGTGCTAATTTCAGAGTTTAAAACAATCTCCGATGTAATGAATTGTTCGTTGGAAGAAGAAAATGACGATGACAAATGTAGCCAAAATTTCAGAATCTATGCCTTCTTTCAGTGCGGCATTGAATGGATTAAAACTTGTGAAAAACTTTCTCCTTGGTCACAATTCTCAAGAAAAATACTTGCAAAGCCTTTCAATTATTGAAAAAGCTTTGCTTGAGCTAAACACTAAAAATAGAAAGCAAACAGAAATTACCGATTTTTCCAAACCAACATCCCATAATGTAAGTACGTACGTAGTTAAACATTACATTTCTGTTTTTTTTTTTTTATGTATGCCTTTAAAGTTTGTTTTACCTTGACCTTTAAAACTTTTTCCTGCATCATACAACTTTTTATGATGGTCTGCTGAATGGCATGAAATTGGGGTTTCATTGTAATTGGCAAATTTTATATAATGCCGACACCCTTGGTATAACACTGCAATGTAATGGAACAAACAGTGGTGGTATGTCAAGGGTTTACTGTACGTAGCATAAGAAGAATTGAAGATAGGCTGTTAGGAGCCAGGTATTAACATACCAAATCCCAACCCTAAATAGCCTTCTTGATTTGTATCTGGTTATCTGGTGTTGATATTCTTGGCCAACATATTATTTTGTTCATAGCTGGAGATAACTATTGCAATCTCTTAAGCAATTTATTCTTTGTGTTTATTGTGTAAATTTTTACTCATAGTATTGACATCATACTTTTTAAGTGTGTAAATTGAGCAAGGTGCAAGTTTCATGGGTGCCCACAGCTTAGTTTCCAGGAGGGGGAAAACAGAAATTGTTACTGTAAATAGCAAACTCCATATGCAAAATTCTATATACTGTGTCTTCTTAAGTACCCCAATTTATCATATACACAACACATAAATTGAAACCCAGGAAGATTCAAAAGCTACATAAAAGTGATGGATAAATGAATTATATATTCATCTTTATTGGGACAGTACAGAAATTTCATTGTTGCTATTTTTGTGTCTTTTGGGCATTTGTGTCCTATGAGTCACGAAACTCCAACGATCATCGTTGGGGTTTTGTTAAAAAATAAAGTAAAATTGGGAAATCTTATTAAGCAGTGAATGTATACTGCTAAGGATGATACCATAGTTTCATTTCTTTGCCTTTCATGCTTTTCTATGCTGTATGTATGTACACTGTGCTCTTACATCCAATATGAAAATTTAATACTACTACTTTTTACTGTGAATTTACACCTTTTCTGCTGTGAATTCCCAACATTTTTTTATTTTTACCATGTACACTGTACATGTGTCCAGAAGTTCAACTGAAAAATTAACAATCAGAATTAGTGTAACTGAAAATCTTTGTAGTAACTCCTAAACACTGAAATGGCATAGTCAGATTTCCAGGGAGGGCAAATGCCCCCTCTTGCCCTCCCATATTGGTGCCCACGGCAAGGTTTAAATAGCAGTTACATAAAATTAAATGCTTGCTTTCAAAACACTTGTTCTTTTAGAATAAGAAGAGGAATAAAATTAATTTTTTGAAAGCTGTTGTGAAATAGGTAGAATATTTATAGTTTTGTAATTTTACCATTCTTCAAAGTTGTTGAAGGCATTTATATTATGACACGTAAGGAGAATACAAATGTTTTTTTATAATTTGTTATGCTTTTCATGTAAATGTAATTTTCTTTTGATTAGCAAAATTTATATTGAGATATAATAATCGGTAAAAATGCTTTGCACAATGTTCTTTGTAGGCTCTGCTTTTCAGTATGAAGAAGTTGATTCGTCTACTGATAGTGAAGATGAAGTTCTGCAAAGGCTGCAGCAATCATCGAGTTTATACACAGGCCTCAAGAGGGCTGTTGGCAGTACTGAGCAAAACGGTGTTCCTGATCGATCAAATAATCTCAGACATACACACCATGCATTTACTAGCAGCATATCACCAAGTGACAAGCCATCTGGCTGCTGTAAGCTCATAATTTCATTTAGAATATAAAGTTTGCATAGTTTGTTAGCAAAGTGATGTCTTCTTTATTTTACAGCTGAGCAAAAAAAAAAACAAAAACAACTGTCTGCTGAATCTCCAACTTTACATACCGGTCAAATGTTGCAAATATTCAATTTTTATACGATCATTGTTACTTACTAGATTATTGACATATTAGTAGGTAGTCATTTATTACTTACCATGTTGGAACCTATTATACCTCATATCTTTATGGAAAACTAGCAGGGGTACCCAGTATTTCTTGGGTAAATATTACTATTCGTGGAATCACCAAGTTCAGAGGGTGAAAGGTAATGAATGAAAAAGATATTCCTGTAATTTTCCACTAAATTTATTTTAATTCATTTAGGTTATTGCTTTTCTGGTAAACAATATGTTTGGTCTTTCCACTGGGAGCAAAAATGGAGAGATTTTTTAGGATTGCCAACCCTTGAGCAGGCGATGTAGAGTTGTCCGTGTGAAAAGCAGGTTTCCTCCAAATTAATGCCAGCCACTACCAATGACTGGCTGATGCAGTAAAAAAAAAATTTTGTCAAAAAAAAAAAATCCAGGATGGCTGCAAATACAAAAAAAAAAAAAAAAAAAAAAAGAAAAAGATTTAGATTCCGAGAATCCTGAGACACAGAAATGCAATGTGCCTATGTGATGTCGCATGAATGCGACTTGACATTGGCTTTGATCATCCTTTTGTTTACTGTTTTGAATTTTGAATATCTGGAACTCTCTATTTACATTTTAATGTATTTCTGCTTGATGAAGTCGCCCATTGGTGGTAAAAGCTAACATTTATTCATTTGTGTTTTTAATACACCAATAAACTGATATTTTTGCACTTCATTGTTATCTATGGTCTGTAACTTAGACCGTAGATCGGATATTGGAGTGCTGAATTGTGTTGCAGTTCTTAAAAGGAAAAAAATGGAACTTTTTAGGAAAATTTTGTATGGGGGCCCCTTGACCCCGAGCTCCGACCCCATCTAAAAATAGTCTACAGTCTAAGTTAAAGTACTATGAGATAGTATACCAAATTTGGCGGTTCTAAATTGAAAACTGTAGATTTTACAGAAATTTGGGGGGGGGGGCTTGACCCCGGGCTCCGACCACTTCCAAAAACCATCTACTATCTAAATTAGGGTACCATGAGATAGTATACCAAATTTGGTGGTTCTAAATTGAAAACTGTAGATTTTACAAAAATTTTGTATGGGGGCCCCTTGACCCTGGGCTCCAACTGACTCCTTCCAAAAGTCCTATACGGTCTAAGTTAGAGTACCATGAGATAGTTTACCAAATTTGGGGTTCTAAATTAAAAAACTGTAGATGTTACAGAAATTTTGTGGGGGGCCCCCTTGACCCCGGGCTGCGACCGACCCTGGGCTCCGACCCCTTCCAAAAAACATGCACAGTCTAAGTTAGGGTACCATGAGATAGTAAACCAAATTTCGTGGTTCTAAATTGAAAACTGTAGATTTTATGAAAATTTTGTATGGGGGCCCTCCTTGACCCCGGGTCCAGACCCCTTCCAAAAACCATCTACAGTCTAACTTAGAGTACCATGAGATAGTATACCGAATTTGGTGGTTCTAAATTGAAAACTGTAGATTTGTGTAGTGGACATACAAACAAACAAACAAACATTCAATTTTGTATATATAGATGAGTTGCTCAGATGAAGTTGTAAACTGTAAATAATGAAATTTTCTTCTTTCCATCCCTAAGGCATATTTGAAACGTCTGGTAAAAACATTATTTACTCTTCAGGTATATAACTGTGAAATCATTGTATTACCATATACCCAACTAGGGTTTTCCAGGGTAGCCCTCACCCCAGTGGCTCAATGGTCAGAGGTGTAGGCTAGTTCTCAGAGCTGGGCCCAGATTTGGCTCTCTCCCATCTTGAGAACCAGTGGCCAGAGATTAGGGTTAGGTGACTTTTGCACTTCATACTCATTATCTTTCTTGTCCTGCAGGCATTCCTGAATCTCATCCTACCATGATTTCCTTTTAGCCTTCTTCTACCTTCTTTCCTGCCACCTGTGCAGAATAAATTCTTTTTTTAAATTTTAATTCTCTTATTCTCTTTAGAATAAATTCTCTATTAATACATCACCACTCATTATTTCAACATGGCCAAACCACCTCAAAATATTTGTTTTCACCTTACTGGCAACATTTTGCTTCACATTGCACATCTGTAACACATCTTCTTTCTTCACATGATTAGAATGTGTCTTTCCACAATCTCCCCACTCTCATAAATAATGCATCTCTCCAGCACACAAATATTTCCTGTGTCTCTGCAGAAAGGGTGTAAGATGCATGACAATTATTGTCAGCAACAAACTGTAAACTGAATAAGTTGTAATGAAAAGAATACTGATGTTCCAGTGAAGGAGAGTAGATGACAGAGCCATGCATGTTCTGATGCATTAAATGAATGTGCATCTAAACACGTACTCTAAACAAATTGCATCCTTCAAAATAAAAGAATGTTAGCTACTTGCACAAAACAAAGTTCTTACAGGGCTGCCAGTGGCAACTATTGCTACTATTTTTATGACAGGCGACTATGGCTACTATTTCTTACAAAAACAGCCAAAAGCAACTATTTTCAGAAAAACTTGAACTATTTTAATTGTAAGGCTACTATTTAAAAAAAAAAAACGTAATTTGTGTTGCGTATATCGATGTGCTTGTATAGCATCAGTTTTAATATTGATACACGTGAATATCAACTTTGATATAGATATGTATATGTCGAATCCATGGTTCATACACATCCTGGAATTCCATTTTGTCCTGGAAAAGTGCTAGAAATGTCCTAAAATTCTGTTACATGTCCTGGAATTTTATCCATTCTTGCCTTTTTGTCTCTGCACGATGTTTTGTAGTTGGGGATTTTTCTACTGACATGACTTATGTCTGACAAATTTCCTTCCCCACCCCCTGCAAAAATGTGTGTGTGTTGGGGGGGGGGGGGCTGCTATCGGTTTTCTTGTTTAGGAGGACTGAAGCTGCGTTATTAGCATCTTTTGTGTCATGCTTATGTTGTCACTTGTCCCACCGCGGAGACAATATCTCTGCAATTATTAGTTCGATTTGTAAAATTCTTTTTGTATTGGGAAGCTTAAAATGTGAGAATGGTGATCCGTTAGTTCTGTTGTTGTTTTTTTGATGCACAACTTCACTGCTAGAGGGCGCGAATGGAGATCATATTGAATTTAAAATGCATTTCATTTCATATATATTTGCTTCTAAATATCCAATTGAAAAAATTATCTTTCCTTTCGATGATATTTTTAGCGAAGACTATTTTAGTTACAGTCCCTTTTTCAAATAATGCATAAATTTTCCGCTAGGGGCGTAAAGGTAAATCGCGATTTTCCCAATATCTCCGCTCTTAAAAGTCCGATTTGACAAAATTCTTCCTGAGTCGGATACAGCTCTTGAGGTTGAAATGTTTTGCATACAAATTCTCATTTCTGGTAAAGAGTGGTTTATCCACCAGGGGGCATAAATGTTTATTTTTGCTTCTGATGTATTTGCAACAAAATCTGAACTGGAAACTCGATTGAAAAAATTCTTACGTGAACCAATACCGCTCAACTCGGAAAGCTTTTAAAAAATACTTCCTGCTTAAAATAGTGCACAATTTTTCCACCGGGCGTACACGTATACCTTATTTTTGTCCATATCTCTGTTTCTAGGAGTCCGATTTGAAAAATTCTTTCTTTGTTGGAGAACATTTTCAGTGCAAAATGTTTCTCGTAAAATTTCAAATATTTCTTAACACTGAGTGTGCCACTAGAGGGCGTAAGCTCACATTTCCGTTTACAGCAATATTTGCGGACTAAAAACCCGACTGAAAAATGTTCTTTTTCGATCCGATACCTAACTATGAAAACTCCTTATTTGTATTTTCTTCTAAAAAAAATGCACAATTTTGCTGCTAGGGGCGTAAATATTTAATCTATTTTTCTTAATATCTGTACTTCTAAATGTGCATTTAAAAAAATTCTTTTAACACCAGATACCATTTACCTTATGGAACACTTTAGGTTTGTGTTTGAGGAGGTTTGTGGTTCACAATTCTGCCACTAGGTGGTGTTTGTGTACTTCTGTTTGCAGGCTATCTCTGCCTGTAAAAACCCTATTGAGAATTTTCTTTTTTTACTGTATGCCATTCGCTGTAATAAAGATGGAGAGTGAATAAGATTTTTGCTACAACAAGAAGATCCTCCTCAAATAATGTACAACTTTCCCCCTACGGGTTGTAAAGTTCAAAACGTTTTTCTTGCTATCTCTGCTTCCGGCAGACGTATTTGAAAAGTTATTTTTCCTTAGCATAGATTTTGCTATGAAGAATGCTTTTCTCCTGTTTCCATTATGCAAAATTCCTTCGCTGATACGCATAGTTATATCATGTTTCTTTCTATATCTCTTCTTTAAACTGATCGATTTAAAAATCTTTTTGTTTCTAATACCTTCTGCTATGGGAAACGTTTTTTGCGCCATTTGTTAATTTTCGTAACATTTTTTAGCCACTGACGGAAGTAAATAGCTGATTTTGTGTGGGGGGAGGGGGGGGGGTATTTTACCTTTACTGAAATTTTGGTTTTGTAATGATTACTTTATATAAGAATTTGCCATAAAATCAGATTGCTTTCTAATATCAGAAACTTAAATCTAGTTGTTTCTTAGTATTTTATGAGCTTCTATAATTAGTTTTTTAATCATGCCCAGTTAAATTGCCATGATCACTAATGAATATAATTGCACACAGCCCTTGGACATAAGGTTTTCCCGTTATTCTCTTTCACTTTACGTTGGAAATTTTTGTGCATACTTTGTTTGCTGGCGAGTAAAAATTTTAAACATAGCTACAGCATCGATATTATGTTGAAAATTCCTTCCATAAATAAAATGTAACACAAATACTTGCTACCATGATTATGTGTTTAAGAAATAACAATCCCTTTGGTCCTTTAAAAAAGTTCTAGATATTTCACCTTTCCTTACCCTTAAATTTCCAATGTAAGCATTATTTCAAAATAATTAAATACAAATAGTATTTTATGTATTGATTGTGTGGTATATGAAAGCATTTCAAAAGAAATGCCACATACCTATGTATTTTTTAGTTTTATGGGGTTTTTTTATTCTGTAATTTGCTTTAATAATTGAACTGAAGTAGAAAAATAAAGTTTTCTCAAAATCAGTGTAGTATACTATATATAAAAGTTTAGTAGATATTAAACCTGGTCACATTTTCAGTGACAGTTCTCGTGTGCATTTATCTGTGATTCTAAGTTTCTGATTAGCTGCAGCAGACATAATTTTTAACATTCTGCATTAAGTTTGCCCAAGCGTGTAGGAAGTTGTTTGTTGTAGGTTACAAATTGAACAGATGTATGGTTTCACTATATTTTAAGTAAGAGCATTTGGATCGTATGTCCTGGAAAAGTCCTGGAATTTTGTGTTTGAAAAAGCGTATGTACCATGTGAATCTTTATTGATATGTCTTGTTCAGTTTATTGCAAATATGATGGAGGAAAGTCAATGCCAAGTATAGACTAGACCCATATGTGATTAAAGGTATGACCTACTCAAATCAAGATATTCCGCCGAAAAAGTGTCCCGTTTTCCTGTTTGGAATATGGCAGTGCCAGGAGCGAGCACATATCTTGCCTTCGCCATATTAAAGACTGTTGTTTTCTATGCTTACTTAAGTTTATTTGCAGTTAAATGTATCAATTTGAAGTCGAAAATTTTGTACCTAGAATTTCATGAACGATACGTGATTGTTTTTACAGCTTCATTTTCCGAATGACACGGAAAATGCATGTTTTCGCCAACAGACATATAAACTCACTTTACATTATCTACAAACTGGTTAATATAAATTAGGAGTTGTTCATAACAAAAAAATTAAGTGGTAATCGAAAAAACACCTGGTGAGACATTTCTGCATATCTGTTAAAAATAACAAGATGGTACTTTTTGTCATTTAAGTAGGTCGTTCCTCTAATCACGTGGGTCTAGGTATAGATGCACTTGTATGTATAAGAATTTATTCCAAACAGCGAAATTAGGATTGATCATTTTTGGAGAGACATTGTATCAAAAGACATTTGGAGACTGGAAATATCCATCTTTGGCTAAAGTTGTGAAAGCATGCCTTGCTTTATCACATGGCAACTTAGATGTAGAGAGAGGCTCTTCTGTATCACGAAGAGTTCTTTCAGATGTGAAGGCATCTATGTCTGAGAAGATGTTGAATGAGAGACTAACACTTCGAGATGCACTAAAAATGTATAACAATCAAGTTGCAAAGGTGCTAATAACCAAAGAACTAATAAAATTAGCACTTAATGCACATAGGTCATATAGCAACCATTTGGAAGAGGAGCAGAGATTAAAGGAACAGCAACTGAAAGCAGAGAAAGAAAGTGCTGAGAGATTGAAACAAGAATTGCTAAATAAAGGATTTGAAGAGCAGAAAGCAAACTATAAAAAATATGGAAAACAAGATAAAAATTCTTGTTAAAGAAAAAAGAGAAGTACAAGAATCATCAAACTTGGTGCTTAAAGAAGAAGCCAGTGAGAGACTAAAGCAAGCATTAAAAAAAAACATACCTGCAATACGAGTTGCACATGGATTCTAGATGGATCAGAGAAACTGACAAAAGGGAAGACAACATGAATTTGAAGCATTAAAATTTTTTAAGCCTACCCTTATATGCACTGATGGCAGTGGTATAAATTCACTCTCAATTTTTTAAAATAATTTACTGCATATAACTCTTCCAAATTGCTACCATGGTATAAGAATAATGTAAACTTTAAAGAGTACTCCCTCCTCCCCCAAAAAAATTGCTAAATGATGAACAGTTTGTTTATACATATTGGAGGGAGGGGGGGGGCATCATATAAAAGTTTTTGATGTTCCATGACAATAATTTTCAGAAGAGTTATAATCATTTCAAAAAAATTGACCTTTGGTTTTATTATTGTCATCAGTGGGCGTAAGGATAATCTTAGTTATACTGTTGTTAGAGCTTTGAAAATCGATGATGGTTAACATCTAGGGATTTTAACTGTCTGCTGTTGTAAAAGTAACCCAAATTAGAAGAAAGTCAAGTTTTTTTGTTTTCTTATTTCTGTAATTATGAGTTGGAATAATTTTACAGGATAGAGTAATTTCTTTATATTTGTCTCAAAAGCATCAAGGCAGGTTTGAAATATTTCCAAATGTTCATCTATTCGAATGAGATTCTTGATATACCTCATATCAGATAACTATGATTATTATGTGTACAGAACAAAACAAGTGATCATCATAACACTGAATGACCATAACTATGGCCTTTCAAAAAAAAGAAATTCACAAAAAAATGTTCAACACAGTTACTCTTGTCCCTGTAATGAAGTCCTGTAAAAAATTTTGTTCTGAATAATTAAACCAGTGCTACCACTTAATACACCTAAGAGATGACCAGAAAAACTTGGGTAGACATCACCATATTCTGGAGCTGTTTTTCTAGATGCCATGTTCCAAAATGGCTGCCGTAAAATTGGTATTTAGTCTATCTTGGCTCCTAAAACCCGTGGAGAAGTGAATTTAGAATCAAAATATTTGTTTTTTTACCTTAAAGAACTCAAATTGAAAGTGTGCAATATCATACAGGTGCTATATATTGGATAAACAGGTTTATTTTTACATATCATTACATAAAACTTATTGCAAACAGGCACAATATGCTTTAATATGATTAAACTTCTTTGTTTCACAAATGCTATATTTTTAATGAAGAGAAATGGCTTTTGAACAATGTTGAGGGACTGCTTTTGCTTCTATTTATCAGGAAGACACACAAGCTTCAGTCGATGAGAAAGAAGTACACTGTTTGTCAGACTGCCAATGCTAAAACAGCGTAAGCATAAGCAAAAACAGGAGAAAACAAAACGGGAGGCAGCAGATATTAGAGACGATGTGGTTGCCAAAAGACTTAATTGTGTGAAAAAAGATGATTTTGTTTATCATGTGTTTTATCAATGCTACAAATCCTATACTTTGAACAATAGTCTTGATAAAATATCTGAAAAGTGCAGTGAAGAGGAAAACACAACACATGATACACATGATCTACGCATAACATCACATAAAATGAGGTCAGAAGTTTCACCTTGACGGCCTCCTTCTTCAAGTATACTACCAACCCATGTAAGGTGTGTAATCTGCGGACTGCAAAGTCATAAAGGCATTCGAGAGAAGTTTCGAATAAGTGACACAGGAAGAGCAAAGAACTTTTTAGCTGCTGCATTTTCATTTTCAAGATGATGTTTACATCAGTGTGGTAGATTTAAAATCAGCTTCTCAAGTATTTGGTGCTGACATTTTTTACCACAAAACATGTTTTGAAGGATATTTAAAATCCTACGAGTATGCTATGAGACATCATGAAGAACAAAAATCAATGTCAGCAAAAGATTATTCATTTGAACGAGTTAACCAAATTATAGGTCCTAAGCTCAAAGAAGGATATGGTTCCACACTGTCGGAAATCCATGACCTAGTGAACAAAACAGCAGGAGAAAAATTAATAAGAAACCATGAAGTGAAAATTAGACTGCAGCGACACTATGGAGAAGACATCCTTCAGTTCATCTGGAAGTAAAAATGAACCCTTGATGATATACACCTCAAATCTAATGATTGATGAAATTGTCTAACGTGTATGAAAAGTTCAGAACATCAAATCAGCTGCGAAAGATATCAGAGATGCTTTAAAAGAAGTAAATTTTGGACTTGCAGACAGCTTCTGTGATTCTGAAGAACTGAAAATTTCGTAGAACGGTACTCCAATCCCAGATGAAATGTTAACATTTTTGTCAGCATTTTTTAATATTAATAAGGGACTGTTAATATCAAACACCATCACTCTTGAAGATGAAGATGATCCAGAGCAAGATCCAACAGAAAAGTGCAACGAAGCAGATGATGATGATGAATGTAATGCGGAAAGTAGTACTCCTGCATTCAGTGACAAAAAAAAAAAAAAATGGCTGTTTGTGCAAAGGTTATATTCCAAATACTCTATTACTCTCTTTATCATGGAAAAAAGCAGACACCGTTACATGTCATTGTTGGTCATAGTATATATGACAAATGCAAAAGCCAAGATTTAATTACATGCATGAACAAAGCATTAGTTTTAGTTAGCTACAACGAAGTATTGAGAAAAAGACATAACTTACCAGTGTACACTGTACAAGCAAGCAAAGGAAATACACCATTGCCTAGTCATTTTGATAACAAAAACTTTGCTATTGCAGCCATTGACAATTTTGATTACGAAGATCGATCACTGTAAGTGTTCTTTTAAGTATGTCCCGGTTCCACAAAGTTACCAAGCAAGCCAAAGATATCTGAGAGCGATTTAGATCAACGAAGTCACAATTTCCGTAAAGAATTTCCATGCCATAAATCTTTGAACTACAAAAAACCACTTCACATACCAACTCTACCGAACTGTTTCATTGTTCAGAAAATCTATTTTCCCTAGAAAACACATCAGCGTGACATGAGCAAGTTGAGTTTGCATTCAGCCTCATCAAATATGGAATTTCTGAAGAAGGAAACGCTGAAGTTGTTCCAACATGGTCTGGATGTCGATCTTTGGTATCAACAGCAACACCACCTCGTATGCAAGTGGGACTTCTCCCGTTCATTCCAAAACCAGTCACAGAGCATGCAACCATCTTTTTAGCACCGAAGAACTTACAGAGTGTCTGTTCACAACTAAAACAGTCAGCTTTTCCCGTTATCTCGAATGAGGGTGTGTACCATGTTGTTGTTGATATCATAATGACCAGCCTATCTAAATTTCCAGACATAATTCCAATGCTTGGAAATTTCCACTGTGCAAAAATTGTTATGCATGTTATTGGGAAGTATCTCCGGGGCAGTGGTTGTCAGTATGCTCTAATCGAGTGCAAAGTGTTTGGGGTAAAGAGTTCAGAGTCGGTGATGAATGGAAGCCATTATTACACATCTCTCAAAGGATTCCTCATTCTTGAGGAAGTACTACTTAAGATGAAATGGATTGCATTTTGGAAGCCTAGGAGTAAAGAAAAATACGCACAAAAATTATCAAGCAGGCAGTAAACATGAGAGCTAAACTCATAGAGAAGAATGTAAAATCATCCCCTAATGAATTTAAAAGACTTTTTGTCTGACATACTAGAGTTGCATGTGGACTTATACTGGGATATTAAAAAATACTGGGATATTTTCCTTAAACTAGTCAACCTGACAAGTTTCTAATAGCAGCATACAAGGAAAGTAATTCTGAAAACCATCTTCAAGCTATTCAAGGTATTCTGCCTATGCTTCATGAATTTGATAGTATTAACTATTTACGGTATGCATCATGGTATTTAGAGAAAATGCTATTGTTACAAGTAGAACACCCTGAAATTTACCAGACGTTTACTACAGGCCAATTTGTTGTTCGAGAAACTAATCGACCATTCAGTGCTGTGTCGCGCCAGACATGAAACTTGAACAAACTATACAGAGGTCTCAAAAGAGTTCCAAAGGTATTATAGGGCAGACAAGGCAAAGCACATATGTAACTGAATGGGAGTTAACCTACCATGAAGAGTTGGTATTAAGCACTTTTTTCAGAGAAATCATTGATGTTAATAGCATTGGATACAGAGAAACAACAATCCATTACGAATTGACTGGGAATTTTATCTTCCCATCTAGCCTTATCAGTTAACACACTTTGTGAATTCATAATCACTAGGGGCAATCCTTACAAAATGTCTAGTCTAATGCAACTCCACAACTTCATCACCAATCAGTGTGTACCTAGAGAGATAGCGTTACACATCATGAAAGGGAACGAACATGCAGAAGAGGGTTACCAAGCTTTTAGAAATGAAAGATTTGTGAAAAGGACTAAAAAACTTTCAGATACAGTTTCGAAGGTGAAAGTACCTACTATGGAAAGAAAAACACCTTTAGAATTCACAAAGTCAAAGTCATCACTAAGTGTACAAAAGAAAGATATCATTACCGCTGAACGAAGTGTGCATGTAGCAAAAGAAAGAGGGGAAAAAATGAAAGACATATTGAAGTTTGACCTATTGCAGTCACACACATTCGATGGCAGTGGCTTTCCAGCCAGTGAAATACCTTCTTTTGGTTGAACTTGAAAAGCAGCTGGAACCGAAAGACTATGACTTTCATCAGCGTCAAATCATGGAAACAGCTGTTATTGTTGATTTTATGTCGCAAGTACGCCAAATAAGAACCTATGACAGTGGCTTTCCAATCAAGCCAGTGAAATACCTTCTTTTGGTTGAACTTGAAAAGCAACTGGAACCGAAAGACTATGACTTTCATCAGCGTCAAATCATGGAAACAGCTGTTATTGTTGATTTTATGTCGCAAGTATGCCAAATAAGAACCTAAGATTTGAACATTTTCAAAAACATGTTCAAAAAAGTTTGGACCAATGTAACAAAGTTTCAAAGTGTAACCCGAATAGACTATGTTTTTGATAGATACACTGAGCAGTCGCTTAAGGAAGGAGAAAGAGGATGAAGAAAGGCTGGTGATCCCATTGAAATGATGAGTATAGGATGTTATAATCCTATTCCAATTCAAACGGAAAGGTTCTGGTCTTTCAACAGAAATAAAGAGATGTTGCAGTTGTCAGTGATTGCTTCACTGACAAAGCCAAAGAGACATTTACCATTACAGTGTTAAGTGGAACCATGACAGGCAGCAATGATAACAGAGATGCACTTATGGTCACAAATCAGGAGGTTCAGATCTGCCCTGATCTACAAGTCCCCATTGAAGAAACTGATGCTAGATTGATAGTTCACTTGTTCCACACTGTTGTTCAGTCAGGAGTTAAATGTGTCATTGTACTTTCAAATGACACTGATGTTCAGTCAGGAGTTAAATGTGTCATTGTACTTTCAAATGACACTGATGTTCAGTCAGGAGTTAAATGTGTCATTGTACTTTCAAATGACACTGATGTTCAGTCAGGAGTTAAATGTGTCATTGTACTTTCAAATGACACTGATGTTGTTGTACTCTTACTTAGGTATATATTTCAACTATTCACAAATGGATTGAAAGAAATGTGGATAAAGGTAGGACTGGGAGACAAAGTGAGCTACGTGCCTCTTCACAAACTAGCAAAAAATATTGGGGCAACAATGTCTACTGTTGTAATAAAGGCACATGCCCTTACCAGTTGTAATGTCACTAGCAAAATTGGAACAAAGTCCTCTGCTTTAAAAGTTGCCCTAGAAAAATTCTTACTTGGATTTGCGGAGGAGAATTTCCTGTCTGAGGAAACACTTGACAAAGCAGAATAATATCTTGTAAAGGTTTTAAGTTCTTCAACAAAGTGCAAAACATTTGATGACCTACGCTATTCAATGTATATGCACCAACAAGTAGACCTATCCCAACTTCCTCTTTCATCATTCTCACTTAGAAATGGATATTTGAGACGATGCTTTTGTGTTCTTCGGGAATACTTAACCCTTTCTAGTGGACCATGCTCTGATAAAATGTTACAATCAACAGACTTTGGGTGGTACAAAACGTCAAGTGGTATTCTAAAGCTTGTACTATAACTGCTTGTCCAGTGCACATGTACAACTTGCATTGCTTGCAGATGAAAATGTAAAGTAAAATATGTAACTTGCACATAGTACTTACTGTAAATGTGGAGAACAATTGAAACAATCATAGTTGAAGATATTGTTAAGTAATCTTCCATAACTATTATTTGTTTTAAACATGTTGAGTGTTCACATAGACCAGGCATGCTTCTTATTTACTTTCTGTGTATTTATGTATATATGTATCAATATGTTTTTCACAAAATTAGTTTGAATATTTGTTTCAATTAGGTTCAATTCTTACGTCACAAATTAAAATAAACCTGTCTATCCAATATATAACACCTGTATGATATTGTACACCATCAATTTGAATTCTTTAAGGTAAAAAACATATATTTTGACTCTAAATTCATTTCCCCACCGGTTTTAGGAGCCGAGATAGGCTGAATACCAATTTTACGGTGGCCATTTTGGAAAATGATGTCTAGAAAAACAGCTCCAGAATATGGTGATGTCTAACCAATTTTTTCTGGTTGTCTCTTAGGTGTATTAAATGGTAGCACTGGTTTGATTAGTCAGAACAAACATTTTTACGGGGCTTCATTACGGGGACTGGATTAAGTGTATGAAGTCCACTTGGAAAATCTTATATTTCTTTACCAACCACAAATGCTGAAGAAAGCTCTCCGTACTGGCTTGATACAGATGAGAACATCTGACCTCCAGAACAGTGACAAAGAACGCAGTGTTTTGTAATTCCAAAGTTTGTATCAGGGTAGTTTTTGATATATAATTGAATAATTTTTTTTTTGGGGGGGGGGGGGGATTTCAATAACCTTTATAGTTCTGAGTGTCTTGAGTAGCATTATATTGTAACTTAAGATGCCCTTTTTGTAGGGTATGGATTTGTGTATGTGTTTATATACACTGGTGTGCAAAAATTAAGTACGAAGAGGAGAAATTAGCATAACAGTGGAAACGAGCTGGCAGAACGGACCGAAAGACCACTCAGGAGATAGACTAGGGTCCGGTACGGTAGGGCATGCGTATATATGCAGCATGACGGGGGGGGGGGGTCGGAAGGGTATAAAGCACACGGGTGGTGTACGCTCAGCAATTTGGTGAAAGCTATTGTACGGTGTACATCGGTTTGAACGACGTCGAGTTGCTGCCACCGTGTGATATGGCCAACAGGCAATCCAGTAGATGACATCTGGATGACTTTACCCAAGGTCGCGTCATTGGGAAGTTGGAAGAAGTTCGAAGTGTGACTAGTGTGGCCGAGGAGTTCGGGATCGCTCACAGCATCGTTTCACGAACTTGGGGAGCATTTCAAACAACAGGAACATCTGTCCGAGAGTTTAGCAGTGGTCGTCCACAAGCAACCACAGCGGCGGACAACCAGTATATTGTCCTACAGGCGAGAAGAGACAGACGGCAGACAACAGGAGAAATCGCAAGGCACATGCAACAGACAACTGGACATCCGTTATCATGTTTTACCGTGGCCAGGAGGCTGCACAAAGGTGGTCTATTTGCATGACGACCATTACGGTGTGTGCCATTAACGCCTGCTCATCGAAGACTGCGGTTTCTGTGGTGCCAGGAACACAAGAACTGGACACATCAGCAATGGGGCCGAGTTCTCTTTACGGATGAGAGAGCCAATTTAATCTGATGAGCGATTCTGGACATATACACATCTGGAGAGAGCAGGGAACACACAATCACACCTCCAACATCATCGAAAGGGACCGGTTTGCAGGTGGCGAAGTTCTCGTTTGGGGTGGTATCATGCTTGGTAGCCGTACTGACCTCCACATCTTCCAAGGAGGTTCAGTCACTGGTGTCCGCTATTGTACCGAGGTTCTCCTGCCTCACGTGCATCTGTTTAGAGGTGCTGTGGGTCCTGAGTTCCTCTTCATGGACAACAACGCTGCACCTCATCGTACAGTGGCTGTCGCAGAGCTGTTGGAGAGTGAAGATATTCAACGCATGGATTGGCCGGCAAGGTCCCCGGACCTAAATCCAATCGAACACATGTGGGACCTTCTTGGGAGACGCTTGGCAACACGTCACCAGCCGCCAGCAATGAATCCACAGCTGCAATTGGCGCTACAAGAGGAATGGGCCACGATGCCTCAACAGCTCCTTGACAACCTCGTCCTCAGCATGGACAGATGTTGTAAATCCTGCAACGCAGTCAGGGGTGATCATATCCCCTACTAAAGACTGGATTTTTCTTGGCAGCCACCTGTCACATGGACGTTTCTGGCTTCTGTTCAGTTGTGCTCGAAGCTACCTTTTCAATAAAGTGCCTTTGTATCCTTTGGATTCCTTATTTGGATGGTTTTGCTCACTTGTCCCATATTCTTACATCTTGGGGATCTTATGGTATGATTTGAGTTGATGTGGAGCACTTCTGCACGACTTTACATTCGAAAAGCCATCTCGTCCTTAATTTTTGCACGCCAGTGTGTATATAATTTTTTCCCCCCACCAAAATGGGAACATGTGCTAATTTTGTCCCTGTGGTTTGAAATAAATAAATAAAAAATTAACAAAAGTTTTTTTTCTGGTGTGAAGCACTTACATTCTAAAACTCGCACTTTTTTGGGCAACTATTTTAGTCATTAACATAAGTTGTTAAGGCTACTATTTAGGCTACTATTTTTACCATTAGTGGCTACTAAAGCAGCTATTTTTTTCGGTGTGATAGGCTGGCGGCCCTGTTATTAAGACTGTGCGGTAGTTTATTAGAACTTCAAAGCTTCTGACACAATCTACAGGGTGTCCACAATGTCTTGTTACCCCCACCCCCTAGTTTTATGCCATGTTCTGTGGGACATTTTCCGAAGCAGTTGCGGGGTGATACGAGAGAAAGCACGTCCCACTCCTTGTTTAAGTTCATCAGTGGTTTGGTAGCGCTGCTGTGCAACAACCTCCTTTATGAAACCCCAAAGGGCATTATCACACGTTGAAAGATCTGGGCTTCAAGGTGACCATTCAAGTGGAGTGGGCAGCACTGCCGAACCTCGGCCGATCCAACGATCCCGAAAGACCTCACCAAGGTATTCCCGAATACCGATTGCATAATGGGCGGGTGCCCCATCCTGTTGGAACCATACATCATTCAGAATGCCAAGATTTCCAAGTTGTGGCACAAACCAGGTTTGCTGCATGTCCAGATAAGTTGTCTGATTCACTGGACCATCAAAGAAATACGGTCCAAACAGATGTTGACTATTCGTTGCGGCCCATATCATGACATGTGGAGGATGATGTTCCAATTCTTCGACATAATGTGGGGTTTCCTTGGACCAGAACACAACGTTCCATGATTGACAGCTGCGGTATATTACACATTCATCACTGAAAATGACCTTTCCACATTTTGGGATTGTGGCAAATGTCTGAAGCATCATTGCACATGCATCCCGTCTGCAGTTTAAATCGATGTCTGATAACTCCTGAACGAACATCGGGCGATATGCATGCAAATTCAGGTCATTCTTCATGTGCTTATGGAGTGGCGATCGTGGTATTCGAAGCTCCACTGATCGTTTGCGGAGTGACTTCGTCGGTGACCTGATAACTGATTCCTTGACCGCTTGACACTGTTGCACTCTGGTTGATGGTCTTCCTGTTCGTGGTTTATCCTTGATGTTGCCTGCTTCGAAGAGTTTATGTTCCTATCGCTGTCGAATCTGTTGTTGGAAATCGGCACGCACGTCACACCTTGTCTTCCCTGTGTGTGGACGTTCGTGTACCCAGACACTGACAACAATCCACTGTTCCAGGGTGTATTTGCTGGTATCACACATGGTTCCGGTACCTAATCTGTAAATAAGCACAATACAGACCATAACTCAGCATATACATCATACAACAGATACATAACTCACTTACATTTCTTATTAAGGGGGGGGGGTTAACAAGACATTGTGGACACCCTGTATAACATGAAGTATCAAGTGTTAAGCTGAAGCTTCACTAATCTTTTACTCTGTTGTATTTCAAATGTATATCTGTAGTTTAAAATATCTTTTTCTTTTTATTGTGTTTTACTCGTACTTTGTTGTTTATACTGTTTGACTTTGCAGTTTTTATTGTGTTTTTAAATCAATAATGCAAGTTATGGATGTGTGTGAAAGCATTGATTAAATTCTTTATAAGGGGTAACCTAACCTTTGTCACCAGTGGTGATTTTTTTTTTTAATTGAAAGCATGAAATACATTTTTTCCAAAAAAATAATGGACATGAGTTTCTTCCTGAAGAACAACATGACACCATATTATGAATTGTGGATCATTAAATAAAATATTATGTACAATTGAAAACATGAAAAACTAGTCATGAGCCAACAGCACAGACCATAAAAGTACCTTTGAAACTAACATCAAGACTGGGCAATTAAAACAAGTCGTGCCTTCAAAAGTTGTTTGTTTTCATGCACCAAAGAGCCAGAAAAATTTAGACTAGCATGTCTTTATTTATTATTTAAACTTTCATGTTATATGTTGTGTCAAAAGCTTTGAGGTATCAAGTGTTAAGCTGAAGCTTCACTGCTCACTTTATGCAAATTCATGTTCACTTTATGCAAATCAAAGCAACTGCAGGTAAATGACAGTGTGTTGTGAAGGTCATGAAATGGTATAAATAACACCTGATACTGTGTTCTGTTGATCAGTGTTATTCTGATTCTTCATGTGGGAAAGGCACAGCTATGGTTAATACCTTAAAAAGTGGTCTGAGAGAAAAACCATGAACCACTGGCAAGGTGTGTTCTGACCATAGCTCATCTTTTTCTTTTTATTGTGTTTTACTCGTACTTTGTTGTTTATACTGAAATTTTAACTCTTTTAGCAGGTAATCCTGTGTGGTACGAGCCAGCAGGTCGATACTGTGACACAACTCACCAGTAATTTGAATGCTGATGACAGGAGTAATATGTCACATCAAACCCTGCTGAAAATGGGACTGCATATCCATAGCCTGCTCCAAGTGCTCATGCTAACCTCAGTTCACTGTCAAAAGTGTCTACAACAAGCGTGTGATAAAGATAAAAATTGGTGATTTTTTCAAGTGGCTATTGGCCAGAGGATGCTCAAAAACTAGTGGCTACTTAGGGCTATTTCATGTTGTATACACATTTTATCTCTGCACTGTATGCCCAGGGGTAAAAAAATTTGGTCATCTGGTTGCCCAGGGCCACCAAAAAAATTGTCCAGGCCACCATGGAAAACATCACTGAAAAACATGTACCGTAATTTTTGTCGTAGAATCCTCGAATTACCTGCTAAAAGAGTTAAAATTTTAGGTTCTGCAGATTATATGCTAATGCAAATAAATGCAGATTTAAAAAAAAAATGTTTTTGCGGCCCTTTGATTTTTAAAAATATCCTCAGGGTAATTGTACATATATAATTGGAAAGGGAACACTTCCGGAAAATTTTTCTTAGTTCAGGATTTTGTACAGAGCGAAGAGGAGCAGAAAGGGGTGTCATAATGAAAGATTGAGGAAGTTGTACGGGGGGATGGCGGTAGTCATTTTGCCTTTGTATTGTTGAGAAAGACAAAACCCTGACTGCTTGTGTCCTCTCTTTGTCAACCATCCAATGAAAATGTACCCATAATGCTTGCTTGCTGCATGAACCTACATATTCAGGGGTCGCACTGTCGATCGCATTCTTCCCAGTTTGCAAAGTTCCGTGTTCTAGTGTGCTGTGCTTTGTGTTTAGTTCGCCCTTCACTGTTTTGACCAACGTCTTTGCTGCTGATATTTTCCTTCATTGCCATTTATGATGTTTTCGAAAAGGAAATGTTCTACACTGGCAGAGAGTGAAAAAAGAACACCATGAAGGAATTGGCGGATGATCATGAAATTTACATATGTTAATGGGGTCGAGTTGACGTAGGTGTGATGTTAATTTCCGGACCAACCGGTGAGCGCTTATGCCACAGCATGGCATAATATGCAAATTATCGTCGGTGGTATTTAAGGAGTACAGTAAAGTGAATGTAATCAGTCGTCGGCGTACGGACACGTGCGAAGACCCTGATGAAGATGCAATGCCTGGACATGGAAGACGTGTACGATTTCAGCAGTTATCGCAGTTATCAGATTTTGAGTGAGGGCGTCTAGTCGGACTCCGCAAGGCCGGGTGGTCGTATCGTCGTATTGCGGAGCGAATTGGACGGGAAGTATCGGTGGTGGTATGATGGTGGCGTAGGTGGTCCGAGGAACATTCCCACACGAGAAGACGTGGAACCGGGAGTCACAGGTGGACTGATGAGCAGACCGATCGACGCATAAGAAGAACGGCGTTGTCAAGCAGAACATCCACTGTGACGCAAATCCGAGCTGCCGTTGCACCCGAGGTGACTGTGCGAACAATCCGCAACCATCTACTGGATGCAGGACTATGTGCACGTGTGCCTCTGGCATGTGTACCTCTGACTCCAGCCCACCATCAGGAACGGCTGCAGTGGTGTCGCCAACGTCTGTACTGGAGAACGCAATGGCGATCTGTCATGTTCAGCAATGAATGCAGATTCTGCTTGGGAGCCTCCGATGGCCGTATGCGTATTCGCAGACGCACAGGGGAACGTTTCCACCCTTCTTGCATCCGCCAGCGACACACAGGGCCTACACCTGGTCTCCTAGTGTGGGGAGCGATCAGCTATCGCTCACGTACACAACTAGTGGTTTGTACCATGCACGTTAAACAGCACCTCCTACATCAACAACATCATTCAGCCCGTTGTTGTGCCATTTGTAAGGTCGGTCCATCGTGGTGTTTTCCAGCAAGATAACTCACACACGGCACGTGCAACGCAACATGCACTTCAGGGTGTGAGACAACTTCCATGGCCTGCACGTTCACCGGATTTGTCCCCCATTGAGCACGTGTGGGATTTTATGGGACAACGACTTATCCGGTCTCCACGGCCAGCCACGACCATCCCCGATTTACGCGTCCAGGTTGAGGATGCTTGGAACTCAATACCCCAAACTTACATCCAACATCTGTACGACAGACTCCATGCCAGAATTGCACAGTGTGACGCAGTTCATGGCGGTTCAACCTCGTACTAACCATGTTACATGGAAATGTTATTTTTCAGTTTACCAGCAAATACAGCTGTATTTTGCCATAATGTTTTGATCACGTAATCCTCTGTATTCCGTTATTATGCTGTATAAATTTCGTTGGTATCAGACGTCTCCTTCTTGGTGTTCTTTTTCACTTTCCGCCAGTGTAGTTACACTGCCAAATTTAAACATACAGTGGAGGGCACAGCTGAGGATATGACTGTGTCACTACACAATAGTTTTCAGAAGGTCAGAAAGCTAGAACGCCGTGACACACAAAAAGCTGCAGTCCAAAACATAAGCAAATCTGTCGACAAACTCTACGCGACTATTCATGCAAGTCCAGTCCTCTTTTTTCACTGACTTGTGTGTAAGCCGACTCCCATACTTTGAAAGCAGGATTTCTTCCAAAAACTTTCAACTTACATGCGAGTATATACAGTATTTCTATGAATTGTTCTGTGTCAGCTTTTCATCATTGAGAATGTGCAATGCAATACCTTATAGCTGCATTGGTGTGATAAAATTTTGTGCTCTATGGATGTGACACCACTAAGCTTTGTGTTGTGTCCAGAGATAAAAATATATTGAAAACAGTTACCTTTAAATATAAATTTCTTTACTTGATAAGATTGTTTTTTTCTTACTCCGTCAGACTCTGGGGTCTTTATATGACCGACTTTTCTGTCAGAAATTCCGCTTCCGGATCAACATTTGTGATATGCGGATTACAGAGATTTTTTTTTTTTCTGAATGTCACGGTCTGCAGATTATACGAAGGTAAAAAAAAATTGTGCGAATTCCAGGGTCTGCAGATATGACAAAACTTACAGTAATTCAAGAATTTGCAAACCCCAGAAAAAAAACTAGTACCGTTATTTATTTATTTTTTCCCAGGGAGAGATAAGCTAAAGACTGAGGGTAAAACATTATTTTTTGGACAGAAGTGTACATGACTGATATTATATACACCCCCACCCCCACCCCACCCCACATGCTGGTCCAGTGTATGGCCATTGAAAAATTTAGCTGGCCACCAGATTTCAGAATATTTTTCTACTCCTATGTATACCTTGCATATATTTAGACACAGGTAGTCTATTGCCCAGTGCAATTAAATGCATAAATATAATCTTAAAAGTTATATTTTTCTTCAACAAAACATCAATAAAATTTTCTAGACAAACAATTTTCATTGAAAAAACAATTTCGTAATTTTTAGTTTATTTCTCTCTATGCTCTTGAATAAAATCTTTCCACCCTAAATTGATAGCAATTGATGGGTGAAAATTTTTAAGCAATGCTTTGGCTTACTTTATTTGTTGCCTGTTTTCTAAAGTCGTTTTTTGCATGAGCATTGCTTGTCATCAAGAAGCCATGATACGAGCTGTGATGTTCATATTCTCTTAACTTCTGCCTTGTTTGGCATAATGGGCAGCAGTATTCCAACAATTTGTGCTATGACCTTCATGTACTAAAAACTGCTTGGTTTCAGTTTCTCTAGCAGTTTCTGATGTGTTATTTAGGGTCAAAAATGTTCAAAGATTATGTTTCGAAGCTTCTTCCATTCTGCTAATTTTATTTCCTTTTCAATCCTTTCATTTTTGGTTAGGTTCTTCCTGGTGTCAAAATAAAAATAGGCTGTATAGCTTTCAAAAATGAATTTCATATCTCATGGCAGAATCATTTTGTGGTACTGTGTGGTTGCCAGTACTGAATTGTAGCCATACATCTACCATAGCTCAGACTGGGAGAAAATGGGATACCAACTTGGTCACTCTACTTTACAGACTCGCAACAATTCCCAACCACTAGACAGTAAAAAAAAAGTTTTGTAATTTCCTGTGTTATTCTACTCAATATTATGTTAAAACCATTGATAAACCTTCACATCTGTTGAAAAAATAGTAGAGACAATAAGAACACATGCAGAGTTGCCAATGATTCAATTGGATTATGTCTAGTTTTTGAAACCAGTGTTGGGAATTATTATTTTTTCCAGAAAATGTCCAGTTTTGGTAGAATTGTAATGATTTGTCATTTTTTTCTGTTTGCTCCCACCAGACACTCCAAGTGCTGCAAATTCTCCATAGTCATTATGATAATCGTCAATCCACTACAGAGTACAGGAAACATCGAATATACAACAGAAACACAAAATCTTTGTGAAATAATGTTATTCAACTTTGTGCAAAGCTTATTTTCATGTTTTCAGGATTCTAACATTCACTAAACATTCTGGGGATTGTTTATTGGATGTTTTTAATATAATGAAATTTGTACAAAATTCTAGCGGATAATGCTTACCTTGGCATTCCTTTCTAGCGATGGGAACATTTCACGCACATGTTTTCCGGTCTTTGTTGATGTTATTGTCCTAAAGTCCGTTGTATGCGATGACTTGGCTTTACTTCTCACACTTTTCGCTGGGTATACTCATTGGATCTTTGCCTTAGGATTCCAAACACATCAATTTTTACCGTTCTTTATACTCAAAATTTTCGCCCATCCTTTGGTCATCCTCAGGAGCGTGGCGACTTTACCACCAATGTTCGTGGTTAACTTCGCGCTAATGGAGTCATATACTCCTTGATGCCATTCGTCGGATATACTTTCGTGGATATATTTCGTTATCAAGCCCGGCTGGCGCCATCTATGTTTCATTAAAACAACTTTTTTTTTTTTAATTTTTTTTTTATTATTTTTTTTTTTTAAATTTCTTCTCCTATCCTGGTTTTCTTGTCTTTTTTGCCGGTTTTTCTTTTGTTGTTTTTCTTGTCTTATTAGTTCTTTCCACAGGCCCGATAATGTGCTAGGGTCGTTCTGTTTACATACCCTTGCTTTATTTTTATAGATTAATATTGCTTCTTCCCTCCTCATTTGCCTTTCTGATTTTTTATTCTTTTTTAGCATTTTAATTTCATCGAATTTTGGGAATGTCCGGTTTTCCATGCAGAATTGCACTAAAGCAGTTTTGGCTTCTTTTTTTTTTTTTTGCTAATTAGATATGTGTTAAGTCTTTTTTTTAATCTGTTTTTCGTACTTCCAATGTACAATGTTGGGGGTATGTGTGCAATTGGAATTTCGTAGGTTCCTGATTCTTCTAGCATTTTTTCCTCTGTTTTTTTGTTGACAGTCATACTTTTCACGGTGTGCACTGAGCTTCCTAGTTGTAAGTCATATTTAGCACAGTGCCTATTGATTTCATTACTCACTCCTTCCAAGTATGGGAAAGCTAGAATTTTGTACAAGTTACTTTGAAATATCGCACGTAAAAGAGAATGGTAGAATGATTAGAGCTATATAACAGTCAGAATTAGAACTACTAATTGGAATTGATCATGAAATTTGTTCCATATAATTTGGGCATCTTCATGCCGTCTGCCGACCGAAAATGATTGTTTTAGCACAGAGGAAAATGTTCCGTAATTTTCCAGATTCCGAATTTTTCTTACCCCGAGTTGCATTTCCCCCCTTTCTGGTTATATTCTTATTTTTTATATTTTTCTGTGATTATGTTCCTTGTTTGTAATATCTTTGGTATGAAAATAGTGAAAAAGAGCGACTTCATATTTTAAGAATTTTTTCTATTGAAGTGCAGTTTTTGCTATTTCTAACAATCTGTTCTTCAAAACCAATCAGTACAGAACGTATTATACCCTCTTATGCTTTTTTATGTTCAAAACTAAATTGAATATCAAAATCGGTGCTTAATCTGCATGTGATGGAATCGGCCGTTTCCGTGACCCGTAAAATTATTATCACAGCAGAATGAACCATGCAGTATCGATATTTAATTTAGATGAAAAACTTGTGTTTCCCCAAAATAGTTTAACTATACTAAAAATCCGAAAATTCTTGGTGTAGAATAAAGATAAAATTTTCCAAGCTTTCGCACATCAACCAGCTGTTTACCTTCCTTGAGAAAGCCATCTGGTCGATGTGCGAAAGCTTGGAAAATTTTATCTTTATTCTACGCCAAGAATTTTCGGATTTTTAGTATAGTTAAACTATTTTGAATGTAATTTGGTGTACAGTTCCTACTTTTTGAACTTGTGTTTCCCCATTACTTAGTAACATTTTGCTGTATTACAGAGGCAGAGCAAGAATTATTTTTCTTTAAAACAAAATTAATGTTCCAAAAAGCTACTACATGTACATGTGCACAGGAAACACGACGGTATATGAAATGAAAGATGGCGACAGTGAAGTCCCGATTTTGAACTTTTAAATTTCTTTTTGCAAACAAAAGAAAAAATGCTTGCCTTTTTTGTTTGTTGATCAAGAAGTGCCTAAGCAATGGAAAACCATGCATTTTCAGAAAAACTAAACTTTAAAAAATTAGTTGCTGAAGACAGCTTGTGGTGCACATTTCCATCACCTTGTGCCCCAACGTAAGTGGGAAAACAAAAGTGGCCACCCCCTTTTTTGAAGAGTGAATCTATAAATAGATCGCACCCACTTATTTGCAGAGGAAAGGCCTGATTTTCACCACGCATGAGTTGGATGATTTGAAAATGCATTCCTTAATTAACTGGAGTGTTTTAAAAAATGCAAATAAATTCTGTAGCAATGAAAAAATCATTTGGCTAGCCACCAGTCTGTGTTAACACAAATTTTCAAGCATATCGACTAAAGTAACTTTGTTTGCCACCTCGGTGGCACAGTGGTCTAAGCGATGGCTTCTGATCATTCGTCCGTAAGGGGTGCGGGTTCGAATCTCGGTGAGGCATGGATGTTGTGTTTGTCCTACGGCACTGTCTCTCTCCCTTCCCTGGAACCAGTGACCCTAAATTAGGGACGGGCGACTGCTTATAGCCCATTGAGTTGCTCACGGTGACCGTTAAACCTCCAATCAAAAAAAAAAAAAAAGTAACCTTTTCTGCTGGCCACTTTGTTTTATTCAGTCGCCATGTGACGAGTGGCGACCGTTAATTTTATCTTTAGCACGTGTGCATCAAATTGGATTTTGAATGATTAAAAGGTCATCTGGTTTGATGAATGTTTTCTATTGCACCATGTGGATGGCCAGGCGTGTGTACGCCATTTACCTGGGGAAGTGTTGGCAACAGGATTCACTCTGGGACAAAAAACAAGCCGGTGGAGGAAGTGTAATGCTTTGGGGAATGATGCTCATTAGGATAATGTGCCATGCCTAGGGTTAGCAAGGTATTTTACTCATTACGCATTTTACGTATATTACTCGTAATATACGTAAAATGCGTAATGGCATAGAAAACCAGTTTTTTACGCAGACGTAAAAAAATAATTTTCTTTCATGTGTGTGTGTATAAATAATATAATAAAAAAAAACACTTCAATTATATTACATTTTAAACTTAAAATTTCTTGTATATTTCACTACGAAATCATTATTCTCTTAAGATTGTTCATACAGCTCAGCCACCTATTAACAGATTTCTTTTTAGAAATTATAATGTATCTGTTCTTTCTTGTATATTAAAAATGGAGAAAATAATCTACCTCTTGCACTATCATCAATAAAAATCACAATGTATTTTGAATAGAATTCAAGATTTTATAAACAGCTTCAAATTTGTCGAATGTATTTTCATATTTATGTAATTCTATAAAATAAACAATTTTAAGTTCAGTTTGTTCACCAAAGATAATTTTTTGACATGAATGTCTATGGCATGTCTACAATGCAAAATATTGTACATTTTCATTTAATAATATTTGTGTTTGACATGTTATCCAGGTGTACACTTCAAAATCACAATTTTACCCTTTTAAAACTCTAAATGTTTTTCATATTGATTGTGCTATACTTATACCCTTAAAGGAAAAAAACTGTAGATTTGACAAAACATTAAACTACTTTGGAATTACTTTTTTATGGGCCTTATAGAGGTTATTGCGGGCGGTCGTAGTGAGCGATGGGTTTGCCTCCTGGGGGCGCTCTGCAGTAACAATTTCACAAACAACAGCAACTAGGGTCTCTGTGAATCTTAGAGAGGTGCAAGCTAGTTCTGTGTGACATTGGCGAAAAGACCCCAACTCATTGGGTTTTGTTCCAGAATCCTTAGGTTGAATGACCAACTGGAACCCTCAGCTGTGGGCTAATCCCCAACACTGATGTACTTACCTGATTAAAAAGACAAAAAGAAATATTAAGAATGACTCAAGTGTGGGATATGGTGGACCTACCACACTTGAGAAGGACGGTCCACCACGGAATCCACCTGGACTTTCTAAACGGCGTATGAGAAAAAGATCTCGGCTGAGTGAATGTAAGATTGGTGTATGGAATACTAGAGGTATAAATGGCAAGATGAGAGAGGTGATTGAGGAGATTAATAAGTATAGACTGGATGTGCTGTGTATAAGTGAAACCAAAAAGAAGGAAATTGGGGTAGAAGAAGTGAATGGCTCGGTGAGTGTGTGGTCTGGAGTATTGGATAATATGAGAGGACAGGCTGGTGTAGGTGTGATTTTAAGTGAAAAGATGAAGAACAACTTGATTCACTATAGTTGCATAAGTGAGAGAATTCTCTGGATTCGTTTGAAAGTGAAACTTCAAAGAATTGTAATTGTTGTAGTTTATGCTCCTTGTGACTCGGAACCTTCTGATAAGAAAGAAGATTTCTGGAATGAGCTAAAAGCTGTTTTGAGCCAGTTTGGTGCTAAAGAAAAAGTTATAATAGCAGGGGATTTCAATGCTAGAGTAGGTGTGCAGAATGCAATTTCTGACAATGTTCTGGGTAAGTTTAATGATCCTTGTGTGAATGATAATGGTGAAAGATTAATTGAACTCTGCATTGAGAATGATTTGTGTGTATCTAATACATTTTTCAACCCCAAGTATATACACACATATACTTGGGAAAATCGTACTCTTGGTCAAAAGAGTGTGATAGATTTTGTTGTTTACGATCAGCGTTTGAAACACTTAGTTGTTGACACCCGTGTGATGAGAGGTGCGGATGTTGGTTCTGATCATTACTTGGTGGTGTCACGAGTGAAGCTTTATGTTGGTTGGAGGAAAAGGAATAGGAAGAGACCCAGGATAGAAAGAATAAAGGCTGATAGGCTCCTTGAAGATCATCAGCAGTATTCTGACTTACTCAGAGAACGACTGAAGGATCTGAAGTCTTGTGAGAGGGATGTAGAAAAGAAGTGGGAATGTTTTAAAAACTGTGTTGTTACTGCTGCTAAAGAGGTCTGTGGCACCACAATAGTGGGTAATAATAGAGGTGATGCTTGTTGGAATAGTGAGATTGATGAGGCAGTAAAGAAAAAGAAGGAAGCCTATTTGGGGATGTTGCAAGGTAGAGTCTCTGTGGATGAATATCGCTGTAAGAAGCGTGAAGCTGCTAAGCTGGTTCGCCACAGTAAGGCAAAAGATAGGAAAGAGAAAGTGGAAAGGCATGAACTGGCTTTTTGGAAAGATAGAAAGTCCTTCTGGAAGTACATGAGACTCAGGAAAAATAGGGGAAACAAAGTTGTAAGTTGTGTGAAGAATGAGATTGAGGAAATATGGGAGCCCAATGAGTTAAGTGACAGATGGGGCAAATAATTCTGTGAGTTATTAGATCAGGAGAGCAAAAATGATTCTGAGACAGATGCAGATGATGTCACAATGAGGGATGAAAGCACAGGAGGGATCTCAAGAGAAGAAGTGTATAAAGCTCTAAAATCTCTTCAGAATGGTAAGGCTCCAGGAGTTGATGGCATAACTGCAGAGATGTTGAAGTATCGTGGTGACTCTATAATTGACTGGTTAACTGAAATTTGCCAGTTGTGCTGGGAGTTAGGAATGGTCCCTCGGGATTAGAAGGATGCTATCATTGTTCCCTTGTATAAGGGAAAAGGTGATCAGACTGAATGCAAGAACTATCGTGGTATTAGCCTACTGAGTGTGCCAGGGAAAGTGTTTGGTAAGGTTGTTATTGAAAAAGTACGGGGTCTTACATCAGAGAAAGTGTGGGATATTCAGAGTGGTTTTATGCCTGGTAAAGGCTGCACTAACCAGATTTTTGCATTACGCATGATGATTGAAAAGTATCTGGCTGTTGGGAAGAAAGTTTTTACTGCCTTCATATATTTAGAGAAAGCTTACGACCGAGTCAATAGGACACTTTTGTGGAAGGTATTGAATGAATATGGTGTTACTGGGTTCATCCAGCTGATGGGGAGTAGCGACACCACGGCCCCAGCCGACATGTTATGTTTGATTCTTCCCATTACAACTATGTGTTGCCACCACCTTGACAGCACCCGCCTCAGTTGTTATTTGCTGAGGTTGTGACTATGCGCCAGCCCTTTCCTTTCCTCTGGCTTTCCTCTCCCTTTCCTGTTTTTACTTTCTTCTCCACTACCTGTTCTTCTTTTCTACTCCATTTTCTACTCGACTTGCTTCTCCATTTTCTGTTCCTCTCTTGTTTTTCCGGGCTGGTTTGCTAGACCTACCTGCACGTTTGCCGTGTGCGGTGACCCGTAAGGTGGAAAAGGGGATGCTGGAGGCTGAGGTTTCTGGTGGCCAGGTTGTTGTTGTCGCCAGTCGCCAACACTCCTCTTTGCCCCCTGCTTCACCCTAAATGGGCGGCTAGGAACTAACCCACTCCTAGTCAATCGGCTTGTTGTTTCGTACAACAGGGTGAGTTTGGGGATAGTGCGGGCATGCCAAAGGGGTGTTACCGAGACCTGGGAAAGTCTTGGTACTCGCTGAGCGCATGTCTGCACTATCAACATGCTATATACGTTGCTTAACCCTAGAGTCGTGTCCTGCGTCCAATTGGGCTTGCGGACCTCCGGCTCTCCCCTGTTGGGCTCGGTTGTGGGCGGGGAAATCGGCGGACGAACTTTTCACTTCTATTCATGGCTAACAAAAAAAATTTCCCAAGAACTTCAAACAAAGCGACCCATTGAGGAAGGGTCACCCCCTCCCAACAAGAAAACTACACCTGATTCTGCCAATGTTCAGTTCTTTTGCATCCACTCCTTGGACGCTTCAAACCCATTAAACACCAGAAGCCCCTTCTGGATAAATAAAGCATTGCAATCAATTGCCAGCTCTCCTAAGAGCGTTAAGAAGCTCCAATCTGGAGATCTTCTTGTCGAGATGTTGAGTCCCAGATATGCTACAGTGCTTTTAAACACTACCTCTTTTTTAGATTGTCCAGTAAAAGTTACCCCTCACGGCTACCTCAATTCCTCACGAGGTGTTATCTCTTCTCAAGACCTTCTGGAGTGCAGTGACCAAGAACTTCTGGAGGAACTGAAAGACCAACAAGTGAGTGGAGTCCGGCGCATCCTATTTCGGCGAAATGGCCAATCTGTCCCATCTCGAAACATCATACTGACCTTTAACACCCCATCCCTGCCAACATCAATCAAGGCAGGGTATCTACACCTTGAAGTGCGACCCTTCATACCAAGTCCTCTACGATGCTTTAAATGCCAAGCATATGGTCACTCCCAGCAGTCTTGCAGGAGCACTGCTCTGTGTGGGCGTTGTACTGCAACAGACCATACTTTGCAAGATTGCCATGCCGAAGCCGAGCTGTGCTTCAACTGCAAGGGATCTCATGCAGCATCATCGAGAGACTGTCCAAAGTGGAAAGAGGAAAAAGAGATCCAACGCATTAAGACCGTTGAGGGAATCTCCTACCCAGAGGCCAGAAGAAAGGTCGCTCCAAATCAATCAAATTGGCGATCCTATGCATCAGCGGTTGTTGCAAGGACTACAGTCGGTACCCAGACTGATAGCCAAATCCCAGTGAATTGTCCCTACAAGCTAGACGACATCATAGCTGCTGGTCTGGCAGCACTACAATCCCGAGCTAGGGACGCGAAAGCTCCAACAACCACTGTGCCTAAACCTGCTGCAACTAACACCAGTACCACCGGGACTTCAACAACCCCGGGAGGAAAGAGAAAGGAAAAAGAAAAGGAGAAGAAATCTCGAAACTCCCATCATAAGAACCAGGATCGGGCAAGATCATCTGCGACACAGGAACCAAAATACCGCCCCATTTTACCACCAGAGACTACAGGGCGTCGGACAAAACAGTCCCAAGCGCAAATGGACATTGCAGACAAAATGATGGAATCGGACAACTTTTAGTTGTCCCAGTTCTTCTCGGGTTTTGTTTTTCGTTTTTTTCTTTTTCTCATTCACCACAATTCAAACCATGGATCAAATCGTTCAGTGGAACTGTCGAGGCTTTCGGACAAGACATGACGACGTGAAACATCTGCTTTCGTCATACTCTCCGGTGTGCCTTTGCCTCCAGGAGACAAAACTTAAACCATTAGACCTCCTTTCAGTTCGAGGCTACAGTGCATTTCGGAAAGATAATGTTTCAGGAGATATAGCTTGCGGGGGAGTTGCCATCCTTGTCCCCCACAGTGTTCCAGTTTCTCCCGTTGCGGTCTCAACATCTTTACAAGACGTTGCGGTGCGTATCTCCATGCCTGTGCCTCTAACTGTTTGCAGCGTCTATCTGCCGCCGGATGAGGACGTGAGCGTGTCCGTTCTTGAGAGCTTAGTTGGGCAGCTGCCGTCACCTGCTCTTCTTCTGGGTAACTTCAATGCTCATAATCCATTGTGGGGTAGTGTCAGAACAGACACACGAGGCCGTAGGATCGAATCTCTTCTTTCCTCGACCTCTTTGTGCCTGTTTAACACCGGTGCTGACACTTACTTCCACGAGCCTACACGAAGTTTCAGTGCAATCGATTTATCTTTGGGTCAACCATCGGTTATGGCCAACTGGTCGTGGACGGTGTGTGACGACCTCCATGGAAGCGACCACTTCCCAATTGTACTTAGGTATAATGTGAGCGTGCCATCTTCTGCCTCCCGCCCTCCTCGTTGGAGGATGGATCGTGCCAAGTGGGATGTCTTCACACCGTCCGCAGTAATATCTTTCGCCATGGTGACCCGGGGGTCAATTGACGCAGCTGTTACTGATGTCACAACTTGTATCATTCAGGCAGCAGATCTCTCTATCCCCAAAACATCAACGACACTCCCAAGACGTCCGAAGCCTTGGTGGAACCCTGATTGTGCAGCGGCTAGGAGAGTTCAACATAAGGCCTGGTGTACTTTTCGGCGTTATCCGACCGATGCTAATCTTGTTAAATTTAAAAGAGCAAAATCTTACGCTCGGTTGGTGCGTCGACGAAGCAAGAGGGAGTCTTGAATGAAGTACGTTTCATCTATCAATTCACGTGCCAGTTCAAAAACTGTTTGGGAAAAAATTCGTAAGATTCGGGGAAACTATAGTTCCCGCCAAATTTCAATTCTTGAGAATAACGGCTGCACGTATGCTGAAGTTGGGGAGATTGTGGATTGCTTGGGCGAAGCATTTGCCTCAGTTTCTAGCTCTCAGGCGTATCTCCCGCCCTTTCAGAGGATTAAAACAACCGCGGAACGCCAGAAAATCTCCTTTGCACCTTTTTATAACACTGAGTATAACTCCCCCTTCAGCATGGTTGAACTACGGGTGGCTCTGCATCGGTCCGGCGCAACATCTGTCGGTCCCGACGGCATCCACTATGACATGATTCGTCATCTCTCGCAGTCGTCTCTCGAGAATCTGCTAGTTCTTTTCAACCGCATTTGGTTGGAGCACAGTTTCCCCGGACTCTTGGCGAAGAGCTTTTGTTTTACCTTTTCCCAAGCCTGGCAAAGACCCCAAGTCTTCCTCTAGTTATCGGCCAATTGCCCTCACTAGCTGTCTGTGCAAAATCCTTGAACGAATGATTAATTCCCGGCTAATTTATTTTCTTGAAGAACATCGAATACTGTCTCCATCACAAAGCGGCTTCCGTCGTCATCGTTCAGCTCCTGACCATCTCCTGCTCCTTGAGACGTCTGTTCGTGAGGCGTTCGTGCGTAGGCAGCACCTAGTGTCTGTTTTTTTGACATCGAAAAAGCTTACGATAGAGCGTGGCGTCACGGTATCCTCCGTGACCTTCACGAGAGTGGGTTGCGGGGAAACCTGCCAACCTTCATTGCCAATTTTCTTCGTAACCGTGTGTTCCAGGTGCGCCTGGGTACAACGCTCTCCGCCTTTTTCCATCAAGAACAAGGCGTTCCTCAAGGCAGCATTCTTTCGGTGACTCTGTTCATCCTCCGCATTAATTGTTTACTCAAAAATCTTCCTCCTACGGTTTCGGCTACCATTTATGTTGACGACCTTCACATCTTCTGTTCGTCATCCAGCATGCATTTCGTTGAAAGGCAGCTGCAGTCTGCAATTACCCAGATTGTTAAAGCGGCTAACAATAATGGGTTTGTTCTTTCTCCCGACAAGACAGCCTGTGTCCATTTCTGCCGGAGGCGTGGCCTCCATCCTGATCCAGAGCTCTATTTGGACCGTGCAGCCATTCCAGTTTTGCCGGAAACCAAGTTCCTTGGTTTGACCGTTGACCGTGCTCTCACCTTTCGCTCACACGTTCGACGGCTAAGGACTTCCTGTCTGAGAGCCTTGTCAATCCTTAAGATCCTTGCCTCAGTCTCCTGGGGTGCAGACAGGACTTCCTTGTTCCGTATTTACCATTCTCTCATTCGGTCTAAGCTGGATTATGGCTGTATGGTGTATGGCTCTGCGCGTCCTACCGTTCTCCGGCCGTTGGATACCATCCACCATCAAGCGCTGCGTCTTTGTACTGGAGCATTTCGCACGTCACCCATTCCCAGCCTTTATGCCGACGCGAACGAACCGTCGCTTCATTTATGCCGTCTGCAGCTGTCTCTTCAATTTTACCTGAAACTTAAATCACTCACAGACCATCCTTTATACGATGCAGTTTTTCATCCCCAGCATGCTCGTTTGTTCGAGATCCGTCCCTCGTGCATTCGAACCTTCGGTCTTCGTATGGCGGCCGTAGCTCGTGATGCAGGGCTCGACTTGTCACTCGTTGGAGAGACCAGGGGCTTTGAGGATCCCCCATGGCATCCTCTTGGTGTCATGGTTGATACCAGCTTTACATCTTTTGACAAGTCCTCAACCCCTGCGTCAGTGTACCAGCAGCTCTTCGCTGAACACCGTTACATCAATACAGACTTTATTCCTGTTTTCACCGATGGATCTAAGGCGGCTGGTGTTGTTGGATCCGCCGCCGTCTGCGTTTACGAGTTTCTGTTGCCCGCATTCCTCCTGAGGCCACGGTGTTTTCGTCGGAGATGCATGCTGTGTATCTTGCACTTGTTCACGTGCAGTCGAGCTCTCATCAGCGTGCTATTTTGTACACTGATTCGTTGAGTGTTGTGCAATCCTTGTCATCTTTGGATTTCACTGGCCACCCACTTCTTTTTACCGTACGGAGACTTCTTCGTTCTTTGCTCGAGGCTGATGTCCAGATTCGGTTCTGCTGGATTCCTGGGCATGTTGGGATTCCAGGGAACGAGTCTGCCGATGCTGCTGCTAGATCTGCCTCCTCTTTGGTCGTCACACCCTTGCCACTGTTTCACCGTGATTTTCGCTTTCTTGTTCACGATCATATCAGACGAACGTGGCGGAGTCTGTGGGACCAACAGGTGGAGAATAAACTGCACCGTGTAAAACCTAACCTTGGAATCTGGAAATCATCGTGTCGCCGGAACCGTGGGGAAGAAGTTGTTCTTGCGCGTCTCCGCATTGGGCATTGTCGCTTCATGCATAGCTATTTGCTGTGTGGCGACGCTGCCCCAATGTGTGAGGCGTGCGACTGTTTACTCACCATCTCTCATGTTTTGTGTAGTTGTGTCCGTTTTCGTAATCATCGGTTTCACTATTTTCAGTCTCATCTACTGGATGACGGCGCAGCTACACTGCAGAAGCTTTTGGGCGACCACTGCGACACTTTCACAGTATTTTCGTTCTTAAAGCAGATTGACTTTTTAAAACTTATTTAAAAAAAAATAAAAACAAAACAAGTTATACAAATTATAACAGTGAATTAATAAATTTATATATATAAACCTATTTAACTAACTAGTCTTCACAGCTTTCATCATTCTCTTTTCTAACTTTTACCAAGCCTGTCTGCTCTTAATCATTTCACCCCGCTTTTAAAAATCTTTAACTGATAGTTCTGTGTCTGGCGCTTTTTGGCCAAACCTGGCCCTTGCGCCACTAAAATCAATTAACTAACTAACTAACGAATCTACTTAATAGTGTAAAAGCCATGTATGCTGGTAGTAGAGCTTGTGTACGAGTGAATGGTGTTTTATCAAAATGGTTCACCATTGGTGCAGGAGTTAGACAAGGTTGTGTAATGTCACCATGGCTGTTTAATATATTTATGGATGCATGCATGCGTCAGGCCAAAATAGATAATAGCGGCTTATGTCTTGGTGATATCCGTGTGTGCAGATTGCTGTATGCTGATGACACTGTCCTGTTGGCAGAGAGCAAAAGTGAGTTGCAGAATATGTTGACTCGGATGCACGAAGTTTGCATGAAATTCAAACTGAGTATAAATAAGGGAAAAACCAAAGTTATGGTGTTTGAGAGAGGAATGGGTAGCACTGAATGTAATGTAAGTATAAATGGCAATGTGATTGACCAGGTGAGTGAATTTGTGTATTTAGGAAGCATGTTTGACAGAGAGAACAAGTTGAATGGTGAAATCAGTAGGCGGGTGAATTCTTCTTTGAAAGTCATAGCTGCTCTGGGAGGTTTTCACAGGAATGATGGGAGTCCCGCATGGCTGTGTATGAAACAGTAATTGTTCCTACTCTGATGTATGGCAGTGAAACCTGGGTACTGCAGAAGAAACATAGGAGTCGTTTGTGTGCTGGAGAAATGCGTTACATACGTGGGGTTTGTGGCAAGACACGATCTGATTGTGTGAGGAATGAAGATGTATTGCAGTTGTGTGATGTAAAGCAAAATGTTGTTAGCAAGGTGGAGACCAATATGCTTCGGTGGTTTGGCCATGTTGAAAGAATGAGTGATGAAATGCTTACTAAGAAAATATTTTCAGCCCAAGTGGCAGGAAGGAAAGGCAGAGGAAGGCCAAGGAAGACATAGGTGGATCAGATTCAGGAGTGTCTGCATGAGAAAAAGATTATGAGTATGAAGTATAAAAGATCTTGTGTATGGCGTGTAATGGATATCAGTGAAGCACGAGTTGTATGTCAAGATCGCTGTAAATGGCGAAGTTTGATACGACAACAATAAGTAAAAATATCTGGAAGTTTGTATTTCTTTTTGGAGCTAACCTCTGAATCTCAGAGAACAGCTTAGTGATATGTATGTATGTATGTATGTTATAGAGGTTATTATTCAAAAAATTTGACCACCAACTTTTTTGAATAATAACCTCTATAAGACCCGTAAAAAAGTAATTCCATAGTACACTATGAATAGAGATGCTATAAATTCATTTACAACTAGGATTAAACTACTTGTTTTAAGAGTAACTCTTTAAATGTTTATAATTGTCACTCTCAGTTCTCACACACCCTTAATCACACTAATAATCCTGACTGTTATGATCTTGTAACTTAAGAGTATAATACATTTGAACCAATTTCTTTGAACGTTCGAAGCTGAGCCAGTTTCTTGTAGTATTATGGACAAATGACCAATTAGAGAAAAGTCTTTCAAGTTGGGCTGAAGATGCAGGGATGTTGATTAACTTCAAGGCAACTGCTGACAACTCCTTATGGTGCTGACTGGCGAAGTACCAGAATGTGTGTGGTGATTTAACACCCTTCTTCATAAGCGCTCCAAACTTTCCAGATTTTTCTCGATACTGTTGAAAACTGGTTATCCCCGAGGGGTCGTTGTTCTCTAAAATGAACTCCTCTACTTGTTCATGATGTTTCTTATTCATTTTCTGCCCCTGGTACACAGGATGGAGAATGTTGGCTGCAAAGCTGTATGCATTTAGCGATTGGTTTCTCCTTTTTTCTACATGTGGCATGAGGTGCTTATGGTCCTCAGGTAGACGTAAGTCCATCCACAATTCAACTGCATCTGCAGCAATTGCTTCTTTTTCTGGTATATATTTATTAGCTGACTTACTGGATTAAGCACTGCGATTGTATCGGCAACTTCTTTGAGAAAGGCACTATCATAGAGGAGGGACTTAATTTGAGAAGACAATTTCTCAGCTTCATCAGTGGCAGCAACTTTCCTCATTGCACTTAGATTGTTAGTCAAGGACAAACAGGCTTCCCTCTGAGAACACCAGCGAGTGTCTGCAGTGAGGCATACTTTAGAGCCACCATTTTCTGTCAGTTAATGTTCTCGATCAGGGTGCTTGAAAGATCTCAACACCATGTTCACGCAAGATACAATGTTTTTCGAGAGAAGATCCTTAGCTAGAAGATTTCCAGTATGGGCATTGCAGGCAGAATGCCACAGACTGTGATTTTTACCCATTTTAACCATGTTACTGGCGTTATCGGAAACTATACGATAAATATTCACATTGTGTCGTTCTTTAGCTAGCTTTTTTGATTCACTGACCACATCATAAAGTGCTTCACTGTTTCTGGCTAACCAGACATGTCGAAAGCATCAAGAAAAACACTTTCAGCTTTGCCACTACTTCCACAGGGATTGTAAAGAAGTGTTACAACATTTTTCGTGTTATTCGATTCATTTTTCCAACAGTCTATGAGCAAAACGGAGTCTGTGTCTGCAGCACTGATGGTGATCTTAGTAACTTCATCATACACTTCGTCCAGAAGTTTATCAGAAAGGACTTTTCTTGTTGGTGGTTTATAGGCAAGCCACATTTTTTGACAGAACTGTTTAAAATGCACCGATTTTACCACACTAAATGGGATGTTGCAAACATAGAAAACCTTGGCAATAGCAAGATCTATTTCCTGCTTTGTGGAGGCATTCATCCTGTCCAAAAAATCGGATATCTGGCGTTTAACCATGGAAGGTTTAGAACTTACAGTGATGGGTGTTTCAAGGTAGAAACTGTCTTCCTCTTCATGAGATGAAGAGGGTACACTCATCACCACGGGCACGGTTGAGCAGGGGCTGGGGCTTGCAACTGAAACCAGAGGATCGTCAATGTCTATAGACATTTCCGAGTCCGATCGATGCAGGGTAGAACTGGAACTCGGTGTTAGTGGCAGCGGTTCAGGAGCTTTGGCAGAAGTCCGGGCGCAGACCTTCCTGTGGGCTTTCAGACGCTCCCTTGCTGTATTCTTGACAGTTAATCCACATTCACAACACTTGGCACAGTTCTTGTGTTCCACTTTAAGTGGAATAAATCCGAGTTCCTCGTACACATTATGAAGAGGTTGACCACCGCGATTCATAGTGGGAAGAGTCTTCAATTAGAATGTTGAGCCTCCTTCAGTGACTAGTGAAGATGGAAAAAAACAGTGTTTATTAAGAACGCTCTCAGCTTTGAACTGAAGCCAACACTAAAACCTCCCGCATTTAAATAACAAAAAACATGTGTAGTTTGCATAGTTATAGTTTTACAGCTGAGTCAACGAGAAGTTGTCGATGCTGTTGAACTTCTGCGTCTGCCTAACAGTGAATCACTGTAGAGACAGGAGCCACCAGCCGGCAACACGTGCATGGATATCAAAGGCGAGCCGCGAGGCAACGTCTCATTTTGATTGTTCGTATCGTCTCGTTTCACTTTAAACTACACCGTGGCATGGTGGCTTCTGACTTCATTTGCCAAACATAATATTTTAAAGTGGGCCCCACACTAATTATCAAAAAGAAAAGGATTTCCCCATGTGAATATGAAGGCTAGGAAAAACAAAACAAAAAACAATAGGACGTGATACTGATGTGTAGGTGGTATCCTGGTGGTATGTCACGTGGACGGGGCAGTTTGCACTGCTCCAATAAGATCATATAAAAATACCGAAGGGTATGTTGGTTTTTAAAGAATCTCCGTTTTTTGTGGTATTCGTACATAGCAAGTTAATTAACAGCACAAAGCCATGTTTTTTTAAAATTGTTTTACACATTTTTTACATATTTTACATTTTACGCGTAATTTATGTGTCACGTAGAAAACCTTTTTTTACACGCAATTGCACAACCCTGGCCATGCCACACTGCCTGAATTGTTTGAGAATGGTTTGCAGAACATGAGGAAGACTTCCAGATATTGTCCTGGCCTCCAAATTCCCCAGGCATCAATCCAGTCGAGCATCTATGCTTTCTGTTGGAACAGCAAATCGAATCTGCAGTGGCTCAACCCCGTAAGTTACAAGAGTTAAAAGATCTGCTGGTAATGTGTTGGTACCTGATACCATCAGACACCTTTAGAAATTTTGTAGTGGCCATGCCTCGCCAGGTAAGAGCTGTTTTGGTAGCATGTGGAGGGCCAGCATTGTATTAGCCAGGTGTTTATAATGTTTTGGCTGTTTGATGTATGAGATTTTTGTGAATAATTCTTTATGAAATTATATTGAATTGAATGTTGTAGATAACTAAAAAGAACTTGTTTCTCCAGCAGAAACAACACCTCAGTATTAGTAGGTACCAAATCATCTAAATTTTTAGCCTAAGTGTGTACCTGGCATTAATAATTTATATTTGCAAAATTATTTTTGCAATAATAATAATTTTTTTTAAGTACCTGGCATTAATAATTTATATTTGCAAAATTATTTTTGTTACTGATAAAGTTGCATTTTGTGGACAGATACTAATTTTTCTTCATTAAAAACTCTTCATTATTAATAATGAAGTGTATACCAACTATGCAGAAAATAGTAAAACTGTACTTCTAATCTGATTTATTGGTGTAAAAATAGAAGTAAATGTTTCCAGGCTTTCTCACATCAACCATATTGCTTTTTCAAGGAAGGTAAGTAGGATATTAAAGTAACCACAACCCTATTCAAAGAAATCAAAGAAGTCCATTGCTCCTATGTGGGATGATATAAAAAAAATTAGCTTCCTACTCCACCCTAAATCTACAGCCATTTGAGAAACTTTGGAGATCATTACCCACAGTGAGGCTTGCAGTGATAATGTCTCTCTAGAGCCACTTATTTGGAACCAGTTCTTCAAATAATACCTTTTTTCTTCTAAGATTCAGCATGCCCAACTAACATATCTCAGGTTTTTGAATGAAAGTTACATTTGTATCTGTTTTGTTTATTGTCTAGTCAAGTTCCTATATTCAAATTGTTGAAGTGTTCAACTATTTAGATTGCAGTTTTCTGTCTACCTTCCTTGAAGAAGTTATCTGGTTGATATGCGAATGCTTGTTTTTATGCCAATAAATTGGATGATTACTTTAATCTTACTCTTCATTATTTTAGTTCTGGTTCTTATCGTTTTCTATAGTTAATACTTAGAGCCAGACACTGTAAAGGTAGTTCACTAAATGTAGAGCAAAAATGGTGAGTAATTAATATTTTGGGAATTTCTGTAGGGAAGATTGGTTACTACTGATGCAGAAGTATTTTTCAGATGATATTTGACTGCATTTTTTCTGTTAGCTTTAGAGACTAGTTTGAAACAAATGATAAAGCAAATTAAAGTTTTCTTTGTGCAAGCCTTTAAAATCAAAGAGAAGGGAAGTATATAAATATTTTTATTGTTTTATTAATTTTGTTATATTTAAGTGCTCTGTGTTTGTTCAGTATGTAATTAGTTCCTATGTAGTAAGTGATCCAAATTATGCTGGAAAGGAAATAAAGTCACATAATTTACACCCATCTTATTTTTTGATTCACAGTGCAGCATTATAATTCAGAAGGATACATATGGTTGAATTCATAATCAACAACTTATTTAAACTATATTCATAATCATCAACTTATGTAAGTGTGGATGTAAACAAACATGTATAATTAATTAACAGATCAAGACTGCTTTAGCAGCTCCTTTTTTTCAGCCTAATTATGAACATCAGTAGTTGATTAACAAATTGCCCAACCTGATATGTTTCTTACAGTCAAAACTCAGGAAGAAGGAACTACCAGAGTTATCCATGGTGACCCCATTTCCTTGTTGGAGAAAGGTCGTGTTGGGAAGTCAGGAAGTACCGAGTCCATGTCTAGTGAAGGGAGTGAGGAAGTAGGGGAAGACAGAGATGATGTCTTGGCTGTGTCTCAGCCTTTGATTGACAGTCAGCTTCAGACACAGCATTATGAAAACACTGCTTTTCAGACAGCTGATGATTCTCCTGTTGCATCCAATGACACTTTCTCAGCTTGTGAAGATTCAGTAATGGATGTAAGTATTCATTGCTCTGTTATCACCTTAGTGTGGTGTTTCCTGTAGTTCTAATAGAAAAAGCATTTTTTAACTAAACATATATATTAAAAAATTAAGTAAAAGTTATCACTGTCTAGCAAATGGTTTATGGACATATTATATTTGAAGCATTTATTGTTTCATTCCAAATGCAATGATGCATACATTTTATTAAGCTTTAAAAATTTCAGCCAGACCTTTTTTAATGGGTCTAGATTTATGCGTTTAAATTGCACATTACTAGACAGTAAAATGTACACACGAGATTTTGTGTGCTTCGTACGTGTATACCTACAAACTGCTAAGTTTTTTTGTTTTGTTTTCTTTTTTTGTGTGTGTGCACATACAAAAACTGTTATGCAGTCTTCATAATTGGTTCTAGACATAAGCATTTGCCAAGAGAACTTAGACCAATTTTGCATTTTTTACTGAATTGAATGAGTCAATTCTCAATCAGGCAGTAGTTTATAAACTCATTAATAACGTAAACCAGTTCTGCTTATTACTGTAAGTTGCTCAGTAATGGGAATTTTATTGTGTGTAAATGCATCTCATTCATCGTAAGAAATATTTATTGTAGTTGAAAAAATTCTTTGTTATTTTAAAAATTTGAATTTTTTTTGCCTTTTTTTCATGTCTTGTACTGTACATGCTTGCCTTTCATATTCCACAAATTAATCCACTTTTCTCAAGATAGTCTTAAACTTGACATTTCTAGCAAAATGGATAACTTTCTTTTTCTTCAGCATATATGTTCTGAATCACAAACAATAGAATTTTTGTTGCATCTAACTCAGTATATAAGTGAAGAGCAAACGTCTTATTTATTTATTGAATGTTGCAGTTTTTACAAAGCAGAATGGGGGATGAAATAGCTTCAATTGCATTTAGGAACTTGAATTAGCTCTGTTATATGATTATCATCCATATTTCAAGTCAAGACTTGAATAATTAGTGTGGCTGCACAAGTCATCCATATGCAGTTGTCTATCTAGATCAGATCATTTGGAGGTGCTTTATGGTACAGTCTGCCAAGTGTAGTAGTTTGCTTCATCAACCAAATAAATGCCCCTGTATCTTCATGACTGATAGATCCTATCAGAGCTCACTTATTATGGGAGAGAGAAGCTTGTAAAAGAATCCTGTAATGCTTGCATAGCTGCATGCTTTGTTGGTCCAACGTAGGAAATACATGTGCTGTGTTGAGAAAAAGTTTCTTTTCTGAGTACCAAAAATCCTAATATTCATAATTATATTTGTTATACATGAACATGTATGTGTAAAATTATCAGAAATAGAGTTTGCAAATAGACGCTGAAATTTGAGTGCTGTGTGTGTTGCATGACTAGCTAAAGAAGAGAAAATTGCAGCATAGTGGATTTTGCAGAAGTTCTCTGAAATTAGTATGTGGTGTTGCTAGGTGCCATTTCAGGTAAAGAATATGCTGCTGTACAGTTTTATTACATGAAATATATATGCCTTAATGAAGGGAAAATTCCTAAGGATTGGAACAACGCTACAATGATCTTGCTACATAAAAAAGGTGACATTGAGGATCTCAGGAACTACAGACCTATCAGCCTCCTATCAGTGGTTTATAAAATCTTCACTAAAGTTCTTTCACACCGCTTGAAGGTAACACTGGACATGGCTCAACCGAGAGAACAAGCTGGATTCAGGAGTGGCTACAGCACAATAGATCATATCCACGTACTGAGAGAACTAATTGAAAGAGCGAGGGAATATGAACTTCCATTGTGCATGGCTTTTATCGATTATGAAAAAGCCTTTGATTCGGTGAAACCATCAGCAGTTGCAATGGCTCTGAAATCCTGCGGTATTGAAGATGCATACATTAATATTATTAATAACATCTATGAAAATGCAAGTGCAAAGATTCTGCTATTTGGTAATACAACACACATAAAAATTGGAAAAGGAGTTCGACAAGGTGACACCATATCTCCGAAGCTCTTTAATGCCACATTGGAAAATGTCTTTCAATCACTGAACTGGGAAAACAAAGGGATAAAGATTAATGGAGATTATCTAACCCACCTTCGTTTTGCTGATGACATAGTCATTTTTGCAACTACCCCATCGGAGCTACAGAGTATGATGCAGGAACTTGCTGACAAAAGTAAAGAAGTGGGATTAAAAATGAACTTTCAGAAGACAAAAGTGATGTTCAATGCTTTTACAAGAAATGAAGATTTATCGATTGATGGAGAAAAGCTGGAGATAACAGACACGTACGTTTATCTTGGACAGCAGATATCAAGTGAGGGTCACATTAGTGAAGAAATTAATCGTCGTACAAAACTTGCTTGGAGAACTTTTGGAAGAAACAGCATAATTTTCAAGAGCAATATGCCATTATGTCTTAAAAGAAAAGTGTTTGATCAATGCATCCTTCCAGTGCTTACGTATGGTGCAGAGACGTGGACCTTAGCTAAAAGAGACATACAAAGGCTGCAGACAACTCAAAGTAGCATGGAGAGGTGCATGCTTGGTGTAACCAGGAGAGATAAGAAGAGGAACACGTGGATCCGAAAAATGACAAGAGTGGAAGACATCATGATCAGAGTTAAATCAGTGAAATGGCAATGGGCTGGACATACTGCCAGAATAACAGACCATCGATGGACAGCCAAAATTTTAGATTGGGTTCCAAGGGACAGGAAAAGACCCAGAAGAAGACCACATGGAAGATGGGTGGATGAAATTCGCAAGTATGCGGGAGTGACATGGAGGAGACTGGCACAAGACAGACCGTTGTGGAGGAAACTTGGGGAGACCTTCGTCCAGCAGTGGATTGATAATGGTTGACAATGATGATGATGATGATGATGATATAGTATATATATATAGTATATATATATACTTCTACAACTGCATTCTTGAAAAAGTAGCTTGCTACAGCTACAACTACTTTTTCTGAAAAGTAGCTAGCTGCACTACTTTTTTTTTTTTAAAGTAGTAACTTTTGCTACTTCTCAGGTACTTTTTTATCTTATAGGTTTAAATTAAAGATACAAATTCTAATGGTGATATTTTTATGTAAGCTTGTACATATGGCACTAAGAGCAAAATACCAAGCCAAATTACACGAATAGTTTATCTTTGTATTTGCCTATTAGCACATTTAATATATTAATACAGAAACATATGTAATACATTTTAATATATTAATACAGAAACTGCAGATTTCTGAGGTCCAAAATATGTAAAAATATTGTTAGAAACTTGTATCTTTTGGATATTTCATATTAAGTCATTCATCATCAGGGGTTGTTGGGGGGGGGGGCTTAATGACAGGCATGAGCAACTCCAAGAGCTATTGATCGCCCATCCCTAATTTGGGGTCACTGTAGGGAAGAAAGTGAACCAGTGCTGTAAGGCAAAGAAACAACCTGTGCCTCATGCAGGATCGAACCGGGCACATCTCAGAGTAATAGTTACAAATCATCACTTCATCATCAGGGCAGCTTATTCGTCATCTGGCTTTTATAGTTTTCTGAACATACACATGCATCTTGTCTACAACGCCACCCCGGTGGCCAAGTTGTCTGAGGAGCAGGCTTCATATCATTCATCCGAGAAAGGCCTGGACTCGCATCCTGCATGAGGATTGGGTGAGCAGTGTGTTTGTTTGATGGCATTGGATCTCTCACCTCCCTGGAGCAAGTGGCTCTAAATAGGGAAAGGCGACTTCATTTAGCCCTTAGATTTGCTTATGGTGGTTGTTAAACCCTAAAACAAACAAAAACACTGCATTTGTTCAATGGATTTTAAGAACGATGTTGTACTTCAAACTGCAATGTGTATTAGATACGCATTTCTGAACAAAATGGAAATGAGAAGATAATAATTTCTTTCTCATCCTGTGAGTAATATAATAAATCATCAGTAGACAGTGATGCTTTATTAAACACCTTGTAGATGGAAGAACAATTTTCACATTTATTGAGAGGAAATATTTTCCTGCACATTTCTACAAATGTTATCTGGCTATGGTTTCAACACTTTTGTTACATAATGTTTTTAAACAGTAAATACACTCATGTTCATAAAAAGCAGAACACCTGAAAGAAATCAAGCTATGACTTTGATTTTCACAGGATATGCTAATCAGGCAATATCGCAAAAATTATTAGCATTTCGGCATCATAGGTGCATGCGACATCTAGGCAAATCAGATCATGCTATGTCACAGACTGGAAACCGGCCATTTTTCTGTTATAAGCACCACTTGGTTGGCATGTCAGTGCTTGGTCAGCAGTATGGATGTCTCATCATCGTGTAGGACAGTCGTACAGTCACAACAGTGAGTTTGACAGTAGTCGCATTATTGTTATGAGAGGCTGCAATGCTTCCCTCTGAGAGATTGCCAGTTGTGTGTGTGTGACCATCATGATAAGAGCGTGCAGGGAATGGTGCAAAAAAGGGTATAGGACATGAAGAGAATGTTCTAAACGTAATACACAGACAATGCTGTGGGACAACTTTCATCTCATGAGAATGTCTTTGAATGACCATTCTGCATCATCAACACATTGGCACAGCAGTGGCAGACTGTGACACATTCTCCCATGTCAGCTGTAACAGTATGTCACCAGTTATTACTGTTCAGACTGAAGGCTCGTTGGCCCCACCTCAGGATACCTTTGACACCGCAGCAATGGAGTGCCAGCTGCTGCAGTGGTGCATTGAATGAAGAGAGTGGTGTGACAAATGGCATAATATCGTGTTTTTGGAGGAAACTGCTTCTGTTTAGGCCAAAATAATGGCTGCATCTGTGTCCGCCAACGACAGGGGGAGAGGCATCGGGAAGTGTGTTTTTGCACCAAGCATACCACAACAACACGGGGCATTATCGCCTGGGGTGCTATTAGGTTCAAAAGCAGGTCACCTCTCATGAGAGTTTGTACCACAACAATGAGTGGGCGGTCTTAGTGAGAGATGGGTTTGGCTTCTTGGGGTGCTCCATGGGCAACAATGGCACAGAACAGCAACAAGAACCTCTGTGAATCTTGGAAAGGTACCAGCTAGTTCTGTGTGACATTGGCAAAAACCCCAACTCACTGTGTTTTGTTCCAGAATCCTTAGGTTGAATGACCAACTGGAACTGTCGGCTGTGGGCTAATCCCCACACTGATGTACTTACCTGATTAAAAAGACTCAAAGTTTCTAAAGGACTCTAGTGTGGGATATGGTGGACCTACCACACTTGAGAAGGATGGTCCACCATGGAAATACTATGGAAATGGAAAAAGGCGAATGAGAAAGAGATCTCGGTTGAGTGAGTGTAAGATTGGTGTATGGAATACTAGAGATATGAATGAGGTGATTGAAGAAATGAATAAGTGTAGATTGCATGTGCTGTGTGTAAGTGAAGCTAAAAAGAAGGAAATTGTGATAGACGAAGTGAAGGGAACGGTTAGTGTGCGGTCTGGAGTGTTGGCTAATGTGAGACGACAGGTTAGTGTAGGCATGATTTTAAGTGAAAAGATGAAGAACAACATGGTTCCCTTATAGCTGCATAGGTGAGAGAATTCTTTGGATTCTTTTGAAAGTGAAACATCATAGAATAGTAATGGTTGTAGTGTATGCTCCTTGTGACTCGGAACCTTCTGACAGGAAGGAAGATTTCTGGAATGAGCCAAAAGCTGTTTTGAGCCAGTTTGGTGCTAAAGAGAAAGTTATAATAGCAGGGGATTTCAATGCTAGAGTAGGTGTGCAGATTGTGCTTTCTGATAACGTTCTGGGTAAGTTAAATGATCTTTGTGTGAATAATAATGGTGAAAGATTAATTGAGCTCTGCATTGAGAGTGGTTTGTGTGTATCTAATATGTTTTTCAACCACAAGTATATATGCACATATACTTGGGAAAATCATACTCTGGGACAAAAGAGTGTAATAGATTTTGTTATTTATAATCAGCATGTGAAACATCTAGTTGTTGACACTCGTATGATGAGAGGTACGGATGTTGGCTCTGATCAATTACTTGATAGTGTCATGAGTGAAACTGAATGTCAGTTGGAGGAAAAGGAATAGGAAGAGACCCAGGATAGAAAGAATAAAGGTTAAAAGGTTCCCTGAAGATCATCAGCATTACTCTAATTTATTCAGAGCATGATTGAAGGAGCTGAAGTCATGTAAGAGGGATGTAGGGTGGACATGTTTTAAGAACTGTGTTATTACTGCTGCTGAAGAGGTCTGTGGTACCACAATAGTAGGTAATGTTAGAGGTGGTGCTTAGTGGAGCAGTGAGAATAAAGAAGCAGTAAAGAGAAAGAAGAAAGCATATATGGGGATGTTGCAAGGTAGAGTTTCTGAGGATGAATATCGCTGTAAGAAGCTTGAGGTAGCTAAGCTAGTTTGCCAGAGTAAGGCAAAAGATAGGAAGGAAAAAGTGGAAATGCATGAAATGGCTTTTTGGAAAAATAGAAAAACTTTCTGGAAGTACATGAGATGCGGGAAAATAGGGGAAATAAAGTTTGAAGTTGTGTGAAGAATAGGATTGGAAAAATGGTGTGGGAGCCCAATGAGCTAAGTGAAAGATGGGGTGAATACTTCTGTGAGTTATTAGATCAAGAAAGCAAAAGTGATTCTGAGGCAGTTGTCACAGTGAGAGATGAAAGCACAGGAGGGATCTCAAGAGAAGAGGTGTGTAAAGCTCTAAAGTCTCTTCAGAATGGTAAGGCTCTGGGAGTAGATGGCATAACTTCTGAGATGTTAAAATATGGAGGTGATTCTGTGATTGACTGGTTAACTGAAATTTGCCAGTTGTGCTGGAAGTTAGGAATGGTCCCTCGGGATTGGAAGGATGTTATCATTGTTCCCTTGTATAAGGGAAAAGATGATCAGACTGACTTCAAGGACTATCGTGGTATTAGCCTATTAAGTGTGCCAGGGAAAGTGTTTGGTAAGGTTGTTATTGAAAAAGTACGGAGCCTTACATCAGAGAAAGAGTGGGATGTTCAGTGTGGTTTTATGCATGGTAAATGCTGCACTAACCAAATTTTTTCATCATGCATGATGATTGAAAAGTATCTGGCTGTTAGTAAGAAAGTTTTTGCTGCCTACATAGATTTAGAGAAAGCTTATGACCGAGTAAGTAGGATACTTCTGTGGAAGGTACTGAATAAATATGGTGTTACTGGGAATCTACTTAATAGTGTAAAATCCATTTATGCTGGCAGTAAAGCTTGTGTACGAGTGAATGGTGTTGTATCAAAATGGTTTTCTACTGATGCTTGAGTCAGACAAGATTGTGTAATGTCACCATGATAGTTTAATGTATTTACATACCTGCCAACTACTATGGAATGTTCGTAGTTTCTACGGATTTAGTTGTCTGACTTAACGGAACTACGGAACTCACTGTCAAAATTAGATTCTACGAATTTTCATTTTGTTCAACTTTTTTTTTTTTTTTTTTTTTGCAATTATTTTATGATATACATGAGATTCTTAAGCGGATTCACGTAATTCCGCAGTTTTTTTTTTGTCATCATTTAGATCATTCTCAAGATTGATGCAAAACTGAAGAGAATGGGTGAGAGCTTGTTTTAAACGCATTAATTGGGTTCGATACCGATCACCAGTAATAGTTTCTGATGGTTTCAGAAGTTCATAGTGGATCACACCCTTCTGGACCCACCAGATACACAACATTACCTTTGAACCATGGATATTGCATTTTGGTGTTGAAGGACCTGGTTCACCTGGCTTCACCCATGCTTTCTGCCATTTAGGGATATCGTACCATATCCATTTCTCGTTGGCAGTAATAATATGATGCAAAAAAAACCCTTTCTTTTTGCCTTTGAAGCAGCAATTCGCAAATGGTTTTTCGACGTTCAAGGTCTCTTTCCAGCAAAGTATGTGGAACCCAATTCCCTTCTTTTTGCACCATTCCCATTGCAGCTAAACGTTGTGAAATGCATGGTTGACTAACATTTAATGCTGCTACTAGTTCTTTTTGGGGAATTGTCTAAACCAATACTCACATGTTTCTATGGATGGGGAATGTTCACCATAGATTTCTGACATTAAGTGATAGCTGTCGGCAGCACTTTACTTGACAATAAAGTAATGCACTAACACTTCCCGCAAATGCTGTTTTGCCGGGACGAAAGTTGCCATTTTCCATCGAGTAAAAAAATACGTCTTCGCACCTCAATCGAACGTCGTATACCGACTCTTAAAGATGGTGTCTCATACTGCGATATTGCAGTGTTGCCACCTTAAAATACATGCGAGCAGTAATAAGTACAACATCGAACGGGAATCCCTCAAAACTTATTTATATACCCAATAAAATAAATTGTTAATAATAGAATCCTGCTATGGTTGCAAATTTTTTGATCTATTTGAAAACTAAAATCTTTGCATGTGTGTGTATTTCAATGCAAGCTGTTTTAAATTTGAGTAGGGTTCATATAGTTCCAAAATGTTTTTTGCTTAAGCATTTGTTCTATCTACTAATATTCTACCTGCTCCAAAAAAATGTTTTCTTACATCAAAATTGTATTTTATCTGCTCCAAAAACATATTTTATCTGCTCCAAAAATGTATTTTACCTGCTCCAAAAATGTATTTTACCTGTTCCAAAAATGTATTTTACCTGCTCTAAAAACACATTTTGCTGCTCCAAAAATGAATTTGCAACTTTCCATCACTGCTTACAACTTCCTTACTTAACAGGCAACTGCATATTCCTATAACTTTAATTTTTCATCACTTTTTAGTTATTTTTTCATATTAGGGCAGCGCGCTGCTTCTAAAAGTTTTCTATTTTGTTCCCTCACAAAAGGCTTGTATGGGTTATATGTATACAGGGACTGAACCTTTTTAAAGACCCTCAACTCAAAATTATGACCTACTGAACCCAATTTTTCCCACTCTTAATTTTATTCCACTTGACAAGTTGTGGAAGTTTATGTAATGACTATACCTTTTTCTGTGTATTAATACTTAATAATCTATGTTCTGTTACTTTTGTAAAAATATTAGGTATGAGTCCTGATTGAGATTTGTGTGTGTCTGCAGGATCAGTTGTTTGATGTCACAGATCTTCATTGCAACGCTGAGGACCAAGAGCCCAGTAGTGTGACAAGATGCGGAGCATTGGAGGTTGGCTTTGCATACGATGTACCATCTCGTAAAATGACAGTCCATGTCTTACAAGCCCAAGATTTGCCTGCAAGAGATCGTGGTGGAACAAATCATGTGCAGGTACTTGTTTGTGAAATGTGCAAAAAGTATAGAGTAGAAATAGAACAGTTTAGAGTGGATATAGAACAAAGAAAACCTATTAGTTTAAAATAAAGAAATTAGTCTCTAACTTAAAATAGGAAAGGACTGGCCTTTTTTACTTTTACTTTTCAGTCCCCCCGCCTTGACTAACTGTAGCCATGTACAAATATTGGGGTGTCCAAAAAAAAAAAGACGTTTTTGATATGACAGTTTCACTTACACAGAACCTCGGAAGGATCCAAGCTAAATTTCAAAGTATGTGCCATTATGTTCAATAGTTTGAACCGATCTGTTTGCCAGTTCAATTCCTGCACCGTAGCAAGCTTTTGGTTTAGAGGCAAAGAACTCTTAGGATTCTCGTTCGACATCGTCCAAAGTAGTCAACTACTTGCCACGAAGAAAATGCGCCATCGCCTGAAATAAGTAGCAACCTGAAGGGGCAAGGTAGCAGCTGTACGCTGGATGATGCAGCAGCTTGATTCCATGCAATACTTGAAGTTTAACTTGGGTTTGATTAGCGGTATGTATGATTTTGCACTGTCTTGTTGCAGCAGTGCTCGCTTTGGTTGATTAAGGCAGAATACTTCCTCTGCTGAAGTTTGTCATACATCCTGTCAGTTGCTGAGAATACAGTTCAGCATTGATAGACCTACCATTTGGAATGACTTCATAGTGGATTACATCTTCACTATTCCACCAGACACACAGCATGAACTTCTTCTCAAAACATCTATGTTTGGGGTTAGATAAAGCTGGTTCCTCTATTCAACCACTGCTGTGAAGAATCTGGATTATGCAAATATATTCACTTTTCATCCCCAGTAACTATTTGTTAAATTAATTTTTCATCACTGTAACTATTTTATATCAATCCAGTATCATGTGGATTTCTGAGCAGTTCTTTGCATACCTCTACACATCATTGAGGTTGAGCTGGGGGTGAGCTCATGAAGAACCTCACAGCATCTACTGTAAACTGTTCCAATCTTGTGCAGGTGCTCAGTGTTGGTAGATTTAGAAATTCCCAGTTCTTCTGACAGTTTATGAGTGCTTGTTCATGGATTGTCTTCCACAGCCACTTGCAGGGTATCTGAATCAACAGCAGAGGGCTTACCCAAACCTTTCCTTCTTTTGAAGCTCAAGTCACCAGCTGCAAATTTCTTAAACCATGTTTCACAGTCCGAGTAACTGTTAGGCCTTCACCTTCATTAATTTTTCGGACTGCTTCAGCAGCTTTAAACCCCTGTTTCCAGTAATGCCGCAACAGAACCAATATTTCAAGCTTTGTAGCCATTGGAATTGACCACAGTACAAGTTCAATGCATGAGTCTTAATGTGTGCTTTATGCTTCATTTGATTCCCCACAGTATTTGCTTTCAGTCATCTGCAGCACAGGAAAATCGCCCTATAGAAAATGTGCATATTTGCATTGTGGAACCATCCTAATTTTTCTGGACACCACAATACAACGGAAAAGTGAAAATGTATTTTTGCTGTTTGTTTAAACTAACTACAGTCATTTGCAAAAACCACCTTTCAATTTATTTAAAATTAAGATTTTCAAAGAAACAACTAATTACTAGTCAGATATATTTGAAAAAATGACACCAGAGATGAATACTTACATTCTTTACAACACAAAGAGACTAAAATCAGTACTTCGTATGGCCACCTTTGCTTTTTATAATGGACAGAATACGATGTGACATACTCTCAATGAGGGATTTGCAGTAGTCACTTGAAATGTCTTTGCACCACACATACTTTATCGCATCAATCAAAGCTTGGGAATTTGATGGCTGTTTTTCTGCTACCTTGTCTTTTAAAATGGTCCACAAATTTTCAGTGGGGTTAAAGTTGAGACTATTACTGGGCCAGCCAAGCACAGTTATGTTTTTCCTCTGCAGATGGTCCTTTACTGTTTTTAATCTGTGGCGTGGAGCACCATCATGCATAAAGATTGTGCATCTCTGCACCTGCATATGAGTTAACAGTTTTTTATGTAACATTTCTACATAAAAAGGGCCAGTCATGGTAGTGTCTGTCAGCAAAAAAGATAATGAAGCAGTACCGGATGCTGACATAGCACCCCATATCATCTGACTGGGCAGATGTCTCATGATGCTAATGGTGTATTTTTCATCAAACCTTTTGCTTTTTGGTTGTCGAACATGTGCTTCACGTGATTCAAATTGATGCACAGTTGATTCATCGGAAAAGAACTTGGCTCCAATTTTCAGCAGTCCAAAATTGATGACACTTCGCAAACTGGAGTCTCTTTTTTCATGACAGAGGTTTATGTAGGTTTATGTGCAGGTGATACATAGGGATTTGGTGTTAAGAGATATTTTTCTATTATGATGATGATGAACTTACTTACTTCTTAAAATGCAAATATTACAACAATTTTATTTTTAAAAAGAAGAAAAAGGCCGGTGATCTGTCTAGGTACCCCCTTAAAGAAATTTTTTATTAACGAATAACACCCAAGGCACGATCCAAAAAAAAAACTCCCAGTAAATGGAAGGTGATTCCACCACCACCGACAAGAGAAATTCCCATGAGACACAAAATGACTTGCTCAAACATATGTTCCAGGTTAACTAGAGGTTTATTGTGTGCTCCCGGGCACATTTTGGAAAACAACTCAATATACAATGGAATCTTTTGGTGGCTAGGCCGAATAAAAAAAATTAAGGCTATGATGTTTAGAGTCCAGAGTATGTTTCAACAGTCCTAAATAATCCCTCTCAGAAATCTTGGGTCTGCAAACCAAGTAGTTTTCACCTGTGTGGTTTAGAGGATGAGGGAGGAAAGTGGCACAATTTAGTTACCGGCCTGCTTTACAAAATCATCAAAGGATGTGACCATTCACTCAAAGAGTGTTAAGAGCTAAATGCTTGATGTGCATATTTGTTACATGTTTAACCTTGTGCTAGATGCTCTTTACAATTTAATTTAGATGGTTAAGAGTGACATTTTAATTTTTTTTTCTTTTCACAATACACTGATTCTGGTCAGTTACCTGGAAAAATCTTTTTCTTACTTTACAGTAACAGAAAACAAAACAAAACAAAAATGACAAGTTACTGCCAGGACTCCCCACATTAATTATGACAAAATCTATGCATAAGTTAAGTTGCTACTCCTACTGGTGAAACGACAACAAAAAAAAAAAAAAAAAAGAATAGAATAGGCTATTAGAAAAAGTATGCTCTCCTACCTGAGCCAAATATCAAGTTCCCCACATTTTATCCTAAGGAAGGCATGCCATTACAATACCCTACTCTGATGTCACATTCCTCTCAGTTAAGCTAATAAAAAACCCTGTTCAAACAGAAACCAAAATTAATACACTTCAATCCATTTCTTTGTTTTCTTAAGGCTATCACTGGCATTAACTAGACACTTATACAAGAATACACAATGACATTATACTACATTTGTTGGTTCTGGCCAGACCATTAACTCCACACATACATTTGCATTTCTTTATTTTCCTCCCATTTTAATTTCACCTCCCCCCCCCCCCCATTTTTTTTTCTCTTACCCCTGAATTTAAAATTTTTACATCATTCCATTTTTGATCCAGACACATTTTTCCAATTAGGTGGTCCTCATTTTTTTCTTCGTTTCTCCTCCTCCTTAATTTTCTTTTGAAGCCAAAGTGGTTGTTGTGTTGTTGTTACGAGAGCCGCCACGCCGGGGAAACGGAGCCTTATGTGCTTACGATGCCATGGTAGGTATTTCCCTCTTCTCCTTCCTTTTTTTTTTTTTTTTTTTTTTCCCCTTTTGGTTTTTAACTTACTCCCGAAGCCCAGCCTTTGAGGAGTCTCTCTCTCTCTCTCTCTCTCTCTCTCTCTCTCTCTCTCTCTCTCTCTCACAGCGACAGATGGCAGCGATGTTACCTGGCGGGTTATGAGGTGTAATGCCCGCTCGTGCCTCCGATGATGCATCTCAGACGACGTCAAGCTCTTTTGCACGCCATCTCGACTTTACTATCTAGGGCTCAGCAGAGTAATTTAGGGCCATGGGAAAAGCGAAAAAAGAAAGATCCTACCGTTCTTGGGCCATCACGGAACCATGTCCCCGGTGCTGGAATGCTACGGCGAGATCTTCATCCGGCCATCCGTCGTGCGGACTCCCCTGTTCTTTATTTTTTTTTGAGGGACTCTCTCTTTTGAAGTATATGACTGGAGTGTGTGAGCAACACGCATATTGTCGGTTCCTTGCTGAATCCTTTGTGCACGCGCCCAAAATGGCGGAAGGCAGTTGGCCCGAAGTTAAGATGGAAGGCGGAGAGAGAGACGCAATTCCCAGAAAATCGCTGCCAAGCATTTCTCGGAGTCAGGGTTGAACTTTGACCTGCCCTCCCAAAAGAAAAGACGGCCGACGACAGAAATTCTCTCGGCGCACATGGATTAGCAGTTGGTAACAGATTTTAAGGCATTCTCCTGGCATTTTACGCATAAATATTTGGCAAAAACCATTGCAGAGCTGGTGAGAAAGAACACAAAGCGTCTGACTCGTGACGGCGCCGGGTTACGATTTATGATCGTGTTTTGGAGGAAGTCAAGCTCACGGTAGACCTCCTTTGAGTTAGCTTTGAACAAAGAAACTCCTAAAAACCCGGGCAAAAATGGTGATCACCTTTACAAAAATTCATTAAATAAATGAACATTAACGAACATCGTTACAATTAACTTTGTAACGCATAAAAATCGAATTCTCTCTAGCTACAGGTACGACGATCGGAATTACGAAAAAATAGCGTAAAGCAACGATTTGTTATTTTGCCCTGATGCATTAAGCCACAATTTCATTCTTTTATTAAATGACTATTAAATATCCTTGACGATAGCGTACGCGCAATTAATTTACAAAAGTCACTTCGTTACAGAGCGATTGCCGACCCGCTTTTTCTAACAGTCACTGCATTATACTATCACTAGCTAGTACTAACTAAGATTCACACTAAAACCAACTAAATATTAGTACTAAGCAAGATTTTAATCACGAAAGGTTACTAAATTACGCTCGATACACACCAACGATTTTAATACACGCTACTGACATATGGCATAAACACGTTTTTTTCTCATTAGGTACAAATACAATACGATAAAATGCTTCATACACTATATGTTTACAAATTACTTTTCAATTATTAAAGCTTACAGAATAATATAATAAAAGGAATTGTGATAACGACGGTAAATACGGAACAGCAACCTTACGAAAAATTTTATCCAGGGTTCCCACGCAACCTGGAAAACCGGGAAAACCGGGAATTCTCAGGGAATTTTAAAATTGTTCCAAAAATCAGGGAAAACTCAGGGAAAATTGTGTTTTTCCGTAAAAATCAGGGAATTTTTTTATCAGGGAGCTATAAAGGCAGGGAATTTTTTATTTTGCCAGAAAAATATTTTGTTTCAGACTTTTGTAAAATATATTTCTGTATTGCTAAGTTTTAAAATAAGTCCGAGTTGTTTTATCCTTCGAGGCAACTCCGTAACCCACCCACCGATTAAAGTGCAGCTGTGCAGGGGAGTGCGTCTCTTTGCGGTTTCCCCGTCTCCAGATGATCTAAACTACAACCGAACAAACATACACGTCAAAGCGTGAAAGAAAGCCATTAATCGCACACGCATTTCGCAGGCTCTTATCTGCTGGCGTTCGCGAAGAGAGGCAGTCATTTGTTCCTGAGTAGGTGCCCCGGTTCTCTGCGTAGACTGGGAAAAAAATTATGAAGAAGCTATTTCCTCAATTTTTTAAATAACCAACTGAAATTTTTACAGTGGGCAAGATATATGAAAATAACGTTCCATTTCAAATTTCACCGAAATTCATTGGAAACTTTAGAAGTTGAGCTTTCCCCCCCCCTTTTGCATGTTCTACGTGTCTTTTATCAAACCGTACAAAAACATTTTATTTTGCCGGATATTGGCCATCCTAATAAATACCCTCCCCTTCAACAGCAGTGTGGATGAATGTTGCAAATTGAGGGCACCTAATTTATTTTGAAAGAGGTTCGTATCACTTACGAACTAAAGCTTCGTTTTCGTAATTCTGTAGCAGAATTGGTATAGTTGGAAAAGTATGTACCTTCAAATGTTAGAACAGGGAAAATATTATGAAATAGGAAGATTCTTCAAAGAGGGGGAAAGATTTATTTTTTTCATAGTACTTACGAGTATTTTGACAAAAAATATATGAAAAATACCATGCAATGAAGCTGGTACTATTGCATACCTACCATATTTCCCAGATTTCGCGGCCGTTTTCTAGATTAGTTGTCTTCCGGTTTTACGGCCGGAAAGAGATTTTTTTTATTCTGTCATATTTCTATTTCATAATGCATGAAGAAATTTATTTATAGCTATTTTAAGACGATATTCCAATTACTGCAAGAGCTGGCTGGTTGCGAAAAATAGGGGTAGTCCGACGCCCGGAACCATAGATTTTCACATCTGGGTCATTCCACGCAAAATCGTCAGATATTGAAATAATTTTCCACCAACACATCTCCGATTTGTGCGATTTTATTTATTTATTTTACGGTTAGTTGCCTCCAAGTTATAAAAAAAACCTGAAAGTTTCAATTTTTTTTGTTTCTGATAGATTAGAAGATATTATTTTTTGAATTTTTGTGCATAGTAGAACCGTTTTCCGTAAAAACGCAAATATCTTCGTTATTTAGAATAAGAAATATAAAATTCATCATTCTCTCGTAATTTTTCCCAAGATTTCAGCTTATACATAGGGAAAAAAAAAAAAAATTTGCGAGAACAAAAGTTAGACGGGGTAGAAATTTTCTTGTAATCGTAAATTCTTCTTCTTGCGTTGCTGCACCTCACAAGATTTGCATAAATTATTCATTTCACATCTTTACCCTCACATTGCCGAAAAAAAAAAAAAAAAAATCTACCTAGTTACTACTGATGAAAATTTTTGCCGTGCGTTTCAGGTTTGTCAGTGCAGGTGCTAAAGCCTCTGTCTCCGTTTTGGATGACGTTGTTTGTGGGGAGTTACTGCAGATGACCTGAGTGGGCTCCAGACCTTTCTCGCACTTTGCCTGATCAACATCGCACAAATGTATTGCCCTTCGTAAAGATATTGTTAAGTATAAACATGCCACTCGCCGCAGGGTGATAAATTATGTTGACAAAAAAGTGTTAGGGGGATTTTATGAGCACACATGCACACGAAACTTTCTCTAATTGTTTCCCGTACAAGTAATTTGACGTAGCGTGGAAATGAACTGTGACCTGCGAGAAAAGTTCAGTACTAATGTTTGCGTCACAAACGTAGCCAATCAATTTTAAGACTTCTGGATTTTGGAAGTACTAATATGAATTGTAGCCTCTCAGGCAAAATGGTATTCCGTATTAACTGTTAGTTTTCCCCACTTGTTGCTTCCATTATTTTTTCTTTATCCCTGGGTTTAATTTTTTTTGCCGTTATGGCATTAGGATCTCTGTGTGCCAGCTTATTGGTTATGAAATTTAACAGCACAATGTCTAAATATCCTATGCTGCGTTATTTAGAAGCAAATAGCAGAGGTGCCAACTATTACGAATTGTCCGTAATTATTACGGTTTCGACTGTCAGATTACGGAATTACGAACAGGTTGGAAGAATTACGGAATTCAGTGTGTTTTGGAGAATCTCAATTTTGTATCCTTTTTTGTTAAACCCTTTTAGTGCGACGCTGCCGATTTCTCAGCCTTCGATTTTGATCCGCATATTTTTCGAATCAGACTGCGGATTTCGGTGTCTCAATGATCATATCATTTATCAATCATATTGTTTTGAAATGGAATGTCCATGAATCATATCGTCAAACAGCGATATTATCGGAAGAATGGTACCGTAATTTTCGTCGTATAATCCGCGGATTATCTGCTAAAAAAGTTAAAATTATAGGTTTTGCGGATTATACACCGATGCGGTTAACACGCCGATTTATAAAAAAAAAATAAATATATAAGACCTTCCGATTTAAAAAAAATCTGCAGCGTGATTGTGCAGGGAAAGGTGTAATAATTGGAAAAGGAACTCCCTCGGAAGAATTTTCCTCAGTTCAGGAGTTTGTACGGAGCTGGGAGGAATGTCGTAATGAAAGATCGGGATAGTTGTGGGGAGGGACGGCAGGGGTCATTTTATCGTTGAGGAGAGCTCCGACTGTCGTGCCGGCTCTGTTTTTTGGCAAAAAGCCAAAGAAGTACGCACAGCGCTTGCTTCACGAAACCTATGTGTTTCTCCTTTCGGATTTCATGTGCGCGACCTTGTATCTAGTTTGCTTTCGTTGTTTTGGCGAACGTCGCTGCTGCTGTTTTCCTTCATTGCTAATCATGATGTCTCTGAAAAGGAAACGTTTCAGTTACACTGCCGAATTTAAACTTGAAGTGGTGGACAGAATTGAGGATATGATCATGTCACTGCGCGATAGTTTTGAGGTCAGAACACAATCGTGCAGCAACATACGGAAAGCCTCTGTGTCGCGATCTAAAACGTAAACAAATCCGTTGGTAAATTCCACGGGAGAATTCACGGAAGTTTTTTTATTGGCCCACGTATAAGACGATCTCTCAACTCTAAAAGCAGGAATTCCTCCAAAAATTTTCGACTTATACGCGAGTACATACGGTATTTCTACGACTTGTTCTGTATCAGCCTTTCGTCATTGGCAGTGTAATGCAATACTCTGGAGCTACATCGGCGTGATCTATGGATGCCACACCCTTTATCTGTTCGGAGATAAAAATATAAAACAGTAACCTTTAAAAATGAATTTTTTCATTTATTAAAATATATTTTTTTCTTACTTCTTCGGACTCGTGTGTTTCTGGAATGTGGAAAGAGCGACGTATTTATTTATTTACTGACGCCACGTATTTGGAGGATTTTCACCTTGGATCTCGCCCTTTGGAATTAACTGCTATAATATATATAGCCAGTGCCGTTAATACCCACCAGATGGAGACGTCTCAGTAGCTGAGCCCATCTAACAGATTTATGATGTCAGAAGCTGACTTAAAAATACACATAGCACCGTGGACTATTGTCCAACGTGGTGTAAAGCTAACACGCTCGGTTAGATATCGAGAGATCCGTGGATCAATTCCCCGGCAGCGGCTGAAAACAATTTTTTGGTTGCTATGTGTTTCTGGAACGTGGAAAGAGCGATGTGTTTATGTGACCGACATTTCTGTCGGAAATTCCACTTCTGATTCAACATCTATGATGTGCGGATTATACGGCGATTTTTTTCCTAAATGTCAGTCTGCGGATTATACGAAGGATTTTTTTTTTTTTATGTGAATTTTGCGGTCTGCGGATAATACGACGAAAATTGCGGGTAATATGCCGTAAGTGTCATCGTAAAAGAGTTTGCGCTTGCTATCGGTTCCCCACGCAATTTTTCCGTGTGACAGGAGAAAGGTTATTTTAGCCAAAATGTTTCCTACTGCTGTTGAAGCAGGGCTGTTCACTTGGAATTGTTGGTGTATTATAAGACGTCGTACTGTCGGAAATCACTTTTTCGAGCCCCGTTCGAAGTGCAATAACGATCAACTCGTCGCAACGCGTGGTCCCGCGATGACGGATGTTTATATTTCTTGAGGACTTTCGCCGCACGGGAGAACGAATTGCGGTGTTTTATTACTAGAAGCTCTTCACATTATTCATTTCTTTTTCGTAAACAGACACAATAGCAAAACTCCATGAATTACGAATCCCCCGCTTTTTTCAAACTCGTGTTAGCAGAGGATGACTTTATCGACAGCTTGTTCCTCAGACTAGCAGACATGCTTTTTCCTACTGTGTGAAATTTTTTTCTAAGGTTATTTGAAATGGCTTGTAGTGAGAGTGAAAGTTTGCCAAGTGATGGTGATGATTTTGAATCATCTGAGAGTGATATTGGCCAAGCAACATCAAGCCAGAAAACTAGCCACAGTGCCACGCACACCATAGCTTCTTCAGAAAGTGAAGATCTTCATAGTGAATCTTCAGATCATGAAAGTTCTGAAAGTGAATGGGAGGATGTAATAGAGGGAAGTGATGAACAACCTCAGCATCCTTTTGATTGTCATGAAATGCAGGGGCCCAAACATGCTCCTGCAACTGATGTGGCACCTATTGCATATTTTTACTTGTTTTTTACCAATTTCATCCTTGGAATTATCGTTTCTGAAACAAATAAATATGCAAAGAGGTTTCTCCAGGAACATCCAAATCTTTTTCCCAAATCTTGAGCAAGGAAATGGAAAATGCTGAAATAAAGGTTTCCTTGCATGCCTTCTAATATGAGAGTAATCAGTAGCCCATGTAGGACGAGATGAGATGAGATGATTGCCGAAGGCATATCCAGTCAAAACAAACACCAGGATTGTGTAAAATTAAAGACTCGATCAAAGCCGTTGGATAATTTTTTTGCAAAAAAGAATGAAAATAGCGTGATAAATGCTGAATTGCTGTTTACTGCAATCGTTGTGGAGCATAACCTACCTATAGCAATCTGTGATCATGCTGGTCGCTTCTTTCATGTTATGTTCCCAGACTCTGATATTGACGAAGCTGGATATCCTTGAGCAGATGTGGCATGGAATGAAATATCTAAGATGAAGGATTCATCTGGCCTTCCCAAGTATTCTGCATTGTCTAAACTAATGTTGGCAATACTGACTATCCCTCACAGCAATTCCTCTACGTAGAGAATATTTAGTATAGTAAGGAAAAACCTCGCATACTTCTGCCCAACAATGAGCACCAAAACATTAAGTGCCCTTCTTATACAGAAAAGTAAAGCATTTTCCTCAGGTGAGCTGTGTTATAAAAAGTTTTCTGAAAAAGAATATACCACTGCAAAACAAGCAACAAGGGAGTTTTTATGTCAGCAATGACATGAGGTAAGTAGAATATTGATAATTTAATTTCATATTTTTTGTGAGGATAGTGTAAACATATAAAGTTATTACACACTTCACGCATTAATTTCTCATGAAATACCCATTCCACGCGTTAGCGATGAGGCTTCATATGGTGATTACCGATAGGCACCTGATACAAGTATTACAGGTTACACAGTAATACTATAATATTGTCCTTAACTTTGAAAAAAAAATGGCGTGTTACATTACTGAAAGTTTGTGTTCGATTACTGAAACATTACTGTAAAATCCCCTATTGATTACTGATGCGTTCTGCTAGAGGTTGGCCCCTCTGAAATAGCATAGATTCGATGTTCTCATTGCCAAGTGCAAGAACTAACGTTAGCTAAAATAATTACAATTTTGATTTTTAAATGTCAGCAGTATTTTCCCTGATTGCTAGAAATTGTTGGGATGGTACTGGCACACGTTTTTCCTCAGACGCAGAAATGCTGTCACAATTTCTGTTCTCTCTCTCTCTCTCTCTTCTTTTTTTTTATTTTTTAATAACTGTTTTACTTTGCTTTGTCTTTAAAGATTCTAAGTAAATTCCTATAGAAAATACAAATTGGTAGATCAATTTGATAGAACCGCTCTAACAAAATGTTAAGAGACTCTGTCAGACACTCACCATTTTATCATTCCCATTAGACTTCAATTTCAGCAAACGTTTCTGTGTTGTTTAATTATGTAAAATAAGCACTTAAAGGATTTAAAGCTTCAGCATTGTATCATTTAAGGGCAATTTATTCTCTTCAGTCACAATTCTCTCAGCTTGCATTTTTAAACCTAACTGGAACTCTAAATGTTATGAGTCGTTTAAAATGTTATTTATATACTTGTGTGCACTTAAAATACAGATAAATCAGTTGTATAATTTCACCTAATCGATTGAAATATTTCATTATATGTAGAATTTAAATTAAGTCTTTGTTCAAATATTCTTTAAAACATGTAAATACATGGTTTACATGTTTTAAAGGATATTTGAACCAACGGTACCAAAAATAAATAATGGTACCAAAAATAATATGCCTCATGCATTTAATTGTTATTAAAAAAAAGCAGGTAACTGTATAAAGGACAGTTATTTAAAGAATTAACAAATGTATGCTTTCGTAAGGAACGCAAGAATGTAAGGAAATGCAACCATTTGTCGCAATGTGATTTGATTTGCAACCATTTGTCGCAATGTGATTTGATTTGCAACCATTTGTCGCAATGTGATTTGATTTGCAACCATTTGTCGCAATGTGATTTGATTTGCAACCATTTGTCGCAATGTGATTTGATTTGCCGCTCTGGAAAAACTCTCAGGACCACCTGGAAAACCTGGAAAAGTCAGGGAATTTTTTTCTACTTTTGAGTGGGAACCCTGTTTATCGCTACGTTATCCCGACGATCAATAACGCCTCGCCATTGCCGATAATTTTAAACTGATACATCTAGTACTATACATATATAAACTGCAAGATACACTTAAGAAACTAAGGCAAATTAATTCATATACACTACATCATATACTGCATTAAAATAAACTTCCGTAATATCTCTTCCCTGAAAGTAAACAGTGCACTAAAAAATGCAATGGAAGGAAGAAAAAAAAAACAGTGAATGATGGAAGAACAAAAAAACAACAATATAGCATGATGTCAAACTTCATTTAATCTACTTCTCAGCTAGTTGCACATTCCTTCACTAGCAACAGACATCGCAAGGCTAACTTACTTAGACCTATTCACATAAATTTAACTACATACACAGATCAGCACTTCACAGAAATAATCAGAAAGAAAAGAAAAGAATTTACTTGATTTTTTTCTTGACTCTTAATTTTTTTTTTTTTTAATTTCCTCCTTGCCAAAAGGATTTGAGATCATCTCATGAAAAATATCTCACTCTCGTTGAGAGTGCGTGGATCTGGTGATGGGTTTTCCGATCCAAAAATATTGGCCCATTAATTTAGAGATCGGAAAAACATCAACAGATCACAGGTTTGTAAGACTTTAATCCAAAATCTTTGCTAAGACGTCCGTAAACAGTGCTGATACTAATATCAGACCCTTTTGAATGTAGAATGGCCTTGATTTTCTTGCACGAACTCCTCAGAGAATGCATAACTATTCGCCTTATGGTATTGTCTGCACGTGAGTTGTTTTCCTTGGATGCCCACTTCTCTTTCGGTCACTAAATTCATCAGTATCTCAATATTTCATGATTGTATGATGACAGCAGTCTTGCTCACATTCACCTTTCTGCTTATGTCACGTTCGAGGTATCCTTCATGATATAAAATCACTATGTGTGCCCTCTGAGTAACACTTAATGGTGCTTTTTTGCCCATTTTTTGCTATATAAAAATACATACAAAACCTCTCAGCATGAAAACCAGAAGCAAACTGATGCTCGCACGCTTCCCCCAACTCTATCAACAGCTGCCGCTGTAGGATGGTGCAATACCAACAGGATGTTGAGTAATACAGACAGTAGCTTATGCAATCTGCAGAAATCTCATAATACCAATGGGGTGGTCTTAAACTTTTGCAGATGACTGTATATATCAGAAGTCATTTATTATAGGTTCGTTTTAATGCTTCCAAATAACTAAGAACAGAAGTAATTAAAAGCGTGATCTATTTTAATCACATAGTAACTTAATTCCAGGAATAAAAGATGAGAGTTTGGTGTGTAGTCAGATCTGTTTAGCCAGATTTGAGGACACACAAAACTCATCAAACACAAATGCTTCCAGTCTATTTCAGTTCTTATTTCCTGACAAAACTGCACATTCACGTGCCTTAATAAAATGCATTTGTAATTTTGCAGGTTTCTCAGCTAAAAGTGAGTCTTCATTTATGCAAATCAATGAAAAAGCATGAGTGAAGAGTATATCAAAATTGTCTGTTAAGGCAGAATCTCAGAGAGTTGAATCCACTTATGATGCATACATACATACATACATATCACTAAGCTGTTCTCTGAGATTCAGAGGTTAGCTCCAAAAAGAAATACAAACTTCCAGATATTTTTACTTATTGTTGTCGTATCAAACTTCGCCATTTACAGCGATCTTGACATACAACTTGTGCTTCACTGACATCCATTACACGCCGTACACAAGATCTTTTATACTTCATACTCATAATCTTTTTCTCATGCAGACACTCCTGAATCTGATCCACCCATGTCTTCCTTGGCCTTCCTCTGCCTTTCCTTCCTGCCACTTGGGCTGAAAATATTTTCTTAGTAAGCATTTTATCACTCATTCTTTCAGCATGGCCAAACCACCGAAGCATATTGGTCTCCACCTTGCTAACAACATTTTGCTTCACATCACACAACTGCAACACATCTTCATTCCTCACACAATCAGACCGTGTCTTGCCACAAACCCCACATAAGTAACGCATTTCTCCAGCACGCAAACGACTCCTATGTTTCTTCTGCAGTACCTAGGTTTCACTGCCATACATTAGAGTAGGAACAATTACTGTTTCATACACAGCCATGCGGGACTCTCTAGAGAACCCATCATTCCTGTGAAAACCTCCCAGAGCAGCTATGACTTTCAAAGAAGAATTCCCTCGCCTACTGATTTCACCATCCAACTTGTTCTCTCTGTCAAACATGCTTCCTAAATACACAAACTCACTCACCTGGTCAATCACAGTGCCATTTATACTTACATTACATTCAGTGTTACCCATTCCTCTCTCAAACACCATAACTTTGGTTTTTCCCTTATTTATACTCAGTTTGAATTTCATGCAAACTTCGTGCATCCGAGTCAACATACTCTGCAACTCACTTTTGCTCTCTGCCAACAGGACAGTGTCATCAGCATACAGCAATCTGCACACACGGATATCACCAAGACATAAACCACTATTATCTATTTTGGCCTCGCGCATGCATGCGTCCATAAATATATTAAACAGCCATGGTGACATTACACAACCTTGTCTAACTCCTGCACCAATGGAAAACCATTTTGATAAAACACCATTCACTCGTACACAAGCTCTACTACCAGCATACATGGCTTTTACACTATTAAGTAGCTTCTCAGTAACACCATATTCATTCAATACCTTCCACAAAAGTGTCCTATTCACTCGGTCGTAAGCTTTCTCTTAATCTATGAAGGCAGTAAAAACTTTCTTCCCAACAGCCAGATACTTTTCAATCATCATGCATAATGCAAAAATCTGGTTAGTGCAGCCTTTACCAGGCATAAAACCACTCTGAACATCCCACACTTTCAATGATGTAATACCCCGTACTTTTTCAATAACAACCTTACCAGGGGCGGCTCCTGCTGGGGGGCTGCAGCCCCCAGATATTACGAAGCACATGTTATAATTTTTTTCTCTCCTTCCTGCCGTTCATAGTTCCCTGATGGCCTAACCTTATTTAGTTTCCATGTACATTGTACAACTGCAATATACGCAATGCGCGAGACTGCAAAATTCGCAGCTCTTTATCTAAAGAGCTTGGCAAGGGGCTGAAATTCCCGTATGTAACATCTGTGTGTTTAAACTTACAAGGTGGGGATGCAACTTCACCGGGACTGGTATCTCTGCAGACCTCGCTTCGAAATATCTTTTCATTGGCTGCCGTTAAAACAAACTTCGTGGCTCATGATGTCGATTGCCTAGGGGTGGGGATAACTTGTGCAGGGATCAGAAAATCTAATGAAGGGAAGCGTTCCTCTCTGAACCCCTACTGCAATTCCCGTTCCCCAAAAGCTTTGGAAGACTGAACGGTGTGTGGGGGCGGGGGGGGGGTCACTCGAATGCATTTCTTGTTTTTCATCGGAGACTGCAGTTCCTGCAGCCTTTAGTACTAAATCCGTTTTCACTTGCTGCCGTAAAAACAGTCCTCGTGGGGACGATCGCCTAGGGGTAAGCTGGACGGGTAGGGCGCATAGGGCGAGGGTGGTGAATAGAGAAATTTCCCGCTCACAACCCGTTCTGCGATTCATCTTATGCTTTGGGAACATGAAAGAGAAGGGAAGGGGGGTCACTACAATATATTCCTTTCCGTGTTTCTCCGGAGAAGAAATGTTGATTATTTGACATTCGCATTAGCGATCAGTTTGCTTTTGCTGTTCGAGAGTTCAGTTCAGTTCGAAACGTTATTGTCCCTTGCGTGTCATCAAATTCTGTAGTTAGTATGGCGCAAACTGTGGAATATATCTGAAGCGGATTCAGTTCAGCAATTTGACATTTCAAGAAAAATTAGACTTGAAGAACTTTGGTAGACCGATGCCTGATTTGAAAATAACGCAGATAGCACATAGCCGAAATAAAAGTTATCAGCATAATTTTAACACTAAGATGTACATGGAAAATGACTGGATTTGTGGATGCGAAGTCTCAAACTCCCTGTTTTGCTTTCCATGTCTGTTGTATGGTGGGGACTCTGTGTGGACCAAAACAGGTGTGAACGACTTAAAAAAACCGTGAAAAAATGAAAAACATGAAAATTCTACGAAGCACATAGAAAGTTCAGTGGATTTCGCGATGTTGGGGAGTGTCAATATTGCTACGCAAATGGATAGTGCGTACAAATTGAGCACTGAACGCCACAATAAAGAAGTCGAGAAAAACAGGTCAGTGTTTTCAAAAATTATTGATTGCATCAAATTTTGTGGAAATCACGAGCTTGCACTAAGGGGGCATGATGAAACATTGGAATCCTCTAATTCCGGAATATTTCGAGGTTTACTCGATTTTGCTAGTCAGTTAGACCCAACAGTCAGGGAACATTTGGAGAATTCAACAGTCTTCAAGGGCACATCAAAAACAATCCAAAATGAGCTCTTGGATTGTATGTTAGAAATTTCGCGCCAACAAATAAAACAGGAATTTGATTCTGCACAGTTTTTGTCCATTATGGCAGATGAAACCACAGATGTATTGGAAATAACACAAATAGCAGTTGTATTCCGATATGAGTTAAAAGGTTGCGCTGTCGAGCGTTTCTGGGGCTTTTATAATCCTTCTGGGCAGGATGCTGCTTCCATTTCAGGATGTCTTCTAAAAGTGTTGAAAGAAATAATTCCCAATGAATCTCAGAAATTAATAGCACAGAGCTATGATGGTGCAGCTGTGATAAGCGGTGCAACTTCAGGTGTCCAGGCCAGGGTGAGACAGATATATCCTAATGCTTTTTATATTTATTGCTATGCTCATCAGCTAAATTTAGTGATGGAGAAAGCCGCATCACAAAACACTAAAGCCAGAATTTTTTTTTTCAAACTTATCTGGAATACCTACACTTTTTTCACATTCACCAGAAAGATTAGTAGCTCTTAACACCGTAGTTGGAAAGAAAATTCCACACTCGGTGACGACCCGTTGGAATTTTAATATTCGTACTGTGAATTCTGTTTTCGAACAACAAGTCAATCTATTGGAATGTTTTCGATCACTCAAGGAAAGTAGTACATCTCCAGCAGTTACAATAAATGCTGCAAGTGGGCTTGAACGGCTATTGAAAGATCCGGAATTTAAATTCTGGTTGACATTTTTTCATAATCTTATGCCTCACGTAGACATATTATACCACCAATTGCAGAATCGTCAAACGGATGCAGTGAAGACAAAACATTGTGTTTCAGCTTTCATTAACGCTGTGCAGAACATAAGGGCTCATATGCCGACTGACAATACAGACTGTTCTGAGGACGAAACTCCGGATCAGCCTCCCCTCCAAAAAAGAGACAGGTCGAGCAGAACAACAATATTAGAATAGTTGCCGCAAAAGAAGTATGTGATCTAATTACCACTCAAGCCACTGAACGGTTTCATTTCACAGATCATCTTGAAGCTGCCAAACTTTTTTACCTGAAAATTTTGCCACTTACGCTAAGCATTTTCCAAACCATGAGATGGACATTGCAGTAAAACGTTTTGGAGTGCTAGAAAAGGAAAAGCTGTATTCGGAGCTCAGCATGTTGTATAACCGAAGCGATTTCCACAATATTACAAGTGCGACTCAGCTGTTACAGTTCATGCTGAAAAATAATTTGGAAGCATCCTTTTCGGAAACTGTGGAACTTCTTCACATCTTAGTTACTATCCCAATGACCACATCAGAGCCAGAACGTTGTTTCTCGTCCCTCAAGAGAATCAAGAATTTTTTAAGGAACAGTATGGGACAAGATCGACTGACAGCACTTGCAATGTTGTCAATAGAAAAAAACATTATTGCTAGCACCAAGAAATTCAATGAACAAGTTATTGATATGTTTGCTACTCGTCGAGATCAGCGCATGGAATTTATTTACAAGTGACAAGTATGTATGTTATCACTGCTAAAAAAGTTTGCACGCTTTGCTAAAAACTGCCAACATTTTTATTTTGTGTGTATTTTTTGATCCTATGTGGTGCCCTGTTTGGTGTTGATCACTATAAAATATTTTTAATATCTTATATCTCAAACAGAATAACTTTTTTTTTTTCCAAAATTTAGAAACATTCTTTTGTGACCGATAACATTTAAAAATCGTAATGTTTAGGTACAATTAAATTTGCAACATATTTCATAAAGGAAATTAGAAAATTTTTAAGTCACATTGGAACAGGTATTTTAGGTGAAGCCAAAATTATCGGTATGATTGATCCTGAAGCACAATAACAGTTTGTTTGATATAGTAAGATTTCAAGTAGTTCTTAAGCCCCCCCCCCCCCAGGAGTGATGAAAGTCCTGCATACTCGTATCTTTAAACTTACGTTTCTAAACAGTCTTCGCTGCTTTAAAAGTTCGTTAACATCTAACATGCACTTCGTAAAACATAAATTTACTAATTTAAGCAGTACTGAAGTTTTAATTACGGTGAAATTCCTTTGTATCATATTTATTAATCAATTTTTAAAAAAAAATATTTTGATCTCCCTATCACCGCAAGTCATTTCTCAATTTTAACGCTAGGAAGTAAATTTTTTATTACTTTAATTCAAATTAAGAACCGTTTAAAAATTCTTAAAGCACTTTTGAAGGAAGTCAGAAACTGGTAAATTTGACATTATTGACATTTCCCGCTTGCACTGCAAATTTTCTGCGGCTTCCGCTAAATATCAGTAAATTACGCAAACCATGTGTTTTTGTTACAAAATGTATTCTTGATATTCCTTGAGCAGTGGAAAGTTACATAACTGCTAGTATTCCAATACGGAGTGCGCTGGGCTGATGTAGCTCAGTGGCAGCATGCTCGCCTCCCGACTTGAATGGTTCGAGTCTCGTTGCCGCTGAAGACCTGTCGTGGTTCGGAAGTGATGTTAAGCCCGCGGTACCGGGGTAATGACTCCTCGTTATTATAAATAAACCTAACTCCCATCCTCCGATGTTTGGCCCGGGCCGTTTAGCCCTCAGTGTAGCATAAATAATCACCAGTGGGGGTCAGCTAATAATGTTTTATATATATAATGGAAAATAAACCAGCAGGCAACCGGTGAAAGAAAACATCAAAGTGATTTACTTGCATTTGGAAAATAAGTGTATAAGTGCAAACTGGATATCTTTTGCTTGTTAAACTTTTAATTAATCATCTCTGTTAATGTAAGTATCGGGATGGAAAAAAGCTGAAGTGTATCTGTGAAATTAAGCTCTAAGCATATAATATTTTTTATTCATTTCAACTGTATCACACAAAAAAATTGGCTGTATGTGTACACAACACAGCAATAAATAACCCTTACCAAAGCACGAACAGACGCAAAAAAATTTATCTTTGAGAAAGATATCCATAAAATTCGGATGCAGCCCCCCCCCCCTTATCAACTAGGCACGAGCCGCCACTGAACCTTACCAAACACTTTCCCTGGCACACTCAGTAGGCTAATACCATGATAGTTCTTGCATTCAGTCTGATCACCTTTTCCCTTATACAAGGGAACAATGATAGCATCCTTCCAATCCCGAGGGACCATTCCTAACTCCCAGCACAACTGGCAAATTTCAGTTAACCAGTCAATTATAGAGTCACCACCATACTTCAACATCTCTGCAGTTATGCCATCAACTCCTGGAGCCTTACCATTCTGAAGAGATTTTAGAGCTTTACACACTTCTTCTCTTGAGATCCCTCCTGTGCTTTCATCCCTCATTGTGACATCATCTGCATCTGTCTCAGAATCATTTTTGCTCTCCTGATCTAATAACTCACAGAAGTATTCACCCCATCTGTCCCTTAACTCATTGGGCTTCCATATCATTTCCCCAATCTCATTCTTCACACAACTTACAACTTTGTTTCCCCTATTTTTCCTGAGTCTCATGTACTTCCAGAAGGACTTTCTATCTTTCCAAAAAGCCAGTTCATGCCTTTCCACTTTCTCTTTCCTATCTTTTGCCTTACTGTGGCGAACCAGCTTAGCAGCTTCACGCTTCTTACAGCGATATTCATCCACAGAGACTCTACCTTGCAACATCCCCAAATAGGCTTCCTTCTTTTTCTATACTGCCTCATCAATCTCACTATTCCACCAAGCATCACCTCTATTATTACCCACTATTGTGGTGCCACAGACCTCTTTAGCAGCAGTAACAACACAGTTTTTAAAACATTCCCACTTCTTTTCTAAATCCCTCTCAGAAGATTTCAGATCCTTCAGTCGTTCTCTGAGTAAGTCAGAATACTGATGATGATCTTCAAGGAGCCTATCAACCTTTATTCTTTCTATCCTGGGTCTCTTCCTATTCCTTTTCCTCCACCCAACATAAAGTTTCACTCGTGACACTACCAAGTAATGATCAGAACCAACATCCGCACCTCTCATCACACGGGTGTCAACAACTAAGTGTTTCAAACGCTGATCGTAAACAACAAAATCTATCACACTCTTCTGACCAAGAGTACGATTTTCCCAAGTATATGTGTGTGTATATACTTGGGGTTGAAAAATGTATTAGATACACACAAATCATTCTCAATGCAGAGTTCAATTAATCTTTCACCATTATCAATCACACAAGGATCATTAAACTTACCCAGAACATTGTCAGAAATTGCATTCTGCACACCTACTCTAGCGTTGAAATCCCCTGTTATTATAACTTTTTCTTTAGCACCAAACTGGCTCAAAACAGCTTTTAGCTCATTCCAGAAATCTTCTTTCTTATCAGAAGGTTCCGAGTCACAAGGAGCATAAACTACAACAATTACAATTCTTTGAAGTTTCACTTTCAAACGAATCTAGAGAATTCTCTCACTTATGCAACTATAGTGAATCAAGTTGTTCTTCATCTTTTCACTTAAAATCACACCTACACCAGCCTGTCCTCTCATATTATCCAATACTCCAGACCACACACTCACCGTGCCATTCACTTCTTCTACCCCAATTTCCTTCTTTTTGGTTTCACTTACACACAGCACATCCAGTCTATACTTATTAATTTCCTCAATCACCTCTCTCATCTTGCCATTTATACCTCTAGTATTCCATACACCAATCTTACATTCACTCAGCTGAGATCTCTTTCTCATACGCCGTTTAGAAAGTCCAGGTCGATTCCGTGGTGGACCGTCCTTCTCAAGTGTGGCAGGTCCACCATATCCCACACTTGAGTCATTCTTAATATTTCTTTTTGTCTTTTTAATCAGGTAAGTACATCAGTGTGGGGGATTAGCCCACAGCTGAGGGTTCCAGTTGGTCATTCAACCTAAGGATTCTGGAACAAAACCCAGTGAGTTGGGGTCTTTTCGCCAATGTCACACAGAACTAGCTTGCACCTCTCCAAGATTCACAGAGGCCTAGTTGCTGTTGTGTGTGCCATTGTTACCACGGAGCGCCCCGAGGAGGCAAACCCATCGCTCACTACGACCGCCCGCACTTATGATGCACTCAGTGGTAATATCTCTTCATGCTTAATATCCACTGTGCCACCCCAGTGGCACAATGGTCTGAGCCCTGGCTTCTGATCATTTTTCAGAGATGTGTTTGGGTTTGAATCCCCGGTGAGGCATGGATGTTGTGTTTGTCTTATGGCACTGGCTCTCTCCCTTCCCCGGAACTAGCAGCCCTAAATTAGAGATGGGCAACTGCTTGTAGCCCAGGTGGTTGTGAACCCTCCATCCCACCCCACCCGCTATATCCACTGTATGTGGGTTTTACTTTGTGTTTCACTAATTTCAGTTGAATGAGAATATTCATTTAAGAATGTTCTTTTATTGCTTGACAAGTGTGCCTGACATATCACTTTTATTTTGTTTTTCTTGAGATTCAAGTAAAACGGAAAGAGATTGAAAATAGTCAACTCAGTGTTATACAACTGTTATTTTGGTGTTAATGGAACTGTGAGTGTTGGTGTATATTGGTTTATTTTCCCAAAAGACTGGTTGAAATAATTTCCTCATGTCAAATCAACCAGAAAAACAGAAAAATTTAACTCACCATATCAGATTTTTTTTAAAACTGGAAAATGTTTGTATGAGAAATGAAAACATGCCAAATTTTCACTTATTTCATTTTATTGTTGAAAATTACAGTGTGCTAAAAATTGCACAAAATTTGAGTCTTCTGCATTTTTAACTTTACAGATAGCATAGCTTCCTTCAAAATTGACTTAGAAAGTGAAATTTAGTGTCAAAATTTAGTGATCTTGGAATAAATACCCTTTTATTTGGTATGTAATTAATACAAAGCAAGAGTGTGTAAAAATATTCAAAGCCAAAGTCTTTAAATTGACCTTAAATTGCAAATATGTTTCTTGTCTTTATGGCATTTTTTTATAACCCATATTTTTTCATGAGTATGTGTACCAATTTCTGGAATGAATTTCAATAGCTGTGAATTTCCTTATACTTAAGTAAAATATGTGACTCCCTAAAATTCTGCAGTGCTTTGAGAAAGTACAGCATCATCAGATACATTTCATTTCCATGTAATTTGTTTCCTAAAATTTAAATTAGGGTGTCTCATTTTCCAGTTATCAAACAGAATTAAATCCTGTTAACTTTTTTTCCTTTTTAAGAGTAAATTTTGTAACTATACAGCTGGTTACAATATCATGCTTTTGTCAACATAGATGAAGTTTGATTCATAGGATAGAATTTATCCATTTGTTGCTTATTTCTGTCAAGAATGAAAAATCAAACATTTAATTTTAGACTAAGTTATATGTTAAGTATAAAAATGAATAACATGCTATAATGAATATTCTATGTCAGCATTGACTAGACGTAATGCCGGGAATATGAACTCTTTGCACATTTGTTTCATGAGCTAATTCACTCTCCTGCACTCAAGAACCAGATTTTGAAAATATTAAAATAATAAACAGACAGTGTACCGAAAAATGTTAGCGACAGGCTGAGGCCATATTAATTGAAAAAAACTAGTGAACTGAACTGTAACAAGAACAATGGCATTAATCTTCCTTTACCTTGGAAACTGCTGTTAGATCTCGAAAAAGAAACAACTCAAGAAAAAATAGGAAACACATCGTTCCAACCATAATTGACAACAAAAACACCAACAACTATGTTTCAGCCATGCTGGAGATAGCTACCAACCCCCCCCTCGTTTGTTGATTTGCCCAACATGCGACATGTGGAATAGACAACCATTATACCTAATCGCCAGCTAACAGAGGACTCCGTATCTGCCTGTCATGCGAACAGCAGCTGCGTCCCACCGGCCTGAAGATGGTGCAGAGGCACCGAAATGCATTGCCGAGATAAGAACGACAGCTAGTACTCAATGTTGTTTTTTAGCATTTTCGTTTGAGTTATTCGTATTCTGTTTCATCTTGTGTTCCCGTCCTGCATCTTTAGTCTTCATGTGTCATAGTTGCCAAACTGTTTTATTGTCATTCTCAATTATTTTAGAAATAGTGACATTTCATATTTTAAATTATCATTCGAAAACATTCTTGTTTGTCCATACTTCTGTCTCAACCTTGTGCAATATTGTTGGTCAAGTTGTGTAAACATCTGGATTAACTCAAGAATTTGGATACATTGCTCTATTCAACTAGTGAAAGGTTACTCAATGTTTCACCCCCCCTCCCACGTGACTGGCATATTTTAGGACTATCAATGTAAGTAATGTTTATGTTCCTTCTTGTAAACAGTATTTCAATTCTGCAATTTGGTCAATGTCAATGATTTGCTTGCATACATAAATAATATAAATGTACGGGCCATATTAATACGACTATGAATATCCCCTTCCTCTCAGATAATGAGATATAATTTGGAGACTACCGTTTTCTATATAGAATATAGATATGATTATTCTTCATAACACTCGGAGACAGCGCAGTGCGGGAAAGCGAATTAGCTCACGAAACAAACGTGCAAAGAGTTCATGTTCCCGGCATTAAGTCTAGTCAATGCTGACATAGAATATTTAACTTTAGTGTTGATAGAAAAGTTTTTTCTTCCTATGTATAAAAAAATTGTGTTTCTCATAGCAGATTGCATATTAAAAATTCTCTGCACAATTTTCTGTGCTGCCTTTCATCTTGAACCTATGCTGATAACATTGATTTGCATTGGCTTTTCAAACCTAATTCCAGATATGTAGCTAGGCTTATGGGTTTAACATATGGAGTTTGTTTTTGATAATGGCTAAATAGTCTCTTCAGTTATGTGTCGAATTAAAGAAGGGCAACATTTTTTTAGTACTCAAAAAATAATTTAAGACAAGCATTGAATGTATTTTGTACTGCTAGATAGGAGGAGAGTGAATTGTGTCAGTTTTCATTACATGCATTTGAAAGTTCAGTACTTCTTTGGCTATATTTCTGAGCACTTTTTATTTCATAACATTGTCATTTGCATTTTTTTTTCTTATGTTTAATTAATGTAGGTACGCTTGTTGTTATTGCCCCATAAAAGACAAAAGTTCAAAACAAAAATCCGCCATGGGTCTAAGCCACAGTTCAATGAAAGTTTTATATTTGGGCGTATTGTACCAGGTATGTACCAAGATGTACCAGATACTTTTATGATAATGACTTTTATGAGAATTAGAATTCCTTGTTTTGTAAAGTATTCTATGGGTCATTCCATGTCAAATCTTGTTGATCTGTTTTGCTCAATAACACATACTCTAATCTTAATGAAAATTTATGTTCTGTATTATGTGTATGTATGCAAGGTGTAAATTCTGTGAAAGTTCCACTTGGATTGCCTTAATATATCCGGAGTTATGAAGCACTAAACATTCAAAGTACAGTAATTTTTGGACTAAGAGCCGCAGGTGAGAAATTTGCGATCTTGGAAACAAAAGTTTCTGTAAGGGCCGCACCGGCATAAGGGCCACACCTGTAAAGTCGTGGTGCTGCTCAGAAAACTAAATTATCTTCCTTATTTTCATGAATTAACTCACACCCAATGTGATTATATGTATACTTCAAAGGCTAATTCTGCAACTCGGTGTTGATCTGCTTTATGCACTTATTTTTTCATACTGGCAAAAGCTTTTATTTATACATTTTTATTAATCATGCTAATGATGTTATTTGTTTGCCTTTAATTAATGCTCAAAACCATTTATGTAATCAATATAAATCACAGTTAATCTTAAGACTCCGGTTAGAATATCGCATTGCTCATAAAACCGCACAATTGTCTAAATTCCATTCAATGTGGATGTCTGCTACAGGACGGTTCTCTGTTCACCGCAATAGAATCCGTCTTAGAAGTAATTAACTTATAAATTATCGCTTGTAATGCTTTCGATGAATGTTTTCTTTAATAATATCGATACGAAAATTGGGTCTAAATTAATTACTATTAAAAAGGGGGACGGACTTGATAGGCGTGGTTAAATTATGTTGATGATTTAATTAAATATTTGGCCTATTGCAAATTAAATTGGAAAACTTACTCATTTTTAATTGGGGAAGTATTGTAATTCTCTTTGTCTGGGTGGAAACAGAGGAATTAAGAAATCGCCTTTGGAGGCCTATTCAACAAAGGGACCACCCAGTCGGCAACTGAGAGTCATCCAGACTCTCATAAATACGACTTCAAGTGTGCCATTAGTGACAAAAATCTGTAGGGAACACTGAAAATTACGATTATGAGGGGCGAGGGTCAGAGGCGAAACTACTTGCAGAAGCAACAGCGCTCTGTGCGAAAGAAAAAGAAATCTCAAGTGTCAACAGAAAAGAAGCAGATGGAACCACATGACAGAGGATAGCCAAAAAGAGGCAGAAGAAGAGAGAGAATTAGTTATCTCTGTACGCTGCCATAGGACAGATGGAGAGAAACTCGCAAGAAGGGTCGACGTAGCGGTAAACCGTACGAGCCCGCAATGGGCGATGCCTGACATCCGGCGGAACCTAAGATAGTCCACTGTACTTCGAGCGCAGCGGTAAGCCGCCGGGGTACGAGGAAAAAGTAGAGCTTAACCATAATTAGGCGGCTGGGTAAGACTACCAAATATGCCAAATTGAGAATGTCTAAAAAGCATTAGTGAAACACGACTAGCAAACCAGCCTTCCGAAAACGCCGTCTCCATCCAAAGAGTGGAGGTTGCTGACCTGTCCGAAGTAATACGTAAGCGTTTCTCCCTGCTGCCGACGAAGTTTCTTGACGGAGTTCAAGAGAGCAAGAGAGAGCTGCACCCACTGTCAATCCTACCGCCTTCGCCCAGCTGGGGCGAAGAGGAGTCAGCTCGGGTGTACTCCCCCCCCCTACACTCGGTCGGTGAAGAGCGGAGTTCTCTCTCTGCGTCGTCGAAAGAAAGAGTGGGAAGCCAGTAAATTAGTGAAGACCCTCTGTTACACACAGGTGAAATTCCCCCACTGTTTTGGTACTCATCAAAGGAAGTAAAAATCCTCCGGTGCTTTAAACACACAGGTGAAAGGACATTGCGAGTAAAATAAAGCACAACAGTGTGTGCGAGGCCAACGGAGCCTCATAATAATTTGAATAGTGCTTTGCATAGCCTGGATTACAAACAAGCAGTCAGCAATAAGTGAGTACTTTTTTTTTTTTTATGTTTATTGTTATCCTGTCACTGAATGGAGGAACTGAGAACATTAACTGAACCCAGACTCTAAATTTGAACTTTGATGCGCCTTATGGGGCGGAAGTCTGATTCCAGAATCTAGGGCCAGATTATATTAGCTCTGAATAAGGAGCATAACTTGTGTTTGTATCGTCGTGGGCAATGCCCTGGGTTAGAGTTTCCTCCTACAAATAAAGATGATTAAGTGTTAATCTTACTCCAGTCATTCTATAGGCTCTGGGGTCATAGATAATTCCTTGTATTAAATTCCTGTGTTTCAGCAAGCCGCTAACGTTCTCGCTAAAATATGCCAGCTCCTGAATTACAAGAACCCACAAGTCTCGTATCCAAAGAGCGGATTGATTGCCGACTGTGGTGGGATCGAGACCACGAAGGTATCATTTGGTGATGAGTGTTAATAAATTATATCGCTCGGCGCGTTCATATCAATATGTTCCTTCTATGTTTGTTATGCTTTTTTTCTCATCTACAGATGTTTTTGTTAGAATGAAGTTGCTTTACGCTTCCTTTTACCAGCTGTCTCGCACGCGTTCGCGCATCTCCCCGCCAACACTTCGAGACAATGGTGTCTCCGCTTTCTCGCTTTTTTTCTTTCAAGTGGTTTGACCTACTTTCATTTACTGTGCACTGAGCCCTCTCACGGTGAGCTCCGCTTTTATATGAATGGGAAAGCTCTCCCTTCTTTTTTTCTTTTGCGTTTGTGAAGATTTTATCTTCAGCCAAGTATTAAGCTGAGTTATCGTTTAAATTTTACATCAGATGATAATGCTACAGCGCTTAGTGAGAAAGCATTTCCAGCCGAAGCCTTCAACTTCCACTATCATCAGTCAATAAAAAAAAAAAAAAAAAAAAGCAATTAAAATCGAAGCAAAACTCAGGAGCACAGACATCCTTCTTCACCAGCATCACATGTCAGATTAACCAAGAAGAGTGAACAAAATTTGTTTTTCTGTCCCGCCAGTATTGTTTGGAATAAGTCACTGCTAATGGAATCATCCTGGGGCAGGCTTTTGCATTGTTCATGTTCTTAAGCTTTTGTTCAGGGAAATGTCCATCAAACCAATCTCCCCAACCCAGAGAATTCAACGTTCCTTATCTTGGTTGCATCGCACCTTCCTGCATGATGTATGCTGCAGCCAATGAAAGAGATACCCTGGGCACACTCTCCACAGAAGCCTCGTACGTCTGTGTGCTTATGTCCCCATTCCATCCCCTACTCCCCCATGCAAAGAGCATTTGAGTCAGGCATTCTTTTCACAAGCAAACCTCCTAACCTTAAGACCTACGCGAGCATTTCTCATTCCTCCCCCACTTTCCCTCCTAAACCAACATCAGGACAGCGGAGTTATCATTTAAATAGACATATCTAGCATAGGAGTAGAAGGGGAGGGGGATGTCCACTGTCGAGTTTGTGAAAAAAAAAGAAGACATTGCTTGAAAAAATTTACTAAGTGTCTGCATGAAAAAAAAAAAGGGATGGAAGAAACAGTCTTATCAAAAAGAAATGCGCCATAAAGGCTGCACACCTGAAAAATTTAACTTTTAGTAACGCAAGAGCAGCGGCTCTTAGCCCAAAAATTACGGTACATATAATCTGTTTTAACTCGGACCAAGGTTGTGCACTTTCGAAACTACTACGCAAAGAAGGAATATTCATAAATCTGCCTCTAATTGGTTTAGCCACTCAATTTCTTCTTTAAAATGATCTATTTGATTTCTACATTTCGGGGGGGGGGGGGATTCAAATAGTTTTGAGGCATCAGAGCATTACAATATTTTGAACTTGATACCAAAAAATCAAAAGACTGAAAATGCAAAGCCATGTGTACATACTATACAAAGCACATTTTTTTTTAAAGTACCCTACCTTCAAATTATTTGAAAATGTTTTTACATATGTGTAATGAATAACTTTGTGCACAAAAGAAAAAAAAATGGTGGGATCTGAAATATTTTGAGGAAAAACAGTCTTTTATCATTATTGATACTATTTGCACGCATCTATATTTTTCGGCACAATAGGTAACATTTTTTTCCAAAAGGTGCCCCCTTCTTAATTATGTTGAATTTTTTTTCATTTATATATCATGACATACAGAGAGATAACCTATAGTGAAATTACACAGTTGGGGATTTTAGAAATTTTAAACAAAAAAATTCAAATTGCCCCAGTAAATCTTGAGCTTTTATTTATAGTGTTAAATATTTTTTTGTTTTTGTTTTTTGAGAGGTAATAAGCATTTACTTAATTTTTATTTTTTATGGTGATTCATCCATCATCTAGTAAAAAATCTAATTTTGGAATTTTTTCACTTTTGAATCTTATTCCATCTGCTACCTCTGTGGATTTTTTTTTTAAATGCAGGCTTTTTAAATAAGCAGTATTGTCTTTTTATAATATACTTACCTGATTAAAAAGACAAAAAGAAATATTAAGAATGACTCAAGTGTGGGATATGGTGGACCTACCACACATGAGAAGGACGGTCCACCACGGAATCGACCTGGACTTTCTAAACGGCGTATGAGAAAGCGATGAAAGCTGAGTGAATGTAAGATTGGTGTATGGAATACTAGAGCTATAAATGGCAAGATGAGAGAGGTGATTGAGGAGATGAATAAGTATAGACTGGATGTGCTGTGTGTAAGTCAAAACAAAAAGAAGGAAATTGGGGTAGAAGAAGTGAATGGCACGGTAAGTGTGTGGTCTGGAGTGTTGAATAATATGAGAGGACAGGCTGGTGCAGGTGTGATTTTAAGTGAAAAGATGAAGAACAACTTGATTCACTATAGTTGCATAAGTGAGAGAATTCTCTGAATTCGTTTGAAAGTGAAACTTCAGAGAATTGTAATTGTTGTAGTGTATGCTCCTTGTGACTCTGAACCTTCTGATAAGAATGAAGATTTCTAGAATGAGCTAAAAGCTGTTTTGAGTCAGTTTGGTGCTAACGAAAAAGCTATAATAGCAGGGGATTTCAATGCTAGAGTAGGTGTGCAGAATGCAATTTCTGACAATGTTCTGGGTAAGTTTGGTGAATGATTAATTGAACTCTGCATTGAGAATGATTTGTGTGTATCTAACACATTTTTCAACCACAAGTATATACACACATATACTTGGGAAAATCGTACTCTTGGTCAAAAGAGTGTGATAGATTTTGTTGTTTTCGATCAGTGTTTGAAACACTTAGTTGTGGACACCCGTGTGATGAGAGGTGCAGATGTTGGTTCTGATCATTACTTGGTAGTGTCAAGAGTGAAACTTAACTTTGGTTGGAGGAAAAGGAATAGGAAGAGACCCAGGATAGGAAGAATAAAGGTTGATAGGCTCCTTGAAGATCATCAGCGGTATTCTGACTTACTCAGAGAATGACTAAAGGATCTGAAATCTTGTGAGAGGGATGTAGGAAAGAAGTGAGAATGTTTTAAGAACTGTGTTGTTACTGCTGCTAAAGAGGTCTGTGGCACCACAATAGTGGGTAATCATAGAGGTGATGCTTGGTGGAATAGTGAGATTGATGATGCAGTAAAGAAAAAGAAGGAAGCCTATTTGGGGATGTTGCAAGGTAGAGTCTGTGTGGATGAATATCGCTGTAAGAAGTGTGAAGCTGCTAAGCTGGTTCGCCACAGTAAGGCAAAAGATAAAAAAGAGAAAGTGAAAAGGCATAAACTGGCTTTTTGGAAAGAGAGAAAGTCCTTCTGGAAGTACATGAGACTCAGGAAAAATAGGGGAAACAAAGTTGTAAGTTGTGTGAAGAATGAGATTGGGGAAATGATATGGGAGCCCAATGAGTTAAGTGACAGATGGGGCGAATACTTCTGTGAGTTATTAGATCAGGAGAGCAAAAATGATTCTCAGACAGATGCAGATGATGTCACAATGAGGGATGAAAGCACAGGAGGGATCTCAAGAGAAGAAGTGTGTAAAGCTCTAAAATCTCTTCAGAATGGTAAGGCTCCAGGAGTTGATGGCATAACTGCAGAGATGTTGAAGTATGGTGGTGACTCTATAATTGACTGGTTAACTGAAATTTGCCAGTTGTGCTGGGAGTTAGGAATGGTCCCTCGGGATTGGAAGGATGCTATCATTGTTCCCTTGTATAAGGGAAAAGGTGATCAGACTGAATGCAAGAACTATCATGGTATTAGCCTACTGAGTGTGCCAGGGAAAGTGTTTGGTAAGGTTGTTATTGAAAAAGTACGGGGTCTTACATCAGAGAAAGTGTGGGATGTTCAGAGTGGTTTTATGCCTGGTAAAGGCCGCACTAACCAGATTTTTGCATTATGCATGATGATTGAAAAGTATCTGGCTGTTGGGAAGAAAGTTTTTACTGCCTTCATAGATTTAGAGAAAGCTTACGACCGAGTCAATAGGACACACTTTTGTGGAAGGTATTGAATGAATATGGTATTACTGAGAATCTACTTAATAGTGTAAAAGCCATGTATGTTGATAGTAGAGCTTTTGTACGAGTGAATGGTGTTTTATCAAAAATGGTTTTCCATTGGTGCAGGAGTTAGACATGGTTGTGTAATGTCACCATGGCTGTTTAATATATTTATAGATGCATGCATGCGTGAGGCCAAAATAGATAATAGTGGCTTATGTCTTGGTGATATCCGTGTGTGCAGATTGCTGTATGCTGATGACACTGTCCTGTTGGCAGAGAGCAAAAGTGAGTTGCAGAGTATGTTGACTTGGATGCACGAAGTTTGCATGAAATTCAAACTGAGTATAAATAAGGGAAAAACCAAAGTTATGGTGTTTGAGAGAGGAATGGGTAGCACTGAATGTAATGTAAGTATAAATGGCACTGTGATTGACCAGGTGAGTGAGTTTGTGTATTTAGGAAGCATGTTTGACAGAGAGAACAAGTTGGATGGTGAAATCAATAGGCGAGGGAATTCTTCTTTGAAAGTCATAGCTGCTCTGGGAGGTTTTCACAGGAATGATGGGTTCTCTAGAGAGTCCCGCATGGCTGTGTATGAAACAGTAATTGTTCCTACTCTAATGTATGGCAGTGAAACCTAGGTACTGCAGAAGAAACATAGGAGTCGTTTGTGTGCTGGAGAAATGCGTTACTTACGTGGGGTTTGTGTCAAGACACGATCTGATTGTGTAAGGAATGAAGATGTATTGCAGTTGTGTGATGTAAAGCAAAATGTTGTTAGCAAGGTGGAGACCAATATGCTTCGGTGGTTTGGCCATGTTGAAAGAATGAGTGATGAAATGCTTACTAAGAAAATATTTTCAGCCCAAGTGGCAGGAAGGAAAGGCAGAGGAAGGCCAAGGAAGACATAGGTGGATCAGATTCAGGAGTGTCTGCATGAGAAAAAGATTATGAGTATGAAGTATAAAAGATCTTGTGTACGGCGTGTAATGGATATCAGTGTAGCATGAGTTGTATGTCAAGATCGCTGCAAATGGCGAAGTTTGATACGATAACAATAAGTAAAAATATCTGGAAGTTTTTTTTTTTTTTTTGGAGCTAACCTCTGAATCTCAGAGAACAGCTTAGTGATATGTATGTATGTATGTATGTATGTATGTATGTATGTATGTATGTATGTATGTATGTATGTATGTATGTATGTATGTATGTATGTATGTATGTATGTATGTATGTATGTATGTATGTCTTTTTATAATTTTTTACATCAAATGTTTGAACATATATTGAAATATTTTATTTTTACTTAAGGTATGTATCGTATAAAAGTGAGTTAACATGCTAAGAGTTTCATTATTTTCTGCCTACTAGAAGAATTAATGGAAATCCAACTATGATCTCTTAAATCTCTGTCTCAACTTCATGTTGGATGATATTATAATATTCTATATCATCATAATATTCTTGATGATATACTATTATATCATCAAGAATATTACTATGATATAGAATAGAAATGAGGTATAAAACTACATCTTACATTTTATACCTCAAATGAGGTATAAAACTTTATCCAAACATGCATTCAAAAATGTCCAGTATAACTGCAATTCTTTATGCTGTACATCTGCTTGTAATGTATCCTAAAGTCAGGAAGATCTCCTTTCCCTGAATTGTGGTAAAACAGAAAGAAAGAACTTAACATGTTTTCCTGTATTAATGCTGCATCATGTATAATGCAGCAGATCCATTTTGTTTATTATTGAAAATAACACTACACCCAGTTAAAGGCCTCAGGTAAACTTATCAGAAAGAAATTTTTACTTGATGACCATTCTGACTACCTGACATGTGGTTGCAGACCACATTGTATGACTTTCATCAAAGATGAATAACATAATAAGGGGAGCTGTTAGGAAAACTGTTTATTTTTAATATACTTTAAATCGCCTGCTCAACTTGCTTCCAACAATGTCAGAGGTGAAAGCACTGTAGATATGCAGGAAGTTATGCCCTAGATGGCAGCCATCACCACTGCTTCATTGCTGTATTTATAACTCTTCCTCCTGATGGGTAAAAGACCTTTACACCCCATTTATGAGAAGAGGAAAATGGTGGGAAAGACCATAAGGGTTTCACAGTGGTGTGTTTGTTATCAATCCCAGACAGCAGGAGGTAAATGGCATTTAGCCTGAGTTGACAGCCAGAGTGGTTTATGTGTTTAGAAAGAGGGAGACTCTACTCTAATTTCAAGTGTGAGGAAATATGTGATAGTGGGAGAGCGTATGATATTGGGATTTTCCCTGTTGCAGGGTCACTAATTGTACTACTATGTGCAAGTCCAAAAAAATTCACATTTTACCTTCTCTAGCACAAGATAAGAAAAGAACTGACTAAAGAAAAAAAGTGTTAAAACATAATTTATTAATCCTAAATAAAGATTTTCAAACAGTAATTCTTAAACCACTTCCACGCAAAATGAAAGGCCAGATTGAATCCTTGCTGCTCACCAAATTACCTATTCTCATATAATCGCACAAGTTTCAAGACTTCACTTGATGACCAGTAGGCTCCCATGCCAATAATAAATGAAGAGTCAACTCTGCAAATTCTTTATAGCTCAGTGCCTGCCATAAATGATTCACAAAATGATTTATATTAATATCATGAATGACAGGTGAAATTTACAATTTTACTGAAAAAAATTATAAGACTCACCTAGTTAAACACAGCATGTTTGTAAAATCAAGTTTAGTGCTGTGGCACTATAATTGGAAAATGTGATGCTTTGTCTGCTGTTGTACAATAGTTAAGTTCAATCAGTTTCCACACCACTTCCGGACAAGTGGGAACTTCTTCTTGTAAAGAAATGCTCTCTATGTGTTACTGTTGTAGAGGAAAGAAAATAATAATGCTCAACAAATGATACACCACATTTACTTTGTCAAGTACTTTTGTATCTTATTGATTTGGAGAAGTTAAGGAGAAGGAAACACTGCGTGTTTGTACTGCAGCAACAGAGTCCATAGAAAGCCTGGCAAAAAATCTCAATTTTTGTAGTAAGGATAAATATATTTTCCTCTTTTTGGTAATATAGAACTACAGTGTAACTTGGATAATTCAAAGCTGAAGGGACCACAAAAATAATTCGAATTATCAACAAATTCAAATTAGGCAAGTTTGAATATGTTAGCAAGGTGGAGACCAATATGATTCGGTGGTTTGGCCATGTTGAAAGAATGAATGATTAGATGCTTACTAAGAAAATCTTTTTAGCCCAAGTGGCAGGAAGGAAAGGCAGAGGACGGCCAAGGAAGACATGGGTGGATCAGATTCAGGAGTGTCTGCATGAGAAAAAGATTATGAGTATGAAGTATAAAAGATCTTGTGTATGGTGTGTAATGGATATCTGCAAATGGAGAAGTTTACAACAGTAAGTAAAAATATCTGGTAGTTTGTATTTCTTTTTGGAGCTAACCTCTGAATCTCAGAGAACAGCTTAGTGATATGTATGTATGTATGAATATGGGCACATTCAAGTACTGTAAAAAACAACATATTTATTCATAACATACAAAAAAAGTACAGTATGGTAAATTTACATATTTTTTGTAAAACAAACCATGAAATTTTGGCCTGCTTCGTAGAATTTATGTTATGGGTAAGTGTAAATTCCGCAAGTTTATCGAGTGAATGAAATAGAGAGTCACTTAACATTCAGATTCTACTGTCCCTCAACAAACTTCCTTAACTGTTGGAGGTGAACCAAGGCCTCTACTGAATTTGGAAGGCGCTTTTCAGGAAATTCTGGCCGTTCCAGTTTTTCATCTGAAGATACGCAGCAGGTCTTCTTATTCATAACATCAGCCAAGATCTCGTCATCTGTGAGCTCACCATAAATAGCTAAATTGTCATCAACTCTCGCAGAGGCCTCATACGAAAACATCACGGCGTACGTCTTCCCAGTACTCCACAGTGGGTATGATCTTCTCGCCACTATTACCTTGATGTAGTTGAGACTCATCGTCGGGGTGCGGGAAGCCTGCTTTTCCAAAGCAGTTGGCTATAGTTTCAGGTTTAACTTGTTGCTTCATCCAGAACTCGGAACTTCGTCCAGTACAGTATGTACCCATTTTAAAAGGTAATTGTTGAAAATACGAAAATGGAGTTTTCTTCAAATTAAACAAAAAAAAGTTTTAATTAAAGGGTTTTTTTAACATTATTTTATAGAAAATTCAAGGGACCAAATGAAAAATTTGAATTAACCAAGAATTTAAAAATGTTCGAATTAGAATTTTAAAATGTTCAAATTAGACAAGTTACACTGTGTCATGTTGGCAAAGCAAATATTTTATTAATAATTTACCTTATATTTTGTTGTTACAAAAAGGGCATATTTTTTTATTGAGATGATGGAAATCTGCAGTTTCTTGTATAGTGAACAGAAATGCATTAAAACATTATTGTATAATATCTTACAGTGATTTGCTTTCTTCATTAAGAAAGTGTTTGAAGAGAAATTCCTTGCATCTGAAGAAATGTTGTGACCTTTTGCATTGTCACAAGATGGAAATTGTGATGTATTGCAAGTGAGTTTCAGCTGACAGAATGGGCTGTGTCACATGGAGGAGAAAATAATCAGACTAAACTGATTTACAAATATGTAAAATTGAGAAACTCTTACATATACAGTTGAACCTCATTTATAAATTTTTCAAGCGACCAAGTAAAATTAACATATTAAAAACAAAACAAAAAAAAAACAACAACATATAAATGGAACAGGGAAAGTTTAACATTAAGGGCAATTTAGAATTTTGGGGTAGGCTACATTTTATGTATAAATGAAAAAAACGTATAAGTGAGAAATGTTTAAAGAAGATTCTATTATATCTTGAAATCAGCAATGCTTATTCTATTCGTATTCATATGGCTATTCTATTTTTCACATTTTTTAGGCATTAAACAGTTTGACAAATTTGAAATTTTATGAGTTTGGAACAGAACATGTGATACAGAGTGATGAAGTATTCCGATTATAATAGAAATGCCCAGACATTTTTAATTATGAACCTGTTTTTAATCTTTCATCTACAGAAGGGAAGCAACTGCAGAACGAAGTGAGCAAAAAAAAAAAAAAGTACTTAAGACATCCCCTCTGAAATGAAGGTGAGAAGAATATCATAGATTTTTCTACTGGGTTGTAATTATTATACATAATATTATCACAGAAGCTGTAACCTGGACTTGTCAATCTGTTTGATGTCTAAAAAATACATGAAGAACAGATTAGCTTTATGAAAATGCAGTGCTATTTTCAAGATACCTATACTATATTATACCACACACTGATTGTACAATCTTGGATTACGAATATTCCCAAGATTATTAGGAAATTTAATATGAGAAACTCATTGTTCATTCTTTTATTGCAGTCTCATTACTTGGGGAAGAAAAAAAAATTAGAAAAAAAAATAGCTTTATTTTGATGGATTTCAGTGAAACCTAGTTTTATGATGCTACCTAAAACAAGACCTAGGTGGAACCATGGTATATGTAATCTTTTGTGCCAAAGTTGCAAAATTTACTTCAAGAGCTTTTGGATAATTTCAGATGACTTAAACCATCATATGAGAGCATCTCTTTGATTATATTAAAAATAATTTACAAAAACTGACTAATGCAGGGTGTCTACCAGGTCACTGAAGTCACCGAAAGGTCATGAAATGAGAAAACGGTCACGGAAGTCAAGAAAAGGTCACAGACTTAAGGTCGCAGGTCACTGTCAATTTTTTTCGTTGTTTTTTTTTTTAATTTATTTTTCCCTTTGGGCCTTACCCTGTAAAAATCAAATTTCAGCTTTGAGCTAAAAAGGAGAAGTCTTTGCCAATGATGATGACGTCATTTCCTTCCTTCAGACAAAGTTCTGAAGGGATACACCGTGATACTGTTCTCCCCTTCAGCGTTCATTGACTCCACTTGGCACTTTGCCAACCATGGTTCTCTCAACTGTGGGCCAGCGGTAAGGTCTTTTTGTCGAAAGTAACCAATAACCTCCTTGTTTGCTTCGCAGAAAAAATTGTCGCGGATCATTTGGACTGGGCTATGTACCAGTATATCGAGAAAAACCGGTTTAAGTTTTACATCGAGTCTCCGATTTTTTAGCTAACTGTACTACGATGCGTCGTCCTTCACGATATCGCGATACGATGTAGATGAAATCATAAGATGGTGTCGCGGACATCCGAGCTTTTTCCTGAATGATGGAAATCCATCATGAAGCAAACATGATGTTTAAACCGATTCTTATCGGGCCACCGCGTGTCGATGATGCCATAAATCGGCGAATTCGCATGTACTGCTGTCTGCCAGCAGAAATGATGTTCAAACAGGTTTCGATCAGTACGATTCCAAAACTGTAAATCGTTCTCAGTCATAATAAATGCTGCTGCATGTTTGTATGCCGTGGCTGCAATCTCCGGGATATCAGGAATTTACTGCAGTCTAGGAATTAGTTGCAGGTAATTAGCACGTCTTTTGTAAAAATGATCGTGCACGTTTGTCCGTCCGTGGAATCTCTGCAACTATTAGTCCGATTTGAAAAATTCATTTTGCGTTGGAAAGCATAAAATGTGTTAATGATGATCCTGACATTCCGAGTTTTACGGATGTGCAATTTTGCCGTTAGAGGGCGTAAATGCAGATGATAGCAAATTTAAAATGCATTTTATTGCATATATTTGCTTCTAAATATCCGATTGAAAAAATTTTCTTCCTTTCGATGCGATTTATAATGAAGACTGTTTTAGATGCAGTTTCTTTTTCAAGTAATGCATAAATTTTCCACTAGGGGCGTAAAGGTAACTTGAGTTTACCCCAATATCTCTGCTTCTAAAACTCCGATTTGAGAAATTCTTTCTGCATCGGATGCTGCTCCTAATAAGAAATGTTTTTCATGTAATTTCAAAATTTTGATAAAGTATGGTTTGGCCACCAGGGGGCGTAAGCGTTTATTTCTGCTTCTAATGTATTTGCAGCAAAATCCGAGCTTCTGAAAAAGTCAACTGAAAAAAATTCTTTCGTAGACCACCAACATAGCTCACCTGGGAAAACATTTTAAGAACACCTCCTGCTTAAAATAGCACATAGTTTTCCCGCCAAGGGGCGTATATCTTATTTTTGTTTATATTCCTGCTTCTAAGCTTATGATTTGAAAAAATCATTCTTTTTGGGGAAGTGTTTCTGCTGTAAAATGTTTCTCATATAATTTGAAATTTTTCTTAATGCACAAGTCTGCCAGTAGAGGGCGTAAGCTCACATTTCTGTCTATAGCAATATCTGCGGGACTAAAAACCTGATATAAAAGATTATTTCTCGGCAGTGCTGTAGTTGTAAAATCAGCAGAGGGTATATATACTATGTGCAAATCCTAAAAAATCAGAGGTTATACTACATGGATAAAAAAAAAAAGGCACAGTACCCTCGAGCCCACTTACCGATATGAATAAAGTATCTTCTCTCTTCTGTCAGTTATGACATGTTGAAGGGCATGCACAAGATAATTTTAATTTTTATTAAAATATTTCCCTTAAAGCCTGAGCCCCCCCCCCTTCCTGGTGCAGTGGTCTACTAAGCGATGGCCTCTGATCATTCGTCCGAAAATGGTCCAGGTTCGAATCCGAATCCCGGTGAGGCATGGATGTTGTGTCGACAGTTGTCTTATGGCACTAGCTCTCTCCCTTCCCTGGAACCAGTGACCCTAAATTAGGGACGGGTTGCTCACAGTGGTTGTTAAACCTCCAATCAAGAAAAAAAAAAAGCCTGACAAGAAAAAAGAAAAGAAAAAGCCTGACGAGATAAGTTCTTACAGCACTGTTCTTCTCTAGAAGAAACTCATGATCTACTATCAGTTGCTGAATGATGAAACGATGATTCATAAACCAAGATCTTACATATTTTTTTGGATTAAATCGTTCAATGGGCGGTCCATTTGAATTTATGAACATCAGATTAGATACATTAGGGATTAACGAAGATGATCTGAGATCAGTGATAATATTGTTCCTTAAACTGAATCCTCATTCGCATTCAGCTGTAGAACAAGGCAGAGTTGATGTCGTTCTTAAGAGGGGTTTTAAGTTTTCTGGTACAACTTGGGCGTTTTCAGTATATTCTCTCAGTCTCTGAATAGCTTACATTTCATCAACATTAAAACTTCTACAGATTTGTCTTGTTTCTAGTTCTCCATAACGCACATCATCTGTTTTAATATTTATTCACTCTAATGAAGAACTATCTTTAAGAAGTTGTACATTTTCACTGTTTGAATCTGAACACAGTCTTGATTTCATCCTGTTAACCGTGCTTTGAATAAACTGGTTTGGTTAATAGTACAATTTTGTTGTTAGGAATAAATGGGATATTTTTAAATAATAATTCCTCGTTCGTTGCTAATGCTAAATGAGTTTTTTCCCCAGGATTTTCTCCGAAGCTCTCTATAATTCTTATGGTTCTTTTCATTAGATGTTCAGCACTTGGCAGCAATGTTGTTCAAGATTGAAGTTCTATTGATAATATGGACATTGAAGGTATAAGCTATTCTGTCAAAAAAAAGCAGAGGGTATACGACGTATACTGCCGTATACCCTTCACTACAGCCCTGTTTCTCAGTCAGATGCTACTAACTATGAAAACTCTGTGTGTATTTTCTTCCCAAAACAATGCCCAATTTCGCCTTTAGGGGGCGCCAATGTTCAATTTGTTTTTCTTAATATCTCTGCTTCTAAATGTACGATTTAAGAAATTCTTTCCACACCGGATGTCATTTATCTTGTGGAACATTTCAGGTTAGTATTTGATGAGTTTTATAGTTCACACTTATACCACTAGGTGGTATTTGTGTACTTCTGCTTGCAGTTGTATCTCTGCCTCTAAAAATCTTATTGAGAAATTTCTTATTTTAACTGTATGCCATTCTCCACACTAGAGATGTGGTGGATTATCCTCTTTGAACAATGCATAGAAAGAATTCCTGCTAGGGTGCATAAAGGTTAGTACCTTTTTCTCAACATCTCTTCTTCCGGGAGACATATTTGAAAAGTTCTTTTTCGTTAGCATATTTTTTTTCATGAATTTTTTTTTACTTTCCCATTAGGCGTAGTGTTGTATCATGTTTCTTTCTTTATTTCTCTCTTTTAACTGTTCGATTTGAAAATCTGTCTCCGATACCTTCCTTCTGCTGTGAGAAATTTCTTATGCACAGTTTGTTAAATTTTCATTACATACTTTTTAGCTGCTGGTGGAAGTAAGTAGATGTTTCTATTTCTGGATGTTTTATCAATTGGAGAAATCTGGTTGGTATTTTCCTAACTGGTTGCATTGGCTTTGAATAACTTTGATAAATTTAATTCGCATGACAAAAGATTCAAGACGTGCTCATTACAACCCAAAATTCAGTGTCATCTTTCTCGTTTTCTTTGTTGTTCACATTTTAGCAAAACAGTATAAAGAGATGTATAGGCATTTAAAATTACATCTGTATGATTTTCCGAATGTCAGTGAGTGCACTTCCACTCTTTTGGGGAATTATTTCATTTTTTTCAACATTTTCAAAATATTTAATCGGGCCTAGGCTAGGTAGGAAAAAAAAAAAAAAAAAAGCCTAACTGCAGATTTCGGTACTTCCCGATGGAATTGCGCCATAAAAATTGGCATAAATGCACTGCACGTTGACTAGACAGACACAAAAGTATTACCCTTTCAAAATTTTTAGTCAGACCTAGGCTAGGCACACACACACAAAAAGAAAAGGTCTGACTGCAGATTTGGATACTTTCGAATGGAATTTCACCATGAAAATAGTTATAAATGCAGTGCATCTTGAGTAGACAGACACAAAAATATCACACTTTCAGAATTTTTAATAGGCCTGGGCTAGGCACAAAAAAATAAATAAATAAATAAATAAATAAATAAAAACAAAGGCTTAACCATAGGTTTGGGTACTTCTCGATGGAACTTCACCTGAAAAATCTGTACAAATGTACTAAGCGTAAAGTAGATAGACAGAATAACATTATATTAAAAAAAAATAATAATCAAGCCACATGTTCAACATATATTCAAAATAATAAAACTAAATTCTGCATCAAAATGTAAAGAAGCACTAAGAAAACAGGAAAGTCAGCAAGCAGAGAAAGAAAAGGAAATCAGATGTGCTGTGAAAAGAATTAAAAAACTGAAAGAAAGAAAAAGTTATTTGAACAGGCTGAAGAAGCTAATGCAATGAAACAAATTAAAGCAGCATACACATACAAACAAACTGCAGAGTTAAAGCTATGTCAGCTGTCCCGGTGGCACAGTTGTTCAAGCGATGGCCTCTGATCATCCTGGTGAGGCATGGATGTTGTGTTTGTCTTACGGCACTGGCTCTCTCCCTTCCCTGGAGCCAGTGACTTTAAATTAGGGACAGGCAACTGCTTATAGCCCATTAAGTTGCTCATGGTGGTCGTTAAACCTCCAATCAAAAATAAAAAAGAAAAAAAGAAGCTATGTCATACATTGCATTTGGATTGTTAAAGCTCTTCATTAGTGCTGTGGGAGCTAAATGTTATCCAATGAGAAAGTGTTTGATTTAGATAACTTTTTTAGTTTTATGTATGCACAGTAATACCGAGCCTTACATGTCTACTTAATGCATGTTCGCTATAATGTATGTACAACATATTTACTCATTCCTGACATAACTTATTAACATCACGCTGAAAATTTCCACCAATTGGAAGCTGCATACTTTGAAGTCTGGAAATCTTTGTTTGTGGTACACTTGTTTCTGGCTTCTCTGATCGGAGAAGGAGGAATTCGCATTGTTATTGCTTTTTTATTGATTTACTAAGGAAATTCTTGTAAAAATGTCTTCCAATAAAAGAAAAAGTGGTGCTGAAAGTGAAATATTGGTAAAATGCCACAGAAATCCATAAAATTACAAGAAAAAGTGGACATAATAAATATGAGGCTGGTGAGTTAGTGACTAAACTTTCAAACTCTATTAAATGGTCCTAGCCACCCCTCATATTCAACAGACCATACTCTTATGTATTTTTTTCTTTTGCTACGTAACTAACACACCTTAAGTTCAACCTATGGAACAAGGAACTATTGCCACTTTTGAATCGTATTATGTATCGCATTGTGATCTTAAGACAGTTTATTTTAGTAACAGTTGGTAAGGACAAGGTAACTGTTAAACAGTTTAGTCGTGATTATAATATTTTGTATGCAGTATCACAGGAACTTCGATAGTGCATGAAAAATGATGACACGGTAATGCATGGTTGGACTTTGACATAAAATTTTTTTCTACAATTTGTGACTGATTTGGAAGGATTTGAGCCAACTGTTAGATTAATAATATTGTTCAAGAAAATGTCTAGCTACCTAAAAAGCTTGGTTTGGAAATTGACAAGTGTGAAAGAATTGTTAACTTCACACAGTAAAAGGCTAATTAGCACTGCGGGCTTGATTGAACTGGAAACATGGTCAGGGAAAGTGGCTCGTAAGAAGACTCGGTTGAATAAATCACTAAAGAAAATGTACACTAACAAACATTCTCGATAAAACTTTCAAAATCATAGAACAGCTTGTAAATAAAATCGATAAGTGTGGCCCTGATGTTGAGTGCAGTTCTTCAGTTGTGCATATGTTCGGATACTTTGTGCAAGAGTGTGAAGCTTGTTTTGAATAGCATTTATTTTCTGAGTAAATAATGTTATCAAAAACTGAAATAAATTGCTATTAATTTTAATTGTTGATAACAGTCTAAACCATTATAACGTACTTCCTATACTCGCTTAACATACTTTTGTGTAACATGCATTTCCTGGTTACAAGTAATTCTTTATAATGCAATATTTTGAGTTTTTCACTTAATGTAAGCTTATTAGTAAAAAAAAATTGCTATTTATTTTAACTTTTTAGAAATAATTTTATATACTCAATTTACCCTTTTAATTTCTTAATTACATAATCAGATTTTATATTTAATTAATTCAAATGGCCAAACTCTTACACTGTTGACAGAAAGAATAGTCGAGAAAACTTAGCTTTAGGGTCAAGAAATGTCCCGTAAAAGTCAAGGAAAGGTCTAGAAAAGGTTAAGAAATTGAGTCTCCTGAAAATGGTAGACACTCTGTAATGTGAAATGCTGTACAGATGGTTTTGTACAGCATGAGAACTGCAAGGACTTTCTGAATTCATGCTTTCATGGACAGAACTTTTTGTGATTGAAAGAAAGATGCGATTTTGCACAACAATCCATGACAAGTCAGTATGTGATGATGTCACTGCTATTCTAAAATGTTAACAATAAAAGTATGTTTGCAGAGATCTCTGGTAGGACAGATTCCATCAACTGCAATGATACATGCCTTTGGCAATCTCATTGCAGTTGATGAAATCTGAAACTACTGATGAAAACTGTTTTGCACTGACAATTCTATGAGAATAGTAATGACTAAGTCAGATATAAGTATGCTATAGTTTGTATTACTCCTTTCTTATATCACTGATTTGACTTGAACTCTCATGTTGGGATCACAAGGATGAAGAAGTTCTGGAGCTGTAAAATAGCATATTAGGATTTGCTGAACTGCAAACCAAGTAGAGTATCATTACAAGAGAGACCCCTTATTGCTAGTAATGTTCACCAGTGATACACAAAGCACTTTTCACATCTAATGTAGTTCTATGGAATTTCTGAAAAAGAAACTTCCATCACAGGAATGTCTTTGGCTGGAGTGTACACAGAAGTAACAAATCTGCTCTGGCAATTCCACATCAGGAACTAATAGTAATGATTCTAACATGTTGGTCTACAAGATGATGATGTCCGAGAATTTTGATAGAACTTCACCAACAAGCTAATCTTAGTCTGTCCAACATTTTTACACTATAGCAAGCAGTGTCAGGCAAAGTGGAATGAGCACAAATATGAAAGCAATTTTGTTTGTTGTGTATTCACATGATCTTTCAAGCATAAACATGCCAGGAAGGAATCTAGTTTTGTATGCTAGATTCCTTCTGTGTGTGCACACATTATTGATTTCAGGGATATCTTTTATATTGAATAGAGTGTAGTGCTTAGTTTTCCATGTGCATATTTTGAATTCCTAAGCTCTCTTAAAGACAGATTCCATCTTAAAAAATCTATTTCAATTTTAGTTTAGACTGTTCAAAAACAAATGTGTAAAGAAAATACCCTTTCAGCCATCATGATGGTAAACATCTTACCTTTTTTGGTGTAAACATTTTTCTCATAAAATTAACCATCATTTCAAGAATATTTATTGCAATGCAGATATGCTGAATGAGTGGATGGAAAATCACACATGGTTGGCATGGAAAAACCGCACAACTTTTGTTCATGTGGATCAAGATATTACTGTTAGCCATCCTGAAAGGGAAACCACAGGATGTTATAATTACTATAGTTTTTTTTTAAATATATTTCTAGTTCTTTAATGTGGAATTGTTTGATTTTTCCCTTAATTTTTGTTGACTGAAAAATCAGTTTTGCAGTTCAACATATAGTTCAATAAAAAAAGTGACATAATTCTGTAAATGCTTTACATCCATTAACATCAGACAAAATGTATCATTAAATGAACCAGCTCCTTTGGATTGGACTAGTTGGCATTATGCAGACCGTCAAGCTTGACAGTTGTACCAATAATGAAGTGGGTGTTGAAGAAATTCCACAATTAAATGTATATCACCTCTGGACAACTAGGTATCATGCTCATTAGCAGCAATCTGACAAATCATGCCATTGAATAAATCACACTATTTAACCAATTGTTCACAATAGGCTTGATAGTATCCAAACAAGAACAAAATGTCAAATTTGAGACAAATGTTCTTGCTTGGTAGTCAAAACATTAATGTATAGTGTTTTTTTTTGTTTTTTTCTGCTTTGTGTTTTTCTAATTTTTTTTCCTGCTTTGTGTATTATCTTCTAAAAAATAATGTTCAATAAAATTTATATAAAAAGGAAATCAGTAAGTACATAACAGTATGCTTATTTCTCAAAGTTAAAACACACAATTTAATTTGGTCATTGTTGATCATAAAACTGGCAAACTTGATTTAGCTAGAATGAGGCAACTTCTCTTTTAGATACATACATACATATCACTAAGCTGTTCCCTGAGAGTCCAAGGTTAGCTCCTCAAAGCAAGATCATTTGCCAAATCAAAGTTACTGTTGATGTTAGGCTTTGTCTACTTCTGTTATATCAATCGCCACCTTCATTTACAACGATTTTAATCTTCACTGACATCCATCACACACCTTGCACAAAACATTTTGTATGCTTCTTACTAATTTTTTTCTCTTTCAGGCATTTTGAACTCTGGTCCTCCCATGATTTCTGGAGTCTTTTTCCCACCTTTCTTTCCTGCTACTTGGGCTGAATACATTCTCTCAGTTAGCACCTCATTACTTATTTTTTTCAGTATGGCTAAACCACCTTTAGAAGAATATTTGTCACCACCTTATTGGTAACCTTTTGCCTCAATTACAAACCTGCAGTGCATCTTTATTAGACACATGGTCAGAACAACTCCTGTCACATAGCCCCTAGAAGTAATCTTTCTCTCTGAACCTCTCTTCTTCAGTACCCAGGTTTCACTGCAATACAACAAAGTAGAAATAATTACACTTTCATACACATCCATACAGGACCTTTTTGAAAGCCCATCAGTCCTTTGAAGTTCTAAAGCAGCAGTGTCTTGCAAAGACAGATTCACTTGGTTACTAATTTCATCACTTAATCTGTTGGGTTGGAAAGAAAGTAATGTCTGATGACTAGGTACCTGAAGTCGAAGCCCCGGCCATAGCATGCATTGGCCACTGAGATTGCACAGCGCACCCACATAACATCAGCAGGTAAGTGGTTTGAGTCAGTGACAGTTAGCCCTCACAAAGTGAAGTGTGTAAGTACCAGCCAACATGAAAGTGGACAAGGAGCACATCTGCCATTGCATGCTGCATAAGTTTCGTCGTGGTAGCACACACACACACACGCACGCACGCACGCACGCACAACACCACCACCATCACCACCCGCAAGTGCTGTAAGGAGCATTACCAGTGTGTACCTCAGTGCCTTTCACATCGTCAGTGCTGTCCTTGGTTTGAATGGTTTCAAGAGGGAAATTTTGACCTGTCAGACCGTCCCACAGCCGGAAGACCTGCAACAATGGATATGGGCATGCTGAAGACCTTAATGGAGACCGAGCCATGTGTGACCATGCGGGAGTTAGCTGAGTAGCTGGGGACTACCCACATGAGCATTATCATGCACCTGCATCAACTTGGGAAGGTGCACAAAGGGGAGTTCGGGTACCCCATCAACTCACAGTTGAGCAGAAAGCAAACCACATGAATGCATGTGTTTCCCTGCATGCACGGGACCAAGTTGAACCGTTCTTGGACCGCATTGTGACAAGTAATGAGAAATGGGTTATGTATGACAATTTCATGCCTGGAAACGGTGGTTGGACCCAAAAGAAAAGCCTATGCCGACCCCCAAAGCCGGCTTTCACCCATGTAAGGTCCTGCTGTCTGTTTGGTGAGGTATGTGGGTGTCATGTTTTTTTAGCTGCTGCCGGACAACACCACTATCACCACAGATGTGTACTGCCATCAGCTTGACGATCTGCACTCATCGCTGACATCAAGACGACCACCACCGTTGAACTGCAAGGGGGTCCTCTTACAGCAGGATGGAGCAACACCTCACACAGCACAGGTGACCTGTCATAAGATCAGCGACCAGTGTCTGGGAATCAGCTGCTGCTGCACCCAGCTTATTTCCCAGACATTGTCCCAAGTGACTACCACCTTTTCTAGTCATTGCAGAATTTCCTGAATGGACAGCGGGTTCACCAACCACAATGATGTCAAACATGCACTTACTCACTTCATTGCATTCAAGCCGCCACAGTTCTACAGGGACGGTATCCAACAACTGCGCAGATGATGGAAGCTGGTCGTGGCAAATTGTGTCTGATTATTATCGTTTAGTGTCATGAGTGAAGCTTAACATAGGCTAGTTTTATTTACTGAAGGAGCAGTAGGTAGATGCATGTATTGAAAAGAATATAAATTGGAAGGCTTGCTGGTGATGATCGGCATTACTCAGAGTTACTCAGTGAATGATTGCATTATTTGAGTACATATAAGACTGATGCGGAAAAGAAGTGGGCGTGTTCTAAGAACTGTGTTGTCACTGTAGTGTTGCTGCATGGTGGAACAGTGAAATGAAAAGAGAAAAAAGAAGCATATTTGGGGTTGCAGGGTAGAGTCATTGAGGATGAAAATAGCATTTAAAGTTTTGAAGCATTAAAGGTGGTTCACTGAAGTGAGGCAAAGTATAGGATGAGGTGATAAAGTGAACAAAAACGTATCAGCCTTTTTGGGAATGCAGAATTCATGAAAAATACATAAGACACAGAAAAAACAAGTAAAGTAAAATTTCTCAGTTGTGTGAAGAACAGAAATAGAGAAATGACCTGGGAGCCTCATTAGAATTCCAAAACTCAGGGAAAATCGTGTTTTTCTGTAAAAATCAAGGAATTTTTTATCAGGGAACTGAAAAGTCAGGGAATTTTTTTATTTTGCCAAAAAAAAATATTTTGTCTCAGACTTTTGTAGAATATATTTCTGTATTGCTAAGTTTTAAAATAATTCCGAGTTGTTTTATCCTTCGAGGCAACTCTGCAACCCACCCACCGATTAAAGTGCAGCTGTGCTGGGGAGTGTGTCTCTTTGCGGTTTCCCCATCTCCAGATGCTCTAAACTACAACCGAACAAACAGACACATCAGAGCGTGAGAGAAAGCCATTAATCACACACCCATTTCGCAGGCTCTTATCTGCTGGCGTTCGCGCAGAGGCAGTCATTTGCAGGGATCGCATTCCTCCTAAAATTCCTAATATTTTGTGACCCTCCTTAAATTCCTAAAATTATACCTAAAATTTGCTATTCATCCTAAAATTTTCGTAAGCTTATTTATTAAAAACACAACCGTTATTAACGCCAATAAATTTACCATTACGCAGGGTGCGCACGCGTGCTTGAAAACCTGGAAAGTCCTGGAAAATCATGATTACGTTTTCAAGGCCTGGAATATCCTGGAAAAACGGTGTTTTTTTAATGCCGTCTTGAAAAGCCTTGAAATTTGAAATTAGTGCTTAAAAAATGCCCTTTTAGGAAATCGTGTTACTGTTACCCCTTAATTTTTTAAAGTTCCTTTTCTCTGTTCTCAAAGAAACCACCGGCAGCGGTTTCCGATGTGCACCAAATCCTAATTTGGCTGGGGGGGAAAAAAGAAAAAAAAAAGGCACTACTTCCAGTGCAATAAAATTGGATGATTACTAGTAGGTCGAAGGGGAGCTTGATGTCCGTCCGACAATTGAGAACAGAAGGGGAAAGAAGAGGCATTTAGCATTTGCAGGGGGTCGCATATGTACCAAGTCAGCTGGCATCCACCAGTGAGGAGTATGCCTGAACAACACATTCATCTTCTTCTTGTTTATGTGCATGCCACCCTCCCTCCCCTCAAGAGACTTCCACTACTTATGATAAAAAATAAGAAAACTATCTTTGCGAATTTTTCACGAAAGTGGCTGAAATTTTTACATTCACTGTAATTGGATTACAGAAGCTCACTTCCAAAATTCCAGTTGAATCGGTTTAAAACTTTAAAAGTTAGCATTGGTAATTTTTATTATGGACAAGTATGTGTGCCTCTTTGGACAGAGTGAGCCTCCAGCAGAAAGGGTGTTACCATAGTAACGGTTGATTGACAGCTGGGAGCGCTGATCTGAAGCCCTTGGTTGGGAAGAAAGCAAACACCTGTTTATCACTTCCACAGCACAAAAGGACTAGGAGAATATTTTCAGAAATCCATTTTTCTGAATTTTGAAAATAACACAGTAAAATTTTTACAGTAGTTAAGATACATCACAATAAAGTTCTAGTGCAAATTTCGCCAAATTCCGTTAGGAACTTTAGCAGATGCAAAAAAAAAAAAAAAAAGTTGCATAATCGGATTGAAAAAAAGAAACAGTAATTATAAATTACGGGAAAAGCAAGTGAATTATTTTTTTTAGATGCCATGGTTTATTTAAACAGAGTGATCCTTAAATTTTTTTTCTGTGATGATATGGACTCTATTTGAATTACAAACACGTTTTTATTCAGACGTCTGAGTTACTGTTTTAATAAAAAAATCATCTATAATTAAAAAGTTTTCAATGGATTTAAGCAATATTCAGCAGATAAACAAATGTATTTTAGTAAATTGCAACATCATGACGTAAATTTGGTAATTTAATTTTGTCGAAAATTGGGGAGCATTTTTTTTTTTACAGTTTCTATTATAGTTAAAGTGAAGGAGGAAGGGTGCAACTTGACAGTTCAGTGAGCTGCAGGTGGTGATTTATGGCGATGTGCCAAATGAAAAGAAGCCATTCCATCAGGTAATTCCAAAGGTTGTGTTGTGTGGACGCGTCCTCCTGCTGTTTGATCTTAATTGGAATGTTTTTGTGCATGGGGGGGGGGGGTTCGAGAGAAATATCCGTTTCAGCTTTACAGCTTTCACGGCTCTTTTTTTTTTTTCTTGGTAATAAATAAAAATCATAGTTGCTGCATTCACCATTGATCCATGTTTGCATTTCTTGAATATAAACAGCAGACAATCAGAAACATAGTGTTGGGCGGGTCTTGATGATCTTCATTTTGCATATGCTGAATTCAGTTCTGTGGGAATAAGGAATGACTTATACTGTGAATATATACAAAACTACATATTTTTGAGCTGAAAAAAATAGGTCTACTTGTACACAGTAGCTAAAGTGTGAACTCAGATGAAGACAGACATACGGACGTCTGATTCCATAAAAAAATCAACATAGTTTTTTTATTTACACTACAGGTAAAAAAGCAAAAACATGTTTTTAAACGTTATAAAGGAAAACGGATTTTTGAAACGCATGACTTGATGATCTTAATTTCTGAAAGTTTCTTTTTTCCACATCCTTTTTTTCAATTACAATACAGTGTAACAGGATACTGTGTGTTATATCACTTAGAGATATGGCAGATTTTCGGTTGCTGATATCCGCGATCGTAAGCGGTAGTTGCATTGCGATTGTTGATGATGACAAGATAAATACTGGAGTGATGTAAAATGTTGCATAAACTAAAAATATAAAAAAAATAAAGCCCTCCCCCCACCCCGACCTTTTATGCGGTCATCATAGCTGATCAACCATTTCATTCCATGAACATCAGCACATTTCAATCATTTGAACATTGGGGGTATCTGAAGGAATTCAGCCGTGCTTAAGCGCCCTAGCGCAACGAAAACATGCTAATTTTGGACAGTTCTATTCCCTTCCCCTCTACCATCCCTAATAATTGAGAGTGCATACATTGAGAGTGTTTCAAATATTCTATTTATGAGCTAGTTTTTGCGCTGTTTGTTATGCTTTTATTTTCGAAGAAAGAGAGGGAAAATAAGGAAAAGCAGCTAGAGAAAAAAAGAAAAGCTGAGTTTGATGACAAAATAAAAGAAAATGATGCAGAAATAAATAGGCTTAAAAAAGATAAAGAAGCCTCCCTAGCAGTAATTCAAGAGGGAACAGAAAGAATGAGAAAAGCTGTAGAAAAACAAAATACTGTTGAAATAGCAGTTGCCTCTAACTTGATCATACAAGGTTCAGCTGAAATAAAGAAAACTGAAAGTAAATTAGTTGTGGTGGAAGCAGAAAAAGATAGGCTAATCAGGAAAAGGTTAAAACAATAATATGAAAAAAGTAATTCAGTGAACAATTGTACATAGTTCTTGGTTTTCAATTACCTTTTTAGGATATTATAGTTTAATGTGAAACCTGAAAACTTTACTGTGAAAATCGTGAATTGCTTCTGGTTCAACAGCATATTAATGTTCAAAGTGAAACTTGAATGTGGTAAATATACTTGAATATGATAATAACACGTGAAAAGATAAGAACTGAACATTAGAAGTAAATCATACTTAAACTTTAGACATTAGACGTTATGCAAAAAATTTGGGTGTGAACTTCGACCATATATACTAATGGACTGCGCATTGGCAATAGCTGCATCAAAGCCGCCATGGCTCAACATTGGGCACGTCATCATCAGACTCCAAATTTCGTGTACAAATGCTGTTATGATTACTAATTTACGCTGCAGAACTTCAGTGTTTTCGGTGTATTATGTGAATGCACCTCATATATAATGAAAACTCTTCAGGTAAGTTTACTTATGAGCTATATACATGCATGATCGTGTTGTTTACATTTTGTGATTTATAATGTGATGAACATTTGCGAAGAATTTGGAACATGCATTCCATTTTTTTTTCTTAAGTTACTATATTTTTATATCAATAGCTGCAAGTTTCTGGTTAAGTAATTGAACTTTATTGACTTAGGTATTTAATTCGTTTCTTACCCATGAAAAATCATAGAACTTTCTTTACTATATCGGTCAGAGCAACCATAAGCACAGCAGGTGTAACCCATCTTTTTGACTGTTGTCATGTGATTTTATGTTGGAGCCAGAAATTTTGATGTCATGCGCAGTCTATCAGTATATATGGTTGAAGGGTGTGAAGCAAACTCTTTACAATGTATACAAAGTTGTTTTACTAGATGTATACAAATATACATCTAGTTTTTATTGAAATACACTCCTAAAATTTTCCTAAAATTTTTCTAAAAATTCCTAAAATTCCTAAAATTCTTACCTAAAATTTTCCAGAAGTATGCTATGATCCCTGCATTTGTTCCTGAGTAGGTGCCCCAGTTCTCTGTGTAGACTGGGAAAAAAAATTATGAAAAAGCTATTTCCTCAATTTTTTAAATAACCGACTGAAATTTTTACAGTGGACAAGATATATGAAAATAATGTTCCATTTAAATTTTGCCAAAATTCATTGGAAACTTTAGAAGTTAAGCTTTTTTTTTTCTTTTTTTCTTTTGCACGTTCCACTTGTCTTTTATCAAAATGTACAAAAACATTTTATCTTGCCAAATTTTGGTGATACTACTAAATTCGTTTATCCCCCCTTCAAAAGCAGTGTGGATGAATGTTGCAAATTGAGGGCACCTAATTTATTTTGAAAAAGGTTCGTATCACTTATGAACTGAAGCTTCGCTTTCGTAATTCTGCAGCAGAGTTGGTATAGTTGGAAAAGTATGTACCTTCAAATGTTTGAACAAGGAAAATATTATGAAATAGGAAGATTCTTCAAAGAGGGAGAAAGATTTGTTTTGTTTTTTTCATAGTACTTACGAGTATTTTGACAAAAAAATACCATGCAATGAAGCTGGTACTATTGCATAACTACCAAATTTCCCAGATTTAACGGCCGTTTTCTAGATTCGTTTTGTCTTCCGGTTTTACGACCGGAAAGAGATTTTTTTTATTCTGTTATATTTCTATTTCATAATGCATGAAGAAATTTATTTATAGCTATTTTAAGACGATATTCTGTCTACTGCAAGAGCTGGCTGATTGCGAAAAATAGGGTAGTCCGATGCCTGGGACCATAGATTTTCACATCTGGGTCATTCTATGCGAAATCGTCAGATATTGAAATAATTTTCTACCAACACATCTCCGACTCTTACGATTTTTTTTTACGGGTAGCTGCCTCCAAGTTATAAAAAAACCCTGAAAGTTTCAACTTTTTTTATTTCTGATAAATTAGAAGATATTATTTTTTGAATTTTTGTGCAAAGTGGAACCGTCTCCCGTAAAAACGCAAATATCTCTGTTATTTAGAATAAGAAGAAATATAAAATTCATCATTCTCTCGTAATTTTTCCTAAGGTTTCAGCTTATACATAGGAAACAAAAATTTGCGAAAACAAAAGTTAGGCGGGGTAGAAATTTTCTTGTAATCGTAAATTCTTTTTCTTGTGTTGCTGCACCTCACAAGATTTGCATAAATTATTCATTTTGCATCTTTACCTTCACATTGGCAAAAAAAAAAAAAAAAAAATCTACCTAGTTACTACTGATGAAAATCTTTGCCGTGTGTGCTTTATTGGTTTCAGGTTTGTCAGTGCAGGCACTAAAGCCTCTGTCTCCGTTTTGGATGAGGTTATTTGTGGGGAGTCACTGCAAATGACCTAAGTGGGCTCCAGACCTTTTTCGCACTTTGCCTGATCAACACCGCACAAATTTATTGCCCTTCGTAAAGATATTGTTAAGTATAAACGTGCCACTCGCTGCAGGATGAAAAATTATGTTGACAAAAAAGTGTTAGGAGGATTTTATGAGCACACGTGCACACAAAACTTCCTCCAGTTGTTTCCCGTACAAGTAATTTAACGTAGCGTGGAAATGGACTGTGACCTGCGAGAAAAGTTTGGTACTAATGTTTGTGTCACAGACGTAGCCAATTAATTTTAAGACTTTCATATTTTGGAAGTATGTATATGAATTGTAGCCTCTCAGGCAAAATGGTATTCCGTATTAACTGTTTGTTTTCTCCACTTGTTGCTTCCATTATTTTTTCTTTATCCCTGTGTTGATTTTTTTTTTTTTTTTTTTTTTTTGCCGTTATGGCATTACGATCTCTGTGTGCCAGCTTATTGGTTATGAAATTTAACAGCACAATGTCTAAATATCCTATGCTGCGTTATTTAGAAGCAAATAGCATAGATTCAATGTTCTCATTGCCAAGTGCAAGAACTAACTTTAGCTAAAATAATTACAATTTTGATTTTTAAATGTCAGCAGTATTTTCCCTGATTGCTAGAAATTGTTGGGATGGTACTGGCACAGGTTTTTCCTCAGACGCAGAAATGCTGCCATGATTTACGATCTCTCTCTCTTCTTTTTTTTTTTTTTTTTTTTTAATAGCTGTTTTAGTTTGCTTTGTCTTTAAAGATTCTAAGTAAATTCCAAAAGAAAATACAAATTGTTAGATCGATTTGATAGAACCGCTCTAACAAAATGTTAAGAGACTCTGTCAGACACTCACCATTTTATCATTCTCATTAGACTTCAATTTCAGCAGTAGTTTCTGTGTTCTAAGCACTTAAAGGATTTAAAGCTTCAGCATTGTATCATTTAAGGGCAATTTATTCTCTTGTCACAATTCTCCCAGCTTGCATTTTTAAACCTAACTGGAACTCTAAATGTTGTGAGTCCTTTAAAATGTTATTTATGTACTTGTGTGCACTTAAAATACAGATAAATCAGTTATATAATTTCACCTAATCGATTGAAATATTTCATTATATGTAGAATTTAAAATAAGTCTTTGTTCAAATATTCTTTAAAACATGTAAATACGTGGTTTGCCATCTTGGTGGTGCAGTGGTCTAAGCTCTGGCTTCTGACTATTCGTCCAAGTGAGCTTGAATTCAAGTCCCAGATGAAGTATGGGTGGTGTGTTTCTCTTACGGCACTGGCTCTCCTTCTTCGTGAAGCCAATGGTCCTAAATTAGGGATGGACAGATGACTGCTTATAGCCCAACAAGTTGCTCATGGTGGTCGTTAAACCTGAAACAAAAAAATAAGATGTGATTTTGTTAAATATTATGTAAAATTTATGTTAAATACATTAATTTTTGTAACTGTAAAGTAATTTGGGAAAATGAAAGTTATTTATCATTTATATTCCATATTTACTGTTTATCTTTATGGACTGTATAATTGGGACGTTCATCATGTGGTGTCTTTTTAATTTTCCCTCATATGTGAGATGAACATAACATTATCAGTATTAATTTCAGGTAAGCAATTATTTGCAATTACAGCTTATCTAAAATTTGATAAATCTTGCTTTCAATACATTACATTATTCCTTAATTCTATAAAAATTATCAAAACTGAATTTAAAAAATTGCCTGTTGACATTACGGTTTTATTCGATTTCTGCAGATAGTTTGCTTCATATTTTGTAACGTGGAACAATTAGGCACAGTAGCCTGGTACACTTTTGCTTGGACAAACACATCACAAGAGAACCACTTAAACAATGGATCAAAGCCCTTTGTTGGTTAATTCTCTTTCGACATTTCTCTGAGCAGGAGCCCATTCAGTCATTAAGCTTATCTGCACTGTGCTATAGAAGAAATTAAAACAAACTATTCAACATACAGATTTTTTCTTACATATGAACTGTTTCTATGGGAATGTATTAACAAATTCTACATGGGCAGTATACCACATAGGTTCAGAAAAGATCATGGAATTATGGTACCGAAAATAATATGCCTCATGCATTTAATTGTTATTAATAAAAAGCAGGTAATTGTATAAAGAACAGTTATTTAAAGAATTAACAAATGTATGATTTCATAAGGAATGCAAGAATATAAGGAAATGCAACAATTTGTCGCAATGTGATTTGATTTGCCGCTTTGGAAAAACTCTCAGGACCTCCTGAAAAAACCTGGAAAAGTCAGGGAATTTTTTTTCTACTTTTGAGTGGGAACCCTGTAGAAATGAAAGGAAAAGTAGGATTTTGGAGTTGAAACAGATGATGCCACAGAGTAGAGAGAAAGTGAAACAAACAAACACACAGCAGGAATCTCAACAGGAGAGGTTTGTAAAACTGTAAAATCTCTTCAGAATGGTAGGGCTTCAGGAGTAGATGGCATAACTACTGAAATGTTAAAATATTCTGGTGACTCTATAATAGGCTGGTTAACTGAAATTTGGCAGTTGTGCTGGGAGTGAGGAACGGTTCCTCAGAATTGGAAGGATACTATCATTGTTCTCTTGTATAAGGGAAAAGGTGATCAGACTAAATGCAAGAACTCTCATGGTATCAACAACCTGTTGAGTGTGCCAGGAAAAGTATTTGGAAAGATCATCATTGGTTATAGTTCGAGGCTTGACGTCAGAGAAGGTGTGGAGTGTGCAGAGCTGTTTTATGCCTGATGAGGGCTGTAGTAGCCCAATATTTGCATTACATGTGATTAAAAAGAATTTTTCTGTTGGTAAGAAAGTGTTTGCTGCATTTGTAGTTTTGGGGAAAGCTTATGACTGAGCAAACAGATGTTCTGTGGAAGGTTTTGAAGAATTATAGTTTAGCTGGGAATTTTCTTGGGTGCGTGAAAACTATGTGTGCTGGTTTTTGCATTACATGTGATTACAAAACATTTGTTTGTTGGAAAGAAAATGTTTGCTGCATTTGTATGTAATGTTTTATATGTAAATAGTGTGTTTGTATATAAATGGTGTTTCGTGGGATTGGTTTCCTACTGCTGCAAAAAGTCGGATAAAGTTGTGTGATGTCCAATGTATTTATGGATGTATACATTTGTGATACCAAAACTGACAGCAGTGGTTTATGTCTAGGAAAATTCTATGTGTGTGAGTTATATTATGCTGATAATGCAGTCCTGCTGTCTGAGAGCAAAAATGTGTTGCACAGTGTATTTATTTTATTGTCCAGGGTGAATGGAGTACATATGAAATTCAAACAAAGTATAAATAAGAGAAAAATGAAGTCATACACTCAAGAGATGCATATAGCATATTAAACCCTGTTATTTTATGTAAATAGCGTATTAATCCATTTATTTATGTTAAATGCATTTATTTTTATGTTTACCATTGCCTTGAAAAAGCCTCCCAATGGAGTGCGAAAGCTTGGCAAATCTTTGTACTACGCCACAAAAATAAACGGATTTAATATGCTATATATGTTTCTTGAATGTTCACAGTGTGTTGTATTTATAATTACATAATGAAGTTATAGTTTTTGATTGAGGAACTGTTAGTACTGAGTACAAGTTTAGTCTAAATGTTTCATAGTTTGATCAGGTGAATGAGTTTTTGTACTTATGGAGTATGTTTCACAGAGAAAACACATCAAATGATGCAATTAGCACAAGAGTGTTCAAACTTTAAAAGTCATTGCTGCTTTAAGCACATTTCATGAGACAGGAACATTTCATCAAAAAGTTCATAATGGGTTATGTATGAAAGGGTAATTGTTCCTACTCTGGTGTATAGTAGTGGAACCTGTTTACTGCAGGAGAGACACAGGAGTCATTTGTGTGCTGGAGAAGTGTGTTTCTTACAGGAAGTTCACATCAAGACTTATTCTAATCATGTGAGGCATGACATGCGTTGCAGATGAGTAATATGAGGCAAAATGTTGTTAGTAAGGAGGAGACAAATATTTTGAGGTGGTTGTTTGGACATGTTGAAAGAATGAGTGATAAAGTGCTAACTGAGAGAATGCATTCAGCCTAAGTGGCATGAAGGAAAGGTTGAGGACAGCCAAGGAAATCATGGGAGGACCAGATTCAAGAACAAGATGTGTGATGGATGTCAGTGAAATTTGAGTTGTGCTTCAAGATTGCTGTAAATGGTGCATCAACAGTGAATAAATCCTAACAACAACAGTAGCTTTGATTTGGCAGATGATTTTGATCTTGCTTTGAGAAACTAATGTGTGAATCACAGAGAACAGTTTAGTGATATGTATGTATAGTATATAAGTATATTGGGTGTGCATCATAGCATGTTATATACCATTCTTAGAAATTTAGTGCTAGCATGGAAGATAATTTTTTATGCTTTTTGTTTTTCATAGGTAATTGATATTTTTGCTATGGTAGTTAGTACCTAGTGTTGAATTCCAACAAATCTGTTTTCACTAGAAAAATTTCTTATCACAAAGGTTTATTTTAGTCTTAAAAGAGAATTAGTAAGAAATACAATATTAGGCTAGCTCCAAGTTTAGAGAACAAAGTTAAAAATTTTTTCCCTAAAATAGTTCAAAGAGAAGAAGATATTTAAAAAATGCAAGGAGTAGTTTATGAAGTAAATTGTAGTTGTGGACTATCTTACATAGGTGAAACAGGTCGCAGACTAGAAACTCGTATAGCTGAGCATAAAGCAGCTGTAAAAAATTGCTCCAACAAGACTGGATTAGATAGGCATGTTAGAGAAACTGGGCACAGCATGGATTGGAATTCCCTTAAAGTAATCAGTTTCCAAAGCAATTTCCAAAAAAGAAAACTGAAAGAAGGAATAGAGATTGAGAAAAATCAAAATTCCATCATCAATGACTGCAAAGGATTTTCCCTGCTTAACATCTGGCAGGATTTGTTGAAAAATAACCTAAACCATCAAGGTTAACCGTAACCGTCAAGGTAAACCATAACCGTGATAGTGACAAGTAAAAAGTGTCAACAAAAAGACAGCCTGAAGAAGGAGAAGAGTTTTCTCCGAAAATTTGCTATTAAAGAAAAAATTTCCTAGTAAAATTCCCATAAAAGTTGCTTTTGATTAATAAAATCTGTTTTGTTTCTTTTTTTTTTTGTCTTGTTTAGAGGAACTCTTTAGCATGGGTGTTAGGTTTCGTCTCTATGGATGTGAGCGTATGCGAAGAGAACACCTCATTGGAGAAAGCATGGTTCCTTTTTCATCTATTCGAGTAGACCAACAAACTACTTTATGGCTAACGTTGGAGCCCAGGTCTAATATTGCAGTTAGTAGTTAATTTTTCTCTTAAAATATATATGATATTTTTGTTCTATCAACTTAGAAATTTCTGAATGAAGTTAATGTGGATTCTTACTTGTGATGTAGAAATGCTATTTTAGTGCACGTAGCTAACCACTGAAAAAACTCGGGAAATATGTTATTCTGGAACAGGAATCAAAAACACGTTTCTTGATCTCCATCCAACTGATGATCTCGGAAGTGCTTTGGAAAAGTTGTCCTTCGTAAATATATGGGATACAAATTGTTCAGTCTTGAATCTAGCCTGTAGTGATGTGTTATTCATGTTGAATTGCTGTACAACATCTGGCACCCACAGCTTATAAAGTTAATGTAAAGTATCACTAAATTTCATTTCTGTCTTTAGAAAGAAAAGCCTGAACATTTTTTAATAAAGCATATTCTGATGTCTCTTTTAGTTATCTTTCTGTCACCTATCATTTCTCTTCACATCTGTGCTCTATCTACATTCTTCAATTTTTACAGGGTAGTGGTATGCATATCATTAAAACAAGGTTGACTGTAAGTGTGAAGTTTGCCATTATTGTCAAGAAAGTAATATGGCAAAGGAAAAAAAAAAAAAATTTGTAGTAGACAGTAAAAAATGGGGAAACTTCACTGCAATCAAGATTTTTCTTTTTCTTCAATAGTCTGTGCCAAAAACATTCTTGCACACCTTACTGGCATGCAGTGGATTATCATCGTATCTGTCTACTGTGTACGTGGAAAATTTAAATTTATCCTTCATTAATTTCTCAGATGTCTAAAATTATGTCTGAAAAACTGCTGATCTGACCTGGTTGCCTCTTATCAGCATGGAAAGCAAGAGCTACAAGGTGGAAGAGAAAGCTTCAACTAGCACAGTGTATATGTGTGTTCTGTTTTGTATCCTTTGGTTGCTCGGAAATGCATCATCATTGGTGATGTAATGGCAAGAAACTTGGACGGAGCTTAAAAGATGTAGATTCAATTGCTACACCTGGATGATGTAATTTTCAAGTTTTATGTGAATTTACTTTATATATAACAAGTTGATTACTGGCATTTCTGTACCCAAGCTGATGATTTTTTCAGTTTACCAGTTTATTGCTTATTATTGGAACTACATAACTAGACACATAAGGTATGCTAAAAAAAGGTACCGGAAGTACAGCAGTCATTATGTGCTAAGTGTGCAACACTATTTATACATAGGATGGTGATGAGTTGCTCAGTGTACAGTTTCAGGTCTTTACCTGCTTTCATTCTGGCCTATTAATGTACTGTGTTGAGTGTTATGTTTTAGCAGATTTTACAGTGCCTGAGGTGAATGAGCAGCACATATGCTTCAAGTTTTGTCTAAAATTTGGAAAACCTGCCTCAGAAACACTTGAAGTTGTAAACAACATTTGGAGAAGAAACTGTAACCATTAAAAATGTTTGAATGGTTTAAAATATTTTTAAAAAGTCAAAGATTGATTAAAGATGACCCTCACTTTGAACACCCATCAACTTCAAGAACAGATCATTCCATTACCCATCGAAATGAAGTAATTGGAAGTAACAAATGACTGAATGTTGGGGAAATGTCAAGTGAAACTGGCATCTCCTGCTATTTTGACACAGGATTTGTGGATGAGAAGGGTGACAACAAAGTCTGTGCATAAGCTTCTCACGTATGATCAAAAGAAGCGTCATATTGCAGTCATGCAGCAATGGACCTAAAGTTTATAAAATATATTATCAAAGGTGACTAATTGTGGGTCTGTGGCTTTGATCCAGAAACAAAATCTCAGTCATTTGAATGAAAGACAAAAATCTTTTTGTCAACTCAGAATGCCCAGCTTGTGAAGTCAAATGTGAAGAAGATGTTGACTGCTTTCTTTGATGTTAGAGGTGTGGTACATTTTAAATTTGCTGTGATTGGGCAACTTTGAACCAGACCTAGTACTAAAAGGTTTTGAAAAGAATAAGGGAAAACAAATTCGGCACAAACGTCCACAACAATAGGAGTTTCAATCCTGGCTGTTTCATCATGATAATGCATCTGCATATTCAGCCCCATTGATCTGTGAATTCCAGACAAAACTCCAAATCTCAGTTGTTCCACAACCACTTTTTCACCTGATTTGACCCCCTCCAACTTCGTTTTGTTTCCCTGATAAAAAAAAATCTCTTTAAGGGATGAAGATTTGAGAGTAGAGATGGGATCATCAAGAACACAACATAGGAGATGAACATAGCCTCAAAAGAAGACTCCCAAATATGCTTTATGAAGGAGCAGAAATGATGGGACCACTGCATTAGCTCAGAAAGAGAGTATTTTGAAGAAGATACTTTCGATTAGCTTATTTTTGTATTTTGAATTATAAATGCAGAAATACTGGTACTACCCAGTTCTTTTTAATACAGAAATTTTTTTTAATGTATACACTGAATGCATAATTTATTATACACACCTTACCACCCACAAACCTTTCCTACTATGCAACAGTAATGAGCCCAGCTGATAGCTCCTGTGGGCTATAAATAGGTCAGACACTTGTATGCTGTACAGCCAGTAATCCGAAATGGAACTGCTACTGTAGAATGCTAATTTTACAGTAGCATGTTATATAGCATCGCTACAAATAGGAAAATGTAGGTGTACCAATAGCATGCTACAAAATAGAGCAGCTTGTAGCAGAAAATTGCGTTACAAATCAGGCTACTTTTTAAAAAGTGTAAAACAAATGCTCTTTGAATAATGTAACATTTTCAGATTTTTGAAGTGTTATTTGCTAAGATGGGAGGCTAAGTGTGCCTTCCCTACATACACAAGCATGTACCTGTTTTGATGTACATTGTGAAAGATGGCCAAACTGTCAACTGGGAAATCTCAGTTTACCAGCAAAGACAGTACAGTACAGTAGTTTTTGTTTTGTCCCCCCTCCCCTCCATTTTGAGGAATGTTGATTGAGAGATTCAATTGTTTTAGTCAAGGACATGAATTCGCAGATATTTCTTGATGTGGTTTTATTTGAATTCCTTGGGCTTCGCAGCTAGTCTAGATAGCCTGGAATGTACACAACTGAATGTGTTAAAATGTATTTCATATGATGATCAGAGCTGAGATATACAGGGTGTTTGGAAATGATGTATACAATTTCAAAGTTGATTAGTACAAAAAGTATTTGCGATATGAATATTTTACGTTTTGTCCAAGATTAAGCAAGTTCTAAAGTTTATAGCTTTGCAATCAATACACTTCCACACATGCTTCATTCGTAGCACGCAGGATGTCGAAGCGGTAGTCGATTTTGGACCAAGTATGGTGCAGAATGTCTGGGGTGATGTGGAGGAAGGCTGCGGTGATGCGCACCTTCAGGCCACTGAGGGAGGCAACCTTTGTCTGGTATACAATATCTTTAAGGAACCCCCATGAAAAAAAGTCAGTGGGTTTATGTCTGGCGAATGGGAAGGCCATGTCATTGGACCTCCACGTCCAATCTACCGATCAGAGAAGTGCTGATCCAAGCATGCACGAACGTCTGATGACCAATGAAGAGGAGCCCCATCTTGCTGGAAAATGATGTCTGGAATCTCCTGCAGTTGCAAAATGATGAACAGTTGTAACATGTCCAAGTATGTGCTGCCAGTTATGGTTGGTTTAGCAAACAAGAATGGTCCAATCACTCTGTCCTGCATAATGCCACACCAAACATTAACTTTGGAGCTGTGTCTTGTGTGTTCCAGGACAGCATGGGGATTTTTCAAACCCCAAATTTGGCAGTTATGCTTGTTGAAGATACCTGACACATGAAATGTTGACTCGTCAACGTAACAGATTCTTGACAGGAATGTGTGGTCGCTATCAATGCGATGAAGCATTTCTACGGCAAACGCTGCATGACGTGCTTTGTCATTGGGCTACACCCTTTGCACCAGCTGCATTTTGTTAGTGTAAAGACGAAGGCATTTGTGTAGCACTGTGTGAACTGTCATGGCAGGTATCCCCAGTTCGCGACTAGCTGAACGAATGGGCGCCAATAGATTCTGTTGGTACGCCTGACATACAGCCTCCATGGATTCTTCAGACTCAGGTGATCTGCCGCTGCTCGTCGCTTTCAATACACTACCAGTAGCTCTGAATTTGTCTACTCACTGCTGGATACTCTTCCGTGTTGGTGGTTTCCTCTTGTACTCCCTCCTGAAATTTCTCTGGACTTGGGTCAGTGATTTGGACTCCGCAAACCACATCACGCAAGCAACTTTTTCCTGTGGTGTCACCATTTTTACTATGTTGTGTCACACTACGCTACCAGGCACCTAGCATCACCTGTCAAAGGAAAAATAAAACTTTAGACTTGCTTAAACTTGGACAAAACGTAAAACATTCGTATCACAAATACTTTTTGTACTAATCAACTTTGAAATTGTATACATCATTTCCCTGTATTATTCTAAAAAAAAAATTGTGTCATTTACCTTGGTATTTAGTTTTGAATGCTCTGTGTAAGAATGTACATATAAAGATCTTGCACTTTTTAAGTCAAAATGTAAAAAAAAGGTATATAAAAAGTAGCTGTAGTTAGCTACTTTTGAAGAATGTAGTTGTAGCAGTAGCTTGCTACTTTTAAAGTAGCTTTCCAAATATTGTGTATCACATACAAGTGACTGTGATGATGAGTAAACGTGGCTACCTGACAAGTTCGATCATGGGCAGATGGTTGGTGTGAGGAAGGTAACAGCTTCATCTCCACATCTGCAGAATGTGTGGAATTTCTGCATGCAACCATCACGTGTGTGTACCAGGCCTACATCAAAACTGACAGCCACTGGAGGAAATGTGGCTATTAATGGGCCATTGAAGGTGAGTGCCACCTCTTCCTTATCAAACATCAAAATGGAGGGCTATACAGTGTTCTCCCCAGAACATATTGCCCGTCGGGTAGCATTCTAAATTTTAAAATAGCAGGGGGGGCTGTGTGATTTTTTGCGTAAAAATTATTATAAAGTTTTCTGTTACTTATAAGTGTGACTTAAGTGATCAAGAGCAAAAATTAATTGCATAATTTAACATGTATTGGTTTAATGATAATTTCTGCAACAAAACATTTAAAAAATTTTAATACTGGCTTATTTTATTTTTTTTAACTGAAAAATCCAACACATCAATATGAACACACTAAATGTAACAATTAAGGTACCTTTTATTTAAAAAGTAGAATGTTTTAATAAAATTAAAAAATAAAGTTAGTAGAATTCAATTAAAAAAAGTTATAAAAAAATGTTGAAATCCTTATGTAGTGATTTTAACTCAAGATTAACATTTTATATATTAATTCTCTTCTTCTTAGAGGCCCATATGTCTGCAGCTTTTTCATAATCATTGAGTGCTCTGCTTCATGCCATTCCTTAGACAGGTTTTAATTTGTTTTAGAGTAGAAAAGCCTTTTTCACATTTGGCTTTGCTTACAGGTATAGCCAGTTCCAATAGCAGTTACTTTTGCTAAATTTGGAAAAGATTCTTTGAGCTTGGGTGTTGAAAATTTAAGCATTATTTGTTTAAAATCTAAAGTTTTGTATGTCTGTCCTTTAAACAAATTTGATGCAACTGCTCATTCTAGCTTACTATTTTTGTAGTTTAAGATTGCAGGACTTCCATTTTTAGAGTAATATCCAAAAAGAATCTCTGAAGGCTCAATTTGATCATGTCTCTCTGGATTGAAAACTCTTGAAAAACAGGAAATGATTTGCATATCTGGAAATCTTGCTTCTAGGTGGTTAATAGGTGTGTGTATGCATTTATCATAGATTGTAGTTTTAAAAGCAATAGCATTAACATCTGAACAATCAACATGAAGGTCTGACCGTTCACCTGCAAATGGAGATGGAGATTTTCAGAAATGATTAGCAGGTGTATCTTTCAATTCCATAATGCATAGTTTTGTGGCTTGTAAGATCGGGTCTATTTCTGTTAAATTAGCATCTTTCCTTTGCCAAACTTTAGACAATTTAGACAAAAGAGGTAGCACATTTGAAAGCATCATAAGTGAAGCTATGAATTCATATGTTCTCATATATTTGCTAAAATCTTCAGCTGTGATGTCATTTCTTTCAGTGGCCTCTCTTCCGAGTGCAGACATGACACTCAACAAGGATTATTTTAAGGACTGAACAGCAAAGTCGACAGACAGCCACCTAGTGTCACTAGCCATTTAAAGTTTAATCTGAGGACTGTTCTGTATATTTTAGATTTCAGTTAAACCAGCCATCCTAATGGAGGAATTTTGGAAGAAGAAAAACAATTGTCTTAAGATATCATTAAATTTGACTAAATAAGGTACCACAGTGGCTGCTTGGGCATTAGCAAGATCCAGATGATGGTTTATACAACGGCAATTGACCATGAGTCCATCTGTTTCATCTTTGAGTAGTTTTGCTACTCCTTTGTGCATCCCAATCATGACAGCTGCTCCATCAGATCTTAGGCCCACCAAGTTAGAAGTTTTCAACCATGTATTACCAAGAGTTTCAATAAATTCCATAGTTATAGTTTCAGCTTTGTTATCAATGATATTACAAGTTGTTATAAGACTAACGCTAATTTCTTTCTTAAGCTGACCAACATATTTAATGTACATAATAAGCTGGTTCAAAACTGAGATATCTGTTGTTTCATCACATAGAATGCTGAAATAATCTGCTGCATGCACATTTTTTAGTATTTCACATCTAATTCCTGAGGCTAAAGTGTCAAGAAATTTTTGCATTATTCTTTTCGAAGTATAATGTGCATTGTTTCCAATAACAAGATAGTTTAAGTATGTTCAAACCACAGCCTTACAATGCTCAAGCAATTTTTCATACAGTGTAGTGTGTGGTAGTTCGTTTTTTGCCAACCAATAAATAGATTTTGAAGATGACAATCCGATTTTTGGCGTAAATGTGACAAGGATGGTAAGTCAGATAATATCCGAAAACTTGAAAATTTTCATCGTCCTGGAGCGGGACTCGAACCCGCGTCTCCCAGAAAACGCCTAGGTATGCTAACCACTACACCACCCAGAAAGACCAAGTCTCAAGTTTCCGATTAATTTGAATTTAACCATCACAGGATTCGCTAATCGAAGCAACCGGCATTCATGTTTAGCGAATCTGGAGGTTAATAATCCTATCCCGTGATTGCCCGGAGAAGCAGATAAATCATGAAAGAAATACGGGATTACGCCATATAATACAAATTTTGAAGATGACAATCCGATTTTTGGCGTAAATGTGACAAGGATGGTAAGTCAGATAATATCCGAAAACTTGAAAATTTTCATCGTCCTGGAGCGGGACTCGAACCCGCGTCTCCCAGAAAACGCCTAGGTATGCTAACCACTACACCACCCAGGCGTTTTCTGGGAGACGCGGGTTCGAGTCCCACTCCAGGACGATGAAAATTAATAATAACAAAATAAAATAAAGAAATTCCTGCAACAAAATAAAGAAATTCCTGCCAGCTTTAAAGCAGAAAGAATTGGACATCCAATTGCAGGAAGGAGTAATTTACTGCATCGACTGTAACTGCGGACTCAGCTATATAGGAGAAACAGGGAGAAGTATTAAGGTCCGAATGAAAGAACATCAAGCAGCTATTAGGAACATTGGGAACAAAACAGGGCTAGACAGACATGTACAAGCAAGTGGACACTCCATAAATTGGGACTCAGTGAAAATAATCGCCCACCAGTCAAACTTAGTAAAGAGAAAACTAGAAGAAGGGATCGAAATAGCAAGAAGAAGAAGTACCACAATTAACGATAATTGCGGATGGTCTCTTCCAATTGAGTGGCAGCAACTACTCCAGTGACATAGTCCTGATGACGAACTAGGCTTTAGTTCGAAAATTTGACAACCAACTTTCATTAAAAATAACCTCTAAAAGACCCGTAAAAAAAGTTATTCCACAATCACTATGAATAGAGGTGCCATAAATGCATTTACAACTAAAATTTTCAAGTTTTCGGATATTATCTGACTTACCATCCTTGTCACATTTACGCCAAAAATCGGATTGTCATCTTCAAAATTTGTATTATATGGCGTAATCCCGTATTTCTTTCACAATAAATAGATTTTAATGCTCAGACAAAAGCATCTCTCTGCAAGTTATTCAAAACTGAAATTGATCATTCAATTTTTCCTACTCCAGTTTCTTCAAGTATATGATTTTGAATAGTATCTGAACAGGAATCCATGTGTAACTTGCTATGTTCATTATACTTTCTTTTCGAAGCCTTTTACGGTATAGTTAGGGCAGTAATTCTATCGTGGCGTGAATTTCCGCAATTTTTTTCGTGAATTTTAGGGGTTTTCTGTAATTTTGCGAATATCAAATATATCCGTAAATTTCAGATTTTTTACCTATTTTTGCCTAATTGCTATTAATACTTTTTTTGATAATTGTATTTTTCATAATTAAATAATTTTAATACTGCCTTCGTTAGAATTTACGCGAAAAATATACTGCAAAGTAATTCTACTCAAAAGCCAAAAGCTTTAAATCTTGAATTACCTCTCAAGATTGTTCGTTACGAAAATACTCTTTTCAAACAAGCTTGATGGGTAATTTAAGGTCACGTGCACTCTGCTGAAGAGTGCACACATGGTCTTTCGTGATCCCACCCACCCACCTACCCCCGCTACTGTAGAATAACCTTTGCATAGATGCCAACTAGTACGGATTTTCCGTAATATTACTGATTTTCCGTAATATTACGGATTTTTGGTAGCTGTTACGGAAGTACGGGAACGCCGCTGAAATTACGGAAAATCGCCATTTGATTTAATTTTCTGAGATAGAAAGCAAATTTTCATCAACTTAAACATTTTTGTTGGTTCTTCAAGTTTTTCTGGAGGAAAAAAATTAAATGCTACATTCAGGGCTGCCAGACCTGCGCCAATTACGCCAGCCCGCGCTAAAACGTTGTTCTTGCGCCATTCTGCTAAAAAATTGCCATTTTGACGAAATCTGCGCCAGTTTTGCGCCAAAAGTTAAAATTTACCGGTCATCGATATTTTAGCGTTATCTTACGACATTCGAAATCGATTCAGCGGTTAATTCGAACGTGAAGATTCTTCCGCGGATTCACGGAGTCCCCTCCGTTTTTTTTTTTTTTTTGTCATTTTCGAGATCGATGCAAAAGTGAAAAAATTTTCGGGATATTAGTTGGGGGGGGGGGTCGTATTCCGTCTGGGGACGTTGTTTTGTCTTTTTAAACATTCGGAAACGGAAGTTAAACGAAGTGCAGATTTTCCCCCGTAATCGTATTCTTTTTTCTCGCGCGATGTTGCTTCTGTTCAGTATTGTTAAATATAATTTCATTGCATAATTTCAGCTTGAAATTGTAGGCAACGATTTCCGAAAACGGAAGTTAGGCCGCTCGAAAATTTCCCCGTAATCTTCGGCGACGAAGTTTCTCACTGATTCGAGGAATTCCGTCTTTTTTTGTTATCATTTGGACCACGTACGAAATCGATGCATAACTGAACTTAAATTTTGGGAGGATTGGTGGCGGGTGGGGAGGGGGTGGTTTTCTCCGTCGGAGGACGGAATTTCATTCTTCGAAAACGGAAAGTAGACGGAAGTAAGATTTCTCTGGTAATCGTAATTTTTTTCTCGCGCTGTTTCCTCTACCCAGTATTGTTAGATATCATTTTATTCCATAAATATTTGTATTTCAGCTTGAAAATGTTGGATAAATTTCCAAAAACTGAAGTCAATTCAGCTTGAAAATGTTGGATAAATTTCCGAAAACTGAAGGCTTGAAAAACCGTTATTTCAAGCCATGTTTCCCGATTCAGCAATCGCAAAAAAATATTTGTGTGGAAGAACCAAGGCTACTGCACTAATTCAGCACATGGCCAGTGTTTCTACAAGTAACATTGTATCTGAAGTTAAAAAAAAATCCTTTTTCTCTATCTATGGACGGAAGTAATGATGCTCAAGTAAATAAACTGTATCCCATTACAATAACATATTTTGACGAAAAAATAGGGAAAAATTCAACTGTTTGGTTATCATTGGTTGAATCAAGTAATAATACAGGTGAAGGAATATTCATCATTTTGAACAGTGAGTTTGTTAAAAAAAATATCTCATGGAGCAACTGTGTGCCATTTTCCTGTGACAATGCTAACACTATGATAGGTCAAGTAAAAGGTGTTGTTTCTCACGTAAAGAAGGTTCAGCCTGCAATCATAGTGCAGCGATGTTCATGCTATTTAATAAATTTAGCTGCACAGAAATCTGATACAGCTGTACTTTTTGGAGAAAAGTTCAAAGAGGAAACACAATCTAAAACTGAGTCAAGCTGTTCGGGGTACTAAACCACACAAAATTCTAAAGCATGTCAATACTCGTTGAATATCACTTTTGGAATCCATTGACAAAATTTTTAGAACAGTGGGAGGCTCTAGAACATTATTTCAGTGACAATGAAGAAGCTAATTCACAGTATAAGAACCTTGCAAGTATGATTGGAAATTCTTCATCTAAACTTTATTGTCTTTTTTTATCTGCTACTCTTCCTTTGTTTACATCTGTTAACATGTTCTTGCAGCAGGAAGCTCCGCTTGTGCATGTATTAAAAAGAAAACTTCATAGTCTGTTATCTGAATTGCTTGTACGATTTATCAAGCCATCAGCATTTGATGTGACAGCAACATCTCTTGCAGATGGAAATTTTGAAAGAAGGAGAAATCAAAAAGAAAACTCTGATCTCATAATTGGGTCAAAAGCAAGATCTTACATAGGCACAACTGCAGATCAGAGTGAAGACACAGTGCCTACTTTTTATTCTGAGGTAAGGGAATTTTACAAGGCAGGCTGCAATTACATTTTAAGAAAATTTCCACTTAATGATGAATTTCTGAGTCATGTTGAAATTGCAGATGTAGCATTAAGGCAAAGCGTTTCTTTTGCATCAGTCCAATATATGTGTTCCCTGTTTCCAGTTTTGAAACCAGAAGAATCTGACAAGGTGGAATCTGAATTTGCTCACTACCAGTTTGAAAATGTTAACTGTGCTGTTACTTCTGGGAGAATGGATGAAGTGTGGCACAAAATTTCTTTAATGAAAAATGAAAGTGGCCAGTTGAAGTATGAATCATTAAGCAAAATTATGAAAATGATTTTAATAGTCCCTCATAGCAATGCAAGTACAGAAAGAATTTTCAGTATTGTGAAAAAAAACATGAATGAATTCAGACCTAATTTAAGTAGTCATGTGCTGTCTTCTTTATTATTAGAAAAAATAAACAGCATTGCACACAGTGAACTATGCTATCAGAAGAAGTTTTCGCAAATTGAACTAAGGAAGGCCAAAATGGCAACTACAGCCAGTTTATCATCATAATTTGGCCAACATTCCAAGGAATAATTGTTCTTTGTGTCTGGAGGTAATTTATTATATTTTTTTGGTAGACAGTATTTTAAATTTTCCCACTGGCAAATTATTTTGTATTGTATTATTATTATTATTATTATTATTATTATTATTATTATTATTATTATTATTTTGTTAATAGTTCTGACAGATTAAAATTTGTTGCAGTGTTAAATACCCAAATTTGCCACTGTAGACTGGATTACTGAAAAAAAAAATTGTTACTGAAAACTACTTTTAGAGGTTGGCATCTATGCCTTTGCAACTTGCCGGACTAGCAAACTGGATGTCGTCAGTTTTGTTAGTAATTTTAGCAGGGAAAGCAGCTCACAGAAAAGTGTGTTTCGCAGACGCTTAGCTTAGAAAATTTATGCTTTTGTGTGAGTAGTTTATGAAGTTACTTGCTATTGTTTTTTAATTTTGAGAATGAGCCACATGAGTAAGATGAGTGCATCTGAAAGATGCAAGCAGTAAAGGATGGGAACGTTTCATGTGAACAAAAATCTATTGTTCTGTTCTTGTTGCAACGTACCTGTGAATTTTTCAAAAAAGGACAGTTGTGAAAAGCATTTAGCAAGCAAGCTGCATAAAAAAAGGAGTTTCTGAACAGTCAACAGAAAATAATGCAGAAATGTGTTGATGAATTAATTGAAAAAAGAACTGCACAAGAATGGCATTGCTCAATGGAACTTTCGAAATTAACTGGTGCATCTTGTGCAGCTAACATCCCACTTTCCAAACTGGATAACCCTACATTAAAAAAATTACTTGGAAAATTCGTTAAAAGATATTAGTGTTATTCCAAATGCAATTTGGATGCAGAAATGTTATTTGTCAAAAAGATATAATATTCAAAAGCAACAAGCGAAAGATTTTTTTAAATCAGTATCCGGTGTAAGCATCGTAGCAGACAAAACAACTGATTCTGAAGATAGATACATTTTGAATATTCTTGCTGTTCCATCAGCTGAACAGAATGTTGAAAGCTGCAATGATGAAACATCTTTGAATGCAATCTTCCCTTGAGTGCATCACTTTGGAATCCATAAATTTTAAAGCAGTCAGCGAGGCAATACTTCTCTGCATTAATAATTATGAAATACCTTTTGCTAACATAACCGCTTTGGTAACAGACAATGCATCTTACATGCCCAAAGCGTGGAGAAAGAGCCTGAAAGCCGTATTTTTTAATGGTGTTCACGTCACCTGCAATGCGCATCTTTTAAATCTTTTGGGCGAAATTTGGCAGAATGAATTTGAAAATGTTAACTCTTTAGTAGTTGTTGTTAAACATGCCGTCACAGCTTGTCCCTCTGTAAAGGACGTTTTTGACTATTTTTGCAAGAGAAGGACAAAATACCTTGCTTACCACCAATACCTGTGCAGACTAGGTGGAACAGTTGGTTTGAGGTCGTGCTTTTTCAGTGCAAACATTTAGAATACTATGCAGAGCTTTTTGAAAAAGAAAAAGACAACAGTAGCAGTTGTATTGTGGATAAAATCATTGGGTATTTTCAAGATAGGGACTTAAAAGAAACTCTGAAGCAGGTTGAGGTTCATGCGCCGTATATTTCCAGACAGTTCACTTTATTTGAAAAACAGCGAATTTCTGCACACAAAATATGTAGTGAAATGTTGGACATTGCCAACAGTCTTCTTAGCAAGAGTCAAGACTGCGATCAGGTCGCTGCAAAAAAAAGCTCTATCCACTTGTTATGAAAAAATTAAGCTTTTTTTTTTTTTTTGAAGATAAAAAGCATCAATTTTGTCAGCCAGCCACAAATTTCTTCAAAGCATGTAGGTTTTTGTAGGGTGTTTGATCCCGGTCAATATAAGTCCTTGGACCTTTTAGACGAAGAAAAAGATTTGTTTGTTTTCAGCCACATTCCTATGTTCAAAGATAAGGACAAACTAAAATATGAATTTCGTTCATATAAAGCGACTGTAAAAGAATTTCGTGTCAGCAAAGGTTTGCTAGACTTCTGGAATACGAAAAAGGTTGTTTTCCTAAGCTACATAGGTTGCCATCCGTTGTCTGTCAGTACCCACAAATAGTATCAATGTGCTGAACGATCCTTTTCTAAATTTAAATGTGTTGCAGGACAACAGACACAGCATTAAAGAAGAAAATCTGTGTATGTGCAACATAATGTATCAAAATGCCGTCCACTTAGATGGAAATTTTGATCTCATGTAACGGCGTTTATAACATTGCCAGAATTTGAATGGTTTATAAATGTAAGTATCAATTTTAAAAACTTATAAAGTTATAATGCTTACGTACTATACATTTGTATTACCGCTTTGTAACTTGGTAGATTTTTATTTTTATTTTTATTTTTTTTGGAAATGTTAGTGTATATCATCGGCCTCGGACTTTTCTTTTCGTGAAATTTCATAATTTACGCTGCGACAGTTCCGCAAATTTTGCCTCTTTTCCCGCGACCGCCCCACGAATTTCGCCTTTTTTTTTCCCCGCGATAAAATTACTGCCCTAGGTATAGTCACCCAGGTCACTTCCTTTTTTTTTTGAGTTGTACCTTTCCATATTTTGTAAATGTGGAACACATCATTCCATTATCTTCAACCACTAACCAATTAAATGGTTGAAACCATTCACAATTTACACCTGATAATCGATGTTTAAAAACGCATGTTTCATTTAAAACAAACTATGTTTCTTAAGATGGACCAGCCTGTACAATGCCCTTGTGCGGAAAGCGCTGGCTCTGTTGTTGTTTCTGTGCTTTCATTTTTCTTAAAGAAACTTAAGAGTGTCATTTTCTGATTTGACTTCTTACTCATTATAGATTTTTAAGTTATTTCATTGCGATGAATATTATTACATATAGTACACTTAATAAAGTTGATTAACAACAAGCCAGTAAAAAAGAATGAAGTAGGTTCGCATTCCGCAACAAAACCAAAAATTAATGATGCATCGCTGGCGTGCTGCCATCTATCGTACATTTTAGAACTATTTCTGAATCCAATAATTTTTTTTAAAACAATCAATGTTTCAGTGGAAACCTCTATGTTGCTTTTGCTATATCGGAAAAAAAAAAAAAACCTACTAACCACTTGCAAAAAAAAATTATTGATTACTTTTACATTATTTTTTTAACGATGCTCCTTTAAAAATGATGGCCAGTGATCTGTCCAAGGTGGACAACTGACGAAATGCGAGAAGAAAATTTAAAGCACTGATATTACTTTTTTTATCAGAAACAAAACAAACAAACAAGAAAAAACAAACAAACCCAAAGATTTTAACCTACTGCATGTTGTGTTTCCCAACCCACAAAGAACAACAACCCAAGTTCTATCCTAAAACTCCCAGTAAATGGGAGGTGATTCTACTACACCAACTAGAGAGAAACACAAACAACCGCAAGTGATTTGCTTGAGACATGTTATCCAGGTTAAACAGATTTTATTTTATGCCCTCCAACAAATGAATGTGAAAGTTTCCAGTGCTATTTCTTGTTTAGATTTTTTTTTCTTTTTTTTTTTCTTTGTAGCTAGGACAAAAACCAAATTAAGGAAAAATAGAAACTAAATTTGTTGATAGTTCACTAATGCATAGTCCTAATGTTGAAGAGTCCTAAATCTTTCCTCACTCAAAACAACAAATTGTTTGGTCTGCAAACCAAGCTTTTCTCTTTCACCTGTGTGATTTTTGAAGTGAGATATGCAGTTGATGTTAATTTAATTTTAAAAGGCCTACTTCACAAAATTTAGGTTTTTGTGTTTCAGATTCACTCAAAGAGTGCCACAAGTAAAGAACGATAATATCCGTTTATTGGCATAAGACAGCAAACAAAAGGTTGCAAGCTTTCAGCACCTACGGGTGCCTTCTTCAGGCTTAGATGTGGTTTTGGAACAATGTTAGTAATCTAAATGAATGTACAGAAATTTTAAATATGCATGTGAAATAAAAAAATGTATAAAAACGTGACAGCACGGCACGTGTGGAAACAGTTGAAAACAAGAGGAATCAGGTCCTTTCACGAGAGGCACGCAGGAACATGCGCCATATCAAAGGCAGTTCCATTGACACGTCATCATTGCAGACATCATTGCTAAACAATATCTCCAGAGACTCCCTGATGGCTGTACCTCTGGCGGTAATGTATGGTGCAACCTGTTGCAAATCTGCCCATTGTGGAGCGGCAGAAGATGTCATGACCTCCCTAGATAGGGCAGTGGACGATTTATTCTTTAAGACGCCTCTTTTTTGTTCGGACAAACGAGTCGCAAAGGACCTCTTTGTCATGCCAATATAAAACTTAGTATTTCCATCCTGGTATCGAAGGGGTATGGAATGTACCCTTGCATTAGCAAGTAAAGTGCTGCAGCTTCCGGATGAAAGAAGGAATTGTGATATTGACCTAGGGTGGTAAATTCCAACTCCAAGCCCTAACTTCTTAAATGCATTCCGGATGAAATAGGAAAGTCCCGGTACATACGGAAAAGAGCTGATGAACCTCTGACTGGGTTCCTTGATACGATGACATTGATTAACAAACTCAAGTTCAGCGCTCCTAAAGATGTCATCAATTACATACTCTTTATAGCCTGCAGCTGAGGCCAACGATTTAATATTGTTAATCTCCACAATCCTGGACGCGCCATTTGAAGAGTGGGAAAACGCTCGCTTAGCATGATGTCTAAAAAATGCCAATTTGTGGGTAGCCGGCCCAAAAGATGAGAGTAAAATTAAATTTGGGGTATAAGTGGGCTTATAATAAACCTCAGTCGAAAAAGTTCCATAAAGCGGTTTAATGACGAGGACATCCAGATAAGGAAGGGAGTCATCATTGGCGCAGTCCGTAGTAAACTTGATGTCATTATGGAGGGAATTGATGAAGGAGAAGAAATCATCCAATTCTTCCACCCCGTGAGGCCAAACAAAAAAATATGTCGTCTACATAACGTAGCCATAATGCAGGTACCAATCCGGCCCTATTTAGGATTTGTGATTCTAGTGGCCTTAACACAGCCTCAGCAAGCACAGAGGACATCGGGGAGCCTGTAGCCACCCTTTCGACTGTTTAAATACTTGGTTGTTAAAACTGAAATAATTAGAGTCTACTACAACATCGATTGCATAAAAGATGGCCCCCAACGACTCTTGGGAGAACAAAGTCGATTCCAGTAACACTTGTTTTATGGTGCAAGATGCTTCCTCTACAGGTACTGACGGAAAAAGTGAAACGACATCAAACGTACCAATGATGTTATGTGGAGCCACTATGAAGTCTTTGAAGTCTTTGACTCTGTTGATGAAATCCACTGATGACCGAAGCACCGTGGAGGATGACTGTAAGAACGGAGCAACGAAACCAGCTGAACTGCGTTCAATATTTATCGACGGGGCAGACCTCCTCGTGACGATAGGGCGCAGTGGGTTGCCTTGCTTATGATGCTTAACTCTAGCTTGCAAGGATGGGATTTTTGGTCCTGGAGGAAGCTAAGCAGACTCATGAATAGCATCCGGGACGGAAGGCAGTTTTGCTAATCTCTTCTTCACTTTAGCAATCCACTTGTTAAGTGGGTTGGATGTGATCACTTTTGAATTAGTCAGTTCGATGAAGTCCATGATTTTCTTGTTATACTCGACAGAATCCAAAACAGCAATCAAATTGGATTTGTCTGTGAGTAAAAATTTGATCCACTGCTCCTTTGTAAGATTGCGGATGGTAGAGGCATCGTGCATCGGATTGGCTGCTTTATCGAAATGTAAGCAAGTCCTATTCAAACGTGAGGCGAACTGATAGCATAGCATATCTCTACTTTCGATGGGTACTTTTCCCAAAAGGCTTTCAATGGCTGGAATAAGAACCTTAGTAGGCGGTTGGGAACTCAAGCAGAATTTAGGTCCCATTTGTAACAAACAAAGTTCCTTATTAGAGAAGGTATTGGAGGAGAGATTGACAACCGGAATCTGGAACTTCTGTTGAGGCATTGATAATGATTCTTTTAGTCTGGTGAGTTTCTTCAAATGGATGATGCTTAAGATCTGATGTTGACGGTCGACTAGCATACTAACTTTTCGAAAGAAGATGTCCACAAGCAAAGGAGCCGTTTCGGAAGTAAGCTTAAGATGGAGCCGGAAGAGCCTATGTTCCAAAGACATGACAAAACATATTTTAAGGAGTATAAGGTGCGATAAGGCCTGTTGTTGGAAGTCCAACTTTTTCTAAGGAACCATTTGTCGTGGACAGTAGTCTTGAACTGCATGAACTTTGGGATGACGTGAGAAACCTTACAATTGATCAGGAATAAAAGGTGACTTCTTTCAGATTCTAGCTTAAGCCTTAAACCACGATGATCTTTGAAACTACCCATGATGTGCCCGGAAAATAGCGTACAAAACTAGATAAAAACGGGTAGTAATACGCCAAATAACTAAGTAAAGAACGATAATATCCGTTTATTGGCATCCCAAGTAGCACAAAAACGTTTGTAAAACGTTTTAAAACCAGTTCGGCGAGACGTTGAAAAAATGTCACAATATTACGTTTAAAAAAGGCTAATACATCTTGTTGATTCAATGGTTTTTCAGCCGTTGTTATAACGTTGTAGCGCTGTTTTAAAGACGTTTAAATGACGTTATTTAAACGTCATATTCCTTTCATTATGACGTTCAGAAAAGGTTTTAACAACCGTTTAGCAACGTTTGAATGACGTTATTTAACCGTCATATTCCTTCCCTCATTACGTTGAGAAACGGTTTTAACAACCGTTTAGCAACGTTTGAATGACGTTATTTAAATGTCATATTCCTTCCATTATGACGTTCAGAAACATTTTTAAGAACCGTTTAGCAACGTTTAAATGACATTATTTAAACGTCATATTCCCTCTTTGTTACGTTGAGAAACGGTTTTAACAACCGTTTAGCGGCGTTTTATTTTCGATTTTACAACATACTTTTCCTTTCTGTGTTACGTTTAGTAAATGTAACAGCAACGGTTAATCAACGTCTACATTTCCTCTATTAAACGTTGCTGTCCTTTGTGTATTACGTCAAACTTCGCAAAAAACGTTACCACAACGTTTTATCGAAGGTTCTATTCCAGTTTCAAGACTTTTTTTTTTTTTTTTGGCTTTACGTGTGCCGTTGCAAAATGTTAGAACAACGTTTCTATTTCGTTCTTGGGTCATTCCGTATCGACTCAACACAGCGACTTGACTTGACCATCTCAGATTTTAATGAAATTTGGTACATAGGTGGCCTCTATATAGATTAAGAAAAATACTAAATTTCATCGTCATGTATCCACCGGTTTTGAAAACACAGCTATAAAAAGTATTAAAAACACCCCAAAATCGGAAGATTGATGGGTTTTTAAATTGTGATTGCAGCTCCCCTAATTAAGATAGAGAGATGGGAAAGGTATCTTTTTGTAGTATTTTTTATGCTATTTTATTTGATGTACACCACCATAGGGGTTAATATTAAAAAATTCAAATTTTGAAATTATAATTAAAATTTTGAATTTTTCAAAATGTGACGCTCCAAAAAATTCGAAATTTTTTTAAAACAATCTATGTGTTTAGTATTTGATTACGTGAGTTGTAACTTGGGATGATAATGGGTTTACTTAAAAAGCTATATTCAAATTTAGCCTAACACAAGAGTTTAATAAAAAAAAAAAAAAAAAAAACATGTAAACTGAAAATAAATTTGGGCTAAATCTTTAAAAAGTTTCATTAATAACAATAGATATAGTATTTTTGTTATTAAAAACCATTTATTTAAACAATGTTTTATTTTTAATTGATTTGTTTAAAATCTGAGACTACATGTGCTTAAAAAGTTTATTAATTTCATTATTCAGAATTTGTAATAATTCACAATACAATATAAAAAAATAAAGACTGTGCAGTTATACTGTAGGCTACATTTTGTTTTGGACAAAACTGCATGTTTCGACTTAAAAAACTGATTCTGTTGTTTAGATCATTGGTAACAAGACCCAACAAGCAGCAACTTGCATTCCTACCTTGCAGACCTCAGTCTGCTTTAGGTTTTGATGGTGATCAGATGTGTTTCTTGCAGTGAAAGTGATATGTGTTTGAAAACTTTGTGGTTGAAAACTTTATATTGAATAAAGTATATCCTTTTCAGTTTTGAAACTAGACTTTTATAAATTGAAGCTGTGTAGGATTTTTTTAGGAAAAATAAAAAGAACAGGTAATGGGAGGCAATTATTTTACTATTTGAATTTTACATTTTATGCACAAATAATCAACAATGGAAAGTACAAGATATGCATTAATACAATGTTTCAATCCATATAGAAATGTGACAGACTGGATGTTGGAAAATTTTGATGACTTATCAAAGGAGACTAAAATTTGTGATTCTTGCAGAAAGCAGCTGAAAACTTTAATAATTAGTCAAGAAGCAAATGAAACCTGTGCTGATGAGAAAATGGACGAAAATTTTGCATCTACGTCAGAAGTAATTGAAACACTGAATACTTTGCTCCATGAATTGGGTGAATCAGCTGTCAATAAGAAAAATCTAAAATCTAAATGTTATGCTTCAACCAAAATTCAAAAAATCAGTTCTGTTATGAAACGGAAGCTTTTTACAAATATTCAAGATTCATCTGATGACGAGGATGAAATACTTCATGACTCTCTTATGGGCAATCTTAAAAGTAATTTTTCTAACTGCACTAGAGATAAATAGTTGATGATTTTGACTTCCTTACCAGAGTCATGGAGTGTTAGGAAAATCATGCAAGAATTCAATGCTCCTAATTATATAGTAAGACAATAAAAAAAAATTCTGAAGGAGAAAGGAATTTTGGAAAGCCTTAATAGAAAACCAGGTAAGTCTCTCTCTTCTGAAGTAGTTGAAGTAGTACGATCGTTTTACCAAAGTGATGAAATTAGTCGGGTTTTACCTGGAATGAAAGATTGTGTTTCTGTTAGGACTGAAAACGGAGATAAAGTTAAATTGTCAAACAGGCTGATTTTATGTAATTTGACAGAAGCTTATAAGTCATTCAAAGATAAATTTGCAGGCACGAAAGTCAGTTTTTCCAAATTCGCAGAGCTCAGACCAAAAACCGTGTCCTGGTAGGGTCTAGTGGTACTCATACGGTATGTGTTTGCACCACACACCAAAATGTAAAACTGATGATGGAAAATGCAAGAATTGGTTCACTAACGAACGGACAATTATCTTCCTACAAACATTGTCTTGCAAGAGTATTATGCAACCCTGCTTCCATAGTGTCCCACCTGTTCTGGGAACACGGTTTTGAGAACTTGGTTGAAAAACTAACTTTTCGCCAATGGATTAAAGTTGATAGATGCAACTTGGAGACATTAGAAAAATCAACTTCAGATTTTATTGATTTGTTTTGCGAAAAACTGTCTGCTTTGGTCAGACATGACTTCATTGCTAAGCAGCAAAGCTCTTTTATGAATAGTAGTACTAAGGAAAACCTCAAGGACTCAGAATTTCTCATCATTTGTGATTTTGCTAAAAATTATAGTTTTCTTCTTCAAGATGAAGCCCAGAGCTATCACTGGACCAGTGGGCAAGCCACAGTCCACCCATTCTTCATAGCAGAACTGATTTTCTGAATTTTGGTCAACAGAAAAGACTGAACATGCAAGTTTTGTAGTAATTTCTGAATGTTTAGAGCACAACACAATTACACTGTACTGCTTCCAAAACCCTTATTAACTTCTTGAAAAGAAAAGTAAGTTTGGTGACAACAGCGTCAAAAAAATGTACTATTTCTCTGACGGGTCTGCAGCCCATTGCAAAAATCGGAAAATTTTTCACAAACTTTTATGTTTCCATCAAGATGACTTCAACATTGATGCTGAATGGCATTTTTCAGCAACAGCACACGGGAAGGGGCCATGTGATGGCGTTGGTGGAACGGTGAAAAGGTTAGCTGCCCGAGCCAGCTTACAACGCCCTTACAAGAATTAAATTCAAACACCATTTCAGTTGTACGAATGGGCAATTCAGAACATTTTTGTGGCAAACTTTACATATGTAAGTCAAGAAGAATACATAGAAACAGACCAATTTTTGGAAAATCGCCTAAGCAAGTCTCTAACAATACAAGGTACCCAGAAACTTCATGCTTTTATTCCTATCCCATTGAGTAATTCAAAAATAAAAGTGAAGATGTTCTCAGAAGCAAACGAGTCAGCTACTGAAAAAGTATCAGCATTACAAGACAGACTGCAAATAACAGAAATTAGTGGTTACATAACCATAATCTATGAAAACAACTGGTGGGTAGCGTATGTTCTACCAAAAGAAGAGAGTGAGAATGAAGTTAAGGTCTCATTTTTACATCCAGCTGGTCCATCTACATCCTTTTCCTACCCTAGCCCACAAGATGTATTATGGCTTCCTGTAAGTTACGTCTTATGTAAAGTAAATCCTTTGACTCCAACAGGAAGACTCTACAATCTCTCTGAAACAGAAATACACCAAACTACTGAAGCTTTTAAAGACTATATCAAGGATCTACACGTGTGATTTCACTTCAAAACAATGATGCAACTTTTTTTTTTTAATTTTAGGAGATTCTGCTTTAAGCGACGATCTAAGTTTAAGATTAGGAATATAATTTGCATAAATGTAAACAATTCAATGCCATATGTTATTATTATTTTGATGTGTTTCTTGAGCAGTAATTGAAATTACTTTTTAAAGTCTGTTTATTTTTTGTATTGAATTGTGAATTATTACAAATTCTGAATAATGAAATTAATAAAATTTTTAAACCCATGTAGTCTCAGATTTTAAACAAAATTAAAATAAAACATTGTTTAAATAAATAGTTTTAAATAACAAAAATACTATATCTATTGTTATTAATGAAACTTTTTTGAGATTTAGCCCAAATTTATTTTCAGTTTACATGGTTTTTTTTTTTCATTTTTTTTTTCATTAAACTCTTGTGTTAGGCTAAATTTGAATATAGCTTTTTAAGTAAACCCATTATCATCCCAAGTTACAACTCACATAATCAAATACCAAACATATAGATTGTTTTTAAAAAATTTCAAATTTTTTGGAGTGTCGCATTTTGAAAAATTCAAAATTTTAATTTTAAAATTTAATATTTTTTTAAATCTTAACCCCTATGGTGTTTGTTGTACATCAAATAAAAGAGCATAAAAAATACTACAAAAAGATACTTTTCCCATCTCTATCTTAATTAGGGGAGCTGCAATCATAATTTAAAAACATAACAATCTTCTGATTTTGGGGTGTTTTTGGACATTTTATATAGCTGTATTTTCAAAACCGGTGGCTATATGACGATGAAATTTGATATTTTTCTTAATCTATATAGAGGCCACCTATGTACCAAATTTCATTAAAATCTGAGATGGTGAGATAAAAAATGCCTTCAAATTGTGTTGAGTTGATACGGAATCACTCTTCAAATCTTTTACTTTGCATATTACATTAAAAACAAACGTTTCCCTAACGTAGCAAAACCGTTTAAACGACGTTTCCATAATGTAGCAAAACCGTTTTAGCAACGTTTGTGCTCTGTAAGAGAGACGTACGGTAATGCTTATCTTAAAGATGCCATGATAATCTGTTGTATACAGTCTTGTTACCTAGTATACAAAAATTTGGGGGTAAATAAATGAAGTTCTTAGCTAACCTAAAAAATCATTTTCATCATATGAAGGCCCCTTCACAAAACTTTTCCTGTTCCTAATAGTTATTTTACTATCACTTATTTTTGTTTAAGCTTTATAAGGGATGACTTTGTTAGGAAAGTAATGTTATATAATAGAAAGCATTTCTATCACAGTTACTAGTGCAACACAATCTCTCACCATTATACAGAGTGTCCAAGAATTATTAAACACATTACAAAATTATGTACAAAAAAAAGAACTGTGAGCATTGTCTGTTTTTTTATGTCACATATTACTACTAACACGGTTCCTATATTTTTGTACTGCAGAATTGTTACTCCCAGAATTCGATAGATGGCGCTACGTGTGGCCTGATGAGGAATTTATGAGAAATGTGCAATCAGTAGTCATGTCATCTATACAGCAGAAGGCGATGTGTGTGTTATGGTTTGCGGAATTAAAGTCTGTCATTAAAGTTAAAAGACGGTACCGTTTAGAGTATGGTTGTAATCCTCCGTCAACAAATTCAACTAAGCGGTGAATGAAACAGTTTAAAGAAACTGGCAATGTGGAACATCGTGGAGGAGCTGGTAGGCCTAGCGTCAGAGGTGAGATGGTTGACCAAGCTATGAAAGTTTCCGACGAAGCCCCAGGAAATCCGTTCATAAAGCAAGCAGAGAACTGTGCATTCCAAAATAAACAATTCACGATATCTTGCACAAGAAATTAGTTTCATGCTTATAAAATTCAAATAGTGCAAAAGATGCATGCAAATAATCACACTCTGCAATACGAGTTTGCTGTGGATATGCTGAATCAAGTGGAAAATGATAAAAACTTTCTCAGTACTGTAATTTTTAGTGATTAATCCACATTTCATGTATGAGGTATTGTTTCACTTCGTAAACTATGTTTTGTTTGGATATGGGGCAGTGAACCGCCTCATGCTGCTATTGAACTGGAACGTGATTCTCCAAAAGTTAATGTGTGGTGCGCCCTATAAAAAAGAGAAGTGATTGGCCCTTTCTTCTGTGAAAAAACCATAAATGGGGACATTTACTTGGATATGTTAAAAAATTTCCCTATACCCCAGATCAAAAGATATGACGTCGTTTTTCAACAAGACTGCATTGCATGCCTTTGCATTGGTCAATGTGTGTACGTAAGTGCCTAAATGAGCATTTCCCCAACAGATGGATTGGGCGTGGTGGTCCCATTCTGTAGCTCCTCGCTCCCCAGATCTAACTCCATTGGATTATTTCATGTGGGGTTATGTGAAGGATCGTGCCTATCAGACGCCTTGTACTGATTTGCAGGAACTGAAGCAGCGTATCACAGCTGCTATTAATTCCATAACTCCTCAGATGCTTGCCAATACATGCCATGAAATCGAGTATCACCTGGACGTACTACGAGCAACCAAGAGATCTCACATCGAAATTTATTAACTTGTGTAGTTACATTGTAAGTTAGTACAGTCAGTTTCTTTCTATCTGTTTAATGTTTTGTTTTACATAATTTTGTACTGTGTCCAATAATTCTCGGACACCCTGTATATTTATTGTTCACAAGGTATACGACTTCGCAAACTATGTTTTGACTCGAGTCCATTTCACTGGCTTCATTGTGGCTGTAGCAATTTTCTTGAAAATTCAGTTGCTCATATTTAACTGAACATAAAGTAGACATTTTAATACCACTAACATCTAAGTTATTGCAACATAAAACTGAGTCAGTTGTGTTGTTCATTTATGAGTTTTTCGGACACATCTGAAATTTAACTGATAGATTATTAGAAATGTGAGGTGAAATAATGCTGGGAGATAAATCAAGTAGTACTTTCACAGCTTTGTTTTTAATTTTTCTTTTAAGTGTAGCTAAAGCCTATCTGTGTTTCTGCTGCAGATCTGTGTATTTATATCTCAGTTTACGTTTCTTTATCATTTTTTCTGTATTTTTACAGAGGAGCCTTTTATTTTGGTATGTTAGTTGCTTTGTATTTTTTCAACCCATGTGTATTTGGTTCTTAATCTTTTTTTCACTAGTTTGCGAATTTAGACTTAATTTTTGGTTATAATTGTCTTAGTATTTCAGGAAGTTTGTTTAGTGTAATGTCCCTAGTTTATATCTTGTGCTTAGAAATTGCAATTTTTAGTTTCCGCTTGAGGGTCCTATTGTGTAACAAACAGTGCATATCATATAAATAATTGTAAGAATCAATTGATTATGCATGTTGAAACACCTTTTTCAAGAATTTGTATGCAAATAAGATATAAAAACAGCCTCCTAATCTAGTTTGTTCTGTCTTGGGTTAAATTCTGTTGCTACTCATACATATATACTCATTTCAAGGTAACCCTTTGCATTGTTTGGCCAACCAGAAAAAAATATTTTCTTCTATTGGTTGTTCATTAATGCCATTTGTTGTTGTACTCTGACAATGTGCTGTGCTCTTCTCTCTATTTCTGTACATAACATTAACTTCAAGTTCTTAAAATGTATAAGTTCTTTTCCTGTTTCAATTCATAGGTGGTCACAAAAAGTTATAATGAAACAAATGAACAATTCATGCATTCATTTCATTATTTTCATAGGCTTCAAACACAATTCATGTATTCTGAATCATAAGAGAATATATATATATATATATATATATATTCTATAAAGAAGATACCTAAGCAAAAAAATACATATATAATTTTGACTCACACCTAGTACAACATAGAAAAGGTTATGTATCTACCTGTGTGAGTAAAAGGAGAAAGGATAAAAAATAAAACAACTGAATGTAGAAGGTGTCGAGAATACTGAGCCTTGGCTTTATCAAGGACCAGCAAAAACTCTGCATTTTCTCACTTCCACAAAGACCTAGTTGGAAATGGGTTTCTGCAAGGCCATAGATGCAAGTAACATTCCCACCTAAAATAGTTTAAAAAATATATATAAGTCATGTCCTCCGTAGAGTTGCATGACCTAGCACTAGTTAACAATTTCGCTTGCATCCAATAAACCTTCCTGGCCCGACCCATGCTCTTCATCTGTTACTATTAAACAGAGAGAAGAAGATTAAAGAGAACTCAAGCTGTGAGAGTGACATAATAATTAGAAATGATTGCAATTAAAAAAGGAAATGTTAATTTTTAACGAACAGATTTTTGAAAGAAAACTTGAGTCTAAAACCCCCTACTCTACAGCTTATGACAGCACGAAAACGAGAATAAGTTAAAGATAATAATTAACAAAAGAAAACTTTGTGAAAGTTATATACCTTAAACAGTTAGTTGCAATATGTACAAAGTATTTCAGCAGTGCTTTAAGTGCATAATTAATTAGTTATTAAGAACTTAACTACTTTGAAAAAACAGCGCATAGACAGCGCATAGCAAAGGAACAAGCTTAGCCATCTTCTGTTCCTAGGTACCCCAAAAGACGCTCAAAGTTACAAAGAAAAGAAAGAGTTAAAACCCGCAAAAATGTTAACAGACAAACCAATGCCTACAAGCTGAAAAGCTAAAAAACGACAGAGAAAAAGTACATGAAGTACAAACATTGAACTTATAAAACCTAGAACCCAAAAACGAGGAAGAGAGCTTACCTCTTGTGTGACAGAAACTTTTCTCCTCACAAGAGAAGAACATGGCTGACCTCTTCCGCCACTCCCTAGACAGCTGGGGGGCAGTGAGGGTGGGGCTGATGGCCTCCTCCTACAGCAAGAAACCAACGTGCGGAGATTTTAACCAGAGAAAAAAATATATAAACTTAAGACTGTGGATCTGTATGATCAGAAAGAGCAGAATTAACTCTCCAGAATACATGAGAAATATTATGAAATACACGAGCAGTTTATTTAATAATCTTTGCATGTATTAAATCACCTTAGTGAGCTTCTATAGATTAATCAGAATCTTATTAATTTTAATGTTGGTTTTACTATTTTTAGTATAGCTATCCTAGTGATGAATAACTAGTTTTCTTTTTTATTTGTTTTTATTTTCTTTTATAAACAGATTTTTAAGCTTTTTTTGTGATTTTGTTTATATTATTTAATTTTTTGTTTTAATAGGACCGTCATATCCATAGCACTAAGGTTCCTTTAGGTAGTTAATAGGCATCCTCTAGCCAACTTCCTTACGGCTTTGATTGGTCAGAATCATATTATTAACTGTGTAGAAAATTAAAGCAGATCTGCCAACCTTACTCTATTATTCAGAATAATTTTTCTTATAGTTCTTTTGATGAAAGAAGAAGGAATTTCGTTCTCTAGAAAACTTTCTAATAGTATATTAATGTGGTAATTGAAGTCCAAATTGTTGCTGCAAATTCTTGAAATTCTTAGGACCTGAGAAATTAGTACATTCTCAATTACTTTGGTTGAAATGTTATTATTCCAGTGTAGATATTTAATTACTTTGAAAGGAAAATTAACTATTTTATCAAAGAGGCTAATAGATGGGTTACCTCTGTTGAGCTTAATGCTTAAGTCTAGGAACTCAAGTTCCTGATTACTGTGGTTGGTTTTACATAAGTTAAGAGAGCTAGGATAGATATTATCAAAATCACTCTCTATAACTTCTGAATTATTGATACACAGCAGATCATCAATATATCTAAAAGTGTAAAGGTAGTTATCTGAGCAGGTGGGGTGATTTTTAATGAATTTATATTCCTTAAAGAACAGGAATAGATTGGCGATATTCGTGGACGTTGATGTTCCCATTGGAATACCGTTCACTTGCTTATAGAGAGTATTATTATATAAGATATGGTTATTTTTTATGCAGCAATTGAGATAAGAGTTCCAAGTTCCTACATCAACAAATTGGTTAAGTTTAAATTCTGCATACAGCTCTTTAAAGGTAGTGATTATATCTGATAGAGGCAGATTAGTATATAGGTTTTCAAAATCATAACTATTAATATCTAGGGGACAAACTTTGAGTATAGTAGAAATTACTTCTGCATTATTATTAATTATCCAAAAATCTCTGTACATCAAGTTAGAACAGTTTCTAATGTGTTTCAAAACCTTCTTTAAGACATCTTCAAAAGCAAGATCTATTTTCTTTTTATGACTCCTTACTCCACTAGCTATGAACCTGAACTTCACAGGATCCTTATGAAACTTAACCGTTGCAAAAAGAAATGGAAATTCAGGCTCATATCTTCTAGTTTGTGGAATTTTAAGTTTCTTGAAGAATGCCTTAAACCGATTTTCTAACTGCTTGGTAGAATAACTTACGGGTTCGTATGTTACTCTATTATTGAGTTCCATAGTTAACAATTCAAAATAGAACTTCTTACAGATAATTGCAAAATTATTGCTAGCTTTATCCGTAGTGGTAAAAATAAATTGGTCTTGTAGTTTGGAGAGTGACCTTTTAGCTTCTCCAGAGAAAAAGAGATTTCTTTGAATAAAGCTCATATTGAGAAATGGCTTCCTAGTTTAATTGAATTAATAATCTAAAGCAACTTATGGGAATTTACTAGGAAATGTTTTCTGTAGATTTCTGTTGAAACAAAAGTCCAGACCTGCCAACTCACCGGTGAAGCTATTGATTATATTATATTTCCATTCTGCGAAGGCCTCAATAGGCTGATTGTACGTTAAACTGGTTTTTACGATGTACCTATTTACATCTTGAGTGAAGCTCTCAAGAATCCTTTCTTTGGAAATAGTGAAGGAAGTTCTGAATTTAGAGCCATACTCTAATAAATTCCTAAGCTTTTCATTTTCAACAAAACTCAAGTTTCCAGTGATAATATGGTTGTAATTCTTATCATAGTGAACTGTTTCCTTTGCTTGATGTGCGAAATAACCTCTGTCCTCTATTACCTCTAGATACAGTACTCACAAAAAGTTGGGATATTATGGTTTCAAAGGGGAAACATGGTGATATGCATATTTAGTGACTACAGGAGATAGGTTATCAGCATAAATTAGCATCATGATGACACATCATGTGGTGTGTGTGTGCAAGCTCCGATAAAAGTAGCTTCCGAGAAGTAGAAAACAGGTCGTCTCACTGCTTGGACTACAAGTTTGCTGAATGCATTTCCTTCAGAGTAGGATTAACTTGAAAAGATGTCCAGAAGACATTTAAGTATTGACATCAGAAATAGGGCTGTTGACATGTTACATGCAGGTGTACGGCAGATTGATGCAGTTGCTGCTTTAGGAGTTTTGCAAGCCAGCTACACACAAAATTTCTACCGAATGGAAATGCTGCAGATCAGGCAGGGTTTTTACCCCCCCCCCCTCCTCTCAATAAATAGGTGTGTGTGGGGAGGGGTTACTTTAAAAAAAACTCCAAAAAACACCCACTGCAAACAGTTATTTTTTTTTTTTTTTCCAAAGAAACACATGATTTCTTTTCTGGTTAATGCTCTTGTACGTTATGTTTTTGCTCCAAGTAATTCCCAAATATATTTTATGACTACAATACTTGTGCTGTTGAGATAGAATAAATAAGCAATGTTTATTCACAATTAAATATTTTATTTTAAGATTTTAAATCTACTGTAGTTTCACTGAGCATTTGGCTTGGCTTCATTAGGACAAATGGAGTGCAAATGTTCAAATCATCGTGACATCATCAGCATTCTGACAGTCACTGCTTTTGGCAAGTTGTTTCCACGTGTTTGAAAGCAATCTAGTAGATGTCATGTCGTTGACAAGCCATGAGCAGTTGCACTATATGTGGAAAGCTTCTAATATATTAAGCTTGATAGTCAAATCAGGTTATCAATAAGCGTAGCATTTAAAAAAAAAAATCTGGTTATTTTCATGGCAATGTTGGGCTATAGACGACTTCTTCAGTTCCATACGTAAGTTATGTGTTCCTTCACATGAAAACTTAAAAGCCCTACGGATCTGTCCTATACATGAAAGTCCACATTCACAAGCGATCTGATAAATTCCCCAGTTATGTCTTCAACGTAGTCTTTTGATCCATAAAAATTTGCCTTGTTTATAGATTTCAAAATAACTTAGAAATTTAAACATTTGAAAGTTCCTAAATTTCTGGACAGCTTTGTCTACAACAAAAGGACAATCTATATCCTGTGTGTGCCACAATTTCTTTTAAAAAAATCAAGCTTTTTTTTATTTTTTTGTTTTAGTGTTTACTGACCATGGTGAGCAACTCAATGGGCTATAAGCAGTCGCCTGTCCCTAATTTAGGGTCACTGGTTCCAGGGAAGGAAGAGACCCAGTGCCATAAGACAAACACAACATCCATGCCTCACCGGGATTCAAACCCAACCCACTTGGAAGAACCGAACAGTCATAAGCCAGTGCTTAGACCACTGCGCCGGCAAAAATCTAGCTTTTTCTGCAAGGAATCCTCTGTAACGCATAGATGTATTGCACGATATACTTGGGTAGAAAACACCAATTTGTTTCCATGACTTTTCTTTATGACTTGTCAACAACATGGCACCTACTTGATTTCTTTCAATTGCGTGGAGACAATTCACCAAAATCCGTGATCATCAACTACCTGATGATGTCACATATAAATGTTTATGCTCCCTTTGTCCTGATGAAGCCGAGCTAAAGGCTCAACAAAACTATAGATCTTAAAATAAATTATTTAATTGTGAATAAATGTTGCTTATTTATTCTATAATTTCACACATGGTTTAATACTTTAATTCCACTAATATTATATTTACCAACTTGGTGAAGTCACCAAGTTGGTTTACTTTCACAGGGTGATCCAGTTGCACTCTACAGAGAGATCTACTGGTAGGAGGGATAATACTGATCTGAGGGATATAAGCTCAAGTTTTAAAGCTACAGGAGGTTGTACTTAATTTACACTCACCTGTGTTTTGCATAACATCCCTAACTTTCCTAACTAGAGCCATGAATAACCAAACCTGAGTAAAATTTAAAAAGAAAAGAAAATCTTTATGCAATTTCTTTATATAATTCAACTGTTTTGAATGCCCTATTATTTCTTAATGTAAATCACACTCAAAAGTTTGCCCTAATTTGTGCTGGAAACTTTTTAAATTATGCTCATAAAATTATATTATGGTATACCCCCAAATTTTAATTTATCTTTATATATATTAAGAATCAAGCAAGAAGAAACAAAAAGAGAAGTAAACACTGAAAAACAAGTTACTGGTAAAGTGAAAAGCCAAAATGAGCACAAGCTGCAGTTACAATTAACTGGAATGAAAATTAAAAAAAAAGGAAGAGAAAAAAAGCTAAACCACTGATGAAACCTATTGAAAGTGCTGTCATCATGGCATTCAACTTTTCTGGTTTTTTTCCCCGACAGCCAGAAAGACCCACCCCCCACCCCCACCCTCCTCCTTTGATCTTTTTTTTTTTTTTTTTTTTTTTTTTTTTTGCAGTATGGACCCAAACACAGCAAATAGCTCTAATCTCAACTTCGCATGCTCAGTAGATATGTCACTAACTCACTATTATATGCTATGCTACAAATAAATAGTCCAATATAATAATGATAATTTTACTCACAAAATGACAATCATACATAGTTGTTTGTGTTATTTACATGAAACGTTCATGTCTGGCTTTACTTTGCAAAAACCTCTTCTTTGCTTCAGAATTTTTTTTTTTTTTGTGCCATATCGTTTTCAATAGAAATTATGGATAAAGCTGATAGCTGTTCCTGCATCGTTGTAGATCTCAAATAAGTCTTTATCAGCTTTAATTTATTAAAACTTCTTTTCCCGCTTTCTACAGACAGGAATTGCAATATTCGAAAGCAAATCCTACTGTTGGGATAACAATGAACCATATCATACTGGAATATGAAGTTTAGAGCTTCTATTGTAGTAGCTGAGCTGCATTTGCTCATAAGTGCTTGCAAATGCCTCAGCTCTTCAAACAGTTGCTCCCCATCGATATCTTTTTCTTCACTGTCAGCATCCTTAAGGAATTTTTCTAACTGAATACACTTTTCTTTTAAAGAATCCCCTGTCAGGCAATTTCTTCAAATTATAAAGGAAACCCGAAGCGTTGGAAAGTTTTTGCAACTGAGTAAATCTTTCCTGAATGGCAAACAATGCGCTATCAATGAGTGGATAGAAAACCATTGATTTATATATGGTTCGCAATCTGTAGGAGCTTTGTTGCAGTTTTCATAGTAAAAAGTGTTTTTTTCCGCTTTACCCTAGGCTGTGGGAATTTGGGATTTATTTCCAAGATGTACATAACAATAAGGCTTGTCACTCAAGCCTTATTGTTATACACTGAGTTGCCACTTTATTATGACCACCCCCTCAGTACTTCATTGGGCTACCTTTTGCCTTTAATACTGCGTCGATGTAGATTCTTCGTGGCATGGACTCCACGAGATGTTGATAGGTGGTTTCTGGAATCTAAGACCATGCTTGATGAATAGCACTTTCCAGGAGTGTGAAATTGCAGGGTTGTGTATCCAGCTGTTTGATAGCTTGTTCAACTTCATCCCACAAATTCTCAATGGGGTTGAGATCTGGAGATTGTGGGGGCCAGCTAAGCAAAGTAAACTCACCGGCATGTTCCTGAAACCAATCCTGTACAATACGAGCACTATGGCAAGACGCATTATCTTGTTGAAAGTAGCCATCGCCATTGGGATAAACCATCCACATGACAGGATGTACTTGGTCTGCAACGATGTTTAGATATGATGTGCCAGTCAGACATTGATCAACACGAATTAAAGGGCCCAAATCATGCCAGAAAAATATTCCCCAAACCATAACGTTGCCTCCACCAGCTTGAAGGGTTGTAGCAGTGCATTTGGGGTCCATGCTTTCGTGCTGTTTCCGCCAAATTCTCACTTGGCCATATAGGCATGGTGCAACTGAAAACGTGATTCATCGTACCAAATAATTTTTTCCAATTATCGACTGTCCAATCCTTATGTTCCTGTGCGAAGTGGAGACGTTTTCTCTTGTTGACTGCAGACAGCAAAGGTGTTTGAACAGGCCTCCTTCTGCCATATCCCATCCGTGCAGTGTACGGCGAACAGTGCGTGCACATATCATTTGAGGGATCCTTGATTAAGATGGTCTGTAATTGCTGCACTGTTGCCTATTACCAGTCTGGACACTCTCCGTTCCGCCCGAGCAGTCACTAATCGATAAATACCACACGTTGCACGTAGAGACCCAGTTTTTTGGCTGACAGTCCAGTCTTTAAACACTTCAACAACAGTGGCTCTGGAACATTTCATGAATGCGGCGGTTTCAGTGATACTCGCTCCATGGCTCCGAGCTCTTACAATCATCCCACGTTGAAAGTCCGTCAAATTGCATTTTTTACCCATCTCGTCACCCAAAAATCACTTCTACTACTGTCGCAAGCACTAAGCTTTCCCTTTTTATACTAGCCTCACCCTCTGGCAGCAACAGCGTGCAGCCGTAGCTCATTTGCTTAAAACTGTCAAGTAGTCATAATAAAGTGGCCACTCAGTGTATATAAAAATGTCAACAAACATCAGGAACGAACAAACAAACAAAAAAAATGTTAAATTTTTTTCCCCTGAAAACCCAAATGTGTAAAAGCAGCAGAGAAGAATTCTCTGAAAAAAACCACACAAGAATTGAAAATGCTTCTTGTTGTTGGTGGTATATATATAGGAACTCTGCATGTGCCAGAGAAACAACAAAGGAGTATTCAGCTTTCATTTTTGTGGCAAATACAGACTAGCTCATAAAAGAAAAAAAAAAAAGTTAGCGGATAATTTTACAATGTAAGAAAATTTATAAATCCATGGACACCCCCTTCCATTTGGTGGCTGCCTACCTGGGCGGTAAATATGTATATTAGCGTCCTAAATTATTTCGTCGTAAAAACGTCAGTACCTAGAAAAAGTGTGACGTAAAGATTTTAGAGTACGGAAATTAATGGCAAATGGTGCAGAAATTTCATATTTTAAATGTGTTTTAAAGATTTTCTATCATAATATTGAACTGTGAGTGTGATGCTGTGAAGAGACGCTGTGGTAGGCCTAACGCATCGCCAGAGGTGCATAAAAATAAAATGTGACTGCATACACAACCATTGAAACAGAAAACTTGTTGCAAACCCGCAAATCACGATAACAATGGAACGAGATAATTTAAAGAAAAATTAATATAACAGTAAATAATTATTAGAACATTACAGATTCCAGAGAGGGCAAAAGGACATTACGACTGAATTCGCAAAAATATGTGTAAAATAGACCTTAAGTCCAAAACTTAAAAATTTTTGGACTATAAACCTCATAAAAACAAGAGACTAATTTTTATATCAACAAAAGCAGTTCCATTAATGAACCTTCAAAAATTATATATAGCATCTTTAACAACTTAATTCAAAAATAGTACTTATAAAATATATAAGGAAAATATTTTATTTTAATAACTGGCAACTGCAAGAGTAACCTGGCAATAAAATTAAAAAAATCTTTCTGTGTAAATGAAACTTTTGTTACAGTTCCTATATATTGAGAACAGGCCTTGATAAAATCAAGAGGCCAGAAACTTCTGCAAAAACAAAATAACTCTATCGGAAGATGTGAAAAATAGTTGAACATTCTCATGTTAAGATAGAATTAAATATATTAATCTTAGTAAAGCCTTAAGTGTTTTAATTGCTGTAATAACATTTTTATTTTTTTAATCTACAAGCAAAAACTATCTGCAAAATCTGCTAATAATTTGCAAACTATCCACGTATGGCGTACGCATGTATGTCTATATTGTGTGACTCTGCGCATCGCTACGGCAAGGATGTGAAGCTCTGCTTCATTGAAAGGAAGATTCGCTGCAGCATTTAATTCATGCGCGGATGACTACAAGTCCAAGCGCATATTTTGTTACCACGAGAGCGAGCCGTGTTATACTCATACGCTACACAATATAGTTCGTTTATGTTTTGTCATTGTTTTTAAAGCGATGTTGTGAAATTTTTCGTTCTTTCGCATACGATTCCTTGATTCAAAATAGAAAGTACTAACATGCTTTTCTATGTTGTACAGGAAACTGGGGAACTATAACTTTCGGTTCTGGTTTGAACAGCTTCCATTCATAGCTGATTTGCTGTGTCACTGCACTTTTGATTCTCCTGTTAATAGCTTGTTCGCAGGTCAGTTTCTATCTTACTCATACGTAACTTTTGCAAATCGAAGAGTTTTTTTTTTCCGGTTTTTCCTGCCAACAACATACAGGATACAACAAAATAAAGGGTGGATGCTGTGGACCTATTTTCTGTAGCGTATCACTACATTTATTGCTCTCCTGCCAACAACATAACCTCTTTTTCTTGTACTCTTCCGCCCATCATTTTGGCACAGCAACAAACCTTCCTTTTAAAGGACCAAAACTTCACATTCTTTGCCGGAGCAATACATTAGGCCTACCGCAGCTTCTCTTCACGCGTCAGACTCACAGGTCAATATTACGAAAAAAATATATCTTTAAAACACATTTAAAATATGCAATTTTCGCACCATTTGACATTAATTTCCATACACTAAAATCTGTACATCGCACTTTTTCCAGGTACTAAAATTTTTTCAACGAAATAATTTAGGACAGCTAATCTACACAATTACCACCTGGCCTACATCTTGGACCGGCCCTGGCTGGAAAACCACAAGATCAAATCTGTACAGGTACCTCAGGTCTGACCTTAATACTACTAAGAAAATTTGGGAATCTATACAGCAACGTTTAGATAACCGCATTCCATACCCCAGTTATACTGGCAGACCTCTGTAATGTGTTGACTAATATGGGACTAACTGCACCAAACACTAATCAATAATGTCACTGCAAGTATGCTTCGTAGGTGTCAAGACGTTTTTCGACACATAGGTAGTGTTACTGGATACTGAAATCCAGAGGTTTGGACATTCTCTGAATATACACTTTTTTCTATATTGTGGTACTACTTGTTGTGAGAAGAAATTGCCCATTAAATTGTTTTTGTAAACACACTCTGGCGTTTATGTTACGTGGCTTCACTTCATGCAATATCCCTAACTTTTTGTGACCAGTATATATATATATATATATATATATGTAAGATGCACCTCAACACTAAACTGGAACGTGGCAAGCTCATAAGACAAACAAAATGTATTGACATAACCAACCTTAAAAAACACCATAATACTTTCAAGTTGGAACTGAAGAACAGATTCTCTGCTTTAGAAGGCCTAACATCGGAAGAAGTGGATATTTCGGAAGTTAACAGAAAAGTAACCAAAGCTCTTATGGAAACAGCAACAAAATTAGCTGGGTCTAAGAACAAGTTGCATGTAAACAAATTATCAGGAAAAACCAAAATGTTGATGCAAAAAAGAAGAGAGATGAGGACAACTAAAGAAGATGTGACTTCCAAAGTGGAATATATAGAGCTATGCAAGACAGCACGAAAAAGTATCACTGAAGACGTAAGGAAATTCAACTGTGAGCTAGTGAGGAAAGCAATTGAAAACAACCAAAGCCTAAAGATAGCAAAGGGACATCTCAGTAAGGGAAGAAAACAGATTATGGCTCTGAGAAAAGAAAATGGTTCTATAACAAGAAATAGAGGCAGAAATTTTGACAAGAGTGAAAGATTTCTACTCCAAATTATATGAAAGGGATGATACATGTACTCCAGACATCATGAAAGGTACCAGAGTTCTTCCAGTCCTCCCAGCAGAAGTTGCACATGCAATCAAGAACATGAAGCGGGGGAAAGCTCCAGGAGAAGATGGAATTACTATAGACATCATACAAGAAGCAAGTGGAGAAATTGAAACAGTACTCGCCCAAATTTTCACTCGATGCCTTAATGAAGGGAAGATTCCTGAGGATTGGAACAATGCTACAATGATCCTGCTACATAAAAAAGGTGACATTGAGGATCTCAGGAACTACAGACCTATCAGCCTCCTATCAGTGGTTTATAAAATCTTCACTAAAGTTCTTTCACACCGCTTGAAGGTAACACTGGACATGGCTCAACCGAGAGAACAAGCTGGATTCAGGAGTGGCTACAGCACAATAGATCATATCCACGTACTGAGAGAACTAATTGAAAGAGCGAGGGAATATGAACTTCCATTGTGCATGGCTTTTATCGATTATGAAAAAGCCTTTGATTCGGTGAAACCATCAGCAGTTACCACGGCTCTGAAATCCTGCGGTATTGAAGATGCATACATTAATATTATTAATAACATCTATGAAAATGCAAGTGCAAAGATTCGGCTGTTTGAAAATACAACACACATAAAAATTGGAAAGGGAGTGAGACAAGGTGACACCATATCTCCGAAGCTCTTTAATGCTACATTGGAGGGTGTTTTTCAGTCGCTTAGCTGGGAAAACAAGGGGATAAAGATTAATGGAGATTATCTAACCCACCTTCGTTTTGCTGATGACGTAGTCATTTTTGCAACTACCCCATCAGAGCTGCAGAGTATGATCCAGGAACTTGCTGATAAGAGTAAAGAAGTGGGATTAAAAATGAACTTTCAGAAGACAAAAGTGATGTTTAATGCTTTTACAAGAAATGAAGATTTATCGATTGATGGAGAAAAACTGGAGATAACAGATACGTATGTTTATCTTGGACAGCAGATATCAAGTGAGGGTCACATTGATGAAGAAATTAATCGGCGTACAAAACTTGCCTGGAGAGCTTTTGGAAGAAACAGCATAATTTTCAAGAGCAATATGCCATTATGTCTTAAAAGAAAAGTGTTTGATCAATGCATCCTTCCAGTGCTTACGTATGGTGCAGAGACGTGGACCTTAACTAAAAGAGACATACAAAGGCTGCAGACAACTCAAAGAAGCATGGAGAGGTGCATGCTTGGTATAACCAGGAGAGATAAGAAGAGGAACTCGTGGATCCGAAAAATGACGAGAGTGGAAGACATCATGATCAGAGTTAAATCCCTGAAATGGCAATGGGCTAGACATACTGCCAAAAGGACAGACCATAGATGGACAGCCGAAATTTTAGATTGGATTCCAAGGGACAGGAAAAGACCCAGAAAAAGACCACATGGGAGATGGGTGGATGAAATTCGTAAATATGCGGGAGTGACATGGAGGAGACTGGCACAAGACAGACCGTTGTGGAGGAAACTTGGGGAGACCTTCGTCCAGCAGTGGATTGATAATGGTTGACAATGATGATGATGATGATATATATACATACATACATACATTGCTGAAAAAAAATGTGTACAATCAAACTGTGACAGTTTGTACGGCTTTTCTACACAGCGTAGCTATGTGATCTAGCCTTTAATCTGTTGCCCTTAACAATCTGATAATAGAAGAGATCCATAATTCAGAGAAAGGCTAATCGGAAAAGTATTAATCCAACAGTGAATAGAAATATTGGTTTGTGGCTCTCTAATTTAATTGCTTAGAAAAGATTATTCATTCAGAGAAATCTGAAGATACAGACTCAACTAGCAAATACAAAAATTTGTCTATTACTCTTGCCATTTGGGAACAAACAGCTACAAAATTCAAAGTGAACATTAAATTCAAAACCAGTAGCACCAAAAGTAAACAGCTATCAAGATGGTTTTGAAGCATTACAGAAACAAAGGAGCAATGATATGTGTTCAAAAATAATATTGTTGAGAGAAAATTAATTCAGTTTAGAAAAAAATCCTCATAAAACTATACTTCCAACCAAAGTAGTAGAATGTAAAAGTATGTGCGCACGGCGATAGGCGATAGTTTTCAAATTATTAGCAGATTTTGCCAATATGGGCACATTTGGACGTTTGTGGCCTCTAGATTTTATCAAGGCCTGTTTCTCAATACATAGGAACTGTATCAAAAGTTTCCTTTACACCGAAGGAATTTAAATTTTATTGCCAGGTACCTCTTGCAGCAACTAGTTATTAAATTAAAATCTTTTCCTTAAGTATTTTGTAAGTCGACAGTAATTTTTTTTTTTTTATTGGAGGTTTAACGACCACTGTGAGCAACTCAATGGGTTACAAGCAGTCGCCAGTCCCTAATTTAGGGTCACTGGTTCCAGGGAAGGGAGGGAGCCAGTGCTGTAAGACAAACACAACATCCATGCCTCACCGGGATTCGAACCCGGACCCCGTTCGGACGAATGATCAGAGGCCATCGCTTAGACCACTGCGCCACCGGGGGCGGCACAGTAATTTTTGAACTAAGCTGTTGAAAATATTATTTATAATTTTTAAAGGTTCATTAATGGAACTGTTTTCTGGGTATAAAATGTTTCTTTTAATTCTCTTGTTTTTATGAGGTTCATAATCCAATATTTTGTCATAAAGGTCAATTTCACGCACATATTCAATTGTATTTTGCCGTCATCGGAATTTGTAATGTCCTAATAATTATTTTTTTATTGTTTCTTTAAATTATCTTATATTGTCATTGTGATATGCGGGTTTGCAGCAAGTTTTGTTTCAATGGTTGTGTTCACAGATACATTTTATTTTTATACAACTCTGCTTCCAACTTCTTCCACCCCTGCATTCCTGAAATTTGAACAAAAATTTAGTAAACTGTAACTGAAAAAGCAAACAACTGGCCACCTTGCCTGTGACAGGTTCAATAGCATTCCTCTGCTTCATTATTTGATAGGCACAACTCTGATATGTGGAAAGGGGAGATGGGCACATTTGGATGTAAGTGTGTACTCCCACAATCTAACAAAATGTTGCATTGGATATTTGGATATATTCCATTTGGATACAGATACATTATGATTTCAGTAAGCTTAATTCACATCTGGTATAAAATGTGTATTTTCAGAAAAAAAAAAAAAGTTAAATTTTTGCGTGCCTTATGTAGACTTTGAATTGTGACTGACAATTTACTTCTTGGCCACAGGACTCTGTACAGGGTGGGTTTTGAATTTTTTTCAACCTTGAAGCTTTCTGGATTTAATAAGTATCTCTCCAACAGCTTATTCCGTTTGTTACTCTACACACAATATATTTCTTGCAAAAAAACTGGCTGAATGAGCCCTAAGAAATGCTGATCTAATATATGATAACAGCAATATAGAGTGTCCTTTATAACTAACATACCAATAAGCTGCGTTTGTAACAATGTTTGCTACACAGAGGCACGTGGAAGCACATTTGAGTAATTAAGTATAAATTCAATACCGCTCTCTAAACATTTGAAGAATTAGAATTTCATTTACAACTAGCTGCATTTGTTATTTAAAAATCTAACCAAATATTCAGTAGCTCATAAAAATGAAAAGGTCTAAAATTTCGTTTCCTTGAAATATATTTTTGGTACTCTTTCACGAAAATACAAAATTAAAAACGAAGCAGCTGTGTTTAGATCCGAAAATCTAACAAATTCTTTACTGCTCCTAGTTAAAAACGCAGTCGATGATATATATATATCTGTTAAAAAAATACATGAATGTGTTCACGTGTTAAGCCTACCTCCACGTGTTACGAAACGAATACATGAATGTCTTCACGTGTTACAGGAATCTCCACGAGTTACGAAACAAATACATGAATTGTGTTCGAAATCGAAGCCTATGAATTGAAACAGGAAAAGAACTTACCTTTTAAGAATGATAAAATCCATCGATTAGGCATGCGCAGCGCTGGACGATCGAGTTCAGCCTAGCCATAACTCACCGTCCATAGTACAAGTGACGTAACAGCAGGTTAGAGAACGACGCAGCCGCAGACCAGAAGCTGCTTTAAAACCAATGGAATAAAAGCTTCTAGTCGTATAAGCAAAAAAAAAAAAAAAAAAAAAAGGAGAAATTCAATAATCTTTATCAATTATACACAAGCTTACTGTTTTATCAACAGTATAATTTAGTTCTTTTTTGCCTGAATGTAATGTCACGCCAAAGATTAGCTGTGACTTTGCTAACATGACGAAAATGCAACGTTTAGCAAACGTAATGAATGTGACAAAATCGCAACGGTGACTGGTGGTAACATTTAACAAACGTTTATCAAACGTAGTCTTTGTACGGAAGAACAAATATCAACTTTTGCAACCGAAATGCGCTGTCTTTTAAACGTCATGTGCTACTTGGGATAAGACAGCAAACAAAAGGTTGCAAGCTTTCAGCACCTACGGGTGCCTTCTTCAGGCTTAGACGTGGTTTTGGAACAATGTTAGTAATCTAAATGAATGTACAGAAATTTTAAATATGCATGTGAAATATAAAAATGTATAAAAATGTGACAGCACGGCACGTGCGGAAACAGTTGAAAACAAGAGGAATCAGGTCCTTTCACGAGAGGCACGCAGGAACATGCGCCATATCAAAGGCAGCTCCATTGACATGTCATCGTTGCAGTCAATTTCTTTTCCCCTTTAAGCATTTTTTTTCATCCCGTTTTGCAATTTAAATTGCGTTATCGATTACATAAAAATAACTTTGCAAAGATCGTAAGATCGCTTTTTATTTTTTTATTTCTCAAAGATATGGAATTACTCTTCCCAAACAGTCCTCTTCAGAAGTTAAATGCTGACATTACCCACAGTTCTAATAATAGTTACAAAATTAAAATCGATACATGACAATAACAATTAGATATAGGCTACGGAAATAAGACACGAGCCATGTGTTTGTTTTTCGTTATGAACAAGTTACAATACGATTAAAAGATTCCTTTACTACATGTTTATGAATACTGTAACATTATTATAGCTTACAGGTTAATATAAACAAAGAAATAGCGATTACATGACGGTAATTACAAAATTAATTATGCATACTACTTACGATTTTTTTTTCCTCGTCAATACAACATTTCGATTATCGAAGTTGGCGATAAAATTACATCTTCTTTGCATACTATATAAGCTATGCAAAATTACACTTGGGCATTAACTAATTCATTTATGCTACTCTAAATACTAGATTTAAAGACACTTTACTAACATTTCTGCACTCTTTCCAACACTACACAATACAATGAAAATCCACATACAAAATATAATGCAAAGAAAAGCACAACATGATACCAAGCCAATATTCATCAAACACCTAAACACTTGCTTACCTAACCTAACCAGTCATTTTGACCTTATGTAGCTTTTAACACCTAAGGGCTAGCTTATTTTGACAAATCACAAATGCAAATTTCGCCGCACTCATACAATGGAAATAAACAGATTCACAGAGAGAAAATAAAGTTGAAAGAAAAAGAAAGAATGAAAAAATGTACCTGATTTTTTCTTGACTTCCATATTTTTTAGCTTGCAAAAGGGGTTTGAGGTAACCTCACGAAAAAAAAAATCTCACTCTCATTGAAAGTGCGTGGATCTGGTATTGGGTTTTTCGATCTAAAAATATTTTAGGCCCTTTAATTTAGAGATTGGAAAACAGCACCAGATCACTTTAGTGTATCGGATCCTGTAACATCAAGGATAAGAACTCGATATTCACCAATGAAACAGTGAATAAACCACCAATTCATGACATAGAAAGATAATATTCCCTTCCTCTTTATAAGAATGCAACAAAGAGGAATTCATTTACTTCACACAGAAAATTTTCCAGTAGATTATGCTTTTGCAGTTATAGGCTGTGAAATCTTGATATTTTTTCTCTCTCTATGTATCAGTTCCTGTAACATTGAGGAAAAGAACTCAATTTCCACTGACGAAACATAGAACAGAAAAACAAAAAAAAGTGTCAATTCATAACAAAAAGATGATTATTCCCTTCCTCTGGCTAAACTTCCACATTTGGCCTCGAGCTAGTTTTTAAAATGAAAGATAGATAGCGGCACGCTAGCCCTGTATTGTTTGCATTTCGTTATGTGTGGAAAAAGAGCATGATAGGAATTTTTGGTGCTCTTTGCATTTCGTTATGTGCTTTAAAAAGAGCATGATAGGAATTTTCGGTGCCCCTTAAAAGGACCTTCGTGAATGTGAATTGTGTGTGTCCCTACTTCTACATATTTAGTTCAGACCTTAAAGCACTGTTTTGAGGAAAAATGACAATTCCGTTTGAATAGATATTGCAGAATGTGGTCTGACAAATGCATTTAAGATGTTCTTAGGGGATTTGTGTTTACAATCTAATGAAATACATGATGTTTATATTTACGTATTATATTATGTTTACATTGATTTTTATTTGTACGTGTTAGCTAGCTATGGTGTGTTGTATAGTTGGTGTACATAGTAGAAAATATTCTGAAGGGATTTATATTTGAATTTTTAATTATAATTTTTTATACTGTTCAATTTAATACTTTTTCATACGTATGTTATTTTTTATATACTGTATTATGCTTATATTTATATCATCGAATATTTAAATTATTTTGAAAACCACTTTCTGGAATAATTTTGATGGTGATACAGGTTCATTTTAATTAACAAAATTGCCATATTTCCTCAGGACACTGGTGTGAGGTGAGGCCTCCATTCCCGTCATCAAATGGTTTTTCCCAGGAAGTCAACACGCCGAAAGAACTTGCAAAATACAGGCAGAAATAACTTATGCGTTCACTGCAGAAACAACACACGCTTCACAACACACCAGAGCTCTGATGTACTGCACATGAAACTGCACGCTCGGAGGGGCAACGATTGCAAAATCGGAGCAGAAGAGTGAGCACAGCTGTATAGTCCATTTAGTCCATTTTGAAAACTAGCTCAGAGCCGAATGCTTCCTCTTATAGGAATGCAACAAAGAAATTCAACTACTAATCAAAACTACTATTATGGGAATTTTTACTAGGAATTTTTTTTTTATTTTAATCGCAAATTTTTGGAGGAAACTTATTTTAATCGCAATTTTTGGAGAAAGGAATTTTTTCCGGCTGTCTTTTTGTTGTCACTTAATCCTGTCAGTATCACGGTTACAGTTATTATAGGAAATTAGGAAATCAATCCTTATTTTGCTGTTTAATCTCATGTAATGACGTAATTGTTCATATGTTATTATGTTTTATTTATTCAAGTCAAGTGAGATGTTTATATATCACGTCACGCATTGTTCTCGTGACAAGCACTATTGATGTGCGTGCTGTAACAGCAAAATGTATCTTCAGAGCTCTTCTTGCCTTCGAGGCATAAGGTTGAAGTCAGTAGTCATAGCCGTGTTCTATTATTATTTTAAATGTTTACAACTTTTTATGATTTTTTAGTGATAATAAATAATAGATTTAACTACTCAATCATGTCTTTAGTTTGGCAATTATCTCACTGTATGGCATTTACAATGCTCCATAAATTCTCCCACAATTTGGTTATGGAACCCAGGCACTGCACCATCCAAGTGAAGTGCACTACCCAAACTGGCAGTCAGGGAAGCATCCAGCAAAGTAAACTAGGACGCAAAAAACGTTCAAAGAAGAACGTCTTTACGTCTGCTAAAAGAGAGGCTGCATAATCACTCATTAAGACTGATTGAGAATTGGATGAATGACTCACAGTTTCTGAACTTCAATCCAGCCCTTGGTAACTAAGCCTTTATTATTTTTCGATAGCATTACAAAATAAGCAATGTCGTAGATAGCAATAGAAAAGCTGAACAAGAGCAACTACGACACTTGGAAAATTCTAATCGGAGCTGTTCTAATCCAAAATGACCGTTGGGGTTATGTGACAGGTCAAATTCCAAAGCCTGTTGATGGAACAAACAAAGCTGAATTAGAAGCGCTTAAGAAGTGGACACTAGGTGATCAGAAGGCAAAAGCTGATATAATTCTCTCCATCTGTCCAAGCGAACTCTGTAATGTAAAACATTGCAAAGCTTCAAATGAAATATGGCAGAAGCTTCGATCAACTTATGAATCGAAGGGACCAGCTAGAAAGGCTACGTTACTGAAGCGACTACTATTTCGTAAAACCAATGACATTAATGACATGTCAGAACACTTGACTGAATTCTTCGAAATAGTTGATAAACTTAATGAAATGGGCATCATAATAGCTGACGATCTCCTTTCTATACTAATGCTGTACAGTATCCCAGATACATTCGATAATTTTCGTTGTGCCATAGAATCAAGACATGAGTTACCGAAACCTGACATTCTGAAAGTCAAGCTTTTGGAAGAATTGGAAGCTCGAAAAACAAAGAGCTATCCAAATTGCCAAACAGCATATTTGTCTTTCAAGAGACAAAAGAGTCAACCTCTAATAGCTGGAGGCAAAATCGGGGTAAGAACGAGAAAAGGAACAACAAAGTGTTCCGTAGCTACAAATGTAACTACTGTTCAAAGGTAGGTTATAAATCATCTGAGTGTCGAAAACGGATTGCTGATAAAAATGCAGAATCTTTCAGACAAGAGGCTTCTATGGTAATAAAAGCGAAAAACGAAAGTATGCATACAGCCATATCCATAAACGCAGCTCATAATACAAAATCTATATGGTGCATAGACAGCGGAGCAACATCGCATATGTGCAACGACGAGAATCTGTTTGCAGAAATAAATAAACAAGCAAACTGTTTTGTGAATCTCGCAGTAGATAAAACAGCTGAAGTAACTGGGAAGGGTTCCATACGAATCACTGTACCGAATGGAAGAGATACAAAAACCATTCGATTAGAAAATGTGCTCTGTGTTCCTAATCTGAAGAATAACTTACTGTCTGTGTCAAAAGCCACCGCTAATGGCCGTTCAATTGTCTTCACCCAAAATGAGGCCAGAGTCATTGAATCCAATGATACCACTCTTCTTCGAGCAGATAGAAAAGGTGAACTGTATTACGTAACGCCAAACTATGAAAATGTAGCAAGACATGAGTTACCTAAACCTGACATTCTGAAAGTCAAGCTTTTGGAAGAATTGGAAGCTCGAAAAACAAAGAGCTATCCAAATTGCCACAGAATTTCAAAAATGGCATCTAAAATATGGTAATTTAAATGAAAATGATCTAAAAAAGCTGAAAGCAAACGAAATGGTACGAGGACTTTTCTTTAAAAATGGGGGTAGCCTGAAAAATTGTAAAGTCTGTATTCAGGCAAAACAGATGACTAAACCCTTTCCAAAGGAATCCCGATTTGAAAGCAAGCAACTGCTGGACCTCATCCATTCAGATGTCTGTGGACCGATGAAAACCCAATCTCTTGGTGGTTCACGATATTTCATTACTTTTATTGATAACAAGTCACGATATACAGAAATATGTTGTCTTAAATCAAAAGATGAAGTGAAGAAGGCTTTTATGAAATTCAAGGCATCAATGGAAAATAGTACTGGAATAAAAATTAAAACACTCCGTACCAATAATGGGCTAGAATATTGCGGAACAGAATTCAACGCATATTTGGAGCATAAAGGCATACCCAGGGAAAAATCTGCAGTATTAACGCCATAACAAAATGGAGTCGCCGAGCGATACAATCGCACAATCGTCAAAATGGCGAGATGTTTATTAATTCAGTCCAGACTACCAGTTAGCTTTTGGGCAGAAGCGATGAACTGTGCTGTGTTCTTAAGAAATCGTTCTCCGACACGAAGCTTAAATGGGAAAATTACCCCATATGAAGCTTTATTTGGCATTAAACCAAATGTATCATTTTTCAAAGTTTTCGGGCAAAAAGCTTATGTTTTGAATAAGCGATCAAAGGGGAAATTCGACCCGAGATCTCAAGAACATATATTTGTTGGTTATTCAATGGAATCCAAAGCATACCGCTTATGGAACAAAAGTTCCAGAAAAATAATCGAAAGCCATGACATCCGTTTTATCGATGAATTTGAAGATAACCTTCCATATGGTTACGAATTCGAAATGCTCACGTCATCCGAATCGCATATTCCATTCATTGAGATGAGTGACACAACATGCTCACCCGATGGTAATACTGCACCGCACTCTGAGAGTGAAACAGACGTTACGACAGAAGAAATGGCAGTGAAAGACATGACGTCAAAACCGAGTACCTCACAGGAACTTACGTCAGAGGAAGCCATGCCAGATTCTTCAAGAGAATGTGATTCACCATTGTTTACAAACAAAGATCATGTAGTAACTAAGATGAGGACTGTTGGTCGTCCAAAGAAAGTTTATACTGGAAAACCATGTAGACCTGCTAAACAGTATCAAACAGTACCCGATGACATTACTGAAACTGTTGATTTTGTCATCAACGTTTAAGCAAATCCTTTTCTTTATGAAGCTTTAAATGGTTCGCAAAGTAAAGAATGGAAGATAGCTATGCAAAGAGAATATGATGCTCTCATAGAGGAGAAAGCATGGGAACTAGTACCTAGACCAAAACACAAAAGAGTTATTGGTTGTAGATGGGTCTTAAAGACCAAATACAATCAAGATGGCAATGTTGAAAAGTTGAAAGCAAGACTAGTTGCAAAAGGATGTTCTCAAACACGAGGAATTGATTATGAAGAAAACTTTTCACCGGTTGCCAGATTAAGTTCGATTCGAACTGTAATCGCACATGCTGTTACAAACAACTTAACGGCTTACCAGCTAGATTTCGTAATGGCATACGTAAATGGAAATTTAGACGAGGAGATATACATGGAATTACCGGAAGGTTTCCAAAGTAAATCAAACAAAGATCACGTTTGCAGATTGAAAAGATCAATCTATGGTCTAAAGCAATCCGGCAGACTATGGTATAAGAAGCTTGATGAAAAATTGAAATCTCTTGGTTTCAAGCCACTGAATTCAGACAAATGTGTTTACCATCTGAAAAATCTCACTGACAAAGTCATTATTGTTGTTTATGTTGATGACTTAATGATCTTTGCAAACAGCAAAGATAGCTACAAAACCAAAGGATAAGCTAGCCACCTCATTCAAAATGAAGGACTTAGGATCCTTGCATTACTGCCTAGGCATTGAGTTTGCTCAAAATACAAATGGCATAACAATGTCACAAAGGAAATATATACAAGATGTTTCATGCAAATTCAAAATGCAGGATGCAAAATCTGTAACAACACCTTTGGATATTAGCACAAAGCTAACAAAAGAGGTGAGTCCTAAAACAGAAGCAGCAAAATCTGAGATGAAAGATATCCCATATCATTCACTTATTGGTTCGCTCATGTATCTTTCTGTAGCAACCAGACCTGATATCACTCATGCTGTGAATTTTCTCAGTCAGTTTAACAACAATCCAGGCAAACATCACTGGATAGCAGCCAAAAGAGTGCTGAGATATCTAAAAGGCACACAAAACATGGGTCTTGTGTTTGACCGAGCAAAAGAGCCATTGACAGCTTTTGTAGATGCAGACTGGGCTTCCGATATAATCGATAGAAAATCCTATCCCGGATATGAATTCAAATTTTCTGGAGGAGCAATAATTTGGGAATCCAAAAAGCAAAGAACTGTCGCATTATCAACTACCGAAGCAGAATATATGGCGCTTTCAGAAGTTGCTAAAGAAACTGTGTACTTAAGGAATTTTCTTAGCAAACTTTCTTCACAACCTATGACGTTACCGACGGATATATACTGTGATAACCAGTCAGCACAAAAGCTAGTCCATAATCCGATCTATCATTCCAGGATGAAGCATATTGACATTTGTCACCATTTTGTCAGAGAAATATATGAATCAGGTAAGATTAATGTGAAACACTTGAGTTCAAGCGACATGACCGCAGATATTTTAACGAAAGGACTAACTGCTAATAAGCATAAAAAATGTTGCGAGTTATTGAAACTCATTATTGTTTAATTTAGCATGAAAGTGTTATTGTTTCACTAGTGCTGAGTATAATTTATGAGGGGGAAAACTCACAAAATGTTTGTATATATTGAAAATAAGAATTGTGAGGGGGATTGTAGGAAATCAATCCTTATTTTGCTGTTTAATCTCATGTAATGACGTATTTGTTCATATGTTATTATGCATTGTTTATTCAAGTCAAGTGAGATGTGTATATATCACGTCGCACATTGTTCTCGTGACAAGCACTATTGATGTATGTGCTGTAACGGCAAAATGTATCTTCAGAGCTCTTCTTGCCTTCGAGACATAAGGTTGAAGTCAGTAGTCATAGCCGTGTTCTATTATTATTTTAAATGTTTACAACTTCTTATGATTTTTTAATGATAATAAATAATAGATTTAACTACTCAATCATGTCTTTAGTTTGGCGATTATCTCACTGTGCAATGTATAGCATTTACAATGCTCCATAAATTCTCCCACAGTTATTCTTCATCAAATCCTGCCAGATGTCAGGCAGGGAAAATCCTCTGCAGTCGTTGATGATGGAATTTTGAATTTTCTCAATCTCTATTCCTTCTTTTAGCTTTCTTTTTTGAAAATTGCTTTGGAAACTGGTGACTTTAACGGAATTCCAATCCATGCTGTGATTAGTTTCTCTAACATGCCTATCTAAGCCAGTCTTGTTGAAGCAATTTTTTATAGCAGCTTTATGCTCTGCAATACGAGTTTCTAGTCTGCGACTTGTTTCACCTATGTAAGATAGTCCACAACTACATTTTACTTCATAGACTATACCTTGCATTTTTAAAATATCTTCTTCTCTTTGAACTATTTTAGGGACAAATTTCTTAACCTTGTTCTCTAAACTTGGAGCTAACCTAATATTGTACTTATTAATTACCTTTAAAGTCTCAAATAAGCCTTTGTGATAAGAATTTTTTTAGCGAATTTTAGTTGTTTCTTTTGCGGGTTCTTCGTACCATTAAAATCCCGAAGCCTCTCAATTTCTCCTTTAGGATAGTTATTTTCTACAAGTATGACTTTAAGTTCTTCTTAATGGGCTTCTTTCTTATCTGCTGTAGAAACTATTTTATTAATTTTTTCTAAAAACTGACTTGCCACATTCTTCTTAATAGAAACTGGATGATAGGAATTGAAATCCAATAGTCTATTAGTATTCGTTGATGATTATGATGGTGCGTGCAGACTAAAACTTAAATGATAAGGTAAAGTCATTTTCATCTGATGAAGGACTCCAGGGGAGTCTGAAAGATCTTATGAGTGTCTTTTAACCTTGTACATAGTTCATTAAATGTAATTTTATGAAGTACATCTGTCATCTTCAGACTTCGTTTTTATCGTGCATAACACAGCGTTTTTACCTTATCATTTAACTATTAGTATTCATTGGTTTTTTATACCAACTAGTGAGGAATTTTTGATCTTCATAATAGATAGTAATATCTAAGAAGTTAATTCTTCTTTCTTTTTGAAGTTCAATAGTGAACTTAAGGGAATCATCTAATTCATTGAATGAGTCTAGAATTATTTCTGGAATTCTGAGCTATCTATTTTAAATAAGATGCTATCCATGTATCTGCTATATAGGCAGAAATATGTGGGTTATACTCATATATTTTCTTCTAGTTTTCCCACATAATAATACACTGGCGGAAAGTGAAAAAAGAACACCAAGAAGGAATTGGCGGACGATCATGAAATTTACATATGTTAATGGGGTCGAGTTTACGTAGGTATGATGTTAATTTGGGGACCAACCGGTGAGCGCTTACGCCACAGCACAGCATAATATGCAAATTATCTTCGGTGGTATTTAAGGAGTACGGCGAAGTGAATGTAATCAGTCATCGGCGTACGGACACGTGCGAAGACCCTGAAGAAGCTGCAATGCCTGGACATGGAAGACGTGTACAATTTCAGCAGTTATCGCAGTTATCAGATTTTGAGTGAGGTCGTCTAGTCGGACTCCACGAGGCCGGGTGGTCGTATCGTCGTATTGCGGAGCGAATTGGACGGAAAGTATCGGTGGTGGTACGATGGTGGCGTAGATGGTCCGAGGAACATTCCCACACGAGAAGACGTGGAACCGGGAGTCACAGACGGACTGATGAGCGGACCGATCGACGCATAAGAAGAGTGGCGTTGTCAAGCAGAACATCCACTGCGATGCAAATCTGAGCTACTGTTGCACCTGAGGTGACTGTGCGAACAATCCGCAACCGTCTTCTGGATGCAGAACTACGTGCACGTGTGCTTCTGGCATGTGTACCTCTGACTCCAGCCCACTGTCAAGAATGGCTGCAGTGGTGTCGCCAACGTCTGCACTGGAGAACGCAATGGCGATCTGTCGTGTTCAACAATGAAAGCAGATTCTGCTTGGGAGCCTCCGGTGACCGTATGCGTGTTCGCAGATGCACAGGGGAGCGTCTCCACCCTTCTTGCATCCGCCAGCGACACACAGGGCCTACACCTCGTCTCCTGGTGTGGGGAGCGATTAGCCATCACTCCCGTACACAACTAGTGTTTGTACCGGGTACGTTAAACATCACCTTCTACATCAACAACATCATTCAGTCCGTTGTTGTGCCATTTGTAAGGTTGGTCCATCGTGGTGTTTTCCAGCAAGATAACGCACGCCCACACATGGCACATGCAACGCAACATGCACTTCAGGGTATGAGACAACTTCCATGGCCTGCACGTTCACCGGATTTGTCCCCCATGGAGCACGTGTGGGATTTTATGGGACAACGATTTATCCAGTCTACACGGCCAGCCACGACCATCCCCGATTTACACGTCCAGGTTGAGGATGCTTGGAACTCAATACCCCAAACTTACATCTAACATCTGTTCGACAGACTCCATGCCAGAATTGCACAGTGTGACGCAGTTCATGGCGGTTCAACCTCGTACTAACCATGTTACATGGAAATGTTATTTTTCAGTTTACCAGCAAATACAGCTGTATTTTGCCATAATGTTTTGATCATGTTATCTTCTGTATTCCGTTATTATGCTGTATAAATTTTGTTGGTATCCGACGTCTCCTTCTTGGTGTTCTTTTTTCACTTTCCGCCAGTGTAGTTAGCTAAGAGTGGGGAGAGCAGACCAGATGTTTGAATGATTTTTTTTTTTTTTTTTTTCTCAAATTGAAAGTAGTTGTTCTGCAAAAAGAAGGTAAGCATTGCAAAATTTCCAACTAAGATGTTTCTATCTTTGTTGTGAAAAACTATTAGGTGTGCCAAGTCTTCCGCTATAAAATCTATAAGTTGATCTATATTGGTGTGAGTATACATATAGACACTATGTCTGAACTACCCATAATAGGAGAATCTAATTTAGGAAGAAGTTCTAATTTTTCTTTTAGCTGCATTGAATTATTAATCAAGTTAGGTGGCTCATTTAAAAGATTCTGAAGGTGTGACTTTAAAAAGTAATTTAGATTTGAAAGAATTTAGTTTTTTTGAGTCAATTATTGGTTTAATCGGTTGGTGCTCTTTATGCAGTTTAACTATTCCATATATTTGAGGTAATCTGAACAGTAATTTTGAGAACTGTTTATAGTTTTCTGGAAGCTGGTTTTTCTTTTTCTTTTTCTTTTTTTCTTTTGAAGTGAAATAAGCTTTGAGACTATTTTAATCAAATCTGGTAGTGGGTTTTCTTGTACTTCTTCATACATTGGCTTTTTTAGTTCTTCCATCTTTTCTTGATAATCTCTCTTATCCATAATAGTAATCAACTTACTTTTGTCTGTTTTCACAGCAACTACACTTTCATTTTTTCTGAAATCTGTAAGAGCTTTTAATTGACTGTTCTCAAAATGTTCTTGAGGTTTCTTTACTTGCTTCAGGAATTTTGTAAGGCTATTGTGGTAATCTTTTCTGAGGAGGTCTGCTTTAATTTGGTCTTCTTTTTCTAAAGTGCTGCAGATGCTTTCCAATTCAATTACCAATTTTTCTGTATTTATTTTTTCCTTGGATAGAATTGAAATTACTTCCTTTATTTATCACTTGTAACAATTCTTGTCTAACTCCTGTAGCAGTGTTGTCCTTTACATGACTAAGAACTGCTGTTTCTTTGTTTTTACTGGAATAGTTTTTCTTAAAAAAATCTTTTCTTTAAGGTTCAGCTTTTGAACAGATTTTTTATTTTTGTTTTTTATTCCAATTTTTAGCCAGTCCTCCAATTCTGGTTTTACTGTATCCCTTAAGATTCCAGAAAATTTCATTTCATTTTCTACTTTTACTTTTTGATAATAAGCAACATTTTTATATTTTGCTTCAATACTTCGTTTTAACGTTTTTGTTTTTTCTCTATTGTTATTACGAAGTTGGTTGAAAGTAAATCTTTAAATGTTTTTTTAAGTCGAAATGAATTTGGAATAAAGTTATTTGCCTTGCAATTTTTCAGGAACTTGATTTGAGGTATCGATTTTACCATCTTCAATGTAGCATGTTGAACTTTCTTGATTGCTTGCCAAGTATCTGACCCATATTCTGTTCTAATTCTTTGAATAAAGCTCATGTTGAGAATTGGCTTCCTAGTTTCTTAATTCAATTACTAATCAAAACTACTATTATGGGAATTTTTACTAGGATTTTTTTTTATTTTAATGAAATTCATTTACTTCACCAGGAAAAGGTTCCTTCACAGTTTCAAACATCGGTCATGAGATCTCGATGTCTTTTTTATGTATCAGCTCTTGTAACATCAAGGGCCGAACATCGATGTTCAAAAACATCAAGATTTTTGTGCCCATACCTGCTTATATCTGCATAGGTAGGTTAAGTACCGGGTAAGCTGAGTTCTACGGATCTTTCAGTGTCCAATCAAAATTCCAGCCATACTTGGCGTACACTCTTGTCGCTCTGACTTCAATAGCATAGTTTTTTCAATTTAATATCGATTGTGATCAGTGGGCAATACTGTACAGTACCTGGCAAATCGCTTAAATTTTAGCCGGGCGGTCAGTAAAATCAGCTGGGCAGCTTGCCCTTTTGATAGGTCCTGGGGAGAACACTGCTATAAGTAGAGAGGAAAAAATCAGCATTTTTTTTTCTCAACAAGGAGAAACTTATGAAAATTTATTCAAAGGTCATTTGGCACATGATGGCATGAGCTATGTTGCCCAATGCCCACATTTAGTACTCTTGTTAACAGTGCATCAGTGTGCGATATGGATGAAATGGACAAAGTAACATCAGAACTAGACTGTGGAAGACTTGAAATGAATAGCTTGATCCAACAAATGGAAGTTACAACTACAACATGCTGACAGGAAGTGTGTGTGTGTGTGTGTGTGTCATAGACCACATAAGACCCTGGCCTGCCAACTATCAAGTTGGGGTGTTACATGCTGGTGGAGGCTGGGTGATGTTCTGGGGCATGTTTTTCCCTGCTGAGATGCTATCAGTGCACAAAGTTATGTTGGTGTGCTTGCTAACCTCCTACATCCACTCATGATTAACCGTTTTTCACAGCAGGATGCATTCTTTCAACAAGGCAGTGCCTTATCTCATGGCTCTCAATTGGCAAAGAACTGGTTGGAGGAGCATTCCAGTTAGTTTGTAACCCTTGAATGGCCCTATCACTCTCTGCATTTGAACCGAATTGAGTATCTGGGGAACAAAATGGAATGATGCATTCAAGCCCCAAACCCACCACCAGCAACTCTTGGTACTTTATGGATAGCTGTCCTGCTATCATGGACCACAGTACTACCCAAATATTTCTAACACATGGTAGAGTCCATTGCCACAAGTTGCTGCTGTTTTGAGGGCAAAAGTTGGGCTCAAAAGTTGGGCTGTGTGTGTGTGTGTGATGAATTGTCCTTTCAGTGTAATTGACTGTTTTTCACTATAACTACTGACTACAGATTAAATATCCTTACCTTTCTTTATGATAACCTGTGCCTGAAGCTTTAAATTTAACCTTTTCGAACATTGTAACTGTAGAAATCAGAAATAAGGTTTGTTTGTCTTTTCATGCATTAACTTCATTCCTCACACAATCAGAACGTGTCTTGCCACAAACCCCTTGTAAGTAATGCATTTCTCCAGCACACAAACGACTTCTATGTTTCTTCTGTAGTACCCAGGTTTCACTGCCATACATCAGAGTAGGAACAATTGCACTTTTATATACAGCCATGTGGGACTCTTGAGAACCCATCATTCCCGTGAAACCTTCCCAAAGCAGCCATGATTATCAATGAAGAATTCACTCGCCTGCTAATTTCACCATCCAATATGTTCTCTCTGTCAAACATGCTTCCTAAATACACAAACTCACTCACCTAGTCAACCACTGTGCCATTTACACTTACATTACATTCAGTGCTACCAGTTCCTCTCTCAAAAACTGTAACTTTGGTTTTGCCTTATTTATACTCAGTTTGAATTTCATGCAAACTTCGTACATCCAAAACAACATACTCTGCCAACAGGACAGTGTCATCAGCATACAACAATCTGCACACACAGATATCACCAAGACATAAACCAGTATTATCTATTTGTGGCATAATGCATGCACACATCCATAAATATATTAAACAGCCATGGTGACATTGCACAGCCTTGTCTGACTCCTGCACCAATAGAAAACCATTTTGATAAAACACCATTTACTTGTACACAAGCTCTACTGCCAGCATATATGACTTTTACACTATTAAGTAGATTCCCAGTAACACCATATTCATTCAATACCTTCCACAAAAGTGTCTTATTTACTCGGTCATAAGCTTTCTCTAAATCTATGAAGGAAGCAAAAACTTTCTCACCAACAGCCAGATACTTTTCAGTTATTATGCGTAATGCAAAAATTTGGTTAGTGCAGCCTTTACCAGGCGTAAAACCACTCTGAACATCCCACACTTTCTCTGATGTAAGACCTCGTACTTTTTCAATAACGACCTTACCAAACACTTTCCCTGGCACACTCAGCAGGCAAATACCACGATAGTTCTTGCAGTCAGTCTGATCACCTTTTCCCTTATACAAGGAAACAATGATAGCATCCTTCAATCCCGAGGGACCATTCCTAACTCCCAGCACAACTGACAAATTTCAGTTAACCAGTCAATTACAAGGTCACCACCATATTTCAGCATCTCAGCAGTTATGCCATCAACTCTTGGAGCCTTACCATTCTGAAGAGATTTTAGATCTTTACACACCTCTTCTCTTCAGATCCCTCCTGTGCTTCCATCCTTCACTGTAACATCATCTGCTTCTGCCTCTGAATCACCTTTGCTTTCCTGATCTAATAACTCACAGAAGTATTCATCCCATCTGTCACTTAACTCATTCGGCTCCCATATCATTTCCCCAATCCTATTCTTTACACAGCTTACAACTTTGTTCCCCTATTTTTCTTGATTCTCATGTAATTCCAGAAAGTCTTTCTGTCTTTCCAAAAAGCCAATTCATGTTTTTCCACCTTCTCCTTCCTATCTTTTGCCTTACTCTGGTGAACCAGCTTAGCAACTTCACGCTTCTTACAGCGATATTCATCCACAGAAACTCTACCTTGCAACATCCCTAAATAGGCTTCCTTCTTTCTCTTTACTGCCTCATCAATCTCATTATTGCACCAAGCATCACCTCTATTGTTACCCACTATTGTGGTACCACAGACCGCTTCAGCAACAGTGACAACGCAGTTCTTAAAACATTCCCACTTCTTTTCTACATATCTCTCACAAGGCTTCAGCTCCTTCAGTCGTTCTCTGAATAAGTCAGAATAATGCTGATGATCTTCAAGGAGCCTTTCAACCTTTATTCTTTCCATCCTGGGCCTATTCCTTTTCTTTCAACCAACATTCAGTTTCATTCGTGACACTACCAAGTAAGGATCAGAACCAATATCCGCACCTCTCATAACAGGAGTGTCAACAACTAAGTGTTTCAGACACTGATCATAGACAAAAAAATCGATCACCCTCTTTTGACCAAGAGTACAGTTTTTCCAAGTATATGTGTGGATATACTTGTGGTTGAAAAACATATTAGATACACACAAACCATGCTCAACGCAGAGTTCAATTAATCGTTCACCATTATCATTCACACAAGGATCATTAAACTTACCCAGAACATTGTCGGAAATCGCATTCTGCACACCTACTCTAGCATTGAAATCCCCTGCTATTATAACTTCTCTTTAGCACCAGACTGGTTCAAAACAGCTTTGAGCTCATTCCAGAAATTTTCCTTCCTATCAGAAGGTTCAGAGTCACAAGGAGCATACACTACAACAATTGCAATTCTCTGAAGTTTCACTTTCAAACGAATCCAGAGAATTCTCTCACTTATGTAACTATAGTGAATCAAGTTGTTCTTCATCTTTTCACTTAAAATCACACCTACACCAGCCTGTTCTCTCACATTATCGAATACTCCAAACCACACACTCGCATATCCATTCACTTCTTCTATCCCAATTTCCTTCTTTTTGGTTTCACTTACACAGCACATCCAGTCTATACTTATATATCTCTTCAATCACCTCATTTGTCTTTCCATTTATACCTCTAGTATTCCATACATCAATCTTAAACTCACTCAGCCAAGATCTCTTCCTCATACGCCATTTAGAAAGTCCAGGTCGATTCCGTGGTGGACCATCCTTCTCAAGTGTGGTAGGTCCACCATATCCCACACTTGAATCATTTTTAATATTTCTTTGTATCTTTTTAATCAGGTAAGTACATCAGTGTGGTAGATTAGCCCACAGCTGATGGTTCCAGTTGGTCATTCAACCTAAGGATTGGAACAAAACCCAGTGAGTTGGGGTCTTTTTGCCAATGTCACACAAAACTATCTAACACCTCTCCAAGATTCACAGAGGCCCTTGTTGCTGTTATGTGTGCCATTGTTCCCACGAAGCACCTCGAGGAGGCAAACCCATTATATAACCTCTTCACCATAGACTTCTGTTATTTGTCTGTGAATGTCAGTAGGGCGAACCTACCTTTTTGGCATTCAAAAAACGTATCACACTCCATACTTCACACTTTGCGGGATTTTCAGTTTTGTCACACATTTTCAACAGCCTCTTAATGAAAAGGCGAACGTCCGCACTACCTCACTGCCTGGCTCCGACTGATCTAGCAGGCCTAGGTGTTCGATGCCGCCGTGACAATTGTATGAGAAAGGGGCATCGTTCGCCAAAGTCAAATGTTCTTTATTTTCTGGACGACCCTCGTAGTTCACTCTAGGTACCTGTTCAGTCTTGTACATTTCAGTTGCCTGAAAATGTATTACCATGGTGAACTTGTAGTGCGCACAAATGGAGATCAGGAAGTTCTTAGGCATTGGATTAATTAGATTAGACATTACAAAGTATAACACCAGTAGATGCAACCCCAAGCAAACTAATTTTTAGTTTTTTTTTTTTTTGTCTTTGAACTGCTTTATGTGAGCAGGTATGTTTGCATACACACATGTACTTTGCTGATGATTTGTGCTGTGCCTTTGTACATACATACATATCACTAAGCTGTTCTCTGAGATTCAGAGGTTAGCTTTGCAAAGAAATACAAGCTACCAGATAATTTTTACTTACTGTTGCCGTATCAAACTTCTCCATTTACAGTGATCTTGACACACAACTTGGGCTTCACTGACATCCATCACATGACATACATAAGCCCTTCTATACTTCATACTCATAATCTTTTTCTCATGCAGACACTTCTGAATCTGAACATCCCATGACTTCTTTGGCTTCCTCTGCCTTTTCTTCCAGCCACTTGGGCTAAAAAATGCTTTTGTATCAAGTTTTTTACTGTGTTCATGTTTAGGAATTTGGTTTTTACTATAACATTGTGCACTTCTTATAATTCCAGCATTCAGACTCTAAAGCTGATATTTCAAGCCTTGCTCGAAGTGACAGTACTGGCTCTACTCAATCTATGCAGCATGGTGGTTTGCCAGAGTTACTCCTTGGGTTAGCATATAATGGAACAACAGGTCGTTTGTCAGTGGAAATCAACAAAGGAAGTCATTTTCGGAACATTTCTATGAATCGAGCTCCAGGTACTTGCATAAGATGCAATTTAAAATTAGTTAAAATTTGGAAAGTTGTGTGTTAGCATTAATACTTTGTTTTTCCAAATATCACGTCAAAACAAAAATCATTCATGATTTAAGAACAATAGATAAAAATATTAAAATGTATAGTACATGAATTTGTGCTAAAACTGATTTAATCTAGTAAAAGGAAAATTCTCACCATGTTGTGTTCTCTTTTGCAAGTTCTCCAAAGATGAGACTGAAGTAAAAAATAGCCTAGTGCCGCCTGGCCTTGAAAAAAATGGCCTGGTGGCACCAGGCCTTGACTGCACCCCTGCACTTAATGTTTCCCACAAAAAGATTTCAATTTATGAACAAATTTTTAAGCAAAAAATTCACATTTTTATGAATTTACACTGTTATTTTGTAGCCCCTACGATGATTTTGTTATAGAGTGTGTAATAAATACAATTTTATTCATTACTCCTGAAAAAAGGCTAAAAACTGCAGACTTTTATAGTGTTTGCTACCAAATATTTCCAATGAGGGCTGAAATCTGTACAGTGTGTGCCAAATGTGTTGTCCAATGCATAAGTACACTGCAAGCTATGTTCCAGTCTTATCCTGTGCAGTGTTCCCATAATGTTAAATTAGTAAAAATCGATATTGGGATTGCTTCAAATAATAAATTATCATATATTCATACAGCATTGCAATTCTCAAATGTCATCTAGCTGCTTAATTATTCACGTGCTATATAGACAATCTATATTTTGAGGTTACTCACCTTTATTCCCTAAATCTTTTAGGAGGTTTTTGTCTCTACACATTTCCAACACATATTTTTCTTATTTACATCGTGATTCAAGGCCGCAAAAAAAAAAAAAAAAAAATATTTTTCAAGTCACACAAACTTCATTTCCTTCCCTTCTTTTCCCTCTGACCAAATTCAGATTCAAAATAATCTACCACAAATATACACAATTGAACTCCCTAAAACACTTTAATCTAATTAAAACTTCAATCAATAAAAACCTATATTACACATTTCCTAAAACGTCAAAAGTTAAAAAGCTGTAACCTAAAATTATTTACAATTGCACATCAGTGCCCAATTAAAATAAACCTAAATACCTGACACCATTATACTCAACAATCACGGACCTCTCGCCCCTCAGAAACAAGCATAACATCCAAACACTTTCAGCCTCTGCCCAGGCCATTCTCAAGGAGCGGACGCAACAGATGTAGCACCCGTCACCACCCACGAAACATAGCGAATGTTCCAGTGCTCGCGTGGCATCGTCTCATTCCCGTTCTCCGTCGTTCAGGCGCAGTGGCGCCATCTATCAGATGACCCCAATAGCCTTCTTTTCTTTTCGTACTTATAAATATCTGTTCGATTTATTTGATTCTTGAAACTAATCATTTTATATTCTAACATATTAGAATATAAGATGATTAGTTAAGTCAGGGCAGATTGTTCTAATGAATACTGTAGATTATAATAATAAAATGCCTAAAGCAATAGAGGAATTAAAGTGTTCAATCATCAATAAAGACCCAACAGATAACCAGATAAAATATTTGGCAGGGATAAGAAATCATAGTACATTGCCAGACGAAATAAAGAAGTCCTTCCCACCAATGAGTGCATGTATACCAAAAGTTTTTGCTAAGATTAAAACACATAAAGAAGATGCACCAATGAGGTTGATTGTATCAAAAGTTAACTCACCCTTGATTTCATTAGAAAAAAATATTTATTTCAATTTACTTCCAATATTGGAGGTTATATTTTTAACGTGCATTAATGCATTTGCATTTTTGAACTTCACTTTTAGTTGGTAAAGTTCGATGAACACTTACCGCACGTGGGGCTTGGCTTTCAATTCATATTTCCGTTATGTGGATGCGGCATGGGGTTTTTCATTTGGCCTCGGGTCAACTTCTTTTTTTTTTTCCGTTGGAATTTATTTTGCCTCATCACCAAATGAGTTTTTTTTTCCTTTGCTGCATCCTCATTTACTTCAATACTTATTCATAACCCTAGTACTTTCGGTAATACTCCATTACCGTCTTCGAGGGACGTTTTGCTCCGACTAGCACGGACCGTGTCAGCTGGGCATTTCGGTGGTTCTCGCGGGCTGCTTCTGTCATCGGCTATCGCTTCTTCTTGGGCGTTGTGGCGCCATCTCTTGTTGGTCAGTGATCTCATTTTTCGAACTTTTTCATTTTTTTGCTCAATTTTAATTAAATTTCTCCAGCTGTTTCTCAATATATTTGGGTCATTATGGTTGCAAACTTTAACGTAAAAACTGGCAGAAAAAAGAAGAAAAAACAGCACTTATTCAATACTGTCTGGATAACCAAAAATATCCTAAATTCGAAAATATAAAAATCATTAAAAGCTGTAAATCCGAAAAACACCTCAGAATAGCAGAGTCGGTAATGATTGAAAAAAATAGGACAAAAGTTTGCAACCATAATGACCCTAATATATTGAGAAACAGCTGGAGAAATTTAATTAAAATTGAGCAAAAAAATGAAAAAGTTCGAAAAATGAGATCACTGACCAACAAGAGATGGCGCCACAACGCCCAAGAAGAAGCGATAGCCGATGACAGAAGCAGCCCGCGAGAACCACCGAAATGCCCAGCTGACACGGTCCGTGCTAGTCGGAGCAAAACGTCCCCTCGAAGACGGTAATGGAGTATTACCGAAAGTACTAGGGTTATGAATAAGTATTGAAGTAAATGAGGATGCAGCAAAGGAAAAAAACTCATTTGGTGATGAGGCAAAATAAATTCCAACGGAAAAAAAAAAAGAAGTTGACCCGAGGCCAAATGAAAAACCCCCATGCCGCATCCACATAACGGAAATATGAATTGAAAGCCAAGCCCCACGTGCGGTAAGTGTTCATCGAACTTTACCAACTAAAAGTGAAGTTCAAAAATGCAAAAAAATATTTATAATTTTCTTGCACCAATATTTATGAAACAACAATACAGTTTAAGGAATACATATGATTTTGTTCACTTAATTAAAAATATTAATCAAGATTTGCAGTTTTACAAAATGGCTAGTATGGATGTTAAAGCTTTGTATCCAAATACTCCAGTACCTCAGGCCATAGACATTATTACTCAAGAACTAATGCATCAAAAAATTATAACAGGAATACAAGTACAAGAGTTAAAAAATGTATTGTTATATATATACGAAAATAATGTTTTTGCATTTGAAGATATTATTTATAAGCAAAATACAGGATGACCTATGGGATCACCCCTGTCTACATTATTTGCAGAAGTTATTATGAAAGATATTGAAGCCAAAGTGATAAATAACCTGAATGAACCACCATTAATATATTGCAGATATGTTGATGAGATTTCCATCTTATCAAAATTGAATTCCACGGAACTAGATGACATAGCTAAAAAATTTAAAGAAGAGTATTTATTCATCCATTGAAGTAGTAATTGAAGTTGAACAGCAGGATACTTTGGCTTACCTTGATGTACAAATTATAAAACAACCCAACACATTAGATTATACCGTTTACAGAAAATCGTCATACGTACCTGTGATTATACCATATGATTCTTATCATCCATATGCTCATAAATGTAACAGTATTAAGACTTTAATGAAAAGAGCTTTTACGCACACGTCAAATATGCAATACAGAAAGGATGAATTGAAATATATTACAGATATTGCAAAAAATTATGGATATCCCAGTAAAAAAATAAAAAAATGGATTAAGGAAGTGCAGAACAATTGTATTAATTCTTCAAACGTAAGAAGAAATAATAATAATAAGCAGATTAAACATATTGGATCGTTTCCATACATAAAAGGAATTTCAGCTGAAATTAATAAAATGTGTAATAGGTATAATTTACAATTGGGCAATAAAGTACATACTATTAAAAATTTTGTAATCAATACGAAAGAAAACAAGAAGTGCTTGGACAGAGCTGGCGTTTACAAAATTCCTATAAGCAACAATCCTACAATATCATATATAGGAAGCACTAAAAATAAACTAAAACATCGTTTACAACAGCACCTACGGAATTGGCAGAAAAAAAAAGCAAAAACTGCATTGGTCCAGTACTGTATTGAACAAAGGCAATACCCAAAGTTTGATGAAATAAAAATTATTAAGAATTGTCGTTCGGAAAGGCATTTGAGATTGGCGGAGACAATGTTGATTGAAAAAATAGATACAGCTTATGTAATGTTAATGATCCTAATAGCTTAAACACATATTGAAAGGATTTGATCAGAAAGGAAAGCTGCAGAGAAGAACAGAGGGGAAAAGGCAAGAAAAAAATGATGTAATATAAAAAAAAAAGGAAAAAAATATGTTAGAATATAAGATGATTAGTTTCAAGAATCAAATAAATCGAACAGATATTTATAAGTACGAAAGGAAAAGAAGGCTATTGGGTCATCTGATAGATGGCGCCACTGCGCCTGAACGACAGAGAACGAGAATGAGACAATGCTGCGCGAGCACTGGAACATTCGCTATGTTTTGTGGGTGGTGACAGGTGGTACATCTGTTGCGTCCGCTCCTTGAGAATGGCCTGGGCAGAGGCTGAAAGTGCTTGGATGTTATGCTTGTTTCTGAAGGGAGAGAGGTCCATGATTGTTGAGTATAATGGTTGTGTCAGGTATTTAGGTTTATTTTAATTGGGCACTGATGTGCAATTATAAATAATTTTAGGTTACAGCTTTTTAACTTTGACGTTTTAGGAAATGTGTAATATAGGTTTTTATTGATTGAAGTTTCAATTAGATTAAAGGGTTTTAGGGAGTTCAATTGTGTATATTTGTGGTAGATTATTTTGTATCCGAATTTGGTCATAGGGAAAAGAAAGAAAGGAAGGGAATGAAGTTTGCGTGAGTTGAAAAATATATATATATATTTTTTTTGCAGCCTTGAACCACAATGTAAATAAGAAAAATATGTGTTGGAAATGTGTAGAGACGAAAACCTAAAAGATTTAGGGAATAAAGGTGAGTAACCTCAAAATATAGATAATAAATTATTTTCAAACTTAAAGGGTTTATTTTATCATTATATTAACACTTTTCTTCCCTTCTTTTTTTTTTTTTTATTTATAGAAAACCATTTTTTAACTGTCTGATACACCTTTTAAATAGCATGATGAATCCAGGCTCCAGCTCCAATGTGTTTAAGAGAATCTGTGTTCAGTGCCATGAGGGTGAGCAGGTGTGACCACACTGCACAGCTAAACAGGAACATCATGATATGGGGGACTGTTTTCATGGACATCACTGGGTCCCATCAATCCCATTGAAATACACCCTCACTGTCAGATCCTACCTAGGCCCTGTTTCAGGTCAAGTGTAGCTGTACATGGTTACCATGTATTCATATGGCAGTGAACTTTCTCAGCAAGGCCACACCCAACGTCACACAGTCTGCTGAAATAGTTGGAGGATGGTATCCAAGCATTCTCATTGCTCCCCTGGCTGCCAAATTTCTCTGACTTGAATCCCATCAAACATTTGTGGGATGCAGTGGACCACAACATTCACAGGATTCCATGCCAGTGACTCACTCCATCACTGAACTTGGGGATGTAATTCTGTCCAGCTGGTCTAAAATACCTGAGGACACCTGCATTCTAGTTAAGTCAATGCCATGTCAGGTGCATGTGGTTATCATGGTGAAAGGTGTCCAACTTGCTATAAAGGAGGTGGTCATATTGTTATTGTTCTGTGTAGTATACATATAAAAAAAATTATGTACTTTTATTACCATGAGCTTGACTATATGTGAACTAAAGCTGGTGTAAGGTAACTCATATATTTCAGAGTTAGATTGTCAAAAGATTAGGTAAAACAATTTTATAATCACCTTTTGTACATTTGTACTTCACACGGTTGTGGAAATGTACTCAACACTACATAAATGTATGTGTATAATGATTGGATGTAAGGTCAGGTGATGCGTAACATCACAGCCTCTCCTTGACAAATGTCAACCCCGCCTTCTCGTGGTGCATCCTGTTCCCACTAAAGGGGCTCTGACGACCGCCAATAGCGGTATAACTATACCATCGGGATTAGAGGAAATTCTATCCCACACTCACCAACCCGCTTGGCCAGCGTGGTGAGTTATGGCCAAACCCCTCCAAAATGATTCCACAACTTAAATCTTGGCCCTCAGTCTCCGGCAGCTGGAATGTACCTGGCCAAGGCAGCGGCCAGTGCGACATGAAGGCAGAGGGTGCTAAGAATCCCCGGAGGACCGGACTAGGCTGCCATCTGATGCTGACCTTGGCTACTTACAACGGACGCTCCCTATCTTCTGATTCAAGGCTTCTTGAATTGGAAGAGGAACTACAAAGGATCAAGTGGGACATCGTGGGGCTAAGTGAGGTAAGGAGAAAAGGAGAAGATCTCATCGAACTGAAAAGTGGACATCTCTTCTACTATCGTGGGACAGATACTGGCAGAACTAGTGGTGTTGGATTTATAATAAACAAGAAACTGAAGGATAAAGTTGTAGAAGTTGAAAGTTCCTCTGACAGAGCTGCACGACTTGTTATCCAACTCTCGAAAAATACCAAGCTCAGATTATTCAAACTTATGCACCCACCACAAGTCATCCTGAAGAAGAAATTGAAGAATTTTATGAGGAAATTTGTCATCTAAATAATAAAGGTAAGCAGCACTTGAAAATAATTATGGGAGATTTCAATGCAAAAATAGGGCAACGGCAACAGGATGAAACTTCAGTAGGTAAATTCGGTCACGGCAACAGAAATCAGCGTGGAAATACTCTCGTTGACTTTGCAGAGGCAGAAGGGTTTTTCATCTTGAACTCCTTCTTCAAGAAAAAGCCACACAGGAAATGGACATGGAGACATCCAAATGGGACGACAAGTGAAATTGATTTTATTATGTGTAACAAAAAATTCGTCATAGAAGACTGCAGTGTGCTGAACAAGTTCAACACAGGTAGTGACCATAGATTGGTGAGATGTAAGATGCACCTCAACACTAAACTTGAACGTGGCAAGCTCATAAGACAAACAAAATCTATTGACATAACCAACCTTAAAAAACACCATAATACCTTCAAGTTAGAACTGAAGAACAGGTTCTCTGCTTTAGAAGGCCTAACATCGGAAGAAGTGGGCATCTCTGAAGTTAACAGAAAAGTAACCAAAGCTCTTATGGAAACAGCAACAAAATTAGCTGGGTCTAAGAACAAGTTGCATGTGAACAAATTATCAGGAAAAACCAAAATGTTGATGCAAAAAAGAAGAGAGATGAGGACAACTAAAGAAGATGTGACTTCCAAAGTGGAATATATAGAGCTATGCAAGACAGTAAGAAAAAGTATCACTGAAGATGTAAGAAAATTCAACTGTGAACTAGTGAGGAAAGCAATTGAAAACAACCAAAGCCTAAAGATAGCAAAGGGACATCTCAGTAAGGGAAGAAAACAGATTATGGCACTGAGAAAAGAAGATGGTTCTGTAACAAGAAATAGAGGCGAAATTTTGACAAGAGTGAAAGATTTCTACTCCAAATTATATGAAAGGGATGATATATGCACTCCAGACATCATGAAAGATACCAGTACCAGAGTTCTTCCAGTCCTTCCAGCAGAAGTTGCACATGCAATCAAGAACATGAAGCGAGGAAAAGCTCCAGGAGAAGATGGAATTACTGTAGACATCATACAAGAAGCAAGTGGAGAAATCGAAACAGTACTCGCCCAAATTTTCACTCGATGCCTTAATGAAGGAAAGATTCCTGAGGATTAGAACACCGCTACAATGATCCTGCTACATAAGAAAGGTGACATTGAGGATCTCGGAAACTACAGACCTATCAGCCTCCTATCAGTAGTTTATAAAATCTTCACTAAAGTTCTTTCACACCGCTTGAAGGTAACACTGGACATGGCTCAACCGAGAGAACAAGCTGGATTCAGGAGTGGCTACAGCACAATAGATCATATCCACGTGCTGAGAGAACTAATTGAAAGAGCGAGGGAATATGAACTTCCACTATGCATGGCTTTTATCGATTATGAAAAAGCCTTTGATTCGGTGAAACCATCAGCAGTTACAATGGCTCTAAAAACCTGCGGTATTGAAGATGCATACATTAATATTATTAATAACATCTATGAAAATGCAAGTGCAAAGATTAGGCTGTTTGAAAATACAACACACGTAAAAATTGGAAAGGGAGTGAGACAAGGTGACACCATATCTCCGAAGCTCTTTAATGCCACATTGGAGGGTGTTTTTCAGTCGCTGAGCTGGGAAAACAAGGGGATAAAGATTAATGGAGATTATCTAACCCACCTTCGTTTTGCTGATGACGTAGTCATTTTTGCAACTAGCCCATCAGAGCTGCAGAGTATGATCCAGGAACTTGCTGACAAGAGTAAAGAAGTGGGATTAAAAATGAACTTTCAGAAGACAAAAGTGATGTTCAATGCTTTTACAAGAAATGAAGATTTATCGATTGATGGAGAAAAGCTGGAGATAACAGACACGTATGTTTATCTTGGACAGCAGATATCAAGTGAGGGTCACATTGATGAAGAAATTAATCGGCGTACAAAACTTGCCTTTAGAGCTTTTGGAAGAAACAGCATAATTTTCAAGAGCAATATGCCATTATGTCTTAAAAGAAAAGTGTTTGATCAATGCATCCTTCCAGTGCTTACATATGGTGCAGAGACGTGGACCTTAACTAAAAGAGACATACAAAGGCTGCAGACAACTCAAAGAAGCATGGAGAGGTGCATACTTGGTGTAACCAGGAGAGATAAGAAGAGGAACTCGTGGATCCGAAAAATGACAAGAGTGGAAGACATCATGATCAGAGTTAAATCCCTGAAATGGCAATGGGCTGGACATACTGCCAGAAGGACAGATCATCGATGGACAGCCGAAATTTTAGATTGGATTCCAAGGGACAGGAAAAGACCCAGAAGAAGACCACATGGGAGATGGGTGGATGAAATTCGAAAGTATGCAGGGGTGACATGGAGGAGACTGGCACAAGACAGACCGTTGTGGAGGAAACTTGGGGAGACCTTCGTCCAGCAGTGGATTGATAATGGTTGACAATGATGATGATAATGATTAGAGTGACAATAAAAAAGAAGTAGATTACTTTTAAGGTCCTACCCCCCCCTAGAATTGTTCATTTTCCTAAAAAAAAACACTCGCAAAAAATTTTGAGAAAAAATATTCATATTTATTGGTTGCACAATACACTTTAAATTTTGATGTGATTAACATATGGTTCACAATAGAAATCATGTGTATCACTGCATAAAGAACATTCTGGGCAAACATGGTAGACTTATGTATTGTTTGGTTTTTTTCACCAATCAATCAATCAATGACTTGTAAACAAATATTAATCATAAATTTTCTGGGCACAGAGGCTCCATATGATTTGTAGGTGTTTTTCTGACACTATAAATTGAGAAAATAACAGATGTTAATTAATTGTGGGCTAATTTCAAATTTGGGAGATGAGTAGATGAAATTGGTAACACAATAAGAATAGTATGTATATGGATAGACACCCAAAAAAAAGGAAAATTTCTTTAACAAAGTTTATTTATTGTGTGTGTTGTTTGTGATTGTAGAATTTACAACCTGAAAGTGTTAAAATGTGTTATTGTCACATGTTTAAGAAATTTGTATCACCAAAAATTAAAGTGGCCTTGTACTTGTTATGGCAGTGATTGAAGGACACAGCAATTATGCCACAATAAGAACCTAGTTCGTTTCCACCCTCAGGCTAGGCTGAGGTGGATACAAGTTCTGAAGAAAACTGTTTAGAAAAACCCTTTTTTACTCAACAAATTTACTGCCACTCAAATTTTTCAATTTTGAAGAACCCCATTGGGTTTACCTTTATTTACAAATGGAAATAGAAAAATATCAGCCCTACTGGTAATTCACATAAGGTTAGCACTATCCTATTATTACCCACTCTTTGGTTAATTTGTGCAAAAAAATTACTTTTATATATACATCACGGTTCAACACTTAGATATACATCATTTATATTACACACTGTATACAACTTTAAGCCCAGCTGGCTTGCACAATTATTTAGGAAAAAAGAGGAGAAAGGAAGGAGTTTCAGGGCTCCCCCTCTCCTTTTTTCTTTAACTCCCAATATTTGAATTTATGGATTCCCCCTTTTCCTACACAACCCAAAAGATGCAAATATTGTGGTTCAAAATGGTCAATTAAAGCTTGCAAAAAAAAAAAAATGTATTATATGGCTGATACCTAACATAGCTGAACAAAAAAAAAATATTTCTTCCTCCTTTGACTCTCCCCGTAAACTTCTCACTACAGACTTGTTCTCTTTCCCTGTTTACTTCACAGTAAAAAAAAAAAATTTGAGTACCGAATGGTAAAACACAAAATTACGTTCAGTTAAGGCAAAAAATAATTCCTCTCACAACTTCTAGGCTAACTAACTACCTCGACTGGGTTGAATTTGAACATGTCCTTGTAGACAGCTCCTCACACGTTTGCCGAAGCAAACGGGGAAAAAAAAGAAAGGAGTTACCTGGTCTTCTTGCTAGTTTTGAAGGCTTTCTCACCTCCAGAGAGTGGCTGCATTGATTGAAGGAGTTAAAATGTGTTTTGAAGGCTTTCTCATCTCCCAAGAGTGGCTGCACTGGGCTGAAGAAGGATATACACAGGTCCTACTTTCTGGTCAGACATCCCTTTCTTCCTTTTTTTTTTTTTTTTTTTTTTTTTTGAAGTCGTCGAGGAGGAGGGGAAGAATCTTTTCTATGCCAGCGATTTTTTCATCGGGGTGAGCTGCGCCTGGGGTGGATGGCCACCATTTCTTTGGGGCACCGGTTGATGTGTACCGAGAAGCCTGTCCTTGTCAGAAAGGAAAAGCATTCCTTCCTTTTAGAGATATATATTCTGGAGAGCTTCATCTGGAAGAATCATCGGTGGAAGTGCAGTCAGCTCTTTCCAGGACACAAAACGGCAGACCTGAGCCCCCTTTTTTTTTTTTTTTTTCTTGTCTAGGCGGTCGGAGGGACTGGCTTCCGGCTCAGATCGCACCAAGCAGCAGAGGAAACAAAAAAGAAATCTGAATAGCAACAAGTTTCACGAGAGAGTGTCCGACTGCCTTAGTGACCCGACTTCAACACTTTGCGGGGGTCATGTGCTCATTTCATGACCCACGGGCTCTCTAAGGCTTATGATTGGATGAAGAGTAACAGGGGGTCATGCAACTTGCACGTGACTCCTCCTCCACTCCAACCAAACTTTCTCGGAATCCGCAAGGTCAGCAAAATACGTTGGCGTGACCTTTCTTCAAAGGAACATCGCTGGTCGAGATTGCTCTGAAATTAGGATTCCTGGAACCAGAGCTTTCTCATCGGAATTTTTTTTTCCAGTGAAGGAAGTAAAAAAATAATAAAATGGCGAGTTACTTACAAAGAACCCATAGCCTGGCTTGTCTTATAAACTTTACAGGTTTTTTTTTTATATATATATACACAGGAAGATAGATGAAAATATCATCTTACAAAACCAGCATTTCAAGTATAAATGGATCGGAACAGAGACAAAAAAAAATTATAAAATCATTTGCTCCTTTTTTTTTTTTTTTTTTTTTTGAAGTTGTTTTACTGCTGAAAAAGTTTATTGCATGTTTCACTTTTAGCTTTAATTTTACGCCCTCATATTTACAAATGAAAATCTCCTATCCTTATTTCATACGCTGAGCTCACTTTGCGTGGTGTACAAAAAGGAAAAGAAAAATATACAAAGATATGCATAAAACACTACCACGAAGCAAAACTGATAACAAATGCAAAGACAAAAAATGATTTTTTTTTTCTATCAGAACCGCAACACTGAAACCTTTATCGGAACAATTCTTCCCCGAATGAAACAAATGAACAAACATTACTCCTCACTAGGATTGACAACATTTAAAATAATCTCCTCTAAAGCTTTAATCTCGGCACATCCAAAATAACGTTCTTATCCCAGAACAATAAACCAAAGAGCATACACGTACATATCATTCCCACACTTCACTCAACATACACACACATGGCAAAGATATTCTAGCACTCAAAGAGGAAGTAAGGAAAGACTAGGAAAAAAAAAAAAAAAAAGGTTTTGAAGATTGAATGGAAATTAAAGAATTTCATAACTTTTTTCTTGACTTCCCAGGTAAAATTAACTGAAAACTTCAGAAGATATAGAAAATCGATTCAAGTTCCTTACTAAAATTTTCGGGGGTCGATGGTAAAAAAACAACAAAAGAACTGCGCATCATTCTCTCCCCCCCCCCTTTTTTTCATCTTGTCCTGAAAGGAATCAAAATGCGTGATGGGAGCCTATTTTCCTTTCTGAAAATGAGATGGCCAGTCTCCTTTTCAGAAGCCGGAAAATGGCGACACATCACTTATTTGGGTTTGGATAGTCCTGTCGATGCTTTTCTTTTATTTGCAAAATATTATATAGTTCTCGAGCAGTTAGTTTGAACTGCGAGCGGAACAAGTAGGTGTTCATGCTGTACATTAACTTAGCCATCTACCTAGCTCGATGTAAGGCTCCAGGAGCATGAATGTTAATCCACTTTGCATCGTCATCTCGTAGGAATAGGAGAGATAGTTGTAGTAATTCCTTGTAGTTATCCCCCGGTTGAAATGTTGTTAGCTGATCCTTGATGAACTTGACAAGATAATCTTTCTGTGGATTTAATTGTTCTGCCATGGAATCTTCTATAATTCCACTCCTGTATGTATATTTGTCAATCTTGTTCCAGTTGTCTGAAAATAGCTGGAAAAGCTGGATATTTGGCCCACTTAATGCCCCCACTAATGCATTAAACACACTCTCAATAATAAGCTCCATAATGTGGTGTCGGCAAACTAAGCTGAGCAGGTCTCTTTGGAATTTCCTTTTAAGAAGAACACACACCAGCTTTAACTCCACAGTTACTGGCTGTTGTATCAAAACACATGAACTAAAAGCATTCAGCCAAATTCCACTCTTCTAGTAAATTAAAAACTGTAGTTGCTTGTGCCTCTCCAGTTCCATTAGGAATTCGTGGGACACCAAGTAGCTTTATAACACCTTCGCCTGATACAATAACTGTGAGACGATCAACTTTCTCCTTCAACATCAAAGATGGAAGTAATTTTCCATCCCAATGAACTGTCAATGGAATAGTTGGAACAAATGAAGCTTTCATTTCATTGGCAATTGTCTCACGATATTCTCGACGAGCTTGTCTTATTGGTTCAAGGGTAAGTTCCTGAGGATTGAGTCTCAAAGATTGTGCAGTAGCATACAAAATATACACAGCATTTCTGTCACTTAGTTTAGTTCTATCCAAAGCAGATGCAACTTCTTTTTCCTTGACTCAACTTGTAACTGTCAGTTTTGGCATCGCTTTTCTTTGTTAGCAAGTGTAGTGTCAACCGGACCCATGCTTCCACATCTTCCTTTCTCTCTCTGTGCTAGGAGAAACTCTTCTATCCTCTGCTACTGTTATGAGGGTCAAAGCATCTGTGTGAGCTATGTCAAATAAGTCCTCAAAGACACTGGCAAATGCAGATTCTTTCTCTAGTTGTTATGGTGTTCGTTTTGAAGCACTTTTTTATAATATTCTGCCACTTTAAGTGAAGTTTTTTAATTTTTTCAATGATGTGGCATTCCTTTCTTGTATGAATTTTTGCCTTTTTCCAAAAAGAACATATTTCCCTAGCTGTAGTTGTAGCACTGGATTGAATAATTTTCTTTTCATGTGAATGCAAGTGGAAGAAACAGCCTAACATTTGTTTATTAGATGGGAGTTTGCATCTAATTAGGGATTGTAGTGCCCCTCCAACCAACCAAATTCCGCAGCCTTTCTTATAGACATCTGCTGCACCACTAGTACTTGCCATATTCAGAGCTCATTTATAGAGAAGATGATTGAGTTAAGAATGATCAGTAATTTTAATACTAAATGGGGAAAAAAATAATCAGGTAAAACAACAACACTCAGGACAGATTAATACTGTTACAAAATTCAGGCTAGAGAGATAAACGCGTAAAACAAAGCTTTCGGCGAGAGTCAAAAAAAAAATTGCTTGTTCAATCAACAATAGTGCATAAATATGAAATACAAAACAATCTTGCATTAAATCCACTGAAAAGAGAAACAAGTCATAACAAAAAGGAAATGGTGCCATGAATCAATTATCAAGGTCGTCAAAAGTAATCAAGGTAGTTTGCCTTGGATGCACGATTTTGATAAGAAGAATCACATCACAATACAAATTCAAATTCATAGGCTGAATTTAAAGATTTTATTTTATATACATGTATTAGAACTTTCAGGTTTCCCTATCAACCCATCATCAGGTTCTAGGGAAACCTGAAAGTTTTAATACATGTATATACAATAAAATCTTTAAATTCAGCCCATGAATTTGAACTTGTATTGTGATGTGATTCTTCTTATCAAGATCGTGCATCCAAGGCAAACTACCTTGATTACTTTTGACTATCTCTGCACGAATTTAAATCTTCTAATACTATCAAGGTTGTGTTAAACAATGTGATGTGACGTTAATCTATGTACTATATACATACCTTCTAATAGCTTTTATTGAACAAAAATAACTGGTATTGTGCAACCTCTAAATGTCAACTAAATGAGATGAAACTTTAAGAGGTTATATTTGATACCAAAAGGAATATTTAAGAGGGTGGGACCAGAAAAAGGTACAACTTTATTATTTCCCATGTATAGGATTGTCACCCTAATAATGATGATGTATACTTTCAGAAACATACCAAAGTTACTCACATATGGAGAGTGCTTTGGAATAAGTATTGTTACATTCACAGCAGCAATTACTCCATTCTGTTTTTCACAAAAAAATTATCTAAACATGCATCCTTATTATAGATTACCACTGAATAGCTGTGTTTGTGATTCTTGAAAAGAATGCAAAGTACGTGTTTCAATAATTTAAATGTAACATAGCTTGAAACTTTTTTGAACATTTCAAATTTAAAGCTACTGTATTTGGAAATTGATATTTAAAAGTGTGTTTCAGTTCATTGTGCAGGGTTAATATAAATTTTGCTTTGTTTCTTTTTTTTTTTCTTTCTTTCAGACTCTTATGTAAAACTTTTACTTGTATCCTCCAGTGGTCAGGACATTGCTAGAAGTAAAACATCTGTACGCAGAGGTCAACCTAACCCTCTTTTCAAGGAAACTTTCATATTCCAGGTATATCATTGTGAATTTCATTTAAGGTATCCCCATTCTGTGTGTTTTTACAAACCCATAATGAGGATTGAATATTACATGTGTACAATAATGATTTGAAATCAAAGAATATTGGTCATCTCACATATTCAGGCTGTTTGCGGTGGAGAGGTGATTACGTTAATACCTGTATTATGATAATAGAGCAATTAGTTGGAATCAAATGACTCAATGTTGAGCAATCTAGTGAGCATTAAGTCATTGCTACAAGATTTGCTGAAAGGTTTCTGATATCATTTTTGGCACAGTAGCATGCTATTTTCACTGTTTCCCATGTGGCCATCTCTTCAGAAAACTTGAAAGCTGCATTGCTGTGAATCAGAAATGAAACATGAATCTCATTATGATTTCTGTTCATGCATGCTACCATTTCACAACCCAGGACAATGAATTTCCAACCAACTGAAGCTAAGCAGTTGTAGATTAGAAATTTGAATAATTTCAGATTTACACCAGTTGAAGCAATCCGATTCTTTCTTTCTAGCTGTGACCACCCTTTCTAATGCAGGAACAGATGTAGGTTATAAAAATTCCAGTGGTTCAGATATCACCATACAAATAACAGTAGTTATTGAGGGTTAAATCTGTTGCAATTTAGTAGAATAAACAACTAGAATTTTTGAAGGATGAGCACAAGTACATATATATAAGCACTGTTTTATGCTAACGAAGTAACTAACTGAGCAAGATAGTTTCATTCGAATACTGTTGTTAGTAATACTTACCTTGGAATCAATGTTTAGACAACAAGTTTAATGCAGAAAACCTTACACCATCCACAAGTAATAAAAAACATATACGTCTAAAAAGGCCAAATACAGTTTCTTTGTTTTTTAAGGTTGGTTATGTACATTCCTTTGAAATGTACAGCAGAAAACAGAAGAAAAGTATATGTGCGTCACTTCCTTTTAGGTATATGTGTATGTAAAGGAAGTGACACATATATGTTTGTCACTTCCTTTACATACACATATACATTTGTCACTTCCTTTACATACACATATACATTTGTCACTTCCTTTACAGACACATATGCGTAAAGTATATATATATTAGGTGTGCAATTTAATTTTCGGCCACAGACACGGCACGTTGACAGCAAATTATAGCAAATCGAATACGTACCTAATCAGGGAAATAATCCCCGTCATGTTGGATACATTTGAGCCATTGGTCAGGAGCTGCCGAATGCCACTGTGGAATTAAGAGGGCTGTTCCGAGTTGATAAAGTCATCAACACTTGTGTGGACCTTCTCGACAGAAGTGAAGTGTGTATCACTCAGGTGATGTTGCAGGGAGTGAAAGAGGTTATAATCCGACAGGGCAAAGTCTGGAGAATACACCGAGTGGGACAAAATCTCCCATCCCAGGTTGGTGATCGTGTTTAAAGTCGTTTTCGCGGTGTGGGGACGTGGGTTATCCTGAAGCAACAGAACCGACCTTCTGCCCTTGCCGGTGTAGGGCCTTTTCGCCTCCATTGCGTCACTCACACGAATGAGTTGCTGACAATAACGCTCAGCATTGACTGTTTCACCAGGTTTGAGCAACTCTTAGTGTACAACACTGCTCTGATCCCACCATATGCACAGCAACAACTTCTTGGCATGGATATTCGGTTTGGCGATACTGGAGGTAGGCTGACCTGCCTGGATAAACCCACGATTTGCGCCGCTTAGGATTATCGTAGAGGATCCACTTCTCATCTTGGGTCAAAATCTTGTGGAGGAAATCCTTTTTCTTGATTCTGGAGAGCAAGGACACAGCAACATCGTAGCAACTAGACTTGTTCGCAGCTGTGAGTTGGTGGGGCACCCAACGGCCCTCCTTGGGAATCCGTCCAAGCTTGTGCAGGCGCTTTGCTATGGCTTGCCATGTTACTCCGAGTTTCTGGGCGAGTTCTGACTGTGTGCGACAGGAATCTGCATCTAACAGTTGTTCCAGTTCTTCATCGTCAACTTTCTGTGGCCGTCCAGGACGTTCTGCATCACGGAGATCGAAATTTCCGTGCTTAAACCGCAGGAACCACTTCTTACACGTACTGTAGGACACAGCAGCCTCACTCAAAGCAGCACAGATCATTTGCTGGGCTTCTGCAGAACGTTTTTTCAGCTGAAACGCGAACAGGAGGCAGTGCCTGAAATGTTGTTTCTTGAACAACATTGCTTTCACCGTCAACTTTCGTCCCTTCTGTCACTACAGCTGTGAGCATTTACAGTTGCCTGGAAAGCTGTTGGATGATGATGCTATCAGTTATTATCGCACACAGCTATTTGCGTTTGCCGACGTTCTATGATCGTTTGCAGTTAGGGGCCGAAAATTAAGTTGCACACCTAATATATATATATATATATATATATATTAGGGTGGTCCTTATTTTTGAAGTTTTGAAATGTTGTTGTCTGACCCTCCTGTGTTGTTCTACCATATAAAAATATATTTTTCGTAAAGTTTCAGGCAGATCTGACTATATTTAGAGGTCGCTCAAGTCAGTTGAAATGTTCACTTAACATATTATCCCAGTCACGTAACTTCTCCATTCACTCTCTCTTGTCTTATTTGACTTAAGTGTCAAATTAAATACTCTACATAAATAAGGTAATGTCTATTTTTATTTTTATTTCATATAGTTGGAAAATTCTGTACAGTTCCAGAAACAAGCTTGCCTATATAAACCTTGAAGAAGAGAATTTGTGAGAGTTGTAGAGCTGTTTTAAGGAAACTGCTGTGTTTTGGAAAAAGGCCCATATTCCCATTTGCCATGAACAGGATTGTATCAAGAAATTGGAAATTGGAGAAACTTCATGAAAAGTGGCTCAAGCTGAAAAAAAATTACGAAAGGGAAACAAAACTTGTCTGCAAGTGTATAAAACCTCCCTACAAGTCCAAAAAAGCTATGCTTTGGTCCATTAATGAAAAGGACGGGGTTGACAGACCTCTTAAACGCATCAAGCTGAGTGGCAAGATTTCTCGTGAAATGAAGATTAAAGATTTTGTAACAAAAAACACTATGAATTTCTTTAATTGCCATAATATCCCAAGAGATTATTTAGATTTTGATACTGAAATGGCCAGCCCGGTGGCACAGTGGTCTAAGCCATGGCTTCTGATCATTCATCCGAGATGGGTCCGGGTTCGAATCCCAGTGAGGCATGGATGTTGTGTTTGTCTTACGGCACTGGCTCTCTCCCTTCCCTGGAACCAATGGCCCTAAATTAGGGACGGACGACTGCCTATAGCCCACTGAGTTGCTCACGATGGTCGTTAAACCTCCAATTTAAAAAAAAAAAAAAATGGAGGATGAAGACCAAAAACAATATTTATTACAAGTTGTAGAACAACATAGGTGTCGTTATCCCGACTGCAGGAGAAAAAAACTAAATCTCAGATGAGTCAAGTTGCAAGGAACTCCGATTTAAGTGATTTACTGATTTTCTCAGTGTTAACAATGAATATTACTTCAAGTGGAAATAATGTTATGTTGTCTTTGATAAGCATAGTTAATATAGATAAGGATTTATGTTTGGAATTTTTCAGAGTAATTAATAAATCAGTATTTCTGCACTAATTGATGCATAATTTATGATGTACGATATATGCAGCCACAAGTCAAACTTTGAGCCACCACTAAATGTTAATTAAAATGGTAGAAATTTTACACACATTATTTTTTTACATCGAGGAACACTTTTGGGGGGTCAGAGCATATAAATTGTTGAAAAAAAAATTCATAGTATTTTAAGCGCCACCCTAATATATATATATATATAGTGACATACATATCACTATATATATATATATATACCTACATATATATATATATATATATATATATATCATCATTGTCAACCATTATCAATCCACTGCTGGATGAAGGTCTCCCCAAGTTTCTTCCACAACGGTCTGTCTTGTGCCAGTCTCCTCCATGTTACTCCCGCATGCTTTCGAATTTCATCCACTCATCTCCCATGTGGTCTTCTTCTGGGTCTTTTCCTATCCCTTGGAATTAAGTCTAAAATTTTGGCTGTCCATCGATGGTCTGTCCTTCTGGCAATATGTCCAGCACATTGCCATTTCAGGGATTTTACTCTGATTATGATGTCTTCCACTCTTGTCATTTTTCTGATTCCACGAGTTCCTCTTCTTACTCTCCTAGTTACACCGAGCATACACCTCTCCATGATTCTTTGAGTTGTCTGCAGCCTTTGTATAGCTCTTTTAGTTAAGGTCTCTGCTCCATACGTAAGCACTGGAACGATGCATTGATCAAACCCTTTTCTTTTAAGACAAAATGGCATATTGCTCTTGAAAATTATACTGTTTCTTCCAAAAGCTCTCCAGGCAAGTTTTATATGCCGATTAATTTTTTCATCAATGTGACCTTCATTTGATGTCTGCTGTCCAAGATAAATGTAGGTATTGGTTATCTCCAGCTTTTCCCCATCAATTGATAAATCTTCATTTCTTGTAAAAGCATTGTACATCACTTTTGTCTTCTGAAAGTTAATTTTTAATCTCACTTCTTTACTCTTGTCAGCAAGTTCCTGGGTCATACTGTGCAGCTCTGGTGGGGTAGTTGAAAAAATGATTACGTCATCAGCAAAACAAAAGTGAGTTAGATAATCTCCATTAATCTTTATCCCTTTGTTCTCCCAGTTCAGTGATTGAAAGACATTTTCCAAAGTGGCATTAAAGAGTTTGGGAGATATAGTGTCACCTTGTCTTTCTCCCTTTCCAATTTTTATGGGTGCTGTATTCTCAAATAGCCGAATCTTTGCATTTGCATTTTCATAGATGTTGTTAATAATATTAATGTATGCATCTTCAATACTGCAGGATTTCAAAGCCATTGTAACTGCTGATGGTTTCACTGAATCAAAAGCCTTTTCATAATCAATAAAAGCCATGCATAACGGAAGTTCATATTCCCCTCACTCTTTCAATTAGTTCTCTCAGTACTTGGATATGATCTATAGTGCTGTAGCCACTCCTGAATCCAGCTTGTTCTCTTGGTTGAGCCATGTCCAGTGTTACCTTCAAGCGGTGTGAAAGAACTTTAGTGAAGATTTTATAAACTACTGATAGGAGGCTGATAGGTCTGTAGTTCCTGAGATCCTTAATGTCACCTTTTTATGTAGCTGGATCATTGTAGCATTGTTCCAATCCTCAGGAATCTTCCCTTCATTAAAGCACCAAGTGAAAACTTGAGCAAGTACTATTTTAATTTCTCCACTTGCTTCTTGTATGATGTCTACGGTAATTTCATCTTATCCTGGAGCTTTTCTCCGTTTCATGTTCTTGATTGCATGTGCAACTTCTGCTGGTAGGACTGGGAAAACTCTGATACTGGTACCTTTCATGATGTCTGGAGTACATGTATCATCCTTTTCATATAATTTGGAGTGGAAATGTTTCACTCTTGTCAAAATTTCGCCTCTATTTCTTGTTACAGAACCACCTTCTTTTCTCAGTGCCATAATCTGTTTTCTTCCCTTACTGAGATATCCCTTTGCTATCTTTAGGCTTTGGTTGTTTTCAATTGCTTTCCTCACTAGTTCACAGTTGAATGGAATTCCTTACGTCTTCAGTGATACTTTTTCGTACTGTCTTGCATAGCTCTATATATTCCACTTTGGAAGTCACATCTCCTTTAGTTGTCCTCATCTCTCTTCTTTTTTGCATCAGAATTTTGGTTTTTCCTGATAGTTTGTTCATGTGCAACTTGTTCTTAGTATAAATGAGTGGTAGGCAATGCACGTAACTAACAAAAAATTTTTTATACGTAACTTAGCATGTTCTACACCACCTTCTTTGTAATTTGTTCTTAGTACCAGCTATTTTTTGTTTCTGTTTCCATAAGAGCCTTGGTTAGTTTTCTGTTAACTTCAGAGATGTCCACTTCTTCCGACGTTAGATCTTCTAGAGCAGAGAATCTGTTCCTCAGTTCCAATTTGAAGGTATGATGTTTTTAAGGTTGGTCATGTCAATACACTTTGCTTGTTTTATAAACTTGCCACACTCGAGTTTATCATTGAGGTGCATCTTACATCTTACCATTCTATGGTCACTACCTGTGTTGAACTATATATATGTATATATATGCATATACTTTACATATATCATCAGCATCATCATCAACAATTATCAATCCACTGCTGGATGAAGGTCTCCTCAAATTTCTTCCATAATTGTTTTTGAGCCTGTCTCCTCCATGTCACTCCAGCATACTTTCGAATTTCATCCTTCCATCTCCCATGGGGTTTTCTTCTGGGTCATTTCCTGTCCCTCAGAATCCAGTCTAAAATTTTGGTTATCCATCGGTTGTCCGTTCTTCTGGCAACATGTCCAGCCCATTGCCATTTCAGTGATTTCACTCTGGTCATGATGTGGCACATATATGTAAAGTTTATATGTTATATATATATATATATATATATATATATATATATATATATCATCATCATCATCATTATCAACCATTATCAATCCACTGCTGGACGAAGGTCTCCCCAAGTTTCCTCCACAACGGTCTGTCTTGTGCCAGTCTCCTCCATGTCACCCCTGCATACTTTCGAATTTCATCCACCCATCTCCCATGTGGTCTTCTTCTGGGTCTTTTCCTGTCCCTTGGAATCCAATCTAAAATTTCGGCTGTCCATCGATGATCTGTCCTTCTGGCAGTATGTCCAGCCCATTGCCATTTCAGGGATTTAACTCTGATCATGATGTCTTCCACTCTTGTCATTTTTCGGATCCACGAGTTCCTCTTCTTATCTCTCCTGGTTACACCAAGCATGCACCTCTCCATGCTTCTTTGAGTTGTCTGCAGCCTTTGTATGTCTCTTTTAGTTAAGGCCCACGTCTCTGCACCATACGTAAGCACTGGAAGGATGCATTGATCAAACACTTTTCTTTTAAGACATAATGGCATATTGCTCTTGAAAATTATGCTGTTTCTTCCAAAAGCTCTCCAGGCAAGTTTTGTACGCCGATTAATTTCTTCATCAATGTGACCCTCACTTGATATCTGCTGTCCAAGATAAACGTACGTGTCTGTTATCTCCAGCTTTTCTCCATCAATCGATAAATCTTCATTTCTTGTAAAAGCATTGAACATCACTTTTGTCTTCTGAAAGTTCATTTTTAATCCCACTTCTTTACTCTTGTCAGCAAGTTCCTGGATCATACTCTGCAGCTCTGATGGGCTAGTTGCAAAAATGACTACGTCATCAGCAAAACAAAGGTGGGTTAGATAATTCCATTAATCTTTATCCCCTTGTTTTCCCAGCTCAGTGACTGAAAAACACCCTCCAATGTGGCATTAAAGAGCTTCGGAGATATGGTGTCACCTTGTCTCACTCCCTTTCCAATTTTTATGTGTGTTGTATTTTCAAACAGCCTAATCTTTGCACTTGCATTTTCATAGATATTATTAATAATATTAATGTATGCATCTTCAATACCGCAGGTTTTCAGAGCCATTGTAACTGCTGATGGTTTCACCGAATCAAAGGCTTTTTCATAATCGATAAAAGCCATGCACAATGGAAGTTCATATTCCCTCGCTCTTTCAATTAGTTCTCTCAGCACATGGATATGATCTATTGTGCTGTAGCCACTCCTGAATCCAGCTTGTTCTCTCGGTTGAGCCATGTCCAGTGTTACCTTCAAGCGGTGTGAAAGAACTTTAGTGAAGATTTTATAAACTACTGATAGGAGGCTGATAGGTCTGTAGTTTCCGAGATCCTCAATGTCACCTTTCTTATGTAGCAGGATCATTGTAGCGGTGTTCCAATCCTCAGGAATCTTTCCTTCATTAAGGCATCGAGTGAAAATTTGTGCGAGTACTGTTTCGATTTCTCCACTTGCTTCTTGTATGATGTCTGCAGTAATTCCATCTTCTCCTGGAGCTTTTCCCCGCTTCATGTTCTTGATTGCATGTGCAACTTCTGCTGGAAGGACTGGAGGAACTCTGGTACTGGTATCTTTCATGATGTCTGGAGTGCATGTATCATCCCTTTCATATAATTTGGAGTAGAAATCTTTCACTCTTGTCAAAATTTCGCCTCTATTTCTTGTTACAGAACCATCTTCTTTTCTCAGTGCCATAATCTGTTTTCTTCCCTTACTGAGATGTCCCTTTGCTATCTTTAGGCTTTGGTTGTTTTCAATTGCTTTCCTCACTAGTTCACAGTTGAATTTTCTTACGTCTTCAGTGATACTTTTTTGTACTGTCTTGCATAGCTCTATATATTCCACTTTGGAAGTCACATCTTCTTTAGTTGTCCTCATCTCTCTTCTTTTTTGCATCAACATTTTCGTTTTTCCTGATAATTTATTTACATGCAACTTGTTCTTAGACCCAGCTAATTTTGTTGCTGTTTCCATAAGAGCTGTGGTTACTTTTCTGTTAACTTCAGAGATGTCCACTTCTTCCGATGTTAGGCCTTCTAAAGCAGAGAACCTGTTCTTCAGTTCCAACTTGAAGGTATTATGGTGTTTTTTAAGGTTGGTTATGTCAATAGATTTTGTTTGTCTTATGAGCTTGCCACGTTCAAGTTTAGTGTTGAGGTGCATCTTACATCTCACCAATCTATGGTCACTACCTGTGTTGAACTTGTTTAGCACACTGCAGTCTTCTATGACGAATTTTTTGTTACACATAATAAAATCAATTTCACTTGTCGTCCCATTTGGATGTCTCCATGTCCATTTCCTGTGTGGCTTTTTCTTGAAGAAGGAGTTCAAGATGAAAAATCCTTCTGCCTCTGCAAACTCAACGAGAGTATTTCCACGCTGGTTTCTGTTGCCGTGACCGAATTTACCTACTGAAGTTTCATTCTGTTGCCGTTGCCCTATTTTTGCATTGAAATCTCCCATAATTATTTTCAAGTGCTGCTTACCTTTATTATTTAGATGACAAATTTCCTCATAAAATTCTTCAATTTCTTCTTCAGGATGACTTGTGGTGGGTGCATAAGTTTGAATAATCTGAGCCTGGTATCTTTTCGAGAGTTGGATAACAAGTCGTGCAGCTCTGTCAGAGGAACTTTCAACTTCTACAACTTTATCCTTCAGTTTCTTGTTTATTATAAATCCAACACCACTAGTTCTGCCAGTATCTGTCCCACGATAGTAGAAGAGATGTCCACTTTTCAGTTCGATGAGATCTTCTCCTTTTCTCCTTACCTCACTTAGCCCCACGATGTCCCACTTGATCCTTTGTAGTTCCTCTTCCAATTCAAGAAGCCTTGAATCAGAAGATAGGGAGCGTCCATTGTACGTAGCCAAGGTCAGCATCAGATGGCAGCCTAGTCCGGTCCTCCGGGGATTCTTAGCACTCTCTGCCTTCATGTCGCACTGGCCGCTGCCTTGGCCAGGTACATTCCAGCTGCCGGAGACTGAGGGCCAAGATTTAAGTTGTGGAATCATTTTGGAGGGTTCGGCCATAACTCACCACGCTGGCCAAGCGGGTTGGTGAGTGTGGGATAGAATTTCCTCTAATCCCGATGGTATAGTTATACCGCTATTGGCGGTCGTCAGAACCCCTTTAGTGGGAACAGGATGCACCACGAGAAGGCGGGGTTGACATTTGTCAAGGAGACACCACGAGAAGGCGGGGTTGACATTGACAAATGTCAACCCCGCCTTCTTGTGGTACATCCTGTTCCCACTAAAGGGGTTCTGACGACCGCCAATAGCGGTATAACTATACCATCGGGATTAGAGGAAATGCTATCCCACACTCACCAACCCGCTTGGCCAGCGTGGTGAACTATGGCCACACCCTCCAAAAATGACTCCACAACTTAAATCTTGGCCCTCAGTCTCCGTCAGCTGGAATGTACCTGGCCAAGGCAGCAGCAAGTGCGACATGAAGGCAGAGGGTGCTGAGAATCACCGGAAGACCGGACTATTATGCCATCTGATGCTGACCTTGGCTACGTATAATGGTTGCTCCCTATCTTCTGATTCAAGGCTTCTTGAATTGGAAGAAGAACTACAAAGGATCAAGTGGGACATCGTCGGGCTAAGTGAGGTAAGGAGAAAAGGAGAAGATCTCATTGAACTGAGAAGTGGACATCTCTTCTACTATTGTGGGACTGATACTGGCAGAACTAGTGGTGTTGGATTTATAATAAACAAGAAACTGAAGGATAAAGTTGTAGAAGTTGAAAGTTCCTCTGACACAGCTGCACGACTCGTTATCCAACTCTCGAGAAGATACCAGGCTCAGATTATTCAAACTTATGCACCCACCACAAGTCATCCTGAAGAAGAAATTGAAGAATTTTATAAGGAAATTCGTCATCTAAATAATAAAGGTAAGCAGCACTTAAAGATAATTATGGGAGATTTCAATGCAAAAATAGGGCAACGGCAACAGAATGAAACTTCAGTAGGTAAATTCGGTCACGGCAACAGAAACCAGCGTGGAAATACTCTCGTTGAGTTTGCAGAGGCAGAAGGGTTTTTCATCTTGAACTCCTTCTTCAAGAAAAAGCCACACAGGAAATGGACATGGAGACATCCAAATGGGACGACAAGTGAAATTGATTTTATTATGTGTAACAAAAAATTCGCCATAGAAGACTGCAGTGTGCTAAACAAGTTCAACACAGGTTGTCACCATAGATTGGGGAGATGTAAGATGCACCTCAGCACTAAACTCGAACGTGGCAAGCTCATAAGACAAACAAAATGTATTGACATAACCAACCTTAAAACACCATAATGCCTTCAAGTTGAAACTGAAGAACAGATTCTCAGCTTTAGAAGGCCTAACATCGGAAGAAGTGGATATTTCTGAAGTTAACAGAAAAGTAACCAAAGCTCTTATGGAAACAGCAACAAAATTAGCTGGGTCTAAGAACAAGTTGCATGTGAGTAAATTATCAGGAAAACCCAAAATGTTGATGGAAAAAAGAAGAGAGATGAGGACAACTAAAGAAGATGTTACTTCCAAAGTGGAATATATAGAGCTATCAGGGTTCCCACGCAACCTAGAAAACCGGGAATTCTCAGGGAATTTGAAAATTGTTCCAAAATCAGGGAAAACTCAGGGAAAATTGTGTTTTTCCGTAAAAATCAGGGAATTTTTTATCAGGGAACTATAAAGGCAGGGAATTTTTATTTTGCCAGAAAAATATTTTTTGTCAGACTTTTGTAAAATATATTTCTGTATTGCTAAGTTTTAAAATAATTCCGAGTTGTTTTATCCTTCGAGGCAACTCCGTAACCCACCCACCGATTAAAGTGCAGCTGTGCAGGGGAGTGCGTCTCTTTGCGGTTTCCCCGTCTCCAGATGATCTAAACTACAACGGAACAAACATACACGTCAAAGCGTGAAAGAAAGCCATTATAATCACACACCCATTCCGCAGGCTCTTATCTGCTGGCGTTCGCGAAGAGAGGCAGTCATTTGTTCCTGAGTAGATGCCCCGGTTCTCATGCGTAGACTGGGAAAAAAATTATGAAGAAGCTATTTCCTCAATTTTTTAAATAACCGACTGAAATTTTTACAGTGGGCAAGATATATGAAAATAACGTTCCATTTTAAATTTCGCCGAAATTCATTGGAAACTTTAGAAGTTGAGTTTTTTTTTTGTTTTTTTTTCCTCCTTTTGCATGTTCTACGTGTCTTTTATCAAACCGTACTAAAACATTTTATTTTGCCGGATGTCGGTCATCCTAATAAATCCCCCCCCCTTCCCCTTCAACAGCAGTGTGGATGAATGTTGCAAATTGAGGGCACCTAATTTATTTTGAAAAAGGTTCGTATCACTTACGAACTAAAGCTTCGCTTTCGTAATTCTGTAGCAGAATTGGTATAGTTGGAAAAGTATGTACCTTCAAATGTTAGAACAGGGAAAATATTATGAAATAGGAAGATTCTTCAAAGAGGGGGAAAGATTTATTTTTTTCATAGTACTTACGAGTATTTTGACAAAAAATATATGAAAAATACCATGCAATGAAGCTGGTACTATTGCATACCTACCATATTTCCCAGATTTCACGGCCGTTTTCTAGATTCGTTGTCTTCCGGTTTTACGGCCGGAAAGAGATTTTTTTTTATTGTCATATTTCTGTTTCATAATGCATGAAGAAATTTATTTATAGCGATTTTAAGACGATATTCCAATTACTGCAAGAGCTGGCTGGTTGCGAAAAATAGGGTAGTCCGACGCCCGGAACCATAGATTTTCACATCTGGGTCATTCCATGCAAAATCGTCAGATATTGAAATAATTTTCCACCAACACATCTCCGATTCGTGCGATTTTTTTTTTTTTACGGGTAGCTGCCTCCAAGTTATAAAAAAAAACCTGAAAGTTTCAATTTTTTTTGTTTCTGATAGATTAGAAGATATTATTTTTTGAATTTTTGTGCATAGTAGAACCGTTTTCCGTAAAAACGCAAATATCTCCGTTATTTAGAATAAGAAATATAAAATTCATCATTCTCTCGTAATTTTTCCCAAGATTTCAGCTTATACATAGGAAAAAAAAAAGATTGCGAGAACAAAAGTTAGACGGGGTAGAAATTTTCTTGTAATCGTAAATTCTTCTTCTTGCGTTGCTGCACCTCACAAGATTTGCATAAATTATTCATTTCACATCTTTACCCTCACATTGCCGAAAAAAAAAAAAAAAAATCTACCTAGTTACTACTGATGAAAATCTTTGCCGTGCGTGCTCTATTGGTTTCAGGTTTGTCAGTGCAGGCGCTAAAGCCTCTGTCTCCGTTTTGGATGACGTTGTTTGTGGGGAGTTACTGCAAATGACCTGAGTGGGCTGGGCTCCAGACCTTTCTCGCACTTTGCCTGATCAACATCGCACAAGTGTATTGCCCTTCGTAAAGATATTGTTAAGTATAAACATGCCACTCGCTGCAGGATGATAAATTATGTTGACAAAAAAGTGTTAGGAGGATTTTATGAGCACACATGCACACAAAACTTCCTCTAATTGTTTCCCGTACAAGTAATTTGACGTAGCGTGGAAATGAACTGTGACCTGCGAGAAAAGTTCAGTACTAATGCTTGCGTCACAAACGTAGCCAATCAATTTTAAGACTTCCGGATTTTGGAAGTACTAATATGAATTGTAGCCTCTCAGGCAAAATGGTATTCCGTATTAACTGTTAGTTTTCCCCACTTGTTGCTTCCATTATTTTTTCTTTATCCCTGGGTTTAATTTTTTTTTTTTTTTTTGCCGTTATGGCATTAGGATCTCTGTGTGCCAGCTTATTGGTTATGAAATTTAACAGCACAATGTCTAAATATACTATGCTGCGTTATTTAGAAGCAAATAGCAGAGGTGCCAACTATTACGAATTGTCCGTAATTATTACGGTTTCGACTGTCAGATTAAGGAATTACGGACAGGTTGGAAGAATTACGGAATTCAGTGTGTTTTGGAGAATCTCAATTTTGTATCCTTTTTTGTTAAACCCCTTTAGTGCGACGCTGCCGATTTCTCGGCCTTCGATTTTGATCCGCATATTTTCCCGAATCAGACTGCGGATTTCGGTGTCTCAATAATCATATCATTTATCATCGTATCGTTTTTGAAATGGAATGTCCATGAATCATATCGTCAAACAGCGATATTATCGGAAGAATGGTACCTTAATTTTTGTCGTATAATCCGCGGATTATCTGCTAAAAAAGTTAGTTAAAATTATAAGTTTTGCGGATTATACACCGATGCGGTTAACACGCCGATTTAAAAAAATATATATATAATACCTTCCGATTTAAAAAAATCTGCAGCGTGATTGTGCAGGGAAAGGTGTAATAATTGGAAAAGGAACTCCCTCGGAAGAATTTTCCTCAGTTCAGGAGTTTGTACGGAGCGGGTAGGAGGGGGAGGAATGTCGTAATGAAAGATCGGGATAGTTGTTGGGGAGGGACGGCAGGGGTCATTTTGTTATCGCTGAGGAGAGCTCTAACTGTTGTGCCGGCTCTGTTTTTTGGCAAAAGCCAAAGAAGTACGCACAGCGCTTGCTGCACGAACCTATGCATTTCTCCTTTCGGATTTCATGTGCGCGACCTTGTATCTAGTTTGCTTTCGTTGTTTTGGTGAACGTCGCTGCTGCTGTTTTCCTTCATTGCTAATCATGATGTCTCTGAAAAGGAAACGTTTCAGTTACACTGCCGAATTTAAACTTGAAGCGGTGGGAATTGAGGATATGATCATGTCACTGCGCGATAGTTTTGAGGTCAGAACACAATCGTGCAGCAACATACGGAAAGCCTCTGTGTCGCGATCTAAAACGTAAACAAATCCGTTGGTAAATTCCGCGGGAGAATTCACGGAAGTTTTTTTATTGGCCCATGTATAAGACGATCTCTCAACTCTGAAAGCAGGAATTCCTCCAAAAATTTTCGACTTATACGCGAGTACATACGGTATTTCTACGACTTGTTCTGTATCAGCCTTTCGTCATTGGCAGTGTAATGCAATACTCTGGAGCTACATTGACGTGATCTATGGATGCCACACCCTTTATCTGTTCGGAGATAAAAATATAAAACAGTAAGCTTTAAAAATGAATTTCTTCATTTAATAAAATAGTTTTTTTTTTTTTTCTCTTACTTCTTCGGACTCATGTGTTTCTGGAATGTGGAAAGAGCGACGTATTTATTTATTTACTGACGCCACGTAAGGAGGATTTTCACCTTGGATCTTGCCCTTTGGAATTAATTGCTATAATATATATAGCCAGTGCCGTTAATACCCACCAGATGAAGACGTCTCAGTAGCTGAGCCCATCTTACGGATTTATGATGTCAGAAGCTGACTTAAAAATACACATAGCACCGTGGATTGTTGGCCACCGTGGTGTAAAGCTAACGCGCTCGGTTAGATATCGAGAGATCCGTGGCTCAACCCTCGGCGGCGGCTGAAAACAATTTTTCGGTTGCTATGTGTTTCTGGAACGTGGAAAGAGCGATGTGTTTATGTGACCGACTTTTCTGTCGGAAATTCCACTTCTGATTCAACATCTATGATGTGCGGATTATACGGCGATTTTTTTTCCTAAATGTCACAGTCTGCGGATTATACGAAGGATTTTTTTTTTTTATGTGAATTTTGCGGTCTGCGGATAATACAACGAAAATAACGGGTAATATGCCGTAAGTGTCATCGTAAAAGAGTCTGCCCTTGCTATCGGTTCCCCACGCAATTTCTCCGTGTGACAGGAGAAAGGTTACTTTAGCCAAAACGTTTCTTACTGCAGTTGAGGCAGGGCTGTTCACTTGGAATTGTTGGTGTATTATAAGACGTCGTACTGTCGGAAATCACTTTTTCGAGCCCTGTTCGAAGTGCAATAACGATCAACTCGTCGCAACGTGTAATCCCGTGATGACGGATGTTTATATTTCTTGAGGACTTTCGCCGCGCGGGAGAACGAAGTGCGGTGTTTTATTAATAGAAGCTTTTCACATTATTCATTTCTCTTTCCTAAACAAACAGACACAATCGCAAAACTCCGTCAATTACGAATCCCCCTCTTTTTCCAAACTCGTGTTAGCAGAGGATGACTTTATTGACAGCTTGTTCCTCAGACTAGCAGACGTGCTTTTTCCTACTGTGTGAAATTTTTTTCTAAGGTTATTTGAAATGGCTTGTAGTGAGAGTGAAAGTTTGCCAAGTGATGGTGATGATTTTGAATCATCTGAGAGTGATATTGGCCAAGCAACATCAAGCCAGAAAACTAGCCACAGTGCCACGCACACCATATCTTCTTCAGAAGGTGAAGATCTTCATAGTGAATCTTCAGATCATGAAAGTTCTGAAAGTGAATGGGAGGATGTAATAGAGGGAAGTGATGAACAACCTCAGCATCCTTTTGATTGTCATGAAATGCAGGGGCCCAAACATGCTCCTGCAACTGATGTGGCACCTATTGCATATTTTTACTTGTTTTTTACCAATTTCATCCTTGGAATTATCGTTTCTGAAACAAATAAATATGCAAAGAGGTTTCTCCAGGAACATCCAAATCTTTCTCCCAAATCTTGAGGAAGGAAATGGAAAATGCTGAAATAAAGGTTTCCTTGCGTGCCTTCTAATATGAGAGTAATCAGTAGCCCATGTAGGACGAGATGAGATGAGATGAGATGATTGCCAAAGGCATATCCAGTCAAAACAAACACCAGAATTGTGTAAAATTAAAGACTCGATCAAAGCCGTTGGATAATTTTTTTGCAAAAAGAATGAAAATAGTGTGATAAACGCTGAATTGCTATTTACTGCAATCGTTGTGGAGCATAACCTACCTATAGCAATCTGTGATCATGCTGGTCGCTTCTTTTCTTTCATGCTATGTTCCCAGACTCTGATATTGATGAAGCTGGAAATCCTTGAGCAGATGTGGCATGGAATGAAATATCTAAGATGAAGGATTCATCTGGCCTTCCCAAGTATTCTGCATTGTCTAAACTAATGTTGGCAATATTGACTATCCCTCACAGCAATTCCTCTAGGTAGAGAATATTTAGTATAGTAAGGAAAAACCTCTCATACTTCTGCCCAACAATGAGCACCAAAACATTAAGTGCCCTTCTTATACAGAAAAGTAAAGCATTTTCCTCAGGTGATCTGTGTTATAAAAAGTTTTCTGAAAAAAGAATATACCACTGCAAAACAAGCAACAAGGGAGTTTTTATGTCAGCAATAACATGAGGTAAGTACAATATTGATAATTTAATTTCCTATTTTTTTGTGAGGATAGTGTAAACATATAAAGTTATTACACATTTCACGCAATTTCTCATGAAATACCCATTCCACGCTTTAGCGATGAGGCTTAAATATGGTGATTACCGATAGGCACCTCATACAAGTATTACAGGTTACACAGTAATACTATAATATTGTCCTTAACTTTGAAAAAAAATGGCGTGTTACATTACTGAAAGTTTGTGTTCGATTACTGAAACATTACTGTAAAATACCCTATTGATTACTGATGCGTTCTGCTAGAGGTTGGCCCCTCTGAAATAGCATAGATTCAATGTTCTCATTGCCATGTGCAAGAACTAACGTTAGCTAAAATAATTACAATTTTGATTTTTAAATGTCAGCAGTATTTTCCCTGATTGCTAGAAATTGTTGGGATGGTACTGGCACACATTTTTCCTCAGACGCAGAAATGCTGTCACGATTTCTGTTCTCTCTCTCTCTTTTTTTTTAATTTTTTAATAACTGTTTTACTTTGCTTTGTCTTTAATGATTCTAAGTAAATTCCAATAGAAAATACAAATTGTTAGATCAATTTGATAGAACCGCTCTAACAAAATGTTAAGAGACTCTGTCAGACACTAACCATTTTATCATTCCCATTAGACTTCAATTTCAGCAAAAGTTTCTGTGTTGTTTAATATTTATGTAAAATAAGCACTTAAAGGATTTAAAGCTTCAGCATTGTATCATTTAAGGGCAATTTATTCTCTTCAGTCACAATTCTCCCAGCTTGCATTTTTAAACCTAACTGGAACTCTAAATGTTGTGAGTCGTTTAAAATGTTATTTATATACTTGTGTGCACTTAAAATACAGATAAATCAGTTGTATAATTTCACCTAATCAATTAAAATATTTCATTATATGTAGAATTTAAATTAAGTCTTTGTTCAAATATTCTTTAAAACATGTAAATACATGGTTTGCCACCTCGGTGGTGCAGTGGTCTAAGCTCTGGCTTCTGACTATTCGTCCAAGTGAGCCTGGATTCAAGTCCCAGATGAGGTATGGGTGGTGTGTTTCTCTTACGGCACTGGCTCTCCTTCTTCGTGAAGCCAATGGTCCTAAACTAGGGATGGGCAGATGACTGTTTATAGCCCAACAAGTTGCTCATGGTGGTCGTTAAACCTGAAACAAAAAAAATGAGACATGATTTTGTTAAATATTATGTAAAATTTATGTTAAATACACTAATTTTTGTAACTATAAAGTAATTTGGGAAAATGAAAGTTATTTATCCTTTATATTCCATATTTTCTGTTTATCTTTATGGACTGTATAATCGGGACATTCATTATGTGGTGTCTTTTTAATTCTCCCTCATATGTGAGATGAACATAACATTATCAGTATTAATTTCAGATAAGCAATTATTTGCAATTACAGCCTGTCTAGAATTTGATAAATCTTGCTTTCAATACATTACATTATTCCTTAATTCTCTAAAAATTATCAAAACTGAATTTAAAAAATTGCCTGTTGACATTACGGTTCTATTCGATTTCTGCAGATAGTTTGCTTCATATTTTGTAACATGGAACAATTAGGCACAATGGCCTGGTACACTTTTGCTTGGAGAAACACATCACAAGAGAACCACTTAAACAATGGATCAAAGCCCTTTGTTGGTTGATTCTCTTTCGACATTTCTCTGAGCAGGAGCCCATTCGGTCATTAAGCTTATCTACACTGTGCTATAGAAGAAAGGAAAACAAACTATTCAACATACAGATTTTTTCTTACATATGATCTGTTTCTATGGAAATGTATTAACAAATTCTACATAGGCAGTATACCACTTATGTTCAGAAAATATCATGGAATTATGGTACCAAAAATAATATGCCTCATGCATTTAATTGTTATTAAAAAAAGCAGGTAATTGTATAAAAGACAGTTATTTAAAGAATTAACAAATGTATGCTTTCGTAAGGAACACAAGAATGTAAGGAAATGCAACAATTTGTCGCAATGTGATTTGATTTGCCGCTCTGGAAAAACTCTCAGGACCACCTGGAAAACCTGGAAAAGTCAGGGAATTTTTTTCTACTTTTGAGTGGGAACCCTGGCTATGCAAGACAGTACGAAAAAGTATCACTGAAGACGTAAGGAAATTCAACTGTGAACTAATGAGGAATTCAACTGTGAACTAATGAGGAAAGCAATTGAAAACAACCAAAGCCTAAAGATAGCAAAAGGACACCTCAGTAAAGGAAGAAAACAGATTATGGCACTGAGAAAAGAAGATGGTTCTGTAACAAGAAATAGAGGCGAAATTTTGACAAGAGTGAAAGATTTCTACTCCAAATTATATGAAAGGGATGATACATGTACTCCAGACATCATGAAAGATACCAGTACCAGAGTTCCTCCAGTCCTGACAGCAGAAGTTGCATATGCAATCAAGAACATGAAGCGGGGAAAAGTTCCAGGAGAAGATGGAATTACTGTAGACATCATACAAGAAGCAAGTGGAGAAATCGAAACAGTACTCGCCCAAATTTTCACTCGATGCCTTAATGAAGGGAAGATTCCTGAGGATTGGAACAATGCTACAATGATCTTGCTACATAAAAAAGGTGACATTGAGGATCTCAGGAACTACAGACCTATCAGCCTCCTATCAGTGGTTTATAAAATCTTCACTAAAGTTCTTTCACACCGCTTGAATGTGACACTGGACATGGCTCAATCGAGAGAACAAGCTGTATTCAGGAGTGGCTACAACACAATAGATCATATCCACGTACTGAGAGAACTAATTGAAAGAGCGAGGGAATATGAACTTCTGTTATGCATGGCTTTTATCGATTATGAAAAGGCCTTTGATTCAGTGAAACCATCAGCAGTTAAATGGCTTTGAAATCCTGCGGTATTGAAGATGCGTACATTAATATTATTAATAACATCTATGAAAATGCAAGTGCAAAGATTCGGCTGTTTGAAAATACAACACACATAAAAATTGGAAAGGGAGTGAGACAAGGTTACACCATATCTCCGAAGCTCTTTAACGCCACATTGGAAAATGTCTTTCAATCACTGAACTGGGAAAACAAAGGGATAAAGAATAATGGAGATTATCTAACCCACCTTCGTTTTGCTGATGACGTCATTTTTGCAACTACCCCATCAGAGCTGCAGAGTATGATCCAGGAACTTGCTGACAAGAGTAACGAAGTGGGATTAAAAATGAACTTTCAGAAGACAAAAGTGATGTTCAATGCTTTTACAAGAAATGAAAATTTATCGATTGATGGAAAAAAGCTGGAGATAGACACGTACGTTTATCTTGGACAGCAGATATCAAGTGAGGGTCACATTGATGAAGAAATTAATCGGCGTACAAAACTTGCATGGAGAGCTTTTGGAAGAAACAGCATAATTTTCAAGAGCGATATGCTATTATGCCTTAAAAGAAAAGTGTTTGATCAATGCATCGTTCCAGTGCTTACGTATGGAGCAGAGACGTGGACCTTAACTAAAAGGGACATACAAAGGCTGCAGACAACTCAAAGAAGCATGGAGAGGTGCATCCTTGATGTAACCAGGAGAAGTAAGAAGAGGAACTCGTGGATCAGAAAAATGACAAGAGTGGTGGAAGACATCATGATCAGAGTTAAATCCCTGAAATGGTAATAGGCTGGACATACTGCCAGAAGGACAGACCATCAATGGACAGCCCAAATTTTAGATTGGATTCCAAGGGACAGGAAAAGACCCAGAAGAAGACCACATGGAAGATGGGTGGATGAAATTCGAAAGTATGTGGGAGTGACATGGAAGAGACTGGCCCAAAACAGACCTTTGTGGAGGAAACTTGGAGAGACCTTCGTCCAGCAGTGGATTGATAATGGTTGACAATGATGATGATGATATATATATATGTGCATGGCTTTTATCGATTATGAAAAAGCCTTTGATTCGGTGAAACCATCAGCAGTTACAATGGCTTTGAAATCCTGCGGTATTGAAGATGCATACATTAATATTATTAGTAACATCTATGAAAATGCAAGTGCAAAGATTCGGCTATTTGAGAATACAACACACATAAAAATTGGAAGGGGAGTGAGACAAGGTGACACCATATCTCCGAAGCTCTTTAATGCCATATTGGAGGGTGTCTTTCAGTCGCTGAGCTGGGAAAACAAGGAGATAAAGATTAATGGAGATTATCTAACCCACCTTCGTTTTGCTGATGATGTAGTCATTTTTGCAACTACCCCATCAGAGCTGCAGAGTATGATTCAGGAACTTGCTGACAAGAGTAAAGAAGTGGGATTAAAAATGAACTTTCAGAAGACAAAAGTGATGTTCAATGCTTTTTCAAGAAATGAAGATTTATCGATTGATGGAGAAAAGTTGAAGATAACAGGCACGTACATTTATCTTGTACAGCAGATCTCAAGTGAGGGTCACATTGATGAAGAAATTAATCGGCGTACAAAACTTGCCTGGAGAGCTTTTGGAAGAAACAGCCTAATTTTCAAGAGCAATATGCCATTATGTCTTAAAAGAAAAGTGTTTGATCAATGCATCCTTCCAGTGCTTGCGTATGGTGCAGAGACGTGGACCTTAACTAAAAGAGACATACAAAGGCTGCAGACAACTCAAGGAAGCATGGAGAGGAGCTTGCTTGGTGTAACCAGGAGAGATAAGAAGAGGAACTCGTGGATCCGAAAAATGACAAGAGTGGTGGAAGACATCATGATCAGAGTTAAATCCCTGAAATGGCAATGGGCTGGACATACTGCCAGAAGGACAGACCATCGGTGGACAGCCGAAATTTTAGATTGGATTCTAAGGGACAGGAAAAGACCCAGAAGAAGACCACATGGGTGATGGGTGGATGAAATTCGAAAGTATGCAGGAGTGACATGGAAGAGACTGGCACAAGACAGACCATTGTGGAGGAAACTTGGGGAGACCTTCATGCAGCAGTGGATTGATAATGGTTGACAATGATGATGATGATGATATCATCATCATCATTGTCAACCATTATCAATCCACTGCTGGACGAAGCTCTCTTCAAGCCTCACAACTGTATGTCTTGTGCCAGTCTCCTCCATGTTACTCCCGCATACTTTTGAATTTCATCCACCCATCTTCCATGTGGTCTTCTTCTGGGTCTTTTCCTGTCCCTTGGAGTCCAATCTAGAATTTCGACTGTACGTCGATGGTCTGTTCTTCTGGCAGTATGTCCAGCCCATTGCCATTTCAGGGATTTTACTCTGATCATGATGTCTTCCACCACTCTTGTCATTTTTCTGATCCACGAGTTCCTCTTCTTACCTCACCTGGTTACATCAAGGATGCACCTCTCCATGCTCCTTTGAGTTGTCTGCAGCCTTTGTATGTCTCTTTTAGTTAAGGTCCACGTCTCTGCACCATACGTAAGTACTGGAAGGATGCATTGATCAAACACTTTTCTTTTAAGACATAATGGCATATTGCTCTTGAAAATTATGCTGTTTCTTCCAAAAGCTCTCCAGGCAAGTTTTGTACGCCGATTAATTTCTTCATCAATGTGACCCTAACTTGATATCTGCTGCCCAAGATAAGCGTACGTATCTGTTACCTCCAGCTTTTCTCCATCAATCGATAAATCTTCATTTCTTGTAAAAGCATTGTACATCACTTTTGTCTTCTGAAAGTTCATTTTAATCCCACTTCTTTACTCTTGTCAGCAAGTTCGTGGATTATACTCTGCAGCTCTGATGGGGTAGTTGCAAAAATGACTACGTCATCAGCAAAACGAAGGTGGGTTAGATAATCTCCATTAATCTTTATCTCTTTGTTTTCCCAGTTCAGTGATTGAAAGACATTTTCCAATGTGGCATTAAAGAGCTTGGGAGATATGGTGTCACCTTGTCTCACTCCCTTTCTAATTTTTATGTGTATTCTCAAACAGCCGAATCTTTGCACTTGCATTTTCATAGATGTTATTAATAATATTAATGTATGCATCTTCAACACCGCAGGATTTCAAAGCCATTTAACTGCTGATGGTTTCACTGAATCAAAGGCCTTTTCATAATCGATAAAAGCCATGCATAACGGAAGTTCATATTCCCTCGCTCTTTCAATTAGTTCTCTCAGTACGTGGATATGATCTATAGTGCTGTAGCCACTCCTAAATCCAGCTTGTTCTCTTGGTTGTGCCATGTCGAGTGTTACCTTCAAGCAGTGTGAAAGAACTTTAGTGAAGATTTTATAAACCACTGATAGGAGGATGATAGGTCTGTAGTTCCTGAGATCCTCAATGTCACCTTTTTTATGTAGCAGGATCATTGTAGCGTTGTTCCATTCCTCAGGAATCTTTCCTTCATTAAGGCATCGAGTGAAAACTTGGGCGAGTACTGTTTAAGTTTCTCCTCTTGCTTCTTGTATGATGTCTACAGTAACTCCATCTTCTCCTGGAGCTCTTCCCCGCTTCATGTTCTTGATTGCATGTGCAACTTCTGCTGGTAGGACTGGAAGAACTCTGGTACTGGTACTTTTCATGATGTCTGGAGTTCATGTATCATCCCTTTCATATAATTTGGAGTGGAAATCTTTCACTCTTGTCAAAATTTAGCCTCTATTTCTTGTTACAGAACCATCTTCTTTTCTCAGTGCCATAATCTGTTTTCTTCCCTTACTGAGATGTCCCTTTGCTATCTTTAATCTTTGGTTGTTTTCAATTGCTTTCCTCACTAGTTCACAGTTGAATTTCCTTACGTCTTCAGTGATACTTTTTCGTACTGTCTTGCATAGCTCTATATATTCCACTTTGGAAGTCACATCTTCTTTAGTTGTCTTCATCTCTCTGCTTTTTTGCATCAACATTTTGGTTTTTCCTGATAATTTGTTCACATGCAACTTGTTCTTAGACCCAGCTAATCTTGTTGCTGTTTCCATAAGGGTTTGGGTTACTTTTCTGTTAACTTCAGAGATGTCCACTTCTTCTGATGTTAGACCTTCTAGAGCAGGGAATCTGTTCCTCAGTTCCAATTTGAAGGTATTATTATGCTTTTTAAGGTTGGTCACGTCAATACACTTTGTTTGTTTTATGAGCTTGCTACGCTCAAGTTTAGCATTGAGGTGCATCTTACATCTTACCATTCTATGGTCACTACCTGTGTTGAACTTGTTCAGCACACTGCAGTCTTCCATAACAAATTTCTTGATACACATAATAAAATCAATTTCACTCCTCTATCCATTGGGATGCCTCCATGTCCATTTCGTTTACGGCTTTTTCTTGAAAAAGGAGTTCATGATGAAAAACCCTTCTGCCTCTGCAAACTCTACGAGAGTATTTCCACGCTGGTTTCTATTGCCATGACCGAATTTACCTACTGAAGTTTCATTCTGTTGCTGTTGCGCTATTTTTGCATTGAAATCTCCCATAATTATCTTCAAGTGCTGCTTGCCTTTATTATTTAAATGATGAATTTCCTCATAAAATTCTCCATTTTTATCTTCAGGATGACTTGTGGTGGGTGCATAAGTTTGAATAATCTGAGTTGGGTATCTTCTCGAGAGTTGGGTAACGAGTCGTGCCGCTCTGTCAGAGGAACTTTCAACTTCAACAACTTTATCCTTCAGTTTCTTGTTTATTATAAATCCAACACCACTAGTTCTGCCAGTATCTGTCCCATGATAGTAGAAGAGATGTCCATTTTCAGTTCAATGAGATCTTTTCTGTTTCTCCTTACCTCACTTAGCCCGACGATGCCCCACTTGATCCTTTGTAGTTCTTCTTCCAATTCAAGAAACCTTGAGAATCAGAAGATAGGGAGCGTTCATTATACATAGCCAAGGTGAGCATCAGATGGCAGCCTAGTCCGGTCCTTCGGTGATTCTTAGCACCCTCTGCCTTCATGTCGCACTGGCCGCTGCCTTGGCCAGGTACATTCCAGGGCCAAGATTTAAGTTGTGGAGTCATTTTGGAGGAGTTTGGCTATAACTCACCATGCTAGCCAAGCGTGTTGGTGAGTGTGGGATAGCATTTCCTCTACGTATATGTGTGTGTATATAGTGATTGCAAGTGTCACACATATACCTGTCTATCCAAAAATGAACCAGCTACTATTTAAAAAGCTAATCACACACTAAAAGTTTGTTTTATTTTACTCGTAAAGGTCTTCTCACGAGCAAGAAGCACAGGACCTGTCTCAATCTCGTGTAGCAAATGCGTTGTTGCATGCTCTCTCTCTTTGCAAACATGTTATGCAGTGAGCAAATGAGTTCAGTCTGTACTAGTATACAACAAAATATTCATGAAGATATAATCCTTATTATATCTCCAGTACATGGTCAGCACATACAGTACACAGAACAAGCATTGAATATTGCATGTGAAGAATAGTACAAGGAAGCACTGGTTTTCTTCATCTGGTTCAAATCTAAAAGTTGGTTTTTGGGATCAACATTTACTGGTGATGTCAAGATTAAGTTTTTCTTGAAAATTCACCTCCCAGTATTTACTGTTATTTTGTGGTGGCTTCTGATACTGTCACACCTGTTACAGCCATCTTTCTGTTCTGTGAGCACTCCATCACTGAACTAAACTTCACTACTTCTGCCTTTTCCTATCTCATATGACATACACAGCCAGACTACCTCCATATATACGGTAAAAAAATCTGGTTCAGATCTATAATACAAACTTGTATTATTCACATTACTTGTGTGCCACTGAATAAGTCTGTTTCTAATTTAGGAATCCCTGGGTAGGTTTTATGCTTAACTTCCTGCACCTCAAAGAGATTTTGGTGCCAGGGGAAAATGAAAACATGATATTCTGCATGGATTATCCTAATAAAAAAATTATTCAAGGGAATGAAAAATTAGAATTTTAATATCTACATACTTACCTGTGTGCTCATGTGTGCACCTGAATAACACAACCATTTCCAAAAAAACAAAATATCAATTCTGTTTAGCTCATAAAATGATGATACCTGATTTCATATGAAACTCTAACCTTAACCAGTAACAAAACTAATTAAAATATTATACTTATGGTGGTTTCTTTTGTTGCATCTTCATACAGTCAATATCTTGATGAGTATGACTCAGAATAAATTAGTTTCTTTGTTTTGTTTTGGGGCTTAATGACCCCCATGAGCATCTGCTCTGACTTCCGAGCTCCACTCGCTCCATTTTCTTCTAAGACTAAAAATTCCTCCTAAGGTTACGTTTAGACTAGATTTCCTTAGTCTGGGGAAATGTGTGTCGACTATCGCAGCAAAAGTAATGAAGAAACAGGTTAGAATACCCTGATATGAAAATCATGAGACTTTTTTAGCATATTAAACAAAATGGGAGGAAGATAGGCAAAGAAGGTAAGCACCTTTTCTTGGGGAATTGGGGTGGGGGGTGTCCTTGAGCTTAGCATGCTCTCTGTGAGGCATGGTGGATATACAGGGCTCCTTGTAGCAGCAGTGTGTTTTGAATGCACAACCAACAGGTTGATAGTCAGCTGCTGTAACAACTAGGCTTCCCACAGCCCCTCTATGGCTCTAAGGTGACACCCATCCTTAATATAGAGCCACTAGTTCTCAGAAAGGGAGAGATCCAATTCCAGAAGTAAAAAAAAAACATCCCATGTCTGGTTTCTGGGATTCAAATCCAGACCCAGTAGTTCAAGAGGTCAGAACTTCACATACTAGACATCTGGGCAGCCAGCAAACAGTTCTTTGCATAATAAATTAAATGCTCCCCTAACATTTCTAAAGAAACACAACAAAAGTAAAATTGTTCATAATTTTGCTACTTGTAAACTGGGAAATGTTTTGCACTACATTGAAAAAATCCCTAAACAGTTTTTGCATGTGTAACATATCAGATATTATGCATTGCAATTAATGTGCAGCCGACGTTTTTGTAATGATTTTTTGTCATATGTACACAATATCCGTAATTAAATCTTTGAATCTTTCTTGGCCAAACAACATTTGCTGGGATCAATCCAGGTTTTTAAAGATGATACCCGATTTTGTGAACTTTTGCCTATTTTTGTGAAATTTGCTTATTTTTGTGAAATTTAGCATATTTTTGAGAAATCTGCATGTTTTTATGTTTAGAGCAATTTTATCCTCTATTAGTTTGAAAATATTTTTTTTTGTCTCAGTTATTCTTTAATTATTAGGAATAAAATAAAATGAAATTAAAAATTTCATTTTATTTTATTCCTAATTTTGGTCCACGCTTCCTGGGTTTGCAGCATGTTTTCTGTTTCAATTATTGTGCATGCCAGGGCTGGAAAAATATGTTCCAGATCTAGGAGACAGTTCCAAAATTTAGGTGCCACCAGAAGCAAATTCAAATTTTAAAGGATCACACTCAAAAGTAATATGTTAAGAAGATGGAACAAAAGGTTATAGGGTATTTTTTCCTGTCATTTTTTCAAATCACTTACTCCTAAATAAAATTCCAATTTAGTCCAAAGCCTCCCCCTTCCCCCTGCTGCCCCATTTTTCTAGTTGGTGCTCTTTAAAAAATTAAACTTTTAGATTTTCATTTTATTTAAGCATAATTTATTGAAATTAAATTTTGCTCATATAAGCTCAAATTATCGTATTTTCCTTCCTATAATCTGTGGTGGCAATATAACTCACAGGCTACGAAATTTAAAAACAAATTAAAAAAAAAATACTAGGCATAACCCGCGGCGAGAATAAAAGATTCTTATACATAATTTTTGGCTGTGTATCGTAAAATTAAAAAATATGCAATTTTTTCATCATCTAATCCGCGTTGACCTATCAACAGAACGTGAAATTCAGAAATAAAATATTTGCACCTGTTATGTTGATCCTGTAGCATAATTTCCAACAGAAAAGTAGTGATTCATGTGATGTCCAAAGTCTAAAGATGTATGGAAAAAACTATCTTATTAAAAAAAAAAGTGTCATTTTTAAGTATATTTATGTTATTTTCAAATAAAAAAATGAAAGTTCCTAGTTTTTTCAGCATTACAATTTTTTTCTTAGTTAGACCTAAAAATCCGTGGTATTTGGCATTTCTAAAAATATTTCTCAAAAGCTGAAAGATGAACAAAAGCCTTAACATTAATGAGATTAATGCAACAAATTAACGAATACAATTAAAAAAGTTATTACGTTACTGCAACGGCATCAATTACATGGTATGGAATAACTCAGCGTGCTTCCCAGAACACTTAGCCTTTCCCACTGAGCTATTCCACACTACGTAATTGAGTGCAAAATATTTTCTGTCAAAACGCTGGTAAAAAAATGAAAAAAAAGCCATATTTCCATCTCTTTGTGGTTCTCTAACTTCATACTGCGTTATTTTATTTTATTTTTGCTACTGTTAGCGCATTTTCCATTCTTTTCCAACACCACCAGCTAGCTGTTGTGACGCCATGTGGAATTTTTAAAAATTAAAGTACCCTAAAAACTGTTTTTCATACTTGTGTATTATCCGCAGAACCTAAAATGTTAACTTTTTAACTGATAATTCATGAATTATATGATGAAAGTATGGTATTTACTTTAAATTACATTACTTGAATAAATGAATAATAAAAAAAAATTGGGGCATCTGCAACAAAGTTTTAGGTGCCCAGAATTATTTCAGCTATGGTATGTGTAGATAGAGTTTTTATTATTTCTTTCATAAGACTGCGTTCGAGCTGATCTGGGGGGGGGGGGCAACAACAATAAAAAGAAAACCACTCCAGGTTGTGTTATAAAAGGAAAGTCATCAAAGGTCAAAAAATTTTGAGTGCTTGCTGGTGGAAATGAAATAACTTGTTACACAAAAGATAAAAGAAAAAAAGTCTGTTATATGTCATACCGATCAATCATAAAACAAACAGTAAGCCGCTCCACACCATGTTCCTTTCCTCACAATAATAGTAAACATGATTAGCGGAATCCCGGTTGGTACAGCAAAGATTAAATAAGTACACTTCCTAACTTTCCTCATTGTCTGCAGGAACCAAACCTTCTGAAGCACGAGCGGATTCGGTTTGGGGAGAGGGAGATAGAAATCTTTAGTGCAACACGTCTGAATCGCTGCAAGGGAGGAAGGACAGATAACTAATTGAATTCTCCTTAAAAGATGCTTCTACAATCCTTTGGGATTCCTTTCAGCGAGCTCGAGCGAGCATCGCCTAATCTGCAGGTAGCAATGTCACAGTTTTTGATAGGCATCCATCAGAGAAAGTTTTACTGAAAACAACAGTTCAAAAAAAAAAAAAAGAGACATAATGGTTAAACATAGCAATATTCAAGATGACTCTTGACTCTTATGCTAAAATATTTTTGCTAGATTAAAATTTTACAAGCAACAAATATACCATTAAGTATGAAATATTTCTGTGAAGATACTGTTTGAGCAAAAAATATTTTTGTGAAGATACCGTCCAACGGTATCAAATGCCTCCTGGATCGACCCCTGATTTGAAAAACACTCATTTAAACTCTTAATGTCAAAGACGATTATACATATTAAGGTAATACAATATAGTTTGTCACAAATATTTATTTTTTTCATGTTGACCATGGTTTTGCTGGGTATTGACCTAGCTTCATCAGGACAAATAGCACGTAAATATTCAAATTATATATGATATCATAAATGCTGTTTACAGTCACAGGTTTTGGTTAGTTGCTTCCACTCGCTTGATAGAATTGGGGTGGATGCCATGTCATTAACAAGTTGCGAAGACTTCTGATATATATGGAAAGCTTCCAAAATATCAAGTTTGGTGGTTAAATCTGGCTTGTCAATTAGCTTTGCTTCTTCAAAGAGAAATTTATGGTCCTTTTCGTAACACTGTTTAGCCATCGATGACTTCTTTAGGTCACAGTTCTGAATGTAGGTCTTGTGCTTCTTCAATCGAAAACGCAAGGCTCTACGTGTCTGTCATATATACGAAGCGCCACATTCACATGGAATTTGATAAATTCCCCACGAGTTTGTGTCTTCAACATAGTCCTTTGATCCTAAAAAGTTCATTTTGTTTATGGGTTTAAAAATCAGTTTAAAATTAAAGGTTTTGAGAATTTTTGAAATTTTGAAGGCAATGTAACAGGAAAATGGAATAATGGCATAATTCTCTCGCAGTGGACGCATCACAGGAGTTAACGTGGAGATAGGCTTCGGTTTCCGGAATTTTGTTAGAGTGTTGTCTATAATGAAAGGGTTGTACCCTCGCTGTATTGCAACACGTTTAAGGAAATAAAGTTCTTTTCCCAAACTGTCTTTATCTGAACATACAGTTCAGCTACGAAACTGAAAATAACGAATGCCTACCATTCCTTGATGTCCTGGTTACTAGCTCAAATGGATCTCTCGCAACCACAATTTATCGGAAGCATTTCACTGTTTTCTCACCTCTACGTGCCAAATCCAATCACCCTTGGCAACAAAAACTTGGCGCCTTTTACAATTGCGTATATTACACAATACATGTATGTTCAGATAAAGACAGTTTGGAAAAAGAACTTTATTTCCTTAACGTGTTGCAGTACAGCGAGAATACAAACCTTCCATTATAGACAACGCTCTAACGAAATTCCGGAAACCGAAGCCTATCTCCACGTTAACTCCATGGAGATAGGCTTCTGTGATGTACCCATTGCGAGAGAATTTTGCCATTATTCCATTTTTCCCATGACATTGCCTTTAAAATTTCAAAAATTCTCAAAACCTTTCATTTTAAACTGATTTTTAAACACATAAGCAAAATGAACTTTTTAGGATGAAAGGCCTATGTTGAAGACACAAACTTGTGGGGAATTTATATATAATTCCATGTGAAATTGGCCCTTCATATATAGGACAGACCCGTAGAGCCTTGCGTTTTCGATTGAAGGAGCACAAGACCTACATTCGAAACTGTGACTTAAAGAAGTCATTGATGGCTAAACACTGTCATGAAAAGAACCATAAATTTCTCTTTGAAGAAGCAAAGCTAATTGACAAGCCAGATTCAACCACCAAACTTGATATTTTGGAAGCTTTCCATATATATCAGAAGTCTTCGCAACTTGTTAATGGCATGGTATCCACCCCATTTCTATCAAGCGAGTGGAAGCAACTAACCAAAACCTGTGACTGTAAACAGCATTTATGATATCATATACAATTTGAATATTTATGTGCCATTTCTTCTGATGAAGCTAGCTAGGTCAATACCCAGCGAAACCATGGTCAACTTGAAAAAAAAATATTTGTGACAAACTATGTTGTATTATCTTAATATATATAACTAATTTAGACTTCTCAACATTTACATTTATCGTAATTCTAAATTCTTCACAACTCATATGCAACTGATTAGATTGAAATCATACTGCAAGCCATTAATTTTTTAAAGTCACTGTTCATACTCCTGTCTAAAAAGGATTCATGCAGAATGTGGATCTTTTGCATATCTGTCATTCAGAATAATTCAAAAATTATCTGTGCCCATATTCAGTTTTAATTATTGAAAAGTTCTCTTTAGGCATATTATATAAAATTCATTCCCAGTCAAAATCGAAAACCATGTGGTGTACCCCCAAAAAGAGAAATAATGCTTTTTCTTGCACACCTTTGGCTCTCTGCATATAAATAGTCTTATTCTTTTCCTTTTTACCTCCTTCCTCAAAGCATGAAAATTTCAATTTGAAAACATTTAAAATTATTAAAAACATTTAAGCACTGAGGTTATTTAGGTTGTTTATTTCTTCATTTTTCAGTCTCATTATGTAGTTGACAAAGTTAGAAAAAATGTTTTGGTATCTATTTAAATCTTCTATATCCACATTTTATTTTATAGAAATGTAGAGTGTTTGAAACATATAAAGATTAAGCATTTAAATATTAAATAAACTCAATATGTATATTAGCAAAGAATGTTTTAAACACTAGATATTTCTGTAAAAACAGCCCTGGAGATAAAAGATGTAAAAGAGACACAAATGTTTTTCTGGATTTCTTGAGCACATAATGAGACCAGAAAATGAAGAAATAAGCATCCTTTATAACCTTAGTGTTTGAATTTTTTTTTATAGTTTTAACTGCTTTTAAATCGAGTTTCATGCCTGGAGAAAGGAGGTCAAAGAAAAAGAATAAGAATGCTCTTTTTGTGCAGAGAGCCAAAGACACTTAAAAAAAAAGCTATACTTCTCTTTTTGGGGTTAAGCCACAAAATTTTTAATATTGATTGCTAGTTTTGTGTAATGTACCTAAAAATTTGCAATTAAGGCACAGAACACCAGAAAAATGAAAAAATTGGTTCTTTTTTTGCAATGAACTTTCCATCCATTGTAAAATTTTTTATCTCTAACATGTTTGCTAAGTCATTGATGGCTAACTGTGAACACCTTTCATCCACTATAGGTCTGCCTCGTAGTCTGAGGCCTGATACTTCAGTACATAATACCTGTCTTTAGTGATTGTTCACCTCCTGTATGGTACATGCCTGTACCATCTGAATATCTGACCTGAACTTTTTACTTCCAGCAGAGAAGCACATATTTCAGTTTTGATATCTACATTACTTGCCTTGTAGTGAACACACTTGCTTTTTTTTCTTTTTTTTTTTTCATGATATTTGCTGAATATTATTTAATCAACCCATTTTCCCCATTATATTCCACCTCTTACCACTCTAATATTGACAGCCTCTTATCTCAAGGGGAAAAAAGCATGTACTCTCACTGCTATAAATGAGTATCAAGAAATTCTGCATAGAAGACAAACAGTTTTGTTATTTGGTGAACCCTGTTTCTTAGTAAAAATAATTTTATACCTTTAATTCCCTGCTTCACATGTTGGTCTATCTCCTTGTCCTGTACAACACAATTAGTAACTTTTGGAGTTCAGCTTAGAGCCACTGATTTAGACTTCTACACATTTTCATCCATCCTGAAGTTTTCACAAATCCTTCTCAGCTGATGGAGATTATATTGTAAATTGTTTTCACTTTAAAAAATTAGCACCAAGTCATCAGCATAGACCAAAGTGTTGATCTATGCTGATGACTGTGCTGGTTAATAGACCCTTTCAATGCATTGCGCAAAATGCATTGAAAGGCAACCATGACTAAAATGCGCAAAATGCATTTTAGTCATGGTTTCAGCAATAAAATGTAAAAATAATTTTTCAGGTGATAACACTAAATACTAACATGTCACTAAGCAGAAATGTACTTTACACATCCTACAGGGTTTCCACACAACCTGGAATTTTCAGGGAATTTGAAAATGGCTCCAAAATTTAGGAAAAACTCAGGGAAAATTGTCCGTTTTTATAAAAATCAAGGAAAACTCAAGGAAAATTGCCTTTTGTAAAAATCAAGGGATACTTTATTTTGCCAAAAAACTTCTTTCCTGTTTTCAGATTTGAAACTTTTGCTTGCAATTACTGCCTGCCTAGAATTTGTAGATCATTACATTTTATCTTTATTCCCTGAGACAAAATTGAATTTTAAAAATTGCCTGTTAAGTTTTTGTTCAATTTCTGCAGACAGTTGTTGTAATGTGGAACAATTAGGCACAATGGCTCCTGCTTGGTGGAAACACTTCACAAGAAAACCAACCAAACAATGGATCAAAGTCCTTTGTCTGTTGGTTCTCTTGCAACATGTTTTTGTAAACAAGAGCCATTCCATCATTAAGCTTAGCTGCATTGTGTTATACAAAAACATTTCTTCTATGGGAAGGTACTTACAAATTCTATGTGGGTAGTATTCACAAATGTTCATGTAATCATGGTACGGAAAATAATGTGCACATTTGGTTATTAATGAAAAGCCGGTAATTTTATGAAGCCAAATTACTTAAAGAATTTACAAATGTGTGCTTTGGTGAGAAAATGCACAAATGGAATGAAATGTAACAATTCATCGCAACATGATAGGGGTTGCCACAGTGGAAAAACTTTAAAAACCACCTGGAAAAGTCAGGGAATTATTTTATTACTTTTGATTAGGAAACCATTCCTAGTAGAGAAACTGTGTGTACAAAGCATTGAATGTATGAAAATTGTGTTTGTAGTTCCAAAAGGATTTTATAATACAACTAACCACAGCCCATCAAAAATAACAGGTATAAAACAGAATGAAATTAAATAAATTTAACAACTGCTTAATAATTACATTTTTGGTTACTGTGTATAATACATGCCATAGCCATTAGGTACAACTGAGAGGTAAATATTTGTGACTTCATACATACATACATACATACATATCACTAAGCTTTACTCTGAGATTCAGAGGTTAGCTCCACAAAGAAATACAAACTACCAGATAATGTTTACTTACTGTTGCCATATCAAACTTCTCCATTTACAGTGATCTTGACATACAGCTTGGGCTTCACTGACATCCATCACACACCATACACAAGATCTTCTATACTTTATACTCATAATCTTTTTCTCATGCAGACACTTCTGAATCCGATCCTCCCATGACTTCCTTGGCCTTCCTCTGCCTTTCTTTCCTGCCACTTGGGCTAAAACGATTTTCTTAGTATCTCATCACTCATTCTTTCAACATGGCCAAACCACCAAAGCATATTAGTCTCCACCTTGCTAACAATATTTTGCTTCACATTACACAACTGCAACACATCTTCATTCCTCTCACAATCAGAACGTGTCTTGTCACCCCCCCCGTAAGTAACGCATTTCTCCAGCACACAAACAACTCCTATGTTTCTTCTGTAGTACCCAGGTGTCACTGCCATACATTAGAGTAGGAACAATTACACTTTCATACACAGCCATGCGGGACTCTCATGAGAGCCCATCATTCTTGTGAAAACCTCCCAAAGCAGCCATGACTTTCAATGAAGAATTCACTCGCCTACTAATTTCACCATCCAATTTGTTCTCTCTGTCAAACATGCTTCCCAAATACACAAACTCATTCACCTGGTCAATCACTGTGCCATTTAGACTTATATTACATTCAGTACTATGAGTTCCTCTCTCAAAAACCATAACTTTGGTTTTTCCTTATTTTACTCAGTTTGAATTTCATGCAAACTTCGTGCATCTGGGACTTTTGCTCTCTGCCAACAGGACAGTGTCATCAGCATACAGCAATCTGCACACACGTATATCACCAAGACATAACCAGTATTATCTGTTTTGGCATCACCCATGCACGCATCCATAAATATATTAAATAGCCATCCATAAATATATTAAATAGCCATGGTGACATTACACACCCTTGTCTGACTCCTGCACCAATAGAAAACCATTTTGATAAAACACCATTCACTTCATGCTTAGCTTTTTGTTTTGTGCAGGTGTTGTGTGATTAGAAACTGCTTCCAGATGAAATTATGTCAGCGTTTAATGTATTATGCATGCTAGCTAATACATTTCACATTATTATTATTGTGGTTATAATTTAAGTAAATCTTACATGTTTTCTTTTCACACAATGTATCCACAACATGAATTAATACACAGATAAATAAATGAATACAGGAAAAAATGGATCAGCATGTTTAATTTTAGCTAGTTATAATAAATATACTGTGAAGTCAGAATGTTTCTTCTCTCTCTCTCTCTCTCTCTCTCTCTCTCTCTCTCTCTCTCTCTCTCTCTCTCTCTCTCTCTCTCTCTCTCTCTCTCTCTCTCTCTCTCTCACTCACACAATGAATTAATACACAGATAAACAAACAAATATAGGAAAGCATAAGCAAATAAATACAGGAAAGCCTTGTTGCAATTCCCTTTTAAATATTCAGTTCTGCAGTGAGTTGTAGTTCCAAAATAACATTATTAAAAACATGCTGAACCTTTATTCAGCATATTTACTGTCTCCAAAAGAAGTAAAAGGAAATATATCCTTCAATTAATTATAAATGTATGTACTTGTTCCCCAAAGGTAATTTATGAGTGACAAAACAGAATGAATATTCAAGATGCAGCGCAATTGTGATAACATGACAGAATGCTTTGGATGAAATGAAATCATTGCAGAAACTGTGAAAAACTGGTTTTTGTTGCTATGGCAACAACTCACAACATTTAATATGGAATTACAAAGGAAATTATGTATGAGAATTTTAGAAATAGAGATATTGGGGTAAACATGATGCAGGAGCACGTGATTTTTAACACAAAATTTGTATGGCATAGGTATGCTGTGAAAAATGTCATGTTTTTCCATATTAAAAATAGCTATTCCAGTTTCATGCACATGATTTCTTGTATGCACTTCAAGAACCACATTTTACTCTGAATCCCTATTTAAAAAAAAAAAATGTTTGCCTTGTGTATCTATTCCTTCTCTTTCTTGTGCACACACACCCTTTCTTTCATGTGTGCCCATGTGAAAATGGTCTTGTTATAATTCCTGACAGTTTGTATAATGTACAATTGCTTTTCTCAATTCTTGTTTGCTCCTTGAGTTAGAACCAGTAGGGTAAAGGGAAATTTTATGCCATCTTGTTTCAGCCGAGACAATTGCTTGGTTATACAAATCACAACAGCTTGTTAATGACCAAGTGTCCATGTAATATTCTTCATTTGTCTTAGATTGCACAGTTAATTTCATTTAGTCAATGGGAAAGTAATTTCAAGTTTAGAAATAAAGAGAATACAATTTTTTGGTAACTTTTTATTTAATTAAGAGTATAATTTCCATTCTTATGTATAACACAATCTCATTCTTTTCTGTAAGCTTGTTAATACTGCTGTTAATTGTTGTTGGTTTGGACTCAAAAAACAAAAAAAGGCAGAGAAAAATGTTTTGACAGCATTCAATGAATCCATTGATGGAAAGTTTGCGCCGAACTGAGCCAATTTCATTATCTTGCGCCAAACTGCTACAAATTACGAAAAAATTTAATATTTTCGCCCAATTGCATCGAAACGGCAATCCACAGCAATAGTTGCTGGGCGAAAAAAATGTTTTCACAGCAAAAAATGCCGTTTTAAACATTGAATCGAATGACGCTTTTTTAAGGTCTACGTGTAATTTGGTGAAAACAACGCTTAATCAACACGTACCATACCGCCAATCCCAAAATTTCGGAATGTTTTTCACGTACCTTCTAATTCGTTGTTTTTTCGGCAAACGTGACGAAAAAACAACGATTTTCGCAATGTAGGTAGGAAATTAAATTATTTTTGCTTATGGAGGAGGAGTTTTGTTGTAATCATGTGATATGTAGGAGAAACGATGCTGTACATTATGAAATCCTGATGAAGATTGTTTTCTGATAGTTTGGTGGTCTTTCAGAGTGCTGTGCAATTGAGATTGTTTATATGTCGTTCCCTGCTCTTTGGGATGCGCAGTTATTTCATTCCGGGTGAGGTGTGCGATTACGTAAATACAGCGTAAGGTCAGTCATTAGCTATTTCGTTGAGGCGAAGGACGACTGAAAATGACTCTTCCGTGGCAGGATGCAATGGTTATGTTTCTTAAGGATTCAGAGATGCCAACTTTTACGGATTTTCACTCCATCTTACAGTTTTACGGCCAAGTCACCCGAAAACACTACGGAAAAGCCCTCGCAAGATCTCTGCACACAATTTTTATTTTTTTACCGTCTTTTGGTCAAAAAAATGCACTTTACAGATAGTCCCTTATGCGCCTTCGATGTTCTGACTTTCCCCGCCAACGGAGGCGGAGTTTGTCCCGTGATTCCTCATACAGCCATTTGAGAGTACCGTGCGCAAAAGTCGAGAGAGAACTCAGCTCAGTGCCTTTTGCCAACTCTACATTGATTGCATGCGGCTTTGTGCTTGTGAAATTTTTGGTGCAAACGTTTTAACCCTTTCCACTCGACTGTCGGGTGACACCAGACATTACAAAATCGCTGAATAGCTCACCCGCCACTCCAATGATGCCTCTATAGCTCGCATGTCGGTGGTCACGAGACATTTCTATTTTGTCGAATAGGTTGGGTGTCACTCGCCACGTCGATGATGTCCCTATAGCTCGCATGTCGGGTGTCACTCACCATGCTGATGATGTCTCTATAGCTCACGTGTCGGGTGTTATCCGCAACGCCTATGACCCCTCTATAGCGCAGATGTCAGGGCTTGCGAGACATTTCTTTTTGCTAAATATCTCGTGTGTCGTGTGTCACCCTCCGCGTCAATGATGCCTTTATAGCTCGCATGTTGGTGCTCGCGAGACATTTCTTTTTTGGCGAATAGCTTGCGTGTCGGGTGTCATCATTTTTGCTCATAACGCCTCTAAAGCTCGTGGGTCGGGGTTGCAAGACATTTCTTTTTCGCCGAATATTGCATGTTTCGGGTGGCACCCTTCATGCCTTTGACACCTGTATAGCTCGCATGTCGACGCTCGCGAGACATTTCTTTTTGCCGAATAGATCAGGTGTCAGCCGCCACGTTGATGATGCCTCTGTAGCTCTATGTCGGGGCTGGCGAGCTAAAGCTGAGCTTTCACTGCTAAATTGTGGCCTCTACTGCAGAAAAGAAAAAAATGCGAGTTCTGTGTGAGTATGGGTGAAAAGTTATTTAAATGGAAAGGGTTAATTTAGATTAAAACGAAACAAAACGTAGCAGTGAAACAGCTATGACAACAAAAAGAACGAAATCAGATAAAACTTATCGTTAAGTGTATCGCGGTATGTATAGTATAGAATGGCCTTTTTAGGAAGCATCTAAAGTTTTGCTGAATCACGTTTTATAAGCCACGTGGCTGCGATTTTAGCCTGTCGCTAGGTGGCCGCGATGATTGTAGGAGTCATGCGGAGAGCAAAAAGCACAAAGATCATGTCAAAAGATTAAATGGAGATGTGAGTAAAATTAATGTAACAGAGAAACTTCTGACAGCTATATAAAAAATCCTGAAAAAAATACTAAGACCAGATTAGTGCTGGAAAAATGCAGCAAAACAAGCAAAAACGAGAAGAAATTGAATGTTCACAAGGTGATTTGAAATGGGAAGAAGCTGAATATTTGCAGCAGTTGGATTCTCTCATAAAATGTTAAACAATGCTGAGATGAACATTGAATGTGGCATAAAAAAAAAAAAAGACATGAGTGCAATAGAAAGTGGACAGATACTATTAAAAGAAGCAAAACATTGCTAACAATCTGAAAAAATGAGAAAAGAATAGAAGTGAGCAATTAAATATTTTAAAAAGCAGTGAAAAATTAACAACTTTTTGTAAAATAAATGATTAATAATAGAATCCTGCTATGGTTACAAATTTTTCGATCTATTTGAAAACTAAAATGTTTGCATGTGTGTGTGTGTGTGTATTTCAATGCAAGATGTTTTAAATTTGAGTAGGGTGCATCTATTTCAAAAGCATTTTTTGCTTAAGAGTTTGTTCTATCTACTAATATTTTACCTGCTCTAAAAAATGTTTTCTTACACCAAAAATGTATTTTATCTGCTCCAAAAATGCATTTTGTTGCTCCAAAAACACATTTTGCTGCTCGAAAAACACATTTTGCTGCTCCAAAAATGTATTTTACCTGCTCCAGAAATGTATTTTACCTGCTGTAAAAATATATTTTACCTGCTCCAAAAATGTATTTCACCTGCTTCAAAAAAGCATTTTGCTGCTCCAAAAATGTATTTCACCTGCTCCAAAAAAGCATTTTGCTGCTCCAAAAATGTATTTTACCTGCTCCAAAAATGGTTTTGCAACTTTCCATCACTGAATTGAATCTAGTTTTATACCAGTCAGGCAGTTCTGCAAGGAACAAGGCAAATATTAGTCAGAAGATGCTATGCATAGTAAGTACAGAGGTTGAGTAAGAATTTCCATCCAAGCTGTAACAATTTCTGTTAGATGTTCAGTACAGCATTAGATCTGGTATTATCCTTGTAGGAGATCACATCTATTCTATTAACCGTAGGTGACCATTCATTTTTCAAAGCCTCATTTTTCCACTTGGTAGCAATACCATTGGAAATTAAATGTTTTACCAGATTTTTGAGGCTCATAATATCCAACACCTTAGCAAACTCACCAACAACAACGCATATTTTACAGTAGTTAATAGGGCTCACCTTTGGTAGCTGATGTTTTTTCTGTGATATTTTATTATAGTACCCATTTTTCATTACTTGTAAAAAATGTGTGATTAACATTACACACATTCCTCCAAGTTTTCATGATTTTTGCCATGGAATTTTGCCATGATTTTAAAAGTGTTTGCTTTAAAACATTGTCATTGAGCAGTAATTATTTACAAGCAGAATAGGATTTGTCACTTATGTCGTAATCATGGTAATGAAAACTCTTAAAGTAAAGCTGCCATGTAATCACATTATTCCTTAAACTACCTACTTCACTCACATTTCTCTTTTTTTTTTTCATTCCGTAAAGAGCAATTGACTGAAAACATGTTTCTTTCCTAGATGCCATTGCACTTGTCAACAAAAATATTTTAAAAACATCTACTTAAATAAGAATTGCGTCAAATGACGCATATGTACATAAAAAAAAATCCTTGGGTGCATATGCTCGTTACAAGTGATTGAAAGAAACTTTTTAAGCATATAGGAAGAAAAGTGGAATTATGTTCTCCATCAACCCTGTCGTCCATCTGAAATCCTTAATTTTTTGCAAGGCACTCTCCCATCTAGAAAAACATTTGGTGTTGGAAATTGTGTTCTCCCTGTGTGTTTGTATTGTACACTGTGGCACTATCTGTTGTTTTTCTCCATTTTCAGTTATCTGAAATACATCTTCAGAAGGAAACATTTTTTTTTTTTTTTTTTGTGTTTTTTTTTTTTCAATTTTATGGTGCAACAGGAAATGTTGGACAATAACAGATGTCACCATGGTGCATGATCTAAACTCATGTCCAGAAGACACGGGAAATTTCAAAGATTCTGAAACCAAAAGGATTTCTCTTGAGAGGATTACTAGCTTTGCAAATTCAAGTTCTTCTGAAAAAGCCTTAGATAGAAATGTGTCGCACAAACTGAGACAAATGAAGAGTCTTTCATCATAATTACATTCAGTTTTGAATAATCAACCTTCCAAATTGCAATAATGAAGTTTCAAAAGTAAAGGAAGTGAGGAATGCCACTTTATATTGTACCAGTTACCCCCAGATTCTGGCAAGCCTATTTCACATGGATAAAAAACATAAACAAAAAGAGTATGCAGCAGTTCTTGCTTGTTTTTTAATTTGATGTTAAGAACAGACTTGTTATCATTTATGTCTTTAAAAATGTTTGTATTTTACAGGTGGCTCTGTTCCAGTTACCTGATGTTACGCTGATGATCTCTGTGTATAATAAGCGTAGTATGAAAAAGAAAGAAATGATTGGTTGGTTCTGCCTTGGGTTGAACGGTAGTGGGGAAGAGGAGTTAGCTCATTGGAATGACATGCGTGAAAACCGAGGGGAGCAAGTGTGTCGCTGGCATGTGCTGTCGGAGACCTAGTTTGATGGAAGAGGTTTCTGAGTTTGTTCATTGTCACCCTACCAACAGGTTGTTGAATGAGCCTTTTGCAGCTCTTCCCATGTGTACTGCGCTGAGGTCGTCTTGTACGCTACGAGAGCAGGGAAGCAAACGATCCCTGAAGGAATTCGTCTGCCACCATTTTCTAGCAGATCCTTCCCTGGTGTGCTTCTTTTAAGGCCTTTATCAGTGTCTGACTATTGATACATGTTCTTTGCCATCCTAACACAGAGTATTTTATAAAGGTTGCTTATTTATATAGCACCTTAAATCTACTAATATCATTTAAGTGTATGCAGATGAGAATTTTCTGCAGCTTATTTTTCAGGCTACTGATAAACTGTGGGTGTACATGTCAATACATTATCGTTTTTTCTTTTATTCAGACTCGCAACTCATGCCAAAAGCAAAAAGCACTCGTGTTTTAAATTACATGCTAGCACTATTAGTTCATTATAACTATGTAGGCAGCTCACTGCATGCACATCTGTTTGGCATTTTGTTTCTTTATTGATTATTTATATGCTATCATTCATTAGTCAGTCACTGTACCTTTTCTCTTTCTTTCTTTCCCACCATCTCTATCTATATAACCATCTACTTGCTTACCTCTCTCTCTCTCTCTCTCTCTCTCTCTCTCTCTCTCTCTCTCTCTCTCTCTCTCCTCCCACTATCTCTATCTATATATCCATCTACTTGCTTACCTCTCTCCCCCCCTCCCACCATCTCTATCTATATATCCATCTACTTGCTTACCTCTCCCCCCCCTCCCACCATCTCTATCTATATATCCATCTACTTGCTTACCTCTCTCTCTCTCTCTCTATCTCTATCTCTCTCTCTATATATATATAACCATCTACTTGCTTACCTCTCTCTCTCTCTCATGGGCTATTGAAAAGTTTTATCATGGCTATTGGGATGAGGTGTGAGCTTGTAGAACACTGTATTTTTCAAGTAAATGTTTATCAGGTTAGAAATCAGTTAAACCTTTATTATCTTAGCAGTAGATGGTCATTATGTTTTTTAGTTATAAATTTAGAAATTAAATTTGGTAGTCTGTGTGATTCTTTACCTCTTACCATTAAATAGCAACCAAATTCTTAGTTCTAATAAGCTTCTCTTTTCACAAAAAAGGATCAAAATTAGCAAGTTCCAGAAGATTCTAAAATTGTATGGAGCTTCATTACATATAAAATAATAATAATAATTTCAGTTTTTAGGTGTTGTGTCTAAAGACTGAAAGTATTTTTTCCCACAACTGCATATATATTCACCATCATTTAACAGGAAAATTCTGTTTTAAGGAAAACTAGAAATTCATATTTATATAAGCATCCTTTCATTTGTTTGATCATAAAAAAAGTTTGTACTATAACTTCTGCAGGCATTGATATTGTGGTAAATGCAAGTATTGTGTAAGGCTAAAATATTGTGTCCCAAGAAAAGATTGGGAAATATATGGAACATCTTCGTACTTACTTTAATTGAAAATAACCTTTTTCAATCTGATTCTACAAATAGTGTGATTGTACAAATACAGATATCCATTTATGCATCTCACTGCAGAATTGGAATTGTGCTATAGGAAAATTTAAAAATCTAGGGAAATATTTTTCATGTGTACCTCTGTGGGATGGATGTCTGTATGAAAACTTTTAAGTTCACTAAGTGACACAGCAGTGACACAAGGATAAATTTTCTTAATGTTTTTGTTGAAACAGGTGATAAAAAGAACAAAGTCTTAGGTGGCCATTGATTAAATTTTAAAGATTTAAAATGCTACTTGTATATATTTTGAGAAGCTTGAAAAATACAACCACACTCTAAGGTGACCCTAATTCCTTCCAGATAAGATAAAAAAAATATCCAGTACCACTGAGTTATTTATTTTTGTGACATCAGCACGATTTCATGAATTCTTAGTAATATGTTATGGAAGCCTATAAAGGAAATCTGCATATTCCGTAAATTAGTATGTACATTTTTAAAATCTTCTGATCTAAATTTTGTATTTGTGCAAAAAAAGTGCATTAGTAATTGTTAAACTCATGTCTATTGAGACTACTTATTGTGAGCAGCAGCTTTGTTGCAAACTGTTGCTTTGATTTCACATAGACATAAATTCTTACACCCATTGTGGAATGAATTTTTAAGCTTAAAACAATGTGAAATATGAAGACCTGATTGTTTGTTCATAAGGCTCATGGTTATAAGAACACTAATAGGGTAGTTGAAACAAACCAAAAATTAATGCTACTTCTATTTTCAGACTCTGTATGTTCAAAACTTTTTATTTTGTTTTCCAAATTCTCCATTTGGATCATAATGTGACTTACGTGGCATTTTAGGGTTATCTATAAATGCACTGACATGCCTCACTTGACTGCTAGTCTATTAATATCAATGCACAGCCATCAGCTGGTTATTTACATTTCATATCACATTTTGAAGTATGATAATCACACCTAGTAATATTAATGCTTAACATGCTTCTGATTGTCTTCAGCTTTTTCCATCCAAACTATGCAGAAATGTTCATATATATATATATATATATATTTATTTATTTAACATTAAAGTTATGGCTGTGTCATCTGTTGTTTTAAATCATGGTTGAAAAAAATCAAAGGATGTTTTCCTGTTAATTATCAAAATGAATGTATGGCTTCAATATATTTTTGTATTGTATTATCACATATCCTAATAGTTATGTAATTTTGCTCAAAAGTTTGCATAATGTTATTTTCTTTTATTTAGCTCATGTGCTTTGGCATTATCTTAATTTGTGTGATATCAGCAAGATCTTGCAATTTTTATCATAATTACCACTAAAAATCTGGAAGTTGTTAAAACCCTTTCGTTTTGTGAAGAAATGTCAGAATAGTGTTTAACAAATAATTTGATTTTTAAAGTATTATATTGTTTCCTTAATGAAAATGTTGACTGATTTTTGTGCATCTTCACTTTTGTGATGTAACATATTTGTTAAATACTGATTTCACATTATTAATCTTGCTTTTTTGTTTGGTAATTTTTTACTGTGTCTTGAACAATATTTTTTAATACATGTAATTTGTTCCACATGTTTAATGTGATTGATGGAGAAATAAATGGCTGTTACCATTCATGTTTTTCTTTAAAACAATAGTAAATTGATCATACATCTGTTGTTGTTTTTCTCTTTTTCAATAGTGCAAGGTAAACTATTTTGATAAGTGATATACCTGTGGTGACAGCATGAATATGCCCAGATTTATTTATTTTTTTCATTGAGACATGTCAGAAAGAACTGTATTTCATCATGGTAAAAAAATAAGACCTTAAAAATTGCCATTCATTGAGCAGCTGTACATGCACCAATATGTATGAGACATTTTTATTGCAGCCATTTTTGTGTAGTTTTATGATCTGTTGTGTACTATCTAAAATCTTGGTATCCATATGTATTTGCTTTATTTTCCCATTACTGAATATCTTCATTCTAAAATGCCAACACTTCATAGTCAGTTAGTTGTAAATGTTTCTTCCACTGTTATTGTTCAGGTTATCTCAGTGTTCATATTAAAACATGCATTAACATATTTTGTAGAGAATTTTTTTAATGTACTTCAATTTTTGGAACTGATTTTCCATCCTGATTTAAATACTGCCAAAGGCTTTCTTGATCTTCCTTATTATATTGGCTCCTGAAATTACTCATGCATTTCTCTTCGTGATAATAAAACTTTCTTATATATCTCCTCTACAGAGTTAAAAAAAAAAATGAACACTCCTATTTTTATTTGATCCTTCCTAAGTATGGCTGTATTAAACAATTTAAGATAATTTTTGATGAAGTTTGTTCATTAATCAATTGTTAACAGTTGTGTGTTAAAGATATATGTACATGAAAACATAAAACAAAATGTGTGTGTTCGGGACTGCTTTGTGACATTTGAGTAGCAGTTATGTGCTGAATGGTATGCATATTTGTGAGAGGCACAGAGAGCAGTTAAATATTTCAAGGACTGCTTGTTTCTCATTCAAGTTGTCTTTGTCTTCTTCAGATTTTCAGACTCAGCTTATTGGTATCCCTCACTGTATGAACACTTTGGTATATGAATTCTTACTTATATGAGATGTATAAATTTTTCATACCTGTTTATTTCTCAACAAATGAGCCAGAATGTACTCTGTTGTGCTTTTCCCTTTCACAATGCTCTGTATTATTTTGTGCTTCATTTTTTATGTCAGTGGGTCTTATGTAATCATTACTTTTGCTAGTCTCAAATATTCTGAGCTGGCTATCAACAGTTTTGTTTGGAATGTATGCTATGTTATAATACCATTTAGTTTCTGTGCATGTTTATTATGAAGTGTGAGCAGCTCATCAATATACAGCTGAGTGTATATTTAATGAAATCCCATTGTTCTACTTATTATAAAGAAAATCTGTTAAATAGAAATGAACTTAAATTGTAAAAACTTAATCAAATGAAATGAAAAAAGATGATAAAATGTATCGTATATACTCGCGTATAAGTCGAGAAATTTGGGACAAAATGAGAGCTTCAAAATAATGGGGTCGACTTATATGCGGGGTCTAAAAAAATCGTAAGTCCAAAAGTTCTTCCCGTGAGGCAAAAGGCAATCCATCCCAAAAGAAATAAAAATGCTGATGTGGTATTAATTACGAAATCGCAACCCTCCGAAAGAAAAAAAAAAGAAAGAAAGAAAGAAAAAACGCCGATGTAGTAGAATTACGAAATCGCAAACCTCCGAACTTCTCCGCGCTTTGAGAAGTCTCCTCTCTCCTGGCTTTGCGTATCCACAGCGCAGTCACAGCCGCGCATAGAAAGCTCTGCCCTTCTGACTACCAGTTGATTGCACTGATCTTCGACGTAATGGAGCCATGCGACAGCCAGTGTTAGGTGTTGCTTGTTCTTAATCGCACGTGTTTGTCTTGTTCTTAATCGCACGTGTCTCGCTTCTCCTATTATGGGTGACACGGATTGTGTAAAGAAACGGATGTCCTATAACGCAGGATTCAAATTGAAAGTGGTTTCTTTTGCAGAAAATACTAACAACTGTGCAGCTTCACGTCAATTTGGCATTAACGAAAAACTGATTCGAGATTGGCGTAAAAAAAAACCGGACTTGGTGAAAATCCCAAAATCGCAAAAGGCGCTGCGCCGTGGAACAACATCTTTCCCAGAGCTGGAAAGTGTCTTGAATGATTGGATTGTGGGCTGCAGACAAAATGGTTACATTGTAACGCGAACTGGTATACGTTTGCGAGCAATGAACTCGCAAAAGATGAAAAGTTTGCAGCCGCAAATAACACTTTTCGTGCCTCACCAGGTTGGCAAGGTTCATGAACCGCTATGGGTTGTGTCTACGCCAGCGCACCAAAATTGCACAAAATTTACCTCGTGACCTTGAAGCAAAGATAAAGGAATTTCAAAAGTATGTAATTCAAAAGAGTAAAGAGACTGCTTTTGAACTTTCCCAAATAGGGAACATGGATGAAACCGCCACGTGTTTCGACCTTCCTGGAAATAAGACAGTGAACCAAAAGGGCGAAAAAAATATCTTGATCAAAACGACTGGCCACGAAAAATCCAGTTTCACGATTGTTCTTTCCTGTTTGGCCGACGGCAGTAAGCTACCACCGGTAATTATTTTCAAACGCAAAACTCTGCCGAAAAGTGTTGTCTTTCCGTATGGTGTGCTCGTTCGTGCCCATGAAAAAGGATGGATGAACGAATCCGGAACAATTGACTGGTTAAAGAATGTGTGGAACAAAAGGCCAGGTGCACTTTTGAGGAAACCTTCTCTTTTGGTGTGGGATATGTTTGTTGCACACTGTTGTGCAGAAGTGAAAAACTGCAGAAAAATCAAAAACAACTCTTGCTGTCATCCCAGGTGGGTTGACATCTGTTCTTCAACCACTAGATGTCTGCCTTAATAAGCCCTTCAAGGACAATGTGCGGAGGTATTGGGCAGATTGGATAGTTCCGATTTGCCGACTGAAACCAAGAGCGGAAATCTAAAGAAGCCGGATATCGTTTTGATTGCGCGATGGGTCAAGGATTCTTGGGATGCGATACCTGCGGAAATGGTCGTGAAATCATTCAAGAAATGTTGTATTAGTAACAAACTTGATGGCTCAGAGGATGATGAGATTTTTATGAGTGATGATGACAGTGATTCTGATGACACAGGCATAGATGGGAATACTGATATTTATGATGATGCGCCGATGACAGAGAAAGACTTTTTTGAACTGTTTGGCGAGTCTGACTCGGAATCGGATTTTGAAGGGTTCCGATGAAGTTTTTGGGTATGCAAATTAAATTTAGTATTATATATATATTTTTTTTTCGTTTTTGAATAAATTCATTGAATTTTTTTTTCTCATTCCGGGATCGACTTATATGCGAGTATATACGGTACTGATATTTATGATGATGCGCCGATGACAGAGAAAGACCGCAAATAGCGGTATAACTATACCATCGGGATCAGAGGAAATGCTATCCCACACTCACCAACCCGCTTGGCCAGCGTGGTGAGTTATGGCCAAACACCTCCAAAATGACTCTACAACTTAAATCTTGGCCCTCAGTCTCCGGCAGCTGGAATGTACCTGGCCAAGGCAGCGGCCAGTGCGACATGAAGGCAGAGGGTGCTAAGAATCCCCGGAGGACCGGACTAGGCTGCCATTTGATGCTGACCTTGGCTACCTACAACGGACGCTCCCTATCCTCTGATTCAAGGCTTCTTGAATTGGAAGAGGAACTACAAAGGATCAAGTGGGACATCGTGGGGCTAAGTGAGGTAAGGAGAAAAGGAGAAGATCTCATTGAACTGAAAAGTGGACATCTCTTCTATTATCGTGGGACAGATACTGGCAGAACTAGTGGTGTTGGATTTATAATAAACAAGAAACTGAAGGATAAAGTGGTAGAAGTTGAAAGTTCCTCTGACAGAGCTGCACGACTCGTTATCCAACTATCGAGAAGATACCAGGCTCAGATTATTCAAACGTATGCACCCACCACAAGTCATCCTGAAGAAGAAATTGAAGAATTTTATGAGGAAATTCGTCATCTAAATAATAAAGGTAAGCAGCACTTGAAGATAATTATGGGAGATTTCAATGCAAAAATAGGGCACCGGCAACAGAATGAAACTTCAGTAGGTAAATTCGGTCACGGCAACAGAAACCAGCGTGGAAATACTCTCGTTGAGTTTGCAGAGGCAGAAGGATTTTTCATCTTGAATTCCTTTTTCAAGAAAAAGCCACACAGGAAATGGACATGGAGACATCCAATTGGGACGACAAGTGAAATTGATTTTATTATGTGTAACAAAAAATTCGTCATCGAAGACTGCAGTGTGCTAAACAAGTTCAACACAGGTAGTGACCATAGATTGGTGAGATGTAAGATGCACCTCAACACTAAACTGGAACGTGGCAAGCTCATAAGACAAACAAAATGTATTGACATAACCAACCTTAAAAAACACCATAATACTTTCAAGTTGGAACTGAAGAACAGATTCTCTGCTTTAGAAGGCCTAACATCGGAAGAAGTGGATATTTCGGAAGTTAACAGAAAAGTAACCAAAGCTCTTATGGAAACAGCAACAAAATTAGCTGGGTCTAAGAACAAGTTGCATGTAAACAAATTATCAGGAAAAACCAAAATGTTGATGCAAAAAAGAAGAGAGATGAGGACAACTAAAGAAGATGTGACTTCCAAAGTGGAATATATAGAGCTATGCAAGACAGTACGAAAAAGTATCACTGAAGACGTAAGAAAATTCAACTGTGAACTAGTGAGGAAAGCAATTGAAAACAACCAAAGCCTAAAGATAGCAAAGGGACATCTCAGTAAGGGAAGAAAACAGATTATGGCTCTGAGAAAAGAAGATGGTTCTATAACAAGAAATAGAGGCGAAATTTTGACAAGAGTGAAAGATTTCTACTCCAAATTATATGAAAGGGATGATACATGTACTCCAGACATCATGAAAGGTACCAGAGTTCTTCCAGTCCTCCCAGCAGAAGTTGCACATGCAATCAAGAACATGAAGCGGGGGAAAGCTCCAGGAGAAGATGGAATTACTATAGACATCATACAAGAAGCAAGTGGAGAAATTGAAACAGTACTCGCCCAAATTTTCACTCGATGCCTTAATGAAGGGAAGATTCCTGAGGATTGGAACAATGCTACAATGATCCTGCTACATAAAAAAGGTGACATTGAGGATCTCAGGAACTACAGACCTATCAGCCTCCTATCAGTGGTTTATAAAATCTTCACTAAAGTTCTTTCACACCGCTTGAAGGTAACACTGGACATGGCTCAACCGAGAGAACAAGCTGGATTCAGGAGTGGCTACAGCACAATAGATCATATCCATGTGCTGAGAGAACTAATTGAAAGAGCGAGGGAATATGAACTTCCATTGTGCATGGCTTTTATCGATTATGAAAAAGCCTTTGATTCGGTGAAACCATCAGCAGTTACCACGGCTCTGAAATCCTGCGGTATTGAAGATGCATACATTAATATTATTAATAACATCTATGAAAATGCAAGTGCAAAGATTCGGCTGTTTGAAAATACAACACACATAAAAATTGGAAAGGGAGTGAGACAAGGTGACACCATATCTCCGAAGCTCTTTAATGCCACATTGGAAAATGTTTTTCAATCACTGAACTGGGAAAACAAAGGGATAAAGATTAATGGAGATTATCTAACCCACCTTCGTTTTGCTGATGACGTAGTCATTTTTGCAACTACCCCATCAGAGCTGCAGAGTATGATCCAGGAACTTGCTGACAAGAGTAAAGAAGTGGGATTAAAAATGAACTTTCAGAAGACAAAAGTGATGTTCAATGCTTTTACAAGAAATGAAGATTTATCGATTGATGGAGAAAAACTGGAGATAACAGATACGTATGTTTATCTTGGACAGCAGATATCAAGTGAGGGTCACATTGATGAAGAAATTAATCGGCGTACAAAACTTGCCTGGAGAGCTTTTGGAAGAAACAGCATAATTTTCAAGAGCAATATGCCATTATGTCTTAAAAGAAAAGTGTTTGATCAATGCATCCTTCCAGTGCTTACGTATGGTGCAGAGACGTGGACCTTAACTAAAAGAGACATACAAAGGCTGCAGACAACTCAAAGCAGCATGGAGAGGTGCATGCTTGGTATAACCAGGAGAGATAAGAAGAGGAACTCGTGGATCCGAAAAATGACGAGAGTGGAAGACATCATGATCAGAGTTAAATTCCTGAAATGGCAATGGGCTGGACATACTGCCAGAAGGACAGACCATAGATGGACAGCCGAAATTTTAGATTGGATTCCAAGGGACAGGAAAAGACCCAGAAAAAGACCACATGGGAGATGGGTGGATGAAATTCGTAAATATGCGGGAGTGACATGGAGGAGACTGGCACAAGACAGACCGTTGTGGAGGAAACTTGGGGAGACCTTCGTCCAGCAGTGGATTGATAATGGTTGACAATGATGATGATGATGATGATATACGGTAGTTGAATTTGGACAGTAAATTGAACTTTTGAGTAGAAACTTTTCGTAAATGAGTTTAAATCTTTTTTTTTTTCATATATTTGTAGAAATAGAATACATTGTCTGAATACATAAATTAATGAAGAGAAGGAAGCTAAGACTAAAGCTTTCCTCTCCTGTTCATTATCTTAATAACATATGTACTTATTTTAAACTGAAAGAAATGCTATAATTCTGCTGTGTACAGATTTTGTGTAAAAAGTGTTTGGTTCATAAAAAGTTGCACATTTAGTAAACATCAGAACATTTCATCTGGAACACTTTCTTGAAACTGTAATCTTTGTCGAATCGCATCAAATGCTTTTGGCATTGATTCATGTGAAGGTTTTTTGATAGCCTTTTCATCATCATCTTCATCGCTCACTGTAGTTTCTTCCCTACATTTTATAACACTTTTCAAGATGTCATTCTCTGTAGGATATTCAGCGATTACGTTTGCATCAGCATTTTGAAAATCAGAGAGCTCTGCACCATCTTCAACACTTCATTTGTCGTTCAGCTGCTGCCATTTTTCCTTCAGCTCTGCCAGGCTCAAATCAAATTCAATTTCTACAGTATCAGTTTTAAATCCAGTTTTCAGAAAATAGTTGTGCACAGTGGATGTAGTCACATCACATTCCCTAGCTTTCGTCATATCCGATATGGCGATTCTCAAATAAAAGATTATTTATACATTGGCTGCTCTCTATAGCTAGAATGACTTTTTGCAGGATCCTTTTTCAATAATGCATTTTAAGATATATTTTTTTTAGTATACCTTGGTCTAATGGCTGAAGTTTCACATTTGATTGGCAGGAAGAAAAATATTTTTTATGTTCTTTAATTTGCATTTGGAAGCAGTCTTGTGGATGTTCAGGGCAGTTGTCTATAATCAACACAATGTTGCCACGTTGGTTTATTAATCGGTTATCCCATTTTAATAACCACTTTTCAAAAATTTCAAATTTCTGAAATAATCCCTGGTTCTTTTTTTTTTTTTTTTAGTTCGTAGTCTACCTCTAAAGATTTTGTATCTTTAAAGCATTTCAGGATTTCACTTTTCCTGATTACTAGAGGTTTTAATTTTTTCTCTCCAGTCATATTCGCACATAACAAAACAGTTATTCTTTCTTTGCTATGCTTCCTTACAGAGCACTTGTTGTCCTTAAATGTTAAAGTTTTATTTGGTTGACACATAAAAAAAAGAGCAGTTTCATCTTCAGTAAAAATGTATTTTGCAGGATATTCTTTCAAAAGTTTTACAGTATCTTTTTTCCATTTTTCACACATCTCTTCTGAAACATATGCACTTTCTCCTGATACAGTTTTATACGGAATTCCATGTCTCTTTTTAAGTTTATCTAGTCATCCAATGCTGGCTAGAAATTTTGAGTGTCCTAAATCTTTAGCAAATTCCAGGGCTTTTTGTTGGATCATTGGATCGAAGAGTGGCAGATTTTTATTTGAACCATCCTCTCCCAGTTTAAAACAGCAGCATCGATGTATTCATATGAACACTGTTTAAATCTTTTTACTCACATTTGTGCTTCTTTCGTGTTGAATGTTAATTACAGATCAATTTTTTAAGATTGTTGAAACACTGCTTGCATCTATACAGTACTTTATAGCCACATCTTTCTTTTTCTTTCCTTGATCAACATCATCGGAAAGTTTCCCTTTATCCGCAATGGACAGGCGTTTTCTTTTCGACATTTTGAATGAATAACACAGGCAAATCAAACATACTGATTGAATGAGAATTAATACGTAACTTTTCCAGAGTCAAGCCCACACCAGTTACAACTGGTTTTACCCTATGGAATGCAGTTTCTGTGCTGGACTTTGTATCCAAATGTGGAAAAACAGCTGCATCATATCGCTCCATCCAACAAGACTCCCGGTGCCTCACAGAACCAAAAATTGCAAGATAAGGAATTACAGACATTTTGCTCCCATTTGCATGGTAAAAATTTCTAAAGCAAAACTTTAAAAACACACACATACACAAAATGGTAATTTTTAGTCAAAAAAACTTCATTATATAGAAATTGATTTTTGTAATATGGAGATTAATTTACATTTAAATGTCGTTAAAAAGTCAAGGTTCTGTGGAAAATTTCATTAAATGGAAATTTATGATATAGAGACTACTGTATATTTCTTTTTATTGGTTAATGATCTGTAGACAATAAGAAGAAAGAAGAAGCTGTGCTTTCAGAGAAGAAATTGATGACCTTATCGCCTGTTGCTATGAACTACACTGGTGCTCGGTATTAAAGCAACAGCCACAGAAACCTACTTAAAAGACAATAACTGACAAAGTAATGAGCGTAAGGAAATGAACTTCATGTGTGATACAGTATTTCATTCTTGGGAACACAAAAGAACAAAGATGTATGCAAATGTGCTGAAATTATGGGTCTGTAAAAAAAATCAGTGAAATAAGTTAAGAAATTATATCACATAAATCATTAAAAAAATTATACCACAGTCTTCAATATGAAATGTGATCACCACAGACAGCAGTGCAAGCTTCACAGTGCCAAACCATGCTCTAAATGAGGGTGTTTACAAGAAACTGTATGATTAAGTTCCATTCTTCAAGAAAAGTGCACTAATAGTCTGGTAAAACTGTGGGAGTAGGCATGCTCAATTGGATTAAAATCTGGTGACTATATCAGTGATGCAGTATCTTTGTTTTCAATGTATTCATTGGCCATCAAAGCCAAATGAGGCTGGGTGTTGTTGTCTATTAACAGAAAATCCGGACACACTGCACCTCTAAAAAGATAAACATGAGTGTCGAGAATCTAGTCACAGTATCGAGCAGCCATTAGTCCTCAACAGTTTTCCCTGGTTGTTACATGGAAAGGCAAATGACCATTGGTACAGATTCTGGCCCAAACCATTATTCCAATAGTGAAATGGTCCCATTCCTGAACATTCCTCCAAAATGGTCCTGTTCTTCAATAGTGTTGGCTGATATCATGACACACATTCTTTCATTATGAATGTTCTCTGAGAGTCTGGTTGCAAATAGGATCTGCTCTCATTGGTAAAGAATATGCACGCTCATTCTTGGTAGGCCCAATGAACATGTTGACGACACCATTCAAAGCGAGCTGTTGTCTGGGACATACTCAAGGGAACACACAACAGGCCATCTTGCTTGCAGACCATTATTTTGCTGCAGTCTTTGGTATATCATATGTTGGGATACAGTTCACTCAGTTGCTGAGCTGTGTTGCTTGGATTGCGCCTGGTGATTAACATCAATAAGCAGTCTTGTTGAGCAGAAGTGACTGTCCAATGTCTTTGCCCAGATCTCCTCAATATGTTTTCAGTGTCCTGAAATTGTTTCTAGAGGCGGCATAGAACAGTCGATCCACATTTTACCATCAGACCACTTCAACTTGAGACTGTCCTGCTTCTAATCTCCCTACAGTTCTCCATCGCTATGAATAATCTAAACAAACTCTCCGAGACACAATAGTGTATTATCACTGCACCTGACAATGCAAACCCCAATATTGTGGCCCATGTCGCTTATGTATGGAATCCTCTTGTCTGTCCCACATATGTATTTTGCTGTTCCGTGGCTTCCTTTATTGCCATTGTTTGTTTATTGGCCACAGCATTTGCTGATTTACATAACCAGCTTCTTATGTATCATTTATATGTGATTTCAGGGTAGAGTTCTTCTGTTAACTAGGTTTTTGTGGTGATGCTTTAATTTTGAGCACCAATGTATATAGTATGGAAAACACAACTCCCAAGCAGGTGACATTTTTTTTTATTTTTGGTCAGTGCTGTCCAATGAATTTCAGCCATCCTATTTTACTGAGTGTTTAGACATGGAATCGGGTGTTGTAGTCTCATCATTTTGTAATACAGATACCCATGACACATCATCATCAAATGAACATGTTGATGACATTATTCAAAAACACAGATACCCATGACTCATCATCATCAAATGAACATGTTGATGACATTATTCAAAAACACAGATACCCATGACTCATCATCATCAAATGAACATGTTGATGACACCATTCAAAATCCCCATGACTTATCGTCATCAAAGCCCTCTCCACCAGCATCTCTGAAAGAACTGGCTAATGAGCCAGAAATGCCTCCAGCCACCCTAATGCCTGTTGCAGAGTAACATCAACAATTGTTTGGTGAAAATGAAGAATGTACTTTTCATATCACGTAATAGAAATTTTCTTGTGTGAAGTATATATTAAAATACAGGCCCTACTTGCTGTTTATGCATCAATTAACCAGAGAAACTGCTCAAGAGAGTTGTTTTTGTACTTAAGATTTTTCTTTTTTTCATTGAAGTGAGCTTTGAATATCTGGAAAATAAGTTTTGCTTTCTGGAGCTTCCACCCTAGTTAAATTTTATAAAGTGCATGTAATGAGTAGTTTTTAGGTAGAAAAAATATTTTAAAAACTTAACGGAAATTATAGGGGATAAATTTATTAAGGTACATTACTTCTCAAATTTTCGATTTATCCGCTAGTTCATTGTCAGGAGTTTGTGTGTCTTATTACATCCCCAGACGAGATCTGTGGAAGTAGTACTGACAGAAATGAGAAGAAGCCATGAAGTCATTAATTACTTGAAAAAGATTTATGTTCTTATAGCAAATGACTACTGCACACATAATTGTGATTAAGACAGCAAAGTGCTACTATTGTACAATATACTGTATGTAGTCCTGCAGGGTAAAATTGACAGAGCATAAAACACACATTTTTGTTTCATCTTGCACAGTTCAAAATTTTAAGTGCAAATTCTATCATAAAATAATTACGACTTTTTCAACTTTCGTCCTGGTATTATTTATAGTGACATCTCACGCATACCAATTTGAAAACTTGATGTTAGATCTTAAATTTCAATGACCTTGTATTTTTTAAAGGGGAAAATACAGTATGCTCATCAATGTGTAAATTAATCACATGGGTGACAAATTAGATCCCATTTTAATGAGGATAGTTCAGTGAAGAGTGATCATGATTTTTCTCTCTTTGTATTTTTCATGTATTTATTTATTTTTTTAAACAAATAATGCAATTGTAGCTTAGTAGAATAATGTTGCAGCAATCCAACTCTGTTGTGTTACAGATGCACAGCATGTCAGAGCAATGGCAGCACTAGTGTATTTTGTCTTATGTAATAATGGAGAACACGTGCAAATAAGAGAACGCTTCTTTAAAACTTGATTTTATTCCAAGAAACTTTGGATAAAGCCTAAACATGATACACAAGGCATACAGTGCATCTGTGTTTCCATGCACCTCAGTCCAAATGTGATTTAGCAATTTTAAAGAGAGGTATGGCTTGCCTTCTTCATGAAAGCAGCCATACTGTTGATAGTTTCCCCAATTACTGCAGTGTGGAACACTTAGATCACACCTTCATGTGTGATCAACATGCATGTGTTTTTAAACCTTTTAAACCTCTTCAGAGTGTATTGCAGGAAAGTATAGATTCATTGTATGCCTCTTGAAACATTCTGTAGGCTTCAGTTGAATTCCTCCCTACCCTTCGAAAATTTCTGTTGTTCTTTGTGCTGAAATAAATAAATATGAAACTTATTTGGATTAGTGCTGCCACCATTCTAACATGCAGTGTATGTATGACTTCTGTGCATTTGTGAGGTAATGATGCTGTTTGAATTGGTGTAGTATTTTGTCAGCAACATAAGTAGTTTGTCAAAAATATTGTGATCATGCTTTATACAACAGTTCTTGTAGTAACAAAATAAAATTTTCACTCTATGGGTGGTTAGTTATGTTAAAACTTAATATGTGAGACACGTTCTTTGTGTCAAAAAAAGAGACAAGGAGAAAAACAGCTGTTGCCATGTTAGTAGTACATTTATTGTAGTAACACTGTTTTTAATCAGTATTTTCAGCAAGACAAAGGTACCAAATTTTTTAAATATGGAGGAGGAGGTAATGAAAGGTGAAATAAAGAATCACTGTTTCAAATGCCATCATTAATGGTAATCTATATTGACCAACTCCTCAATAATCAACTTAAAAACTTGATTGTCCTGGAGCAAGAATGGAACCTACAGTTCCTGATTTCTGTTTTAATGTGTTACTGTTGTACCATCCTGAACAATGCATTTTGAAACGCTTTAAGTGTAGGAATCTAAATAAACCTTGAGAATGTAATAGTGAAAGTTTTTATTTTGTTTACTTATTTTCAGACCTTCATAATAAACAGTATTCAGGTCAGAAATAATCAGTTCTTCCTTGGGAGAACTGATTATTTCTGACCTGGATATGAAGTTCCTTATGAACTTCATAGAAATTAACAGAAAACAATGCTTCAGAACCTTGATATGGGCTTGTGTGCATGCTATGTGCCCAGATTCATTGTTCTTTAATTTTTATGATGTTTCAAAAAAAAATTTCGTTTATCTGTAAATTTAGTATACACTCCTTTTTTTTTTTTTTTTTGGCAGCCAGTTTTCTTGGTACAATTAAGTTTGCATACTTTATGAAGAAATGAATTGTAATAGTTCCCAGTAAATATTTTGATAAATAAAAATTGCTTTAAATACTTCTAGTTTTTTTGTTGGTTTTTCTAGGAAGGAATGTTTTTTATTGTAATTTGCAGATTTGGGGAGAAACTCTTCTGCGTCATCAGGCAATCACTTGTTTTCACTCTTTTTTCTCCATCACTATCTCAGTTACAGTTAACCATGACAGTTACAGTTATTTTTCACCATATCATACCAGATGCTAGGCAGTGACAAACATCTGCAGATTGATAATGGAATTCTGATTTTTATCAATTTCTATTCCTTCTTTTAATTTTCTTTTTGGAAAGTTACTTTGAAAACTTATTACTTTAAGGGAAATCCAGTCCATGTTGTGACCAGTTTCTCTAACATGTTTATCTAAACCTGTCTTGTTGGAGCAATTCTTTATAGCTGCTTTATGTTGTACTATTAGAATTCCTAGTTTGTGTCCTGTCTCTCTTATGTAAGATAGTCCACAACAACATTTTACTTCATGTTGCTTCTTTCTTGTTGTTGAATAAGGATCAGTTTCTGATAAAAAATGAATGCCCATTACATGTAATTCATAATTTAATTTCAATTATAAGTATAAAATCTTTAAAGCATGCTTAAGTTTCATAAGAAAGTATAATTTAAGGCAGCTTTTGACTGATAACTTCGCTCGTCGTTAGCCTTGTGACAGATGGATGATGGCAATGGTAGTAGTCGCCAGATCCGCAGAGTTGTACACATTATTTTTTTATTTTTTTTTATTTACTTCCTTATTAATATTATGATGGAAGGGAAATCACACAGAATGCAGTTCTTGGAGCTGAGAAAAATTTCCAAACTTTCCAGATAGCATTATGGAAAATTATTAACGAACGGGACAATTCTCTTGGTGTCATTCCAAAAAGGTTCAGCAGAACTGTCCTCCAAAGTTACAGATGCCAGTGAAGTTTCAGAATATTTTAGCTGTTGAGGTTCAGTAGAAGTGTACTTTTTGGTGGACACTTCTGCTGAACCTCTTTGGAATGACACCAAATGAATTGCCCTGTTCGTTGATCATTTTTCGTTACTCTATCGGAAAAGTTTGTAAATTTTTCAGTTCCAAGAACTGCAATTCTGATTCCCTCTTTCATCATACTATTAATATGGAAGTCAATTTTAAAAAATAAATAATGTGTATGACTTCACGGATCTAGCAACCATTGTCATTGTCCATCTGTCACAAGCTCCCTTAAATTAAACTTTCTTATAATTTAAACATGTTTTAAAGTTTTTATACTTATCATTAATGGTTACATGCCAATGTCAAATTTTTATCATGTTAATTTTAATTGTTTTCAGTAAATAATGTAATGAAATCGTTCTTGCTTGAATTATTGAGTAATTCAGAGTAAACTTCATGACTGTAAAAAGGGTTTATTTTAGAAATATCAAATAGCATAGCCAAAAATAATATTCACTATGAAAGGAAAGCTTGAAATGTTTTGTACTTGAAACAATTAAATCAAGTTATGGGTTTTTTTAGAGGTTTTGAAGTCGTTACTTAGTTTGTTAATTTTCAAAATTTAGCCTAATTTGCTATCAGGACTACATCATTGGAGTAGTTGTTGCCACTCAGTTGGAAGTGACCAAATGTATGGCCACTCAGATATTGTTTTTGATTCAAGGAAACAGTTGTTTTAAATCTTCATCTTTTTTCCCCACTTTAGAGTGCAAGAATTAAATTAGCTTTAAAATTGTCTGTTGGATGAAGAGGGTGGAGAAGCTGATCTCTTTTTCTGTGGTTTGCCATTAAAGATGCAGAGTATGACAAAATAGTTCTTGTAAAATAGTGAACTGTTGTTTATCCATAAAGAGTCAAGAGACTACAGCATCACACTTGTCAATAAAGCTGATGCAGTGGGATTTCCCCGTGATGTCCAAATAAAGAATCTGTTGAAATCTGTACATCCAAACAAAAACTGTCATTTTTCGTGGTTAAAAGGGTGCAGTATTGTTTAAATCCATCGCCACAGAAAAAGGAAATTAAACAAAAAGGAACTTCAAAAACAACTTGCTGATGCTAAGGAAATATTAAGTAATAAGGAAAAAGTTATTGACAGAGTTTAAAAGAAAACATTTTGCATATGCAAGAAATATAAATAAATAAATAAATAAATAAAGACCAAATTATTTTAAAAGAATTTAAAGTCAAAATTAGAAAAACACTTACATTGTCTTTGCTCAGAAATTTAAATTATATTCAGTTGAAGAATTCTTATTTTCCTTTTTCTCATATTTGCAGACATTTCTGACCTTTTATTGTCTGTCAAGGCCTGTTAGACAACAGGCCTTGTTGACTGACAACAAAAGGCTAGAAACATCTGTAAATAAACAGAACTATGAGAAAAGGGGAAATATGAATTCAACTGAATGTAAAATGAAAATCTCCAGTTTTCATCCATATTGAAATGAACAAGTCTGAAGGACAAAAGTAGGCTTCCAAACATAGTCATTGTAAATCTAGTTTGTATTTTGAAAAAAAAAAAAGTTTTCTCTATATATTTTTGTTATGCTATACTATATATATTCTTTATAGTATATTTTTACTATTATATATATATATATATATATATATATATATATATATATATATATATATATATATTATTTATCTCTATGTATTCTTCATAGTATTTCTCTGTATATTTTTTAATCTCTGTAAATAGAATTTTTTTCATATATTTATCTTAGAAACAATGATTGATTACTACAAATAAAATTCAAAATGCAAACAGGGTATTTCACCTAATGAATAGTACAAAAATCTGTTGTGTTTACTTACTGCAGTATCCATTTTATTGGACCAGTTTTATTAGTATGGGTATAGCATGAACTTTTACTGACTCTTCTGTTTTTACAGTGTCTTTGATTTCATTTGTTTATGACCATTGAAATTTAAACTTGTTTTATTTCATCAGAAAAATATGGTCCATGGCATTTCCTTTGTCATCTTCAATAATGATCCTTATGTGGTATAATATATCTAAGCATGTAATAAGTAAGAATTCTTACATTTATGAGTTTTTGAGTGAATATGTATGTAAATAATTGGGCTTTATCACTCTTTAAAATGTTAGGTTCACTACTCCTAAGTCCAGACTTTCAGCTCCAAAATTTCTTGTTCACTGCTTCTAAGTCCAGACTGTCAGCTTCTAAATCATGTTATATTCATTAATACCAATAAAGTAATTTTCAAGTGTGAAGATGTAAAATTAAATTTGCAGAAATGCTTATTGTTATTGGTATCTGGTTGTTTATAATTCCTATTTAAGTTAAAATTAACATATTTTTGTAATTTTACATCATGTTAAAATTTTTAATCAGTATTCTTTTTCAGATGTGTATTATGATCACATTTTTAATAAGATCCTTTGGTAATTAAAATGAAATTCAAAATAAATTGGTTGGTATATTTATTAACATATTGTAAGATATGCAGAAAAAAATATATATTGAAAACTACATGTTTATCTTCTACATCTTTACATCTTCTGACACACATCTGAATTTTTACTTTCTTGAATCAGGACAGTTTAGTTGTTTACAATAAAATCAGGCTTCCTATTTGGTGTATTGAAAGACTATAGAAATTCCCCCACTATCTCAGAACGCTTTTTAATTTTTAGATTCGTTTTGAAAGTCAGAAATGGTAAGATTCAGGCTATTTGAATGACAATACAGTAAAACTTCCGAATAGCGGACATCGAAAAGGAAAGAAAGCCGCCGCGGTGGCACAGTGGTCTAAGTGCTGGCTTATGACCTTTCGTCCGTGAAGAGGTCCGTGTTCAAATCCCGGTGAGGCATGGATGTTGTGTTCGTCTTACGGCACTGGTTCTCTCCCTTCCCTGGAACCAGTGACCCTAATTAGGGATGGGCAACTGCTTATAGCCCATTGAGTTGCTCACGGTAGTCGTTAAACCTCCAATCAAAGGGGGTGGGGAGAAAAACTGTTCGTTATTTAGAAGTGTCCGCTTTATGCATGCTTTATGACAGTATACTATGTTTATAACATAAAAGCAGTTTAAAAGATAAGTATGTAAATGGAATACATACAGCAAACTTGTACTAACCTTTATTAAAAAATATTAATGGAAACCTAAGAAGCAAAATGATCAGGTATTGTTGTTTGTCTATTACATTCTTGTGAAATTTTGTTTTCTAAATGAATTTCTAGCCAGCCGCATGATGCTTTGAATTCTATGAATCCTAATTCATTTGTGATTTCTAAAGCCTTTTGATTAATTAAAGTCCCTGATAAAGGAATGTTGTTGGCTCTAGCTTGACAAAACCATTCATAAGTAAGAATGTCCACAGCTAAACCATCAGTTTAAGGGAAAGCTCTCTTAATTTTCTGGTTGACATTACAATCTTGCCAAGACTTAAGATTTCACTCACTTGCGTTTTTCCAATGCCCAGTTTTTTATCTTCTAAAACAGGCACACTTAATTTTCCTTTTCACTCAGCTCCACTATTTCAACTTTTTCTTTTAGAGTCAAAGCGCTTACGTTTCTGCGACATTTTAAAATCGATGTTTGAGAAATCTTTGCTTCACAGCTCGCTTAATGAGAAAAACCTACATGATTGTTGTAAACAAATGTGATTTCTAGTAATCTGGACTTGAAATTGATCCCTGTGCACTGATCTTGGCCTTACCAAACAACAAAAGGTGAATCCCTCCCACCCACACCTGAATTGTATTTGCATGTGTTTCAATCCGATTACCATTCCCAAATTAGCTAGCCTTGGGCGCTGGTCCCTGTTCTGCGGTCTCACCCCATTTGGAGCACCTGAAGAGCTAGAAGGCAGTTTCTCCTGGTCAGATGTACATATGCAGAGAAAGGGTCGGACAGTCTGGTGAGCACGAACACTAATCCTTTTTTCCAGTGATTTTGGCCACTAACCTGGGGTACATAGCCCTTAGCACCTTAAAATTCACTACGCCTCGGGAACAAAAACAGTTAAGATAGAGAATGAAGAAGCGTAAAATAACAAAAAGGAAAAATTTTGCATGTTTGGGGGAATCTCACCCCTAAGAATTCCTAGAATCGAAAGCAAATTGTCCGTTATATTGTACTTTAAGTGTGTCCGTTATTTAGAATGTCCACTATTAAGAAGTGAATGTCCCATAAGAAGCCATGCATTTCTGCAGGGGAATAAAAAATTGTCGGTTATAGAGAGATGTTTGCTATTAATATGTGTCCGTTAATGGAAGTTTCACTGTATGCATTTTAATCAATGTGATATTCGTTTCTGGTAATTGCTGTTCTGTTTAAAATTTACAACTTATATATCACTAGCTCCATTATAAGTAAATGTGGTAATTCATATTTCTGTACATCACAGCATCTTCTATGTGCTCATGTGTTTTATGTAGACCTCTGGTAAATATTTATCCTATGTGGATGCATTCCCATTGTGATCCATGCAGTTGTTACATGCCACTGCATCGAATGTGAATCAAATGTGCTTTTAATCAACTCTCATTTGGATTAGTAATTCAACATGTAATGGAAGCTGGTACATAAAAAATTCTGTACTATGGTGATCACTTTTTTTCTAATAAGAAATTGGGAATCTGATCAAATAATGCCCATTCTACATATCTGTTTAATATGTATTTTAAAGTCTGAAGTTTCATAGTGGATTAGTGTACAGAGAGCGAGAGAGTTCTGGTAAGTACAAACAAAAGATAAAGTGTATAATATGAAGCCATTCTGATCCACTATCTTATCAGTCAGGTATTCATACCATATGTTAAAAATGAGAAGTAAGAATGAACATTATTCCCATCATTTCTTACAATAAACATTTCCGGCATCTTGTTCGTCAAAGCTTATCTGCAGTGCTCCATTTTCAATCTTGGTTTTATAATACACTGAAGACAGTCCTCAAAATACAGCAGAGAGGACAAAAATGCTGTCTAATAAAACAACAAAGAATTGAAGAGAGTAGTGTTTCTTCTTACTTTTCATTTTGATAAATACTGTGAATACTTGTCTCTGAATAGTATAACTATACTAGTAATCCGAATTTATTGGTGTAGAACAGAAATCAGTGTTTCCAAGCTTTCACACATCAACCAGATGGCTTTTTCAAGGAAGTAAAGAGTCTACGTTCCCTGAAAAAGCCATCTGGTTGATGTGCAAAATCTTAGAAACTTTGATTTCTATTCTATGCCAATAAATTAGGATTACTATTATAGTTATGCTATTTTGAATATAGTTAGTATGCGGTTTCTTGTTATTAATTACTTGTGTCTGAGTTCAGCCCCAAAATAAGTAGTTTATTGTCAGTCAAGTACAAGTTTTAACATGGCCCTACTGAAACTAGAATTTGGATTCAGGGACTCTAAAAGACCTTCACTTTGAACTAATGATGAGCTTTCAGAAATTGGAGTGTGGATAAAATCAAGGCATTGAACATGGTCCGAGTTTGCCTATCTGACACATACTCTTTTAATGCTTTGTTTTTTTTTTTTCACATATGAGCTACATTTTAAGCAGACTTTACACGTTCAATAATACTGTCATCATTACTGTACTTCATTACGGCACTATCATTATTTTATCATTACCCCATCATTATTTTCATACCTTACACGTTCGTTATTAAGTGTCATTACTTTGCTTCAGTACCAGTCAAGTAGCCACGGAGAGTACACCGATTTTGTCTGCATCCGAGAATGGATGTGCAAAGAAAAGTGTGTTTAGCTATAATTTTGGCTTCATGCTAAAAAACGTAATAAGTGTTCACAGAGACTTGAGACAGACCTGGATGAAGATCTACCCAAGTCTCTTCAACAACTCTGCCTTGAGGAATTCTCTTTCATGTGTCACTCCAACATGCTTTTGAATTTCATCCACCCATCTCTCATGTGGTCCTCTTCTGGGTATTTTCCTGTTCCTTGGTGTCCAGTCTTGTATTTCAGTTATCCAATGGTGGTCAGTTCTAACAATTTGTCCATCTCCTTGCCACTTTAAGGTCTTTACTTTGATGGTGATACACCATCAGCTCTTGGCATTTTCTTGATCCATGAGTTCCTGATTTTCTTTAAAAATGTGCTAGGGAATCAGGAAAGTCAATGCTTGTGTTCACATGTCAGATAATCCAGGATTTCACTTCTTCAGAGCACATGAATACTCGAAACTCACCACTCCATAACTCATAAAATGAATAAAAAGCTTTAGAAATGGGTCAAACAATACTTTCTTGAATATTTCCAAACAGGATTTCAGTTTTTGGATTCATAAACTGCGCTTGCCTATGAAAGAAATTATTTTGAACAGAAACTTTACGTGGAAAAATATCTGATGTAATAGTTGTTAATTAACCTAACAAGATCATTACTTTAGGAATACCACTCATATAAAACACTGTTTGCCAATCAATCCAAAATTTTTGGTAAAAAGTGCTGCAACATTCCACTGAACTTCTAAAAGGAGGTCCTTCAATAAGATACCAAAGAGCAAACCAAATACCAGAAAGCACACAATTGGTAAATGGTTAGTTTCAGACAATAATAAATAATTAAATTAAAGATGAAGAGAAAAAACATTTCAGTAACACAATCGCTTGTCCAATTCAGTAACACAATCACTTGTCCAAAAATGACTCAATATTCCCAGTTTGAACTGAGTAATGCTGCAGTAATGACACTGTGCCCTCACACGATCAGTATTAATGACAGTATCCCCTCCAACCACCAATACTGATGCTTAGTGCTCAACCATCAATTTATGGGCCCCGGGACAACCACATGATCTAGCCCTCGCCCCCTTCTCTTTAAATGCCAGTTGCACCCTACTGTAAATAAAAAAATATTTTGTGCAACAAAAGCAAATGAAAGAAGTATATAACAGTGGTTCCGCTTTACTGTGGTTTAATGAAAGATGAATACAAGCATTAAAAAATTGTTTACACATTTATGATCAAACACAAAATATTTAGATGCCATGTAGCAGTGGTTGCAAACAGCAGTGGATGGTGAACATTTTTTTAAGTTTCACACATACTTGCTTCCGATTTCCCCCCTGGATACCAAGTTTTGCGACTTCATTGGCTTAGCCAATAGCCCCTGATTAGTATGCAGTAAATTAAATTTAATCGATCAGAACACATACACCAAAAAGCAGAAACATTATGATCAGCGCATCTTTATGCAAATTGAAGTAACTGCAGGTAAACAAAAGTGCATGTGAAGGTCATGAAACAGTATAAATAGCACCTGACACTGAGCTCTGTTAATCAGTGTTATTCTTGTTCTTCAGATGGGAAAGGCAGAGGACTTAAGCGAGTTCGACAAAGACTAAATTGTAGTGGACAGACAACTGGGTCAGAGAATTTCCTAGACAGCAAAGCTTGTGAGATTTTCACAATCAGTCATGGTTTAGTACTTTCAACAAGTGGTCCAAGGAGGAAAAACTCCAGGCCGCCAACAAGGTGTGGGCTGACTGTGGCTCATTGATGCTAGAGGGAGTGAAGGCTATCTCGTATGGTAACTAGCCAACAGAAGGGGTATTTTGGCACAACTCACCAGTAAATGAATGCTGGTGATGGGAGTAGTGTTCCACAACACACAGTGCATCAAACCTTGCTGAAAATGGGGCTGCGTATCTGCAGGCCGCTCTGAGGGGTGCTCATCCTAACCTCGGTTTGCCATCGAAAGTACTTAAAATGGGCGTGCAAGTATTGAAACAGGACCTTGAATAATTGCGTGAAAGTCCCCCAGTCCGACGAATCTCGTTTCCTGTTGCACTATGTAGACGGCTGGGTACGTGCCATTTACCTGGGCAAGTGTTGGTGCCAGAATGCACCATGAGATGAAACTAAGCTGGTATAGAAAGTGTAATGCTTTGAGCAATGTTCTGCTGGGAAACCCGGTGTCCAGTCTGTCATTCATGTGCAAAAAACAATGATGTCTACCACCTACCTGAACATCACTGAAGACCAGGTAATCCTTTCATGGCAACAGTATTCCACTCTTGTAGTGCTTCCTTTCACCATGATAATGTTCCGTGCTGCACTGCCCGGATTGTTCGAGAATGCTTCGCATAATATGAGGAAGACTTTCAGGTATTTGAGAGACTTCAGGAACACTTTCAGGTATTTGAGAGACTTTGGAAAGACTTTCAGGTATTTGAGAGACTTCGGGAAGACTTTCGGGAATTTAAAAGACTTCGGCGATGACTTCCATGGCCTCCAAATTTCCCGGGCACCAATCCAATTGAGCATCTGTGGTTTGTGTTGGAACAGCAAATCCGATCTTCAGCGGCTCAAGCACATAACTTACAGGAGTTAAAGGATCTGCTGGTAACGTCTTGGTACCAGATATCACAGGACAGCTTTAGAAATCCTGTAGCCTTCATACCTTAGCGGGTAAGAGCTGTTTCGGAAACACTTGTAGGACCAACATCATATTAGGCAGGTGGTCATAACGTTTTGGCTTTTTGGTGTGCTGCTAACTGTTGCTCCAAAGTGGAACATCCTTGCATGGTTTAAAAGGGTTGCAAAGCAAACAGAAATAATTTAGGTTCAATATTAGAACAGTTTAGAAGAAAATCTGTAGTAAAAATGCAAAGAACAGGTTTAAAGATAATAAAAACCTTTAATTCCCGAGAGAAAATATCAAGACGTTCCACAGGAAACATCAACCATTCTTGTCCTTCCCCCTTTCTCACACAAAGCAATCTCCATTTGGTTGGATTTTTGCATTTTGCACAAGAAAAAATTCATCTGCACACAAGCTGTAAAATTTAAAGAGAATTTTGATAAAGATTAAAAACAAATGTCTATATACCAGCTCATTGCCAAACTTTTTGAGAATCATTAAAAAAATACCTACAATAAAAAAAAAGGACAGCAAAATGCCCACAGAAGGAATGCTCAATCTCATAAATATGCAAATGTTCCCTTAGTATTTCAGCATGAAAAGTATTGCTTAGCTTTGATTATCATCCTGGTTTACTGGGTGCGACGTAGCTGTAATTTTGGGGATGTAAATCAGTTATAGTTTCTGTTCATTCCTATCTCATGTTTTCTTAGTAACTGTGCTTGTTAATAAAATGTAGCAAAGAGAAAAGATAGACTTACAATTAACATATTTTTGCTTCTTTAAAAATATTCTGGAAACATTTGTTTTACTAATATAGTAGATTTGTGTGTGTAGGAGACTAGGTGATGAGGTTTTTCCCCTTTTCATAGAAAACAGTTAACAATTTGTCCACTTGTTTTGATGGTATATATTTTGCATTTATTCCTACGCAAAAACTTTGTTGGATGTGAACACTGGTTCACATAAATTTCACAGTACGCTACCATGAATGATGCAGTAGTGTACTGAAAATTTTGCTTGCCACTCAATTCTGAGCTTTAGTCACATCGACTCGTAAAGAGACATAAGACACAAGGAGTAGCCTAATATAACTGGGCATTTTCCCCCATTTTTTAATGCTGGCATTTTTTCTAGTGGGTAATTTTTCTGTGGGCAATTTTATTGTTGGTATTCATTGTGTACACCAGTTTTTGGTACATAACAATACTGGAAGGAAATACACAATGTTTAATTTGAACAAATTACAAAATAAATAAATAAATAAATAAAATAAAAATTGTGAAACTTTTTATTTCGAAATGTAACATTTTTTTTACCTTTTATGTCAGTTATTCTACATCCTCGAAGCATACAACAAACTAAAATTGAACTTTTCTTGCAGAAAAGTTTCGAATTACCTCACTGAAGTCAATTTTCCTGGAGAGCTTGCTTTCTATACATACAGTGTGCAATAATAGTTCAGATAAGTGTATATTCCTCATTGTAGGCCTCCTGCTGTTCTTTATAAGAGATAGTTTACTGAAACTATTTTCTGTCTCAGCAACAGTTACAAGTTATGTACAGAACATTCTCTCTCAGAGCAATGCATATTTCATCAAACACTAACTGCAGTGTTTTGTCATAAGTTTCTCTCAGAAGAATAACTGGTGGTAGTTGAGAATTGCAAACTTTAAAATTATTTCCTCATATGCATTGAAAAATTTTCTCAAGTGTAGTATTTTATTGAAACAGTTTTATACGTGGGATAGATTTTCACAAAAAGTTTGCATTTTCTTCCAAGAGCACCTCTATAGAACTCAGGTTTCTTAATATAAGGCAAAACACTTAGCTTATATTATTGGCATCTGCAGATCTGTGCTTCAAGTCATTTGTAGCATAATCCAGAGTTACACAGAATACATTAATCCTAAATGACAATTCATATTCACCATCATTATACACAGTATCTGCTTCTCCAGAGACAGTGCCATCACAAATTTTTTTCTCTTCTTTATCCTTTTTATTGGAAAGTGTGATGGGAGTCCCATGGTATCTACAACTGCGCATGCTTCTGACATTATTATGGGCCATTCGTCTCTTGTCATAGTGTTATTACCAGAGATTGTGCTAGGATTTTTTCAAAAGAGTAAAAATACTCCTTCACATTTTTTGAAGGAGTATCTTTCTTTCCAAAGGAGTAATTTTAGAGAGCGAACAATTATTGTATTAAATTTTAGCTGAATAAATATTTTATATAAAAACAACTAATTATATCTATATATAAATATGTCAACATGAATTAGCATGTAATTGAATTTCTTTTATAAAAAATAAGTAAATCGTAATTTATCAAAATTTTACCTACTTGTCTTGTTTTATCCACGTGGCTGCAAAAAATTTTGTTTTGCTTTTGAAAGACTACCAAAACTTGTGTGTGTGTGTGTTGCTTCACAGATTCAGATTCTACACACTCAAACTTCAAAAAGAGTTCTATTGTGGAGGAAGGAAATCTACAGTCTATCCAATCACAAAAGATAAAATAAACCTTCATTGGACATTGTGATGTGCAAGTTTAGTATTACAAAGGTTAACTAATTTATTATTTTTGAACATGTTTTCCTTCAGCTCTGAAAAAAAAATATCTTCTTGAATTCTATGTATGAGATGTTTACAGTTTACATAATTGAAACTTGGTTGATTCAACCATTCTTCTGATATAAGGAATGTCCAGCTTCTTCCTTTGTAACTATTTATAGAGGGAAAATAACATTTAACAATAATTTAGGACAGTGGAAACATCGCGAAAAAAAAAAAAAAATTACGATTACGAAAAAAATCTTCGCTCTGGCCGACTTCCGTTTTCAGAAATTTTTCCTCTGTTTTCAAGCTGAAACACGATCAGTTATGAAACAAAATTGTATTTTACAATAAAAATGAGCAGAGGAAATATTGCGAGGGGGAAAAAAATTACGATTATAGATTAAATCTGCAGTTCGTCTAACTTCCGTTTTCAAAAGTTTTGAAAGACGAAATTCCGTTCCCAGCCGGACCCCCCCCCCTCCAGCCGCCACGCATACATGCACACGCGCGCGCACACACACACACACACACACACACACACACACACCACCCCAAAAAAATTATCTTCAGCTTTGATGACAACAAAGTCAGTTACTCTTCGAATTCGCAAAAGTAACTCGTGCCTAAAGTTTACAAGGAAATTTTTGCTCCGTCGAACTTCCATTATCGGAAACTATTGTCTACATTTTCAAGCTGAAATGGAAGCATTTATGCAATAAATTGATATTTAATAACAATACTGGACAGAGGAAGCTTCGCGAGAAAAAGAAATTACGATCGCGGGAAAAATTTTCACTCCGTTTAGCTTTCGTTTTCAGAAGTTCTGAAAAACAGAATACCGTTCCCCAGGCAGAAAACAAGCCTCCCCCCCTCACTAATCTTCCAAAAATTAAACAACAACTTCAGTTTTTGGTTTTTTTCATCGCTCTCAAGTATAACCGAAATGTGGAATTCCGCAAATCCGAAGAACAATCTCATGCCTGATTCGTAACATTCCACGATATGCAAAATGAACTGCTCATGCAGGTACGCATGGAAGCCGATTCATGGGTCCATAAACTGATTGTTTCCCGACATGAACGATGTATTGGATTACAATTTTCAGAACTCTGAACAGTCCGTTTCTGAAGCACATATTTTTTTTAACAATGAATACGTTTTTAAGGCACGAATTTTGCAAGCTATCCAAAAACGGACCCAAATTTTATATTTATGTGTATTTTTTCTTAAAATTTCGTAAGGCGGGAGTCTCCCGCTTAACAGCTTTGTTTCGACGGGAATCCTGCCATCCCGCCCTGAAATGGCAATTAAACGAACTTCAAAACATGTCGCTTTTCACTTCCTCCACGCCAAGGCTTAACTGCACCATGCTGCAGCGACACACTAGCGTTTCAATCCCAACGCGGCTGAATCCTCCTTCCCGCATGCCCATCAGAAGTCCCATTCTGCCCTGAAGGTTCATCGAATGATTGCTGAAAGCTGATCCCTAGCTGACTAGCTCAGCAATGGCAACCAAATCATGATTTTTCATAAACTAAAACATAAAAGTTAACATGTAATTTCTTGATAAAACAAATCATCATTTTTATGACAAAATTCCGGTGTAATCACCGATTATAAAAGGAAATTTCATATGAAAAAACAATACGTAAAAATATGCATTTCTAAATTTTAAAGCGTATTCAGCATTTTTAAAGTGTGAAATACACGTGTAGAGGCATTGTCGCGATCTCTGGTTATTACTGTTCCAACTCAGTAATAAGACTACGAATCAAATCGCATCTGCATCCAATGTACAAATGTCATTTGTTCTGAAATAATTGGTAGGGTTTTGTCATTTCTTCATAGCTTCCACAGTCTCACAGGTGGGAGGGGGCATAATATGCCATACATATAACTAAGCTGTCCTCTGAGATTCAGAGGTTAGCTCTGCAAAGAAATACATAATCCCTAAGAAAAATGTACTTTACTGGTCATTACCAAAAGCATAATCTCATAATCCTTTTGGATTTGTACAATTGAAAATTTAGTTAAATGTTCATTCTTTCAGTTTCACCCATATTTTTGTTGTTTATAATTTGAATTGTCACTTGACCTACCGTACTGAGCCGTGAGTCCTCTGAAAGTCTGTGCCCTGGGAATCTGTCCCTTTTTTCCCCCTCCATGATTGTGGACTGCTGACACTCCAATATCAGAATACAGTGAAACCCCTATCTTACATCCCCGCATTTTCTGTTTCAAGTGACGTTTTTTTTTTTAAGTCCCTATAATTCTCCTACATTTTTCCTGTGTTATACATTTCATTTTAAATTTTTGGTGCCAAATCTCGTTTTCATCTAATTTTGTGTATCTGTTGGTTTCCATACATGTAAGATTGCTTTAAGACCATCGATGGACAGCTGAAATTTTAGATTGGATTCCAAGGGACAGGAAAAGACCCAGAAGAAGACCACATGGGAGATGGGTGGATGAAATTCGAAAATATGCGGGAGTGACATGGAGGAGACTGGCACAAGACAGACCGTTGTGGAGGAAACTTGGGGAGACCTTCGTCCAGCAGTGGATTGATAATGGTTGACAATGATGATGATGATGATGATGATGATTGCTTTAAACCAGTTCTTCTCCCTCCTGCTGCGCTCCTTAGCAGAATCTGATGATCCGGTTGCCTTGAACCGATTGTTCCTCCACAGAATTTGTCGAAAGCAATTGACAACCAAGTTGGCAGTGACACATTCCTCAGATTGTACATGTCTTATCTTAGTAACTTTGCTGGAGCTCCTCCGTGTAGTGCCGTAAATCCCCATGTTGAATGGGCTTGTGTCTCAGCTTGGCAAGAACAGTGTGAGGTTCTGAGAGCAATTCAGTCAGTTTGCTATCTGTTTAAATCTCGCATTTTAGACATGAGAGTGAAGATGGCGAATAAGAAGCACAAATGTCTTTCCTTAGCTGAAAAAGCTTCCATTCTACAAAAAGATAGTTAATTTCATGGAACTAAAGTTGAATTAGCCAAGTCTCTTGGATTATCAGCTTCAATGCTGAAAATAATTTTAAAACACAAAGAGTCAATCAAAATCACTTCAGAAAAGGTAGGTCATTGTGCTAATAAGAGAAGGGCTTTGAAAAGTTATCCTTACGGTGAACATTTGAAGCTGTGTTAAATGGATTAAAACTTGTGAAAAACATTTTCATTGGTCACAATTCTCAAGAAAAACACTTGCAAAGCCTTTCAGTTATTCAGAAAGCTTTGCTTGAGCTAAACACTTAAAATAAAAAGCAAAAGGAAATTACCAATTTTTTTCGAAACCAACATCCCATAATATAAGTATGTACATAGTTATACTGTATTTTCTGGTCTTTACATAAATCTGCAATACATACTATATACTAGTGTACATCAGCTTCTATTTTTTTGTGCACATTATGTATGCCTGTAACATGTATCTTATCTCGACCTTGGTTTTACGTTTTCCCTCATCGTACGACTTTTTATGCTGGTCCCCTGAAAAGCGTAAAATTGGGGTTTCACTGTATCTGGATCTGCATCATTACCACATCATTACTTGCCGTCATTCCATCTCTAGCGACCTTACATGTTCAATAATACTGTCATTACTTTAAGTAATGGCAGTGTTGTTGAATGTGTAACGTCCGTTTTAGAGCTTACACTAAGTGGCTAATTTATTAGGACAACCTAACTAATAGCATTTTGTATCACTTTCAGCTTTCAGAACAGCAGGGATTTACCCTGTTATTGATTCAGCTATATTTTTTTATAATGTTATACTTCAATATTGTTGAGTAGCATTTTCCAATTAATACAGTTTGGATGGCAGTAGACCCAGATGTCTGATCCCCCATTTCACTACATCCTATAAATGCTCTGTAGATTTGAGTTAGCTACTGAAGCAGTGAAAAGTCACCATGTTCCAGAAACAACTCAGACTAGTGGATATTGTGGCATTGTGCAGTGTTTTGCTGGAAATGTCCATTACTACAGAGGTAGGTGAACATGGTTGCATGAATTTGATCAACAATGATGTTTAAATGTGCTTGGGCATGCAAGCATGGGTCTACTCAAATCAAGGGATCTAAAGTCTCCAGTGAAGACATGGCCATGCCATTACATTTCTTCTTCCAGCCTGGAGAGCTGTGACTGTGCAAGATGGCTACATGCTATCTCCAAATTTGCACCCTTCCATCAGCAGGGTGCAGTTGAAAGTAAGTCACCAGACCACATGATCCATTTCCAACCATTTATAGTCTATCCCTTGTGCTCCCAATCCTACTGGAGACATTGTGCTGTAGGCAGAAATGATATGTGGATAGCTGTGCTGTTGCAATGCCGGTTGTGCAATGTATGGTGAACCGTGCAGTGGAATGCCATTTAGATTGTAAATGCATGCTCACTGTTGTGATTCTGTTCATCTGTGTAACCATTTTCAACCACAGGTTATGGATTAACTACCAGTTGTTGTTGGGGGTTTTTTTTTTTTGGGGGGGTCTGCTTCAACTCTATAATACTCTTATTACGGCTGCTTTTCCAAATTCCACAAGTGCAGCAATTTTGCTGATACTTTGACCATTCCTCCAAATATCCACTATTTTCTCCATGCACACTGTTCATGTCACTTTCCTCTTAGTGCTTCAGTAATATACTGAAGTTACTGAGATGTTTATTTGATTATGTGGCTATAGTTATGTGATAACCACAGATGGGTGTCAGTCTATTTGCCTGACATGGTACACTGTTCTAATAAATTAGCCAATAAGTAATTTATGTTTGTAGCCTTTTGAAGTTGGGAAGCTTCGTTTAGAACTGGATACAGATGTTTTATTAATTTCCTGGGAAATGTAATAGGAACAGGTGGCAAAATATGTGCACTTTATCTGTCAAGATAAATAGAAAAAATGCAAGTGGTGTGGAAAAGTACAAAGGACAATATTGCCATTCAAAGCCAAAAATTAATTTTAATGAGTATCATTTTTTGCCAAATAAAATCAATAAATCAGCTATGAAAACAAAACGATGTTGAAGCTTGCAGTATAAAATTCATACTGTCCTTTTCTATTCAACGTGTTTTTGATTTGTGGGAAAATGATGATGCAAATTTATAGTGCAGAGCTGTATATTGGAGATATTAAAATTTGACGTGAAGTTAGTTTTCCCAAGGTTCTTGAATCTGCCTTGATGTTCTGTCTTGGTAAGATTCAAGAGCATTGGGTGAGCCTAACTTTTTCATTTAACTTTATGTCAAGTTTTATTATGTCTGATATATAGCTGTGCACCATAAATTTTTGTCATTGTTATCCCATTAAACAGAAACCTGTTAAACAAAATAGGACTGAATGAATTTCCTACTGCAAGCTTCAATGAATAATGTCGCATATTAGAGCAAATTAGACTTTGACCTAGATGCAGTTCTGCCAAATGGTATTATTTTATATTATTTGATCAATAGTAAGTATAGAGATCACCTCAGTTCTAGATCATTCCTCTGTTCTTCACAGAAACTGAGAAAGGAAAGTGTCTGTCCAATTCAAAAGGATTGTAAAATTATGGCAATGCACAGATCGAAGAAATATTAGATTTTTCTCTTTATGATGAGAACAGTGTTTTTTCCCAGCATCTGAAAGAGAGAGGCCTGGAGCTAACAAACCTTCTTCCATGTATGTGGGTTTCTGAAAATAAAATAATCAGGGTAAGATTAATACAGGAGTCAAATCAATTAGAAATGTGTCTCTCCACTGTAGTGAAGACAAATAATTAGTTGAAAGGCAGCAAAATTTAGAAGAAAATTTTATTTGCAAGTTTTTGCATAAACCAGTCTTCTAAATTTTGCTGCCTTTCAACTAATTCCACAGGCTAAAGCAGGAATAAAAATAGGTATATGCTTTGAATAATAGCTCTTGGCACTTAGTGGAAAACTGTTGTATACAGTATTTCTTGAATTTATGATTAATGTACTTTTTTCTTTTCAACAGGGTAACTAACTATACAGTTTTCAACTATAGCAATCAACTATTTCCCCATTTTAGATTATAGACCGTATGGATTTTAGATTATAGACAATATTCTACCCTTTGTTATTTATTGTTGCAAGTGTGGAGCTTAATCACAAATTAATGCCAAAAAATAGGGGGGGGGTGGTATGTAGTTTGTTCTATGGGCAAGAATATTAGCACTGTCGCTTTTTTACACTTGTGTTTGATATGGTGTTCAGCTAACAAAAACAAAAGAAGAAGAACAAGACTGAAAAGCAAATTGGCACTGATTGCATACACACTTTCTCCATCTCTTTCAATCCATTGCAAGAATTTCTGCCCCAGGCATGTTGTCTTTTTCATTAAAAGCTAACTTCATGTTCAGCCATCATTCTGTCTTAGAATATAACATCTCTTGAGAAAACATTTCTCCTTCCATATGGCATAAGTATCAGAATCGCCTCATAATGTCAACATTAACTTTTTCTTCTGTAGAAGCACCCAACTTGAATTGTACCTCAGCCTTATTAATTCTGCCATGCTGCTGAATCCATCAGTTTTCTCCAAATATTACTTATACCAATCTTGTGTGAGCTACTTCTAATGGCTTAATAGGACCAGCATTTTGCACTCAATTCACAGTGTCAAAGAAGGATGTAGGTCTATATACCACATTGTATAGAGCATGCTGTATTCTGTGTTTTGCCTCTGTGTGGTAAAAAATAATTGTACAGATTATATGAGTCTTTTTGTAGTTTGGCAATTCCTACATGCAATTCGTTATGAAACTCACAGTTCTTACATCCCAGTAATTAAAATGTATTACTTTTCCTGACATCCTCCTGAAACAAATCATTTGTATGTTTTGGAATTTGACTCGGAACTAGTTATTTAAATTTCTTAAAGTACGCATTCATTTCAAATTTATGATACACTCTATTTATCTGATTCACATTATACTGCAATCCATTAAAAATTAATACATACTAGTAGACTACCATGTAGAATGCTCCATCATGAAAATATTTTAATCTGTGCGAATTAAAAACAAAAGCTGTGACAACTTGTATCTCTGCTGTATTCCAGAGCTAATTTCAGATCACTAGCAGTATTTCATTTCATCCTGATTGTATGCAGGACACATTGTGTTAAGGCTTTCAACTGTTTGTCTTTCATTCAAAGTTTTTCAACTTAGTTAATTTCTTATTCTTAGGTTCCCTGTCAAAGGCCTCTTTAAAGTCACTTTGTAAATCTTGGACAACCTCACAGAACTTTTCACAGAGCTACCTAGTCACAAGTTTATAATCTTCATGCCACTTTCCAAGCTGCACTGTCCTTCATTAACAGATTTTCCACTGCTTTTATAAGTTTCTTACTCAGTGTGTTTAAGTGAGGAACTAGTTAAGGAAATGCCAGCAATGTTACTATAGTTCTTGTAGTTTCCTTTCTTGTAAATTGATTCAATGTCTGACTTCTGCACTCATCTGGGACCAGGCTAATATTCCATACTAACTGAATGATCTTTTTTACTCTTTGCACATACCTCACAACAATGAATCATTTGCAGGGAGTGTTGTCTGTTGTGGTTTTTCCGTATCTCTTGCTGTTATTACATACAAGACATCAAATAAGAATGATCTTATTACTAATTCATAGTGGCTCCAGATTGTTTTCAAGGTTTGCACCATTTCTGTAACAGACAAACTGTTTCAAGTGACTATGTGTGGAAAAAGATGGGGGGGGGGGCTGAAATAAAAATTTGTGAGTAGCAGTCAATATACACAATTGCACATAAAGAAAATATGCACACCTTAGGGGCAGCTGATAAGAAACAGCATCAAAACATCTACAGATGGTTCTTTAACTTCCTTATGCTAGTTGTTATACTTCCATTTCAGTTTTTGTGCTGCTTGCTCCATATGCACAATAACTTTATTTCTTTTGTAATTTCCATACTATTACACAATATATTATGGACATCATCTTAACATATAACCAACTTGTTAATGAAAATTTTCACTGTTTGCCTCCCATAAAGTAAAGCCAACTTCTGTTGAGCCAAGTGATCCCTGGTGCAACAGAAATTGAAGATTACTGATCAGACCATTAGCAAATATTTCTGGCAATATCTATATAATATATTTTCAGCTCACAGACAAAATAATCACTGTGTACTTCTACAACTTCTACCTGATGATCTTTATGTTTGATATTTCTATGAAATTGTGAGTAAATCAGAGAAAGGTGTAGCTGCAGTGCATAAGAGCATCAGGTCTAGATTTGTGTCTGTAGTAGATTTTTATTGTATCAAGATTCAGTTGTAGTGTGGTAGGATGAATTTTCTGATAGATTCCTACCGAAAAATATCTTCTAAATAATTAGTTCTTTCAATATAAAATTTTTCCTTGTGTGGCAACTTTTTTCTGTTAATTTTAAGGCAACCTTCAAAGCAAAATGAATTGCACTGCAGAATTTCACTGTGCTCAAACTATTTAATTAAAGAAATAGTCCATACATAGAAACTTTTTAATTAAAGATAGTCCATATATATTAAGAATGTACATCTTCTTACCATTTTGAATGTTCTCCACACTCTAGCTGTACTTTTGTGATTGGATTTTTCATTGGGTCATCTTTTTATTTTGGCATAGCTAAATTTTTCATAAAATAATAACTATCAGAAACAAAGTCATGAAAAGCTCCAGATGATTTGCATTATGTACAAATCAAATCCCAAAACTTTATGCATTATTTTAAAAACTAGCATATATGGTCAAAATACCATGCCACTTAATATCTGTTCATCTTTTTCTGACGTCATTAATGATATCCATCCATGCATTGTGCAAAGTATTTTCTTTTATTATTTGCTACACAATCCATCAATGCTCCTGTATTTGTTTCATCAAAATTCTTGTTCTTGCCGAAACATGTTTGGAAGTGTGTTGCAGTGGTGAATTATGTTTTGGTCCATCTTTTATTCTTTTTATCCTTTCTATTCATTTGGGTCCTTTCTATTCATATTTAATCATCATTCCTTGTGAATACCTATACAAGGGTATAGAATTTTAACTTGAAGTCATGTTTTTTAGACCGTGAATCTTCCGTTCAAGCAGAACCTTGGTTTTGTCTAAATAAGCTAATGTCCATTCTATTGAGAAAGTGCTTTGCCACAGTGACAAAAAATGCCGACATATATGTGATGAGCCTAAATTGCTATGAGTAAGTGAAAAAAAAAATTCTTTACCATTAATGTTCATTTTATATTTGCATGTCATTATATGGACCTAACTACTCCACCCTACATACTTAAACAAGAATATACGTGACGAACAGTATAGTCGCAACTTTCAATAGCAGTTATACATTAAAGTCATTAGCCACGTAATTTCATGCCATATGCCATTTCGCGTATGGGAATAGAAGAATACTTCGTTTAGCTGGTAATTTTGAAGGAATTCTGTATACCTGGGTGTGTTCCTCTGTCTTAGATAAACATGTTGTCACCTGCCGAAACTTCAACCGAAAATAAGTATTTTCAAAATTTACAAGAAAAATCATGTTAAGAAGTTGAACATTTGCAGTCTAAAGAAGTTGAACATTTGCAGTTTCTGGCGTTATGCAAAAGTAACAACATCATTCCGCTTTTCCTAAGGATTAAAACTAAAATACTAAATTGCAAAGACAAGAATATTATAAATACTTGTGAAATTAAAAGGCTAAGGACAGTCACTTTTAAAAGTAAAACTTTGAACAAACTCAGTGTTGTGAACTATAAGTTGTACAACAAATATATGAATCTTGTTCAACAAGAAATTGTCCAAAATACAGTATTCATCAAATTATATGCTACGTTAGACTGCATGAGATTGAAACTACGTATTAAACAAATGCAAAAGTTCGAATACCTGTTAGACAAAAAGCATAACTGGACAAATAAAAATAATAATAAGCCAACAACATGAGCAAGTTTATCAATATGTCTGATATCGAACTTTCAAGCTTGCAGGTTAAAGCCTTAGAGAAAGGAATTCAGTGTGCATATGAATAACCTAAACCTAAGCCTGAAGATCTTATACCCAAATAGAAGAAATAATACAAAAATTACCAGTCAACAAAAAGAATCCTGTTCGATATAAAATGGTTAGAACGTATAATGAAATGTATTGTCAGACAAATAATACACCAATTAAATATGAATGAGAAGCTTTGTTGGCATTAAGGAATGACTACGATATCAAGTGCATAATGGCTGATAAGAGCAAGCAGATTGTGATTATGAACAACAGTGACTATCGGCTGAAAATGAATAAAGCCATTACAGAATTGAAGGCAGAGAAAATCAACAAGGATCCCATTGATACTATAATTCGACAGGTTGCAATTCTAAAGAATCGTAGTGACCTACCACCAATGATAAAACAAAAAGCTTACCCACCAATTGAAGCATGTACACCTGCTATTTTTGGTAAAGTAAAGATGCATAAAGATAATCATCCGATACGCATTATTGTGAACGAACAAAATGCTCCCACGATTAATCTTGAGAAAGCAGTATATAACTACCTAAAGCCGCTATATAGCAACCATAAATTGAATATCTCAAATTCTAAAGAACTAATTAGAAAAATTCAATCTCTGCAGGACTGTTAATTTCACAATGTGCAGTATGGACATAATATAATTATATCCGAACATTCCTGTTACTGAAGCAATTGAACTAATTAATACAAATTAATAAAGAAAACATTGATGAAAAAGAACAAACAAGCATTATACATGCATAGAGATTTATAACCAACAGTAATTATTTCTCAAATGATGGTATTATATACAAACAAGTATTTGGTGCACCCATGGGATCACCACTCTCCTGTCTTCTATCAGAAGTTGTCATACAGAATATTGAACAAATGTTATTCCAGAACTCAAACCTTGATTTGCCAATTTTATACCTACGCTATGTTGATGACATCTTGATTTTTTGGCAACATACGAAGGACAAACTAGATATGTTTATACAAGCCTTCAATAATACTTACCCAACCATAAAGACAACACTTGAGGAAGAGGCTGATGAAAGTCTTCATTATTTAAACCTAAATTTATTCAGAGGCATGATTCCATAGATTACGCTTTTTATCGAAAACCATGTTTTGTGCTAGCATTAATCCCATCGGATTCCGCACACCCATGGAGATATAAGACGGCTGCATTCCAATATTACATTAACAGAGCTATAACGCATTCCTCTACAGAAAAGTTCGAACTTGCAGAGATACAATGGAATATTTTGGATACAATAAGCGTTTGATTAATTCAATATGCAACAATCTTAAGAATAATCAAAACCAGATGAAACAAAAGAACATACATAAATCTTACATCTCCTTCCCATACTTACCACCACTAAGTAAAATATTAAAGAAAGAATGTATTTTGAATGAAAAAATCTTGCAGAAACCATAATTGATAATGGCTCATTACAAACTTCTGGTAATAACAAAAAATCCATCCTAGATCGATCAGGAGTATATGCCATTCCAACCAGGACAGATTATAATCAACAAGATTCCATTTATATCGGAAGTACAAAAAGACATATAATTACGAGATTAAAAGAACATATTCAGGATTGGCAAAATAACAGACCAAAAACAGCTCTGATACAACACTGCATGGAAAATCAATCGCAGCCCAACTGGGAGAATATTAGACTTTTAACATCTCATAGGACTCGTAGACAAATCATAACATTGGAAGCTTTAGTCATTGAGAAATTAGGAAATAAATGCTGCAACACTAATTCGCCAATAGAATTACCTGATGCCTGGCGATATTTGATTGAACATGAAAACAGTCTGTTTCAAAAAACAATAAACACAGGTACAAAGATTGAAAACGCGGAATAGCAAATATTGATCAAGAAGAACACAATGCCATAGATGTCGCCACTAACAGCTTGCGCAAAGAAACGCCATTATCCATGGTCTGCGACGATGAAGGCTGAAGGCAGAGCGATACAAGATGCTACATCAATCTTTCGAAGATCGCCAACGAGGACTTGATGCCCACGTACACCTAGAAGTTTCCACTGAAGAAGGCAAAATTCTTGCCGAAACGTGTTTGGAAGTGTGTTGCGGTGGTGAATTATGTTTTAGTCCATCTTTTATTCTTTTTATCCTTTTTATTCATTTGGGTTTTAACTTTCATATTTTAATCATCATTCCTTGCAAATACCTATACAAGGGTATAGAATTTTAACTTGAAGTCATGTTTTTTAGACCATGAATCTTCCGTTCAAGCAGAACCTGGATTTCGTCTAAATAAGCTAATGTCCGCTCTTTTGAGAAAGTGCCTTGCACAGTGACAAAAAATGCTGACATATATGATGAGCCTAAATTGCTCTGAGTAAGTGAAAAAAAAAAAATTTTTACCATTAATGTTCATTTTATATTTTCATGTCATTATATGGACCTAACTACTCCACCCTACATACTTAAACAAGAACATATGTGATGAACAGTATAGTCGCAGCTTTCAATAGCAGTTGTACATTAAATGTAGTGGCAAGATGTGTTATCCTTGTGTGCAGTCCTGTCCAAAAGATCACGAATTTAAGGATAAAAATACATGTGTCGTAATGTTGTCATATTCCATGGCATTGACCTCCAGTTCAATCTTCTTTTGCCCAGATATTAAGTCAAAATGTCATGACAGATGCTGTTGGTAAAGTTTATACACCTCTCCTAACATTAAATAGTAATGGACATGGATTTTTACCATGTTTTCAGCTGTTCCCTTGATTGAAAAGTAAGATATGGCATCCTCTTTGATTGTCACTGGTTGGTGCAACAAGAAAATGATTGTAAATCAGTCCCCTCAAGTGTTTTCAGAGCATGTCTATTAATACTACTGTATGAGGCACCATCTTTTATGTTCCAGACACATGTAGGCAAAGGTTTCAATTTCTTCTTTTTTTTTCTTTTTGATAACTTGATGTTTTTTGAAGTTAAAATAAGTGGTAGAAGTAGAAAATAGAAGGGGTCAGCTTATGAAGCAGATTTTAAATAAAAATTTGTGATGTATATGAAAGAAAAAGATAACTGTTTTAGTTCCTGATTTCTGTGCATCAATGAGAAACAGGTTTGGGTCATTGCAGCATATTAAAAAAAAATAGAAAGATATGTAAAAGAAGAATTAACTTTATTTCCATAGCTAGAAAAAATTATAAATGATAGGACACAACAAAATGCTGACGAAATGGGCTCATAGTGTCACAAGTTAGTATTCGTCTTCGAACTTTACACTTCTTTAAAGGTGAGGGGTTTCAAGATTGTGGAATCATCTGGTTGATACACAAGATTTATGAACAGAATCAAACTTTGCCTGCATCAATGAATAAAAATTGCTCATAAATTGCTAAAAGAGCTGGAATGGAAAATTAAATCCAATAACGTGGAAAATACACATTATTGCACTTTGAAAAATATACAATTTTGAACTGCCTCGTACATTAGTAACTTTTTATCTTCCATGTAAAATTATCATTTATACAACTGATAAAAGAAGCTTCCTCATTAGGACAATAGGATGTGAAAATCTTATTTTTCAGTTATATTTTTAGTGAATAGGACCTAGCTTCCTCTTGGAATGATATTTGAACATAAAAGCCTTCCAAAAAGTATGAAATTTTTTCTAGTTGGAATCATAATCCACACTCAATGAAGAAATGGATTGATGGAAAGGAAACAAATGATGTCTATAAAATAAATGATTCTATAAAAAGTTTGGCGTAAAAGCTTAGGAGCGATATTAAAAAAAAAAAAACTTGTGCCCTTTGGATGTCCTGTAGAGGACATGAAACTGAAGATGTAGAAAAATGGCAAATGAAATCAACAGCCCTACAAATCTTGCACCCTGCATCTCTACAAACTTGCAGCATTGAAGTCCTACATCCACAGGGCTCATATCATTTGCAACAACGAACTCTCTCTTCAAGAAGAACTCTCCAAAATTTCTACAATAGCCCTCTCTCATGGTTTCCCTGCTGTTACAGTCAACTCCCTCATAAAGAAATATGAAAACCATTCGAAAATCGAATGCCTCCTTCCTCACAAGAAAGAGGACTTGAAATTCTGTGGTTCTGTTCCTTACCATCCTTCCTATGCTTATAAGTTACAGATTCTTTTTAGAAGTTTTGGTTACCATCTTGCCATTAAATCTACCCCAAACATCTTGAAACTTGTACAAAGGGATAGGGACAAAGTTGAAAGCCTGAACCTCCCAGGAGTTTACTGCATTCCTATCTCTTCTTCTACTGGGGATAACTTATACATTGGAAGCACATACAGGAGCATTAGCCATAGAATTTTAGAACATAGAAAAGATGTTTCGAAAGCCAATCCCAATACTTCCTTGTCTATTTTGACAATGGAAGACACATCTGCAGTTCCCCACTGGAACGAAGCAAAACGAATTGCTTCTTTTGACAATCGTTTTGCCCTCTGTTACCGTGAAAGCATAGAAATTATGTTCAACTCAATGACTTGCAACTCCGAATCTCCTCTCTACATTCCGTTGATCTGGAGATCAATTCTAAGTTTTGGCAACAAAAATAAGAAAAATTCAAATGTAGAATCTGGCAACAATCTTAGTCCTCCATTGGCGTGATGAAGACCTAAGATAAGGTCGAAAGCTTCCAACTTACGAACTTTTTGTAAAAGTTTCAGTTAACGTTACTAGCGTGATCAAGTTACCTTTATTTGTTAATATTGTTACGTGTTTTGCCCATAATCGTCAGGTAGTTTTTAACATCACTTTTGCTGCCACTTGAGTTTAGTTTGAGCAAACCTTTCAAAGAAAACTGCAAAAGAAATAGAATGAATTGTTTTCATCATCAGATGTTTAAAAGTGCAAAATACAGTAATTAAAAAAAGCCATGCTATCTATATGTTAACAAATCCGTTGTCATATAATTCACTGTTTCTCACGTTATCACAAAATTGAGCACGGGAAACGTCAATGTTATAAATATATATCAAAATTTCAACATGTTACCCACATTCTTTCACGAGGTCTCCAAGATATTGTAGATTTTCAGCAGTTGAAGCCATTAAACTGGTATGGAAGAAGTCTTCATATGGATATTCGAAGGCAGCGTAAATGTGGCTAAGTCTTCAAATATGTAGATAAAAAAGGTAGCAAGTAATTATCACTATTTCAGAATCGTCATTTAAAATATGATGTATGAACTTTAAAAGAGTTAAAACTTCTGAACCTCATGCTGAAGGTGAGTTGAATTGGCAATAAAATATTTTTTATCGATGACGGTTCAATCTTCGCTTCCCGTGGCACAAGCACTCATACTAGTTTCAATTACTATTTTGTAATCATCTTCAGTGGGTATATACAAGTTATTTCTCATTCATGTTGTTTCTTGGCCACCCAAATCTAATCTACTGGCAGAGTCCCATGTTCCACGTCAGGCGAACCATTGCACATTCGGTTTTTGGTTTCATTGCACATCTCTAGTCGTGTGCGTTTTCTATTGGATCGTTTGAATTTCCTTCCAATTCCAATTCGTTAAGTGTCGCCATCTGTTTGTTGATAGAACTATACTTTATCCTGTTTCTGTATTTTTTATTTTTATTATGGTTATTTTCTTTTTCAATAAGATATCTCCAAGCGTACAGCAGATCCATTGGGACGTTATTATTACAATTTGCTTCCTTAGTTTTTTCAATCATCACTGCCTCTGATGTTAATATTTGATTCTGTTTTATGTGATGTAATTAACTTTGCTTCCGACCAATCTGGGATAGCCTCATTTTCTATGCAATGCTGTATTAAAGATGTTTTGTTCTCTTTTTGTTCCAGTTAGATATGTGTTCACCTAATCTGGTCTTAAATCTTCTTTTAGTACTTCCGATGTATACTTTATTTTTTTCTCCATTTCCTTTCATTTGCATAGAGTTTTTTGTTGGTATGCAGTATACACCCACCCTATCTAGTATTGATCTTCCTTCGCTTCCTGTTGTTAATATGGATTCGTTATCTATAACCGTTTCCGCTAGTATAACTTTTTCTCTAGCGCATTCCTTCTTTAGTATATTCGTTATTGGAGGAATGTAGGGAAATTTACTCGCAAATTTTATTTCAGTTTTTTGTTTAGTGTTATTTTTACTAAAAGACCTTTTTGTATTTTCAAGTATTTCTTCAATAATCTTTTTTCTGTATCCAAATTTCATAGCAGTTTCTGTTATCCAGTTGATTTCCAAAATTTCTTTATTTTTATTACATGAGTGGGTTAAAGCTCTTCTTATATAGAATTGAAGTGCTGATCTTTTATATTTCCATGGATGATTTGAATTGATCGGAATAATTGCTGGAATAAACGTTGGTTTTCTATATACTTCGTATTCAACTATATTATTGCTTCTAAATAAAGAAATGTCTAAAAAATGTAGTTGTCTGTTAATTTCTTTTTCCATAGTAACTTGTATTGATGAATAAAAGCTATTGTATTTTTGTACGAATGTATTAAGGTCTTTTTCAGATTGCTTCCAGAAGATAAGGATATCATCAACATATCTTACATATATTAACAGCTTATTTTGATTGAGTGGCTTAATGAGTTTATTTTCAATGTCCTGTAATATTATTTCAGCAAGAAGACCTGAAATTGAGGACCCCATTGGTGCACCTTGTTTTTGTCGGTAGATTTTTTTATTATACGTGAAGTACTTATTATCAGCAACTAGTTTTACTGCCTGTATAATACTAATCCTTTGTGATTCAGGTATTTATCGATCTTTTAATCTCTGATCTAATAATTTAATTGCTTCGTAAACCAGAGTATTTGGATTCAGGGAGACAATATCTAAACTAATCATAATAAATTCGGTTGTTTTTATTTCCCTGATTTTATTAATAACTTCTGTAGAGTTGTTAATTGTATATTCATGTTGATTATAATATTGTAATATTGTTTTAAGTGTTTAAATAGTTCTTTTTCTAGGAGGATAGTTAGAGCAGTTGCTTTATTTACTATATGAGCAGTATAGATTGATAACAATTCAACAATTGTTATCAATCTATACAGGTTAGTAAAGAAATTGAGGTTAATGGCCAGCTAAACTTCTTGGATATATCTATACAAAAGGATAACGGAATTATAGAATATTCTGTATACCGGAAGCCATCATATGTACAGGCAATTATCCCAAGAGATTCTACACACCCTTGGAAATATAAGACTGCAGCATTCCGCTTTTATATTAAAAGAGCAATGACACACTCATCCAATAAAGAATTGGAGATCAAAGAGCTAAAATGGATTGAAAAAACTGCAGAAGAATTTGGATATAGTAAAGGATTAGTCAAATCTTTATATAACAACATTACGGCCAATATACATCGTTTCGATAATAACATTAAAAAAGAAATACAGCAATATTATGGAAAATTTCCATACTTACCTCCTATTAGTACTATTTTAAAAAAGAATGTTACAACAACAATATTAACATCGCAGAAACAGTTATTGACAATGGAAGCATACTTACTACTACTAATAATAGATCAGTTCTAAATAAATCTGGAGTTTATGTCATTCCAACAGTTACGGATGATAACCAAAAAGACAAAGTATATGTCGGAAGTACGCGTAGAAGATTTTTGACTAGATTAAATGAACATATTACGAACTGGACAAGAAAAGATGAAAAAAACTTAATTAATACAACATTGTATCAAAAATCATGTAACTCCTGATTGGACTAACACAAAAATTCTAACATCACATAGATCACATGCCCAGATTCTAACCTCCGAGGCTGTAGTCATTGAGAAAACCAAAAGATACAACTGTAACGTTAATAGTCCAGTGGAGCTTCACTTTGCATGGAGGTACCTTATTGAACAGGAGAGGAAACATTTCAAGAGGAAAAATATTAGCAAAAAACATGTGACATCAAATATTACTTAAAAAAATACAGTTGAATATTTCTACGTAAGAGCTACTAGTATATTTTTTGTTTGACTACAGATGGCGACACCATTGATATGTGCAGTTGAACCTAAATCATGATGTGCAAATATCTACACGACAGGGCTGAACATACATTGGGGTTAGGCTGCATACCTGAGCGAGTGAGTGCGGTGATCCTATTGTCCGTGCACCTACCACTGATGATGGCTATAAATTGTAGCAGAAACTAGTTTGGTGCTTCGCATTCGGGAGTTTTGTATGTTTGTATTTTCTTTTTCTTTTTCAAGATTGTTTATTTTTGAGGTTTTGGCAAAAGTATAATTCATCTTTGGTTTTCATTATATATCGGGATGCTTCGAGGTCAAGATAGTCTCCTCTTCAGGATTGTAGTTCGTTTTTAAAAAAATTCAACAAGGTTTTAATTCAGTTTCTTATTTCATCGATGTTAAAGGATTTTTTTGCATTGTAAAAAATTCATCTTGTTTAATTTTATCTGGCGCAGATTTTACAATATCATGAATTTTAACTTCACAGTTGAAAGAATTCACATTCTTGGATGACGCACATATGAAACACCTACAGCCACTTTAAATATTGTAAGTATAGATACTTATTATTATTATACTTGACTTCAATTGCCAATACTACGTTAATATCCTTTTGCAAACTCCCGATAGCTGAACTTATATAACGTGTGAAACAGTATTTACGGACATTTAATGTCAACCGAATTTGCTTTATTTACTATTGGTCTTAAGGGTTCTTCTTCTTTATGGTTTTGATCTTGCTGAATATGCTTGGAATAGATGCTCCCACTGGTGGAAAGGCTCTATTTTTAATATTATCTGGTAAATGGCCATGGTTTTTTATATGAGCCATTTTTCTTAAAATTCTGTCTGTTGGATCACAATTAGTCTCTTTGACATTTAATTCTGCTATAGCCTTTTTCATTTTTAAATCGTATTCCTCTTTGTGTAATATAATAATTTGTTTGGCTTGATCAGCGCTTATGCATTTAATTGTTGGGTTGTTCCTGAAGTTCATCAATTCCTGTCTTTCGTATTTTATAGCTGGTGTTAGTTCTTCTTTTTCTTTGTTATTGATTGTTCTCATTATTTTGAATCTTGTTGGGTTTTGTCTTTTTTTTTTTTTCAGTAGTTTTTTTTATGACATCTTCAATGTATGGAATTATAATCTCAGTTTTTGGAATTTTCTGCTGATATGCATATCTCATGCCTCTGTTAAGTGCTTTAATCTGCAGAAATGCCAATTCATTATTAGATTTATTAATGAACATTGGTTTGTCTTCTAGTGGTGCCATTTTTTTCTTTTTTGCTATTATTTTGGTCGTTTATAAGATTTTCAATTTTATGAAAGTGTCTCTTTCTATCTACAAGTTGTTGTCTTTCTATAATAGCAAATATTTTAATTAATGCCACCTTTGTTCCTTCTTTATCGTTTTCTTGCATACATTGGTTATATAATCTGTAGTTTTTCTTACTTAGTTTATCAATGTCTTTTCTCTAATAGAGGCTCTTAATCTTTTAATTTCACAAGTCTTTAAAATGGCTTTGTCTTTATAATTCATTGGTTTGTTTCTAATCTGCAAAAATTTCGGTGTTATTCCATTATTTTTACAAGTTGTCAAAAAGTTCAAGTGTTCAACTTCTTTACCTAGTAGAATTCTATTCTTTTTAAAGTTTTTAATATTTTGGATGTTCATTTTGCTCTGTCTCTCTCTCTCTATATATATATATTGGTTCCACCTGTGCAACTCAGACTCTCACCACAAACTCGAAGCTAGTAGCCATCCAAATCTCCAGTTTAGCATTAAATTATATCAATTCATCAACTATTTCTATTCAACTAATTCTTTGAAGAATTCGTCGAATAGAAATATTTGATGAATTGATATAATAAAAAGCCATGCATTGGTCTTGTTTCTCCTTGGGTGAAAGAAACGGCAAAAGGATACAGTTATACCAGAAATGGTTGTAAAATCTTTCAGAAAGTGCGGCGTAAGTAATGCCACAAATGGTATTGAAGGTCATTTAATTTATGATTCATATATAGAAGAAAATAGCGGAGTTAATTTTGTCAATGTGGACATTTACATTGATGATGCAACTTGAATGGAAAAGGACTACAGGAACTTTTTAGAAGTCCTAACAGTGATTTGGACTTTGAAGATTATTAGAGCAGTGTTGTGTGTGTGTGTGTGTGTGTGTGTGTAAAGGGATTGATGGATAAAATAGGAGGCTGAGGAGGAGCCTGTAGTTCTTCAGATCTTCAATGAAGGGAGGATTCCTGAAGATTGGAACAATGCTACAATGATCCTGCTACATAAAATAGGTGACATTGGTTATCACAGGAACTACTGGTCCATCAGCCTCCTATCAGTGGTTTATAAAATCTTCATTAAGGGCAAAATACATCACATTGCTTGAAGATAACACTGGACATGACTCAACTGAGATAATAAGCTGGATTCAGGAGTGGCTACAGCACTTTAGACCATATCCATGTATTGAGAGAACTAATTGAAAGACCGAGGGAATATGAACTCCCATTATATATGGCTTTTATTGATGATGAAAAGGCCTTTAATTCCGCGAAACCATCGGCACTTACAATGACTTTGAAATCCTGAGGTACTAAAGGGAGTGAAACAAGGTGATACCATATCTCCCAAACTCCTTGATGCCACATTGCGTCTTTCAATCATTGAACTGGGAAAACAAAGGGATAAAGATCAATTGAGATTATTTAACTTACCTTCATTTTGCTGATGATGTCATCATTTTTTCAACTGTCCCTTCAGAGCTTCAGAGTATGATCCAGGAACTTGCTGACAAGAGTAAAGAAGTGGGATTAAAAATAAACTCTCAAAAGGCAAAACTGATGTACAGTGCTTTTTACAAGAAATGAATGTTTTGCGGTTGATGGGGAAAAGCTGGAGATAACAGATACCTACATGTAATTTACCTTTGACAGCAGATATCAAGCAAAGGTCACATTGAGAAAGAAATTAATCGGCATATAAAACTTGGTTTGAGAACCTTTGGAAGAAAAAGTACAATTTTTAAGAGCAATATGTCATTATGTCTTAAAAGAAAAGTGTTTAATCAGTGCATCTTTCCAGTGCTTACATATGGAGTGGAGACATGGACCTTAACTAAAAAAGACATTCAAAGACAACAGAAAGAAGCCTGGAGAGATCCATGCTTGCTGTGACCAGGAAGGAAAAGAAGAGGAACTCATGGGTAAGGAAAATGAAAGAAGTGGGAGATGTCATGATCAGAGTAAAATCCCTGAAATGGCAATAGGCTGGACATATTGCCAGAAGAACAGACCACCGATGGACAACCAAAATTTTAGACTGCATTCCAAGGGATAGGAAAAGACCCAGCAGAAGACTACATAGGAGATGGGTGGATGAAATTCGAAAGCATGCTGGAATGACGTGGAGAAGACTGTCTCAAGACAGAACATTGTGGAAGAAACTTGGGGAGACTTTCATCCATCAGTGGATTGATAATGGTTGACGATGATGATGGCATATATATATATATATATATATATATATATATGTAGGGGTCAAAAAATATGATCCTCATCCACCAGTCAGCAAAAAATATCACTAGTCAGAGATTTCGGCATTTGCGATACCAAAGATAATGAACGTTATGACTCGCATTTTGCCCAACAGTACAGTATATGTTTTACCCTAATATTTTTGTTGGATATAATTTGTTGTAATGCCCTTCTTGGGTCACAGCAGGATATAAATATTTTATTTCATCAATGGATTACCATCTGCCAATACATTTCAACATTTGCAATTAACAACCTCATAACAAAATTTAAGATCTTAAAAAATGAAAAAAAGGAATAGTTTGAAGTTTACATTTTGATTTTTTTTCTCCTGTTTTTCTATTCAGCAATTTATGTGAAAAATGTGAAGTAGCATTCACCTTTTTTCCCTCATGGAAATCATTTCCATTATAACACTCCCCCCCCGAAGAATCACCACCTTTTATTACACAAGATCTTTTTTATTAAAGCACACTAAAAGCCTTGACCAGCAGCAATCTTAAAATAAATATGTAATTTCTTTGAAACATTAACAAAATTGGGTGATGGCTCAATCCCAACAAATTTCAATGCATTCAGTTTTCTCTCCATAACTACTAGGGATGGGGATTCTTGTCAGCAATTTATGTAAAAAAGTGAAGTCACAAAACCTTTCAATATTCTCAATTGGGGGGAGGGGAATAAAACTATATTTCTCTCATTTCTTTTCTGTGTGTTTTAAAAGTAATTTATAGGTAAATTTATGGCTGTCAATTTCTTAGCTGAACATAAAATGTAAGAGAAGTTCTTAACATTTTTCTTTCAGAAAAACTTTCTTAAGAGCACTTTGGAAATTACCTGACAGTTTCCTAGTGAAAATGTAGGGTATTCATTTTCTTCTGAAATTAGATCAAAATCCTAATTTAAAAATTGCAAAAATATTTTATTCAAAAAGCTTTATTTAGACAATTTTCAACATTAGCTTCTTCCCATATGCTATTCTGTTTAACCATTTGACTGCCTTTGATATTCCTTAGTCTTTTTCTTTTTTATTATTATTATTATTATTATTGCTTTTTATTGCTGTTTTAAATAAAATTTTGTCTCATTATATGCTTAAATTTTGTTGAATTTCTTCTGCCCTTCCATATGCACACTTTGCTGACATCCATCTGTCCATATAAGAGGGCTTTGCCAGTATCAGTATAACAAGGCCACCAAAATTGGGGCAACTTCCCTGCTGCCAGAGTTAAGAATGCAGCTGTATCAAGAGTAATGTCTCCATGGAAAATGCATAAGTAAAATGACTTCATCGTGTAACAGTGATGGGAAATTTATCATATCAGCCAGTGGTGTCAGGTCATGATGGGCATCCATCATGATCTGACACCACTTTCCCACATGAAAACGAAGAAAAAAAAAAAAATTCTTTTAATTGGAAAGATTCCGAAAAAAATGCATATTAGTAACCAGTTCCCAGATTTTCTGAATGCAAATGTGAGCCACTACAATAGTTGAGTAACTGGGTAACACATTACAGCCTTCCATATTTGTTCACTAGAGCACAATGAATACCGCGTGGTGGTAGACACAACACACATCAACTCATCACCTTGGCTACCTTGAAGCTTCAAAGAACATTAATGAATGAGCAGATGTGCACTGAACTGCACATGTGTAAAACTTGTCTTTTGGGGCTGGTTGCCTTTCTGTTTGACAGTTACAATTTTGCTTCCTAATTGTTGGACAGTGAGTGGCTTATTTTAATTTGGGGAGTTAAGCGAGCTGTAAGGTCTGCTCGTGTAAATAAAATGAACAAAGGGACTTCTTATTGGAACATCCTTTTTATTAAGGGATGAACTGAAAAAAACGTTTAAGACTTGGGCCCACACTGACCAAATATTTGCTTGGCATAAAAAGACAAGAATCAGTCCAGAACTTTTGATGTGGAGTTATATATAGCAAAATATCCTTGTTAACTTGAAGCGAAAGCAAACATACTTTGTTTTGTTTCTACTGTTTACTACTGTTTTGTTTCTACTATTTTCTTTATTATACAGCACTTCATATATATAAATAAAATTTGTGCTTCATTCTATGTGGTTAAGTATAATTTCAGCAGCTGGTGTTTGGAAACTTCGCAATCCACTGAAATTATATTTCACAGTACAGAAGAAGGTCAAGAGCAATTTTTAAAATATTTAGCCCCAGATAAATGTTAGGTCACCCTACGCCACTGATATCAGCCTGGACTGAACTTGAACTGCAAGACAGAACAGGCTCATGATAGCAGATCAAATGTGAGAAGAGTTCAACACTATTCATGAGCATCATGTCCCCATGAAAATAGTGCTCAAGGTACCAAATTAGTTTACCATCGGCAAGTTGCTGTGTACAAACTACTCAGAGAATAATTCATGTTAACATCAGCACTAGACTGTTAATAAATGGTAGAAAGTGTTATGGTCTAATTTATTGTTGCATACCATTTTTGTTTCTTCTGACTGAGTGCACATGTGGCTACAGTCTATTGAACTCTACATGACAGAATGTCCTGCTCCAACTGTAAATGTCCCAGTAGATCTGTGTGATGTGGGGTGCATTTTCATGGAATAGCTGTAGTCCACTTTTTTCTTCTGAGAAGCTACACTAGTGTTGCAATGTACTCTAACCTCCAAGGCAGTCATGTGCAATACATGATGCAGAAGTTCTCTCGTGTGTTTGCTAAGATGCTATTACTTGCACCCATGCATGGTCCAAGCCATCAGTCCTTAGTTCTTGGAGTACAGAAACAAGTGCAGAGCCATCTTATTGTGGTGTGTCTGATTGTATGGCCTAAGTCCTAGAAAGAAAGTGCAGTTGTCCCATGCCACTTGCTAGTTTGAGTATATGCAAAAACTTTCTGTATACACCTTACTACACAACTCTAATGCCTTGCATACATATGCATTAACAGCCATGTTTTAATCATTACTGTAGTTTTTAAATGCTGGATTCAAATTCCACCTAAGCAACTCTGGTTAGTTTTGGGAAGTTTAAATTTGTTGCATGTTCCAACCAAAAATCTGTTGTATTTTCTGAACTATTTATCATAAAATGTTAAAGTAAAACTCATTTAAGTGTCTGTTCTTTGGAATAATAACAAGATTGTGAAGTATACAGCAGAAGGAAATGATAAAATAGGCAGATGGATTATAGATATGTAGTTTAATAGATGGAAAGTGGTTGGTAATTTTTGGTTAGTGTTTTCAAAATGTATTTCTTATTCCAGTACTTGAAAATCAGTTATAATGAAAACATGTATGTACACTATCTACCAACAAGTAATTGGACACCTGTGATAGCAAAGGAAAATGAAGTTTATTCACCTTCAATAGTTGGTGGAGCCCTACGAGCGGCGATTGCAGCTGCGACCCTCCGGGGCATACTCTCAACCAGGCATTGTACGACGTCTAGCAATATTTTCTTCCACTCGGCTTAGAGAAGACAGGTCAGTTCCTTCACCGATTTCGGATTTCGGACAGTGGGAGGGCGCCCCTTAAGTCGACGCTCCAACTCGTCCCAGAGGTGCTCGATAGGGTTAAGGTCCAGGCTCTGCACAGGCCAATCCACTTGATTAACCCCATTGTCACCATACCAAGCCATGGTGGACCTTGCAACATGACAGGTAGCATTGTCATCCTGAAACTAACATGGGTCCACCCCGTAAAACTGCCACAACGTAGGAAGCGCATGGTCATCCAAAATGGTGCAGTAGATCTCGGCGTTGAGTCTACCAGGAATCGCGACCAAGGGTCCCATGTCATACTAGGAGAAACACCCCCATAGCATCATTCCACCGCCGCCGAACTTCACAGTTGGTACAATACATTCCGGCAGGAGGCGTTCTCCAGGCAGACGCCAAACCCAGACCCTGCCATCGGAACGGTAGAGGGTGAACCTTGATTCGTCGCTCCAGAGAACCTGTTTCCACTGTTCAACGGTCCACTGTCGACGTTCTGTGCACCACGTTAGCTGAGCAGCGCTTTTGGACTTGGTGATCAAAGGCTTGTGTGCGGCAGCATGTCCATGATTACCGAGCAGATGGACTTCCTTACGGATGGTATTCATTGAAAGAACACTCCCGGATGCCTGTTGAAACTTCTCGCGGATGTGGCCCATCAATTTGGTGTGGTTCTTCCGAATTTCTCTGGCCAGCACCCATCGGTCTCTAGCTCCCAGTTTTGTGGTTCTGCCGGGTCGGGGCACATTCCGACAGTCACCTCTCATCTTCCACTTGCCAATCACGTAGGCCACTGTCGATTTTGGGTACTTCAACTCACTGGATATGTCACATATGGATCGACCATTTCTGTGATACCCGACGATTACACCTTTCTTGAAATCAGAGAGCTCCGAACTGCGTGACATCTTGCATGCAACTGGTTGCGTGGTTGTTTCCCACACGATATTTAACGGTGGCGGCCATGACATGTATCAAGACCGCAGATATCGTCGATTGCAGGGGTGTCCAATTACTTGTTGGTAGATAGTGTATTGGTTATGCACGGTGCTGCTCCAAATATCAAAGTGCACAAAACCCTGAATGTTTTCAGAAACTCACTAAAAATGTACGTATACAATATTGCTTCCAATGTGTGTCACATTCTTCTTCAATCTGATGATGTTTCACTGTATCATTTCATTATGAGTGAAAACAACAAATGTTTGAGAGATTGTAATAGGCTGAGTTGTGACTTCAATCCTCCTAACCATATGGTTTTCATAAAATCTTGATTTAACCAGCTGCAGATGTATTGAACGTGAGATTTTTCAGGAATAGAAGTTCCATATTCGTCATAGGGTTATCGATTTATCGAGAGGTGTGTTAATCAAAAATCAAGTCTTGCTTTTCTGGGAGGAGTAGTGTAATATCCCAAATTCCTGCTGTTACAGCCGTTTTGTAATCATGCCACATTGGATTAATTTCATTCTTACTATTTGTATTGACTTTTTTTTTTTTTTTTGTCACCTGCTTATACATGCTGTATATCTACTTGTATGCAATTATTTTATTTTGATTTTCGAAGTAAGATACTAAGGACAAATATTTTATTCCTGCTGTAAATATATAAATGATGCACACAAAATTATCTGGTAGTTTGTATTTCTTTGTGGAGCTAACCTCTGAATATCAGAGAATAGCTTAGTACTGTAATATGTATGTATGATGTACGTAAAAAAAAGTTAGAACTTTAGGTAGATAATGGTTTTGGCTATACTAAATTGAAAGGAAGGGTTGCCTCAAATTGCATCAAAGAATTGATTTTCAGATCATTCTGAAAGAAATTTTCTAATTTTCAGAATATTGGGAGATTTATCATAAGGGATTTATTGTTTTAAAATATTATAAAAAGATCTTCCACTTATTTTTAAGTGTTATTGTCTGACATTGCTTATGAGCTTTTAAGAAACTCTAAAATGTGACTGTTTGTTTCATCTGTTTGATGTTCAGCACTTTTATTGTCTTTTGAGGTTTGTTTGTTTTTTACCAAATATGTGTTAGTTTTTCACGCCCATAAAGATACCTGATTTTGCCTGAGTGTCACAATGTAATTCATGTTGTTCCTTTTGTTGACAGCGAAGCCATTTGTTATTTCACGAAAGTCCTTCTTGACCAACTAAGGAATTCAAATGTATGTTTCCATATTCCAATAACCTGAGAATCCTTTCTGGTATGAGAACTTGAGAACTTTAATATATCCATGGTTGCACTGTATTAGTAAGCATTACTCATTACTTTTTGACTTGGATTTGCTGTAAAACATGTGAAACTGCCATGTAAAGTTGATTTCCATGCGCATAAGTTTAAATAGTTGTTGAAGAAGTTAAAAGTCGTACTAAATGAATGTATACTTAAATGTTCATGGCACCTTTACAACTGTCCTTTCAATGAAGTGGAATCACTTTTAGTGTAATGCAGAACTGATTTTCACATATGTACAGTGTACATGGAAGAAAAACTGGGGTGATAAGTAAAAATTGAAAAAACAGAACATTTCAGACTTTATCAGTGCAATAAAAAAAGAATTCAGAAATGGGAAGATGATTTCTGAATTCTTTTAGTCAGTTTACTCATTTCTGATGGTCCTGTTCATAACATATCAAACAAGCCTTTGTATGTGTCTTTCACGTTATGCTGTGGAAGGTTTCATTTGATTTGTGTTGGGCCTGTGTATAACATATTTGAGCAAGCATTCATTTTGTCTGATAGGACTTGTCTTTTTCATTTCTTTCTTGAAAACCTGGAAAGTCCTGGAAAATCATGATTACGTTTTCAAGGCCTGGAATATCCTGGAAAAACGGTATTTTTTTAATGCTGTCTTGAAAAGCCTTGAAATTTGAAATTAGTGCTTAAAAAAAATGCCCTTTTAGGAAATCGTGTTACTGACTGTTACCCCTTAATTTTTTTAAGTTCCTCTCCTCTGTTCTCAAAGAAACCGCCGGCTACAGTGGTGTTTCGGATGTGCCCAAATCCTAATTTGGCTGGGGGGGGGGAAGCACTACTTCCAGTGCAATAAAATTGGATGATTACTAGCAGGTCTGTTAGGGAAGGGGAGCTTGATGCATTCTCTAGCCCTGAGCTTGATGTCCGTCCGACAACTACTGAGAACAACAGAAGGGGAAAGAAGAGACATTTAGCATTTGCAAGGGGTCGCGTGTTTACCAAGTCAGCTGGCATCCACCAGTGAAGAGTATGCCTGAACAACACATTCATCTGCTCCTTGTTTATTGCATTAAGACGCTTGCTTCCGGCCCACCCCTCAAGAGACTTCGGCTACTTATGATAAAAAATAAGAAAACTATCTTTGCGAATTTTTCACAAAAGTGGCTGAAATTTTTACAGTTACTATAATTGGATTACAGAAGCTCACTCCCAAAATTCCATTTGAATCGGTTTAAAACTTAAAAAGTTAGCATTGGAAATTTTTATTATGTGTGCCTCTTTAGACAAGTGAGCCTTGAGCAGAAAGGGTGTTACCATAGCAACGGTTGATTGACAGCTGGGAGCGCTGATCCGAAGCCCTTGGTTGGGAAGAAAGCAAACACCTGTTTATCACTTCCACGGTTCAAAAGGACTAAGAGATATTTTCAGAAATCCATTTTTCCGGAATTTTGAAAATAACGCAGTAAAATTTTTACAGTGGTTAAAATACATCACAATAAAGTTCTAGTGCAAATTTCGCCGAATTCCGTTTGAAACTTTAGCAGATGCAAAAAAAAAAAAAAAAAAATCTTCCGTTGCAAAATCGGATTCAAAAAAAGAAACGGCAATTATAAATTACGGGAAAAGCAAGCAAATTATTTTTTTTTAGATGCCATGGTTTATTTAAACAGAGTGATCCTTAAATTTTGTTTCTGTGATGATATGGACTCTATTTTAATTACAAACATACATTTTTATTCAGATGTCTGAGTTACTGTTTTAATAAAAAAATCTAATTAAAAAGTTTTCAATGGATTTAGGCGAAATTCAGCAGATAAACGTATTTTAGTAAATTGCAACGTTATGACGTAAATTTGGTCATTTTGTCGAAAATTGGGCAGCATTTTTTTTTTTGCGTTTTCTCCTATAGTTAGGGTGAAGGAGGAAGACACTTCAGTGAGCTGCAGGTGGTGATTTATGGCGATGTGCCAAATGAAAAGAAGCCGTTCCATCAGGACATTCCAGAGGTTGAGTGTGCGTGGACGCGTGCTCCTGCTGTTTGAACTTAATCGGAATGTTTTCGGGAGGGGGAGAAATATCCGTTTCAGCTTTACAGCTTTCAGGCTCCTTTTTTTCTTGGTAATAAATAAAAACCATAGTTGCTGCATTCACCATTGATCCATATTCGCATTTCTTGAATATAAACAGCAGACAATCGGAAACATGGTGTTGGGTGGGTCTTGATGTTCTTCATTTGTATCTGCTGAATTTTGTTCTGTGGGAATACGGAATGAGTTATACTGTGAATACATACAAAACTACATATTTTTGAGCTGAAAAAATATTTCTACTTGTACACAGTAGCTAAGGTGTGAACTCAGACGAAGACAATTGGACATATGGACGTCTGATTCCATAAAAAAATCAACCCTTTTTATTATACACGACAGGTAAAAAAGAAAAACATTACATGTTTTTAAACATTATAAAGGAAAGCGGATTTTTGAAACACCATGACTTGATGATATTAATTTCTGAAAGTTTTTTTTTTTTCGATTTTAATTTCTGAAATCTTTTTTTTTTTTTCAATTACAATACACTGTAACATGATACCTGTGTGTTGTATCCCTTAGTTGTATGGCAGATTTTCAGTTGGCCGATATCCGCGATCGTAAGTGGTAGTTACATTGCTATTGTTGATGATGACAAGATAAATACTGGAGTAATGTAGAATGTTGCATAACGTAAAAAAGAAATCGCCCCCCTTCGAACTTTTATGCGGTTATCATAGCTGATCAACCATTTCATTCCATGAACATCAGCACATTTCAATCATTTGACCATTGGGGGTCTGACTGAATTCAGCAGTGCTTAAGCGCCTAGCGCAACGAGAACATGCTAATTATGGACAGTTCTATTCCCCTTCCCCCTATCATCCCTAATCCATTTGCATCTTTCATCATTTTTATTACTTAAAACTGAAATTGCTTTTAAAAACTAATTTGAGCATGATACTGTAAAGCGTAGTAATCATCCTGGAATTTTTTGTATATGGCCTGGAAAAGGCCTGGAAAGTCCTTGAATTTTTTTCCCCCAAAAAGAGTACGAACCCTGTTAAAAGAAAACACTTAAATCTTATTCCTCATAAAAATCAATTATAGAAGAGCATGTGCTCATAAAATTACCAGAATCGCTTTTTACTTTGTAAATTATGGGAACTTTTTTTTTAACAAAATTTTGGGCTAGTACCTAATCAAAAGTTCAAACTAATTGTCTTTGTGTAAAATATATAGTGCTTAAATTATGAACAAAGGATTTATCATAAACATCAGAATCGTGTTAAGATTTCTTTTTGTAGGTTTTTCCTCATTTTGGTTACATACTTTCATTCTAACATTGAAAGGGTTGATTTTTTTTTTTTTTCGTTGTTTTTTTTGAAAAATATTTTCTGTGGATATTATTTTTATTTATTGACCTAAAGTATTGTTATAAATGTATTTATGGCACCTCTATTCATAGTGATTGTGGAATAACTTTTTTACGGGTCTTATAGAGGTTATTTTTCATGAAAGTTGGTTGTCAAATTTTCGAACTAAAGCCTAGTTCGTCATCAGGACTATGTCACTGGAGTAGTTGCTGCCACTCAATTGGAAGAGTCCATCCGCAATTATCGTTAATTGTGGTACTTCTTCTTCTTGCTATTTCGATCCCTTCTTCTAGTTTCCTCTTTACTAAGTTTGACTGGTGGGCGATTATTTTCACTGAGTCCCAATTTATGGAGTGTCCACTTGCTTGTATATGTCTGTCTAGCCCTGTTTTGTTCCCAATGTTCCTAATAGCTGCTTGGTGTTCTTTCATTCGGACCTTAATACTTCTCCCTGTTTCTCCTATATAGCTGAGTCCGCAGTTACAGTCGATGCAGTAAATTACTCCTTCCTGCAATTGGATGTCCAATTCTTTCTGCTTTAAAGCTGGCAAGAATTTCTTATTTTGTTATTAAGATCTGGAGCTAGCCTGATATTATATTTTGCTCCGATCCTTTTCAGTTTCTCGAAAAGTCCCTTGTGGTACGTAATTTTGCTGGTGAATTTGAAGTTGGTTTTATCCTGCTTCTTTTTTGGCACTTGTTTAAATATTTTCTCAACATATGGGGAGGGGTAATTGTTTTCTGCCAATATTTCCTTTAATTCTTCTTTGTGAAGATCTTTCTGAGTAGCTGAAGAGACCAGGATTTCAATTTTTTCCAAAAATTGTCTCGCTGTATTCGATTTAATATAATCAGGGTGGAATGAGCAGAAGTCTAACATCTTCCCTGTGTTGGTGGGTTTTCTAAAAAGCTGAGTGAATATTTTCCCCTCTCTTGAGGTCAAGGTTAAATCTAGGTAATTGATGCTATGGTCTTTTTCCTGTTCCAGGGTGTACTGCAAGGTATTCTCTAGTAAGTTAAATTCTTCCAGAATCTGAGAGGGTAGAGATTGGTCCACAGTATCTACTATAATTAGGACATCATCCATGTACCTTACATAGAGAGCAAACAAGGAGGGTTGTATAAGGATTTTTGCCTCTAGTTTACTTATATAATAATTTGCTAGCAGAGGTGCTAGTGGAGAACCCATTGCAAGTCCTGAAGTTTCCAATTGAGTGGCAGCAACTACTCCAGTGACATAGTCCTGATGACGAACTAGGCTTTAGTTTGAAAATTTGACAACCAACTTTCATGAAAAATAACCTCTATAAGACCCGTAAAAAGTTATTCCACAATCACTAAAGTATTGTATTATTTCTGAGAAATTCCATAAAGTGTACTAGGTTGGTAATATTTTATTTTGGTATATGTTTATCCTGAGACATTGTTATTAAAGGAGACAAGTACTAAGTTTTGCAGGATGTGGATCTCATTTAAAAAATGTCTTCAATAATCTTGTGGGGAAAAAAATTACTTTCAGTAAGATAAAAGAAAAGGCTTAGCATTTGCTACAGTTCACTTGAAATATTCTGTGATGCTAGGTCTCATTTTGCATGTTTTGGCTGTTTCTTCACAGCCTTCATGAGAAAATCCTCTCTGTCTCTCGATCCAGCTGCATCTTTCTTTTACTGGGCTTAGAGTGTCATAGAATAGAATACTTCTAGCAAAGTGCAGTAAATGGACCAAACTTTAAGGCTTTTCTTTCATTTTACTTGAAATATTTTTTTTTCTAGAATTTTACGCATTTGTGATGTGCATTTACTTTCTGAATCTCAGAGAACAGCTTAGCGATGTGTATGTTTATATGATGTGCATTTAATGTCATTTTACTCTTTTGTTGTTTTACTGTAGATGCATGTTTAGTGCTGTGAAGATTGCCCTGCATATCTGAGCTTTTGAAATTTGCTGTCATGTTTTACTGTGGTAGCTTTGTTGATAAAACTCATTTGTACATGAATGAAATAATGTTTTTATGCTCTTTTTTTTTCATACTGTGCATTCATTTTATGTTTCTTGTAATAACAAAAGTGCATTTGAAGCTTCACTGCTTCTTTACTTACACAAAATGATCAACAAATTTTCAGTAGCCAAATGCTTGTCCTTGAAATATTTTGTCAGTTCTGTTTCTTTTTGTACAGTATCATAGAAAACAAATATAAAATCAGCAATTGATTTTAAAAAATGATAAAATTGTAGTTTTTATATGTATTTTTCTGCATTTCGGTTGTGCAGTGACTTTTATTTTGCTTTGTTATGTGTTTACATTGCAGTTGAAAAATATATTAAATTCTTGACTTCCTAGAGATCTACCTTTAATGTAACTTAGAAGTTTTTTTAACCTGAAAGCATGTATTGTTATTTTTGTAGCATAGTGTTTGGTCAATAATGTCAGATTTCATGATGATATTTAGGTGTTAATAATTTACTTGTTCATACTCATGCATAACTGATCCAGTGATTTTTTTTAGTACTGCATATATGTTGTAAAAAGGAGAACAGTGATTCTGCTTGTAAAACAATAATTTACACACACACACACACACACATTTATCCTTTGCTCCTTCTTTTTGTATGAAAAATATGTATTCATACACATGCAGACGCACACAGACACTTGCAAATTTATGCTTGCATGCAAATGCACATTTTTTGTGTGTGATATGTAAATATCTACGTAATTGGTATAAGAACATTTAAATGTTATGTTTTGTTATGTTTCATGTTGCTACTGTTATGATCTCCAGTTGTGTAAATATTTGTATGTACTGTCTGTTACCTGGATTCATTTGGTCATTCAAGAATTTCTGCATTTATCAGATAATTTATAGTACATGCTTTTCAGTTATAAAATGAAAGAAAGGAAGATGCCTCAAACAACTTAAGCATAAAATGAAAAAATTAAAAAACTGGGTGAGTTTGAAAAAGTTTAAGTTTTCTTCAGTGCTTTGTGGCAAAATTCTCTAAATTTTAATGTTGAAAAACAGTGCTATGTGATTTAATGAGATTTATACATATTGGTAATTTATAATTAATATGCTGTATCCTTTCATAGCAAATTTAATTTCATTGCTAGGTAAAAAGAAAACATTTTTACTTTTTTGAACAAATTACAGAAAAGATATGTAAATATTAGTCTGTCACAGCAGCAGATGAAAGAAGAAAGTTGATGTTATGGAAAGGCTAGGAAATAAAATTTTGTTTTCATAAAAAATTGACAAAAATTTGAAGGTAAAATTTGCTGCGCTGAAAATGTGAAGGGAAGTATCTTATAGTAAACATTATGAGAAAAAATCACTCATAATATTCTAAAAATATACTTCAGTAATATGGGGGATGCCATGACTTCATTAATATGCATGATTTAGATGAAGGAATTATTTTGTCAATTCATATACAAAACACATGATTTAACCGTTGTGCTATTTAGAAAACTGCGACACCAAAAAGCCCAAAAAAATTTTGATTTATGATACTCTAAATTGATTTGCTAGAGCTGAAAAAACTATGTTTTTATGATTAAAACAAAACATAATGAGTCCATCAGTGTATAAAAGATATGTATATCTTATACTGTTTTTATATAGTTCTTCTATTATTAATCATGTATTCAAAATACTTGAAAATCCATTTCCCTGGAATGGGAATTATGTACATCTACGTATTTCTGTTTCAGCATGTATCATTGCACCACCCAGAGCAATGTAATTTCAAGCAACTGAAGCATAAGAAACTTCCACAATGTTTATTCTCTATCTTTTGTCTTTCGTGTTTTGTATTTGATTTTGTTTTTGATTTCAGGTAGGTTTTTAGCACTTTTTGACATACTAAAGGAAAAGTTAGTAAAAAAGTGCGTTGGCTGTCAAAATAGTGAAAATTGTAATTATTTTGCCAAACATACAGATGCATGCTAATCATATTGTGTGGGGGAAAAACAATGCATTTAAAAATTTAAAAATGCACAATCCACCAATTTCACAGTAGCAAGCAAAAACAAATTCAAATCATACTGAAATAGATAGAGGTCTAGATAGTAAAGTGATATTGTAAGCAACTTTTTTGGAAGAACATATGCCAAAAAGCATTGATAGTAATGATAAAATAGCAATAATGGGTATTTTGCATAATAAACCTAATAAATGAGATTTGTTTATACAGAGGGCAGGTTGAAAGTTTTGCAATATTTGGATCACTTTGTCTTCATATGTACCTTTACGACGAAAGCTGACTAGCATTCAAAGTATAGGCCATCGTGTTGCCCTGTCTTTAGCCATCTGTCTGCCAGTTCTTTGATTTCACGGTGGTACCAGTTCTTGTCCTTCAAAACAAAGAACTCCTTCACCCCAGCTGCCACCTCCATCTGGTTGTTGAAGAGCCGCCCACAAAGAAAGTGGGCCATGGACTAGAACAAGTAATAATCCAATGGGGCGCAAGGTCTGGACTATATGCTAGGTGTGGCATTAATTCGATGCCCTCAAGTTCCTGGAGTTTTGCCCTGGTCGTTTGTGCACTATGAGACCGAGCGTTGTCCTGCTGTAGGAGAGCGCACTTTCTGTTCACCAGTGCCAGGTACATCTCCAAAATGGCATACATCTGCTCTAGCTGTTCAGAGTACAGGTTGGCGTTCATGGTCCATCTGGAACAAATTTGTAATGGATTATCCCCTCGAAATTCCACCAGATGCAGAGCATCACCTTGTGCTCGAAGTGGCCACATTTGGCAACAGGTTCTGGAAGCTGGCCGGGGCTCAATCACTGCTGTTGTGTGTTAGGATTACGGAAATAGACCCACTTTTGATCGCACAGAACAATTCTCTTGATGAAACGTACATCGTGCAGGATTTTTAGGAGTTTCATGCACACTTCCACTCAGTGGTTTGCTTCAGCTGGCGTCAGTTCATGAGGGACAATGCAGCAGCTCCTGCAGACCTTGCCACGGTCCTGAAGGTGATGAACCACAGTGGTCTATGATATGCCCAGCTCGCCTGATAATCTCCAAATGCTGGTTGTCGGATAGGCCTCCATGGCCTGGCGCACGGCCTCCGAATCCACACTTCGCAGCCTACCTGAACGTGGCTGATCGTCAAGGTTTATGTCACCTGAGCTACATTTCTTGAACCATCTGGTTGCAGTGCTGTGGTTCACAGAACCTTCCTCTTTCACATGACAAATGTTTCGTGTTGCTTGAGCTGTGTTATGGCTCAGTTCAAACTCGTAAAGCAAAGGTTCCCTAATTAGCCGGTTGTGGCTGTTCTTCTTTTAGGTGTCCCAACCACAGACAGAATGACAATGTGCAATGCTGTTCACAGCAGTGACTATCACTTTATTTTCCTTTTGATTGACTGCAATGCACAACTTGAACTAGTTTAAATATGTGACATACCCGCCACAGCCTGTGTGTTTATATAAAATATTACAAAACTTGCGACTTACCCTCTGTATTTTACATCTGATCATTATAAAGGTTTCAAAAATTGCGCTAATTTTTTAGGTCATATTCTGCTTGAGTGAGTTCTTTATCAAGTGTAGTGCAATACAAAAGGACGTACTAACAAATATTGACGTGTTGCATAAATTCTTTGTTCTGTTTAAACTGCTGAGGTGTGCTAATAATTTTCTGGGACTTTCAGCATTGTTTTTCTTGTTCTCATGTCTTCTGCAGAAAGAGGAGTGTGGAGTAGTTCTCTTGTATTGGGCATAACGCTATATTTATTTTGGGATAGTCCACATAATGTTTTCACAAAATCAAATAAAAAAAAAAAAAGATGAAATATCTCAAAAACTTCTTCACTGTTTTAATCAAAAGGATAATACCATGCAACTTAACAATTTTTTTGAAGTATAATTTTGCAATATGGAGATTACTAGGATGACTTAATTTTATAATTTAACATTATGGGGATTACTAGGAGCACCTACTCTCTTGATTCAGTCCCGATGATGGGTTGGCGTGCAACCCGAAGATTTGACAAAAAAGTTAAAATTGCTAAGTGTAAAATGTAGTGCAGAAGTAAGCATGATAGCCCAGTCCTTATTGTAGTGGAGAGTTAAACACAATAGCCCAGTCCCTATTCTAGTAGAGAGCTAAGCATGATAGCCCAGTCCCTATTGTTCGGATCTCATGTCACTTCTGTGATAAAACATAATATGATTTCTGTAATAAGATATATTGGGATCCAATGAAATATTTCTTATTTCATGTCACTGCTGTAATAAGTGTACTGAAAAGGATAAGAGATCAACACAATTTTGGGGAGGAGGAGGAGGGGGAGAGATTGCTTCAAAAAGCCACATACTGTATATGGGATAGTGGTCATTGGTATTTCAATAGTTCAAGGAGGCAGGTGTCTTAAGGCCAGATTGACTGTTTTCAAACCATTCTGTGTGGTTGCATATGAAATCCACCTATTTCGGATGCTCTTCAGTAGCATCTGGCTCTTGATCATAAAATCTATATGCCACTAGAAAATATGATAGTGAGTTTAAATCTAAAATCCCCATGCCTCCATAATTCTGGTGATGGTCATGAACTCCTTAACAGCAAGTTAAATTTCTTTTGATTAGGGGGAATCTTTTTTGAAAATTTGAATTTTTTCATTGAACAGGAGCACATTCCAAAGAAACATGCAACTCCTACATCGTCAGGATAACAAGGAAATGAGTTTTTAGATGATGTGGTCCATACATATCAGTATGATGTTCAAAAGCAGTTGTACTTAGGAACTAAATATTTTGTTCATATACATCAAATAGGCTGCCTTTTGAAAAGATATGAAGTTGTAATCAAGGCAAGTTGAAACAGTGTGACCCTATTCACTATGCTCAAGCTATCAGATAAAGATAAAAAAAAATTAAGTTTTTTTATATCTCATTCACATGAACAGATTTAATATTGTGTGATTAATTATGATGTAAAATTACTGTGTTAAACATGCAAAATGGAGATGAAACAATATTTATTTTCTGAAGCACATGGTACTGGCATATTTCAAATTGTTGATTTCTGATATGCATGCTCTTCATATTTCTGACTGTTGATTTCTGACCCATGTAATTGGCACATTTTAAACTGGTGATTTCTGACCTGCATGCCTGTCACATTTTACATTATTGATTGTTCACTTGCATGCCTATCACATTTTACACTTTTGATTTCTGACCTGCATTCCTGGGCACCTTTTGAATGAGTGGCAGCTTTTTCGCATGCCTAGAGTTTTTCACACTTGTTATTTGTGGCATTTTAGCAAGATGGGCAGGAACTATTATCATGAAATGACTGCCTTTTAACTAGCACATCCTAATTAATGATTCAGATTAAAATTCTTCATTCGCTAAGAATTGTAGTAGTGTCATGGTTTATGTAACACAAACTGAGAGAAAATGGAAGACACAAGCAAACCATAGTTCTCCCACTTCCTGTCATACCTGTGTAACAGGGTGGGCCAAAAAAAAAACTTTTTTTTTTTAATTTGCGTATCGCCTAGTGTGGAAAAGTTGCCATTTGGGTCAACAAGAATAACAAAAGAAGTTTTGAAATCGACCAATATCTTATGTCTCCGCACGGCACTCTAAGTTCGCGTTTTCCCGACCGCATTGGGCCGTAAGCAAAAACTGAGGGAATTTTTTTGTAATTGAAATCGAGTAACCTCTAGTGCGGAAAAGTGTATTTTAGTGTTCCCAATAACAGTGAAACAAAAAGTTTTGAAGTTGATCAATATGCTATGTCTCCGCACTGCACGCGAAGTTCACCATTTTCTTCCCACATTTGGCTCGTAGGTCAAGGCTAGGTAGAGGCATCCTGGCATGTAGGGCATTGGAAAAACCCATAGCAAATTTCACTGTCCTGAGTGCACCATGCGTGTGCATGTGTAGTACACTCAGTTTGATTTGCAATGCGTAGCGTGTAGCTCTTCGCTTGCTTCCAATGTCACATATGGAAACAACCCAGAACTCACCACGAGGAGGTGGCTACACTTTGTGTTCCGCCAACCCTTCCTCCAGCTCAATTTTATTTCTACATGGTATATCTTGTTCGGTAATCCGCTTTACTCAAAAAATGTGGCATGAATTGCCGTGATGCAATTGTTGCTCTTGTGAACAAGTCTCTAACTTCAAATCCACACCTGCTTCGGTCACCAGTTTCATGCTACGCTCCATAGCTTGCATGTGGCATTGAAAATTGGTTATTTCTTCGCCAGCTGCAGCAGAAGTTGCGATTAGTCGATCCAGATCTTCGTCTGAGATGTGTTTTGTCAGGGGTAGTTCGGTAAGACCTGTTTTAGTCCAATCGATCATCTCATAATATTCATTAGCATCCAAATTTAATTGCAGCACTTCGAATTCTCTTATGACATCATTCATTTGTTGTTGTCTAGCTTTCCTTATTCTTCTCCATCCAAGAGCTCTAACGTGGGTGCGTTCGTCCGCAATCATATTTAGCAATATATTCTCTGGGTGACTGAGGAAAGTTGTAGGTCCTACAACTCCTGGAGAAATTGGGACAGCTCTTGACGGCTGTGAAAACCTTCCAGTAGTTGACTTTACAGCTATTCATGTACTGTAGGATGGACAGAACACATGAAAGAATTGCAGGATACACATGAACTGAGTACCGACCAGCAGTATTTACTGGAAATCCGTTGCGCCGTGTGACAGGGGAGACTGTGATGTCAGCCTTTCTAGGAGAAATCTAGGACCACCATCACATTCGTGGTGGCTAACGACTGCTAACAGAGTCATGCGCCTCTATGTCGCCACTCAAAACCCATCGCAAACGTTGATCTGTGTTACCAACTACATAATAAAGGCATATGCCCTGGTCTGTTTTCCATGAAGAAGAAGCTTTCGTGCAGAGCAGGGGCCAAACACTTTTGGAAACTGATTAACTTATTGCGCTTCATGGATTTCAAGTACTAAGTAATCAGTGATGCAGGGATCAAGAGAAACGCGTTCTTCAGTCACCCAGATAATATATTGCTAAGTATGATTGCGGATGAACGCACCCACGTTAGAGCTCTTGGATGGAGAAGAATATGGAAAGCTAGACAACAACAAATGAATGATGTCATAAGAGAATTCGAAGTGCCACAATTAAATTTGGATGCTAATGAATATTATGAGATGATCGATTGAACTAAAACACATCTTACCGAACCACCCCTGACAAAACACATCTCAGACGAAGATCTGGATTGACTAATCGCAACTGCTGTCCCAGCTGGCGAAGAAATAACCAATTTTCCCTGCCACACACAAGCTGTGGAAGGTAGTGTGGCCGCCCCGGTGGCGCAGTGGTCTAAGCGATGGCCTCTGATCATTCGTCCGAACGGGGTCCGGGTTCGAATCCCGGTGAGGCATGGATGTTGTGTTTGTCTTACGGCACTGGTTCTCTCCCTTCCCTGGAACCAGTGACCCTAAATTAGGGACGGGCGACTGCTTATAGCCCATTGAGTTGCTCACGGTGGTCGTTAAACCTCCAATCAAAAAAAAAAAAAAAAAAAAAAAAAAAGAAGGTAGTGTGAAACTGGTGACCGAAGCAGCTGCCTCAGTGTGTGGGTTTGAAGCTAGAGATTCGTTCATAAGAGCAACAATTGCATCACAGCAATTAATGCCACATTTTTGAGTAAAGTGGATTACCAAACAAGATATACTACTTAGAAATAAAATTCTGAGCTGGAGGAAAGGTGGGCGGAACTCGAAGTGTAGCCACCTCCTCATGGTGATTTCTGGGTTGTTTCCGTATGTGACATTTGAAACAAGCGAAGAGCTACACGCTACGCATTGCAAAGTAAACTGAATGTACTACACATGCAAACGCATGGTGCACTCAGAACAGTGAAATTTGCTACGGATTTTTCCGATGCCCTACGTGCCAGGGATGCCTGTACCTAACCTAGGCCTACGAGCCAAATGTGGGAAGAGAATGGTGAACTTCGCGTGCAGTTCGGAGACATAGCATATTGATCAACTTCAAAACTTTTTTTTTTCACTGTTATTGGGAACACTAAAGGACACTTTTCCGTGCTAGGGGTTACTCGATTTCAATTAGAAAAAAATTCCATCTGTTTTTGCTTACGGCCCAATGCGGTCGGAAAAACACGAACTTAGTGTTGTTCCATGTGGAGACGTAAGATATCGGTCAATTTAAAAAAAAAAACATTTTTTATTCTTGTTGACCCAAATGGCAACTTTTCTGAACTAGGCCGCAAATCAAATTTTTTTTTTTTTCTTGGCCCACCCTACTGTGTAATCGAAGTAATGCATGCAGTGCCCTGTGCACAATCACGAGAATCCAAACTGCATATTCATTGCAAAGCTTCTGGTAGCTTGTGCTGTGGAATGGATAATGAAATCTCATCATTTCCACTCTTTGTTCAGTTCTTCAGCAGTGCCCAAATTAATGAAGGAATAGTTGTCTGCATGCTTTCAGGCTGGCACAGTAAATTATGCAAAACATGCAGTAATTGGAAAGCTACTTTTTAAAAGTAACTAGCTACAACTACATTTTTGAAAAAGTAGCTTACTACAACTAATTTTTAAAAAATAGCTTGCTACACTACTTTTGCTTTTTGATGTTCAGGTTTAAGTTAAAGGTGTAAATTCTAAGGACAATCTTTATAAGTATATTCTTACACAACACATTGAAAGCTAAATGCCAATGTAACTTACCCAGATGCTTTATTTTTGTATTTACCTCTTAGCTCTGGTTACCATATGTAACATATTAATCCAGAAACTGTAGATTTTTTATGGTTAAAATATGTAAACATTCTGATAGAAATATGTATCTTTTGAACATTAAATGCTATGTTATCCATCATTATTTTTTTTGAAGGAAGGGGGTGATGTTAACGACCAGCATGAGCAACTCTGAGGGATATAGCTAGTTGCCCATCCTTAATTTAGGACCTCGTGTTACAGGAAGGAGAGAGAGCCAGTGCCATAAGATAAGCACATCACATTCTTCATCTTGTACTCTTGAACAAATGACCAGATGCCAGTGCTTAGACCACTACACCACTAGGGTGACTTATGCATCATCTGGTTTTCTGTGCATTCACATGCATTCCTGATTACAATGCTACCAAGTGGTCTGAGATGCGGGCTTCAGATCAGCAGTCTGAGATGAGGCATTCATGGAAGGTGTGTTCGCCTGATGACACTAGCTCTGTACCTTTCCTGGAACTAGTGGCCCTAAATTAGGGACAGGCTACTTCTTATGATGGTTGTTAAACCATGAACATTTTTCTTTTTGACAAACAAAAATGCCTCATTTTCTCAATGGATTTTTGGAAGGATGTTGCACTTTAAAGTGCAATATGTATTAGAAACACATTGTTGAACAAAATGGAAAAGAAGATAATCATTTCTTTCTCTCCCTGCAAGTGGTATAATAAAAGCCTCACCACACACCGATGCTTTGCTACACTGCTTGCAGGTGGAAGAAAACATTTTCCCACTATTGATGAGAGAAAAAATTTACCTCCACATTTCCACAAACTTATTTTTGGGTATGGTTTTGCCACTTTTGTTATATGATCTGTTTAAATAGTAAATATCAAATAGTAATATTAATATTTAAAAAAAAGTAAATAGTAATATTTTGTAGTACTAATCTCACAGATCTTCTATTGGATTTTGATCAGGATTTTAGACTAGCCAATACAACACTTGAACGTCCTACTCCTGAAACGAAGCCTGGACAGACCTTGCAGCGGGGAAGGTACACGATCTTACTGAAACAGACCTTGCAGTGTGGCAAGGCACATGATCTTACTGAAACAGACCTTGCAGTGTAGCAAGGCACACGATCTTGCTGAAACAGACCTTGCAGTGTGGCAAGGCACACGATCTTACTGAAACAGACCTTACAGTGTGGCAAGGCACACGATCTTGCTGAAACAGACCTTGCAGTGTGGCAAGGCACATGATCTTGCTGAACAGACCTTGCAGTGTGGCAAGGCACACGATCTTGCTGAAGCAGACCTTGCAGTGTGGCAAGGCACATAATCTTGCTGGACAGACCTTGCAGTGTGGCAAGGCACACGATCTTGCTGAAACAGACCTTGCAGTGTGGCAAGGCACATAATCTTGCTGGACAGACCTTGCAGTGTGGCAAGACACACAATCTTGCTTAAACAGGCAGAGATCTGAGCCGAAGTACTGTCACAACGTAGGTACTGAGGAATTGTCCAGAATATCTTCATATTATGTGGCCAGTAGGCTGAAGAACACCATGACTAAGTATCCCGGTGAGGCATGGCTGTTGTGTTTGTCTTACGGCACTGGCTCTTTCCCTTCCCTGGAACCAGTGACCCTAAATTAGGGACGGGTGACTGCTTATAGCCCATTGAGTTGCTCACGGTGGTCGTTAAACCTCCAACCAAAAAAAAAAAAATAACACCACCATGACTAAAAGACCAAGTCCTTTCCAGCAGTAAAAAAGAAAGGAAAACACCATTGCAAAGCCTCCTCCAGACTTAACTGTAGGAACGGTTCAGTCCACCTGACATTGTTTCCCAAGTAAATGCCATGTCCAAATAAATCCATCTGAAGGAAAGTGAGTACCATGATTCCTCACTCCACACAAGCCATTTCCACGCTTCCATTGTCCACGAACAGCTGTTCTAGTGGCTTTTGCTACGTCATAGGTTAGCTGTGTGGCTAAGGATGCATGTGTGTTCTTCATATTCTGCACTAAGCTTCATTTGGCATGATCAGTCAGTTTCTGTGGCTTCCCAGTGCACAGCTTCACTGTAGTGTTACCATCTGCTTTCCATCAATGAAGGATATAATCGAAAGCGGATTGTGGGAATCCCGGAAGAGGGGGAATGCTACATAGTGGCTGCTGAACTCTGGTGGGCCGCCCCGGTGGCGCAGTGGTCTAAGGCGTTGGCCTCTGATCATTCGTCCGTAAGGGGTCCGCGTTCGAATCCCGGTCAGGCATAGATGTTGTGTTTGTCTTACGGCACTGGCTCTTTCCCTTCCCTGGAACCAGTGACCCTAAATTAGGGACGGGCGACTGCTTATAGCCTATTGAGTTGCTCACGGTCGTCGTTAAACCTCCAATAAAAAAAAAAAAGAACTCTGGTGGCATCCAACAACCATGGCCCTTTTAGACTGTCAGTTGAATTTTCACATGGAATAATTGCTTCCAATACAGTCTGACCAGAGCCAGGTTTAGAACGGTGTGAGTGGTGCTGCCGCACTGGGAGCCAAGCTCGAGGGGGCACTGAGCTGAACTTTTTATTTTATTTTTTTCTTTGTAAAATAGTAGAGTATACATATAAAAATGAAAAAATACCATGGGAAAATTATAATTTGAGTCAATGAGAAATGATAATTGGAGGCAACGAAAAGTAAAGCCAGTTCACAAAGGGATGTTTTCTCCTGATGTAAAGTCCCTCTTCAGCATCCCACTAGCTCAAGGTATGTTTTCTCCTGATGTAAGGTTCCTCTTCAGCATCCCTTTGTGAACTGTTTGCTAAAAAAAATTATGTAATGTCTTCGAATTCCATTCAGCTCTTTCCCCCTCCACCCTGAAAAGATTTGAGATAAGGGTTTGTAGTCTCTTTCAAGTATACAGTGGCGTATATTGTCACATTGTAAATGATGATTTCATGTACATTAACAGATCTGGGAAAAAACGCTCTGTTTGTAAAAAGGAATTAATCAACAAAATCAAAAGACAGCACTTTCACTCCATATTCGTGTACAAAATTTTAACACCTTTTATATTTGCTTCAACAAAACATAAACTGTCCTTTGTTTTCTCAGAGAAAGAATATAAAGAAGAAAGGGAGGGAATATGCACTGCAGAGGCGACAATCAAGATAGCCTGAGGCCAAACAGGGGCAGAATAAATTGGTCAGTACTGTTTTAGGGTTTATTTCTTCAGCAGTAAAACAAAGTTAGGCAATAAGTACAATAGAAATATTTTTCTCCCCACATAAGCTACTTAACATTTATAAGAGTTACGTTTTTAATAACGCCACACTAGGCAAGGTGACCCGATGCTTTGCTAATCTGCTTGAGTTGGCCCTGGGTCTGGCTGTCATTCTAACAATCCAAATCATCAAAATAGCTTATTGTTAAATTAAGATGAGAAACAGAAGCATTGTTTTTGGCATTGACCTTGGGATCCATGTGCACCTTAGCGCACTTATGCCACTATTCCAGAAATTTCACCTCCCACGCCGCCATTCTACAAGCTTCAGCCAATAGAAAGCTATCTAGCATATGACTTGGCATTGACATGGGGATCCTCAAAAGTTCTATGGAAATCTAGGGCCCCTGACAACAGGTATAAATGGTAGTCAACTTACCACAAGAGTGGAAAGCTGCAACTGGCCTAGTGGTTAGAGCTACTGTCCTCCAAGCACATTGCTGTGAGATCGATCCCAGCAGGCTGAGCCACTCTAAACCACTGAATACCCGCAGACTGCCGGATAGGCACACTTGCCCGAGGGTGTTGGACCCTCTGCCATGAGAGGGCTGGAAGTGGTTAAAGCAACCAGTGGGATTCCAAGCGAGCTGAGCCCCACTGAACCACCTAGTACCTGCAGCTCTCTGAATGAGTGTGCCAAGTCACTGCCCTCGAGCACTGATCCTCCAGCCATAAGCAAGATCATCAGCCCCTCACTCTTAGAAGTTCCATCCCCAACTATGCATCCCCCTCCATATCCAAGCTCCTAGGATTAATCCAGTTCAACTTTGCTCTGATTCACAGCACAAAAGTTCCATAGGCCATGCTGTAGGTAGTTGAGTCGACCAATTGCTGGATGTCCCCACCAGAAATTGATGGGTGCCTCCTCGAGAGTCACTAGAGTAGAGACAGCTCGTCAGAGTCATCTTGACGTGTTTCACACTTTATGTAAATTCATAATGATTTTGTGCCAGGCTGCTGATAAGTAGTCTTTCAAATAATATTAATGTTTGCTAAAGGCTTATCCACTTTTTGTGGTAATATCTGGAACTATAGCTTGGAAGAATAACCCCCAAAATGTTATGTGGAGTGCAAAACCTGAAGAGAAAAGCAGAAAGGGAAGCACAAAAACAGAAAGCTGCAAAAGGCTTTCAAAAATGTTTGCAAATTGCTGGATCATCTAAGAAAAGATGTGATAAAGAAGAGGGGTCTCGGGATTCTACAAATTTTAAACTAGAAGAATCTTTGTCTTCAATTGATAAAGAAATTGAAGATGATTTAGCTGGTATGCTAAATAATCAGAATGCTAGTACACAGTCTGCTTTTCATGTTACCTCGTCATCCTCTCTGTAAGATACAGCTGATCCAGTACTGTGGCCAAAAAAATTTGAATTATACATTTATAGATAATACTGCAACTTCTGAACTAGCTGAAAGTGAGGACATGAAATTCCCTTTAAATAAAAAAAAACATCATTTTTCAAAAAACATTAAGAAAAACTAAGAAAAATTGGTCATTGGAGAGGTTTTATGTCAACAAAGTTATTTTTATTGGAGCACAAATGGACATTTAGGGAGTCATCTGATAAACTGCTTACAGCAAATAATGGATATTTCTTGGGAATAATGCAACTATTTGGCAAGTTTGATTATGTAATCTGAGAACGTTTGAGATGTGTTTGTGCCAAGGTGAATGCTGATCACTATCTCGAGAAAAGCGCACATAATGAAATAATCAATCCTTGAGCAATCTAAGTGCTTAATGATATATTTAGAGCTTAGTGAACACTTAACGAATATTCTGGTTGAATTGAGTCAAGGAGTAAGTTTACGATAAAAAAAATAATATGCCCAACGGCAGTAATTGCCTAGACAAAACATATATATATATATAAATAAATAGGACGCCCAACGGCAGTAATTGCCTAGACAAAACATGTGTATATATATATATATATTCGGCATGTAAGGTCAGGTGATGCGTAACATCACAGCCTCTCCTTGACAAATGTCAACCCCGCCTTCTCGTGGTGCATCCTGTTCCCACTAAAGGGGCTCTGACGACCGCCAATAGCGGTATAACTATACCATCGGGATTAGAGGAAATTCTATCCCACACTCACCAACCCGCTTGGCCAGCGTGGTGAGTTATGGCCAAACCCCTCCAAAATGACTCCACAACTTAAATCTTGGCCCTCAGTCTCCGGCAGCTGGAATGTACCTCGCCAAGGCAGCGGCCAGTGCGACATGAAGGCAGAGGGTGCTAAGAATCCCCGGAGGACCGGACTAGGCTGCCATCTGATGCTGACCTTGGCAACGTACAATGGACGCTCCCTATCTTCTGATTCAAGGCTTCTTGAATTGGAAGAGGAACTATAAAGGATCAAGTGGGACATCGTGGGGCTAAGTGAGGTAAGGAGAAAAGGAGAAGATCTCATCGAACTGAAAAGTGGACATCTCTTCTACTATCGTGGGACAGATACTGGCAGAACTAGTGGTGTTGGATTTATAATAAACAAGAAACTGAAGGATAAAGTTGTAGAAGTTGAAAGTTCCTCTGACAGAGCTGCACGGCTTGTTATCCAACTCTCGAAAAGATACCAGGCTCGGATTATTCAAACTTATGCACCCACCACAAGTCATCCTGAAGAAAATTGAAGAATTTTATGAGGAAATTTGTCATCTAAATAATAAAGGTAAGCAGCACTTGAAAATAATTATGGGAGATTTCAATGCAAAAATAGGGCAACGGCAACAGAATGAAACTTCAGTAGGTAAATTCGGTCACGGCAACAGAAACCAGCGTGGAAATACTCTCGTTGAGTTTGCAGAGGCAGAAGGGTTTTTCATCTTGAACTCCTTCAAGAAAAAGCCACACAGGAAATGGACATGGAGACATCCAAATGGGACGACAAGTGAAATTGATTTTATTATGTGTAACAAAAAATTCGTCATAGAAGACTGCAGTGTGCTAAACAAGTTCAACACAGGTAGTGACCATAGATTGGTGAGATGTAAGATGCACCTCAACACTAAACTTGAACGTGGCAAGCTCATAAGACAAACAAAATCTATTGACATAACCAACCTTAAAAAACACCATAATACCTTCAAGTTGGAACTGAAGAACAGGTTCTCTGCTTTAGAAGGCCTAACATCGGAAGAAGTGGACATCTCTGAAGTTAACAGAAAAGTAAGCAAAGCTCTTATGGAAACAGCAACAAAATTAGCTGGGTCTAAGAACAAGTTGCATGTAAATAAATTATCAGGAAAAACGAAAATGTTGATGCAAAAAAGAAGAGAGATGAGGACAACTGAAGAAGATGTGACTTCCAAAGTGGAATATATAGAGCTATGTAAGACAGTACGAAAAAGTATCACTGAAAACGTAAGAAAATTCAACTGTGAACTAGTGAGGAAAGCAATTGAAAACAACCAAAGCCTAAAGATAGCAAAGGGACATCTCAGTAAGGGAAGAAAACAGATTATGGCACTGAGAAAAGAAGATGGTTCTGTAACAAGAAATAGAGGCGCAATTTTGACAAGAGTGAAAGATTTCTACTCCAAATTATATGAAAGGGATGATACATGCACTCCAGACATCATGAAAGGTACCAGTACCAGAGTTCCTCCAGTCCTTCCAGCAGAAGTTGCACATGCAATCAAGAACATGAAGCGGGGAAAAGCTCCAGGAGAAGATGGAATTACTGTAGACATCATACAAGAAGCAAGTGGAGAAATCCGAACAGTACTCGCCCAAATTTTCACTCGATGCCTTAATGAAGGGAAAATTCCTGAGGATTGGAACAACGCTACAATGATCCTGCTACATAAGAAAGGTGACATTGAGGATCTCTGAAACTACAGACCTATCAGCCTCCTATCAGTAGTTTATAAAATCTTCACTAAAGTTCTTTCACACCGCTTGAAGGTAACACTGGACATGGCTCAACCGAGAGAACAAGCTGGATTCAGGAGTGGCTACAGCACAATAGATCATATCCATGTGCTGAGAGAACTAATTGAAAGAGCGAGGGAATATGAACTTCCATTGTGCATGGCTTTTATCGATTATGAAAAAGCCTTTGATTCGGTGAAACCATCAGCAGTTGCAATGGCTCTGAAATCCTGCGGTATTGAAGATGCATACATTAATATTATTAATAACATCTATGAAAATGCAAGTGCAAAGATTCGGCTGTTTGAAAATACAACACATAAAAATTGGAAAAGGAGTGAGACAAGGTGACACAATATCTCCCAAGCTCTTTAATGCGACATTGGAAAATGTCTTTCAATCACTGAACTGGGAAAACAAAGGGATAAAGATTAATGGAGATTATCTAACCCACCTTCGTTTTGCTGATGACGTAGTCATATTTGCAACTAGCCCATCAGAGCTGCAGAGTATGATCCAGGAACTTGCTGACAAGAGTAAAGAAGTGGGATTAAAAATGAACTTTCAGAAGACAAAAGTGATGTTCAATGCTTTTACAAAAAATGAAGATTTATCGATTGATGGAGAAAAGCTGGAGATAACAGACACGTACGTTTATCTTGGACAGCAGATATCAAGTGAGGGTCACATTGATGAAGAAATTAATCGGCGTACAAAACTTGCCTGGAGAGCTTTTGGAAGAAACAGCATAATTTTCAAGAGCAATATGCCATTATGTCTTAAAAGAAAAGTGTTTGATCAATGCATCCTTCCAGTGCTTACGTATGGTGCAGAGACGTGGACCTTAACTAAAAGAGACATACAAAGGCTGCAGACAACTCAAAGTAGCATGGAGAGGTGCATGCTTGGTGTAACCAGGAGAGATAAGAAGAGGAACTCGTGGATCCGAAAAATGACAAGAGTGGAAGACATCATGATCAGAGTTAAATCCCTGAAATGACAATGGGCTGGACATACTGCCAGAAGGACAGATCATCGATGGACAGCCGAAATTTTAGATTAGATTCCAAGGGACAAAAAAAGACCCAGAAGAAGACCACATGGGAGATGGGTGGATGAAATTCGAAAGTATGCAGGGGTGACATGGAGGAGACTGGCACAAGACAGACCGTTGTGGAGGTAACTTGGGGAGACCTTCGTCCAGCAGTGGATTGATAATGGTTGACAATGATGATGATGATGATGATGATATATATATATTCTATTAAGAAGAGACTGTCGTCCGAACGGGGTCCGGGTTCGAATCCCGGTGAGGCATGGATGTTGTGTTTGTCTTACGGCACTGATGATTCTCTCCCTTCCCTGAAACCAGTGACCCTAAATTTGGGACGGGCGACTGCTTATAGCCCATTGAGTTGCTCACGGTGGTAGTTAAACTTCCAATCTAAAAAAAAAAAAAAAAAAGAAGAGACTAAAGCAAAAAAAAATTTTTAACTCATTCCAAGTACAACATAGAAAAGGTTATGTATTGACCGTTGTGAGTAAAAAGAGAAACAAAGAAAAAACAACTGAATGCAGAAAGTGTCGAGAATACTGAGCCTTGGCTTTATCAAGGACCAGCAAGAACTCTGCATTTTCTCATTTCCACAAAGACCTATTTGGAAATGGGTTTCTGCAAAGTCATGGATGCAAGTAATAAGCCCACCAAAAAAATTTTTATTTATATATGTCATGACCTCCGCAGAGTTGTATGACCAAGCTTTAGTTAACAATTTAGCTTGCATCCATAACTTTCCTGGCCCGACCCATGCTCTTCATCTGTTACTATTAAACAGAAAGAAGATGATTATAGAAAACTCAAGTTGTAAGAGGGACATAATGAACCAGAAATAATGTTCAGTAATAACAAATTGCCTAGTTCGCCTGAGGGAGAATTTAAACCTGAATATATATATATATATATAATTTTAGGCTATAAAATGACACAGCTATATTTGACTGATAGTGTTTTAATCTCTATTCCCCATATAAATTCCATTTATACGGTATTTAAGAATACCCTTCATACTGTATATCTTCCATGTGCTGCTAAAAAACTATACAGTCAAACATAAAAAAAAAATTAAGTAGCACTATTTGTAGTGATTCTACTTACAACACTACTCTAAAAGTATCGTGCTACTTTCAATCACTGAAAATGTAACACTTATGTTGCTTTAGCATTTCAATACGAAAGATGGGAATATAATTTCCTCAGTACACAGATTAAGAAATTGGAATATATATTTCCTGTTGAGTAATTGTTATACTATTCCGTAATGAAAAAAAAATGTATAAATCTCAATTGGAATTTCACAGCCCTGAGCAGTTG